>CM048744.1:88597960-90018460 GCA_026315105.1 Locusta migratoria | reverse complement strand
CCACAGTTTTTTGTGGGGGTTCCAAACAATGATTTTTGACAATCTTTAAATTCAAAGAGTCGATGTGTGTATACAAGTAACAAAACCAAATTTGTCCAGTGAATTCAGCCTCATCACCTTTCTATACACACCAAATATCATTTCAGTACTGCCATTCCAATATAAAATGTTGCAAATCTGAAAAATCTGGTGTAGTGGTTTGTCTGGGTATCACTTGAGTTCCATTAACACATTATTACTTTCTCCTACAAGAGAGAGGTGTTAGCTTCCAAATGACACACTTCACAGTGCAACAACCGGAGATGACAGTTGTGTGACTGTGAAATGTGCCTGTGTGATATTGTGAATGTTCCCTATTCTGAAGAAAGCCATGGTCGATAGCTTAAGTGCTCGGTGTGTGTGTGTGTGTGTGTGTGTGTGTGTGTGTGTGTGTGTGTGTGTGTCTTTTATGTGCCTGTCACAGCTGTTAGTTATGTCTCTGTGGTGAGTTGTGAACTGTCCTCATTATATTGTTGAATTCCAACCTGGAGTTTGCATTACTGCCTGTGTCCATTCATGCGAATGGACAGTTTGTTGCTGGTTATTCCCACATAGAACGCTTCACAGTGCAGGCATGTCAGTTGGTAGATCACGTGGGTACTATCGCAAGTGGCTCTGCCTTTGATCATGTACACCTTCCGGGATACAGGACTGGAGTAAGTGGTGGTGGAAGTGTGCATACGGCAGGTTTTACAACCGGGGCGGTTACAAGGGTAGGATCCAGAAGGTAGGAAAGGTGGTTTGGGGATTTCATAGGGGTGGGCTAGGAGGTTACACCGAGAGTGTCTTTCTGCTGCCCACCTAACCTCCGTAACCTCCTAGTCCACCCCTATGAAATCCCCAAACCACCTTCCCTACCTTCTGGCTCCTACCCTTGTATCTGCCCCTGTTGTAAAACCTGCCCTATGCACCCTTCCACCACCACTTACTCCAGTCCTGTAACCCAGAAGGTGTACACGATCAAAGGCAGAGCCACTTGCGATAGTACCCACGTGATCTACCAACTGACATGCCTGCACTGTGAAGCGTTCTATGTGGGAATGACCAGCAACAAACTGTCCATTCGCATGAATGGACACAGGCAGACAGTGTTTGTTGGTAACGAGGATCACCCTGTGGCTAAAGACTCCTTGGTGCACGGCCAGCACATCTTGGCACAGTGCTACACCGTCCAGGTTATCTGGATACTTCCCACCGAAACCAATCCTTCAGAACTCCAGAGATGGGAACGAGCCCATCAGCATATTCTCTCTTCCCGTTGCCCACCTCGTCTTAACCTCCACTAAATTCGAATTCCCGCCCGCCATCTTTAACATCTTAACATCTTTGCCTCGGTTCTCTAGACAGAGCCTCTGCCTCTAGTGGCATCTCTGTCTAACTTCTTAACTTCTTTGGTTTCTATAGTATGTCTGCCTAGGTGTGTTTGTGTCTGTTTGAATGTATGGGTGTGTGTGTGTATTTGTTCACCTTCCTTTTCCAGGTAAGTCTTTCCTCTCCCGGGATTGGAATGGCTCCTTACCCCCTTCCTTAAAACCCTTATCATTTCCTTTTCCCTCTCCTCCCCTTCTGCCTGAAGAAGCAACTGGGTTGCGAAAGCTTGCATTTGTGTGTGTGTGTGTGTGTGTGTGTGTGTGTGTGTGTGTGTGTGTGTATTTATTTATTTGTGATGCTGTCACACCTGTGCTCCTTCACCTGGTGAGTAATCTTCGTCTATTTTTTATATATAATTCTGTGAAGATATTTAGATATCTGAAAAATTTGTCATTACATCTGACTTTTCTAGTTATTCGGCTAAATTTCTTCATCATTTCTAGTTTTCCAAACATCCATGATTTTCCCCCATGCAGTTACTTTAATGTTCCTACAGATTTATTTATCATTGTAGGTATTCTTTAATTTTCTGCATTATGTATTTCTGCTAACACATATAAGTGTAATGCTTAACTTACAAATAGATATATATTGACTTGATCTTTTACTAACACTTTTGTTGTCTAATACTGCTCAAAATGGAACAAGCCAATGTTGTTGTGTGGAAAAGTTCCCATGAAGCCCTGTGCTAAAACATAGTGCACTGTCTTTCTTTGAACACTATGTATACTACAGCAGCATAGCAAGTCTCTTTGATCCTTAACAGCTTGCATCATTACCGTCTAACAGTTCGCAATATCCACTGAAATGCTTCCGAAGTTTAATACAACAAAAACTGAATGTAGATCCAGAAGCAAACACTTACATAAAACCTTATTTGCCTTGAAGAAATCAACAAAACACCTTATAAGAAAACTAAATATCTTTTGAAGATGTGTTAAATGAAATTTTTTAGACTCACGCGTCATTTTGTAATCTCCAGGACCGGGTAAGCTGCAGATCATCACCTTGCTGCAAATGCTGAGGGTGTCTGCGCTGTTTCTGTGCCTGCATTATTTCACTCCAGCAGGGTGGCACTGCTGCTGCATAGCACGGAGTCAGGTTTTCAAACAACGTCAGCTCGTAGAGCTGTCTGAGGTCGGACATGCTGAGCTCTGTTTTATTTGCTAGTAAGTGGCTGTTCCCAGAACTGAAAAATACAAGCAGAATATATTGCAACATTCTACTACCATAAAAAAAGTGAAAAGCAGAACGTATATGTATGTCACACTATTCCTCTTTCTTCATGCACAATTGAAGACATACAGAAATAAATGTGTGTGTACAAAAAATAGTGGAAAGAAAACGTGCACATAAGCATTCTACTACAGATCCCTTGCTAAGGGGATCGTGCTGTGTTCATTGTGATGAAAAGGTGACAATAAATGACAACACACAGGTGGACTATGGGTAAAACTACAATTAAATAACAGCTATGAACATTCAAAGTGATGACAAAATTTCATTAGCTGGTAACTAACGTACCAGTTGGAACTATTTGTTTCATATTACAAAACAAAGCATTTCTGTTATTATTCCTGAAGCTGCGAAATACTTAATGGAAGCTGTTAGTCATTTTGTGATAGTTAATTTATTTACAAGACACGGTGTATTTTTATAAAAAGCTGTTTTCATGATTTTAACTGTGAACCACAATCGATGTATAAATATTCTCAAATTCGAGAAGGTTTCAGTTTTCAGAATCCACTGAACGGAAATTATGTTTTCCAATGTTGTATTTCTTCCATCAGTCACCATTAAATTTCTATTAATTTGCTCCAGATTTCTTTTGTTTAGGTTTTTGGCTCCTAAACTGAGCTGATAAGATTCATGAATATTCATTTGCAATTTTCATATACACTTTCATAAATTTGTAGATTTCCACTTCCCTGTTTCCCCACTTCAAGAACTGTGGTATGATATTCTTTACAATAATATGATCAAAGACTTTTTATCTAACACAGATAAGGCAACACATCTCAAATTTCTAATTAAGTAATGTCCAGTAGTGACATTCCACCGAGTTCTATCTAGCTGTAACCGTTTGTTCATTTTAACGTACCTTCTTTCAAGTGAACAAACATTATCACACACAAAAACAGCCTTCCAGCATAGTCTCACACTACACAACAAATATGGGCCCCAGCTGCACGTCATCTGGTAAATAGTGCAAGAGATTCCTATCCAATCCATGAAGTAACGTGCCTCACCCATCATCTCGATTTCAAGGAAATTATGCATGCATAGCTGCATTACTCAAAATGTTAATGCATACACAAAACTGAAGAGAGAAAAAGACATCATGTGGACATGATAATTGATAGATAATTGATAGATCACTGAAAAAGTGTCCATATACAAAACACTAACAAAAATTGAAAAAATTCTATATGAAAAGAGCTTTCAAAAGCATGATACAGTCTTGCTGTTATGTATATTATTATATTATAACAGAGAATAATAATGCAGTATTCTGTGTAGATATTTTCAGTGGAAAAGTATATTAGACCACTAGGTTAGAGATCTCATTTCAATGTAACATACAAAATTGCCTATCTTTGGTCATTTCGAAAGTGTAAATGAAGCAGAGGTTGAGGATGCCAATGCACTCTCAATTTTCAGGTAGCTAGTTTTGAACATCAGCGGCATAAGAAATATTCATATCAGGTACTGCATCAGCAAAAAGATAGGTGATGGCATACAGCTTCCTGTTATGACTCTGTACAAGTATCCCAGTTAAATTTTAAAATTCTCTGGAGAGTCTAGTGGACTGAGGGCACATAACACTATTGATGACAATCTGACACTCAAAGAGAGCATTACATTCAGTAGCTCCCTTGGAACAATTTAAAAGAGTAGCTGTATGATGGCACTGGGTATCAGTCTCCCCTTGTACAGTCACTTAAACTGAGTAGATTCACCTAAGACTCAATATTCACAACTTGCAAAGGAAAGGTGCCGTGTTCCGTAAATAAAGACAATCGACAGAATTAGGCAGCCCAGGATGGCATACAACTTTATAAATGATACAGAAATTAAAATGGTTTACAAAATCAAATATGTATCCACGTAAATCTGCAATAATAGTACAACTGTAGCACTAGTACTATATTCAAAACATAATTACAATAAATAAAAAGAATTAATGAGTTAGGGAAAACAACGGTTGCTTTGTACAAACCTGGATGCAAGTCCAGCCGGGGATGGTGGTCGAATAGGTTCTGCGACGTCAGCAGCTGGTGCAGCGGTAGAAGGCCCTGCAGTATCTTGTACACTAAACGTCGACCTCAGCTGTGAAGTAGAGCTACTGGGTATCATATAACTTTCTGACTGATCATCTTCACACTCTTCTGTGAAGCCTTCGTCACTCATTACAAAGAAATGGATACTTCCTTTCTCTGTGCAAACACAAAGCCTTTCCAGACCTAAACAATGTAAATAAAACAAATAAGAACTGGATTCAGAATCAAACACAAAAGGAGGACATAAACGAAATTTTAACAACCCCAGATAACTCCCCAGCTGTACACCCTACGCCTAACATCTCCCCCACCCCTCCTTCCCCACTCTTTATCCCGTACCTCTCCAATTCGTGTCTTCCTTGCAACTGTGTGTCGCCCCTTACAATAACCCATAATTAATTGCTTTTTATTTTTCCTACTTTTATTTTTTCCCTTCTTATTTTTATTTTTATAATTTAAATCTCTCCACCCCCTCCCACACACCCCTTTTTATCCTTTCCCGCCCCTTCCCCGCACTGTATTCAATGCCGTAATTCAAATTCCCGCCTATCAGAGCCTTTACAATCCATCAGGCAACACGGAATTTTCCATCCCCATCCTTCCTCCACCACATCCCACCTCACTCATAGTCTACGTGCTTGTGGCACTGGACTGGCTGGACATGGTGGTTGTGTGTGTGTGTAGCTGTCTGAGTGACTGTGTGAATGTGTGTGTTTCTGTCTCTGAAGAAGGCCATGGCCAAAAAATTAAAGATGTATGAATGTGATTGATTGTCTATTTCTCATGCCTGTCAGCAGCTGAGTGAGTTGTTATCTACCTTACATTATTGGAATATAAATGACATTTACAGTACTTTAAGAAATATTCAAAACATTAGCAATTACAGTGCATTAGTGTTATTCATATTTAGTGTTGTTAACTGGCCTGCAAGGACACATAAGAGGGTAGAACATTGCCCAATGTTAAACAGTTGCTATGACCGACAATGAAGTGTTCATTAATACTTTGAGTGGGGATGGGGGGGGGGGGCGGGGATCCTATCAAGATTGTGTTCCGGTTGGGAAATGTCGTAGATCCGGCACTGCTCAGTGTCCCTCATTTTGTCCCCACCCCAACACTCACCAGGGTCACATTACTTTGTCTTAAGAGTCCATTTCACATTCATCTGGGAGTGCTGCCCAGAACAGACAACCTGGTTTGAACCTCCACCCCCCCCCCCGGCCAATATCTGGATTTTGAGATATTGTTAAAAGCACCCGAACAAATTCTGTGATATCAAGATCTGCGGAGCATTTGGGTGTGACAGTAGTATGATATAGGAATATCTGGCAACCTGAGGGCAAACATAATTGTTTTCAAGGTTCCACAGTGGAAGAACACTACATTGTGGAACAAACACATCATAGCCTATTCACATCTGCATGTGCCATCCAAGAACAAGTAACAGAATCTTTGCAAAATTCTCTGGCACCTTTCAGCATTAGGTGGAGATTAGCAACAGCCAGACCAGGTAATTAGTCCCATACGTAGGTTGCCATGAAAATCTCAAGTGTTATCACCTAGATGCATATTATGCTGATGAATGGCATTGCATTGTGTTTGGTGGTTCTGCACTATCCAGTATCCAGAATACCAACCATTGCAAATCAGTATGATCGCAACCTGGGGGAGATATCCCATTCTTGCCAAGTTTTGGAGAGGCATGAAAGTGTTATTCCTAGTATTATGATGTGGGGATCCACTGGGTACGACTTTCATGTCATAAAAGGAAGTGACAGAATAATTGTTAATCACTGCATTAGGTGTATTTCACTTGTTTCATACATCTTAAAACTCGTTTTCACTTTCTATCTTAGAGCATATTTACATATTCCTTTTACATAATATTACCATCAAGTTCCTCTTGAAATTTATATACTGTTTAAAATTAAGCATACTACATAACTATCTCGCAAAAAGGAAAAGTACGGATCAGTTACATACATTATTAGGAAAACCACATCTGAGCCACTTGTATAAAATCCACATACAGCAAGCGTACCCAGAAATTTTAAAATACTTTGAGTAAGTGCATTAAAATGTCAATATTATTTGCGTGGTTAAAAAAATCACAACTCTCACAGTTCCAAAAAACTTAAAATTGTTAAAGTTGTATAATATTCCAAAATATGTAACATTGCACACACACACACACACACACACACACACACACACATATTTACTAAAATAGAATGGCTTACTACTCACGTCACACAGACATCAAAATGAGTCACAGACAGGCACATGTACAAGACTTCTTGATAATTTTCAGTTTGCAGCTCACAAATTGACTTAGTAGTCACATGAATATAAAAATCTGTGCAACAGAAATGGCAAATTACATGGCTGCTCTCACAGACAGCACAGCAGGATAACCCTGTGACAGGAATGGAATAGGAAATGCTCTGAGGGTAGACTGGATGGGTCTTGCATCACGGTCTTCCGTAACAAAGTGATCACTGCAGTAAGGAATTGGGTTTGAGATTTGTATAGGGATGGACTAAGACATTGTGAACACTGGGTGATCGACAGTACAGCAGTATAGAAAGGGTGAGGAAAAACTTTTGTAAGATGTCTCTCATTTCAGGTCATGCTAACAGATAAAGCCCTTACATAAAAGGTGCTACAGTTGTTCCAAATCAGGGTGGTATTGGGTAATGAGGGTTTTCCCCTTTTGTAGCTGGTTATTGGAGGTTGAGGGCATATTGGAAAGGAAGGAAGGAATATTGGGTTTTAACATCCTGTCAACAGCATGGCCTTTAGAGACAGAGCTCATACTGAGATCTTTGAGGAATGATGGGGAAGGAAATTGGAAATGCTGTTTTAAAGGAGCCATTCTGACATTTGCCTTTCGTGATTTAGGAAAATCATACAAAACCGAAGTCTGGATGGCTGAAGGTGGATCAGAACAACTGTCCTGAATGCAGATCCAGTGTGTTACCACTATGCCACCTCACCCAGCGAGAGGATTGGGGATGTTTGGAAATATGCCATGGTCAATCGGTTTGCGGCCTAGTTTTGGTGTTTTAGAGATAGCCTTTGCGAGACCTTCAGCATACTGAGCAAGGGAGTTCTCTTAACATCAAAAACACTGTCTACATGTGGCCAGGAGGAATTGTTACACGTGGGAGGAATGGAAACTGGCAAAAATGTAGACACTGTTGTTGGTTGGAGGGTTCAATGTGGATGGAGCCTCAATGACGTGGATATCAACATTCACAAAAGTAGCACACCAGATTGAGAAAAATTGAAAGCAGCCACATCCCTCAAAATTCATTACCATCAATCCACAGCCTACAGAGCCAAAATAACATCAGAATGCTCTTGTTAACATGTACACACAAAACCTCAAACCCACAGAAGCTTCTATCTTACCCAAAAATCTTCAACTCAATACCCAAATTTAACTATGTTGTACTTTTCAAAGACCTGCTCTAATTCTCCCAATCCCTATGATGGAAACACCAAGTGCAACACCCCCCTCCCTCCAATCAACCTTCAGGAAATCCTCACCTCCAACTTTGCCCCACCATTCTTCCCCTAAGTTCAACTCTATGAACACCAACCTTTCGACAGAAGAAAGGACTCCTTGGAGATAAAAGGTTTTACCACTGATGTGAAGAACTGTAATGACTACCTGGTAGAAGACTTCTGCTAGCTTTCTGACTCTTCCACCCAATGTTGTGCCACAATAAGCCCATCCCAAAAGCTCAACATGACCTGCAATCCCTGCTAAAACCCTTTTGCTCTCCCTATGACCTCTCCTTCGAATCCAACTTCCTCCCCATCCACTTTCTACAAGTTCTCAAAACTTCACAAACAAAATAATCCTAGATGCCCAATTGTGGCTGGTCAATGTGGCCCTAGTGAAGGAATTTTTGTCCTATTGATCAACACCTCTAACCAACTGCCTGAAATCTATCCTCCAACATCAAGGATACCAACTACTTACTGTTCACCATCCCCACCCTTTACCTCCTTGATCCTTGTCACTGTGACACCACTTACCTATACAGTAACATCCCTCGTGCCCATTGCCTTGACATCCTCTGTTATTAACTCTTCCAACATCCTCTTCAAAATATGTAATTTTTCTAACAAACAACATGTTTTCCTTCGAAGGTAAAGAATATAATCAAATCCAATGCACAGCTATGGACACCCACATGGCTCTTTTCTTTGCCAACCTGTGTATTTGCTCTTCTGGAGGAATCCTTCATAGCCTCTATCCTACTTCACAATCGCAACTACTACTATTCCATCTGCTTCACCTGGTCTTCCTTGTCCTTCTTTTGCCACTTTCCTGGGCATTAACATCCAGCTCACTGAAGGCTCCATACACACCTCTGTCCACATTAAACCCACCATCTGTCAACAGTACCTACATGTTGATAGTTGGTATCCTTTACACACAGCAAAATTCCTCTCACACGCCCTGGTCATCCATGTGCAGCATATTTGCAGTGAAAAAAATATGGTGAAGGTCTCACAAAGGCACTGTTCTCCAGATCTAACCAGGAGATTTCCAGTGACATATCCCCAGCACATCCCAAATTCTGTCTCCATGCTCAACAACCAACAGCAAAAGATACCCTCCTGGTCACAAATACCACCTGTAACTGAAACAACTAAATATAATAATGGAAAGTCCAGGTTGGAATTAACAAGGATAGTTTACAACTCACCGCAAAGACGTAACGACGAGCTGTGACAGGCACATACTAAAGACGCAGACACACACATTCAACACTTTCAGCTATCAGCCATGGCCTTCTTCAGAAAATAGAACATTCACGCAATCACACAGGCACACAACACGTTCATACAATCATCACCTTTGGCTGCAGCACTTCATCATACAGACATCCTACTGATAAAAACGAGATAGACTGGCTGGCCAGTACTTACCATTGTGCTGTACCGCCGATAGTAACACAAATGAAGAATCAGAAAACAGGGGACAAAAAGGACAAGCTTTCGGAACACAGTTTCTTCATCAGGTGGGATAGAAGGGAAGAAGAAAGGATGGGAACAGAAGGGAAAGGTAGTTCACGACCTAGGTCATGAAGGTGGTGTTTCAGGAGTGTGGACGTCAGAGATACTGCATGTACTGAGTCCTACCAAGATTCTCACAACTATTGGTCGGTTGGCCACCCGTACTCCACAACCACCATATGCTACCCCCCCCCCCCCAACCCCACCCTCTAACCACTAAGGGATCATATCCCTGTAGAAGAACTTTTTGCAACATTTGCCCAATGTGCATTGTCAACACCTCATATTCTAATCTTGTCATAAGGTTATCATAGCCCACCAAAGGCTAGGCTATCTGTGATAGCAACTAGGTGATTTACCAGCTCTGCTGCAATCATTGCATAGATTTTTATATTGGTATTATTACTAACCAGCTGTCCACCAGAATGAATGCTCGCTGTGAAACCACAGTCTAACATACACAGTCACAACACTCCCAATGATTTTTTTTATACACTGCGACGGTATTGTTCCAAGCAGCGGACAAGCTACTTTTCTGAATACGATATCGGATGAGTGGCAATAGTATTGTTTATACTGATTTTAATGTTCTTTTTGCAGTGCCATAAAAATAGGTACTGTATATTTCCGCAGATAAGTGGACCTTCAGATAAGACGAGATACAAATTTTGATCAAGATTTTATAGTTTAAGCATGTATCTGGCCTATAAGACGACCCCCAAGTTACGTATTTACCCGAATGCATGCTGCACTTTTTTTTCCGGTTTTCGGGATCAAAAAATATGCCTTCGACATAGATTCGGAGACAAAGCTTCAGGAAGTTCCGAAAAATGCCGTTAGAAGCTGCCAAAAGTAGTTTTTGTGATTGGGACACCTAGAGTTCACCTTTTGTTGCAGTGTTTGCGGTCTGCTTTTGAACTTTAGTGCGTGTAGTGCTACGTTGCACCCGATCGGGAAGAAGCATGTTGTTTTTTACACCGCGAAGCTGAAAAAAAATTTCTTTCGTCAAGACGACATGTAATCGAGCCGATGCACACGGAATTGCCCATGAACAGAAGATAAAGGATTTCAAAGAAAGCCGCAGTTGTTGCTTATAGCTCCAAAATATTTTAACCCTTTCACTACTCCGTACTTAAAATTTACTCTAATCATTTCAGTGTGACTCTGGATATATTGAGAAATTATTTTTGACAAGCGACAATGTAAAATCAAGCTGTATTGTGAATAATTAAATCTATTCCTGCTCTATGGCATATAGGTTATCGTACGTACCCTTGTCCACTCAATAAATTAATAAGACTCATAAAACAAATATTAAAAAAATTTACACTAAACTTTATTTTCTTAAATCTTTCCTTCACAATGTAAATTTCATTAGGGTAATATCGCAGATGTGCTAAACAGCGCGGCTTTGACCTCTAAACAATATATATCAAATCGATAAGTTCCAAAACAATATGTATGGAATAAGCAAATGTTTCTGAACCGGAGATTAGCATTAAATAAACTTCTTTATCGTTCTATACCTAACCTAACTACACTTTCAAAAAGTTATCTGTAGCGTAGCCTTAAGGCGGTTAGGTATAGGTGAAACGAAGGTTCCCCCCGCCCCCCACTTAGTACTGAGAGCGCATAGCGGCAGCAGTAGCGGCCGAATCTACGGTTCAACGACACTAAATCGATTTACAGTTGTACGTTCGATATATATCATTTCAGGCCAAGCTACGTAGAGTGTAAGTTTTCTTGTAAATTACCCAGAAAGCTGTACTGTTAGATTCCTGCATAATCACATCCTTTAAAATCATGACATATTCATAAAAATCATAACATGCACCTGTTAGATATGTATCATTTCGAAACTTAACCGCTTCGATATATATCATTTGGAGGTCAAAGCCGCACTATGCAACATATCTGTGAAATTAAAAATTTCAAACTAAATTTCAATCTATTTTTTTTTTCTTTTTTTTTTTTTTTTTCTTTTTTTGTACTGTCGGATAAGACGACCTCGGTTTTTGGGGCCCATTTTTAATGAATCAGCCATTGTCTTATCTGCGAAAATATACGGTAATAACTTAAAAATAGCTGCACATTTGTCTTTCTTCGGCTTCTTAAGATCCCTGAAAAGGTAAGAAACAGTACATTACAGAGCAGTTTATTTACAATTATCTTGTAACATGCAGGTTTTAACTGAAGAATTTCAGTTTCTATTAAAAATAAAACATGTCTAGAAAACACCAGAAGACTTGTTGTTTGTCAGAAAAACATTGCCTTTCTACTCAGGAACGTTAAGGTTTCTTCATTACAATTCCAGTAACATTGTTAAGGATGGAACATAGGAAACATATATAGAATGCTATAACTACGGTATTTAATGTACTGAATCAGCCACCACAGCTGTAACTGAAGGAAAAACGCCACAGACATGCCAATGAAACAGCAAAAGCAATCAAACTGGTTTCCAACAAAGGAGAAGGCAATTGTTGCTACAGCTGAACCACAAATGACAAGAATCTTCAAGATATTGGCTTTTTAAGCAAAAGTAATTACACTCATAGCATATGTGCATAAAAAAGACAAGTTTTATGTACATCTACATCTACATGAATACTCTGCAAGCCACCCAATAGGTGTGTGGCGGAGGGTACCTTGAGTACCACTATCGGTTCTCCCTCCTATTCCAGTCACGTATTGTTCACGGAAAGAAAGATTGTCGGTATGCCTCTGTGTGGGCTCTAATCTCTCAGCTTAGAGATGTGTGCAAATCATTAGACTCCAAAACAAATTGATATGCATAAAATAACTGCCTGTCATAGCAAGATCAGACCATAATAGAAACTTATGTTTATATTCCACTTACTTTTAGTGGCATAAGCTGCAAATATACACATGTTCATAAGTATTTGTTAAAGAAAAAGTTGCTCTTTATATCACTGAATCAGTGAAATTCGACTGTGTTTACAATAATATACTGATTATGTATGTCTCTTGCTATTTTACTAAGGCTTGTAACCAAAAATAATAGTAACTATTTCCACCTTGTGGCACAATTAGCAGCTAAGGGATGGGTTGTTTGTTTGGGATAGGGGGACTAAACTACTAAGGTTATCAGTCCCCCGGTGGGGAGGGGAAGGAGTGAGGATAGGAAAGGAGGGGAGGGGGAAAAGAAATGCAGTCCAGGAAGTAAAGAAGGAAGGAAGACTGCATTAGCTCGGGGCCCCGTGATCGCCACACACGTACTCACGAAAGAACCGTGAGCCTCCTGGGGGCAATATGCAGCTCAGAATAACATGTTTGATTACAATGTATGCTTCACAACCTGGACAATCTGGAATCCATCCCCCCCCCCTTTATCACCGGATTTTCTGAACTACGCAGATGGGAGCTTTCTGTACAATATTCCAGACACTGTCCATTCCCTTTGATTGCTGTTCTACATTCTTTGCAGTCTCTGACAAAATTACTATGTCATCGGCAAACCACAAAGTTTTTATTTCTTCTCCCTGAACTTGAATTCCCTCCCCAAATTTCTCCTTGCATTCCTTCATTGCTTGTTCAATGTACAGATTGAACAACACCATGACTTACTAAACTGATAGTTCAAAAAATTATATGTATAAATAAATAAATAAATAGATGAAGATTACTCACCAGGCGAAGGAGCACAGGTGTAACAGCATCACAAAGAAATAAATGAATCTCTCTCTCTCTCTCTCTCTCTCTCTCTCTCTCTCACACACACACACACACACACACACACACACACACACAAACGCTAGCTTTCGCAGCCTAGCTGCTTCATCAGGCAGAAGGGAAGGAGAGGGAAAAGGAAATGATGAGGGTTTTAAGGAAGGGGGTAAGGAGCCATTCCAATCCCGGGAGAGGAAAGGCTTATCTTGGGGGAAAAAAAAGAGGGTAAACAAATGCACACACACCCACACATTCACACTGCCTAGGTGTACTTGTGTCTGTGTGAATGTGTGGGTAAGTGTGCATTTGTTTACCCTCCTTTTTTTCTAGAAATGGAAGAGAAACTCGAGGAAGATGAGATAACAGATTTGATATTGCGAGAAGAATTTGACAGAGCACTGAAGAATTTGAGTCGAAACAAGGGCCCTGAAGTAGATAACATTCTTTTTGAACTGCTGATTTCGTTAGGAGAGCCAATCATGAAAAAATTGTTCCACCTGGTATGCAAGATGTATGAGACAGGGGAAATACCATCAGACTTCAAGAAGAATATTGTAATTCAAATTTCAAAGGTAGCAAATGCAGACAAATGTGAAAATTACAGAACTATCAGTTTATAGACGAAAAATTCCTAGTGGGAAAAATTAAATATAAAAAATAGACGAAGATTACTCACCAGGTGAAGGAGCACAGGTGTGACAGCATCACAAATAAATAAATGAACACACACACACACACACACACACACACACACACACACACACACAAACGCAAACTTTTGCAACCCAGTTGCTTCTTCAGGCAGAAGGGAAGGAGAGGGAAAAAGAAATGGTGAGGGTTTTAAGGTAGTAGGTAAGGAGCCATTCCAATCCCGGGACAGGAAAGACTTACCTTGGGGGGAAAAAAGGGGTAAACAAATACACATACACCCACACATATACACAAACACACCTAGGCAGACATACTGTAGAAAGCAAAGAAGGTGTGTTTGCGTTTGTGTGTATGTGTGGGGTGTATGTGTTTGTTTACCCCTTTTTCCCCCCAAGGTAAGTCTTTCCTGTCCCGGGATTGGAATGGCTCCTTACCCACTACCTTAAAACCCTCATCATTTCCTTTTCCCTTTCCTTCCCTTCTGCCTGAAGAAGCAGCTGGGCTGTGAAAGCTAGCATTTGTGTGTGTGTGTGTGTGTGTGTGTGTGTGTGTGTGTGTGTGTGTTTTATTTATTTGTGCTACTATCACTACCTGTGCTCCTTCGCCTGGTAAGTAATCTTCATCTATTTTTATATACATATTTTTCCTGCTAGGAATTTTTCCTCTATAATATTCGTATAATAAAATTGAAAAAAAAAAATAATATGAATGTATGCACACTCAGTTTTACAGAGTCACGAGTAACTACTCCCACCACAGTATTGTTTACTCACAATGGTTGGCAAAAATACTATTTGTCTAATGCCTTTAAGTTTCGACTATTTCACAATTGCACAACTGTTAGCTCACGAGAGAAAGGTGCTCAGATTTACTTTCTCCTTATTCTAAATGGTCTAGTGCAATAATTTCATATATATTTTAAATCCAATTTTTGAAAGAGAGCAGAGTACTTGGAAGACTAAAATCTAATACAAGCTTTGTATAGCGTCATCAATCACATAGATACTAGCAAATTTAAACTAAACAATAAATAGTATGTCTGACTTACTGTTACAGTATGCTGCCGAGATGTATCTGGTACCACTCTTCTCCGGCACGGCAACTGCAACTGTCCTCAAGTTCACAAGACTAACGATTCTCACACTCCCGTCTCTGCAAATCAGTGCTGCTAGTCCCTGAGGCACACCCTTTACTGGACTGCTAGGAACTTCTGGCCTCGTACTCTCATCCCGTTCTGCCAACGGAAGCAACGTAACCTCGGTGGGACACTCTCCTATGTCACTCAGCAATCTAACGGCCACCGGTTCTTCGTCCAGTCGAATTGCTTCTCCCGCACTTCCACTGAGGTCGAGCGAGTAGACTAACAGTGCTCCTGCGATGGACGCACTGTCCTTTCCACGACTGCTGCTTCTGGTTGTGCCACCTCTGGCAATATAAGATGGGTCATTTCTTAGCCCATCAGGTGGTTCTTTTGGTAACTGCAATAGATATTACAGAGTTATTTTTACATATCTCTAAAAACTTTGGCAACACACTCCTACACCATGCTCTCCAGTATAAAGGTACATATTTCAAAGTGAACATTAACTTCAATATCAGGATGATAACATTAAATAAAATGAGGACAGCCAACCACTCTCTTGTAAAAGAGTGTGTACGTGAAGGTGTGTACATGTTTTTGTTATCAGTGTCAGAAGTATAAACAAAAATTGCAAAGCTACACCTACATACGAGGTTTGGAACTTAAATACTGATAACTATTTATTCACAACCGAGACAAAAGCATTCCATGTTTCCTATTACTGTCCTTCAAAGAAGTCACCAGCATTGTGTAGAACCTGTTGCCAGTGAAGTAGAGGCCATGATATACCATTAGCAGAGTCTGTTCTGTTGACGGTGTGAATGGCGCGCTCTACTGCCTGTCGAATCTTTTGGAACAGTTCTGAAGCCAATGCCACAAAGTGGTTCCTTCATCTTCAGAACAAAATCAAAGTCACAAGGACTTACATCCGGGGAGTACAGTGGATGGTACAGTACTTCCCACTTCCATCAACCAAACAAGAGCAGTCACAGCTGTATGCACCTGCACATTGCTGTGCAAAGTGACGGGTGGCTTTTGCAGAATGTGTTGCCCCTTCTTTTGCGAAGCTGGGTGCATGTGATGCTCCAAAAAATGCTATGACAACCTGCCTGATGCAAGTCTGCCACAATTTACCAACCTTTGTTGAAGGCTTTTACCCAATGTGCCACTGTTCTGTATGGCAATGTTGATTTCCCACACGCCTCTTGAAGACCTTGATGACACTGTTGTGCTGTACAGCCTCTGGCACATTCAATCTTGATACAACTCTGTTGTTGCTGTTTTAAAAACACAGTGAAACCTTACACCGATCACTCACAAATGACTGTGTTTCCCTCAATTGTGCGAACGCCAGAGACGTGGGACAGGCGACTCCATTTGCTTGTAAGTGAGGTAGATATGTCAACAATGTGTGTTATCAGCAACAATAGAAGATACATTGCATAATTTCTCCACAGCAGTGTTGCCACTACTTAAGTTCCAACCCTCGTACATATGACATGAGCCACTGTATGGTGCATGGCAAAGTGTACCTTGTACCATTACTATTCACTGCCATTCCTGTTCCACTCTCAATAGAGCAAGGAAAAAACTACTGTCTCTATACCTTCATACACACCATAATTTTGATTATCTTCCACTTATCTTGATGGTTCTTATGCAAAATGTGTGGTGTGGGAGTAGAGTCTTGCTGAAGTCATCTTCTAATGCCAGTTCTTCCCAGGGATTTGTGTCTGAATACATGAATAGCATTCACAATATTTTTATGCTGACTGTACCTACTATTACCACAGTACCAAGTATAGCAGTCCACCTACGAATTTCTTTGATGTCTTCCTTCAATTTGACCCAGTAGGGATCGCAACACTCTAGCAGTACTCAACAATAGATTCCACTGGTGCTCTATATACAGTATTCATTATAGACTAACTACAATTTCCTAAAATTTCCCCCAAAAACTTAACCATTCACTTTACCTACCATTCTTGTGTGTTCATTCCATTCCATATCACTTCACAATGATAAGACTAGAAATTTAATCAACATGACTATGACTAGCAGCACACTTACATTGCTGTATTTGAAATTACAGGACTGTTCTCTGCACTTATCTGCATTAACTCCCCCCCCCCCCTCTCCCTTTTTTAACATTTAGAACAAGCTGGCAAATTGTACGCAGGTCTTCATTTTAAAAGAGTAAGGTGCATATATCACTTACACTTTAATCAAAATAACTGACTGTACAACAGTTAGTTGTTTAGCTACCACAGCAGGCATCATATCACTCTGGTACCTCAACTTTTATTTTCCAGTCAGCTGTGGCTTACAATTTCTATCTTTAGCAGTACTGTTATGATTTGTTATTGTATGCTTCTCATACTACTTTTTATACATATTTAAAGATAGCCATGAAATTGCATAAGGAAGTGACAATTTAATATTTTCCAAACTGAACACAATATTCCTAACAGATAACTTATGAACGTAATCAGATTAGAACCTATGAAGTTAATGGTGCTACAATGGCCTCCCACATAACAGCTGACAGACAATATTCCCAATCTATGCTCAAATGTCAACCACTTTGTTTTACCATTGAAATGGCTTGACAGTTCAACCGCAGACATTTTGGATATTGTAATCTGAATGAGCTTCTAGTATCCGAACTGAACTCCCCCCCCCCCCCCTTGCACGACATAGATGCACACAAGGACCCGACTTGTGGCAGAAATACAGGGCCAATTGCAAGCAGTGGAGTAGAATAGCACAACTGCCTGGTGAGCAGAGGCCCCAGATTCAAATTACAGCCCCGGCATGTCGTATGATCACAACACCTACAGGTTAAAAACAGTTAAAACCTCTTTTTTTATATATACCTTTAAGACTACATTTGATGGAATAGGTGATGCGGCAACAATGTAGGAGAGGGTGGGAGGAAGAGGCTGTGAAGTGAATGGATAATGAATGACACAGCACCAATGTAGAGGAAGAGGGAAACCAGAGTGCTTGCATGAGCCACAGGTAAAAGAAATGAGTTGTGAATGTTACTATGTGTGGCAACTAAAGGAACAGAAGAGTGATTGATGGGAGTACCTATAACTATCTTTACGGTATCTTTCATCAATCACTGTGCAAAATGTCAACTTTGTTGAGACAGTATGAACTGTGAAGTGTCTGAAGTAACAGTTTATTAGAAATGAGTGGTTAGTTTACAATTCATAGAAGTGAAGCATTAACTGTGAATAACTGATTCACGAGGTACCCACCACTAGTAAAGTCATTTAGAAAAATGCTTTTACATTAAAAGGCAGTTGTACAGAAACTTGAAATAACAAACCTCAACATCAACATCCATTTTGCTATCAGTTTCATCAGCTACAGGAACCCTCACATCAACTGCTGCTGTCGTACTGACAACAACAAAAATGTGACCACCATCTAATGTCGGATGTATACTTGTGATAGCAAGGTTGCCAGCATTTCGTAACCTCTGTGGTACGGGTAAGCACTGGATGGCAATAGGTTCCCGGTGAGTCTCTGCCACAGGTGGTGCACTCACATTACCAGAATTTCCATCATTTGCACCGAGCATTTCTTTTTTTGAGATACTTCTAACCTGTGGAAAGAAAAAAACTCTAACAACCATTTCATTTATACAAATGTCCATTACTTCTAGAATAATACAGGTCTTATTTTACTTACCAAAGCAAAAAATTAATAGCATTCATTCACATTATTTTACTCCTATGCTATGCTAAAACTGTGATAATGAAACTACTGATATGTATTAAATGCCCAATGAACTATTACGTTTGGGAAATGTGCTGTATCTGGTTGAAATGGCCCTCTATATGCAATCAGTGACTGCACTAAGTCATACCTGTTCCAGTTTATGCTGTCATATCACTCTACCATGACTGGTAGAGCTCGTGCAAGACATTGTGGCCCCTGCTTTCTCGACTTGAGCACTGGAAAGTCCATTCCTTTGTTTGGAGGGGTGACCGCCCCAGTTGCATGTTGCCTACTGGTCACGGGGCACAGTTGACAGCCTACTGACAGACGAAGCGTACAGCCCTGCAGCCAATGTGCAACTGAGTCGGCCACCCCTCCAGAACACAGGAATGGACTCACCCTGAGCGCAACTTGAGACTGTATTTCTGCGCACAGGCCATGACTTCTTGTGTGAGCTCTAATGGTTACAAGTGACAGCTGCACCTCTCTCTCTCTCTCTCTCTCTCTCTCTCTCTCTCTCTCTCTCTCTCTCTCTTTCTCTCTTTCTTTAATCAAAAATTTTAAAATACATTTTGAGTTTTAGTGCACTGTATTGATACAGAAAACATTGAATTTTAATTTTTACAAGACCGAATTTATAATGTGGGAATGAAAGGATTACTTGTTCACTGCAGATGTAGCATCCTACAAGTTTATACATGTGGATGATAAGGTTGTCGTTTAGGCTATCAAAGTAAATCTTTTGAAGAAATGGAGCACAAACTGGACGAAGATCTAAACCTGTTGCACCAATATTATAGTCGATGAGATTTAGGAAGAGCTACGAGCTGCGCGTAAGGGGAAGGCAATGGCCACAGGCGGGGAGTTGCTCGCGGGAGGGAGGCTGCACGACGCAGGTGCTGTCCGTCCTAAAGATATTCGCCCAGCGCCAGCGCAAGGCGCAGGCCAAAAGTGAGGGGTGGCGACGCAGCGGCAGGTTGGACAAGGCGAGGGAGGGAAGCCGAAGGAAAGTTTGTCAATTCATACTTGCAATTGGCCAATCGAGTCAAGACTGATCCGACGCAATTTTATTGCGTATCCTAAACTTGGAAAAATAGGAGCGTCACAATTTGTTTTAACTCCCTATTGTAGATATTATAGACTTTGCATGCACAGTACAATTAGACTTGTCAGATTCGAAGAGTAAAATATCTGGAAAAATTGTGGAATGTCTGGATTTTGTAAATTGCTGACAGCTAGAAATAAATTCTATAAATAAAATGTTACTTCTTACAGATCAGCTTCCCACTGGCAGATTTAATTTCTACATTCCCACTCTTGCTTGGAATTGGATTTTAAGAGCCAGCGTATTCCGAACGTAAAATAGTATTAAGAAAAGACTAAAAATTCAAACAGTTGGCATCAAATTTCAAAGTAATTATGAGCTCGGACTTTATTAAAACAACACACTATGGAATTTCGGACTTTATCTGCCACTGTGCTTTGAATTAAATAAATGTGGAAACAAAAATTTGAGCTTTACTGCGTTTTAGGCTAACTAGGCAGTCACGCTGACAACTACACCATCTCCACACAGTGAAATCAAGGTTTTTCGTGATTTTCTCAGGAACCGCCCATTAATAAATAATTTGACAAATGAATCTAAGTTTCATCGACATATATAATAGGCCTCCCCCACTATTTCTGTAATTCTGTATAGCCCGTAAAAACTAATCTTTTTCGCGAATGTCTTCCTATTCAGTTAATAACTTCCGCTTATTTGCTGTTTTTATCCATCTAAATCTCAAATCAGTAATTATTTTATGTCGTGCCCAGCTACTGCCTGAAAAACATACCTTTTCCCTTATGAGTGGAAGCAATGTTCTCACTGTTGGTCGTCCTCCATTCGTTTCATGAAAATTATAAATCGTTCCACGAACTACGCATTTGACCACGAACTAAGCGACGAAATCATACATTTTAGTTTTCACATTTTGCTAGATCGTTTCTTATTCGTCGTCGTAAATGTCCCTGCTTGCTGGTCAACCCTAAGAACTTCACTCACAACGCATTTCAAATCACTTACTGAGACACCTGTAGCTGCAGCAACACGCGACAGAACACTTTCTAATTAACTCCACGGATCTGACTATGGACGATTTTTCTCCTGCTGTTATCATCACTAAATAAGGCCGTCTTCACACTGCCGGCCAGGCCGAGCTGAGCCATTAAACACATTGTTGTCAATTGCACTGTTCACAATGCCAGCCGGGCCGAGACGACTCCGTATCAGCTGAGCCGATGACATTCGGAATGTCTTAAAAATTTCCGGCGCGAGCCGATTGGGCTAGATATGGCTTCTGCATCACAAGTATCTCACGTCTCCAGCCTGTTTTCAATACACGTCTCTCTGCATGATAACCTTCTTTTAAATAACACTTGTGAAAATATATGCTGCTTATTATTTCTTGTGCAGTACTACTGTTCATGTAAAATGAATTTAAAAAACTGGAATGGTTTTTTAGCTGCTCTCATAAGGAAAAACTCTCCTAAATGTCAGTCGAAATACATGGGATGAGACCATTTCCACCTATTTCTTAAGTGCTTAAAATCCGATGGGTCACTACAGTGTGAGGAAATAAAATAACAAAATCAATGAACTCTTAGCGGGCTCTAAGCAGACGGCAGTGAGCAAGTTTTGGTCACCACCGTGTTTCCTTCTATCTGCAGCTGACAGTGGGTGAGGATACCTTGTTGCTGGTGTCAAACCCACCAAGCAGCAGAAAAGAAAACACAACAAGAAACAATGTGGCACAAGTTTCTAATCCTTTACTGACCTGATCTGTAGTGTTGGAGGCTAAACTAAATCAGCACATTTTTCTTTCAGTTAAAAAAAAATTGAAGTACCATTGAGACAAAATTGTCAACAGATGATTCAGAGAAATTTTCATTGTAACGCAGTTCCTCTAAGACAGTGTCTTAACCAAATAAATAAATAATAAAATTCTTCAAACGTCCATATGTTTGTAAAGCTTATGGAAGTTAACTTCGAGGTCATCAGTCCCTAAACTTACAAACTACTTATGAACTAACATACTAAAGACAGCACAAACATCCATGTCCGAAGGGGGATTCGAAACCCCGACGGGGAACGGTCCCGCGCATCGAAGGCATAGCGCCCAAATACGCTCGGCCAATACGCCGGTACCCATTTTTTCCGCCCCGGCGATAAAATTCGGTGACCTGTGTAGTGTTCTTTGAAAGTGGAGATGGGTTGAAATACAGTGTGTCCCACACAAAACCGGTAAACCTCAAGTATTCCACCACTTGCAACATCCCTTATAATGAGGTAACTATATGTTTTTAATGTTACTTTTATCTATTCCTTTCTTATTTAGTTCGTTCATACTTTAATCTCGGGCGCTAGTGTTGTTCCTTTTATGTGGGACAAACTGTATACAATGATTATGCTGCGGCGGAGCGCCTGAGCGCATTGAGTCGCTATGCTACGATGCGCGAGGACTTTCTCCGCCGGAGGTTCGAATCCCCCCCTCAGGTATGGATATTTGAGCCGTCTTTAGTATAAGCAAGTTCACAAGTAGTTTGTAAGTTTAGGGACTGATGACCCCGCTGTTAAGTCCCATAAGCTTAACAAACATTTCAACATTTGTTTGAACATACAATGATTTTTACCTTGTGGTACGACATTTTATGAGAGCTACAAAAGTGAGAACAATAAACTGACATTCAGGGTTTGAGTCACCCTTCGGGCATGGGGGTATGTGTTGTCCTTAGATTAGTTTAACTTAGTTTGTGTAATTTGTAAGCTAGGGACTAATAACCAAGCATTATATCCCATATATTTACAAACAAATGATTTTAATAAAATGGCTTTATATGGCTTAGGCATAGATGTAGCTATAAATTTCATTATAATTTAGGTTTTCTTCCTTTTATCATTTCCATCTAGAAAGCCAATAAGTATACTGTCGGAAAATTTTATTGCAGTCTATCAGCACCAAAGTCGCAGTTAACATTAATTTATTCTTCCCTTCTAGTACCAAAAACGAAATATATATTCCATTAATTGTACTACGTGAACAAGAAATCAGTTGTATGCCTCTTATAAAGTATGACCTAATGTCAAACTATAGCAGATTATTGTCAGTTGTAATCGGTCGCCACTTTTATACTTTTTTTCATATTATGGATAATTAACACATAACGAAGGAGCGACACACATGGCCTGAAATTCACTTTTTTGGCGCTGTAGTGCTTCACGCTACGCCCAAAATCCGCCGAGATCGAAGGCTTGCGATCGCGGCATGACACCGCTCAGAAAACTTGCAATTACTTGTGAAAGGAGGTAGATAGCAGTGCGACTAACATTTAAAAAACTTTTCTGAACTTTTAGCTCCATTTCACTTGCTGTAATGTATTGTCTAAAATGCACAGAACAGTAAGCTGCCCGGTACCCAATTTTTCCAATACACGATTTGTAAATCAAGCGCACACACCTGACAAATAGCGTCATTTGATAACGACTGTTATGAATAATGAAAAGGTGAATGAATTATTAGAAAGTTGGGATGTATTACTACCACGTGTCAAAAAATCAGATTTTTTTAACCATATACTTTCATCAAATTCGAGTGTGAAACGTTATGAAACTAAAAACATGTGCAAAATGAAAAGTAAACATTTTCTTTTTTTATAGGCAAACCAAAGCTTGTAAGGAAAAAATTAGTTGATAAAACGATGTGGGATGGTCTTATATACCGTCCAAATTTTTTACAACGTGAAAATCTGAAAAATCTTTTTTGCTTCTATTTTCGGCTCGGCCCGGCCCAGCGTAAACCCCTGGGCAGCCTAAACACAGACCACTCGATATTTTCGGACTGTAGTGAAGTGTGCGAAGCGAACTGTGTGGCGGTCACTGCAGGTATGTACCCGCACCTTCCCCCACTACACAAAACCGGCGCAGGGCCACTGCGCATCCTGACGTCATAGCTCACGCTACATCTCGTCAACTATACACTAAATATCATTTACAGACAAATCAAGACTAAACAGTCAGTGGAAACAAACATCTCAATAACAGAGAAGGCAAAAGAAATCTGCACGAATAATCAGACTGTTAAAATGAAGATAGCACTCGGTATCTTGGAGTAAAGCTTGATCGAACTCTAATGTACAGAGCCCATATAAAGGATACAAAAGAAAAACTGAAGCTATAAATGTCATTCTTTCCAAATTCATTGGAACAATCTGGTCGTGTAATGAAAATACCTTGCAAACTTCAGCCTTGGCGTGGTGAGTATTGTGCACCTATATTGGCCAGAAGAGCAGTAGCCAGAGATGATGGTTATGAAACTGTGTTATGTACCTGCTTGATTGCGTGCCATCTTCCTATTTCTGAAGGAGGTCATGGCCGATAGCAGAAAGCGTTGTTTGTGTGTTTTTTCTATTTGCCTGTCGTGGCTCGTTGTCACGTCTTTGCTGGAGTTGTAAACTGTCCTATTACTATATTCTAGTCTTTACCTTACATAAAACTTTGAAATCTTGCCTACATTTCATACACTGCACTGTAGAAGCTAACATCAATAATAGTATATGGAATGTTTATGCAATACATATTTGTCTCTGCATACTCTTAAAATTTTGTGTACTGCTTTACTTAATTTGATATAATACAGCAACTATGACAAATAATAATAATAATAATAATAATAATAATAGTCCTATATGAAGAGGACATATTGAACTGAAAAATATATAAAAATCAGTTGTTTTCTTTCCCACTGAATTACTGGCAAATTTCTTAAAATAAGTATTTCATAAGTTTGCTTGTTGTGTCTTAGTTAATTTACAGAACGGATAAAGATACATACAAGAAACTGTCACCCACAGAGCAGGAACAGCGTTAATAATTTACTTCAAAATCACCGAAAAGAAGTAAAACCGTCTACCATGTGTGTCTTCTTAGAAACAAAACAGGAATAAAATAAAGATTTGTCACCATCCCATGAGATTCTTTTTTAAAACCATACAAAATAATACTGTTTATTATGAAGACAAAATGTCCGTTATGGACTAATATGTGATTGGCCGTTTCCATCGCGTCATGATTGTTCGGCTCCGGTGTTTGTCAACATTGCCACACGCCACACTATGCCACGACATGGCACGTAAACTTGTACAAACCCAGACAGTAACACATCAAAGTGCTAGGCACAACTGAGAGTGAAGAACTTAGGTGATCTGACTAACTGCTTAAGCCATAGCAACATGGCTACTGCCTTTTCACAAACTATTTCACTAAAATAATATTAAGAATTAAATTAAAATAATAAAAACCAGTTCAGACAAAAATCCAAGAGCATTGCAGGTGTTACTGTTACTTAGTAACAGCATATGCTATGCTATCAAAATAAATGATGGCAATTTAGACTATATTCTTTTCCCCATACAAAAATTTACCAATTAGCTAATGCATGTTATTTACTTTCTTGGTATCGAAGTCTCTAAAAATAATAATAATGAGAGAGAGAGAGAGAGAGAGAGAGAGAGGCTAGTTTTATCTTTCACTCAAAATGCTGCCTATTAACACAATTACACTATCAAACATTCAGAAGTGCCAACTTGTTAGCTGTAAACAAAAGAAAACATCCTGCAAAACAAAAGTTCAGTTGTGAAACTATTTTAGAGTAGGCTACTATCGTATTTGCTCGAACATAGGCCGCACTTTTTTCCCCAAATTTCGGCGTACAAAATCAAGGTGCGGCCTATAATTGAGATTCAGTCTTTCTCCCCCCAACCGCTCCTTTTCCCAAAGTCGTTAGTTTCAAAAGTTACACGCTCACTTTTATTTTGGTTTGAGAAACGTAAGAAACCAGATAATGTTCAAAAATGCTACAGTAACAGTTTCGCAGAACTACATATACGTTTTTGTACATGTTCACGGAAACTGCGCAGGAATTCCTGGAAGTCGATATTTCGATATAAATCGAATGGTGTCATTCTGTACCGCAGCCAACAAAAGCTGACGACTGTTTTTTTAATACATCCGCGCAGCCTATAAGCAAAAATAGTACGTAACACACACTTCCTAAGCACACAAATGATTTTAATTTGATGTAGTCAGTGAAGCTAGTCTTCGCGATAAAAGTTTACTACGACCAGATTCACTGGTTTCACATTCATTGAGGGTTATTTCCATGAAACGATGTACACGGAACTCGGGGCTATTTTGCAGCCTTGCAACTGAATCATTTCTGTTGTAACAGCAAAACCACAGATTTTGTTTAGAATTATGAAATCAAGCAAATACATTTACATTTCAGCCCTTGAAATGCACGACGATTATTCGAACATTTTAATAGCTTATCCTCACATACCAGCGTCGAACATTTTTTCGTCAGCATCAAATTTACGTCGAACTTCCCATTTTCCATGTCCGTTACTGTGACTAGGTAACCTGAAGCTTACATTTTTTCGGCAGTGTAACCCATACATTCGTTTCCCGCTACAAACTTGCAAGCCAAAACATCGTCACACACACACACACACACACACACACACACACACACACACACACACTGAAAAATATTATATTTTCGCAACTCACGCCTACGCTTTATACAACACTTGAAATGCCCAGTAACACGCCTAGGTTCAGCGTCCCCTCACTTCGGGCACTCGGATCGGCCTGTCGTCTCGCTTTCTCATTCGTTGGGTTAAATTGTACGACGCTTCTTGCGGGGCTGCAGTGGTTACATTGGCACCAATGGTAATGACGGCAACTCAGATGGCCAATATACGTTTTTTCATGACAACTTCAATTAAAACTAAAATAATTTTTTTCCTGAATGAACAAGCATACATACAAGAACCTGTTAACCATACAGCAGGTACAGTATTTATTTTGCTGCGAGCGAAACGAGCAGCAATAACATTTAAGAAAAATATTAGCGCGATTCTACACTTCATTGTTTATCTGTTGCCAACATAAGCACTGGAGCCCGGCGAGAAGCATCATAAAATTTTACCTATTCGTTGATTTACAGTTTTGCATATTTGTTTGGACCTTATCGAAAAGAGAACATTATTTCGTTAACATTGTGTTTCTGATTACGAAAAAAGTTTGATTATACAAAGAATAAAAATACGTAAAATAAAAATTTAAAAACCTACGGCCTATACACGAGGAATTTTTTTTTTTTTTTTTTTTTTTTTCTTCTTCTATAATCTCGTGTCAAAAGTTTAGGTGCGGCCTATATTCGTACACGGCCTATATTCGCGCAAATACGGTATCTACAAATTGAGAAATCTCCTAAGACCAATCCCACAGTTGTGCAGATGCATCATTCTCCAAGTAATATGTAAACCAATAGTATACAAAATAAAGTTTATAAACTACATGGAAAAACACATTTTCAAAAATTGATAACTGTTCTACATCCTCTTCTCATAAGTCTTAGAAGCCTGCCTTCTGATAAAACCAAAGTCTCTTTAATGGTAGGTCTATATATTCCTGGACATAAATCTGATTACAGATATTACAACAGTCACTTATTTCTTAACACTGCTAATTATGAATTACAAATTTAATCTAAATACATTTGCAAACAACATTTCAGATTCCCACTACGTATCCTACATGCTAATTCATCTGCATTCATTATTTTTACATATAATAATTAAAAAGAAAGGAAGTTACAAATAAAACAAAAGGTAAACATCCCCACAATTGGTACCTAGGAATGAAAGCAGCATTTATGAACTTCCTTTTTTAAGAAAACATTAATAATATGAAACCTATTTTAAGACAGGCATGCATCAACTGCTCCATATTTTAATACTATAAGATCAACTAAAACAATGCTCACCTTAATGATGACAGGTGATGAACTACCTTCAGATGTGGATGGATATTTTGACATATCTAGACCTCCATTAACATTGCTGAACGTTACGTTCAACATAGAACTGTCACACGCAGTGCCACCACCACTACCACTGGCGCCTTGTGATGAGCCAGATGGAATCACAGGAGGACCATATAAAGCTGCGCCAGGTGGTGCTGAACCAGAGAGAAACTCTACACTTTCCAAGCAATCTGGCGGGGTGTCCATAACAACATCCGCTACGAGGTCATCGACACCAGGTACGTCAAACATAAATTTAGACAGAAATATCTCTTGATAAACACCATCCTGACGAGGGCCTGAAGACGTACTCGTTCCAGTACCAGAAACGGCCTTTTTCGAACTACCGCCACCCGCAATTCCTTGATTTTGTCCTCCTCCACCACTACTTCCACTAACATCATCTGCAGTACTATCTACTTCACATCCTGGAGAACCTCCATAATGGTGAAAATTATACACTACAAGGAATGGACACCTTCCATGAGTACAGGAACTCACTGTATGTCCTGCTGTTGACTCAGTACTATCCCTCACTTTCATTATATCCAGAGATGCACTTGCCAGGTTACTCGCTTCATTCACGTCATTCATTGCGCGCACTAATGATGAACAACAACCTCCACTCCCCCACACATCACTCGTATTGGGTGGACTTCTAGATCCAACACTAATTCCTGCGATGAAAGAAGGCCGGAGACGGCTACTCGAGCTGTTGGTGGCCTTCGAATATTGCTTGGGACCAGCATGGTTACAACTTTGTTGATGTTGTGGTCCCCCAACAATTGAGAGGGCTGTAATTTCCAAATCCAAATCTTCACATACCATGGGCAGTGAGAATATGTTGTCTGAAATATTCCAAAGAAATGTTTGTTAATTTAATTCCAAAAGTAACTACAATGTCCACAAATAAACACAAAACATTTTATGTTTTATATTAAATAAGCTACCTCACCCAAAGACCAGAATTAAAAAATTCCTGTCATATTTGTTGGAACTTTATTAAGAACTTTACTTCCATTTTTTAGACTGGTTTCATTGGAATGAGACAGCTTATTTCATTTAAAAACTTTTTAATCATGGCAGTTATCTTCATAGCAACAGTAAAGCAAAAATAATAATCTGAAATCCAATAACTGAAAAAAATCTTAAATAATAATTGCAAAGATGATAGCCAAGCCGCACAAAGGCACACACACACACACACACACACACACACACACACACACACACACACACTTACACAGGTGGAAGAAAGCTAAGGATGGCCAAACTACAAATCTCTTAAATAAAAAAGAAAGGAGAGTTCATTACCAATAGTCATGTCTGTCATTGGTATTTCCACATCACTTCTACTTGCCCCTTCCTTTGGTTTTTCTGACCACGCCTCTCTACATTTCATGTCAGTACAACTAATTGTTTCGCCACAGCTTCTCATTATTACAGGTTCTGAGAGTGAGATGTAAAAAACAGCTTCTTTCTGGAAAATAATCACAAGGTTTTAACATTAATATTTACAATTATATGAATAACAACTCTTAATATTTTATACTGGCAAAAAACTGCGAAAAGACAGCATTTCATATTGTACTGCTCCCTCAAATCCTGAAACATTTGACTTACTGTGAAAATTAAAAAGTTCTTTACTTCTGTGTGAAATATTCTCTTCAATAGTCCTGGATTAGCAGACTATATGTCAAACACATGAATTCTAAGTAACGCATTTAATGACAGGTCTTCATAAATTTATGTTGAATATTCCGAATACTGTAATTTGGTGTCTGGGATGAAAATGAACTCTTAATAAAATTTCAGAAAGTATTCTTGGGTAACGAACCTATGGTTCTCCAGTGGTTTATTACAAATAAAAAAGTAATTATGATAGATTCAGTTGTTGCAGTAGCCCAATTACAGGGAGGAATGGGGTAAATTGCTTTTTGAGAATTCCTGCTGTAGTAGCACTGTTGGTCAAAAAGAGAAATGTCAGCATGGTTTACAGAGACCCAAGAGACGTTTGTATGCAACTGTTGTTAATTTGCGATAATGCAGTGGACATGTGAGAAAAAATAATTTTGTATTGAAGTGCATTTCTAAAATTCCCACTCAATCATTGCAGTAAAGTGTGCTTTTTGTTTGCAATTTGAAGTACTCCCACATGGACATGTTCCCTGACAACAATCAGTAGTAAATTGGGTAATTTCAGAACAACAGGAGATGTGTTATGTGTATGCAAAGGACATGTGAGAAGCATTATAGCCCCACAAAATGTCAAATGAGTCAGTACTGCAATTTCTGAAACACTCAGCTCAGAAACATGTAGTTACTCCTGGCATTTAAAGGCATTCTCTCCACAAGATTCTTCATAATGAACTGACATCACCGTGACACAACCTTGTTATCCCCCCTTCCCCTATTCCCTCACTGCAGAATGTGATTCAGAGTGCGGCAGCCAGAGATGACGGTCATGTGACTGAAGTGTGCCTGTGTCAATGTACTCTATTCTGACAAAGGTCAATGGCCTATAGCTTAAGTGTTGTACGTCTGTGTTTTATGTTCCTGTTGGAGCTTATCATTATGTCTATGTGGTGACTTGTAAACTGTTATTATATCATTGAACTTCATACTCTGCAATATTTCTGACACATTAACCCCCCCCCCCCCCCAAAATCTCCTCTTTGTTGCTATCAATGCACACACAGTTTATTGATAAAGCTGTATTTAGCAACTTGAGTATAAATTTTCCTATTAATTTCTTGTATGTACTTCACAACTTTTATCATGAGACATTCCTACAATAGGAAAATCTAAATTATTTACAAGGAGAAATTCAATGAAAAAGTTAAGTAATATGATGAATCTCCTCCCCTTGTGCAATGAATGGTGTTGCAGACCCCATACTAGTTTTCACTTGTACTGTTTCTTGACAATAGATCAAACTGCAAGTCAAGACTATGTGCAAGGTAACTGTGATGTGGGAAGCACGTCCATCTTCCAAAGTTCTCTTTAAATATGTATTATAAGCAAAGACAGTGTTTTAACAGTCGAGTTCTCATACACTGTCATTAATCCACAGAACACAAAGCTAATGCTGTGCCCTGGCTACAAATTTTGTGGAGTTACAATACTTGTGAGTACAAATTAGTATTGAATCATCATACTTTTGTGGAAAAAGTTAATCAAATTTTTAAGAAAAAAGTTTGCTTTAACAGCCGTTAACTTGTTCACATTCCTTTTTTTCATGTGGTCAGATTGTGTACTGATTTGGTTTACGATCAGGTGGATTTAATTCTTTTAGTGTGACCATTAGCATACTATGTTAACATAAGACACAAATGCAGAGTGCACATTCCTTTTAGGGTTGCCTATTCTCACACTTACTATTTACATACATAACATTCCTGTCGTTTAATATCAGTGTATAAAATCTCATTTAACAACTGCCATCAAAGATAAAGAGAAATCTTCAGTAATGTAAGTTCAGCCATCACAAAAGCTGAGGTGTCTCAAGACCAATTAAGTAAAAAACTGTTTTTCTTCAAGTTTTATATAAGACAAAGATGAAAACAATTTGTATTCTGGTTTAACCTTAAGTTGACGAGTTATATTCCAAATGGTTACAAGACCATGGCAGGTGGCAGTGGCAACCAAATCAGGCACCGACGAAGTGCTGACACACACAACTTCTTCATCCCGACTGTCTGCTACTGGCACTGCAGGAGCTGTTGCATACGTTACTGACAATGGTACGTTCTGTGTATATTCTCCTTTTACAAAAGGACAGGAAGGGGAATGCCGCTCGTGCTCCGACCTGCAAGAAAAAAAAAAAGACAAAATAGAAATAAATGTGAATGAGAATACCCACAACTAAATCTAAAAACATCATTATTCACCCATTACCAAACAGTATAGAGTAACCTATTATCTGGAAAATAGTGATTAGAACAGATTAATAATTGTAAAGAAAGCACCACCAAGATCTGACAACAAATGACACCTGTAACACAGGCTTGAATTGTAAGCATGTCTCTGAACAACTGGAAAGATTAGTGAAAAGAGAAGATAAGGAAAGAAAGTGTATCTTTTCCTCAGTTTGTCCCTCACCCAAACTAAAGTTAAAGAGTATTGCAATGCAAGAATGATATTTCACTGTTTTCTGGAAATAGGCTTAAATGGTTAATTATGTAATCTGATGCTCAAAAATGATTCTTTTTCCTCATGAAAAATAAGATTGAAATTCAAATAATTTAAGCATGCTAAAATACTCCCTTTCAAGTCATGATGCCTGTGACGAACCCACACAATTCTGCTCCTGCTGTAGTAAAATTTACTAGCAGTATAACATTGTTTAGTTATTCATGTTTTCGAAAATGGTCTACGAATATTGTGTAGTGCCACACTGTACAAATACATCTATAAAAACAACAGAACATTGTTTTTGCACATTGCAAGCAATAAGAAGCATATTAAATGTGATTGAAACTTTGTGTGTTCATTTCTTGTCAGGTTCATTTTCATGTAAATAAACATTCCATATGATTATTATTAGTATTATTCCATTAATTCAGTACCCCTATCACACACATACAAGCTACATTCATCACATATGACAAGAGTGTCACATTCCACACTCCAGTCTACTGCAACAGTATCACATTTGTTGAGGATGAAACTAACGGCACACAAGACAGTATGTGGACAAGTTTACACAAGTGTAGAGCCCAAATATTTACGTGCAGTGAATTATGCCTGACAAACGAGGCCAACACCTGGCAAATTACAATCTGACAGGGAACTGATAATGCTGCCTGTAAATGGAAACAGCACCCTCCCAAGGATGCCTCGGCAATGGCACACAGTTTGTTACCGCAGAGGCACAAACCACGATCTTCAGTGCTGCGCTCCAACATCCCTCCCCTCTTCCGGAATCCAGAACAGCACTTGGAGGCAAATTGTGGCTAATTATCCCGGAAGGAGAGAATTGTGGCGGCCGCCTCCTCCGAGGCCCACCTGCAAACCCCACACTCCTGTGCACCTCTTCATGTGTCAGGTCTATCTGCAGATTGTTGCGAGTGCGAACAGGAGGGGGGCAGTAGCGTAGCTGCAGTAGACGGCTGCTGCCACAGCAACTGTGGAGGTGGTGGCCTCACAACTGCTGAATGTTCCAGCAGGCACAGGCTGCAGAACGAAATGGTGTGGACTGGATCCTTACCAAGAGCACAGATGGTCAAGATGGCTGGAGATTGTCACCCCATCTGCATTGACCGTGAACATCTGCCAGCCGCTGATACTATGATCTTGTCCTGCTTGCAATAGGGCAACATATACTAAAGCTGTAGTAGTATAGGCAGGCATCCTCCCCGATGGCCAAAGGTGTGCATTCAGACAGGGGCGCCCAACGCGTATCGACCTGGACGTGCCGACATCTGGGGCTCTGGCTCTGCGCACAGTAGGTGTAGCATTGTCAACAGCTGGCAGCCATGTGGTCCCATGGTTAGTTGGTGTATGGCACAAAACAAACAAGTGCCTTTGTCCCTCGGCCTGTATCGTACTGAACCAGTGAATGGCAGGAGCCCAGCAGCATCCTTCTTAAACTTCGCGGGGGGGGGGGGGGGGGGGGGACCATGCTTCTTTACGATCAGATACAAGATAGCACTTCATGCACGAAAAGTTCAAAAGCAGACTGCAAACACCACAACAAAGGGGGAAATCCAGAATGTATACCATTCATGAAAACTATATCTTAGTGATATTTTTCGGAACAAAGCTCGTGGTGCTGATAACACAAATTCTTCCTTGTCCACTTTCGCTCCTTTTGTCGCTGCATTGGTGTCCGTGTGTGTAACTTGTCTTTTGACACCCGTCAACAGCTCTTTCTCCTTGTTCTTCTTATGGGAAGAACTGCTATTTATATGTTGTGGGCATGCACATTGCAGTATTTGCACATGATTATTATCCTTGTTTTATAAAAAATGTAAAATCCACCCGATGCGTATTCTCTTCCACCATCAAAATCTGTTACGATCGTGTTAATCTGCTGTACTAGAACAAATCACTGAAATAATCTGCAATCAGAAACAATTACAACCACGCAGTGCATTAGCAGTTGCCAGATCAAATGAAACACAGGAAACGGACTTCTTCACTACACATGAAAAGAGGTTGGCAGGACTTAAAAAGATATATATTTCGAAGTGGTGTACAATCGACTGTCCTTTATATATTGAATTTCCACCAGTACATTTAAATGGCTGATGTTATTTCACAAAGTTTTGTGGATTACTTCGTGATTTTTTATTTTTATGTAAATTTCAATGATTTCGTGATTTTCTGCAAAAATTGTAAAATATCACGAAAAACAGAAGCCTCTAATTATGTGTATATGTAGAGTTCAGTTTATCAGGTAAAAAGAGATGATGTAAGCCATTAATTGTCCTCATTTTATGTACTTATTTTCTTCCATTGCACTGTGTCAGCACACTTTATTTTGTTTTGTGAATACATATATGCTTAATGGGTAAAAAAATACACCATAGTCTAATAAACTTTGATTTTCTTACAGGTAATCTAGAGAATCCCCAAAAGTTTTCTGATTGGGATGAATTTATTGAAAGGTGCATGGATATTTAGACTTGGATGGAGAGACTTTCAAAACTAAGTGGAAAAGTTAAGTTTACACAGGAATTTTTGTAGGACTATTCAAGGCTCCAGAGATGTTTCTTGTCACTGTTAAACCTAGTTGCATTCTCAGTTATTAATACCATCTCTGGACTGCCGTTATACATTGTCCATGTGCAAACAAGATAATTTAAGTCCAAACTTGGTCTTACTTAAAGTGTGAATACTATATTGTGTTGTGTCGTCGTCCTTCATATCCCCAAAAAGATAACAACCACATCCATGATATCAATTAGCAGGGAAAAATTAAACCATTTACACTTCCAACAAAGCAAGAAATAAGGAGATGGACATAAGGCATAGTTGTGTCCTAGTATGAATGTTCAACTGTAGACTACGCGCAATCACTGCCTGTAGAGTCAAAACAAAGATTGCACAGACTGGCCTCCTGATCAGCAATGATCGAGACAAATGAAACGGTAACACTACAACCCTTCAGGTTGCACATATTACACGCTGGTTCTAATGAACACAGTCATTGAAAGTGTTGCACTTCCTCAATTGTAAGGAGGAAAGTACGGTGAGAACACAAGAACATTTATGATACACTTTGGTATACAATTATTGGCTAGATATAAAACTGCACCTGAATATCAAAGTATGTTTACAAAGAATACAGTTTCAAACATAATATTATTTCCATCTACAAAACATATTTATTATAAATGTAAACATTAGTGATAAAGCATATTCAGTATATGAAACTGTACGTTAAACTCACCAGGGCTCATCTGTTGGTTCCCAACAAACAAGACAAACATTACATGTGAAACACATTGCTCGGTCATCACCTGTTGAATTTGGCTGATGGTAAAATCCAGCTTGCGCCATTTGATCAGGTAATGCCCATCTGTAAGAAATTAAATGAACTTTAAATTTACATATTATTATTATTTTAGTCTATTGCACAAACAGAAGGGAAGTAAAATCAACAGATGCTATTTACATAAAAAGGGACAGAGAAAATAACATTTTAAATAATTAAAATTTGTATTTTTTTTATCATTTGCTATCGCAAAAAATAACAGTTCCATCAATAAATTATGTATGGGAAATAAACAATCCAATTCAATTTTATCAATGTGAAAAGCAACAGCATTAAGATGAGGTATTAACTGGTTCTAGCAGTACCAGATGTCAGTATGTCATGGCTTCAGATTTCCAGTATAAGCAAATGTAAAGATTCCTCCCCACCCCTCCCCTCCCTACAAAAAGAGAGAGAGAGAGAGAGAGAGAGAGAGAGAGAGAGAGATAGGGGATATATTGGATGTAGATTTGAGGTGATCTATGAATATTATAAAACAAAGTTCTCCTGTCATGTCTATCTGTTCTCCGTAATAACACATAAGAAAGAAAAACACAGTAGTAGAGCAACCAGATCTGCAGTAAAAACACTAATCCCAATAAGCAAGGAACCCTGTTCAACATTAACTTACAAACATAGGGCTTAACACAGCACCGGTAGATCATTACTTTTATCATCTCGGGCAATGAATAGCCCACAAAAACCGAGAGGAAGGCACTGGTAGTAACCCTCTTGTCTTTCGGATCCCTATAGATGTGCCAGATGAAATGGACACCTGGCTACACTAAATTATCTCATAAGTCATCATCAGTCTGCAATAGTAGATCCTCATGAAAAATAATACCTTGGATCATATTAAGTCTCTTGAGTGATTGAAACGGGACCATCACCCAGCCTGTCACAGGTGAGCAATGCCCTTGGCAGGGCAGGGGAGGACACCTTATTAGGACTGACCCAGGTCTCATTTTGGACATACAGGAGAAACCCGTTTTTTCACTTTTCAAAGGACTTAATGAATATGGTGTAAAATGCGGGAAATAATGTTTTAAAAGGTAAAATATGCTTATGGATCACCCTTGCATTCTTGTGGTTTATTGGTGATATATGTACAAAATAGCCATCAAAGAGACTTGCAACAAAGTTTATTTATTATGTAATAAAGTTTATCCAAATTTTGTACTATTTTAAGTGCCAGGCAGAAGTGGAACTGATAACTTTATAGGAAGTCTAAATTTTTGATGAAATTTCATTTATCATAATCAACTTCGTCAGCAAGCCTTTAACTGGCATTAATTATTTACATAGTAAAACTGCACAAGTTCCGTTCTTTTCGTAGTTTTCAAGTTTCGCACAATGATATTCAAGAATTTATTTGCATTTTAGAGTGGAAATATGCATACGTATTTTTGTGACATGTGCACAGGGTCGGCATCTCACACTATAATCGCGTTTTTGAGGTTATAATACACCACGCCCCCTCAATGTGCAGAAAAACATCAGCAAACTATCATTCTCACCGTTTAAAAACTTCACATAAAATCCTTTGATAAATATTTGCATTTCACAATAAGAGTAAATAATCGAAACGCATCAAGCAAAGTATGAAAAACTAGGAGTTGCGTGTGTAAACAAAGCTGGGCAGTGGCTGATGGGAGTGTCATGAGTCAACTAGGCGGCAGGCGAGTACTGTAAACAATGAAATGCAAAATGTATGTTTGAATAAATGCAAAGTGTCAAGAAACTTGACTGCGTAACATTTATAAACAATATACTGAAGGCAAAAGCCATGTCAGCGTCAATTGCTGTAAATTATGTCATTTTTTTCTTCGTGAACGTAAAACGCGGAACAAGTGTAAATATGTTAACGCAAAAATGGGGGCGAATTAACATTGTGAAGACAGGAAATTTGACCCGACAAAAATGGTGTAAATGGCAGAAAAACATGAAATCCGGGAACATAAAACTGGGGTTTTACTGTACCTTGTCCTTGAAAGTTTCCAAAAAAAAGAAAAAAAAAATTCACTGGCATAAGAATTCATCTAAAATACCACCTGAAACTACATAATTGTGCACTTATCATGTAATTTTTACACTGACCACAAATAACTGTTGTTGTTTGTTGTTGTGGTATTAGGTCAGCGGACTAGTTTGATACAGCTCTCCATGCTACCCTGTCCCATGCAAGACTCTTCATCTGAGAATACATTTGGCAACGTACATACTTTTGAATCTGCTTACTGTATTCGTTCCTCGGTCTCCCTCTACGATTTTTACCCCATACACTTTCTTGTAATGCTAAGTTGACAATTCCTTGAAGTCTCAGAATGCGTCCAACCAATCTATCCCTTCTCTTAGTCAGGACATGGCAGAAACTCCTTTTCTCCCCATTCGGTTAAGCACCTCATCATTAGTTACATAATCTACCCATCTACTTTTCATCATTCATATGTAGCACCACATTTCAAAAGCTATCATCTTACTGTCTGAACTCCTTATCGTCTATATTTCACTCCCATACAATGCTACACTCCACACAAATGCTTTCAGAAAGGACTTTCTAACATTTAAATTAATATTGGATGTCAACAACTTTCGCTTCTTCAGAAACGCTTTTATTCCAAGAGCCATTCTGCATTTTATATCTTCTTTACTTCAGCCAACAAAAATTATCTTGCTACCCAAACAACGAAACTCGTCTACTACTTTTATTGTCTCATTACCTAATCTAAAACCTTCAGTAATGCCCGATTTTCTGACATTCCATTCCATTACCCACATTTTACTCTTGTTAATGTTCATATTATATCTTCCTTTCAAGACACTGTCCATTCCAGTCAATTTCTTTTCCAGATCCTTTGCGGTCTCAGACAAAATTACTATGTCTACATCTATATGGGATACTCTGCAAATCACATTTAAGTGCCTGGCAGAGGTTTCATCGAACCACCTTTATACTATTTATCTCCCATTCCATTCTTGAATAGTGTGCGAGAAGAAAGAACACCTGAATCTCTCCGTTTTAGCTCTGGTTTCTCGTATTTTTATTCTGATGATTATTTCTACCTATGTAAGTGGGAGTCAACAATATATTTTCACAATCTGAGGAGAATGTTGGCGATTGGAGTTTCATAAGTAGCCCACGCAACAGTGATAAGCGCCGTTGTTGTAATGATTCCCATCCCAGATCCTGTATCATTTCCGTAACGCTGTCTCACCTATATTGTGACAGTACAGAATGAACTGCCCTTCTTTGGACTTTCTCGGTGTACTTCGTCAAATCCATCTGATAAGGATCCCACACTGGACAGCAATACTCCAAAAAAGGACGGACAAGCATAGTGTATGCAGTTTCTTTAGTAGTTCTGTTGCATCTTTTAAGGGTTCTACCAATGAAATGCAGTCTTTGGTTCACCTTTCCCACGACATTATCCCCCCCCCCTCCAGTTTAAGTCTTGTAATAATAATTCCTAGGTATTTTGTAGAGTTTACAGCCTTCACATTCGATTGATTTATCTTGTATACAAAATTTAACGGATTTCTTTTCATACTTATGTGGATGACTTCACACTTTCAATTATTTAGAGTCAATTGCAATTTTTTTACACGATAGTGATATCTTATTCAGATCGTTCTGCAGTTGGTTTTGATCTTCAGATGATTTTACTAGACGGTAAATGGCAGCATCATCGGCAAACAACCTAAGAGAGCTACTTAGATTTTCTCCCAAATCATTTATGTAAATAAGGAACAGCAGAGGACCAATAACAGTACCCTGTGGAACGCCCGATATCACCTCTGTTTTAGTCGATGCTTTACCATCATTACTACAAACTGTGTCCCCTCTGACAGGAAATCACCTATACAGTCACAAATTTGGGGCGATATACCACAACCAAGCAATTTGATTAGAAGTTGTTTGTGAGGTACGGTGTCAAAAGCCTTCTGGAAATCAAGAAATATGGAATTGATTTGCGAACCACAAAGTTTTTATTTCTTCTTCCTGAACTTCAATCCCTCTCCAAATTTCTGCTGGTATTCCTTCACTGCTTGTTCAATGTACAGATTGCACAACATGGGGAAAAGGCTACAACCCTGTCTTACTCCCTTCCCAACCTCTGCGCCCCCTTCTTGCCCTTCAACTCTAATAACTGCTGTCTGGTTTTTGTATAGGTTTAATATAACTCTTCGCTCCCTATATTTTACCCCTGCTAAGTTCTGAGTTTGAAACAGTCTATTCCAGTCGACACTATCACAGATTTCTCCAAATCTGCAAACGCTGAAAATGAAGGTTTGCCTTTCCTTAGCCTATCTTCTAAGATAAGCCGTAATTTGAGTATTGCCTCTCGTGTTCCTACATTTCTCCTAAATCCACATTGATCTTCCCCGAGGATGGATTAGACAAGTTTTTCCATTTGTCTGTAAATAATTTGTGTTAGTATTTAGTATGACTTATTAAACTGATAGTTCTGTTATTTTCACATTTGTTTGCAGTATCTTTCTTTGGAATTGGAATTACTATACTCTTCTTGAAGTCGGAGAGTATTTCTCCTGTCTCATAAATCTTGCATACCAGGTGATACACAAGTTTTTCATGACTGGCTCTCCTAACGAGTTCAGACGGAATATCATCTACTCCAGGGGTCTTGTTTCGACTCAAATCCTTCAGCACTTTATCAAGTTCTTCTCGCAGTATTATATCACCTATCTCATATTCCTCCACATTGTTTTCCATTTCTAAAATACTGCCTTCAAGTTTATTTCCTTTGTATAGGCCCTCTATATATTCTTTCCACAGTTCAGCTTTCCCCTCTTTGCTTAGTAGTGATTTTCTGTATGAGTTCTTGATATTCATGCAGCTGCTTTTCTCGTCTCCAAATATCTCTTTTATTTTCCTGTAGGTGGTATCTATCTTTTCCCTAGTTATACATCCATCTATGATTCTGCAGTTTAAAACTGTATTTCTAAACCTTTGCCTTACCATTATAAAGTCAATCTGGTACCTTCCAGTGTCTCCTGGTCTCTTCCACGTATACAGCTTTCTTTCATGATGCTTTGACAAAGTGTGGGGGTTAACATTAAATTGTGCTCTGTACAAAATTCTCCTCTTTCATTCCTTTTTCCCAGTCCATATTCACCTACTACATTTCCTTCTCTTTCCTTTCCTACTACCAAGTTCCATTTGCCCATCACAATCAATTTTTCATCTCCCTTAATTTTCTGAATAATTTCTTTTATCTCCTCATACATTTCTTCGATGTCCTCAAAGCTAGTTGGCATATAAACTTGTACTAACGTGCTCCGTGTTGGTTTTGTGTCTATATTTGCTATGACAATGCGTTCACTATGTTTGTTCATAGTAGCTTACCCACATTCCTATTTTCTTATTCATTAACAGAGCTACTCCTGCATTATCAACTACTGATTTTGTATTTATAACCCTGTACTCACCTGACCAGAAATCCTGTTCATCCTACCACCAAACTTCACTAATCCCTACCATATCTAACTTTAGCCTATCCATTTCTCTTTTCAAACTTCCCTACGCGATTAAGGGTTAGAACATTCCACACGCCAACCCGTAGAATGCCCGTTTTGTTTTTCTTGATGACGACATCATCCTGAGTTGTCCCCGCCCGGAGATCCGAATGGGGGACTATTTCACCTCCATAATTACAAGGCCAGTTCAGTCAATCATCCAGACTGTTGCCTCTGTAACTACTGAAAAGGCTGCTGCCCCTCTTCAGGAACCACACGTTTGTCAGGCCTCTCTGCAGATACCCCTCCGTTGTGGTTGCACCTACAGTACGGCTATCTGCATCGCCGAGGCACACAAGCCACCCCACCTCGGCAATGTCTGTGGTTCATGAGGGTGGTAAATAACAGTGTTAATTTGAAAGTGAAATGTATTTGGTAGAGAAAAGAAGAATGCATTTAAGATGCAATGCTTATATACATACATTTATTGTGTATAATAGTTGGTATCTTTAGTCTAAAGACAATCTGTTGATAAAAAAAAGATAGTAACCGTTTGGTTAAAATGTATGTGCATTTTACTTTACACACAGCTTTTACTTTTCTTATTTACGGTATGTAAATATCTGGATTGTTTTTGAAAAACTAAGGTACCATAAACACATCTACTTTTACACGGGTTTCACTATCAGAATTCACTTTTTTTCCATTCTCACATTGAAGTTGTACATCCAGGCCGCCCCATTGTGGCCAGTTACCAAGCCCCCACAGAATGAAGCTCTGCCTACATAGACCAACAACTTCAACCTATTATGTGCAGTCACCCATCATTCACCAAAGACACCAACCACTTCCTCGATTGCCTGAAATCCTTACCAAGCCTGTTACCTCTGGAAACAATCCTTGTAACCATTGGTGTCACTTCCTTACACACAAATATCCCGCATGCCCAGGACCTCACTGCAATGGAGTATTTCCTATTACCCCCACGAGCTGCAACCCTACCTAAAACCACTTTCCTTATTACCCTAGTCAGAATAATGGCCAAAAATACAATTTGAACATTTTATTCATTCAGAATAACAACAATTCAAATGATACTTTTAACTTAGAAAAAAAGCCTATTTTGGTATGGGACAAAAATGCTTCACTGGTGTTTATAGTACATAACAGATTGTTGTGTCTTTAGTGCCTTTGAACTACTCTATAATTGCCTTAAAGAACAAGACATACATTACATAATGGAATACACAACACCAACACCAACAACTATTACTAGGACACTGTATTGTGGCAGTTTCTGGTGGGTGATTTTGGCTCTGTGATTGCCGATTACCGGTAGGGGCCAGGCCTATCCACCTCTTATATGGCACTGTCAATCATAACCAAGTGCATTGTGTAATGTCTACACAGCTTTGTTTTGTGCTGTGCATTGCCCTTTTACTTCTTGTTCACGTTTCGTATTTCAAAATTAGTCAAGATGCTACTCCGTCATGGGGTTCAAGTGCAACCCCAAAAAGAAAGGGAGAAGCATAATATGATGTGGTACATGTAAAATAATGCCTATTCTTCCGTAAGATGGTAGCTCAAAAGGCTACTGCATTCTGTCACACTGATCAGTAAGAGAGCTGCTGCTTGCACAAGCAGAAGTGTGTGAACCGTTGATAGAGTTCACAAGATATAAGTTATCATCCAGGAAAAACTGCCTGATACATACACACTGATGAATCATGTAAATGACAGTAAACTATCACATGGCAAAATTTCGTGACCCCAAGATGTTACAACGAGGTTAAGTGTCTCCAGAAGAGCAATGGCAGCAAGTGTTAGCTTGACAACCGGATTTATAGGGGTCACATCATCTCTGACAAGATCTCTGCAGCAAATCTACTGAAACTCACAGACAATGCTTTTAATTGTGTCTTTCCAGACAATTGGGAAGTATACTGCAGAAGACTGCACAAGATAGAGCATGATTAGGACTAGTGCAATGGTGAACACACCAGATCTATTGAGCAGCATTGGTCGTTAATGTTTAATTGTGGTGTTGTTTATTAATAAAACATTAACAGCCAATGCTGATCAATACATCTGGTGTGTTCATCATTGTGTGGCCATTGAGCACCATCATGGAAATGGAATCAAACCTAAAAACAGTAGTGCAATAGTGTTATGGAAAATGTAACTGACAATGTTACAGTATGAGATAATAACTCCACTGACAAGTCATCGAATATAGACACTGTGGAGCATGACAGACCATTTCACTTAGACACAGCTCTCAGTGAATCTTCAGGTGCTGACACAACCTAGAGTGATCATGAAAATAATTAACATAGGTCTTTGAACATTTTATGTACAATGTTAAATGTTTTACCAATTTCATTTCACTGATACTGTATTTAACTGTGGGTTTTCTTATAGTTTAATATAATTTCTGATAGGCATTACAGCATCTGTAACAACAGATGTCTTTGTTGAAGATATGTACTAACATTTTAGGTTTTGTTGTACATCTTGCTTCAGAACGTCTTGTTTTAGTGTGCCAACACTTTGACAAGGAGATGGGGCTTGTCTCCTTGCACCTCTCCACTCCCCTCTAATGCCCACAGTTCTCATTTTTTTTACGCCACAAAATAGTGTCAGAGTAATAGTACTAATACCACTAAACAACAACAACAACAACAACAACAACAACATGTAGATAATAATGAAAGTTTCAAATTATTTCTTGAACAGTCAAATATAAGTCTGCATAACTGTAATAAAGATAGTTACTTGTAATTCATGTGAGGCCATTTCACAAAGGTGTCTCGACGTGCAGCCTCGCTGAACATCAGTGCACGGTCTGTCACAGGTGGACTCTCTGCAGCTAAGGCCGGGGGCACAAGTAAACAATTCAGTCGTTCGCTCACAGCTGAAGCAATTGACAGTGCTGGTATGTGTTTGTTCTGTCGCTTCAGCTCTTGCACCATTCCCGCACACACAAGCTTTAGTGCACAATGAGGCAGTTCCAGGCATACTGAATTCCACTGAAATAATTGGACAGAACTTGTTATATATTTGTTTGTACACATTAACAAACACTTTGTTTGAAATTTAAGTGACATGAGCAACACTGTTACTGCAAATTATTAACACACCAGTGACACTAATATCCTGACATTATTATCTTAATTATGTTGGTTAAATGCATACAATGGCCTTGCACATCACAAAATTGATTCAATGTGTTCTACATGACAGTTATGACTGGATTTTCATTGACTCCTGTAAGAGTACTGTGGTCAGGAAGAGCTAAGTAAAAAACAGTACATGCTTCTAAGACATATGTTCCAGTTAATGCCTATATACATATACAACTTCCACAATTAAAAACATATTTCAACCAATAATGCATTATTTCTACACTATGTCTTTTTGGGAATCATAAGCCAACAACTACGATCCGTTTTATATAAATGATTAGTTACAATTTTGCTCACAATTGAAACTAGAAAAACAAGCATTGATCTAGACAACCCACACACTTTCTCAAAACACAAATACAACTCGCTTAGAGCAAATGCCTCTCATAATGCATGCTAACAACCGTTTCGCCTCAACATCCATTCGACTCCATAGTGCACAAAGGCCACTGAGGTTGAGATATTCTTCCTCTAACTCCACATTTAAAAAAAGCATTTCCTAAACATCACAATCTATTCAGTTACACGAACATTGCTGTTGTTAAGAGCAGGAGGTTTTTCTGTTAGGCTAATACATACTCTGAATTTACATAACTTACTGCCCTCCACCCATCAGCTCAAGAAACCAGAGAGCGGTGAGCCTACCTTTTCTGGCCACAACTGGTCAAATTTCTTGAGGTGGTGGATCCCACAGTTTTCACCAGTCAGGAAAAATGTGTGGCCTTATCAGTAAGTAATAAATTAGGGATGTTGTGAGTTACCTTTAATTCACAACTGTAAAATATTTTGTCCTACTGTTATTGTTTTAAGAGCTCCTTAAAACCAGTTGAACTCATTATACAGCCGAAGTGTCCCCAACATGGCCCACAAGAACATGCGATTTTTGTTTCAGTGTATTGTGGCCCTTAAGTGCATTAATCTCTGTACAGAAAAATGTTTATATGTTCATCCGTGTGTGTTCCTATTCATTAATCCATCTGCAATGTAACTTGAAGGCTGTTTCACATGTGTACAACACACACTTTCAAAGACAAGATGTAAACAATGAGATATCACTGGACAAAAACACCCAGATTAATACTCCCTCTATTTGAGAACGAGAGCAGTTAGTGACTAATGAGAAAGTTTGCATTTAATTTCAAACCTCTAAGAAAAATGTTTTTGCAACGTGCCCCACTAAATGACTAAAGGGAAAAAAAGTATCGCTTACTACAATTTCACCATATACACAGTAAAAATAGTACCTCAGCCATGATGTGATTATGTATTACTTTACTACTAATAACTCAATTCCAAATAAATATTGTATGTAGTATCCACATATATTTCTGAATGTGCTGGCAAATTTGTATCAATACGCAACAAACAGTTCAGGGAATATGACATCATAAAAATTGAGATGTTTGAGAAACTGCAAGAGGTTTTACTACTTCTTTACTACTGGAGCTCTCTGCATCAGACCTCAGAATTATATGTAACAAAAGCAAATAAAACCATGAGCATATTCCTACATAATGTTGTACAAAATTTCAGAGCCATTGGTCATTAACTTTCAGAGATTTCTGATTAGTAACATTTACATTATCTGCTGGTGTGTTCTTAATAGCAAATATTGGAAAGTTCTTGACCAATTTATCTGAAATTTAGACACAACATTGCATTCTAATATAGACATAGCAGCTCAATCAAGTTACAGCTAACAGCAAGTAAAGTATACTTAATAATAAACATTCAAAATTTGAAAATGGAGAAAGTACATTATCCTAGGAAGATTGTCAATATTTGTTACAGTCTGTGACATTGAAAAATGATAACTTGTGAGGCTGTTGAACAATGACACTTCAAAATCAGACATTGCAGTGTAGATTATAGATTTTATTGATCACAGAAAATACCAATAAACTAAATATTTACACTATACACAATTTTTGAAGGTGGTGCTAAAACCCAAGCTGCATTCAATCACTAAATATCAAAACACAGCTACAATTTAAATACTTCATACAAGTAATCACCAATGATGACCTTCCTAGTGATATCTATTTGCATTGTTGACAAAGATGGCTGTTAGAATGTATTGTTATTGGCAGTCGTGCAATTTTTTACAAGAAAAAGGAAAATTCTTTCCCCGAGACTGATGGTCCAAAATGACATGCCCCCTCCAAAGAAATATATCATTACAAGAAAAAGAGCAACTGATTTCTGACTTACGATAGCCTGTATTTAGCTTTCAAAACAAACAGAGACCAAGACTGAAAAATTTGCTTCTTTCATATATCTGCAGTCAACTACTTTAAGTTTTCCTTAATTTCATGTGCAAATGTAAGACAGCTTAAAAAGAATGTCAGCCCTCATTGAAAAACAGATGTCATATTAAATAATTTGATATTAAAACTTTCGTTTTCATTCCTGGAAAAGCCCTTGTTGATACTGTAGAGGAAAGATCTCCTATTTCACTGACAATTGTTGAAGGTTTTGCAACTGAAAAGATGGTGCTGCTGGAAATTTAAGGGGACAAACGACTAAAGGGACTGAGATGCACATGATATTGAACTATTGGTGCTGAATTTTCCATAAGAAAAATATTCACTATCAAGACAGTGGACCAAGAATTTGGTCTAAAAAAGTGTACCATAAATGTAGGCTAAATAAATATTTCAGTGATATCACCCCTATCATACAGTATTACCATCAAGTGTAACAGTGCGGGTTTCAAGTATTGCCCTGTCAATTACGCAAGTCACAACAATGACCTGGTTTGTCCAAATCAGGAACTAAGCTCCACTCTACCTTTTGTGCTTTTGTCCCTTTTTTTGGTTTTGCTTGACCCTCTTTTATTTTCTTTGCCAATTCCTGTAGCACCTCTGTTGTTTGATCTACTCCAGGTAGCTCTATACACCGAAGGCTTTGTTGGAGTAAAATTGCCTGTAACAGAAATAAGAATAGTGATTAAACTTTTTTATATTTTATTCACCATTTATTTTACTTTCATTAAAATTTATACTATACCTCTGATAGTAATAGTTCAATTTTAACAACGTCATCTGGTTTCATAAGAGGTGTTTGGAGGATGGAGTCAAGAAACATGACCCCATTGTAATCTCTTCTAACACCCAATCCTCTTCCATCAGTGAAAAGGATTTTGTCATGCCCATGCAAATATGTTCCACAAAGGTTACCTCCAGGCTTGGCTAAAATGAAGAGAAACAAATTAAATGAATAAATGGCTAAATATATCTAAACCAAATATAACTATACAAGAAGAATAACATAAGTGGTAAGCATACAAAAAGGTTTGTGAGGAGATTAACACTTGTCAATTGCAGACATTGGTACAAAAACTACCTTTATCAGTATTTCTCCCCCTACTTTTTCATCTTTGCAATTCCAGCACATTCTTGGTCACTCAATTTGTTCAGAGCAGATACAACAGGAAAGTCCCTAGTCCTGTGTTACTGAAGCTCAAAAATTTGATGCTTTCACAATGATCAGATTGATAACTGAAATATTCAGGATTACTTTTTCCCCACATGCTAGTAGAAAATGGAACAGTAGAGAAATATCATAAAAGCGGTTCAATGATCTCTCTGGCATGAACTTAAATTTGATTAGTGGAATATTTATTTAGATGTAAATCACAAGTGGCCCTTGCAAAATAGTTTCTGACAAGGGCTATCTTTGTGTCAATGCAGGTGACAATGCAACCTCGATGTTCATTGTTGCCTCCATATTCTTTGTTGGATTCTGTCTTCTCTTTGGACAAATGTAGGTTATGTGTCTGTTGCTTTGTAATGAGTTGCTAAAAAGCACAAATGTTAAGAAAGAAAGTAAAATGAAATAAACAAGAAGACTGAGAAGTCAATAGCTGAAGAGCTCAAAAGGCTTTATCTCGTGTGTGTGTGTGTGTGTGTGTGTGTGTGTGTGACAGCCAAAACTTTTTCAACACGCTGATTGCCTGTGGACTGGAAGAAGTTTGGACGAATGTGGATATGATTGAATCTAATGACAGCAATGGAGAGTACATGTGCAAGTTTACTGAGAACTGTCCTTTAAAAAATAAATAAATGCTGTTGGCTATACTAAAAGCAAAGTTAGTATGATGGCTAAAATGTTTTATGCATTCCCAAAAAGCAACTAGAAATATAAAAATATAATTGATGGCAGGACGATATTAACCTACTCGGAACTTTTTGACAAGGGTATTGTTTGGTAAGGTGGCTTCAGTTAATGTCATTCAATAAAATATTTCAACAATTGATTTTAACCATCTTACCTGTGACAAAACCAATTACTTGCCCGTACCGTGTTCATTACATAGTACTAAAAAAATAAATATGACACCAAGAAGAGATAGGATAATGTGATATGCAGCTCTAACAATTTTATGAAAGAGAGGAAGGAGGAGGGGAGTGATCCATATAAATAAAAACAAAAGAATTCGCCACAGAGGTTTTTCAGGGCAAAGACACAGTAAAATTTTAGTTTCCATCCTGGTGGCATCTCATGGTCAGGTTGGCAACATTGATGACAAAGTAGAAAACCTTTGCCAAAATTCTTAGAAATCTGATTGACTTGATTTAGTGTTTCGTACAGACCTTGAAGTAAATAAATAATGCTGTTCCTTCACAATGGTTGTCAAGTTCTTGCATGTACCCTTTGTCCACTCAGTAGAAGTAATTGTCCTTGTAAAACAAAGATTTCATGACAATTCATTTGTGCTGTTGCACAATTGGCTAATGTGAACTTCATACGATCGCCGGGATTCAGAAGGCTCTGTCAACATTTAGCACACGATGCAGCTAGGACATGAAGTAAAATTTAAGCAAAAATCACTGTCTCTAAGAACACTCTCAATTTTGTATTCAGTGATCATGCTCTGGACAAGGCTACCCTCCTTGAGGAAGTTCTTAGTATGTGTTGTGTTGTCTCTTTCAGGCAGAACACGTGTGTAAACTTATATGGCAATTCCTAAGGACCCAATACCACCTATCTGCTTTGACCCATGATGTCTTTAGCAGGGACATACTAAAAGAGGAAAAAAATTAAGAAAAGAACATTCTGAAACACAAAAAATACTCTCACAATAAAGATTCACACTACGCAAAAAGAAACTCGCCTTTTCAATAGTGTTCTGCCAAACATTTGCAAAATTACAGATGATCAAGGTTTCAAATGATCAGTATTTTTTAATTAAAACATGGGGCTTGGATAGGTGGATGGGCAAACATAAATTGCTCAGCTTGTATTGTAAAAAGTAATGTCACATTTGCAATAGAAGAAAAATGATCAATGCTTCAAGGCATAGAACACAACACGTCAACGTCAGGGATCAAAGCAAACATGTAGTATTGCATGCTTCAGTTGGCCCACTTATATTTCATTCAACTTGTTCAATAAGACAAACTAATCAATGTAAAAATACGCATCTATGTGTGTACTATGCTTAGATTGTAGTTTCATATACGACAGCAAATTAATAAGGCGAAAAGCAGACCGTTAACAAAAACGGATTTTTTAATAATATCATCAGATTTTTGACACATTAGAAACTGTTTTCACTGAAGTTATGTGAACACAATATGGAAACGAAATCTTAAGAATATGCCTACATCACATTTTCATCTACTCCAAACTGGACCTCTATCAGAATTTACTGATATTAAAAACTTTTTTGTTAAATACGACACACAAAATGAAACTGGCAGATTAAATATTGTGCCGGAACCGGGACTCGAACCTGGGACCTTTGCCTTTCGCGGGCAAGCGCACTACCGACTGTGCTATCCCGACACGACTCACGATGCCGCCTCACAAATCTACTTCCGCCAGTACCTCGCCTCCTACTTTCCAAACTTCACAGAAGCTCTCCTGCAAACCATGCAAGACTAGCACTCCTAGAAGAAAGAATAGATCTTTTACGGTAGAGCAGTGATTTCCGCATATATTTTGATTTCAGTCCAGAGAAGGTTTTTGCTAATTTCCATTGTTTCCAACAAGAAGTTTCTAGTAACCACCGTTTAGTCAGCTATCAGTCTCCTGTAGGGAATTATCGGTCTTGTTAAAAGTCGATTACTTAATCTCTACAATAAATTGTTGATTTGTTAGGATGGATAGGATGTGCGCGACTGCTGCATACAAACGCAGGAGGGGCTGGCGGCCGTTCCCGAACAGCTGAGTGTGCTGATGGCCGCGATCAGCCGCCTTCAGGCTGCTGCCTCTGACTGTGGCATCAGTTGGGAGTCTGGTGCGTCACATGGGGCACCTCAGGTGTCACATGCTTCGCCCAAGGTTCCTGCTGTCGAGACATCTTCGCGTGTACCGGACCCGGTTGGGCCACCCTCTCCCCCAGGGGAATGGCGGGTTCAACGGCGTTTGCGTCGCTCGAGGCGGAGGCTCAAAGGGGAGGCTGACCGTGCGGCATCGCCCGCTCTGCCTGTGAGTGAGCATGTGGCCGCTCCTTCAGCAAGGTCCGAGCAGGCACACAGGGCGAGGGGTTTATTAGTGATTGGGAGCTCCAATGTTAGGCGGGTGATGGAGCCCCTTAGGGAGATAGCGAAAAGGTCGGGGAAGAAGGCCAGTGTGCACTCTGTTTGCTTGCTGGAGGATCTCATCTGAGATGTGGAGGAGGCCCTTCCGGCAGCGATAGAGAGCACTGGGTGCACCCGACTGCAAATTGTCGTTCATGTCGGCACCAATGACTCCTGCCGGCTTGGTTCAGATGTCATCCTCAGTTCATACAGGCGGTTGGTGGAGTTGGTGAAGGCAGAAAGCCTCGCTTGCGGGGTGGAATCTGAGCTAACTATTTGTAGTGTCATTCCCAGAACCGATCGCGGTCCTCTGGTTTCGAGCCGAGTGGAAGGCTTAAACCAGAGGCTCAGATGATTCTGCTAATATTTGGGCTGCAAATTTCTCGACCTCCGCTATCGGGTGGAGAAATGTATGGTTCCCCTATATAGGTCAGGCGTGCACTACACGCAGGAAGCGGCTACAAGGGTAGAGGAGTACGTGTGGAGTGCACATGGGGCTTTTTTAGGTTAGAGAATTCCCTCCCTAGGCTTGACAAGCCGCGACAAGGTAGCAGTAGGCAGAACACAACACAGTAGGCAGAACACAACAGGAAAGGAAATGATCAATTTAGTAGTAGTTAACTGCAGGAGCGTCTATAGGAAGGTCCCAGAATTTCTCTCAATAATAAACGATCACAATGCCCACATAGTACTAGGGACGGAAAGTTGGCTGAAACCAGATGTAAACATTATTTTGTCAAGTAGGCTCAACCACATAGATCGTGTATAAAACACTATAATATGACGCTTTCAAGGGTCAAGCCCTCATCATCAGATAAAATATACAAGAGACAAATAAAATCGGGTTTTAAATATTCTTGTATATTTTATCTGATGATGAGGGCTTGACCCTTGAAACGCATCATATTATAGTGTTTTATACGCGATCTATGTGGTTGAGCCTACTTGACAAAATAATTAAGCATACAACCACGACCTCACATCAATAATGGATATAATTAAGTCAGATGTAAACAGTAATGAGATTCTAAACTCAGTCTGGAATGTTTACCGCAGAGAAAGGCTGGACAGTGAAGGGGGAGGTGTGTTTATAGCGATAAAAAGTGCACTAGTATTGAAGCAAATAGACGGAGATCCGAAGTGTGAAATAATTAGGGTGAAGGTCACAGTTAAAGCAGGCTCGAACTTGGTAATCGGATGCTTATATAGGCCTCCTGGCTCAGCAGCTGTTATGACAGAACACCTGAAGGATAATTTGGAAAATATTTCGAGTAGATTTCCCGATCATGTTATAGTTTTGGGAGGAGATTTTAATTTACCCGATATAGATTGGGAGACTCAAACGTTTATTACAGGTGGCAGGGACAAAGAATCCAGTGAAACTGTTTTGAGTGCATTATCTGAAAACTACCTTCAGCAGTTAAACAGATAACCAACTCGTGGTGACAACATATTAGACTTTCTGGTGACAAACAGACCTGAGCTATTCGGAACAGTTAATGCAGAACAGGGAAACAGCGATCATAAAGCAGTTACAGCATCGGTAATTTCAGCCGTAAATAGAAATATTAAAAAAGGTAGGAAGATTTTTCTGTTCGTAAAAAGTGACAAGAAGTTTTATCTTAAGTACAAATGGTGGTGATGAACAGTGGTCAAGTTCAAAGCCATCGTACAATATGCATTAGACGAGTATGTACCTAGCAAGGTCATAAGAGATGGAAAGGAGCCACCGTGGTACAACAACCAAATTAGAAAGCTGCTACGGAAGCAAAGGGAACTTCACTGCAAACATAAACATAGCCAAAGCCTTGTAGACAAACAAAAATTACACGAAGCGAAATGTAACGTGAGGAGGGCTATGGGAGAGGAGTTCAACGAATTCGAAAGTAGAGTTCTTTGTACTGACTTGGCTGAAAATGATAAGAAATTTTGATCTTATGTCAAAGCGGTAGGTGGATCAAAACAAAGTGTCCAGACACTCTGTGACGTAAATGGCACTGAAACAGAGGATGACACTCTAAAGGCGGAATTACTAAATGTCTTTTTCCAAAGCCGTTTCACAGAGGAAGATTGCACTTTAGTTCCTTCCCTAGATTGCCGCACAGATTACAAAATGGCAGATATCGAAATAATTGACAGAGGGATAGAAAAACAATTAAAATCGCTCAAAAGAGGAAAGGCCGCAGGACCTGATGGAATACCAGTTCGTTTTTACACAGAGTACGCAAAGGAACTGCCCCCCCCCCCCTTCTCGCAGTGGTGTATCATAGGTCTCTAGAAGAGCATAGCGTTCCGAAAGATTGGAAAATGGCGCAGGTCATCTCCGTTTTCAAGAAGGGTCCTCAAACAGATGTGCAGAACTATAGGCCTACATCTCTAATGTCGGTCAGTTGTAGAATTTTGGAACATGTATTATGTTCGGATATAATGACATTTCTCGAGACTAGGAATCTGCTCTGTAGGAATCAGCATGGGTTTCAAAAAAGGCGTTCGTGTGAAACCCAGCTCACGCTATTCGTCCACGAGACTCAGAGAGCCATAGACACGGGTTCTCAGGCAGATGCTGTGTTTCTCGACTTCCGCAAGACGTTTGATACAGTTCCCCACAAACTTTTAATGAACAAAGGAGGAGCATATGGTCTATCAGACCAATTGTGTGATTGGATTGAGGAATTTCTAGATAACAGAAAGCAGCAGGTCATTCTCAATGGAGAGAAGTCTTCCGAAGTAGGAGTTATGTCAGGTGTGCAACAGGGGACTGTCGTGGGTCCGTTGCTGTTCACGAGACTTTTTGCGGATGATGGGGTAGTATATATAGAGGTTGTAACAAGGGAAAATTGTATTGAGATGCAGGAGGATCTGCATCGAATTGACGCATGGTGCAGGGAATGGCAATTAAAGCTCAATGTAGAAAAGTGTAATGTGCTGCGAATACACAGAAAGAAAGTTCCTTTATCATTTAGCTACACTATAGCAGGTCAGCGACTGGAAGCAGTTACTTCCATAAATTATCTGGGAGTAGTCATTAGGAGGGATTTAAAATGGAACGACCATACAAAATCAATTGTCGGTAAGGCAGATGCCAGACTTAGATTCATTGGGAGAATTCTAAGGAGATGCAGTCCGAAAACAAAGGAAGTAGGTTACAGTACACTTGTTCACCCTCAGCTTGAATACTGCTCACCGGTGTGGGATTGATAGAGGAGGTAGTTCAAATATTTGTATAGTCTATGGGACTTAACTACGGGCTCATCAGTCCCTAAACTTACAAACTACTTATGAACTAGGACGGCACAAATATCCATGCCCAAGGGGGGATTCGAACCCCCCGACCGTAGTGGAGGTGCAGACCGTGACTGGAGCGCCTCAGTCTCCTCGGCCACCGCGGCCGGCGATAGAGAAGGTAGAAAAGATCCAACGGAGAGCAGCGCGCTTCATTACAGGATCATTTGGTAATCGTGAAAGTGTTACGGAGATGATCACTAAACTCCAGTGGAAGACTCTGCAGGAGAGATGCTCTGTCGCTCGGTACGGGCTTTTGTCGAAGTTTCGAGAACTTATCTTTACTGAGGAGTCTAGCAGTATATTGCTCCCTCCTACGTATATCTCGCGAAGAGATCGTGAGTATAAAATCAGAGAGATTAAAGCTCACACAGAGGCATACCGACAATCCTCCTTTCCGCGAATAGGAGGGAAAATCGATAGTGGTACTCAAGGTACCCTCCGCCACACACCGACGGGTGGCTCGTGGAGTATGGTTGTAGACGTAGACCAGTATGTTGATTTCAAGTCTGCTGCTTGCAGAATATATAATCCCCAATAAAAAATTGTGTTTATGTGAAAAAAATTTACTTGGACTAATAGTAATTTATTGCGCTCTATTTGAACCAATTCGTGTCAATGTTTTCACATTAACTATAATGTTTTGTAGTAATCATTTATCATGAATAAATAAGGTCAATATAAGGGTCAATTAAAGACCGTAAAACAACTCGTCAGCTTTGACCAATGACCTCATATCTGAGTTAAAGATAATTGTTTACAACCACAACATAGATTACTATTTTGTGTTTAAAACGTGATCTGTAGCTCGACTCTGATAGTAAGGTAGAGGTTAAACAAGGTTTTTCTTTTTCTTTTTTTCTTCTTCCGCATGCGAGCACCTAAGGTGCAAATTTTTGGGCCGAGACGTGTGGTCGATGGTGCATTCTGTTCTTGTCATTTATGAGGATAACCACAGATTATTTATTATCTACAATACATTTGATTAAGATATTGTCTCGTATATGGGTTTTCCGCCATGATGACATCATTGGTCAAAGCCAACAACTTGTATCCCGTCTTTAATTATGCCCAATTTACGCAAATATTTTAGTGCTTCCTTCTCAATGTTATTCTACTTAATGCAAATATTACTACATCAGCACAGTGATAGTACTATGTTTTTCGTTCATAGGATACCACAAAAATTCTTCTTGTGATTGTGTTTCTTTGTGTTTCCTCAGTAAATTTCATGTTTCAAAATAATCATATTCCGTTTACAATCTACTGTGAAGGGAAAACATCTGTTAATGTGATATCCAATTGGCTGTTATCATCTGTGCTACTATTGGTTTGCTACGGCCACTCCCGACATCTCAAAACTCGACACTGCGCCACGACACAGAGAGTAAAATTTTACCCAAGACTGAGTACATTCTCAAGTGAAATATGTTCCCTGAAATTTTGAAAAAGGATTCTCCATTTTATTAATATGGCTCATGTGCCCCTAAGTGACAATTGCTTCAGCATACTGTTCAAATGTAATACAGTACATAATATGGAATAATAAGTGGCTCAAAGAGACTAAGGTTTGCTCTTACCATAAAACTATATCTGCCTACACAACTAAATTTTGTTCTAAATGGAATTGTTATGATATCGAATTTCAATGGAACAAGTCTTGTACTGTCCTTACTATCGAGCTATACCACAGGAATTAACAGTAATTTCCTAGATTCCGCGTACATTGAAGAAAACGGCGTTGCGATCAGTATATATATCGATCGTTCGACTCTTGCGCTGCGCCCAATGTGGTGACAGACGGAAGAACTAGTTTTGAGTCGTATTCTCAGATGTGTCTAGTGTCACTATCGTGGAACAAATTAGTTCCTCAAATAAGTGACGTAAAGAACTCTACAAAGTTTTGTTGGAAATATTGAAAGAATGTGGAAATCGCAAAAGTGTGCAGTGAAACACGACGGCAGACCCTCAGACGACGCCAATTTTTTTATGTTTCAATTCTTGTATTTCCATAATTTACGAATAAGTGGAATACAAGTGCGTCATGAGAAATAAGCAATTTACGATCAAGACATTGCCATAGTAAGAATGCTACCACTTCCATATACTACCGGAGGTGTTTCTCAGGAATAATAGGTGAAATTTTTTATTTCTATAGTAAATTATTGTTTAGTTAGTGCAATGCATGCTATGGTTTTAGGTTCCTGCCTAACCACATCCTTTATAATCCTGACAAAGTGATTATACCTATAGTTTGTTTCTATTGCGTACCTTGTCATTAGCTACATAAATCAGCTGTTCCACTGTGTTAGCTTCCCATCTGCCACCACATCGACCGTTGTGTTAGAGTCAAATATTCGATACACATCGATTGCAATGCAGTTTTCTTCAATGTCCACGGGTTCCAGGAAATTACAAAAAAATTAATTTATAAATAATTTTTATGAACAAGTTTTCAAATTCACACAATCACACACAATTTCCAGCTACTCTGGCGCTACCAATAGCTCATATGGAGAACTTCTGTTGGTGTAATCTCAGAGTGGCAAATTACAATTTCATTTATACTGACTCCACAGTCATCTTAAAATTCAAATCTACAGCACATATTATAGATGATTCTAAATAAAATAGAATTTTTAATGAGATGACAAACCGCAAAATATATAACTCTGTACTAGGATAGTGAACTCTATGACAGAATTATGTTCATAAATGGGTAAAAAAATCAACCCTTTCACTTGACCAGAAAGGAATATTAATGAACGGTACTTGACTACTGTAGGCCTACACTAGTACTAGGAAAATAAAGTTTCTTTAGTGATTACTTATTCTCTTTTGGTATGTTACACAGTTTATAGTCTGTAAAGCCCTGTAGTTAATGTCAGATATTAATACTGAATTCATTCAGACACACACATCACATACAATAAAATAAAAAATCCTTTTCCCAACATAAATAAATAGGCCCTACAGTATCGTACATCCTACTTAGCCACATATATAGAAATCCTCAAAAGTCAAGATCCTAGGCCGAAACAGGCAACTATTGAAGTTAAGGCAATACTGAAGGACCCGATACCCCTCTCCCATCTGCTTTGACCCATGACGCCAATGGCAGCAACTTACTAAATGTAGAAAACAACATTCTGAAAAACAATACCCATAAAATAAAATCTTCCATCATGCACAAATAATCTTGAAAACTTATTCTGCAGGGCAGTTGGTATTACGAATCCTAAATGTTTATAGAAATTAGTAATTCAATAGTTTGTATTGTAAAAAGTAATGTCTCACGTTATACAACATTACATGCTGACATCAGGGGTCAAAGCATATGATTGGTATCGCATACTTCAGTTAACCCAAAATTATGCCAATACTTATGGTATGGCACTGACTCATTTAGGCCTACATAAGGGTGAATTCTGCAAAATATGAAAACTAATTCAACACTGAACATTGTGTACACTACTATGCACTCCCTAACAAATAGAAACAACAATACGTAAACAACGAACTTCCTATCACATTGTAACAAACCTCTGAACATTATTTAAACAATGATGTTCTAAAGTTCCTTTATAGATCATTCTAGCAACTAGGCCTAGATGAAATGAAACAAACCATAAAACCTTGGCAATACCAACATCTTCGCCTAAGAACTTGGGAAATAATCACATTATGGTATAAAGAACACAATTTTGTTAGTATGCTAACCAACTGTCTGGTATGGATTAATATAAAAAAAAGAGAGAGAGTTTGTTAACTGTGATTACAATGGACTCAGTGTAATATTTCTTGAAAAAGCAGCCTTCAGAATCAAATTATGAATGACAGTAATACAAACAAAAGGTCCAAAGTGTGTACCACAGAACCAAAGGTGAAAATGGCAGACTTGTTGCCCACATAAGTTAAACGAAAAAAAAAAAAGTACCTCAGTTCCTACATTCTATAAATATTGTCTCTCCTCCTTTATAACAGGCATCTGTGTAATTAGTTAAGCTTGGTAATAGAAGACTGGTACTGTGTTGGAGAACTGCATTAGGCCTAATTCGTTTTACACAAATAGTAGGCCTAAACATGGTTAAAAATAAAAGGCAGCAACTAAATGTACACATGTTAACTGCAATCCCATTTTTCTAACAATATTCGGAAATGCATCCAAATGTGACAGATACTATTAACCTAGCCTATATAGGCAACAGATGCAAAAATTCATTACTGAATACGCAAGTTCAAAATACATTTTCCTTTTTTGTCAATTTCCAATGGATTAGTGCATATTATGGTACTGCTAGTGAAAATCATAACTAGATTTCCAATGTTATCTACGGGCCTATAACTTAATGTAGGAGTAAACATAGGCCTACGTAAGGTAACTCATAAAATAAAACGGTCAATTGAAATAAAAACGGATACCGTACAATAATTAGAAATTTGGCAAAATATAGAGTCGATTATACCTACTTTACACATATGAATAGTGTCAATAAAAACGCAACAAACCTAAGAACAAACAGCAGGTCATATATTTTGTAGACAAAATAAACTAACTTTTGACGAACCAAGTATTTCGACTAAAAGTAAATAAACATATTATTTTATCAAAGAAGCCTACGTATTAACTGATTTCGAAGGCAACCATTATTGGCTGTCACTCCACTTGTGTACCGTGATCTCATACGCTGTCATGTATTTCTACTCATGATGCAATACCTCAGAATCATGGTACAGGAACCAACTACAAGCAGAAACACGTTCGAGTGAACATGGTATCACTCGTCGGACAAGTAAACTAAACTTGCTTACAAACACAGATGAAAACAATTCAACAACTTGCTCTTCTTACGTCGGATAGACACATTAAATCAAGTGTTTACCGTTACTGATGACAACGCGACAATTTCAATGATTGTAAAAGAAGGGAATTGAAAGGGCAAATCATATAGTTGCAGCACAACACATTCTTAACCGGACCAAGTCAACGTGTGACATACCTGAAAGCGAGCTCCTCTGCAATATTACTCCAGAATTGACGTCAAGCACTTTAACTTCTGAATCTCTAGTAAGAACAAAAATAATATTTAGGTGTGGGTGATATATAATACTTTTAGAGTCTGTTTCCACATTCAAATAGCCGTCTTCTTTTAACTTCCACGGATCTTCATCAGCCATTTTGCATCTCCAATCCTCGCCCCCGCACTACGTTAGTCATGTGACGTTGTGTTCAGTATAGATTCCAATTCTTTGAACGGGTGTCAAAACTTTGAATGACAACAAAACGCTTCTAGCACATGTACCCGAACAGCCAGAAATTAATGCAATTATAACCACAAAATTACGTACGGAACGTCACAATGGTCTGACATTGGTTATGAATTTGTAAACAAAGATAACATACACAAACACTGACACACTTGAAAGATCTTTCACATATACTGTCATTGCAACGATTGTAATCTTCGATTTTTTCTTCTTCACAGTTTCTGGTGACGCCGCTAGCTGGCCTTACAGGTGCTGAATAGTTGAGACAATACTGAAGGAAAAATTTCCAAAAGAAGAGATTCCAATACCTTTGTCACTGTAAAGAAACGAATTAAACTGATATTCAAAAACTAGAAAGGAATCTAAAGGCATTCTAAAAGTTATAAAACAAGCGACAATATATAGTCACAGTTGACTCAAAATGCAAAGTTGCGAAACTGAATAATTGGTTGAATGAAGTTAAGCGAGGTTGACATGGACACGAAACGTTGGCGCACGTTGTCGTGCACACATCAAGATGATCGTGTAAACCCCCAAAATCTTAACTGGCGCACGTAAAAACGAAAGTAGAGGTCGGGTCTACTAACTTGCGCAAGTTTGCTTTCCCCACTACTTATTCGTCGATTCCGTAAGATGGCTGTTGCTATCGAATAGCTTGTATATAGTGTGTGTAGGTACGTTCGCGTGTTGTAACTAGCTTATAATATTTTATTTCTGAGTTAAGAACGATGACAGTTGCTAAAAATGGCCGTTACACTATACAATTTAGTTTCTGTAACAATGTGAGGAGCAGCCATGACTGTAGAACATACATCTGCCTCTTTTTAAGTGTGACATAGCAGTCTTCAACATACTGATTAAAAATGGACAACTAATTACCTTCAGATGCACTTCTAATGCCTTGTAAATTGCATCCAGCACGTCAGGCATGAACTATGGAAGGAGATACATCTATTGCAGTGAGGCAAATGAATCGCCGGAGCCGGCCGCAGTGTCCGAGCGGTCTGCAGCGCGCCAATCACGTTCTGCACGGCCACTACAGTCGGGGATTCGAATCCCTCCTCGGGCATAGATTTTTGTGCCGTCTTTAGTATTAGCTAGTTCATAAGTAGATTGTGAGTTTAGGGACTGATGACCCCATAGTTAAGTCCCATAAGCAAATAATAATAATAATAAAGGAATCGCCGAAAGCAAGATACCTCAGAGCGACTTGTAACTTTAAATGGGCAGGAATAGCATCCTGCATTAGAGTGTTCTTTCACTAATAGAAGGCCCTACAAATCTTAATAAATGCTCAAAATTGGTTACGTTCATCCTAAAATGATTTTCAAAGGAAGCTTCGTCCTCGTTTTCCAATTCCCTGATTAACATCCTTGATGCCCCAACACATTTCTGCTTGTATATCCAACAGCTGCGTCTTCTTTCTGTTTAAACATTCTCTGATTTTCTGAATGGCAAATAAAGCCACTACTTGGAGGCCCGTATGTAGTAAATCAGTTGGTGCCATGTTAAAAAGCTACATTGGACTTGCTGGGACTCAAAATTTCTGCACTCGTATGAACGGCCACTTGCGCAATTTGAAGTCCATTGGCGCACGTAAACATGCTCTTGTCAGCTCTCCTTTAGGGATACAGATAAAAAGAATAAATCATTCTAAAATTATTTCTTAGCCCAACTGATACATAGAAAGGAGCCCTTAGATGCAAACTACTTCATTCCGTTAAGTTAATTAAGAAAATAGTTAGAACTTTTTATAGGCCTTAGGGGGACCTACTATGCAAGCAAAACCACATAGAGGGATAAAAAACACGTTTTCAGGTCGTGTACTTCACAATATTTACAAGTAAAAATAAGTTAATGTCCTACCTGATATTGCTAAGTAATTTTCTAAGAGTCTACGGTGATTACAGGAAAATAATTGAAAAAGCCTTTACCAATGATATAGCTCCCACAAATGACATGAAAACCAAGAGTCCACAAATTTGTGTTTTAGTGTGAAAAACATGGAGGAACCCTACTTCAATATAATTCTGAGGATGTTATCAATGTGTTCCAGACAATAACTGAAAGTCTTTTTTACATTATTTTCTTCCAGATTTACTCGTGATTTACCAGTATGTTTTTCTTGTGACAACGAAAAGATGGAATTCGAGCATAAAGGATCGATTTCCAGACTAATTTCATTGAAAACATTTAATGATTCTATAATTCTGCTAGTAGCAGAAGACATTCTGCATGTTGTTGTTGTGGTCTTCAGTCCAAAGATTGGTTTGATGCAGCTCTCCACACTACCCTGTCCTCTGAAATCTCTTCATTTACAAATACATTCAGCAACCTACATCCTTTTGAATCTGTTTATTGTATTCGTCCCTTGGTCTCCCTCTACGATTTTTATCCCACACTCTTCTTTCTGATGCTAAGTTGACAATTCCTTGATGTCTAAGAATGTGTCTCTTAGTCAGGATATGCCAGAAAATCCTTTTCTTCCCATTTCGGTTAAGCATCTCCTCATTAGTTACGTGATCTACCCATTAATTTTCATCATTCGTCTGTAGCACCAAATTTCAAAAGCTTCTTTTATCTTTTGGTCTGAACTCCTTATTGTCCACATTTCACTGCCATACAATGCTGCACTCCAGACAAATACTTTCAGAAAGGAATTCCTAACTTTTAAATTAATATTGGCTATTAACAAGGTTCGCTTCTTTAGCCATTTTGCATTTTATTTTTCCAAAATATAAGTATGTACATATCATTACTGAGGAGCAGCAAGCAACAGTTTATTTTGTTCAAGTCTTGACGGTCAGTCACATGACATTATTTCTCAATACTCTACTGCTGGGCTAAATAAGAAGGACATAATAGGAGTTGATGTTGTTCCAATCCTAAGTCATTCTGGTAAAACAGTATAAGTTTGAAGTGGAACATCCACCTAGCTATTGGAGATTCAATGTCTTGATTCAAGCATTCTACCAAAACAGGTGCTCGTTGTTCCAAAGGCATATGTGTCACTACTCCTACCCAAGCAAAGCAACATTATACACATCTCAAAAAGCATTTCTCAGTCCCATCCTTCCCCCCTCCCCCCACCATAAAAAAAACCAATTGTCGTTACCGTAAAACGTCCAGGAAATTCCTCGGCCACAAATGACTACTGGAGATCTGACAGAGATCCAAAAAGTTTGATAAGAGTCTCAGTGGCGGAAAAACCGCTTTCGCCAAAAGTGTCACATTTGCTTCCAGTGCGCTCAAGATGTACCAAGCAACCATCACACATTTGGTGAATATAGCTTTCACCTATATAGAGTGCCTCGTTCACTCTATTACATGACAAACTCATGAAGCAGCCGCTGCAGCTTTCTCAGTGGCAGGGGCAGCTCATTCTAAAGGGCCACAGGGGCCCGGCCCCACCAGAAAATTTGTGATATACTTTTGCAGTATTATATCAAACAGTTGGAGTGTGACATGATCCCTATTACATCCTAACTTAATTTACGATGACAAGATCCAAGAGTTTCGTTTGCCTCTCGCCGCAGCATAGCTGAGGGCCCTCTAGAGTGTGCTCGGTCGAAACCCTCTACTTGTTACGCAGCCATGCCGACAGCTGAGGGCCAGCGGTGGCTGGCCCTCACTCCCCCTGCACCCCACGCTCCTATGACTGCAATCTCAGTGACGTCACAGAGCTGTTTTCCTTTCCCCTCCTCACCCTACTGCTGCTAGGGGCTGGCGAACTGGCCCCAGTAAAAGGGCTGTACCGGTCGCGCTCCCACTCCCCTCCCCTCGTGCAGAGTTCGGGGCTGGTGACCCAGGGCCCTTAGCACCTACGTCAAAACGTATTCCGGGGCTGTGTCGTTGCAACTTGAGTATTTATAAACCTAATATAAAATGAATAAAGTAGACTCTTTGCTTAAAATGCCCTTTCATTTATTAAGTATGGAAGAGATGCCAGACATCAAGCTGTTAGGCGCCCAAAAGATTTCTTGATGTCTCGACTCAACGGAATGAAGAAGAGAACTTTCTAATGACATAAAAGGTTTCAGCTTAATAGGCGATGTGAGATGTTTATTTTATTAAACTTCAAAACATATCGATTTCGTCCCTATGATGGGACTTCACCAGTGCTGCTAAAAAGAAGATACCTTGATTGATTGATTTTATTTTTCTAGGGAAGCCAAAATAGTCTTGGTCCAACCCGCCACTGCCCGCACCAAAACTAAGTTTATTGTGCAGTATCGCTCCCTGTATATCTAGTAAAGCCAACCAATGCCCTTGAAGAGTTCAAGGAGTCCCTTTACCAGTTCTTTATTAGACACAATTTCTTCCAGTCTGGTTGTCCCAAGTGTTCTGTGCCTTTTACTCTCCAGTGCAATGCATTTGAAGATTAGATGTGATGCAGTTTCATAACCGTCATCACAGATCCTACATTTAGGGTCCTCTTCTGTTATTCCCATTGTATGTAGGTGTTTTTTAAATTCCCATGGCCTGTCAGCAATTCAACCATGAGTCTAATCTCTCTCCTGTTCAGGCCCAGGATTGCAGAGCTTCTTTTAAAACATGGCTTTGGTATCATTACCTTGCCATGTTTGTGTTGGTAGACTTTGGTCCAATATTCTACGTGCTGTCTTCTGAGCCAGTTACGTAGCTCCAATTTGAACATTGCCTTGGTGATTGTCAGGACAGCTTCCGGTCCAATAAATGGAGTCTCTGCCGCCATCCTGGCTGATCTGTTGGCATGTTCGTTGCCACTGATCCCCGAGTGGCCAGGGACGCACAATAGGTTTATTGCTAGCCCCTAGCTCCACCAGAACCGTGTGACATTCTGCAACAATTTTAGACCTTGTTGCAGGAGCTGCCAGTGATTTCAGGGCTGCCTGACTGTGTGAACAGATATAGATGCTACGATCTTTGTAGCACCTACGCAAATTCTCCTCCACACATGCCCTGATGGCAGTGATTTCGGCCTGGAATACTGAGGCCAGTTTCCCTAGAGAGATGACGCCCTCCAGTCTTGGCTGCACCCTGTATACCCCTGCCCCAACGCCTTGGTCTGATTCTGACCCGTCAGTGAACCAGACAATATCCCCCGTACGGTGTCAAACTATTTTCTCCCACTGCTCCCTACTTCCAATTGTTATATTGAAAGGCTTGTTGAAGCAGTATGGGATTATAATACAGTTGCCTGGCATTTCCCCAACCTTTCCTATATTTACCTCACTCACTATTTTAGTGTGTGATTCTGGATATCCCAAAGAGTTCCAGTTGTTGCCAGATTTGAGTCTGTATGCACCAGCTGCTGCCTCCATCTTGACCCAAAGGTGTAATGGGGGCATATTCAGAATGGTTTCCATCCCAGCAGTTGGTGTGCTGCTAATTCCGCCTGTTATGGCTAAGCAGGCTAATCTCTGCACCTTACCAAGCTCCTTAGCAGCAACCTGCTGTTCTACCTTCTTCCACCACACGACCGCCCCATAGGTGATCCTGGGTCTAATCACTGTGGTGTATATCCAGTGCATACCCTTGGGGCTCAGGCCCCAATTTTTGCCACAAGCACTCCTGGTACTTACAAGAGTACCTTTTGCCTTGGAGCAAATATTCCTGATGTGAGGGGTCCATATTAGTTTCTCATCTAGGGTAACCCCTAGATATTTCCCTGTCCCCTTCACAGGTAGCGCTTCATTGAAAAGCTTTAGATTCCAACTTGAATGTTGGATGTGCTCTATTATGAGACAAATTCATAAACCAGTCGCTGCAGCTTTCTCAGTGGCAGTGGGGCTCATTCTAAAGAACCAGAAAATTTGTGATATACTTTTGCAGTATTATATCAAACAGTTGGAGTGTGATGTGATCCCTATGACATCCTAACTTAATTTACAATGACGAGATCAAAGAGTTTCGTTTGCCTCTTGCCGCAGCATAACTGAGGGCCCTCTAGCGTGTGCCCGGTCGAAACCCTCTCCTTGTTATGCAGCCATGCCGACAGCTGAGGGCCAGCGGTGGCTGGCCCTCACTCCCCCTGCACCCCACTCTCCTATGACTGCAATCGCAGTGACGTCACAGAGCTGTTTTCCTTTCCCCTCCTCGCCCTACTGCTGCTTGGGGCTGGCGAACTGGCCCCAGTAAAAGGGCTGTACCGGTCGCGCTCCCACTCCCCTCCCCTCGTGCAGAGTTTGGGGCTGGCGACCCAGGGCCCTTAGCACCTACGTCAAAACGTATTCCGGGGCTGTGTCGTTGCAACTTGAGTATTTATAAACCTAATATAAAATGAATAAAGTAGACTCTTTGCTTAAAATGCCCTTTCATTTATTAAGTATGGAAGAGATGCCAGACATCAAGCTGTTAGGCGCCCAAAAGATTTCTTGATGTCTCGACTCAACGGAATGAAGAAGAGAACTTTCTAATGACATAAAAGGTTTCAGCTTAATAGGCGATGTGAGATGTTTATTTTATTAAACTTCAAAACATATCGATTTCGTCCCTATGATGGGACTTCACCAGTGCTGCTAAAAAGAAGATACCTTGATTGATTGATTTTATTTTTCTAGGGAAGCCAAAATAGTCTTGGTCCAACCCGCCACTGCCCGCACCAAAACTAAGTTTATTGTGCAGTATCGCTCCCTGTATATCTAGTAAAGCCAACCAATGCCCTTGAAGAGTTCAAGGAGTCCCTTTACCAGTTCTTTATTAGACACAATTTCTTCCAGTCTGGTTGTCCCAAGTGTTCTGTGCCTTTTACTCTCCAGTGCAATGCATTTGAAGATTAGATGTGATGCAGTTTCATAACCGTCATCACAGATCCTACATTTAGGGTCCTCTTCTGTTATTCCCATTGTATGTAGGTGTTTTTTAAATTCCCATGGCCTGTCAGCAATTCAACCATGAGTCTAATCTCTCTCCTGTTCAGGCCCAGGATTGCAGAGCTTCTTTTAAAACATGGCTTTGGTATCATTACCTTGCCATGTTTGTGTTGGTAGACTTTGGTCCAATATTCTACGTGCTGTCTTCTGAGCCAGTTACGTAGCTCCAATTTGAACATTGCCTTGGTGATTGTCAGGACAGCTTCCGGTCCAATAAATGGAGTCTCTGCCCCCATCCTGGCTGATCTGTTGGCATGTTCGTTGCCACTGATCCCCGAGTGGCCAGGGACGCACAATAGGTTTATTGCTAGCCCCTAGCTCCACCAGAACCGTGTGACATTCTGCAACAATTTTAGACCTTGTTGCAGGAGCTGCCAGTGATTTCAGGGCTGCCTGACTGTGTGAACAGATATAGATGCTACGATCTTTGTAGCACCTACGCAAATTCTCCTCCACACATGCCCTGATGGCAGTGATTTCGGCCTGGAATACTGAGGCCAGTTTCCCTAGAGAGATGACGCCCTCCAGTCTTGGCTGCACCCTGTATACCCCTGCCCCAACGCCTTGGTCTGATTCTGACCCGTCAGTGAACCAGACAATATCCCCCGTATGGTGTCAAACTATTTTCTCCCACTGCTCCCTACTTCCAATTGTTATATTGAAAGGCTTGTTGAAGCAGTATGGGATTATAATACAGTTGCCTGGCATTTCCCCAACCTTTCCTATATTTACCTCACTCACTATTTTAGTGTGTGATTCTGGATATCCCAAAGAGTTCCAGTTGTTGCCAGATTTGAGTCTGTATGCACCAGCTGCTGCCTCCATCTTGACCCAAAGGTGTAATGGGGGCATATTCAGAATGGTTTCCATCCCAGCAGTTGGTGTGCTGCTAATTCCGCCTGTTATGGCTAAGCAGGCTAATCTCTGCACCTTACCAAGCTCCTTAGCAGCAACCTGCTGTTCTACCTTCTTCCACCACACGACCGCCCCATAGGTGATCCTGGGTCTAATCACTGTGGTGTATATCCAGTGCATACCCTTGGGGCTCAGGCCCCAATTTTTGCCACAAGCACTCCTGGTACTTACAAGAGTACCTTTTGCCTTGGAGCAAATATTCCTGATGTGAGGGGTCCATATTAGTTTCTCATCTAGGGTAACCCCTAGATATTTCCCTGTCCCCTTCACAGGTAGCGCTTCATTGAAAAGCTTTAGATTCCAACTTGAATGTTGGATGTGCTCTATTATGAGACAAATTCATAAACCAGTCGCTGCAGCTTTCTCAGTGGCAGTGGGGCTCATTCTAAAGAACCAGAAAATTTGTGATATACTTTTGCAGTATTATATCAAACAGTTGGAGTGTGATGTGATCCCTATGACATCCTAACTTAATTTACAATGACGAGATCAAAGAGTTTCGTTTGCCTCTTGCCGCAGCATAACTGAGGGCCCTCTAGCGTGTGCCCGGTCGAAACCCTCTCCTTGTTATGCAGCCATGCCGACAGCTGAGGGCCAGCGGTGGCTGGCCCTCACTCCCCCTGCACCCCACTCTCCTATGACTGCAATCGCAGTGACGTCACAGAGCTGTTTTCCTTTCCCCTCCTTGCCCTACTGCTGCTTGGGGCTGGCGAACTGGCCCCAGTAAAAGGGCTGTACCGGTCGCGCTCTCACTCCCCTCCCCTCGTGCAGAGTTTGGGGCTGGCGACCCAGGGCCCTTAGCACCTACGTCAAAACGTATTCCGGGGCTGTGTCGTTGCAACTTGAGTATTTATAAACCTAATATAAAATGAATAAAGTAGACTCTTTGCTTAAAATGCCCTTTCATTTATTAAGTATGGAAGAGATGCCAGACATCAAGCTGTTAGGCGCCCAAAAGATTTCTTGATGTCTCAATTCAACGGAATGGAGAAGAGGACTTTCTAAATAAATAAAAGGTTTCCGCTTGGTAGGCAATGTGAGATGTTTATTTTATTAAACTTCAAAACATATCGATTTCGTCCCTATAATGGGACATCACCAGTACTGTTAAAAACAAGGTACCTTAGTCAGACATTGAAATTAAGATAAATTTACATACATAAAGAAAGTTACAATTATGTAATGGAATTACATACCAGAATTGCAAGTCACGATGACCTATGTGCTCTGCTTAAAACATTTTTATCCATCATGTCATAAAAACATTTAAAAGGTCTTGCCAGTACAAGTCACAAGAATAAAATCAGATAGCTGCTTACGTACACCTACGCAGCTTAGCCTGTACACAGCTGGTGCCTGGCGTCTCTTTGTTTAAAACATTTTTAAGAAAAAAGGTTAAGTCATATTAAACGCATAAGAAGGCAAAACTGGCGATTCTAGGTGAATTAGAGTTTAACAAATAATATACACAGATTATGCAATATATCATAAAAATATAAATTACCATTTATCAGTGCCCTCAGTCGGGTAGGTATTAAAACATATCTTAAAAAATTAAAATTTGTCAGCATCAATTGTTAAAATTTAATGTACATTGTGTCATGTACAAAATTCTATCTGTTTAAAAAATAATTTTTAATTAAGACTAGCATAAATGGTAAAATCGTTACAAAGCACCAATGCATATGTGTGTGTGTGTGAGTGTGTGTGTGTATGTATGTGTGTGTGTGTGTGTGTGTATGTTAGAGACAGAGAGGGAGAGAGAGAAAGAGAAATACACAGCAGTCCACGCCATCTACTGTTTCAGAATAATACTATGCTGGCCATATTTGTTTAACTAGTGCAGTGCGTCTAAATCAAAATATACTAATATACATGAAGTTTGAAACATGATTACATAGAAAGAGAAACAATCAAGGTTTTTTTTAACAATAGATGCTTACTTTATCCAGGGGACATTGCTATAGGTGCTTCTCATAGGTCGCTTAACATAACGACAGCTACTGTGACATTTCATCCAAACTATCACATAAGCACAAGGAACAAACTTGCAATCCAGGACATGGGGAACATACACTTTACCGCCACATGACACATATGTCACTACTTATTTAAAGAACATATACTGAAATAAAGCTAGTTACAACATGTGGACATTACAGATTGGTGTTATTAGAACCGAACATGAGCTCCATACGAACTAAAGCCACGTGAAATATGTCTATTGCTTGTAAAAAATGGGGTTCTCATATGTACTATGTGCATTAGCGAAGATATACAGAATATTTAGCCCTTCCCAGCCTTTCGACTACAGTGTGGACGAGCCCATTTTTCCATACCAGGGGTTATGTAAAAAAACTCCCAGAAGTTGGTGCTTTTCATCGCACTCTGCTCGTTGAGCAGTGTGCATCCTGGTGTCCTTCTGTTGCAGAATATCTCCATTTCTTCAAGCAGATCGAGATACCTCCCCTTATCGCCTCTGTACAAAAGCTTTAACTGTGATGTCAAGTCAGGAGGGGTATGTCCAGAATTAATAAGGTGAGCTGCAAAGATGGACTTGTCAGCAATATCACGTCTGTCCGCGAACATGTGGCGTTAGACAGATATCTGTCTATTGCTTGTCAGCAATATCACGTCTGTCCGCGAACATGTGGCGTTTGACAGATATCTGTCTATTGCTTGTCAGCAATATCACGTCTGTCCGCAAACATGTGGCGTTACACAGATATCTGTCTATTGCTTGTCAGCAATATCACGTCTGTCCGCGAACATGTGGCGTTAGACAGATATCTGTCTAACGCCACATGTTCGCGGACAGACGTGATATTACTGACAAGCCCAACTTCGCAGCTCACCTTATTAATTCCGGACATACCCCTCCTGACTTGACATCACAGTCAAAGCTTTTGCACAGAGGAGATAAGGGCTCATCCACACTGTGATCGAATGGCTGGGAAGGCTTTTTTTCTTTATTGTGATTTCAATTCCCCTAAAAAGAGCGGGCTGGCAGCACTCACCGGCGCTCTTTAGCCTACAGAAGAAAATTTGACGGAGTAGAAACATACGAACATAATGGAGATAAAAGTTTGGAGATAACACATATATAAAATAGAGATGTAAAATGGAGATAAAACAAAGTATATAAAATGGAGGGAAACGGTGGCGTCATAAAAGATTTGGAATGGCGATAGTGGTCAATAAAAACAGATGCTCGAAGGTCAGTGGCACACACACAATTAAAATGAGCGCAGGGCGGCGGCTATGGTTAGACCGTCCGCTATTGTGGAGTTAAAATGAGAAACACATCACACACACAGAGAAACACACAAGTTAAAACTGATTGTGTCAGCTGCAGGTTGGCTATTCACTGTTGTAAAATAAAACAATATGACTTAAAGGCACCACACTTATCAAAGCACTCACATGGAAGCACAAAGAAGGTTCCACAGACGGCGGAGCACTTGCAGCATTGAAGATGTGGTGGTGGCGGCGGCGAGGGGACGCGAGGAAAAGGAGAGGGTAGGGGAAGCCACAGGGCCAGTGGTAAAGGGACAGGAGGGGGATGATGGCCCAGGAGGCCATGGGAAAGAAGGAAATGGGAGGACGGTAAGAGGAGGATCCGGAGGGACAGCTGGGTGGAATGAGGAGGGGAGAAAAGATGGGAAGGAGGGATATTCAGGGCCCTCAGGGAAAGAAGGGGGTGAGGGGGCAAGGGGAAGGATCACAGCTGGTATGAAGGTTAGATGTCACTTCAGAGGGCATCATCCGGGAGGGGGAGGGTACGCTGGCCGCGGTGGCCGAGAGGACTGAGGCACTCCAGTCACGGTCTGCACGGCCACTGTGGTCGGGGGTTCGAATCCCCTCTCGGGCATGGATATTTGTGCCGTCCTTAGTCTTAGCTAGTTCATAAGTAGTTTGTAAGCTTAAGGACTGATGACCCCGTAGTTAAGTCACATAAGTTGTACAAACATTTGAACATTTAGGGGGAGGGTACGGAAGTTTCCAGGGGAAAGGATCTGGGAGTGGACAAGTGGAGAGCAAGGGGAATACAGTGGTGGAGGCACGGCAATAGACCAGGTGTAGAGAGGAGGGGATGGACTAGAGGATTCGGCGGACCAGATTTACGGGATATGTAATGGAGGCGGAGTTGTTCGATAAAGAGAACGAGTCAGGGGAAAGGAATGAGATCATAGAGGATCCGCGTGGGAGAGGGGGGATAAAGGAGGATACGGATGGCGAGGCAGAGGGCATGGCGCTCCAGTATCTCCAGAGATTTGTAGAAGGAAGGGGGAGCGGAGATCCAGGCTGGATGGGCGACACATACGATAGGACGGATGAGGGATTTGTAGGTATAGAGGATGGTAGAAGGATTGAGGCTCCATGTTCGGCCAACAAGGAGTTTGAGGAGGTGGAGGTGGGAGCAGGCTTTTTCTTGGATAGTGCGTAGATGGGGAGTCCAGGAGAGAGTGCGATGAATAGTGAGGCTCAGGCACTTTAGGTTAGGGGTGAGGCGGGTGGGACGGTTATGGAGGTTGAGATATAAATCTTGATGGTAGAAGGAAGGGGTAGTACGACCTATGACAATCGCCTGCGTTTTGATAGGATTTATAGACAGGAGCCACTGGTTGCACCAAGCGGCAAAGAGGTCAAGGTGTTCTTGGAGCAGGCGGTTGAAACGGGCGAGGGTGGGAGCTAAGGCAAGGAAAGCGGTGTCATCAGCATATTGGAAGAGGTGTACGGGTGGGGCAGGTTTAGGCATGTCAGAGGTATACAGGAGATTCAGGAGGAGAGAAAGGACAGAGCCTTGGGGCACACCAGCAGAGGGATAGAAAAGACGGGAGCCAGTGTTGTGGATGGTAACATAGGTGGGGCAGCTGGAGAGGAAGGAGGCATTGACCTGGACGAGGTTGATGGGAAGAGCATAGGTTTGGAGTTTGAAGAGCAGGCCAGAGTGCAAGACCCAATCATAGGCCCATTCGAGGTCTAAGGACACAAAGACGGCGGCACAACGGGAATTTAGCTGGAGGGAAAGGAGTTGCATAATTCGAAGGATTTGGTCGTCAGTGGAGAAGGAAGGGCGTAAGCCACATTGGGTGTCTGGGAGAAGGTGGTGGAGCTGGAGATGGTGATGGATGCGACGGGACAGGATGGATTCGAAAACCTTGCTGAACACTGGGGTGAGGCAAATGGGATGGTAGGAGGAGGCATCAGAGGGGGGTTTGTAGAGTTTGAGGAACATGAGGACTCGGGAGGTTTTCCACAGGTGGGGGTAGCAGCCTGTGTAGAGGATGGAGGTATAGAGGAGAGCAAGAGTGATGAGGAAAGGGAGGGGACATTCCTTGAGGTGGCGGTACATGATGCGATCGTGGCCGGGAGCCGTGTTGCTCAGTATCAATGGTATGTCGTTTGCAGTGATGGGGGTGTTAATGTCTCAGGGGGGATGTGGTTCAGGTATTGGAAGCTGGGAGCTAAGGGTGGGATGAAGACATCTGTTTACCCATGGACATCTGGGAACAAGGAATAATCAAAGTTAGGATTGTCGGGGATGGAGAAGATATCAGAGAGGAAAGAGGCACAGTGGTTAGCCTTACTGGCATTATTAGGAAGGGGATGGTCAAGGTGGAGGAGAGGGTACGTGGGAGTAGGTTTCGATCCAGTGAGGCGGCTGGAAAGGGCTAAATTTTCTTTATATCTCCGCCGATGCACATAGTACATATGAGAACACTATTTTTTACAAGCAATAGACATATTTCACATGGCTTTAGTTTGTATGGAGCTCATGATCGGTTCTAATGACACCAATCTGTAATGTCCACATGTTGTAACTAGCTTTATTTCAATATATGTTCTTTAAATAAGTAGCGACTTACGTGCCATGTGGCACTAAAGTGTATGTTCCCCATGTCCTGGATTGCAAAGTCGTTCCTTGTGCTTATGTGGTAGTTTGGATGAAATGTCACAGTAGCTGTCGTTATGTTAAGCGACCTATGAGAAGCACCTATACCAATGTCACCTGGATAACGTAAGCAGATATTGTTAAAAAAAACCTTGATTGTTTCTTTTTCTATGTAATCATGTTTCACCCTTCATGTATATTTCTATATTTTATGTTTAGACGCAATGTAATCATGTTTGAACCTTCATGTATATTAGTATATTTTGATTTAGATGCACTGTACTAGCTAAACAAATATGGCCAGCATAGTATTATTCTGAAACAGTTGATGGCGTGGACTGCTGTGTATTTCTCTCTCTCTCTCTCTCTCTCTCTCTCTCTCTCTGTCTCTAACACACACACATACATATGCATTGGTGCTTTGTAATGATTTTACCATTTGTGCTAGTCTTAATTAAAAATTATTTTTTAAACAGATAGAATTTTGTACGTGATACAATGTACATTAAATTTTAACAATTGATGTTGACAAATTTTAATTTTTTAAGAAATGTTTTAATACTTATCCGCCTGAGGGCGCTGATAAATGGTAATTTACATTTTTATGATATATTGCATAATCTGTGTATATTATTTGTTAAACTCTAATTCACCTAGAATCGCCAGTTTTGCCTTCTTAAGCGTTTAATGACAACCTTTTTTCTTAAAAATGTTTTAAACAAAGAGGGCGCCAGGCACTAGCTGTGTACAGGCTAAGCTGCATAGGTGTACGTAAGCAGCTATCTGATTTTATTCTTGTGACTTGTACCGGCAAGACCTTTTAAATGTTTTTATGACATGACGGATAATAATGTTTTAAGCAGAGCACATAGGTCATCATGACTTGCAATTCTGGTATGTAATTCCATTATATAATTGTAACTTTCGTGGTGTATGTAAATTTATCTCAATTTCAATGTCTGACTAAGGAACCTTGTTTTTAACAGCACTGATGAGTCCCATCATAGGGACGAAATCGATATGTTTTGAAATTTAATAAAATAAACATCTCACATCGCCTACCAAGCGGAACCCTTTATTTCATTTTGATTCTGTGGTGGGCTGGCGCAAAATGGAATCTAGTTACAAGAGAACTTTCTGCTACACTTGGCTCTGCAAAAGGTCTTGGCTAACTGTGAATGAAGAGAAACAAAAATTGTTTTGTTTCTACTGTGTGTTGTTTGCTGGTGAAGGACTGGGGACAACATATGGCTGTAAGGATCTAAAGTATTTAAGCTAACAAACTGAGAAACACAAGGAAAGTGGACTTCATTTAGAAAATGATTGTAAATATAAAATGTTTGTCACAATTAGCATTGCTGCTCAGATAAATTCGGCACATAAATTGTCAATTCAGAAACATAATGAATTAGTTATGAAGAACTGGCACATATTAAGGAGAATAACATAGTGCTTAATGTTTTGTGGAACTCATGAGTTAGCACTAAGAGCTGTCAATGGAAAACAAGAGTCAGAAAATCGTGGCAATTTCTAAGACTTATTATCTCTCTTGGGAAAGCTTCACAGAGTATTAGATGACCACTTCAGCAGCTTGTAGTGATACCAGCTCCCTCATCATTTTGAAACAGCAAGTACCAGGAACAATCATATTCATTTCCTTAGAGACAAATACAAACATGTTGACAAACTGCTTAACTTTAGTGTGCTGACAATTATCTATAATGAACTGTTTAAAATGTACTGTGAGTATTCAGATTGATGAGGTATGTGTTGGGATCAGACTGAGTAATTTGGTGGAACTTTGATGGTTAGAGAGTAAACGAATGTGTTAAATTACATCTTGCTTTCCAGAACATTCTGAATATATATACCGTGAATTAAAGCATATAGGAAAGTGACTTACGCCTGAAATAACTGATTTATATCTGTAAATGTCCTTTAAAGAATTACCAATCCGAAAATTCGTGAAACAAATAAAAATACATAAATAAAGCAATGTAGAACACAATCTGAACTATATGAAATGATGTAATATTTCATGAATAACAAACGTATTGTCCATTTTAACACTTTGTACTAGTTATTCCCTATATATAGGCGCCATGGAAATGTTAGGAATGCTGAAATCAACCTATGTAATTAAATAACCATTAATAACCATATCGCATTGTTAATTGATGTATGTATTTGTATTTGTGAGATTCAGTGCAAAGAAACTGGTAAATTATATCTATACATTATCTCAGCTTCGTGTAAGCTAATATTTGGTGTATGTAAGACCATTTCATGTTATACTTGGTAATGTTAATTCTATTAATGTCATTATTGTAAACGATATATTTTTGTAGTAACAATTGTTAATAGATCTATATGTAGCCATGGACGGATCTAGGGTCTTTGGCACCCTGGTCAAGAGTAACATTTGGCGCCCCCCTCCCACCCCTCATTTCATCATCACAATGACGAAGTATTTTAATTCATAAAAATAACAAAAACTGGGTTTATATTGAGTTCTTTTATTCATGAACAAGAGAACATGTACTGTATAAATGAGGTCAGAAATGAATACTGATAAAAATGTAAGTAAAAAACCATATTAAAAATTCGAGCCCTAGGCGTAACTTAAGAAGAAATGCTTCCGATACAATCAATGTAAAATATTTAGTATTAAATAAAAAAATAAATTCAGAATAAAAAGTCAAATTTTCGAAGTATAATATATGATAGAATAAAAACTCGAAATATTTACTGAAAACAAAGAATCAGTATGAATGAACAAGAACTGTAACCTGTAATTTTTTATTCCACTTCATAATTGCTGCCTGAGGAGGCAACAATGGATAAATGATTTAAATTGTAACCAGTCCCTAACTGCACAAAACGCATAATTGGATATAATGATCAATTGCAAATTTGCAACAGAGACTGCCACTATTTGAAGTATGTAACCTAAAACTTAATCTTTTGAGCTTTCTTTTTGGCAAAAATATTAATAATAGCATCATATGAGATATTACACTGTAATTGATGTTCAATGCTGATTATACCCAAGTCTGTGAGGTTGCTGTTGTGCCGTTCTGTTTCCTAAATATGTTTTTATTTGTTTCAATTTACTGAAACTCCTTTAGTTTGCTGAAACCGAAACAGGCATCATAACAAAAATTCTAAGTGCGATTGTCACATTTGGAGATGCATCATGTAACCCATTTTGGCAAATTAAGCTCAAAACTTTTGCAGCAGTTGCTGTTTTTATGGTCCGAATTAAATTAAGTGCATGATATTTAAATCTCTTCAGATCTGTTATTTAATTCATCCTTATTAAAGTTATTATATATATATATATATATATATATATATATATATATATATATATATATATATATATAGGCTAGGCTAGGAGGGAAGCTTGCATTGTGTTTACTGGGGCCTGTCTGGACAAGCGTAATATAACAGCAGCTGAGGCGTTTGCTTTACATTCTCTCAGAATGAATCCTGATATTGTCATCTTGCCTGCGGACAAGGGAAACGCCACAGTTTTGTTGAAATAAGAACGAATATATTCAAAAGATGCAATATCTACTTTCTGATTCGGTATATTGTAGAATCGGTACTGACCCCACAAAGAGTGTTGAGAGAAAGACTAATAACCTCCTGAAGAAAAATCCTTTCTCACAGGAGACCATGAAGAGTCTTAATTCTTACTGTGCTGTACCACCTAGATTGTATGGTCTTTTTTAAGGTCCACAAAGAGGACATTCCTTTGAGGCCTATAGTATCTAACATTGGTGCTCCGACATATTGTGTAGCTAAACATCTTGCTAGTTTGTTGAGTACAATCGTAGGTAGGTGTGAACACCACATTAAGAACTCTGCGGATTTTTTACGTCTATTGCATAGTTTGCGTTTGAATGACTGATATTATAGTGAGTTTTGACATTGTGTCTCTCTTCATTCGCGTTCCTCTGTCAGATTCGTTGCAGCTAATTGTGGTTAAGTTTGGTGTGGAGTGAACAAAGCTCTTTCGACATGTGTTGACTTCCACTTACTTTGTATTCGATGGTCAGTACTATGAACGAACTGATGGAGTTGCAATGGGAAGACCAATGTCACCTATTGTGGCTAATTTCTTTATGGAGGATTTCAAGGAACGTACTTTAGAGTCAGCGACACTGAAACCTGCATGATTTTTCAGATATGAGGACGACACTTTTGTCGTTTGGCATGGTAGTGAGAATTTAAACAGTTTTTTGGAACACCTAAATTCAATGTACTCAAATATTCAATTCACTATGGTGGTAGAAAAGAATGGCTATCTTCCTTTCCCTGATGTGATGGTCAGAAGGCAGTTTGATGGGACATTGGGACGTTCTGTTTAGTATCTGTGAGTCGATAGTTGTCGCCATCCAGCTCAGCGTGAAGGAGTACTTTGTACCTTGGTTCACAGGGCCCATGTCATTTCTGATCCTGAAAGTTTGTCAGCTGAGTTGTCCCATCTTGAGGTGACCTTTCGTCAGAATGGTTATAGTGAAAGACAGCTGAAACATGTGTTGCACTATCAGCGTACTGTGCAATGGGTGAGTAACGATAGTAATGAAGTGGCACCTAAATCTATGGCCTTTTTGCCTTATGCAGGAAGCGTTTCCAACAATATTGGTCGTATTTTGAGAAAATATTATATTTTTCAGCCACCTTCTAAGATAAAGGTCCTTTTGGGGTCCAAAGGCAGGTGTATATCGTATTCCTTGTAGTTGTGATACGTCATATATTGGTCAGACAATCGGGACTGTGGAAGAACGGTGTATTGAACACAAACGTTTCATATGCTTACAACAGCCAATCAAATCCGCTGTTGCAGAACACTGTCTTGGCACCGGTCATCCTATGTGTGGTGTCGCACAAGTCTAAAGTGCGCGCCACCTACTTTCGCCGCGCGCCGCCATGCGCGCACAGCGCGGCGTTCTTACGACGTCAGCCACGAGCGCCCTCTGCCACGACTCCGCTCGTGGCCACGACTGGACGACATCGTTCACTTGGGACTGAGATAGGAACCAGTTAACACTTCGGAATCAGATAGGCACCAGTGAAGACTTGGCTATCGGACAGACACTAGGCAGGCCTCTAGCTCAACTATGTATCAGCATTCTGCAGTACTGAGCTATGTAAAAGGCGTGGCACACATAATTAATCACATTTTAAACCGTGGGGAGGAAAACTGATAATGTACGACTGATTGCAACCTGAGAATATTGTCAGGGCGATAGACAGGAAACTGCAGTGATTTGCACACAATAATTTTCTCTGTTAGTTTTCTGTAAAATGCCTTCAACTGGCGGAAAATTCTCTGTCTAACGTTTGCATTACGTTCGTCGTGCCGGGTGGAATCTGAAGTATCTCTACTTCTTTGTCAGGGTGAGTTCGAAATACAGCTTTTAAGGAATCAGAACTTTTATGACATAACCACGAATCCAGAAGAAGAGATTTGTTCCTGCAGAACGGAAGAAAAGCATGACGCATGAAAAGTGTAACGTTATAATTTCCCATTTTTCCACACTTCGATGTGTCTACCACAAGATTGTCTGCGTAGAACATTGTTTGTTTGACACTTGGTCCAAAACGTCCAGTTAGTTCTTGAAGACACACATATAGTTTAGGCAGCAATGAACCATCGAGACTAATTATGGGCATTATAGTGTATGAATGGGTGAGTGCAGTCGTGGATTGCGCAGTTGCCTCAATATGTTTTTCTCCTTTGAATGACAGTATTCTTTTCGCACGCATTTCTTTTTTTAAATCTGATTGATCTTCATTATAAACGTAAGATTCACTAAAACTGGAGATCTTATTTTTTACAGTCGTAAGAATAGCTTCTATCATTTCCATTTGAGGCACTTCATCTTCCGTCCTGTTTCTCGATACAAATGTTGTTCTTTTTCGAGCCACAATATTATGGGATCTTTTGAAGCGACTAATCCATCTTTGAGAAGCTATAAACTCTTTAGCGTCTATCGCGTTGGCAATCTAACGCCCAATCAGGCAAAAGCTGTGTCGCTGACACTCATTGACTGTCGTGTGGCATCGGTAAATTGCTCAAAAAGTCGCGCATTTATCTCCGTCGCAATTTCCAGTCGACTCTTTCGTCGTCCAGCGACTTCCTTTTTCCATCTATACAATTCACGTTCAGAATGGACAAAGCGATACCTGTTTTGAACAGTACTGACACGTAGGCGTTTCTTACCACTTTCGTTCAACCAATACTTAACCGCTTTTTCTTTGTCTGATAATGTAATTTTAGTTGCTGGTGTAGCTTTTGTAGATAATTGATGATAGTACTTGGCACTATCACTCGAAGATTCTTCATATGTGCAACTTTCTTCCGTTTCTTCACCGCTGTAGATTCACAGTCTGCCATATCGAGTGTTTCAGTCGTTTCTAGCCTCGTGTCTGCGCTATTTACATGCTCGTCTAGAAGTTTAACTATCAAGTCGCACATCACATAGTCTTCACGCGTGTTTTCTGCTAATTGCTTCATTTGGCGTCTGTGACAAGCAGAAAACATTTACAAGGTTTGCCATCACCTGTGAGGGGTGATTGAATGTTCACCGTAAAGTGGCTTGCGGAGTATAGATGTAGATGTACTGAATATCTTTCACATCACTAACCAGTTTCAGGGCGGTATATGCCGCGGTGGAGTAGCCGAGCGGTCTAAGGCACCTCGCTGCGGAGCGCGCGGTTTCTCGCCGTGGAGGTTCGAGTCCTCCCTGGGGCATGGGTGTGTGTGTTTGTCCGTAGGTTAGTTTACCTAGGTTTAAGTAGTTTGTAAGCTACGGACTGATGACCACACAGTTTGGTCCTATAGACATTTGAACATTTGAACAGGGCGGTATGTTTCGAAATACGTACCACAAATGAAAAGGAAGTGCATGCAACACAAACGAATATTCGCTTTCCCTTTCCTCCAAAACCGTCAACGATATTCCTCTTTTGTGAACGTCGCGATAAGACGGCCGCATCTCTCGACCATGCGCACAACGCTCACCATAACAACACTAGCGACTCGCCATTTCCAGGGGTGGCCAGCCGTCACACCGCAATCGCTAAACAGGAAAAACAGCCATTTTCGTGATTTTTTTTAAGGTGACTTTCAGTTCATGTCAGCAGCTAACAATCTGCATACAGACTTCCTTCAATGTTAACTAACAGTTTTAAAAAGTCAATACATGTTTCGGCATGACAAGTCTGACCATTCCCTTGTAAGATAATGCATATGATAACAGTGGAATTACAGCAGTATGCTAATGAGACTATGACTACCATGAATAAGGATCTGGGTGTAATGCAAAACCATCTTAGGGCACTAGATAGTAAGGTGCGAGTAGCTAGGCTGATACATGAGGTAGCCAACACTTTAAATGATGCCAGGTTGGAGGTGGAAAGAATTCAGGAAGCTATCCACCATGCTACGCATATGCAACTAAGTACTACATTACTAGCACCAGCACAATTTTTGCAGGGATTACTGTGAGCAGAAAAGGAATTCCCAGTAGGCCTTCAGCATGTTATTTCGGTAAATAGGAGCAAAATAGCATTTTTATCATGTGTCAGTAGTAAGAATTTATGCAGATAAAGCATATTTATATATATCCTAGCTAGTATTAAGTCACAATTCGATAGTTCCATGGTTTGCGCATACCCAATTACATGGAATCTTGTGAAAAAGTGGATTAAATTTGCAGTTAAGGCTGTAAAACTTGTGCCAGAACAATGGGAAAGGCACATGGTTTTAGATATAGAAGATCTAGATGTATGTATTAGTGAAACCATTAGCATTCGTCCTACGCATGAGGTGCGGACAGATAAACAATCCTGTGAAATACATCTCTTCTTGGGGAACATGAATGCACCAGAATGCGAGGAGGTTATAGGCTGGCCGCAGTGGCCGAGCTGGCTGTGGCGCGCCAGTCACAGTCTGCACGGCCACTACGGTCAGTGGTTCGAATTACCCCACCCCTCATCCATGATTATTTGTGCCTTCCTTAGTATTAGCTAGTTCATAAGTAGTTTGTAAGTTTAGGGACTGATGACCCCGTAGTTAAGTCCCATAAGCTCTAGGGAACATTTGAAGATTATAATGAAAGCAAAAACCTATTTCGAACGAGTTGGGAAGCACTGGATTGATTCTGTATACAAACTGTGGTCTGTAATAGGAAACTGATACAAAAATAAAATTTTTTCAGGAATGACAAAAATCGAATTTGAAAGACCACCGTTAATTGTAAAATTAATTCTGGCTGAAGGGAGACAGCTAAAAGCTCACTTTAAACATATAACTCTGGCCGTAAAACCAGCTAAGGGATTTGTGTGAACTACATACTACTTCCTGCAATAGAATCTTGTTCCCTGGCCCAGAATTTAGAACTGACTCAAACTTTACTTTAGCAACAGGAAGACAAAGAGACAGTGGCCAACATACGTCCTAGATCACGAGAATTACACACAATCATTAATATACAAACCACCCCAAACTAAATTCTTTCATGAAGGTGGCTGTGAGAACATTTATTGCGCAACGGAAATAAAAATATGATAATTTGCATCTGAATTTGTTCTCGGCACTGGTGCAAAAAAACATTAAATAAAAAGGGAGGGTATTCCTGAACTAATATTTATAAGAAGGATAAAATTTCACTGACAATAAATTATTTATACAGTTCAAACATAATCAAATGGGGACACCAATTTTGTTAAACTATAAAAATGTATCTCATTGAACTATTAAATTAAATGAAAATAATCTGAACTGAACATCGTTGTGGGAGGGATTTGCAATCAACAAGCATTTAGCCACTCACATGTGCAAAGTAAAGTGAAACTCACCCATAAGAAGCAGAAGCAGGCGCTGCTATTGTAGGCGAAATTCAGCGAATTAGGATGTACCACACAACACAAGAAAAAATAAATTTCGCTCTGGTCTGTCGTTCTTTACTTGAGATGGTACGCGATAACAGCGAGAATAATTTCTATTCAAATCAAACCGTGAGCATGTCAAATTATTGAGACACATGGCACGTGTCTGCTACATTAGATATTCGCACCCCACTGAAGGCAAAGTGCTTAAAGGTCGTATTCATTTCAACAAAAACCAACGGAATCGCAGATTACGAGCAAGAATACATAATAGGAAGGCACTGGTGTGTTAACAGTGTCGAGAACTCAAATGACTATCTATAAACCCTTGAAGTCGCAGTTCAGAACCACGTGGTTCCGAAAACCAGAAAAAAACAATAATCAATTTCCGAAAAATGAAGAAAAATAGCTACATCGTGCAACCCTTAGAAATGCGTAGTATATCATGAGGAAGCTAAAGAAATACAGTTAGACGCGACTGAGAAGGTTTTACATCGATGGACGAAGCCCAGTCTTCAAGAATCAGAAAAGTGGAATAAATTTAAAGTCGGGATAAATCAACTAAAAAATATGGCATACAGTCCCTAGAAATACGTAGTATTTCATAAGAAATCTAACAAAGGGGGTTGTCCAAGGCTAGAAGAGAATTTACTGGGGGGAGTCTGAATGCAAACTACAAGTTTGGAAACGAAAGAACAATTGAAAATAGACGGAGAGGAAGTTGCAATGTAATAAGGAAAATCAGAAAGATACATACACGATTTCTTGCCTGAAGGGCCTAGAAACAGACACAGGGGTAGCTGAAGGTTCGTCTAAGAACACACCACATGGATTACACATCACTCCCGGAAGGAGGAAACGGAAAAGAATATTTCACATGCACTACACAGAAATAAAAATATCTCCACACACTGGCTGCATCCCATAAAACTAAAAAGAAATTAAACAGTTCATACACTGCCAGCTAGTCTCACACAGGTTACCGATTCCCAACTGTTATCAAACCGAATTAGTTGCATATTCACCGCATTTACCTATGCAAAGTCACCGAAGTGAAATTGAATACATTTCCGTACATGATTGGAGAACCTTATCCCGAAAAATGAAGCTAAGATCTGAAGTCTAACAAACCAGACAACGAATCACTACCATCTTAAGGGAGGAAAGAAAATCAGAACGTCTTACGAGCTAGAAGAGCAGCCACAGAATTTCCTATCGGCCCCTGAGAGAGCCCTCGCCAGCGGACGGAAATCGGCAAAATCCACGAAAAATGAGGTGGTGGGGGAGAGCTGAAGTTTGCACGTTTGCTGAGGCTCGCTAACTGGGCGTTGCCAACCCAACTTGAAACCAAAGGGTGGAAGAACCTCTTTGGTAGCATAAAAAGCAGAGGTTGGTAATGACTACCTATCGATACGAAGCCAGAGACACACTAGTACCGAGCAGCCACAGCTGACAACGAAAATTCTCATACATACACTCAGACTCCCATGCTAAAAAATTCGTATACATGCACATACAGAAAAAAGCAAGTACACATTCTCACAGGGACAGCGGCATCACAGAGAAACCGTTCATATTACCACATTCATGGACACAATGATAAATTATTAGCATAATAAAATCCCAGCAATATTACAGAAACTAACATTTAAAAACATGAAATGAAATGCTGTTCCTCATGCCTCCGATCGAGAGGAGTTCTCATTTAGCAAGAAAGGCCGTCCAGTGAATTTAGATAATTTACAAAGTTAAAAACCTAGGGAAGACGGCAGACAGCTGTCTTTCACCACGCCCTCGTCGATTGAAAATTTTGATGGAGGATGAGGCAATTTTACTGACTCATTGACAGCAAAGGTTTCTAATCTAACATCTGTTTTTCTTTTGAGGAAGACATTAAACACAAATGATATCACATTAAAATACTAAGTCAACGGAGATGCAAATGTGGCTGGTGAGACCACGGGGTTGGGACAACATAAATAAGCAATCCAAAATTACAAATAAAAATAGATAAACAAATCATGAATACAGAACATACACAACATTGAAAATAACGCACATTGAAAATGAAAACACTCATAACATACCATATGCAACAGTAACAGCAAATGTGAAGAAAAAAAATTCACTTGATAAGTTGCTGAACGCAAAGTGAAAATTCAATAAGGCAGAAATGCTCAAAAACACAAATTCATAGAATGACACTTAAACAAACAAACAAAATATATGAAATATTTCTAGAACCAAGTAAACACAGTTAAAAGTACAGTAATAGCATAGCACAATCATAAAAATAATATTTAACGAATAATTTGTTTGCATGGAATTGCTAGGGCGACCAAAATTGATACGTTCATTAAGACGATCTTAGCAGGTGAGTCATATTTCGCACTCTTAGAGCGTTCACTCTTTTGGCTGCTCACACCACTTTAACATTCATTGACGCACTTTTTTGTCACTGTCGTCACTCAACACTGTTTTTAAGAAATAAACACTGTTTTTCTCGGATCGAATCGTAGACTAGGGCCTTTGAAGGGGTAGGGAGACAATATCTATAGTCGTCTTGGAGGACACTACACCCGCACATACAAGAAGATACCTTTGCTTTTTGTTTCTTCCTGGGCTGCAGTTCTTGTTCCAAGGCTCTCAGGATTGCTTCTTGTCTCATTCTTCAAGGTGGTACGGTGCATTTTGCAACACCGCCCATTATGTTAGGATTCGACCGTTCACGAGTACCATTGGGCTTGGTACTCACATCCAGGCTGACCACATAATTTGTAGAAGAAGGTTCATAACACTGTCCTTCCAATGCCCCTTTCTTGCATATGCAGCATGGAGTTAATTCGTGTGCTAAGAACAAAATGAAAGACATTACGCCAAAGTGTTAGTTGAGATGGGGACCTCTAGTGTGAGGAATTACTGAGTTAATAGTTTACCAAGGGACGAGGCGTCATGGTCAGAGAAGGAAATCCTTTAGTCATCTCATTCATGCCATTGGGCTCGGCACAAGTGAGTGATCTAGTGCACACATTTCATGTGTAAATATGAACAAATTTTCTGCCCTTCCCCAGCGATTCAAAAGTTTCCTAGAGTACAGTGAAGGGTGTGGTCCGTACACCTGTTTTTAAGCTTTCCGACCCCTGTTTATTTGGCAGGTGGAGCGGAAGGATTAGCTTCTGTCTACCGTACAGGGACCAGCCCCTGGCCATGATCAGCGCAGGCCACGTGGGCGCCTCTGTGTGCTGCTATCAGAGGCGATTAGTGGCGACGCTTCTGCGGGGACCTGTTTTGCACGTGTGGTGCTGTCGTCTGGAGATGGAACCCGCTATCCACCTCTCACAGTCCAGCTGATCCCCTTAGAAGTCCACGATGTTTTTGCACGGACGGCTTGTGGAGTCTGGTTGACGTGTTGCTCCATCGTGGGCACAGTCACTCTCACTATCTGTTAACGCTTTGGTACACACTATTACTAAAAGAACCACTAAACCTATGTTGAAGAAATTTCAATGACTAACAAATGTGGAGTGTCCAATCTTAAATCTAGATGGGAGAAGAATTTTACACAAAGCTCCCAACATTAATATAAAATCAGAGCATCAAATTAAATTTAAACAAACGTCCATAAACTTTGAGTCGCATAATAGGTAACTGCTGAATGAAACATCAAGGTTCCAAGTCCCTCTGCTTCATATTAAATTAAAGTGCAAGACACAAAACATTGACAAATAAAATACTCAATTAGTGAATGGAACATCATGGTCCCAAGTCCACATGATCCACATTATATTAAAACACACATCACTGATAAAATCTGTTAAGTCTTCTGATCTGCAAGAAAGATAACAAATATTCAAATTGTCAATGGTTTATTAGACAAAAGAGCCTTCTGCGTGTACAAAAACACAACGTCAAGAAAACAGATAGTAACATAGAGACAACAAACAACAAGTATAATAGTGGAACAAATAAACAGACAATAAACCAATACGCATGGTGCTAGGCCAAGACAAAAGAACTTCACTACAGAGAAAACTACGCTGAGTGCGGCGGCAGCTGGATACGGTGTAGGAGCGGCCGGTAGCTGAGTATCCACTGCCCTGCACACTCCATCGGTGCGCTTATGAAGCCAGCTTCGGCGGAGAGCTACAATCGGTTACTGCGCTGTCATTGGCTGGCCACTGTCACATGGCTGACCGTAATGTAGTGCCGCTGTACAGCGCCGTTTCTTCTGCTGCTGGCCGCTGTTTATGTTTATGTGATTACGTGTGAGCGCCTATGAAAGGGAGCTCAGCAGCCCGCCTCGGCTGCCTGTTATGCGGGCACTCTATACGGTCAGGGACTGCCACAGCATTCCTCCCTCTTACAAAAGTGTTCACAGCCCCACAAATGTCCATCCATGGGCTCTTGTTCTTCATGAGGCGGGGGCGGCACTACAGCAGGGGCCACCGGAGCGGTAGGCAGAATGGGCAGCGGCGGATATCCCGCCACAGGGTGGTCGGCGGTGCAGCCTCTTTGACCAGTAGACAGACAGGAAGTGATCCCTAAAGTCCTCATAGTATTGGCAATGTTTCAGAAGCAAACGCATGCGCGGGCGGGTTCTCCTTCGAGATATCCGCACACATACTCGATCTTATTCCCTTCGGGCCAGTCAAGGGGCAAAGAAAAGTCGAATTGTTGCAGCCATGAACGAGGGTATCTCTCATTATCATAGTTCCGGAAAACGTGGTACTTCCTTACGGTCAAGAAGTGTTTATAATCAAATGCGTGTTGAGGCTCTCACACAGGCACTTGATTCTGATTTTCCCTTCTCACAGGTCGTACACGCAGGGGTTCGACTTCCTCCTCTTCAAAAGCCGAATCGTGTCCGCAGTTGGAACGACAGGGCTGACCTATGCACAAGTTACAAGAAACGTTTTCTACGAGTGGGGCAGGCGACGGAGAAGTAGTGGCTTGCTCTAATTTAATTGGGCGACGCGTTCTTGCAACTCGGCAGCAACATCATGATGCCTTCGGTTTATTTCCCACTGTTGCTACTTGAACCAAAGCATGTCACGGACTTCCTCCGATTCAGTCACAGCAGCAGGAACAGCCTTTTCTGCTGCCACCCCTCCTCCCCCCCCCCAGCCAGTAGAAGCTGCGCCACCATGGAGGTCAGCTCTTCAACACGCACTCCTAACTCGTGTGTGCGCGTTTTTTCCCTTTCGTCTATTAATTTCATTTCCTCGCTAATAGAGTGGACATTAGTGTTAACTATTTCGACTCTCTCATTGAATCTCACCTCAAGACAGTGGATATTGGTATCTATGACTCAGTGTTACTAATGGACTAACGTTGTTGAAGGCCCAGGGTGGCAAAACAAAATGAGGCCCGCCCGTCTACTTGGAAACAATGTATTAAAATAATAGAAAATAAAATTAAAATAAAAATATAACAGAGAATACCCCATTGGGGGTTTTGCACAGCACTTTGGAGGTGTTGTATACTTCTGTAAATAAGGGAACTCCTTTTACAAGTCCTTGTGGCAGCACCAATTTTGAAATCAATGTCCCGTGTCCCGCCTATATTATGTCTCACAGGAGCCACATTTGTACCACTTCAGATGTTTTACTTTTCTATTAAATCCTTGTTTTGCTGTTTGCCTTCATTAGCTGAGTGAGAAATTTGTGTCTCTGTTTGTGACACGGGCACTGGAAACATAGGACACAATAATAGACAAATCGACGGTAATTTTCATTGTCTTCCTATTCATTTTCAGACGAAAACGTGAACATAATGTTTTTCCCAGTCAGACAGTTGTAGCACATGCAAGACATCGCTAAAATGTTACTCTGTCAACTGTAAGCAGTTGCAGCCATGATCTACATTTATTGAAAGGCTTAGGAAAAAAATCAATGTCGAATGCAATAAAATCGAAAGCTACCTATGATATTGATGAGTAACCGGCAAAAATCATTAATAATGAGGTGGAGGAGCAGAGCCATTTGGTCAACATGTTGACTCATCGAGATATTACATACATAAGAATCAATATTGTCAGTAGAGGAGGTACACTTGGGAGACAATTCCTCTAACATGAAAACTGCTGTGGAATATGTATTCCACTTGTTTTCTGTCTTTTGAAAGATAAAAAGACGGCAACGTAATTAGTGCTCTGGATTATTACACATGAATATTTAAACAAAAGGGTGTGCTTCAAACCAAATATTTTCATGGCTGATTTTGAGGCAGCAGTCCATGGAACTGTTAATTTAGTCTTTTCACTGAGTGAAATATTTGATGCAGGTTTCATTTTGAAACACGTCCACATAACGTGTTCCATTTAATTAACTTTCCATGAACAAATGTTGACGAGCTACAGACTTTTTTTTTTTTTTTTTTTTTTTTTTTTTTTTTTTTTTTTTTTTTGTAGCAAGACACTCCACTCGCAATATGCGAGATACCAGGCATTATATATTGATTTAGTTTTATCTGAATGTAAAATTCTGACTGTCTATGTTCTACATGAGGCCCCAAATATCTATTAGTGTGTACTGTGATGTGCACCCACTGGCCCTGGCTTCCACAGAATGAATGAAACTTTGTATGTAAGAAAGATTAGCAAGTGCTAGGCGTGCCTCGTCTGTTTTGTGTCGTCGTTTCTTTCGAACGCTGGGCTTTGAATGTCTCTGGGCGAGAAGTAGGTTTGCCAACTGCTGAGCAGAACCCAGTCTTAGCAAAGATTCCTAATGTAGCTTGCTCTTAACCTCCTTGGCTGGGAGTTGCTCAAGTTACCTGTCTGACAAACGGTGACACTCTCTGGGCTCCCCTCCACTACCCTTCTCTGGTAACGGTTAAGCAGTGGTCAAGAGAGCTATTCATTCGCTTCTTGGTTCCTGGTAGGGCTGGTAGGGCTCACTTAGTTCAGGCTCCATAATCGTACTTATGCCTTTTCGCGAGTTTAATTCCGGGAGTAGCAGCTACACTATGTGTAGTAGTGAGATTTTGCTTAATTTCCTACAGGATTGCTAATTTTATGTTGATTTTTGCTGGAATCTGATTCCGAGGCTCTGATGGTGTTTCGTTAGCATAGTTCTTGCACTTTATAATTTTTAAATCACTTCTTCACCTGTTTAAATATGTTCAATGTCTTTCGCGTTCTTATTGTTGTTGAATTCTTATATTTTCGGGGATTCGCGGTGCCTATACTGTTCGTACCTTATCGACAGAACACGTGGACGATATCCGACTAAGCCTTCAGCTTTTCCATCATTCAGTGCACATGAGTGGTTAATAATTGTATAGCTAATTTGCTAAGGTGTTTCCTAGTGAGTGTAGCGTGATAATTTTCCCCGAAAATTGTCCATTCTAACTTGTAATCTGTGTACTTGTCGGCCCACGTGTGCGCCGATTAGCGTGTTTCCTGTCGTGGTTATAACCATTATTTAGATCTTTTTCCTCTGTGTAGAAATAACTGATGCATGACGTATATCGTGCTTTTAATTTTCATGAAATAAAATTATTTCACTTTTCTGAATTTTTGTAACCGAACTCTGTATTGTGCTGTAGCAGTCGGTAACCTTGCTTATCTAATAGATATCATTCCTCTGATCAGAAAGAATGGTTACACGGTATATTTCGCGATCTTATTCTCTTCAAAATTGATTTTGTTAACTTTATGCATATTTTGTGTTCCGACTTAGTAGAGTGCTGTATTGATCTAACAACTTTAACCTTCTGTAGTTATCTTCTCCCTGTGCTAAACGAACGCCAGAGCGACCGTTTTTAGATATTATTTAATGAAATCTTGACTTAATGTATAGTTAGAATTTCTAGGGAAACTTTAACTTCCGTCTGTACACCACACTTTGTGGTCTTAAGCCCAGTGCGTTTGTTTATGATAGTTTATCATGAGCCTAATCCAATAGCTTGACACGTTATGGAAGCGACGTACTATTTCATTGTGCGCGAGTGAACCTTCTATCTGCATTCTCCACATTGCTTGGCTGTCATCTTAGTGTATTGGTGTCGGGTGCTTGGGAAGTACCTGTAGGGCTTGGCGTATTAATCTGTGTGTGAATGTGCTGTAATTCCTCCGTTCCCCTCTATGAAATGTGATCGTAATTAATCTGTACTCAACTTTGCAGGTGGGCAATTTTAGGGCCATGTAATTGTGGATATTTTGAATATTTTGTAAGGTGTGTTTTTATTGTAATTTAAAAAAAATGTCTTCCCCCTTGTTGTTCTTGTTTTGAATAATAAATTAATTTGTTAAACTATATCCTTTTGTGTTAATTTAAATTCTCCCCTCATCATTTATTATGGATTAATGTGGGGTAATTTGTTCATGTATTTCTGCTCCCTTCTGGAGCATTATTTGCATTTCCGTTGCCAACATTTATGATTTTTTACCTAGATGTATGACTGCAGATCATTATTTAATTGTGTGCATTTTCCACTGCAGTAAAGGTAGACTGTTTGCTTAACTTATAGAATCAGAGTTTTGCTTAAGGGAACTGTATACTTCCGCCGCTGTGTGAATATTGTCGTAATTAGATTTTGTGAGCAAGCAGTCAATTACTAACTTCACAAACATGGCTAGTTTACAGTCACAAAAGAAGTGCGGGTGAGTTTCAATGAAAATACATCTTTGACTGTAATGGTGGACAGTTTGGTTTATTATTCTTGTTTCTATACTTTATTATTTGTTTTTGGTGGTCAGAAGAAACAGTAAGTAAGTTGTAAGTTTAATATTTTCGATATAACATAGATCTAAAAGAAATATTACGTTTTGTGATACGATACACATTTTTAGCTATATATTAGCCAGTGGTAGATACGTGGGTTAAGAGTTGTAACTAACTTTTTAGTTTATGGTGACTTTGGTACACAGTAAAACACTTGTATGTGGCACACAGTGAAACACGACCTTTGGCCTCAGATGAATGTATGACTCCTCCTAACACTTTGGAGGGTACTATGGAAGATGTTAAAGCAGCCAGATACAGTAACAACAGCAAACCATACATCTCGCCAAAAGAGTTTTGTGGTTTGCCCACATCACTTCCCAGAAAAACAAATGGACGTTCCAAAGGTAGAAGCACAATATTAACACCAACACCAGAGTGAGCAGCTATTGAAGTAAATACTTTGAGGAGAAGGACAGAGCTGGAATAAAATAATAAAAGAAGTATGAATAGAGTCAACAATCAAAAAAATAAGTGGTGTGTAAGTAAAACAGCTTCAAGTGAAAGTGGTGAAGAACGTGACAAAGATGAAGGCCATGCAAAGAAACAGAGATAAGTGTATCGTTAGATCTTTTTATCTTGAAGCGGGATGTTATGGTTGGTTACATTCCAAAAGAATGTGTATTCTGTAGCCAAAGTCTTGAAGTCATTAGATTGTGGTACAGAGTATGAAGTCTCAAACATTTGTAAAAGCAAAAATATTACTGGTTTTGTATTCCGAGTTGCAGAAGATATAGTCTGTGTTTCACATAAGGACATTGCAATGATTTTGCCACCTGTGTTACCTGTGGCTACTAAGAAACTCTCCAACCACTGGTATATTCGTTTTCCAATCAATTTTGGTGGACTTAATATTCACAGAACAAAATGTAGTTTATGTTAATGTTTGTACTTGTTTTTAACAAAGATGTTTATGTTTTATAAGTCACTCAGCAAGTAATAAATAAAAAAATGGCAGCTGTTTCACTGTGTACTATAAACGGTACACAGTGAAACATTTGGGGAGGTAGTTGAAAATTGTGATTTAACTTACTAATTAGTAGCAAAAATATTATTTTTTTGTTCCAAAATATTGATAAAGTATTGTTCTTTCAAGTAAATAAAGAAAATTTGTTTTGAGAGAAGTATTTTATACGAAACAATCAAAAGAGTAATTTTTGTTTCACTGTGTTCCACTCTCCTCTACACAATAATCACTTCAACAATGAATGGTTAACATGCTGATAGACTTAGTGACTGCCTCGAAATCTGGTTAAATCTGCGCCACTACAACCTCTGTCTCCTGCCTTTATATACCCTTCTCAGCAGTGCCCTGCATTGTTGGAGTTCTTAAAAACTGAAAATATTAAATTTACACTCAATTATCTAAATCTTGATAACATTTGGTGTTCTATAAATCAAGTTTAAATAAGACTACATCTTTTAATAACATTTAAACTGTCATAAATATCTCGCTGAGTGTACGTCCTCCAGTGCACACCCGTACAGTGACAGCAAAATCTCAGTTGTAAGTGTAACCGGCTTCTCTCTAGAAGCTACATATTTTGACTTTCTGTGCGCTTTCCCTTCAGTTCACTAAAGTAATTGTGTGCTAGCGTTTTTATTTGATTCATATTATTGTTAAATATCTGGTTAGTGTAGTATTCCGCCGTGTGAATCGGGTCACGACAGTCTTTATTTTCTGACTAGAAGTGACATGTAGTATTTTGATTTTCGTCTGCGCGTTCTCGTTTCAATTTGTAAATTTAGACTGTGCTCTTTTGCATATTAGATCCAAATCTGCGTTTTAACAAACAGTATAGTCTTTCTTTGAACGCATTGCGACTGTAGTTTTTATTTTTGTCGGCACTGTAATCATGAATAGGGACTGTGACTGCTGTGTGCGGATGCAGTCTGAGCTGGTGACACTTCGCTCCCAGCTTCAAGCTGTGTTAACCTCGGTTGCACAGTTGGAAGCTGCGATCGAGGGGCGTCGTTGTTGTTGGCCGGCAGTGGGGACTGAACGGATTCTCGTGGTCTCCACCGATCGGCTTGCGGCAGCGAACATGCCCAGATACTGCTAGCAGTGAGGCAGACACCCCATCCGCAGTTGCGTGGGAGGTTGCTCCAGTATGTGGCAGGAGGCGCAAGACATTCCGGGGGACCGATCGTGAGACTTCCCCGGTTCGTCTTGCGAACGGGTTTGAGGCACTATCTGCTCAGAACAACGTTCCTGAGTCGGCTGGTGTCTCTCATCCTGAGGTCACCACCCAGCCTGCGAGATCCGGGCTTTCACAGAGGATGGATTTGCTTGTAGTTGGGAGCTCCAAAGTTAGGTGGGTGATGGAGCCCCTTAGAGAGACGGCTGGCAAGGAGGGGAAGAAGGCCAACGTGCACTCCGTGTGCATACCGGGTGGAGTCATTCCAGATGTGGAACGAGTCCTTCTGGATGTCATGAAGGGTACGGGGTGCAGCCAACTGCAGGTGGTGACTCACATCGGTACCAATGATGTGTGTCGCTTTGAATCTGAAGAGATCCTCTCAGGTTTTGAGCGCCTATCTGAAGTGGTAAAGACTGCCAGTCTTGCTTGCAAGATGAAAGCAGAGCTCACCATCGGCAGCATAGTTGACAGAACCGACTGTGGACTTCTGGTACAGAGCCGAGTGGAGGGTCTGAATCAGAGGTTCAGATGGTTCTGTGACCGTGTAGGCTGCAGATTTCTTGACTTGCGTCATCGGGTGGTGGGTTTCCAGGTTCCGCTGTATAGGTCAGGAGTCCACTATACGTAGGAAGCGTAGTGGAGGCTGTGTGGCGTGGACTGGGCGGTTTTTTAGGATAAAGCGCTAAGGGGAAAAGCAAGATGGGCAATCTCAACAAGTGCACGTGGATCACAGGAGAAATGTAGATCTGGGAACTATCGGTATAACAGTTGTAAATTGTCGTAGCTGTGTCAGAAAAGTACCAGAACTCCAAGCGTTAATAGAAAGCAACGAAGCACACATCATTATAGACAGTGAAAGTTGGCTCAAGCCGGAAATAAGTTCAGATGAAGTATTTGCAAAAGATCTAACTGTGTTCAGAAAGGAAAGGGTAAACAAAATAGGTGGAGGCGTGTTTGTCGCCGTCAAAAGTAGTATTTCGTGTAGCGAAGTTGAAGTTGATAGTTCCTCAGAGCTATTGTGGGTAGATGTTGTATCCGAAAATCGTAAGAAGTTAATAATTGGTTCCTTTTACCGGCCTCCTGACTCTGATGATACAATAGCAGAAAGGTTCAAAGAAAACCTGAGTCTAATTACAAAAACGTACCCAACTCACACTATAATAGTAGGCGGTGACTTTAATTTACCCTCGATCTGTTGGCGAAATTATATTTCGAAATCAGGAGGTACGCATTAAACATCGTGCGAATTTGTACTCAACGCATTCTCTGAGAATTACGTCGAACAATTAGTTCATGAGCCAACTAGAATTGTAAATGGATGTGAAAACACACTTGATCTCTTTGCAACAAATAATCCTGAGCTCATAACGGGCATCAAAACGGATACGGGTATTAGTGAACAAAGAGCTGTCGTAGTGAAATTGAATATCGAAAGTCCCAAAGTTACCAAAAATAAACGAAAAGTATATTTGTTCAGGCAAGCAGATAGAAATAAAATACATTGCTTCTTGAAAGACAGCTTCCACTCGTTTCTAACACTAAACGTAATGTAGACCAGATGTGGCTCAAATTCAAAGAAGTGGTATCAACAGCAATTGACAGTGTTATACCAAATAAATTAATAAAAGAAGGAGGCGATCCCCCTTGGTGCACAAAACAGGTCAGGACCCTGTTGTAAAAGCAAAGGAAAAGGCATACTAAATTTAAACGAACACAAAATCTCCAGGGTTGGCGATCGTACTCAGAAGCTCGAAATTTAGCGAGGATTTCAATGCGAGATGTCTACAATACTTATCACAACGAAACTCTTTCTCGAAATTTGACTGAAAACCCAAAGAGATTTTACTCATATGTTAAATATACCAGGGGAAAAACACATACAATACCGTCACTACGTGATAATAATGGCGATCCTGCTGATGACAGCGCTACTAAAGCAGAGTTACTAAACATAGCTTTTAGAAACTCATTCACCAAAGAAGACGAAACCAATATTCCAGATTTCGAATTACGAACAGATGCCGTAATGAGTAACGTAGAAGTCGATATCATAGGAGTAGTGCAGCAACTAAAATCACTTAACAAGAACAAGTCCTCTGGTCCGGATTGTATACCCATTAGATTTCTATCTGATTATGCTGAAGCGATAGCCCCTTACTTAACAGCCATATACAACCGCTCTCTCAAAGAAGGATCTGTACTAAAAGATTCGAAAGTTGCACAGGTCACACCTACATTCAAGGAAGGCAGTAGGAATAGCCCACTAAACTACAGGCCTATTTCATTGACGTCAATTTGTAGCAGGGTTTTGGAACATATCCTGTATCCAAATATTATGAATTATCTCGAACAGAACGATCTATTGACCCAAGGTCAACACGGATTTAGAAAATATCGTTCATGCGAAACACAACTAGCTCTTTATTCACACAAAGTGATGGGTGTTATGGACAAGAGTTCGTTAATCGATTCCGTATTTCTTGATTTTCAGCAAGCTTTTGACACCGTACCTCACAAACGGCTTTTAATCAAATTGCATGGTTATGGTATATCGCCCCAAATTTGCGATTGGATAGGTAATTTCTCGTCAGAGAGGATACAGTTCGCAGTAATCGATGGTAAGGCATCGACTAAAACAGAGCTGATATCGCTATATCTGGTGTTCCACAGGGTAGTGTTATTGGCCCTCTGCTGTTCCTTATTTACATAAAAGATTTTAGGGAACAATCTAAGTAGCTCTCTTAGATTGTTTGCAGATGACGACGTTATTTACCGTCCAGTAAAATCATCTGAAGATCAAAACCAATAGCAGAACGATCTGAATATCACAATGGTGTAAAAATTGGCAATTGACTCTAAATAATGAGAAGTGTGAAGTCGTCCACATGAGTACGCAAAGAAATCCGTTAAACTTTGTTTACAAGATAAATCAATCAAAAGTGAAGGCCGTAAACTCTACAAAATACCTAGGAATTACTATTACTTCCAACATAAACTGGAAAGAACACGTAGATAATATCGTGGGAAATACAAACCAAAGACTGCGTTTTATTGGCAGAACTCATAAAACATGCAACAGAACTACAAAAGAAACTGCATACACTACGCTTGTCCGTCCATTTTTGAAGTATTGCAGCCCAGTGTGGGATCCTTATCAAGTGGGTTTAACGGAGGACATGAAAAGAGTCCAAAGAAGGGCAGCTCGTTTCATATTGTCACGATAGAAGGGAGACAGCGTTACGGAAATGATACAGGATCTGGGATGGGAATCATTACAACAACAACGCTTATCGCTGCGGCGTGGGCTACTCGCGAAACTCCAATCGCCAACAATCTCCTCTGAATGCGAAAATATATTGTGGACTCCCACTTACATAGGTAGAAAAGATCATCAGAATAAAATACGAGAAATCAGAGCTCGAACGGAGAGATTCAGGTGTTCTTTCTTCCCGCGCGCTATTAGAGAATGGAATGGGAGATAAATAGTATAATGCTGGTTCGATGAACCCTCTGCCAGGCACTTGAATGTGATTTTCAGAGTATCCCATGTAGATGTACATGTAGATGATGTAATAACTGAAAATACACGTAAATCCGAAATGTAACACTGAGTATCATATTCATCATAATAACGCGAAAAATATTATTAGGTAACTGTTCCTAACATTTACATAGGTATGATTAATAAGTATGATTCATCCTGTAACCAGACTGATTGGAAAGAATAATGTATATGCTGCGTTTATCTACACAATCTACTTGGCATTTATGACTTCTTTCTTTATTATGTCGAAATGTAATCTAAAATTGATTATTATACCTACAACATTTCTAACGGCCAGGGCTCATGTACTACCATGCGCAAAAATATCCGAACGACCTGAATTGCGTTTCGCCTGATGTGCATGCAACACAACTAACGTACGTGTCTTGCGGGTGCTCTGCTCTCTCCGCGGTATAGTCGTTCGACTATTCATAATGGATCCACTGCGACTATTCATAATGGATCCACTGCAGACAACTGCTCATTATGACAATCACTCCAGTTGTAAATTAACACCACGATTTTGCAAATACAAGGAAACACGTTATTAAGTTCTTAACGTTTATTAAATCCAATTTATTACAATGACATATCTTAAGTATTATCACACTTATTACAGTCTCATATAACAAACTCCGTCACATAAAACATTAATTAATCCTTAAACAACATTTAATATTGTTACAAACAACAGATTTTACTATAGTATCGGAAATCCTAAAGTCCTGTAGAAATTCGAAGTACTTTTGTTCTCTAAATCGTTTTCTCACAATTGCGAAACGTCGTTCCACTGGCGAACGGATTTTTATTTACCGATTGTAGAACTAACCATATAATAAAAACTCAATTAACAGCAGCAAACGCACTATGGAAACTTCAATATTAACTGCGTATCACCAACATTTTCTCCGCATTCATACCTGAACTAATATTTGTACACATCTTTGAAGTTGATATGACAAACACCTTGTTCTGGAATCAAACCAACCACCTGTAGCCATAGCTAACCAAGCAATGCCTTCATGTGTTATAGATACCTAATTATGTCTAAGATTGTCGCAGCTGACGAAGCATAAAGATGTGTGAAATATTCGAGTTTCCCTTACAAATATCAGAACAGGCAAATCAAATCATATAAAATGCCAATTCTAAAATATTTTTATTTATTTACCTATTTTTTTTACTGAACCAGGAACTTAATAATCACCGTTATGTCCCTAATCACAAGTTCCCAGACTCAGTGCTGTGTGGGACTGACATATGAGGCTGCTCCTGTCGGAGGTTCGAGTCCTTCCTCGGTCAGGGGTGTGTGTGTTGTCCTTAGATTAGATTAAGTAGTTCTAAGCATAGGGACTGATGACCACAGTAGTTTGGTCCCATAGATTTACAAACATTTGATTTTGAGTTACATACCCGGTATCTAAATGGAAGATAACTAAGTTAAGTCAGATGTTAGTAGTCTAATTACTTCACCAACAGTAGGAGTTTGAATCTGTAATCAGGATATAATTACGTTATGCGTCACCGGGAATCGAACCCCAAACCTACCGATGTCCTTTCTAAGCACGAATGAACGTTAAATCTCAAATGTTAACTCAACAGGAATGACGATGCGTGCGTGTCTGACTAGTAACAACAACACATATCGTTGTTATCATAATAATAATAATAATAATTTCGTGTGGCTCAGAGTCCTGCTGTATGTCATCCAACTGTGCGCCTATTCAGAGACTTGCATGTCCCTAACCTGCCCCAATTATCCAACCGGGAAAGGCGACCTACAGTTTAACGTGGAATCCAAACCACGTGTAGTTTATGACACACATTGTTGAGACGTGAATGCTGGGTTAAAACACAGATTGAAAAAAATCGGTGATCTGACTAGGTTTCGAACCCGCGACCCTTCAGTTACCATTCAAGCGCTTTACCCCAAGACCACCGCAACACCTTAGCTTGCGTAGAAAATGCACGAAGAGACATTCAAAATAATTTTTTCTAAGTAGTCCAGTGTGCTCTATCTAGGGCATCAAATGAAATTATGAATATTTTGTGCTGGACCTGAATTCGAATCCATATACGTGCCTTTCGTGGAGACCTAGAGGAGTCGGCAGTCTTGGAGAAAGCAACGAAATGATTCAACTATATAATTCCGAGAGGGTCGAGTGCGAAAAAGAGGAGATCCAAATTAGAATCCCAGTCCAGCAACAAAATTTTTAACGTCGCAAGTTAAATTCAATACGAGACCCGTGACCTTAAAGGACAAGTGGTTTATAAAATAAAATAAAGTTTTGTAATATAAGAAATGCTTTCTAGCGACAGAGTTACTGATTGCCATGTATTCTACCTGTTACTGGCAATGATAAATCGGCTCTGTCAAAGTTGATAGCGAAATAATTCGGTTTAATACGGATTGTTATCTACGGTGCCACTTGACGTTCTTCACTTGGTGTTACCAGCGGTGAAGTAGCCAGTTGAAAATATACACTTGTCAGACCCTCTCCTTGTTAGTCCCGTCAGCTGAAGCAGTATGATGTAGTGAAGACTGTTAACCTCTGCTCTTTCTTACCGTGAAGTACGGCATTGGATTATTTGGCTCCATAACAACACTACAACACTTATTGCGCGTGTATGCAATGCATAAGGATTCGAGAATTTACTTGTACTGCGGCTTACATTTCTCTATATGCTTGACCTAAACTGCAACTTCATTGTTTGTTTTACTTGATTTTTGTACTCACTGAAATAAAATTGCCTGACCTTCCAGTACGAGACCTTTCTCTCGTTCTTACCTCCTGGTAGATTTACTTTATAAACAGAGAAATAAACCCGGTTATTGATTCACAAACGACTAGTTCACGCTGTTAAGAAATTTCGCGAAGGAATTTCATTTCCTCTTAAAACGTGCTAAAATTTCTTGCGGCTCATTGGCCTGGTGCAAGTCTTTTCGACTGCACGCCACTTCGGCGACTTTTTTTTTTTTTTTTTTTTTTTTTTTTTTTTTTTTTTTTTTTTTTTTAAACGTCTTAACCGTTTTTTTTTACTTTTTTTTCCCCTGGGTTGTAATAATAAAGAAAACATAGATTATGGCCTCCATTACCCTTCTGCATGAGCCGTCGTTCAGTGCCGCGTGTAAAAAGCAAAAGAAAATTTTATCCGTTTCGAGTACGATGTCTCCAGCGATGAGTGCACGCTTATCAGCTGACAGTGCGCGCGTCCGTAGTTGATGGCAGCAACGAACGGTGAAACGTGTAGAGTGAGAAGCGCCGGAGTGGGTAAGAAGAATAAAGAAATAGTATTCCTCCTTATCGGCCATAGTCCTCCAAGAGGGCATATGGTTTGGGAGAACGCTCTGTGTAGCGCTACAGAATGAGAAGAATAAAGGCAAATAAACAATATACCGCGACAAAAGAGGTGATGAACGACTCGGAGCGAACGTCTTAGAGGCGGAGCGCTGTCCGCTAAAAATGAAGAAGCTCTTCTTTGTATGGTTACTTTTGCTTCGAGTCAGTACTTTGAGAACGAAAATATCGACGCTGAAACTGATCATGGTGGTCGTAGGACAATATTTAACATATTTCCGTATAATTGTGCATAGGTTCTGGTGTGTATAATTTTATAGTGTTCACATTCAATATATGCGAAATATTCGACAAAGCTAGTTTTACGGTGTTGGATGACGAAAGTAGCTGTGTGGCCAACAAACCAGATCACCGCGTTATTTTTAGTCCTGGGGTACCTGAGCTTGTAAGGCCACAACAGCTCCTGCTTGTCTATGCATCTTTCGGTGGTTCGATCGAGGACAGCAAGTTTCTTGCAAAGGAAGTCGGTAATTGTCTTAGCTGGGCCGCAGGTCAGTCGGTGTTGCAAAGAGTCCACAAATACGCATAGGTCGCATCTTGGGGTGTGGCTGCAGTTAATTTTATGCAGCTTCTCGTTCGTGGGAATCTTGTCATTGGCCATCATGTACCACACTGATTGGACATGCGATGGTAAGATGTCGTTAAAGATGTTTCGCCATATGATGTTCCACTTGTGGTAGGGATACTTCAATTCGATAGGGTTCCGCCTGGCATTATTCGTTAAATGGCCGTATATCGTCTTGTTATTCAAGACTGCTGTTCCCGCTCGGGTGTTGGCATCCTTGAATATGTAACTAAATTCCAGAGCATATAGCTGCACGTGCAGAAATGTCCTGGGTATGGTTGTTATATTGACCGGAGGTTCCATGTCATGTGGACCCCACTGATGGAACAGGGTTTGAGCGACATTGGGTTCAGGATTGTCTATCATTTTCCGAAAACGATTTATGAGAAGTGCCTTACTTTGTGCTTTGATGTCTATTAAGTTGAGGCCACCTCTCGTATGTGGAAGCACCAACGAGTCAAAACTAACCTTAAAAAAATTGCCTCTCATTATAAACCAGCAACATGCCCTCTGGATGCTCGCTGCAATGGGCGCTGGGGCTGGAAGAATTTGTGCAAGATAGCTGAATTTACTGGCAACAGTTGTTACGAATCCCGGAACTGAAATGTCAGCGACGACCTCCTGAAGCAGAGCAATGTCCACAGAGGTTCCGTATAGGAAGTCCTGCAGAGCCTGGATTTTGGTGGGACTCGAAATTCGGTTGACATTGAGGGTCGTAATATTGTAAGTCCGCAACGCCATGGCGCCTACAACCTCTCCGGTCGTCCGCCGGGGTCCTCGTCGGCCCAGCAATGGCTGACTTTGTCGAGAGCCGTGAACGTCGGTACTCCGCTTTCCGTCGTATCCATCGCCTCCGTTCTTACACTGCCATTCTGCACTGCAGGTGACTTAGAACCAGTTTCCTCCTCTCTAATCCTCTCTATAACCTTTGCAGTCTTCAGTTTTAGTTGCTGTCGTAGTTCCAGGTCCAGAGGCTTTGCCACTTGGATCTTTTTCGTATTCTGCGGGGACTGTGCGTCCTCGGCCTTAACCTTCTCCTTCTGCGCCTTTTTTGGCTTATTCGAAGAGGAGGTGGAACTTATAGACGGCACGGGAGGCTGGGAGGAACAACCTTGTAGCAAAGTAACAGTGTCCGTGTAGGAAGTCGAAAGTGGCTCAGGATTTCCGATGTCCAAGTGTGTGGCCGGGCGAAGGTTTTCATCTTTGGTTGCGGAGGAACTGTCCGTCTCGTGGCTAATACACGCGGTCTGCTCTGCAGTATCGTGCACATCCTCATCGTGGTGGTCCCCGACGGTAGCGGAGAGGGTCTCTTCGTGCGCCCCAGGCTGCAGTGCGGCCTGTGCGTCGACAGTCACAGATTCAGTGCGAACGGGTGCGGGTGCGTCCTCTAGTTCACGCATCACCTGGTCCGGCATTTCCTCATCGGCGCGGTGCGGCGCTGGTGCGCGACCCTCGGAGCGAGACTCTGGCGCGGTGTTTATTTTTCCCTGTGCGAGCGCGCCGCTCATAACAGCTGCATACGTCACGGGGCCGGCGACAGCCTCGCCCGCCGCGGTACGACCAGAGTAAACAAGACGCGACGGCCGCTTGCGCGGACAGTCTGCACGCAGGTGGGCTGCCGAGTTACAGATCGAACACGTCCTGGGCTGTCCATCGTATGTTACTAGTGCTTTAAATCCTCTTACGTTGATGAAGGAAGGCACATGACTCGTAAGATCTATTCTTACCACTCTCACACCGTTGTCCACATTAAAGAACCTGTTATTTTTCCAGCATTCCGATGTTACTGTGTAAACCGTACCAAAAGCAGCTAGTGAGTGCCTGATACTTTGTTCGTCCATTTCAAAAGGCAGGTTATAAATCCTAACATTCCGCAATCCCAGACCAGTGTAGGAGATCGATGCAGTAAACACCACACTGCCTTCCACGGTGTAGACGGCAGACCCGTTCGTGTTGCTCATAACTCGGCGACAGACTTCGTCATTTCGCAGTTTTACGCAGTACTCGTTACTCAGAAAATCGTAACCGATACCGAGAACTTCACCTTCACGAAGACCAAGGGATTCATGCATCCAATAATCAAAGTCGTAAATCCTAGGACGGGGACAGTCGAACGGGAAACGGAACTTCAAAGTAAATTTACGAAACATCGGATCCATACTCAACAAAATCACACACAAGCGCGCACGAAGTTAGCGAGAGCCTGCAGCAAGCGGCGAGCACTGCAGACGTCCGCACGGCCCGCCGGCCGATCCGCGCGACTTGTGTGTCCCTAGCCTACCTCAGTTATCCAACCGGGGAAATGGGACCTACAGCTTATCGTGAAATCCGAACCACGTGTCGTTTCTGGCGACTCCTCACATCGTTAAGAGTTGAAGGCCGGAATAAAACGCAGACTTAAAAGAAACCCGAGGCCCGAGCGGGTATCGAATTCGGGAACCTTCGGTTTATAGTCAAACGCTTTACCCCGAGACTACCGGGCAAGACATAACATTTTTCTCAAATTTCCTTAATAAGGAAAGCTCGTTGTCAGGGTAGGGTGAGGTCTGGGCCAGATTAATCTTTTCGTCTGATAGCATAAGTATTTTGCCGTAAAAAGTATCATAAGTTGTGTTTCTGTAGCTATGGAAATCATCAGCTGAAATAAAGACCATAAAGTGCGGTACAGATAAAAATGCTAAACGATTATCAACCGAAGGCAGAGCTAATGCTCAAACTGAGGTGTATTTTTTTCCTTGCCTTCCTCGACCGAGTATCGGAAGGCGTATGCAAAAGTGTATAATGTGTTATGAATACTTGGAACGCTACATTACGTTGACTCTTCAAAAAAGAATACTTTGTTTACAACGAATTAAAATTAGTAGGCATGACGGGATTTGAGTCGATTTATGACAGATTACCAACTTACCGTCTAACTCACTACGCAAAGCTTCCATTCGAATACACTCGCCTTACTGACTGGTATAATGTCATACGTGACGTAACACACTTTCTTAAGAAGATACGATAGCCGGGACACTCTAAATTTTACTTTTAATCTCAGAAACACTGTCAGTATCACTACGTATGAAATTTAGACACAAAATTCAATTCCACGATATTCGTAATAATACTAGGAACTTGTTTATGAAAGCTTTTTCAGAACAAGTAGTTGGGAATGAATTTGACTTCTGTGTTTCCACATCATATGGCACTTGCTTCCTCTTGCCTTGTCGATAGGTGCTTACTTGCGAAATGACACAAAGCAAGAGCTTTGATAAATATCGTATCCTTGCACTTTATGAAGAGGGATACAGTATCAGCGCCATTTCCCGTGCTCTAGGATACAGCAAATCCACGATACACCTGTGGGTGAAGAGGATGGCAGATGAAGGCCATGTTAATAGTCATCGTCGCCCCGGACGTCCACGCACAATGACAAAGGAGCAAGACTATGATATACTCCACTGCAGTGATGAAGACTCATTCCGCACCAGCACCGAAATTAGGAACGTTCTACAACTACCTGTAAGTAGATAGACCATCCACCGTAGTCTCAACGAGGAAGGAAGATATGGACAAAAATAGGCGGTAAAGGAAATGTTGACAGAAATAAGACTGCCAGATTAAACTTCGTACTGGCATACGTAAGCAAACCAATTTCATTCTGGGAGCAGAGAAGGTATTTTCCACAGCACCAAAGGGTTCTGTCCGTGTGTTTCGTCCAACTGGACCGAGATTCGACAGAAACTATGTCCATCAGAGGCAAAGGTGTGGCCGATCTTCTGTCACTGTTTGGGGATGGATGTCGGCAAATGGTTGCGGCATTCTGTGGGAACTGGACCGTCCGCCTACTAGTAGATACCACTGTGAAATACTAGATAACATAATGCTTCCGTCTGTTCGTGAGACGTTTCCGGAAGGCAGAATAATATTCCAACATGACCGTTCCCCGGACTACACCGCAAATTGTGTGAAACAGTGGTTTCGAGTGAACGGAGACGTTGATGTGTAGGACTGGCCTCCCAAAGATGCTGACCTCAATCCCATACAGCACGTGTGGGCAGAGATGGAGAAGATTATTAGCAGCCGAAGACCTACGCCAGCAACGAAGGCAGCGCTATCTGAAGCAGTTCAGGATGCATGGGAAGAGCTGTCGCAGAATAGTGGGTTTGTAAGAAAAGTAGTTACCTCTGTTCCCCGGCGGCTAAGTGCAGTTGTAGAGGAGAATGGAAACTGGACACGATACTAAATTATTTTGTCATCAGAGACAAAGCTTTGTTTATATTAAATGGAAGTGTCTTATTTTCTCGATTATTTTTCTTGAAGATTTACATTACTTCGAAGAAAAGAAAAATTATTTTGTGTTAATTTAAACCCTTCTGTAATAAAGTATTTCATCTTAAATTATTACACGAACTTTAAGAAAAACCAAAACCAGCATGAAAATTAAGAAGGCTTATGACGTCGATGCCAATGAAGGCATCAAAGAAAGAACTATTTACTTTTTTTTATTAAGTGAAGAAGGCATTTTATTTATTAATGTTCTGTTTATTTAGATGTAAGCAGGGTACCAGTACAGATAAAATCTTAAGAGAGATGTCATTTTTCAAAGTGTTGAAAGGCCAGGTGGTAGATGCAAACTCGAGCGTTTGGGTCCACTACATCCCCATATTTACTAATTTGCAGTCGAATATAACTCAGTGGTCAAAGCCTACTGTAATTTCACCTTAAAGCCCATTAAAATCTCTAAGTAACGCTTTTAGAGTAGACCCTGTTCATATTAACTTGGCGTCCAATACACCTGTTCATCGATTTTGTTGAGTATCACGTAAAATTTACGAAACCAGAAAAGGAGGATTAGGATTTAATATCTTGTCGACGTCGTGGTTATTTGAAATGGAGCCCAAGCTGGGATTGTTTCGTTAAGAATGTGGAAGGAAATTGGCTATGCTTTTGAAAAGCAACCATGTTATCATTTGCCTAGAATAATTTAAGGAAATCACTTGAAAAACAGAAGGACAAACAGACATGGAAACTATACACTTTCGCCATTGTATCACTGAGCAGTTAAAATTCAAATAGTCGAAAACGAAAAGTGAAATACCGAATTTAATACTAATTATACCTGGAGGCAACAGAAACTTACATGATACGAAATTAAAAGTCATTTCTACACTTTGCCGTTAAGAGTGATGTTGCCTTTCTATTGAGCACTGAAATCTCCAATAATGATTACTGAATCGAAATTTTAAAATAATACCAACTTCTGGTCTGTGTACCGATCCGGTTTTATGGTAGAAATGACACATAAAAGTAGTAAGGTTTCGTGAAATCACATTATATAGACGTTTCGGTTAAATGGTTTATTTGCAGTAACACTCGTACAACGCTAAACTACAATGTCACAACATCTAGTTTTACGATCTGGTCAGCAGTAGAAATCAAAACTTCTTAGTAATAAAGTCTGTAAATAACATTGCTTCTTGCATTCGTTATTTCTCTTTCTTTATCTCTAAGAGAAGCTTCCTCGTCACCTTCGTATCACATAATCCTATGAAGTCCTTAAGTTTTTATTTCCTTAATTCCCAGAATCTATGACGAGGTAAAGAGAGGCAGAAAGGAAGAGGAGACGGTGAGAGAGAGAAAGGAAGAAGAGAGGAAAGACAGGATGAAAGGAAGTATAGGACGGACAGGATTGCGGGATATACAGAGGGAAGAGGAGGAGCTGGAGGAGGTAGAAGGGGACGAAGAGACAGAGGCAGATCGTAAGAGAGAGAGAGAGAGAGAGAGAGAGAGAGAGAGAGAGAGAGAGAGAGAATGGGGAATGGTAGACAGAATTCAGAAAGCAAATGCTTTTCTCAAGGGCAACAGGGTATTTGACTGTTCTCTGGTAATCATCTTAAATAGGTGATCATGTCATCTTGTCATAACATGAGCTGCGCTGGAATTGCCGAGCGCTCTAAGGCGCCTTGCTGCGGAGCGCGCGGTTGCTCCTCGTCGGAAATAGCGTCGCCCCTCGGGCATGTGTGTGTGTGTGTGTGTGTGTGTGTGTGTGTGTATGTGTGTGTGTGTGTGTGTGGTGTTGTCCTTACATTACGTTAGTTTAAGCAGTTTGTAAGCCTAGACTGATAACCGCGGCAGTTCAGTCCCAAATATTTACAAACATTTGAACATTTCATAACATGACTTGTTTTCCTCGTCAATTGCAGTATTCTCATAAAAACAAACGGAAATGGAATTCAAATATAATTTGAAATCCACTAAAACGCTTCTTTTGAGTCATGTGATGCCTGTAAACTCAACCCACATGGTGTGCTCCTACTGTTGTAACACGCCGGCGGCGGTGGCCGAGGGGACTGAGGCGCTCCAGTCACGGTCTGCACGGCCACAGTTGTATAGTATTATTGTGTACACATCAGTGAACTGATGCTTACATTTGTGAAACAGGTGTTCACGATATATTTGTATTTTAAGTCGTTTACAAACGTAGTTGGTAAAAGTACAAATTTCATTATGGTTGTCTTTTCAATATTTACTTCGGTGAGGCAGTGTTTCGGTATATGATAAAGACATCAACAATTTGTCTCAAAAACGCCTTTTTAGCGCATATACTGAAACCAACTGGATTTGAACACGGAATGCAAAATTTGTGAACGATACTGGAACCGCATCGCTACAAAGCTTATGTGGAACTGATTAAGTCTATTCGAAACTTCGACATTTTTTCTTGGAATATTTTAATTTTGGCACGTAAGCCAAGATAGTTATCCTTTTAATTTCATTCTTCTTTAGCCTAACAAGTTCCGATTTAACTTGACAAATTTCTTTGTAACCAAACAGCACGAGAAAAATGCATAGTAATTTGTGGAAAGTGGCTAGCGCGCAAGATTAAATTGCGTATACCCATGAATTAATCGGAATCGGAAATGTAACTACGTAGTAGCGCACTTACCGTGTAATTTTTGCAGTGGCTTTTATAACAGAGTTAATTTAAATGTGAAATGCATTTGGTAGAAAAACGAAGACTTAATCTAAGACGCAATCCATATTTACACAGGTTTATGGTGTGTAATAGTTTGTATCTTTGGACTAGAGTCAGTCTGTTGACATAAACAAATATACGTATAGTTTACTTTAAATGCAACTTTCACCTTTCTTACTTACGGTACGTAAAAATCTGGATTATTGTCGAGAAACAAAGATACCTTAAGCGCATCAACTTTCGGAAGGTTTTTTCACTATCAGACTTCACATAATTTTCTCCCTTCTTACAAAAAAGTTATAAATGCGTTTTCCATCACAAGTAACTTAATTGTACACAGAAAAAGTCAGGAAAAATTTAGTAACCTTCGCTAACACTGCTCTAACACGCATAAGGCTTCTGCTTCCTCGTGTTGTGTGAAATCACCAGAGCTTAAGCCAATAACAGAGCGTTTTTGATCACGTGACCTAAAATTTAAATTTAATTATATTCATGCTATAATTTCAAAATAATAACAAATGTTTTGTAAGAACAACGACGGAAAATTCTATTTGAACATTACAATCATCCAGATTGAAAACAATTCGAACCCAATTTTAAACATAGCATAATAGCCTACTATATATGCCACATTCCAGATTTGGTAACCCATTTCAATGTGTAAGTAGGAAAAGGGGAACAAAATATTATGTTCTCATAAGACTGATGTATTTTCTCGGTACGTCTATGTTAGCAAGAATACTTTTGCTTACTGTCCCATTCATTTCATACCAGACTGAGCTACAGTAAAGCGTAGCCAGGTTTACCTAGTTAACATGAAAATTTCGAATGTTGGTAAGGCAACAAAATTAGAAGTAAGGATTGTGAAATTAATAAAATATTTCGAAATGAAACATAAATCATTTCTTCCGTAAGACCTATGATTGTAAAATCGCTCCTACACAAATATTAAATGCCAAATGAGTAATTAACTCTTTAACTATAGTGAACTTCTACAGACGTTCATTGTAATCGGACCATGTAGAAGGTAGACTGCTGTAAAAGCTAGGGAAAAGAAGTCCCCTCTGATGAACTTCCGTCTCTAATGACCACTCTGTCGACGAGACGTTAAACGCTAATCTTCCTTCTTGTTTTCGCGTGAACTGGTGCAGTCCTCTGGAGCGAAAGACTTTCCAAGGCAATTTCAAAAACAGTCCACCCTGCAAGGCCATATTATAGTGGTATTTTAAGAAGTCAGCAGTTGTTACAGAGCTAAACGTCGCTCTCTGCGTGACATTCAAGTAAAAGCCGATAAACAGCTGCATCGGGTGACCATTTGATAAATACAGGACCTATTTTAAGGCGTTAATATCACTTCTCACTCTAAAACAAAATGAAAATTCTCGCTTTCCAGTGAGTTAGTCACCGAAAGTGACATCTTTCCACAATTCAGCGTATTGTTGTCCGCGGTGGGCGTCAGACTAGAACTACAAACAAACTATACCAACTGCGAGATACTATACAGTAATCCCATCTCACGCACTCTTAGGGCAATCTCTTCCTGTTTCTTTCGCACCTCTCTGTTTCTGGGAGACTTGAAACTGGAGAGTTCATTCATCAGATGCTTTTCACTTTTATTTAAACAGCATCACCAGCAGTTACACTGTAATCTTTACGAGTAGACCATACTTATGGTTCCTTTCGATTTTATAGAATGAATTACATATTCTAAACATTACTTTAGCGACTTTTTTTCTTGTCTCATATTCTTATTACAGATGCTTCTCCTGTCACTTATAAGCTTGAATCGAATTATCATTGAAATTGTTCAGATGCTTAATTTTTTCGCGGATGATCTATTTTTCAATCACTGGAAAAGATTTATTTGCACGGTTCGTCCGATTGGAAACTATGTGCTCGAAACTTATGAAATATGTTTGTGAAGTTTGCATTTTGTAATCAGGATAATTCTATCTTTACATTTCTGCAGTTATGTGTTAGAGGTGGTGCCAACGAAAAAATTCATAAGGAAAATAGTATTCAGGTATATAACATTAAAAAGTATTGTGCAGAAAACGTTAATAACGTCTCGTGATGCTATAGTTAAAGAAATCGATGAAGACTTATTCTTCTATGCTGGGTATATCTCTTCTCAGTCAACACAGTGGCAGGCTGTGCGCCGCGCCTTCGAAGCCGCTATCTCCGTCAGCGCTAAGGCAGCCCAGCAAATGTATTCTGCCTGTCGCTAGGCTAATGGAGAATTGGCAACATAGCAGAGTACGCTTGGCAATTCTGTGAGCGGGGAGTTACTTCCTGGTAAGCACAGAATTAAGCTGATAAATTCACTTTATTTTTCATGTCATTTCCATTCAATAATCTGAGTGATTTTCACTTAAGGTGTGACATAAAGTTATTAATTCATATTTTTGGGTCCAGGAAATTCGTTCCACACGAAATTGCAACCAATCTCTTCTTTTTAAGTTACGCCTGATCTGGTCTCCTAACTTGTCAGCCAGTAAGGAGGACCCAAATACCCGAAGTCCTCGCTGGCCTTCGGGTAACGTAGTCGGCTGCGAAACGAACGCTCTGTTAACTTTCGATGCCAATCGTGGTGACAGCAAATATTTTTAGCTCTTCTCTGACAGAGCTACAGGTATCCAGATTGAAAAGCAATAGGGAATTCTTAACAAAACTACTCAGTCAAAAGGTGTTTAGCTGTTTCCAGGACGGCATTCTCTCATATACTCTGAAAGTGACTTACAATGCTCATGTGGTTTACCGATTCCGTGCGTGAAGAAATCAATTCCTTTCGAGTTAAAGCTGTCGCCGAACCATGTTGAAGTCAATTTGTCGAGAAATACATTTTCTTGACGGTTGGACAACTACTTCCAAAAATGAGTAAAAAGTCTTAACCTGAGACTAGTATAATTTCTGTGTCAGATGCTTGCTTATAGTTAATCATTTCATTGAGCACCAAATTGTCTTAACTGCGTCTAATCGATATGCTAAGTGCAGTTTCCATTGACGTAGTAGTCTGGTGGATCGGTTGTAGTTTAGAATCTGTCAGGTATGCGTTCGATTGCACCCTGTAGGTGTATATTTTTAACTGGCACGATCATGTCTACTTCACCTCTTGTAACATCAACTGAAGAACGTCAAGTTGCGCCGTAGTTAACAATCCGTATTAAACCGAATTATTTCGCCATCAGCTCGGACAGACCCGATTTATCGTTGCCAGTAACAGGCAGAATACACGGCAACCAGTAACTCTGTCGCTAGATAGCTTTTCTTATATTACAAAACTTTATTCTGTTTTATAAACCAATGGTCCTTTAAGGTCATGTGTCTCGTATTGAATTTAACTTGAGACGTTAAAAATTTTGGTGCTGGACTGGGATTCTAATTCGGGTCTCCTCTTTTTCGCACTCGACCCTCTCGGAATTATATAGTTGAATCATTTCGTTGCTTTCTCCAAGACTGCCGACTCCTCTAGGTCTCCACGAAAGGCACGTATATTGATTCGAATCCAGGTCCAGCACAAAATATTCATAATTTCATTTGACGCCCTAGATAGAGCACACTGGACTACTAAGAAAAAATTAGTTTGAATGTCTCTTCGTGCATTATCTAGGCAAGCTAAGGTGTTGCGGTGGACTTCGGGTAAAGCGCTTGAATGGTAACTGAAGGGTCGTGGGTTCGAAACCTAGTCAGATCACCGATTTTTTCAATCTGTGTTTTAACCCAGCATTCACGTCTCAACAATGGTTTGAATTCCACGTTAAACTGTAGGTCGCCTTTCCCGGTTGGATAATTGGGGCAGGTTAGGGACATGCAAGTCTCTGAATAGGCGCACAGTTGGATGACATACAGCAGGACTCTGAGCCACACGAAATTATTATTATTATTATTATTATGATAACAACGATATGTGTTGTTGTTACTAGTCAGACACGCACGCATCGTCATTCCTGTTGAGTTAACATTTGAGATTTAACGTTCATTCGTGCTTAGAAAGGACATCGGTAGGTTTGGGGTTCGATTCCCGGTGACGCATAACGTAATTATATCCTGATTACAGATTCAAACGTCCCACTGTTGGTGAAGTAATTAGACTACTAACATCTGACTTAACTTAGTTATCTTCCATTTAGATACCGGGTATGTAGCTCAAAATCAAATGTTTGTAAATCTATGGGACCAAACTACTGTGGTCATTAGTCCCTAGGCTTAGAACTACTTAAACTCATCTAAGGACAACACACACACCCCTGACCGAGGAAGGACTCGAACCTCCGACAGGAGCAGCCTCATATGTCAGTCCCACACAGCACTGAGTCTGGGAACTTGTGATTAGGGACATAACGGTGATTATTAAGTTCCTGGTTCAGTAAAAAAATAGGTAAATAAATAAAAATATTTTAGAATTGGCATTTTATATGATTTGATTTGCCTGTTCTGATATTTGTGAGGGAAACTCGAATATTTCACACATCTTTATGCTTCGTCAGCTGTGACAATCTTAGGTATAATTAGGTATCTATAACACATGAAGGCATTGCTTGGTTAGCTATGGCTACAGGTGGTTGGTTTGATTCCAGAACAAGGTGTTTGTCATATCAACTTCAAAGATGTGTACAAATATTAGTTCGGGTATGAATGCGGAGAAAATGTTGGTGATACGCAGTTAATATTGAAATTTCCATAGTGCGTTTGCTGCTGTTAATTGAGTTTTTATTATCTGGTTAGTTCTACAATCGGTTAATAAAAATCAGTGGTACAACGTTCCGCAATTGTGAGAAAACTATTTAGAGAACAAAAGTACTTCGAATTTCTACAGGACTTTAGGATTTCCGATACTATAGTAAAACCTGTTGTTTGTAACAATATTTAATGTTGTTTTTAGGATTAATTAATGTTTTATGTGACGGAGTTTGTTATATGAGACTGTAATAAGTGTGATAATACTTAAGATATGTCATTGTAATAAATTGGATTTAATAAACGTTAAGTACTTAATAACGTGTTTCCTTGTATTTGCAAAATCGTGGTGTTAATTTACAACTGGAGTGATTGTCATAATGAGCAGTTGTCTGCAGTGGATCCATTATGAATAGTCGCAGTGGATCCATTATGAATAGTCGAACGACTATACCGCGGAGAGAGCAGAGCACCCACAAGACACGTACGTTAGTTGTGTTGCATGCACATCAGGCGAAACGCAATTCAGGTCGTTCGGATATTTTTGCGCATGGTAGTACAACCTAAAGTAAATGTACATTGGCTCACCTACTGGGGGGCGGTTCTAACACTGTTGCTTTTAACCCTTGAGATGTATGCCTGTAAATCAGTGAACTAACAATGTACCATTAACAAATAGTACAACACTTGAGCTTATACGTTAGGTTATTATTTTTATCCAGTCACATTTACACTAAAAATCACAATTTTATTACAAACGTCGCCACTCGTGTAACTATCGGAGCTGAAACTGACAGAAGAAATTTGCGTACCAGAGTACATAAAGTTCGGAATGCCACAGGTGGCGTATAAAATGTGTGCAGCACTGATGACGCTGTAAGAAGGTATCTCACCTCCTATATATAAAATTATGAAAGTTTGGTATTATGTCATACTGGATATATAAGCAGAAAAGGAAAACAAGATTTATCATATCACATTGGAACTATTTATAGTAATTATTTGTCCTGTCATAATAAAACCGAAACGAGATTTATCACTTCACAATAAACTATTTATGTTAACTATCAATTCCTGTCATAATAAAACACAAATGAGGTTTATCAATTCACGATAAACTAAACTACTAATTCTGTCATGTTATAACATGCGGTCTTTACCTTGTTAATGGCTGCATGAAGTATGACCAATATACAATCACACTGCCACATATCAAAATTTGTAGAACTTAAAATTTATCTCAACAAAAATATTCCAGTCTCAACTGGTGTCACTCCCACGCACCAGCCTAAACTTCCAGTGCAAGATTCCAACAAGATTTGACAACAAAATATCACTTTAACTCTAAATATAATAATCCCTCCAAAATGTCTTAGCAATACATATGCAATTCTTGAATAAACATACACAATATTCTACTCACTACACAGGTAATAATATGTTCAAATGTTTGTAGAGTCTATGGGACTTAACTACGGGGTCATCAGTCCCTAAACTTACAAACTACTTATGAACTACCTAAGACTACGGACGGCACAAATATCCATGCCCGAGGGGGGATTCGAACCCCTGACCATAGTGGCCGTGCAGACCGTGACTGGAGCGCCTCAATTCCCTCGGCCACCACGGCCGGCACAGATAATACATAAATATATTTTTCATAATACACCATTAAACAAACATTCGATACATTGGATCAGACAAGCACATTAATATCACTTTAGTTATGCCGTCACTTTGAAAGACGACCGTCTTTCGTCTTCAATATATTTTTTGTATATTTCTGTAAAGTTATAATTTATTTAATGTCGTTAGATTATCATTTTGTTAAAACGTGAACCCCACTACTTTCAAGGGATGAGGAATAGCATTTTTATTTCATGTGTTAAAATATTAGTTAATATTGCTACATTTTTCTTATTTTGTTATGTTAATGATTTATTATTACATTAATCAAGGTGCCATAAGTACCGCTTCTGCCCTACGCCACTGTCCCTGTGAGAATGTGCAGTAGTTGTACTTTTAAGTGTGTGCGAGAATCTATGGCTGTTTGAATGGGGGGAGTGATAGCTCGCTTTGCATCATTCCCTCTGGCTCAGAGTCGATAGCTGCTGTGGTTACCAAAGAGGTTTCTACACCCTTTGGTTAGTCTAGTTAGCGAGCCTTCCCTCCAGTGCGAGTATCGCTGTCCGTCCCCACCAATGCTGTTTTTCTTGGATTTTCTGCCTTCTGGTGGCTTCCCACGTCTGGTAGCAGTTTCCCGCCTCAAGACCACTGGAACTGCATTCTACGCTTGGCGTCTGACGAGGTAAGGTTGGTTCTTCTCTGGTATCTGCAAGATGGTAGCATTTCATTGCCTAGCATGTTTAAATTGGGCTTGTGAACTTAGAATCATTTTTTTGTATATTTTCTCCGATCGGGTGCAGAAAGATGTTCTCGTTTTTCAATTCAGTGATTTCCAATAGATAAACTCGATGTGTGTGATTCTAGCTGCAGTTTGATAACAGCCTGATATGTTACAACCTTTTATGATCATGTGGCTGTGTGTGAACTCTGTGTAAATAATTTCTAGCTCTGTGAGGCTCGATTTCTAATATGTGATATGTTCATTTTATGTAGTCAATGTAAAATTCTTTCATCGTTTCCTTCCGTGAGTGATATGTGTTCCATGTGGTTGGTTCATAGAACAAAGCCTTCAGCTTCCACTCTTCTTTGTTCCATGCCCATCAGGTAAATAACTACGTGGGTATCCTTCTGATTTCCACTAATACTTCGCGATCTCCTCTCCCCGTCTATTTTAATTTTGCTGTCTCTTCTCCGACTGGTAGTACGCACTCTTGTCTTGTCAGTAATTCTCTCTGAGCCTTGTACAACCTCCTTCAATAGCTTCCTTATGAAATTCTAAAAATTTCTATGGGTTGCATACTGTAATTCTTTATTTTCCGACTTTGTAATTATTTCACTTTTATGAGGTTTTTGAGACTGGACTTCATCCGTCTCTATAATCGCCTCCTATCGCGTGTAGCTGTATTTCATTCGCTTACTTGTATCATTCTAAGCATTTCTATAGGTTGCATGCCGTAGTTAATTTTCTTTATATTTCGGAAACTGAATTTATTCAATTTTATCGGTTTTCGGAACCACGTGGTTTCATGCTCCGAATTCCGGGGTTTGCAGCTTGTCGCCTGAATAAACGCCACTTCTCATGTACAATCAGTATCTAGATCGATTTCTACCTGACTGCAACTTAAGAATCCACCGTGATTTTGTATGATGAATCCGACTTTCAACCACTTCACCTTCAGTGGGGTGCGTTCATGTAACGTAGCCATGTGTCGCCGTTAACGTGTTTGCTCGCGGCCCAATTCAGATTTAATTTAACTTGCTATACACACGCACCATCTCAAAACAGGCACGACAGACCAGATCCAGCTTCAAAGTGTTTTTGTATATTGTGTTTTGTGCTACCTGTGACTTGCTGAATTTCGCTTATGATAGCGGCGCCTGCTTCTGCCCCGTCTCAGCACACTGATTTTGCTGAGTTTCGCTGTGGCATTGCGTGTGTGTGTGTGAAAGAATGAGTGTTGTTTGTAAATCCTTCTCCTAGTAGCGTTAAATCGTGTATAATTTAGGCTGGGTATCGTCCGCATTAGTCCATGTAAGAGATGCATTTTATTGTCTCAACAAAAGTGGTTCCCCAATTTGTTTGTTTTCTATCTGAATAAACAAGTTTAAGTTCAGCATAATCCATAAGTTGCCTATAAATTGTAGTTTTAGAGCACCTTCCCTCTTTTATTTAATATTGTTCTTCACAAGTGCTGAGAACTAGTTCAGATGCAATTTTTTCTTATATGTTATTTCCATTGCGCCATAATTGTTATCTTAGCTATCTTTCTAAAATAACTTCAATTGTGGTGACTGGCTTATTGATGTCTGTGTGTAATAACATGTCAGCTGCATGTATATTAACCACTATGATATTAACTTCCTGTTATTGAAGTAATTTGAAACGAGTCAGTTCTCAGTTTGGGCCAAGGAACAAGGCTTTGTAGCAGGGAGTAACCAGTTGTTCACACGGACCACATTTGCTAATTTTAGTGACAAAGCAAGGCTCTTGTTACGTACAGTGGTCGACTTTTATCTGGCTTACCGCTGCCATGATTCACTCTTCTAGTGGGTCATCTGTTTCATGAAATAGTGTTTTGCTTTATATGTGTGCAGGAATATTCTTAAAGTTTTCATAAAAAATTAAAAAATTCATATGATTTTTAGTTGCACGTAGATGCACTGTAGTGTTGATCATCAGTAGTGTAGATAATTTTGTCTAAGGATTGTCTGTTTGAATAACGGGAGGTGTGTGATTCAACCGGAAGACAGTCGCGGCAGAGCACTAACGAAGGTGTTCATCAAAATTTTATTGACAATATACACCCTTGCTTATTAATAGAACCAAATTATATTTTTCAGAGAAGTTTTGCAGGGCAATTTTGTAAATTAAAGCACGGAGCGTGATCTGTAGAAGAGGCCCGACTCACATTCAAATTCAAAAGAGGGCAGAATCACAGATGTGAGGAAATACAAACAAAAATAAAGGAGCTGAACAAAGGAGAGCTCCACGTCAAGGAACTGTCCGCCCTATATGTAGCATGAGGACACCTGAATTTCTAACATCGATATGATGGTAAAAACTCTAATCTCCATTTTTTTGTTTTACAGCTTTGTGGGAAGAATAGGTTACGTTGTAAGTCAATTTTACCTTAGATTATTTTATAACTTAGGATTATTTAAGTTTTGTGAATTTCTAGTGTTTATTTTATGTGTTTCTACATTTGATCATCTGAAACTTCCTGGCAGATTAAACTTGTGTGCCGGAACCATGACTTGAACCTGGGACCTTTGGCTTTTGCGGGCAAAATCTCGACCGACTGAGCTATCCCGACACGACTTACGATGCCGCCTCACAACTTTACTTCCGCCAGTACATCGCCTTTAATTTCCAAACTGGCGGAAGTAAAGTTGTGAGGCGGCATCGTGAGTCGTGTTGGGATAGCTCAGTCGATAGAGCGTATGCCCGCAAAAGGCAAAGGCCCCAGGTTCGAGTCTCGGTTCCGGCACACGATTTTAATCTGCCAGCGCACACTCCGCTGCAGTGTGAAAGATTCATTCTGGATTTGATCATCTCTTTCTTTTTGCCTAGGATTGCTTGACATTTGTAAATTTGTAGTGTTTATTTTATGTACTTTCACACTTGATAATGTTTTGTCTTTTTTTTATTTCCAAGATGTTTTTTTTTTTTTTTTTTTTTTTTTTTTTTTTTTTTTTTTTTTTGTTAATATGTGTCATGGTCTTATCTCGCCTCGGCATGAGCCATTTGCGTAAGTCTGTTTCCAGGCCCTAACCACGAATTTGCGTCGTTGGAACCAGACTGACGGGCACAAGAATACTCCCTCCCCCCTTCGCTCTGTAGTTAGTTAGTTAGGTTGCGCCTGGGCAGTAGGCAGTTATACAGTAGTAAGTTTGTGTAGCATTGCATAGAGCTTGGTAGGGCTGCATGCTGCATGAGTAAAAGTAGCTTTGCTTCACTAACACTAACCCTGAGAGTCCTGACTTAAAGTTTAAGTTATTTATTATAAAAATATTATTATCAATGTGATATTAAGTTAAAGGATAAACTATTATTCTTCTATTATTATGTGTTATTCCAATGTAATGTCTCAATTTTTGTGTTTTGTCCTTCAATTGATGGGAAGTAGACTTATATATATATATATATATATATATATATATATATATATATATATATATATATATATATATATATATGAACATTGTATCCTTAATGTTAAAATACTTATTAAGGACTAAAGGCCTAGGCATTCTGTTCGCCATATGGCTCATTTAAATGAGCCTCTATCGAGGTTACTTGTATTTTTGTTAAATGTTTTGTTTAAATAAGAAGGCACTCCATGTTTGTGACAGAACAGACTTCCTCATAAGTTTAATATATCCTGTGGTAACATGGTGCACCAAAGTGTTGGCAGAAATCTGAGGGTGTCAGAAGCCAAATGAAGGCATGCGTCCGTGGACTTTCCTTGTGCAAGGCAGTGGTGCGAGACCAACCTGGGAGTTGGCAGGGTCCACGGGGAGACAGAAGACAGTGACCGCCCCACCAAAACTGCTAACTGAATCCGGTCGAGCGGTCCCAGGCGGGTACACAATGCTACCGACCATCGGCGTGCACAAAATATTTGGCTGATTAGCAGCAAAACATAAGGTGCGCAGCCGCCGCATGTACCCAGCTGTCCTGATCTCGGTCTCTGGTCTGTTAATCTCTTCCGGTGGCGAGCCTCTCGCCAACACCCGCACCTGTCAGGCCGCCTGTCATGGGTACAAGGCACACCAGGCCTTGAGGGCAGGTGCACTAACCACACCCTCTTACTCTCGTTGGATGCAGTTGAATAGCTGAGGAAGAGACTCAAAAGTAAAAGTATCTTCTTATGTGTGCGGGTTATAGCGTCCTCCCAGTACCTTCTAGAAGATTGTCTCCCTCCCTCTTCAAACACCCAAGTTGATGGTTCGAACTAATGAGAACAGTGTTTATTGACTTAAAAAAAAAACTAATGTTGAGTGGATTGCAATGTGAAGGACAGAATCAGGTTGAAAAGTGGTGTGAGCAGTAGAAAAAGTGAACGCTTGAGAGTGCAAAATACGATTCACCTGCTATGAGGCCCTTTCACTGTAGCGACCCTGGTCGCCCTCAGCAACTTTCAAAATCTCTCATGAACAAACTGTAAGCTTACTGCAACATTTTTCCTAATCTGGAGTGATATTGAAAACATTTTATCCATTTTTGAAATTGAGGAACTGTTTCAGCATAACAAGACACATTCAAAATTGTGATCTTTTTTTTGTGTTTCAACCTCATGTATATTTTATATTTATAATTTATCTATCTATGTTTCCTTGTAAAGTTTGCATTATTAAACATGTTGTCCCAATCCCATGGTCTCACCAGCCACATCTGCATCTCCATTGTTTTAGTTTTTAGGGCATTTATTATTTTTCAACGTGTATTTTGTTGTTGTTGTTGTATTTGCTGCATTTGTGTCACAAGACCCAAGTGTGTATGTCACCCATAAAGCAACCACATGTTATTTTTGAAAAGTTGACTGTATATGATGTAATAGAATTACCTCAGCCTACATCAAAATTATCAATTAACGAAGGGGTGATGAAAGATGACCGTCTGTCATCTTCCACATATTTTTTGTATATTTTTGCAGTTATAATTTATTTAATGTCGCTAGAATATCATTTTGTTAGAACTTGAACCCCAATCTTTTAAGGTTTGAGGAATAGCATGTTTATTTCATGTGTTAAAATATTAGTTAATATTGCTAGGTTTTCCTTATTATGTTAATAAATTATTATTATTATGTTAATTAATGTAACATAAATGTGACTTCTCCGCTACGCCACTGTCCCTGAGAAAATGTTTACTTGTCTTACTTTTAAGTGGATGTGCAAGAATCTATGGCTGTTTCAATGTGGGGAGTGATAGCTTGCTTGGCATCGTTCTCTCTGGCTCAGAGTCGATAGCTGCTAAGCATACCAAAGAGGTTTCTACAGCCTTTGGTTACAGTATAGTCGTACAGCCTCCTCCAGCACGAGTGTACTCGCTCTCCGTCCCCAACAGTGCTGTTTCTTGGATTTTCCAGCTTCCGGTGGCTTCCCGCGTCAGGTGGCCACTCGGTCTAATCAGTCTGGGCTGGTCGTCTGGCGAGGTAAGGTTGCTTCTGCTCTTGTTTTAGGAGATGGTAGCGTTTCATTGAATAGCACGTTTAACTTAGATTCGTGAACTTGGAATCATTTTTTGGAATATATTTTCTCCGATCGTTGGCGGAAATGTGTTCTCGTTTTTCAATTCAGTGATTTCCAATAGATAAACACAGTGTATGTATGATTCAAGTTGCAGTTCGAAAACGGCCTGGTATGTTAAAACCTTTTGCGATCATGTGACGGTGTATGAACTCTGTGTAAATACTTTCTAGGTTTGTGGGGCCCAATTTCTAACAAGTGATATGTTCATTTTTTGTACAGTGCATGTAAAAATCTTCTCATCGTTTCCTTCCGTGAGTGATGTGTCCCACATGGTTGGTTCCATGCCCATCAGGCAAGTAACTATGAGAGTATCCTTCTGACTTCCACTAATATTTCACGATCTTCTCTCCCTGCCTATTTTAATTTTGCTGTTCTTCTCTGACTTGTACTACGAACTCTGTCTTTGTCAGTAATTCTCTCTGAACCTTGTACAACCTTCTTCAATTGCTTCCTTATGTAATTCTAAACTTATGTGTGGGTTGCATGCTGTAATTCTTAATTTTATTTGGTCGACTTTGTAATTTTTTCACTTTTACGAGTTTTGGAGACTGGACTTCATCCATCTCTGTAATCTCCCCTATCGCGAGTAGCTGCATTTCTTTCGCTTTGTCATGTAATTCTAAACATTTCTATGGGTTGCATGCCGTAGTTCTTATTTTTATTTTTCCGACTTTGTAGTTATTTCATCTTTGTGGTTTTTCTGAGACAGGACCTCATCCATCTCTGTAATCGCCCCCTATTGCACGTAGCTGTATTTCATTCGCTTCCCTATATAATTCTAACCATTTCTATGGGTTGCATGCCGTAGTTAATTTTCTTTGTTTTTCGAAAACTGAATTTATTCAATTTTATCGGTTTTCGGAACCGCGTGGGTCCAAGTGAAGACTTTCGGGGTTTGCAGCTAGTCGCCAGAATTCACGCCACTTCCCATATAAAACCAGTACCTAGATCGATTTCTAACAGACTGCAACGTTCACCGTGATTTTGTATAATGAATCCGATTTTCAACCACTTTACCTTCAGTGGTGTGCGTTCATGTAACATAGCCGTGTGGCGCCGTTAGCGTGCTTGCTCGCGGTATCAATTCAGATGTAATTTAACCTGGCTATACACATGCACCATCTCAAAACAGGCATGACAGACCAGAGCCAGCTTCAAAGGGTTTTGTGCTACCTCCGACTTGCTGAATTTCGCCTCCGATAGCGGCGCCTGCTTCCGCCTCGTATCAGCACGCTGATTTTGGCGAGTTTCGCTGTGGCATTGCGTGTGTGTGAGTGAATGAGTGTTGTTTGTGAATCCTCCCTCCCCCCTCCCCCCAGTAACGTTAACTCATGTATAATTTTGGCTGGGCACTGTCCGCATTAATCCATGTAAGAGATGCATTCTTATTGTATTAACAAAATTGGTTGCTCATTTTGCATGTTTTCTATCTGAATAAACAAGTTTAAGTTCAGCACAATCAGTAAGTTGCCTATAAATTGTAGTTTTAGAGCACCTTCCCTCTTTTATATAATATTGTTCTTCACAAGTGCTGAGAACAAGTTCAGATGCAATTTTTGTGTCTAAATTCTGTTGCAACATAAATGTTTTCTTAGTCACCTGTCTAAGATAACTTTAATTGTGGTGGCTTGCTTATTAATGTCTGTGTGAAATAACGTGTGAGCTGATATGTATATTGATCACGGTAGTATTAACTTCCTGTTATTGACGTAATTTGAAACTAGTCAGTTCTGAGTTTGGGCCAGGGAACAAGGCTTTGTAGCAGGGAGTAACCAGTAGTTCACAGGGACCTCATTTACTAATTTTAGTGATAAAAGAAGGCTCTTGTTACGTACAGTGGTCTACTTTTAAATGTGATATTAAGTTAGAGGATATACTATTATTCTTCTATTATTATCACTTATTTCAATGTAATATGTCAATTTTTGCGTTTTCCCCATCAATTGATTGGCAGTAGAATTTTTATTATATATATATATATATATATATATATATATATATATATATATATATATATATATATATTGTAACCTTAATGTTAAAATATTTATTAAGGACTAAAGAGGCCTAGGAGTTCAGTTCACTATATGGCTAATTTAAGTGAATTCTTTTGGAATGAGTGTTTTAATTTTAAAATGTTTTTGTATGAACCTCTATTGAGGTTATTTGTATTTTTAGATTAATATGTCCTGTGGTAACATGGTGCACGAAAGTGTTGACAGATATCTGAGGGTGTTTGAGGCCAAGACGGAAGATGAGCAGTTACAGCCGGGTACACCATGCTACCGACCCTCGGCGCACACATAAGAGTTGGGTGATTAGCAGAAACACACAAGGTGCGCGGCCGCCTCTGGTGCGCAGCCGTCCTGATACTGGTCGCTGGTGCATTAATCTCTTCTGGTGGCGAGCCTCTCGCCAACGCCCCACACTTGTCAGGCCGCCTGTCACGGGTACAATGGACATCAGAACTTGCGGACAGGTGCTCTAACCACACCCTCCTACTCAAGTTGGATGCAGCTGAATAGCTGAGGAAGAGACACAAAGCCCGCCGCGGTGGCCGAGGCGACTGAGGCGCTTCAGTCATGGTCTGCACGGCTACTACGGTCAGCGGTTCGAATCTCCCCTCGGGCATGGATATTTGTGCCGTCCTTAGTATTAGGTAGCTCATAAGTAGTTCGTAAGCTTAGGTACTGATGACCCTGTAGTTAAGTCCCATAAGTTCTATAAACGTTTGAACATTTGAAGAGACACAAAAGTAAAATAGTTTTCTTATGTGAGAGGGTTTTAGCTTCCTCCCAGTACCTTCTAGAAGGTTGTCTCCCTCCCTCTTCAAAGACCCTAGTCGACGGTTCGAACTAATGAGAACAGTGTTTATTGGCTTAAAAACCAGTGTTGAGTGGACCCTGGTCGTCTTCAGCAAATTAAAAAAAGTATGTCATGAACATACTGTGATACCGCACCTTTTCCTAATTTGGAGTGATTTTGAAAACTGTTATCCATTTTTTTGAATTGAGGAACTATTTTAGCATTACAGGACACATGCAAAATTGTGATCTTATTTTTGTGTGTGTGTGTGTGTTTTTTTTTTGTTCTTTTTTTGTGTGTTTCAACCTCATGTATGTTTTATATTTATGATTAATCTATCTATGTTTCCTGGTAAAGTTTGCATTGTTATACATGTTGTCCCAATCCCGTGGCTTCACCAGCCACGTCTGCATCTCCATTGTTTAAGTTTTTATGGCAATTATTATTTTTAATGTGTATTTTTGTGTTGTTGTATTTGCTGTTTTTGTGTGACTTGCCACAGCTGTCTATGTCGCCCATAAGGCAACTGCATGTTAGATTTGAAAAGTTTGCTGTATATGATGTAATAGAATTACATCAGCCTACATCAAAATTATCAATTAACGAAGGGTTGATGAAAGATGACCGTCTGTCATCTTCCATATATTTTTTGTATATTTCTGTAAAGTTCTAATTTATTTAATGTTGCTAGATTATCATTTAGTTAAAACTTGAACCCCACTCTTTTCAAGGCTTGAGGAATAGCATTTTTATTTCATGTTTTAAACTATTAGTTAATATTGCTAGGTTTTTCTTATTTTGTTATGTTAATAATTTATTATTATATTAATTAATGTGTCATAAATGTGACTTCTCCGCTACACCACTGTCCCTGTGAGAATTTGTACTTACTTTTAAGTGGATGTGCGAGAATCTATGGCTGTCTGAATGTGGGGAGTAATAGCTCACTTTGCATTGTTCTCTCTGGCTGATACTACCAAAGAGGTTTCCACACCCTTTGATTGCGAGCTAGTTGGTGAGCCTTCCCTCAGCTTGAGTCTACTCGCTCTCCATCCCTACCGCCGATGATCTTGGATTTCCAGCTTCCGGTGGCTTCCCGCATTTTGTGGCTGCTCGGTCTGGCCATTCTGTACTGGTCTTCTCGTGAGGTAAGGTTGGTTCTGCTCTTGTGTTTGGAGATGGAGGCGTTTCATTGTCTAGCACGTTTAACTTAGATTCGAGAACTGAAGAATAATTTTTTTCGAATATTTTTTCCGATTGTGTGTGGAACTGTGTTCTTGTTTTTCAGACTTTACACTCTAGGAATAAGTATAATGAGCAAAAAAACGAAGATCAAATGTATGTGCATTGATGACCGTGAATTACAATGTCACTGAAAAGCAAATGCAAACACAGAGAACTTCTTCAATACTCTCGCTGTTCCAGTAATTGCATTTTCCTTTTACAATATTAAGTCTTGCACACTAATAGACAAGTCTTCCCTTGGTTAATGCTTTGGTAAACAAATCTGCAAGTTGTTCTTTGGCACGTATATATTCAATGTTTATCTCCTTATTTAGAACCTTTTCACGCAGAAAATGATACCGCGCATCAATATGTTTGGTCCTCTTTTGGTATTCGGGATTTTTCGATAATTGAATTGCACTCTGATTGTCTATTTTTAAAGTTATGGGTTTCTCAGATTTAATCCCCAGTCCATCAAGTAACTTTCTGAGCCAGATTGCTGCCTTCGCAGCAGTAGCAGCTGCTACATAGTCAGATTCAGTTGTACTAAATGCAACGATTTTTTGTCTCTGAGAAATCCAAGTTACTGGACCATCTGCCAAAAGGAATACAAATCCTGTTGTTGATTTTCGTGATACAAGATCACCTGCATAATCAGCATCAGAGAAACCTACTACCTGTATATGGCTCCCGCTGCTCCAGTACTCTATACCACAACCTTCTGTTTTGATCAAATACCGGAAAATTCTCCTTACCGCCTGCCAATGTGCATCATTATGGCAGTTCATAAATCTGCTCAGACTATTAACTGCATAGGATATATCTGGTCACGATACAACCGACAAAAACATAAGTGATCCGACCGTTTAACGGTATGGAATTTTTTCAGTCTGTGATTCTTTTTCAATAGGTAGTAATTGCACATGAGGATCGGCTGAAACACTCAAACCATTAGCATCGACCATTCCAAACTTTTCAATTATTCGTTTTGTATATGTAGATTGATGTATAAACATCTTATTTTCGGCACGATTTCGTTTAATTTGCACTCCCACAAAACAATGAGCATCTCCCATTGTAATTCGAAAAGACTCTTCAAGTGAAGTGAGAACTTTGTTAATCACTTTCATTGAATTTGATGCCACAAGTCCATCATCTACAAATAATTCTAATATAACAACTTCATTACTGACAATGCCACGGAATAAACTGGGATCAGCATCATTTGGTCTGAAATTAAAATGTGAAAGAAACTAAAAACATGGAATTCCAGCATCGAGGAGCCTGCTTCAGCCCATACAGTGACTTTTCAAGCTTACAGACAACAGAGTCCATTGTGTCAATCACCATCCCCTCAGGTATTTCCATATACATTTCTTCTTCAAGATTTCCATATAAAAATGCAGTACGAACATCAACCTGTTTCATTTACAAATCTTCGTATGTAACAATTTCCAGGAAAACTCTAAGCGAGTCATGCCGTATGACTGGTGAGAAAGTCTCATTGTAGTTGATGCCATACTCGTGTTTGAGCCCTCTTGCACACAGCCATACTTTGAACTGTGTAATCTTGTGGTTTGTGTCAGATTTTATTTTGAAGACCCACTTTGAATCAATAACTTCCTGACTGCTGGTTCTAGGAACGATCTTCCACGTTTTGTTCTCCTCATGAGCTTCTAGTTCCTCGGCAGTTGCCTTTCGCCAATAAGTCAGGACCAGAAACTGCTTCCTTGAAACAACTGGGAACATGATCTTGGATAGAATCGACTTCATATCTCGCTGGCTTACGAATGGTGGAACGATCTCGTAGCCATATGGATTGAACTTGACTGGGTTGCTCTTCCATTTCCTGCTGTGCTACTTTTGTGTCATTTTGTGGAGATTCTTTCTCGTCCTGTAATTGTACTGGCCTGCTGTGAGCTTGCTTGTCACGATCTACAAATTCTTGTTCATCATTCCTGATTTTCAGGTAAATGTCACCAACTTCTTGTGTTACTGGCGTTGTGCTGCTGCAGACCTCATTGAACGTAACATCTCGAGATACGAAACTTTCTGAATTACTGGGTCAAACAGTCTGTAATTTGTCGATTCTCCTTGGTAGCCAATGAGTATCACTTTTCGAGCCTTGTCATCGAGCTTACTTCGACACTGTTTTGGTACATGAGCAGAAACATCTGATACAAAGATGCGAAGATGTCAAACAAAGGGTTTTCGTCCATTCCACAACTCGTATGGAGTTGGCAGCAAATTACGTTTCGTTGGTGTTGTTGTGGTCTTCAGTCCGGAGACTGGTTTGATGCAGCTCTCCACAATACCCTATCCTGGGCAAGCCGCTTCATCTCCACATAACAACGGCAACCTACATCTGTCTGAATCTGCTTACTGTATCCATCTCTTGGTCTTCCTCTGCGATTTTTACCCCACACACTTCTCTCTAATGCTAAATTCACAATTCCTTGATGTCTAAGAATGTGTCCTACCAATCTATCCCTTCTTTTAGTCAAGGTATGCCAGAAATTTCTTTTCTATCCAAATCTGTTCAGTACCTCCTCATTAGTTACGTGATCCACCCACCTAATCTTCAGCATTCTTCTGTAACACCACATTTCAAAAGCCTCAATCCTCTTCCTGTCCGCACTGTTTATTGTCAACGTCTCACTCCCATAGAAAGCAACACACCATACAAATGCCTTCAGAAAGGACTTCCTTGGGCTTAAATCAATATTCGATGTTAACAAATTTCTGTTTTTCAAGAATGCTTTTCTACGCATTGCCATTCTGCATTTTATATCCTCTGTACTGTGACCATCATTTGTTATTTTACTGCCCAAGTAACAAAACTAATCTACCTCCTTTATTGCTTCGTTACCTAATCTAATTCCTTCAGCGTCGCCTGATTTTCTTACACTGTACTCCATTACCCTAGTTTTGCTCTTGTTAATGTTCATCTTACATGCATCTTTCAGCACACTGTCCATTCCGTTCAAATGCTCTTCCAGGTCCTTTGCTGTATCTGACAGAATTACTATGTCGTCGGCAAAACACAATGTTTTTAATTCTTCACCCTGAAATTTAATTCCATCTCCAAATTTCCCCTTGCTTTCCTTTATAGCTTGCTCAATGTACAAATTGAATAGCAATGGAGAAAGACTACAACCCTATCTTACTCCCTTTCCAACCATTGCATCCCTGTCATGCCCTTCAACTCTGACAACCGCAGTCTGGTTTTTGTACAAATTGTAAATAACCTTATGCTCTCTATATTTTACTCCTGCTTTCTTCAGAACTTGAAAGAGTTTATTCCAATCAACATTGTCTAAAGCCTTCTCCAAATCTACAAAAGCTAGAAATGTAGGTTTGCCTTTTCTTAATCTATCTTTTAGGATAAGCTGTAACGTGAGTATTGCCTCCCGTGTTCCTACATTTCTCCTGAACCCAAACTGATCTTCCCCAAGGTCGGCTTCTACCAGCTTTTCCATCCTTCTGTATATAATTCGTGTTAATATTTTGCAACCATGATTTATTAAACTGATGGTACTGTAGTATTCACACCTGTCTGCACCTGCTTCTTTGGAATGAGGATTATAATATTTTTCTTAAAGTCTGAGGGTATTTCACCTGTCTCATACATCTTACACACCAGGTGAAACATTTTTGTCATGGCTGGTTCTCCCAGAGACTTCAGTAGCTCTGAAGGAATATCATCTACTCCAGGGGCCTTGTTTCGACTTGGGTCTTTCAGGGCTCTGTCAAATTCTTCTCTCAGTACAGTATCTCCTATTTCATCTTCATCTACATCCTCTTCCATTCCTACAATATTGTCTCGAAGTTCATTTCCTTTCTAGAGCCCCTCTATATACTCTTTCCACCTTTCAGCTTTCCCTTCTTTGCTGAGAACTGGTTTTCCATCAGTGACCCTGATATTCATAAAGCTGATTCTCTTATCTCCAAATGTTTCTTTTATTTTCCTGTAGGCTGTATCTATTTTCCCCCTATTTATACATTCTTCTACATCATTGCATTTGCCTTCTAGCCACTCCTGCTTAGCCATTTTGCACTTCCTATCAATCTCATTTCTTAGTCGTCTGTACTCCATTTTGCCTGTTTCATTTACTGCATTTTTATATTTTCTCCCTTCATTGATTAAATTTGGTATCTCCTGTGATATCCAAGGATTTTTTGTAGGTCTTGCCTTCCTATCTATTTTGTCCTCTGCTGCCTTCACTATTTCATCTCTCAAATTTACCCATTCCTCCTCTACTGTTTTATTTTCCCCTGTTTCTGTCAATTGTTGCCTAAAGCTCCCTCTGAAATTTTTACGAACTTCAGGTTCCTTCAATTTATCAAGGTACCATCTACTTATTTTTCTACCTTTTTGTAGTTTCTTCAGTTTCAGCCTATAGTTCATAACCAACAAGTTATGGTCAGAGTTTATATCTGCCTCTGGGTATGTCTTACACTTTGAAACCTAGTTCCGAAATCTATGCCTTACCATTATAAAATCTATCTGGTATCTCCCGGTGTCTCCTGGTCTCTTCCACGTATACAACCTTCTTTTGTGATTCTTAAACCATGTGTTTGTTATAGCTAAATTATGTTATAACTAAATTATGTGCAGTGTTCACTGCTTCTGCCCATAAGAACTTTGGAAGAGACTTGGCTGTCAACATTGTACGTGCACTTTCCACAATTTTTCGATTGTCCCTCTCAGATCGGCCGTTTTGTTCTGGTGTGTATGGAGCAGATGTTTCTAGCTGAATCCCAAGGTTTCTGAGAAGCTGCTTCATGGCATAATTAATATACTCGGTACCATTATCCACATGCAATGTTTTGATTTTCTCACCAAACTTGTTCAACACGAGAGCTCTGAATTCACGAAAAATATCAATGACATCAGATTTATGTCTTATAAAGTATACAGTCCTTTACCCAGTTGCATCATCTTTAAATGTCACAAAAAAACTTTGCACCGCCGATTGTTTCAACTGACATTGGGCCACAAACATCCGAATGTATAAACTCATCTGGGTGTGTAGAACAAACTGCGTTTTTGGCGTTGAATTTAAGTCGATGTGCCTTGCCTAGCTGACAGGGTTCACAAAAAAAATCTTCCCACTTCAGTACATTAAGTCCTACAACGACTCCTTTGGTCGACATTTGCTGAATTGTCCGTGTATTGACGCGTCACAAACGCGCATGCCACTGCTTCAGGTCATTCACTGCAACATTTGTTTCATCTCTTGTTACAATGAATGTTGTCAAAAACGACAACCTATAAATATTGTTTTCTTGCTTCACACCTTCTGCTACAGGTACATTGTCACACACTAACATAATTTTATCTCCTTTGAAGCATGCTGTAATTCTCTTTGAAGTACATGCTCCGACACTAAACAAATACATTTTGATAACAGATACATACAATACGTTTTCTAGACATGCCTCACTTCATTTGCCATTAACTTCTTTGTTCACAATAACACGTCCCATACCTTTGACTTTGCATTCTTTATTATCGCCGAGTGATGCGTATTCTCCCGCTACAGACCGAAACTCAGAGAACCACTCTCGCCGAAAAGTCATATGACGCGACGCACCATAATCCATCAACCATACGTCCGTCTGATCGTACTCGAGCCATTTCGCGACAGTCGCTTGTAATGTTTTGACGGGGCGTATTTTTACTGACGAACCAAGAAATGCACAGTCGGATTTACCATCGAAAATTTTTTGTTTTTCAGAATCACGCTTTTTCTTTCGACACTCCCGAGCTAAATGTTTAGACTTTTTGCAGTAAAAACACTCGACAGATTATCGTGTTTTTCGTTCTTTGGAATGATTGAAGTCGAAGTCAACAGCTTTATTTACCTTTTTTCTTTTGCTTACTGATGGCCGTTGTTGCAAATGCATCAACTTCATCATACGTGGTTAGTTGTGACTTCTTTGCCGAGACGTTCCGTCAACACTTCCACACTTTCTTTATCAGCTGGCACGCTGCCCCATGCAGTTTTAAATGCGTTGTACTTTGACGGCAAAGATGCGATGATTTTCGCCATTATAGCAACGTTCGACACAGTTTCTCCAACATCTTGGAGCTGTAGTGCGAGGTTTTCAACTTTAGCTATGTGAGAAACAATCGAATCACAGGCACTCATCCGATATTCATGAAAACGTTGCGTTCAGGTTAACTTACTAGCATCTGATCTTTGCTCGTGTATGCAACTCAACTTCTTCCACATTCCATGTGCTGTGTCACAAACTAACAAATTATGCATTTGATTGTCGTCTACTGAGGTGGAAATCAAGAACTTAGCCTTTGCATTCTCCTTTAGCCACGTTTTCACGCCCGTCTCGTCGGTTTCAGCCGATTTATCTCTTGTCCCATTTACAAGATCAAAAACTCCGTACAGTAGGCCTTGAGAATTGCAGTCATCTGGAATTTCCAGGATTGATAATTCTTCCCATCTAATTTTGCGATGTGTCTTGCAGAAATCTCTTCAGTCATTGTAGATCACTTTTCATCCGAACACGTCGCGATAGGGATAACAGAACTTCGTCTTGCCACGGCGGCTAACAACGTTTTTCGTATTTTTGCACGACAAACTTCGTTTACTTCACTTCAGTCAAAGACACGCGGTGCCTGGGCCCGTAACCAGTTGACGTTTCCGAGAGAAATAACGTAGTTAATACGATAAAGTTTCTGATTTTATTAAGTTAAATTAGCACTTGATAGCTCTTTATAATGACAGACTTTACACTCTAGGAATAACTATAATGAGCAAAAAACACAAAGAACAAATGTATGCGCGTCCACGACCGCGAAATACAATGTCACTGAAAAGCAAATGCAAACACGCAGAAATTCTTCACCAGTTTGATAACGGCCTGGTATGTTAAAACCTTCTGCTATCATGTGACGGTGTATGAACTCTGTATAAATACTTTCTAGCTTTGTGGCGCCCGATTTCTAATAGGTGATATGTTCATTTTTGTACAGTGCATGTAAAAATCTTCTCATCGTTTCCTTCTGTGAGTGACATGTGTTCCAGGTGGTTGGTTCATAGAACAAAGCCTTCAGCTTCCACTCTTGTTTGTTGCATGCCCATCAGGCAAGTAACTATGCGAGTATCCTTCTGATTTCCACCAATATTTCGCGATCTTCTGTCCCCGCCTATTTTAATTTTGCTGTTTCTTCTCCGACTTGTAGTATGCACTCTGTCTTAATCAGTAATTCTCTCTGAGACTTGTACAACCACCTTCAATAGCTTCCTTATGTAATTCTAAACATTTCTATGGGTTGCATGCTGTAATTCTTAATTTATTATTAATTTATTTGTAATTATTTAACTTTTACGAGTTTTTTTAGGCTGGACTTCATCCGTCTCTGTAAGCACTCCCTATCACGTGTAGCTGCATTTCCTTCGCTTCTACATGTAATTCTAAGCATTTCTAGGGGTTGCAAGCCGTAGTTCCTATTCATTTTTCCGACTTTGTTATTATTTCACTTTTGCGAGTTTTGGAGACTGGACTTCATCCGTCTCTGTAATCGCTCCCTATCGCGTGTAGCTGGATTTCTTTCGCGTCTTCTCGTAATTCTAAACATTGCTATGGGTTGCTGAGTTATTAATTATTTTCAAGTTAACTTTATTTAAAGAACACTCACTTAAACACAGAATACAAACGTTGCTTATTTTGTTGCTATGACAACCACAGATAGTTTTTTTCCCTATATAGTCTCTTAGATTCCAGCCTTAAAAAAGAACATAAAGCAAACATTGGTTTTTACCTGTAAACATTTCCAACATCCCCCCTTAAAATACAATGTTTGTTTTCACACAAAATCTAAAGCACAAATTCCATACTTTTAGTTTACTACACAATAAAGTGTCACTTAATATGTTTTAGAATAACAAATGTCATATTATCTGTTTCATAATAGCATTTCTAAATTTCTCAAACTTTACTCTTTGCAGAGCTTTAGTCAATATGTCTGCTAATTGTTCTTCTGTATTGCAGTACTGTATCTCAAACAACCCTTCTCTGTATTGTTCACTAACATAATGAAATTTCACATCTATATGCTTGTTTCGTCTCACTAACTGACCTGATTTGATCATTTGAATAGCACTCTGATTATCTACATGAAGAGTGATCTTCACTTCTCTTCTTGTTAACTCTTGCAGTAGGGTCTTAACATGCTTAATTTCTTTAGTGCATTCTGCTGCTGAAATGTACTCCGCTTCAGTAGATGAAGTAGCAACCACACTCTGTTTCTTGGAACACCAAATGATTGGAGCATCATTATAGAGAACATTGTAACCACTTGTACTCTTCCTGTTTCTTAAATCTTGTGCATAATCAGCATCACAGTAGACATGTATATGAATAGTGTCATCTTCTTCATTATCTTTCTTCTTATAAAAAAAGGCCATAGTTCTTAGAATCTTGTATGTATCTCAGAGTTCTTTTTACATTTTTGTAATCTCTTTTCTTAGGGTCTTCAGTAAAGCGGCTCTCATAATTCACTGCAAATCCAAGATCTGGTCTTGTTTTACATGACAAATACAAAAGACTACCTACAGCTTCACGATATGGAAATTTAATGTTTTCATCATCTTGATTTTCTTCACTTATCTTCCCTTCTGGAACTAATGGAGTCTTCATACCCTTACAGTTAGTCATATTGAATCTTTCTAGTACTTTCTTCACATACTGTTCTTGATGAAGAAATATTCCATTCTCTGTCTTCATTATTTGTATGCCTATGTATGTGTCTGGATTATCTACCACAGACATTTCAAAATTCTTCTTTAGTTTCATAAGAATATTTTCAATTTTGTCCAAGTCTTTTCCTATTAGGATTCCATCATCGACGTGTATAGCCATGTACATTTCTTCAGTTACATCTTTAAATATGCACTGATCTGATTTCAACTGAATTAGTCCTTCTGATTTTAGGAACTCTGTCAGAGTTTTATTCCATTTTGATGGAGCTTGCCTAAGTCCATAGAGAGCTTTCTTCAAAACACAGATTTGTCCAGCTTCTTGGTATCCTTCAGGTACCTTCATAAAAATCTTTTCATCTAGCTTCCCATAGAGAAATGCTGTTTTTACATCAAACAGTTTTATATGGAAATTTTTCTCTGCTGCCAGAGCAAACAACAGTCTTAATGAACATATATCTACTACTGGTCTGAATAATTCCTTGAAATCGATTCCCTTTTCTTGTTGACAACCCTTGACAACCAGTCTGGCCTTATATCTACCATCATCTTTGACCTTAAAGATCCATTTGCTTGTTAAGATCTGTTTCCCTTTTGCCTCTTCTGGAGTGATCACCTTCCATGTTTCATTTTGTTCAAGTGATTTCTTTTCTTCTTCTATTGACTTTAACCAATTTTCTTTGTCTGGACCATTAATACATTCCTCAAATGAAAGTAATGCTGTTTCATAATCATCATACTTTGAAGGTTTCTTCAAATTAATTCTGTTCCTAAGATTATAGTTTCTTGTGTTTTCATTGTGTACACTTTCTTCTTTTTCTTCTTCTTCACTTTCTTGTTCTTCTTCTACTCCATTTTCTTGCTTTTGAATTTCATTTACTTGTTTGTTAATATCATTTGATGGTTCACCAATAACAAGAATCTTCTGTATAGTTTCTTTTGTCACTTTCTTTTCAAATTCAACATCTCTTGACACCACAATATTTCTTCTATCTGCATCAAAAAGTCTATAGCCATTGGGGGCATAACCAACAAAAATGTATGGTTTACTTCTTTCATCTAGTTTCTTCAAGTATCCTAGATTTTTGGCAAAAACATTTGATCCAAAAATTTGAAGTCTTGACAGATCAGGTCTTTTCCCAAACCATTTTTCTGCAGGTGTGGCACTTTGATTGACAGTTGGGCTCCTGTTAATTAAGTACGTAGCTGTGAGAACTGCCTCTCCCCATAGCTCTTTCTGCATTTTGCTATCAAATATCAAAGCTCTTGCCTTGTTCATTATTGTTAGATTTAATCTTTCTGCTTTCCCATTGAGTTGAGGACTATAAGGAATACTATAATCTAGCACAATTCCTTTTCCTTCACACCAATTCTTAAAATCATTACTGGTGTATTCACCACCTTTATCACACCTTATTTTTGACACTTTCAAACCAAACTGATTTTCACTTTCTAGCACATATTTCCTTAGGAATCTTGGAGCTTCCGACTTGTATCTTAACAAATAGGTGCCGGCCGCGGTGGCCGAGGTGACTGAGGCGCTCCAGTCACGGTCAGCACGGCCACCACGGTCGGGGGTTCGAGTCCCCCTTCGGGCATGGATATTTGTGCCGTCCTAGTTTGTAAGTAGTTCATAAGTAGTCCACTCCCATGAACCACAGACATTGCCGAGGTGGGGTGGCTTGCGTGCCTCAACGATACAGATAGCCGTACCGTAGGTGCAACCACAGCGGAGGGGTATCTGTGGAGAGGCCAGACAAACGTGTGGTTCCTGAAGAGGGGCAGCAGCCTTTTCAGTAGTTACAGGGGCAACAGTCTGGATGATTGACTGAGCTGGCCTTGTAACATCAGCTAATGTGGCTTTGCCACACAGCTACTGCGACCGGCTGAAAGCAAGGGGAAACTACAGCCGTTATTTTTCCCGAGGACATGCAGCTCTACTGTATGGAAATATGATGATGGCATCCTCTCGGGTAAAATATTCCGGAGGTAAAATAGTCCCCCATTCGGATCTCCGGGCGGGGACTACTCAGGAGGATGTGATCATCAGGAAAGACAATACTGGCATTCTACGGGTCGGAGCGTGGAATGTTAGATCCCTTAATCGAGTAGGAAAATTAGAAAATTTAAAAAGGGAAATGGATAGGTTGAAGTTAGATATAGTGGGGATTAGTGAAGTTCGGTGGCAGGATGAACAGGATTTCTGGTCAGGTGAGTACAGGATTATAAATACAAAATCAGTTGGGGGTATCACAGGAGTAGGATTGATAATGAATAAGAAAATAGGAATGCGGGTAAACTACTATGACCAGCGCAGCGATCGTATTATCATTGTCAAGATAGATACGAAGCCAACACCGACAACAGTAGTACAGGTTTATATGCCAACTAGCTCTGCCGATGATGAGGAGATCGAAGAAATATATGAGGAGCTAAAGGAAATTATTCAGACAATTAAGGGAGAGGAAAACTTAATTGTTATGGGAGACTGGAATTCGGTAGTAGGACAAGGAAGGGAAGGGAAGATAGTGGGTGAATATGGTCTGGGCAAAAGGAATGAAAGAGGAAGCCGCCTGGTAGAATTTTGCACGGAACATAATTTAGTTATAACAAACACCTGGTTTAAGAATCACAAAAGAAGGTTGTACACGTGGAAGAGACCAGGAGACACCGGGAGATACCAGATAGATTTTATAATGGTAAGACATAGATTTCGGAACCAGGTTTTGAAGTGTAGGACATACCCAGGGGCAGACATAGACTCTGACCATAACTTGTTGGTTATGAACTGTAGGCTGAAACTGAAGAAACTACAGAAAGGTAGGAAAATAAGGAGATGGGACCTAGATAAATTGAAGGAACATGAAGTTCTTAAGAATTTCAGAGGGAGCTTCAGGCAACAATTGACAGAAACAGGGGAAAATAAAACAGTTGAGGAGGAATGGGTAAAATTGAGAGATGAAATAGTGAAGGCAGCAGAGGACAAAATAGGTAGGAAGGCAAGACCTACAAAGAATCCTTGGATATCACAGGAGATACTAAATTTAATCGATGAAAGGAGAAAATATAAAAATGCAGTAAATGAAACAGGCAAAATGGAGTACAGACGACTAAGAAATGAGATTGACAGGAAGTGCAAAATGGCTAAGCAGGACTGGCTAGAAGGCAAATGCAAGGATGTAGAAGAATGTATAAATAGGGGAAAAATAGATACAGCCTACCGGAAAATAAAAGAAACATTTGGTGATAAGAAAAACAGCTCTATGAATATCAAGGACACTGATGGAAAACCAGTTCTCAGCAAAGAAGGGAAAGCTGAAAGGTGGAAAGAGTATATAGAGGGGCTCTACAAAGGAAATGAACTTCGAGACACTATTGTAGGAAGGGAAGAGGATGTAGATGATGATGAAATAGGAGATACTATACTGAGAGATGAATTTGACAGAGCACTGAAAGATCTAAGTCGAAACAAGGCCCCTGGAATAGATGATATCCCGTCAGAGCTACTGAAGTCTCTGGGAGAACCAGCCATGACAAAATTGTTTCACATTGTGTGTAAGATGTATGAGACAGGTGAAGTACCCTCAGACTTTAAGAAAAATGTTATAATCCCCATTCCAAAGAAAGCGGGTGCAGACAGGTGTGAAAACTACAGAACTATCAGTTTAATAAGTCATGGTTGCAAAATATTAACACGAATTATATACAGAAGGATGGAAAAGCTGGTAGAAGCCGACCTCGGGGAAGATCAGTTTGGGTTCAGGAGAAATGTAGGAACACGGGAGGCAATACTCACTTTACGCCTTATCCTAGAAGATAGATTAAGAAAAGGCAAACCAACATTTCTAGCTTTTGTAGATTTGGAGAAGGCTTTTGACAATGTTGATTGGAATAAACTCTTTCAAGTTCTGAAGCAAGCAGGAGTAAAATATAGGGAGCGTAAGGTTATTTACAACTTGTACAAAAACCAGACAGCGGTTGTCAGAGTTGAAGGGCATGAAAGGGATGCAGTGGTTGGGAAGGGAGTAAGACAGGGTTGTAACCTTTCCCCAATGTTGTTCAATTTGTACATTGAGCAAGCTATAAAGGAAAGCAAGGAGAAATTTGGAGAAGGAATTAAAGTTCAGGGTGAAGAATTAAAAACATTGCGTTTTGCCGACGACATAGTAATTCTGTCAGATACAGCAAAGGACCTGGAAGAGCAATTGAACGGAATGGATAGTGTGCTTAAAGGTGCATATAAGATGAACATTAACAAGAGTAAAACTAGGGTAATGGAGTGCAGTGTAAGAAAATCAGGTGATGCTGAAGGAATTAGATTAGGTAACGAAACAATAAAGGAGGTAGATGAGTTTTGTTACTTGGGCAGTAAAATAACAAATGATGGTCGCAGTACAGATGATATAAAATGCAGAATGGCAATGGGTAGAAAGGCATTTTTGAAAAAGAGAAATTTGTTAACATCGAATATTGATTTAAGCCTAAGGAAGTCCTTTCTGAAGACATTTGTATGGAGTGTTGCCTTGTATGGGAGTGAAACATGGACGATAAGCAGTGTGGACAGAAAGAGGATAGAGGCTTTTGAAATGTGGTGCTACAGAAGAATGCTGAAGATTAGGTGGGTGGATCGCGTAACTAATGAGGAGGTACTGAACCAAATTGAGGAGAAAAGAAATTTCTGGCATACCTTGACTAAAAGAAGGGATAGATTGGTAGGACACATTCTTAGACATCAAGGAATTGTGAATTTAGCGTTGGAGGGAAGTGTGTGGGGTAAAAATCGCAGAGGGAGACCAAGAGACGCGTATAGTAAGCAGATTCAAGTGGATGTGGGTTGTCGTTCTTATGAGGAGATGAAAAGGCTTGCTCAGGATAGAGTAGGGTGGAGAGCTGCATCAAACCAGTCTCTGGACTGAAGACCACAACAACAACAACTCATAAGTAGTTTGTAAGTTTAGGGACTGATGACCCCGTAGTTAAGTCCCATAAGCTTCACAAACATTTGAACATTTAACAAATAGGTCACACAAAAATGGGTGTAATCATCTAATACTGTCATGTAGTACCTATATCCATCATATGTTGGGGGATCTATCTCTCCACAGATATCAGTATGTATTATTTGAAGTGGTCTTGTTGCTCTTTCTCTCTCAGTAGAAAATGGCTTTCTTGTTAGCTTAGCTCTCACACAAGCATCACATAATTTTTCTGCCGAGCATAAACCCTTAGGAATTCCATCACACATTTTCTTGATCTTTGAAGTACAACTTATGCCTGGATGATCCAACTTCTTATGCCATTCTTGTTTTTCTTCTTGTGTCAGTAGTGATTGCACTCCTGATTTAATGGTTACTTCGTACAGTCCATTTCTTGTTTTGTGTCCTTTCAAAACGAGTTTTTCATCTTTGTATATTTGAACATTATGTTTACTAAAGACAACTGTACCATCTTTTTCAGTTATAACATTCACAGACATCAAATTTCTGCTTAGTTGAGGTACATACATAACACCATTGAGAACACAGTTATCACCTTCAAAGTTTCCTGTTGCTTTTATTTCCATTGACTCACCTTCTTTAGCAACTTTCACGACACTGTCATAGTGTTTCACGTTTGTTAACTTGTCAATCTCATTATACATATGTCCTGTACACGCACTATCAACAACCATTACCATATCTTTTTTCTCATTGGATTCTTCCAAAGTCTTGTCTTTGTCACATTCATATGCAATACATGCTTTGTCTTCTATCTTTTTTTCTTCATTAGGCACTAGATCACCTTTAGTATCTTCTAAAGTGAAAAATGATATTTTAGTGTTATCTTTGTTCTTAAAATAACAGTCATCTTCTTTGTGGTTTGTCTTCTTGCAGTGTGGACAGGGCTTGTAAGTTCTTGTTTTTGCTCCTTGAATTTGATTTTTATTTTTAAAGTAGCAATCTTCTTCTTTGTGGTTATTTTTCTTGCATATAGGACAGTGTTCCTTCTTCTTAGGCTTCTTACATTCTCTTGCAAAATGTCCATGTCCACCACAGTTGTTACAAATTAGGTCTTTTCTTTTATTAAAATGAACACCAAAGGCAATACTCTCTTCTTGGTTATTACTTCTCAGTCGTTCCTCTTCTCTTATGAGCCTTGCAATTAAATTTTCCATAGTCTTCTCACCACTGGGTGATGAATCCCATGCTGGAGAAAAGTGTTTGAATTCATCTGGCAAAATAGACAGTATTTTAGGTATTATCATAGTATCTGACATCTTTTCTGACTGGAGACGATTCAGTTCAAAAGCTATATTCTGCAGTGCACTTATATTACTTGCTATGTCTCTAGTTTTATCATATTTGAAACTGTAAAATTCCTGAAGTAATTGTTGAATTCTTTGAGAAGCATCTCTTTTGTTAATTGCTTTAAGTTTATCATACATAGCCTTAGAAGTTTCACAACACAATGCATGTGGCTTTACCTTTTTATCGATTGTTCTCATTATGTAATGTTTTGCCTTGCTGTCTCGTTGCTGCCATTTCTTCTTTTTCTCTTCAGTTTCACAATTTTGTAGTGTTTCTGTACCATCTACAATATTACAGAGATCTTGTGTACTGAACAATATTCTAATTTCAACATCCCACATGCTGAATGTAGTACTGTCTTTAAGCACTTGTATATCTTGAAATACTTCCCTCTCTTCAAACATTCTTGAAGTGGTTTCTTCTGTTTCTTAATTGTCAGTGTATTCTGTTTTTAGTTTTATTTATTCTTTTAGAGCTCTGGGCCCATAACCTGCTGAGTTATTAATTATTTTTAAGTTAACTTTATTTAAAGAACACTCACTTAAACACAGAATACAAACGTTGCTTATTTTGTTGCTATGACAACCACAGATAGTTTTTTTTCCTATATAGTCTCTTAGATTCCAGCCTTAAAAAAGAACATAAAGCAAACATTGGTTTTTACCTGTAAACATTTCCAACATAGGTTGCATGCCGTAATTCTTATTTTTATTTTTCCGACTTCGTAATTATTTCATTTTTGTGTTTTTTCTGAGACAGGACCTCATCCGTCTCTGTAATCGCCCCCTATCGCGTTTAGCTGTATTTCATTCGCTTCCTTATATATTTCTAAGCATTTCTATGGGTTGAATACTGTACTTAATTTTCTTTATTTTTCGGAAACTGAATTTATTCAATTTTATCGGTTTTCGGAACCACGTGGGGCCGAGCTCTGACTTCCGGGGTTTGCAGCTAGCCGCCTGAATTCACGCCACTTCTCTTATAAAACCAGTACGTAAATCGATTTCTAACAGACTGCAACTTAAGCATCCACCTTCAGTGGATTGCGTTCATGTAACGTAGCCGTGCATCGTTGTTAGCGTGGTTGCTCGCAGTCCAATTCAGATGTAATTTAACTTGGCTATACACGCACACCATCTCAAAACAGGGACAACAGACCAGAGTCAGCTTCAAAGTGTTTTTGTAGATTGTGTTTTGTGCTACCTCCGACTTGCTGAAATTCGCCTACGATAGTGGCGCCTGCTTCCGCCTCGTCTCAGCATGCTAATGTTGGTGAGTTTCGCTGTGGCATTGCGTGTATGTGAGAGAATGAGTGTTGTTTATGAATTCTTACCCCAAGTAGCGCTAAATCATGTATAATTTAGGCTGGGTACCGTCCGTATTAATCCATGTAAGAGATGCATTTTTATTGCATTAACAAAATTGGTTTCCCATTTTCCTTGTTTTCTATCTGAATTAACAAGTTTAAGTTCAGCATAATCCGTAAGTTGCCTATAAATTGTAGTTTTAGAGCACCTTCCCTCTTTTATTTAATATTGTTCTTCATAAGTCCTGAGAACTAGCTCAGATGCAATTTTTCTTTTATCTAAATTCTGTTGCCATAAATTCTGTTTCGCCATAAATGTTTTCTTAGCCACCTTTCTAAGATAACTTTAATTGTGATGGCTTGCTTATTAATGTCTGTGTGAAATAAGGTGTTAGCTGCTATGTATATTGACCACTGTAGTATTAACTTCCTGTTATTGAAGTAATTTGAAACGAGTCAGTTCTCAGTTTGGGCCAGGGAACAAGGCTTTGTAGCAGGGAGTAACCAGTAGTTCACAGGGACCTCATTTACTAATTTTAGTGATAAAAGAAGGCTCTTGTTACGTACAGTGGTCGACTTTTAATTGTGATATTAAGTTAGAGGATAAATTATTATTCTTCTATTATTATGAGTTATTTCAATGTTATATGTCAATTTTTGTGTTTTGCCAATCAACTGATGGGAAGTAGAATTTTTATTATATATATATATATATATATATATATATATATATATATATATAGGAACATTGTAACCTTAATGTTAAAATATTTATTAAGGACTAAAGGCCTAGGCGTTCAGTTCACCATATGGCTAATTTAAGTGAATTCTTTTGGAATGAGTGTTTTAATTTTAAAATGTTTTTTGTATGAACCTCTATCGAGGTTATTTGTATTATTAGTTTAATATGTCCTGTGGTAACAAGATTTTGTAGCAGGGAGTGACCGGTGGTTCACACGGCCCTTATTTGCTAATTTTAGTGATAAAATAAAGCTCTTGTTGTGTACAGTGATCGACTTTCATGTTTCACAAAGGAAGATTGCACTGTAGTTCCTTCTCTAGATTGCCACACAAATTGCAACATATCATATATTGAAATAATTGACAGAGAGATAGGAAAATAATTAAAATCGCTCAAAAGAGGAAAGGCCACAGGACCAGATGGGATACCAGTTCGTTTTTACCCAGAGTACGTGAAGGAACGTACCCCCCTTCTTGCATTGGTGTACCATAGGCCTCTAGAAGTTCGTAGTGTTCCGAAAGATTGGAAAATGGTGCAGGTCATCCCCGTTTTTAAGAAGGGACGTCGAAGAGATATGTAGAACTCTAGGCCTATATCTCTAACGTCGGTCAGTTGTAGAATTTTGGAACATGTATTATGTTCGAGTATAATGATATTTCTGGAGACTAGTAATCTGCTATATAGGAATCAGCATGGGTTTCGAAAAAGGCGATCGTGTGAAATCCAGCTCGCGCTAATCGTCCACGAGACTCAGAGGGCCGTAGACATGGGTTCTCAGGTAGATGCTGTCTTTCTTGACTTCTGCAAGGGGTTTGATACAGTTCCCTACAGACGTTTAATGAACAAAGTAAGAGCATATGGTCTATCAGACCAATTGTGTGATTGGATTGAGGAGTTCCTAGATAACAGAATGCAGCATGTCATTCTCAATGGAGAGAAGTCTTCCGAAGTAAGAGTGATGTCAGGGGTGCCACAGGGGAGTGTCGTGGGTCCGTTGCTGTTCACGATATATATAAATGACCTTGTGGATAACATCGGAAGTTCAATGAGGCTTTTTGCAGATGATGCTGTAGTATATAGCGAGGTTGTAACAATGGAAAATTGTATTGAAATGCAGGGGGATCTGCATCGAAATGACTCAAGGTGTAGGGAATGTCAATTGAATCTCAATATAGACAAGTGTAATGTACTGCGAATACATAGAAAGAAAGATCCTGTATCATTTAGCTACACTATAGCAGGTCAGCAACTGGAAGCAGTTAATTTCATAAATTATCTGGGAGTAAGCATTAGGAGTGATTTAAAATGGAAGGACCATATAAAATCAATCGTCGGTAAAGCAGATGCCAGACTTAGATTCATAGGAAGAATCCCAAGGAAATGCAGTGCGAAAACAAAGGAAGTAGGTTACAGTACACTTGTTCGCCCACAGCATGAATACTGCTCACTGGTGTGGGATCCATACCAGGTGGGGTTGATAGAGGAAGTAGAAAAGATCCAATGGAGAGTAGCGCGCTGCGTTACAGGATCATTTGGTAATCGAGAAAGCGTTAAGGAGATGATCGATAAACTGTAGATGAAGACTCTGCAGGAGAGACACACTGTCGCTCGGTATGGGCTTTTGTAGAAGTTTCGAGAACATGCCTTTACCGAGGAGTCTAGCAGTATATTGCTTGCTCCTACGTATATCTCGCGAAGAGATCATGAAGATGAAATCAGAGAGATTATAGCCCATACGGAGGCATACCGACAATCCTTCTTTCCGCGAACAATATGTGACTGGAATAGGAGGGAGAACCGATAGTGGTACTCAAGGTACCCTCCGCCACACACCGCCGGGTGTCTTGCGGAGTATGGATGTAGATGTAGAACGGAATAGCCAGGGCTGCACTCAAGAACATTGATGTATATTTCATAAATCAGTACTCATGATTTTTATTTGATTTAAAGGAGGAATGGTAAAATATACATACAGGTTACAACTTCCTCCTTTAAATACAAAAATGATGAGTACTGATAGTAATCTACAATCATGAAGTATACATTGATGTTCTTGAGGCAGCCCCGACTCTTCTGTTCCTGTGCAGTGTCGACCAAATTAATTTTCTTGATAAGCTGCTTCAGTAAACCTGAAGCAATAATATAATCTTATATATACTCCGCAATCCACCGTAAGGTGCGTGGCGAGGGTACACTGTACCACTACTAGGTATTTCCTTTCCTATTCCACTCCCAAATAGAACGAGGAAGAAAAGAATGCCTATATGCCTCTGCACGAGCCCTAATTTCTCTTATCTTGTCTTTGTGATCACTACGCGAAATGTAAGTAGGCGGCAGCAAGATCGTACTACACTCACCTTCAAATTCTGGCCCTCCAAATTTCGTCAACAGAAATTCACGAAAAGAACGTCGTCTTTTCTCCAGCGATCCCCAATTGTGTTGCCGGAGCATTTTCGTGACACTCGCGCATTGGTCGAACCTACCAATAACAAACCCAGCTGCTTGCCTCTGAACTGCTTCTATGTCTTCCTTTAAATTGATCTGCTGCAGATACCAAACATTTGAGCAATACTCAAGACGTGATCGTACAAGCGTTTTATACGCGGTCTCCTTTACAGGTGAAGTACATCTTCCCAAAATTCTCCCAATAAACTTAAGTCGGCTGACTGCCTTACTCACAACTGTCCTTACATTTGCGTTCCATTTCATACCGCTCTGCAATGTTACGCCTAGATATTTGAACGACACGACAGCATCAAGAAGCTCACTAATAATACTGTATTCGAACATTATGGGATTGTTTTTCCTACTCATGTGCATCACCTTACATTTTTCTACATTGAGAGCTAGCTGCCATTCTTCGCATCAACTACAAATTTTGTCTAAGTCATCCTGTATGCTTTTACAGTTAGTTAAAGACGACACCCTCCAATACATCACGGCATCATCAGCAAACAGCCGCAAATTACAAGTTACTCTGTCCATCAGATCATTTATATAGATAGAAAATAATAGCGGTCCTATCACACTCCCCTGGGGCACGCCTGACGATACACTCGCCTCTGATGAACACTCGTCGCCGAGAACAACGTACTGCGTTCTATTACTTAGGAAGTCTTCCAGTCAGTCACAAATCTGTGAACCTATTCCATAACGTCGTACCTTTGTTAGCAGTCTGCAGAATGGCATCGTGTCGAACGCCTTTTTGAAGTCGAGAAAAACGCAATCCGCCTGTTGCCTTTCATGTATGGCTCTCAAGATGTCATGTGAGAAAAGGGCAAGCTGAGTTTCACATGAACGATGTTTCCTAAACCCGTGCTGATTCATAGAAAGAAGCTTTCCTGTTTCAAGGAAATTTACTATATTAGAACTGAGAATATGCTCCAAAATTCTACATGAAACTAATGTCAACGATATTGGCCTGTAATTGTGTGGGTCAGTTCTCTTTCCTTTCTTATACACGGGAGTCACCTGCGCTTTTTTCCAATCACTAGGAACTTTACGCTGAATTAAAGATTCGCGATAAATGCAAGCTAAGTAGGGGGCCAATGCCGCAGAATACTCTTTGTAAAACCGAACTGGTATTCCATCTGGACCAGCAGACTTTTTCGCATTTAGCTCTCTCAGCTGCTTCTCTACACTGGAAATACCTATTACTATGTCCTCCATTTGGGAATTAGTACGTTGAACAAATGATGGTACATTTGTGCGGTCCTCCTACGTGTAGATTTCTTAAAGGTTAAATTTATAACTTCAGCTTTACGCTTGCTTTCTTCTCTTACTGCTCCCGAATGATCAACGAGTGACTGGACAGTGGGCATTGACCCGCTTATCGATTTTACATGTGCACAGTCCCTGCTTCAGCCCTTTAGGACACAACCCAGTGGCTAAGAGAAATACAGTGAAAAGGCAATTTTTAATGTTATTGTGTGTATCGATTTTACATAGGGCCAGAATTTTTTCGGGTTCTTGGAAAGATCGTTTGGTAAAGTATGGCTGTGGTAATTGTTGTGTGCTTCGCGCATCGATCTTTTTATAGACGCACGAATCTCTACTAACTTTTGCCTGTCATCATTAGCATGTTCTTTTTTGAATCGAGAGTGCAACAGTCTCTGCTTTCTCAGCAGCTTTCTAACATTATTATTATACCGCGGTGGATCTTTTCCATCCTTAATCGTATTTACTGTCACATATTTCTCTGACCCTTTATTTACAATGGAATTAAATTTAGTCCACAATTCCTCTACATCCATAGTCGCGGAATTAAACGAAGCCCATTCATTTTCTAAGTGGGATCCTAGCATTTGTTTATCGGCTCTTCCCAACAAAAACACGCTCCTAGCCTTCTTGATTGGTTTATGATCTTTGGTCACCATCGACGCTATGACGATATCACGATCACTAATTCCTGTCTCTACACAGACATCGTTAATAAGGTCAGGCCTATCGTGGCTATAAGGTCAAAAAAATTTCCATTGCACGTGGATTGCCGGTTTAACTGCTCAAGACAGTTTTACAACTAATATTACATGGCCCGGATACCTACACCTGGTGTAGTCTTTCTTTGAATGGCTCTAAAACTGCTACAGCAGCACTGGAGGACCGGTAAAAACACCCTGATCTACGTGCCCAGATAACTTCACAGTTTCTTTCAACCTAGATATCAGTAGAAACAATATCTTTGTCCACAGCGATGAATACTCTTCCTCCAGTTGTATCCGATCTATCTTTCCGATATACATTCCACAACCCTATGCACAAGTTATGAAGTACTATGGTGATGTGTGTGAGATGCACCTCCTGATAGTAAGGAGGGCGGTGTAATATTTAGGATATTGTTGTTATAAGGCTTATTTCTGAGACAGCATGCCGCGTGATATGTGTCTTTGTCAAGAGGAAGCGGCATGGTATTCAACTATGACCCTTTTAATTTTTAGTTTATATGTATGAAATAATGTGATTGTATGAGTGGATATCATGATAAGTGTGTGAAGTGCATCATTTAAAAACATTAATGCCAAACAGTATTGTACACTATTGTGAAGACGTAAACCAGATGAGCTACTGAGTAAAGAAAAACACATTTTATCAAGTCAGATTAAGGATAAACACGTTCCTGAGTTAGCCTAACAAGGAGACCACATGGGTATCGGGTTTTTAGAATTTCTTAATATTTATGCTATTTGAAGTTCAGAACTTCTACATCTACATGTACAATCTGCCAGCCACATTGGAGTGCATGGCAGAGGGTTCACCGAAGCGCTTTTATGACTTTTCTCTACGGTTCTATTCTCTAATAAATCACGCGAAAAAGGAACAACTAAATCTTTCCGTTTTCAATCTCGTTTCTGTTATTTTATTTTCGTGATCATGTCTGTTTATATAGGTGGATGCTAACAATATATGTTCGCATTCTGAAGAGATAATAGTGAAAGAAATTCCGCAAATAGATCTCGCCACAACAAATAACATATTTCTTTTAATGATTTCCACCCCAACCTGTGCAACATTTCTGTGACAATCTCTTTCCTATATAGCGATAGTACAAAATGAGCTGCCCTTCTCTGAACTTTCTCTAAATCGTCTGTTGGTCCCACTTGGTGGGGATCCCACAATGTGCAGCAATACTCTAAAATAGGACTTACAAGTGTAATGAAGGCATTTTATTTAATAGAACTTTTCCATCTTCTAAGTGTTCTGCAACCGAAATGTAGTCTTTGGGTCGCTTTCCCTACAATATTTTCTGTGTTTTTCCAGTTTAAGTTGTTTGTAAATAACAGTTATTGGTACCTATGTTTACTTTGATAAACTTCAAATTCGACTTTCTCAAGAATTTTTTAGAGTTGTGTCTAATGGCTTTAGCTGATTGTTATTTGAGTGCTGAACTTCAGATACCATCAATATAAAAAAATTCTAAAATCTCATGCCCATGTGGTCTCCTAGTAAGACATACAGAAATGTGACAGTGGAGAAATGTAGTAGAACTTATTGTACTCATACTCTCCTGAAGAATATATGATCAACTGATATGATTTTAACCAAATTACCCTTGTAGGCAATGATTCATTATTAAGTACTCTTGTTACTTGAATGAAAAATCGGTCGGGGGTTCGAATCCCCCCTCGGGCATGGATATTTGTGCCGTCGTAGTTCGTAAGTAGTTCATAAGTAGTTTGTAAGTTTAGGGACTGATGACCCTGTAGTTAAGTCCCATAAGCTTAACAAACATTTGAACATTTTTTTGAATGAAAAATCGTACAAAATTCAAATATAATAGCCGAGTCAACAGAACATCCTGTATACATAAGATGTACTCATTACAAACAGAATATTATTTAGTAGGAGGTGCAGCATCTGGAGTATCTCAGTCACAAACTTGTAGTTTGTTATATTAAAACACTTTGAGACTATGACTAGGTTACATAAGTTTCCAGTAAATTCACAAATGCTTAATTGATGTACTGAATTTTTAAGGAATGATAATATTTTCACATAACACATTTTCCTGAAGCTGAGTAACAAAGACTTTTGCAGTTAATGAGGTCTATTTCGAGCTGGAGACAAACACTCTGACTGCATTATTTCCTGGTAGCCATACAGGTTTATTTTACATGTAGAAGTAGTTAGAGGGTGTAGGGTCTAGTTTAATGCCTGAGGGTATATGATGTCGAATTTACGATCACGTATCTCCGAGGGTCAACATTGAGTGTGAAATGAAAATTGAAACCTAATGTAAGGATTGAGATAGATCTATGTCTATCTCATCACAACAATTTTGATGAAGGGTTTGGAATATGTAGAGATAGTTTAAATGTGTATAGATGAGTAATAAAAGAAAAACGGAAAGGGTAAAGAACATATAACAATAAATATGAATATAGATTGAGGAATTAGTAAATGTCCTTTGAATGAGATAATGGCAAACCGAATTTATTGTTAACATTGTAACAAATTATTTATATTCTTAAATTTGTTGGTTCTCTATACTGCATATTTTCTTGTGGGGAAAGTAAGAATAATTATTTGTTGATGTTTGTGTTATACTTTGAGACTCACATAGAGAGTATTTCAATTTTTGCATATGGGTGTGATCAAACCATAGGGTTATGCCCAATAATGACAATGCTACCCATGCATTGTGTTCAATCAAAAATCGAAATCTCTTAAGTAAAACTGGTTCCACTCCATGCTGGTGGCTGGTACAGTAACTGGTTATGAATATATCACAAAAGTCAGTCTCAGTTTTTGTTATTACTAACGATTTCGCTCTTTTGAGGCATCATCAGATTATATAAATTAGGTGAGCTAATTGTCATAAGAAACCATCTACTTTGTAGGTGGTTAAGCCTATATTCCTGTAATTGCACTAGCTTTAACTAGTACTTTATATGTTCATATCTTCACCGATTTTATGAATGGTAATTTCTGTAATGTTAAGTTGTATACCTTTTAATTGCACCTGTTGTGATAAGTATTTTACTACTGTAGACACTGGGTTTGACTAGTTTTTTAATATTTGATGGCTGCACAAGGATGCGATCTCTCAGCTTCTCCCCAGTCGCTTTGCATTATTTTAATTCGATGTCTTTTTCTCTGTTTAATTGATTTTGCAATTACTTCACTACACCAGTTAACAACGCCATCTACCCACCATGGTCGTCACTAAATAATTTGCGCATATGGCTTCTTATCTGTTGTGGCCCACAACGAGGTCGGCAGCCATCGCCAGCCGCATTCTGTCTGGCTGCTCAGTCCTGTGCACAACACGTTGGTTTCACCTAACGTAAGTCACCATAGTTTCGTCATAATGTCGCTTATTCACATTTAGCAGCTTGATATAGCACTTTAGATTTGCCTACATTCTCCCATTTCATGCCAAAATTAAAAAAAAATGAAACAACCATGATTATGTTTTCTTCGTAGATGGTTTTTATGATGACAAGTACCTCACCTCATATTTATATAATCTGATGGTGCCTCAAAAGGGCGAAATGCACCAGTAATAATAAAAACTTTTGCAACTGAGAGTGACTTTTGTGAGAAATTTCTTAAACCAAAATGACGTGTGTGATAAAAAGGAGATGAAGGACAATGAATTAGTGAACACATTTAGAGGTCAGTAAGAATGATGAGTGAATGAGTGTAACTGCGGAGTGAGGTAAAAGGTATGATCACGTGTAGTGGCCAGAAAGTGTTGTAGGTGATTTAACCCTGAAACAACACTTACCTGTTCTGTGCTACGGTGAATTGCACATCAAAGCCTGGTATGCTTCCTTGATTATCGTGACGAACGACGTTAAATGTATGCAAGGCAAAGCAACAGCCAGATCCAGGACCTCAGAACCGCTTCACTGTGGAGCACTCAACAGGTATGTTGGAACTGCTGGCACATCACTCACTGTGACACATTCTCAGGGACAACCTACCAACCTTTGCATGCTAAAGCATCTGATGAGGACCAACCACCAGGCACCTCACATGAGATTGGTCACCCTGTATAGTGAGCGACATATGGACGCCACCGACAGGCCTTTACAAATGAACATTAATGAGCATAGCGGAACAATACCCTGAGGTGGTTAGACAAATTCCAAAACTGCCAAATAAATATGCTGCATGTCAAAAATTTAAACTGAGAGTTTCATACGTGAAAAATTGACATGTATATGTTTATTAACTATGAGTAGTGAAAATATTTTTAATATCTGTATGTTAGTTTACAGTAGCTATACTTCTATATAGTTATAGTTCGATTCTTTTCCTTCCAGTAGTGAGCAGACAAAGAGGAGCAAATACTGATTTATATTAAGGTGCTTTTACAAAAGGCCCAGCAAATACCTACTACTTTGCATTTAGAGTAATATTTCTGCCATATGTGTGGTACATCCGCCAGAAGTATGGGAGTACATGTAACGATACATGAGTTAGGATTGAGAAATGTGAAGAGGAGTGGCAAAATTAAGTTATCCATTAATTCATAAGGTGTATATTTTTTCCATTTTGTTTTTACAATCCCAACACATGATATCGACTACAAATTATTTCTCTGGTTAGTAAGCACATCATTGACACAAATGATGAGTAGATTGTTCATCTATCACAAAATATGTGAATAATTATAGTTATCTTCTGTCTGTGAGCCAATGTAGACACATTGTATAGACATGATGTATAAAAAGTTTGTCTTTTTACAAAAGTGATGTACTAGGTGCAGAAATTTCACTTTCACCCACATTTGGTGGAAATATTTCAACAACATTATCATTTACTCAGGCAGTTTGTGTCTATTCAGATTGTTCAAAAAATTTACTAGCATCTTGTGGGTCCATTTTTGTTAATTGTCTGTGGGCTCTGAATGTGCTAAGGTATAAGTTAAACTGAAAACTGGCTGTTATAGAATTGCCTGGTAAAAACAATACGGTAGAATATTCAGGACATACAAGTAATAGAGTTTCACCAAGTAAATTTCACATATCTGTGACTGATATAAAATAATGCTGAACTTGTCACTGCAGTAATACAATATACTGCAACAAAAATCAAAACCAATCACTAAGATTGGAAAAACAGACCTGGCCTTACCTTGTGTTGTCTTGTTACACGGCTGGATGTTTGCATAGTAGAAGCTCAATCTGGATTTTTTTTTCTTTCTTCTAATAGTATTTTCATAATCAGTTCTCTAAAATATTTCTATATCAAAATCTTGTCTCATTCAATGGGATACATAAAATTCAAAAACAATTATTAATATACAGCGTTACTTAAGTTAAAAGTCAAAGTTAAAGAATATATTTTTATGTAATTTTCATGGGATCATAGGATTAATTTTTTTATACACAAAATCTCTCCAGTGCCTCCATTTATAGCATTGCCCCCTCAATTTTTGTTGAAATTTGTGTTATTGAAATTATTCCAAGAGACAGGCTGAAGTTCACTATTGGCCTCCAACAGATTGTGCAGCTGCATTAAGTTGGCAACACAATGGAGATGAATATTATTATTTGTGCTCAGCGTTCATCTTTCGATTGACAATAGTGCTCCCACATCACTGAGTACCCATTATTCTCACCCTCACTCAACTGCGAGTCTTTGTCATACGTATCAAGGACGAAATTTGGTAGTCTGTCTCAAACCATGTGACCTGCTGAGTGTTGCGTCCGTATTTTGAATCCAATGGAGTGTACGTGGACTCTGGTGTTATCGGACATGTTAATGAACTCTCCTTTGTTTCATCGCTTTTCACAACAGCTGAGGAGAACACGTTGGACACCCACATGTGACTTGATGATGCACAGAACAGGTAAGCACCTCTTAGACTCCTATAGCCAACCATACTTTCTGGTACTACATATTAGGTACACAATGTGTCACATACCGCACTCACTGGCCCATCACTTTTAATACGATCAAATTCTTCTCGGATTTCCTGCCGGATCAAGTTGACATGTGTACACAATATTTCTGCACTCCAGCTGACCGCAATCATCAGGTGAGGAAGCTAAGCCGCTCTCACCGTGACAGTGAAATTGTGGAACTGCTGGCTCCATATACACTAGGAATGTACGAAGGCGCATGTGCTAAGAGCAGAGCTAACACGTTTACTCTTAGCTGCAGACCCCTGGCGCGAGTGAATTTGCAGCGCCTCCAAGGTGGCTAATGTCAAAAACGATAGATCGTTTTTTTGTGTCTCGTTTCCGCCGGTTGTCCTAGGCGTCGGTGGCCGAATAGAGAGAGATCAACACAGGGAAATAGCATGCACACGTGTGCACGCCAGTGAGCAGCCAGTGGGACAGCAGAAACTAGAAACACGAAACACTAAGCTAGATTAGAACAACACATATATTTCGAAGAAATGGTACAATACTTAACTTTGTTAATTGAAGACTAGTGGAATGCAGATACATAGTTTAACTAGGTAAAGGCCTGCCTACTGATGGGTCCTAGTGCCTGTCGTAATCCCAAGTGGCCGATGCAGTTCAGTGGTGGCCACGAGCGGAGTTGCAGCAGAGGGCGCTCGTGGCTGACGTCGTAAGAACGCTGCGCCGTGCACGGTGCACGGCGAAAGTACGTGGCGCGCACTTCAGCCTTGTGCGACACCACAGTTTTGAATTTCATTCGTTGGCATTTGATGCAAATACCGATGTTTCGTCAGATCAAGAAAGGATTTCACGATTTACTCAGCAAATAACAACTTTCACGGTTAATTGTGTTATATGTTATTCTGATTTCAATTGCGTCTTTCAAAGCACAATCCCAGTAACGTAAGGTATTTGCAACAACTTGTGTCTTGTTGTATAGCATCATCTGTCCCTCTGAGAGCCAACGAGGATTTTTAAGGCTGCATCAATCGTGTGTGGTGGGGATGTTCAACACATTTGTCACTGACGGTATGAATAGCCGCACTGAGAAGGTATTTTATAAACGCCAGGCTTTCTAAAGCCTAAATAATCTTTAACAGAGCCATGTCTTAGCCAGCGGACGAAAAATACACCTAATTTTTTTTATACTTATTATTTTGGCAGGCACATTACCAGCATAAGATCTGAAAGTGTCTTCAACTGGTTCAGGTGGTGGACCAAACTCAAAGGCCCATCTAACCTACCTGTCCATACAGCCATTTTGGTTGAACACATTCTTGAGACGTTACAGCTCTTGAGGTAAATTGTCAGCATCCGAGATGGCATATGCTCTTTTTACCAAGGTCTGTAGGACTACTGCTCGTTGGAAAGAAGAGTGACAACTGGTCGCATCTAAATATCTATCTGTATGCGTCGGTTTCCTATAAACTCTATGTCCAAGAGTTCCATCATCTTTTTTATAGACAAACACATCCAAAATGGTAACTTGCACTCCTTTTAATTTATATTGCGAATTTTATATTAGGACAGTTAAAATGATCTAATAATTGGTGCAGAGAATCTATTCCATGTTGACAAACAAGAAACATATCGTCAACATATCTAAAAAAGAAATGTGGCTTCAAAAAAGATGTTTTCAGTTCGATTTTCTTAAAGTCATCCATAAAAAGGTGGGCGTCTATGGGGGACAAAGGTCTCCCCATAGCCACACCATTAGTATTCTCAAAATACTTGTCATTGAATAAAAAATAGGTGGACATCAATACATGGTAGCAAAGCTTTGTCATTTTCATATCTAGTTTCTCATTAATTAGGATCAATGACACTTCAAGAGGAACACGAGTAAAAAGAGACACCACATTGAAACTTACAAGTAAATCAGAGAGACCAAGACAAAGAGAGTTCAAGCACTGAATAAAATCCATGGAATTCCATATATGATCTTCGCATTTACCGGCATGAGGGCTGAGGACCGACGCCAAAAATTTTGCCAAATTGTTGTGTAAATTGGGGAGTGAGTCATATCCGGGTGTTAAATGAGTCGTCAACAGTATTTGTATATACCGGGCGACACAAATCAGAATGATTTTTACCACTGCTATCAAATACTCGTGATTTTTGATGTTGCGGATTTTGCTTTCTGCCCCACAAGTTAAAAAAACTGCAACCTGATTGCATGTCTAGCCTCATTTACATGACTGCAAAGTAGATTGTTTTGCTTTAGATCTCTACCCAAAGTGTTAACCCTTTAATGCATAGTGTACCTGATCAGCTACATACCTTATTTTTCCCATTATCCCTCAATCGGATCTTAATTTTACCACAAATTCATTTGTAGTTGTTTGTATACATAGTGTTACATGTGGTAGTAGCTCATCCCATATATTATAAATTGCACAATGCTACTGAATCATTTCGAAAGTTAGATGCACTGTGTTTCTCCTAAGATGTGCGTTTGTTTACATTAGTATTGTTCCTTTGCCATGCAAAAGTAGTTAATCATATAGGTACTACTGTTGCATTATGTGTTACTTTCTGAAAATATGAGAGGCATAATAGTGACATTTACTGTATGGCGTATTTTGTGTTCCGACTTAGTAGAGTGCTGTATTGATCTAACAAATTTAACCTTCTGTAGTTATCTTCTCCCTGTGCTAAACGAACGCCAGAGCAACCGTTTTTAGATATTATGTAATGAAATCTTGACTTAATGTTTAGTTAGAAGTTCTAGGGAAACTTTAACTTCCATCTGTACATGCACTTTGTGGTCTTAAACCTAGTGTGTTTGTTTCTGATAGTTGATCATGAGCCTAAGCCAGTAGCTTGACACGTTATGGAAGCGAAGTACTATTTCATTGTGTGCGAGTGAACCTTCGATCTGCATTCTCCGCATTGCTTGGCTGTCGTCTTGGTGTATTGGTGTCGGGTGCTTGGTAAGCACCTGCATGGCTTGGCGTATGAATCTGTGTGTGAATGTGCTGCAATTTCTCCGTTCCCCCCTATGAAACGTGATCGTAATTAACCTGTACTCAACTTTGCAGGTGGGCAATTTTAGTGCCATGTAATTGTGGATATTTTGAATATTTTGTAAGGTGTGTTTTTATTGTATTTTAAAAAATGGTCTTCCCCCCTTGTTGTTATTGTTTTGAACTATAAAATAATTTGTTAAACTACAATCCTTTTGTGCTAATTTAAATTCTCCCCTCATCATTTATTTTGGATTAATGTGGGTTAATTTGCTCCCTTCTGGAACAGATAATAGTTGCGTTTCCGTTGCCAACATTTATGATTTCTGATTTAGATTCATAACTGCGGATCATTATTTAATTGCGTGCAGTTTCCTCTAAAGATTACAGTAAAGGTAGAACTGTTTGCATAACTTATTGAATCAGAGTTTTGCTTAAGGGAACTGTATACTTCCGCCGCTGTGTGAATATCGCCGTAATTAGATTTTGTGAGCAAGCAGTCAATTGTTAACTTCACAAACACGGCTAGTTAACAGTCAAAAAGAACAGCGGGCGAGTTTCAAACTTAGAGAAAATGATGTTCTAATAATCAAATCCTTTATATCTAGCTCCCTTGTTATCGCTACGAAAGAAGAATATGTAGTAAAAACACTAGAATGTTTCGAGGAAAACAATATTTCTGAGCTACAGTTTGATCCCACTCCAATTTTATAAAAAGAAATTAGATCCGCTGTCAATGATACACGTCTCTTGTTTAAGCCATTCCATAAAAAGCAGTTAATCAACAAGAACCCTCGGCCAACAAATCTTCAGTTCCAGTTTAAGGTCCACAAAATAAACCACCCAACATGTCTTATTTCAAATAGTATGAATAGTGCTTACCATAACTTAGCTGCACTCCTCCATGATAAATTAACCTTCCCAGACCATATGGCTACATTTGTGTACATTAAATTTTACCGCGTCTTTGTTAGAACAGGAATATCTTTCGCAAATGGAAACAGTGTCTACATGGTTGTGAGTGTTTACTCTTTGCATTGCGCACTGGTGATGCCATCTGAGGAGCAACGCTATGAAGATATCAACAATTGAACCAATAGGTACGTTGACACTAGCCACAAAAAGGTGCCATTTGACTTACACTACGGAAAATGGTAGTGTCAATTGCAAATAATTGGATGAGGCCACTCAACTGTCGCCACTCGACAAAGTTCAGGTCATTAGAACTTTGTGGCGCCATTTCTCAAAATAAAAACAAACCGCCACCATGTTTATTTGAAGGCTATTGCTGTATTTGGTGTTTTTGTGTATTTATACATAAGTTTTACAAACAATGTACATTTTAATTGCTCACCAAATTAAAGATCTTTCCAAAATATGTTTTTAAGTATGGTTTGTTGGGTAACAGTGATAGACATGTAGCATCCTGTAGTTAATTTGCGTCTTTTATGATCTTACAACAGTGTATGCTTAATATTTGTGTGTGTGACTAAACAGGTGTTGTTGAGTTGTTACTGAAGGAAGATTTGTAGGTACAGAACAGACTATTTAATTTTACAAATTTGGAAAATAAGTGTGGTGCTGGCAGTGTATACAGATTCTGAAATTGGCATTTTCATTTCTCATAAACACTTGACACATGGATTTTAGAAAGGTAGTGACAAGGTTCATGTTGTAATTTCTGATTGAGTGTATCTGTTAATTAAGGGAATGATCTGTATTAGAGTAACTGTCACTGCAGTCATACAAAGCATAACCTCAAAAATCGATATAAATTAAAAGGTCGTATATAACCCTTTGAGTGCTGCACCTGCGCGTCCAGCTGGCCGAGTCCAGCCTGCCCTGGCAGCCGCCTAGTTCGCCTACCTGCGCTGGCCGCCGTCTCCGCGGCATGTTGTGTGTGCCTGAGCTCTCCGCCTGGCCGTCGTTGCCCTGGCCGGAGTATTTCTGGAACCAGGACGGCTGCAGCAGTTTCGCAGTGTGCTTGCTGACGTTACAAACAAACAGAATGTCTGGGTACTTATTCCTTAACTTTGAATCTTCAAATAATTTCCCGACAGACAATGTAAACTGAAACTCCTTACGCTACTAACATGTAGCCCCTGGGTCATTCCATGTCAAATCGCCTAATTTCGGAACATTTTCCTGCTCTACCATGACGGAAAAATTTATGTGAACATTCGAAGATGTCGCCAATAAATCAATAATGTTAGATTTTAAGATTCGTTGAAGCAATACTGGACGAGTTTTAATCATCTGTTTGACGCCATGCGCAATTTTCCTAAGGGCGAGCGTGACTTCCTGGCGACTTTGAGCTGTTATAACTCGGGAAATCTTTCGATGCCAAATATGAAATTTCACGTGCTATATAGAATCAGAAAAGTTTAAACAAAGTTGCTCTAACAATTTGCGATCCAAAAAACTTCAACGTTAGGCGTGTTATATCTTAGGAACTAACTAACTACAAGGTTCTGATATATGAAGCTTCGTTTGCGTGCCGATTTCCAATACTAAATAAATTATGTATAAGAGTTGAAGATATTATAAAGGATAAAAATGCGGTATTTTCAATCTTATTTTGCAAAAACCTGTGTTCTATAAAACTTTCCAAACAGGGCTTATTACATTGAACATTATTTTAACTGCAAAAAAAAGTGTAAATGGTCAACCAATGCAGGCCAACAATGCTAGATGATTTGAATCGAAGATGAACTCATAAATCACACGTGAGAAAAGTGTAAATTTTGGATTCTATCTCCGACTGTAAATGCATGCTGCTCATGAAACGTAATACTTAATAGGTTGGCAAGAGAAATTTCAGCGAATGTTCATATAAAATTTCAACAAAATCTTCAATGGTCGAACAGGGAGTGCTAGGTGAGCTGACATGGAATGACACTCTTCATCAAAGGCTTTCTTTTATTTGCGCTTAGTTCTTAAGAATCATCATAAGGTCTTTGTATACATCTGAATTTTATTCGGCATACTGATACTTAATTATCTGATTTTTGTATGCAACTTGCGATTCAAACGCTCTAGAATATGGTTAGCTGTAATGTGATTGTCACAGTCTTTGGGCTTCTTTGGGCTTCGCTCGACACTAGTCTCCATTTAAATAAATAACTTTTACTGCAACACAGGTCAGAATATTCTAGAATTAATAATGCCATAATTTTTTGTTTAATTAAGAATATCTAAGGTTTAATATCTATCAAGAAGTTATGGAAGAATTCACAAATTTGCACTAAGTATTTATTTTTGCATCCATTTGAAGCAACCAGTCTGTGTCTGTCAGCACAGATTGGATGTTTCACATCTCTGTACATCAGTTGTTTGTCAGCAAAGTAATTCATCTGGAGAGACTTTTAAGGCTCAGATAATTTGGTGTTTCTTTTTTCTTTTTATCTTTGTTTGCACTGTAATATTTCCCAACCTTCTTTCTCATCCCCACCCCCATGAACCACAGACATTGCCGAGGTGGGGTGGCTTGCATGCCTCAACGATGCAGATAGCTGTACCGTAGGTGCAACCACAACGGAGGGGTATCTGTGGAGAGGCCAGACAAACGTGTGGTTCCTGAAGAGGGACAGCAGCCTTTTCAGTAGTTACAGGGGCAACAGTCTGGATGATTGACTGAGCTGGCCTTGTAACATCAGCTAATGTGGCTTTGCCACACGGTTACTGTGAACGGCTGAAAGCAAGGGGAAACTACAGCCGTTACTTTTCCCGAGGACATGCAGCTCTACTGTATGAAAATATGATGATGGCATCCTCTCAGGTAAAATATTCCGGAGTTAAATATAGTCCCCCATTCGGATCTCCGGGCGGTGACTACTCAGGAAGATGTTGTCATCAGGAAAGACAATACTGGCATTCTACGGATCGGAGTGTGGAATGTTAGATCCCTTAATCGGGTAGGAAAATTAGAAAATTTAAAAAGGGAAATGGATAGGTTGAAGTTAAATATAGTTGGGATTAGTGAAGTTCGGTGGCAGGATGAACAGGATTTCTGGTCAGGTGAGTACAGGATTATAAATACAAAATCAGTTGGGGGTATCACTGGAGTAGGACTGATAATGAATAAGAAAATAGGAATGCGGGTAAACTACTATGAGCAGCACAGTGATCGCATTATCATTGTCAAGATAGTTATGAAGCCAACACCGACAACAGTAGTACAGGTTTATATGCCAACTAGCTCTGCCGATGATGAGGAGATCGAAGAAATATATGAGGAGCTAAAGGAAATTATTCAGACAGTTAAGGGAGAGGAAAACGTAATTGTGATGGGAGACTGGAACTCGGTAGTAGGAAAAGGAAGAGAAGGAAAAATAGTAGGTGAATATGGACTGGGCAGAAGGAATGAAAGAGGAAGTCGCCTGGTAGAATTTTGCATAGAACATGATTTAATTGTAACAAACACGTGGTTTAAGAATCACAAAAGAAGGTTGTATACTTGGAAGAGATCAGGAGACACCGGAAGGTATCGGATAGATTTTATAATGGTAAAACATAGATTCCGGAACCAGGTTATAAACTGCAAGACATACCCAGGGGCAGATATAGACTCTGACCATAACTTGTTAGTCATGAACTGTAGGCTGAAACTGAAAAAACTGCAGTAAGATAGGAAAATAAGGAGATGGGACCTAGATAAATTGAAGGAACGTGAAGTTATGGAGAATTTCAGAGGGAGATTTAGTCAACAATTGACAGAAACAGGGGGAAATAAAACAGTAGAAGAGGAATGGGTAGCATTGAGAGATGAAATAGCGAAGGCAGCAGAGGACAAAATAGATAGAAAGGCAAGACCTATAAAAAATCCTTGGATAACATAGGAAATACTAAATTTAATTGATGAAAGGAGAAAATATAAAAATGCAGTAAATGAAACAGGCAAAATGGTGTACAGACGACTAAGAAATGAGATTGACAGGAAGTGCAAAATGGCTAAGCAAGAGTGGCTAGAAGCCAAATGAAAATCTGTAGAAGAATGTATAAGAAGAGGAAAAGTAGATACCGCCTACAGGAAAATCAAAGAGACATTTGGGGACAAGAAAAGCAATTCTACGAATATCAAGAACTCAGATGGGAAACCAGTTCTCAGCAAAGAAGGGAAAGCTGAAAGGTGGAAAGAGTACATAGAGCAGCTCTACAAAGGAAATGAACTTAGAGACAATGTTGTAGGAAGGGAAGAGGAAGTAGATAAAGATGAAACAGGAGATACTATTCTGAGAGATGAATTTGACAGAGCCCTGAAAGACCTAGGTCGGAACAAGGCCCCAGGAGTAGATAACATACCCTCAGAGCTACTAAAGTCTCTGGGAGAGCCAGCCATGACAAAACTATTTGAACTGGTGTATAGGATGTATGAGACAGGCGAAATACCCTCAGACTTTAAGAAAAATGTAATAATCCCCATTCCAAAGAAATTAGGTGCAGACAGGTGTGAAAATTACAGAACCATCAGTTTGATAAGTCATGGTTGCAAAATTTTAACACGAATTATCTACAGGAGAATGGAAAACCTGGTAGAAGCTGACCTCGGGGAAGATCAGTTTGGATTCAGGAGGGACGTAGGAACCCGGGAGGCAATACTTACCTTACGTCTTATCTTAGAAGATAGATTAAGGAAAAGCAAACCTACAGTTTTAGCCTTTGTAGATTTGGAGAAAGCGTTTGACAATGTTGACTGGACTACACTCTTTCAGATTCTGAAGTCAGCAGGGGTAAAATACAGGGAAAGGAGAGTTATCTACAACTTGTACAAAAGCCAGACCGCAGTTATTAGACTCGAAGGGCGTGAAAGGGAAGCATCAGTTGGGAAGGGAGTAAGACAGGGTTGTAGCCTTTCTCCAATGTTATTCAATTTGTACATTGAGAAGGCGGTGAAGGAAAGCAAGGAAAATTTTGGAATAGGGATTAAAGTTCAGGGGGAAGAAATAAAAACATTGCGTTTTGCTGATGACATTGTAATTCTGTCAGAGACAGCGAACGACCTGGAAGAGCAGTTGAATGGAATGGACAGTGTGTTGAAGAGAGCGTATAAAATGAACATTAACAAGAGTAAAACAAAAATAATGGAATGCGGTCTTAGAAAATCGGGCGATGCTGAAGGAATTAGATTAGGTAACGAAACAATGAAGGTGATAGATGAGTTTTGTTACTTGGGTAGTAAAGTAACATGTGATGGTCGCAGTACAGAGGATATAAAATTCAGAATGGCAATGGGAAGAAAAGCATTTTTGAAAATAGAAATTTGCTAACATCGAATATTAATTTAAGGGTAAGGAAGACTTTTCTGAAGGCATTTGTGTGGAGTGTTGCCTTGTACGGGAGTGAAACATGGACGATAAGCAGTGCGGACAAGAAGAGAATAGAAGCTTTTGAAATGTGGTGTTACAGAAGAATGCTAAAGATTAGGTGGGTAGATCACATAACTAATGAAGAGGTACTGAACAGAATTGGCGAGAAAAGGAATATTTGGCATACCCTGACTAAAAGAAGGGATCGCTTGGTAGGACACATTCTTAGACATCGAGGAATCGTAAAATTAGCATTGGAGGGAAGTGTGTGGGGTAAAAACCGCAGAGGGAGGCCAAGAGACGCGTATAGTAAGCAGATTCAAGTGGATGTGGGTTGCCGTTCTTACGAGGAGATGAAAAGGCTTGCTCAGGATAGAGTAGGGTGGAGAGCTGCATCAAACCAGTCTCCACACTGAAGACCATAACAACAACAACAACTTTCTCATCCGGGCTTTGAACTGGCAATGGCGAAGTTAAAAATATTTTTTTTATATTTTTGTATTTTTTTATTATTTTTAAACAATTTTTAGAAGTGATGGCTTAATTTCATCTTCCAGCTGTAGCAACTTCGCTAAAAGTTCTTCTTTGTGTGATATGTTTCAAAACATGGGTCAACACACAAAGGTACATTACATGTTTTGCATCCATACTTCGTTTCTCTGCGCACATTCTGTTACGAGCAGACTGCACATCTATGCCACAGTCCGCGTTTCTTGGACTGGTCACTTGGAATGACATGTGGAAAGTGCCTCCCAGTAAAGCGAAGAGGATTCTCATCACCAGAGAGTCTTCCTTTCCTATCTCTCCTCCGTTCTGTAGGAAATTTTTCCACAAGTTCTCGTACCAGACATAAGTGAAAATCTGCTAATGACATTTTTCTCCCTGTCACTGATCTGTGAAGAGTGTGAGCATTCAAAACACAAAGGTCCACAACACGAAAAAAAACAAACTTTTTGTATCATCTAACAGATTAACGAACAGATGCAACAGAGCTAAGTAGCATGTCAGAGTGATCTACTGCGCCCATATTTGCGTTGTAGTCGACAACACATTGTGGCTTCATTACGTTCTCGCCGGTCTTCCTGTTTGTCTTGCCCGTGTCACGCATTTCTGTAGTGTTACAGATAGTCAGCATGAACACATCTCTCTTGTCACACCACTTGATGGCAATCATTGTGTGAGCTGCCATAAATTCAACTTCTCGTTTCAGTTTCTTCTGTAGCTTAGGAAAATTGCTCCTGTTGCTACGTATAGTACCACATGCTGCTGTTCTCTGGTTGTGAAGCCAGAGGAACAAGGCTGGAATTGTGTACCAGTTGTCGACATACACGGTATGTCCATGTTCAAGGTATGGCTTCATTAGTGTTGCTACTATATTTCCAGATTTCCCCAAATTATGGACTTCAATTTCTGTTGTTGTTACTGTGTATACAATGAAATCCAAGACGTATCCAGTTTTACAATCGCACAACACGAATGTCTTGATCCCAAATCTACTTTGTTTTGAAGGAATGAACTGTTTAAAAGATAAGTGGCCTTTGAACAATAACAAGCTTTCATCAACAAAGAGTTATTCGTATGGATTAAATGCACTTCGGAACGCCACACAAACTGCTTCAACCATTTTCCGAATTTTAAACAAACTGTCATCCCCACGATTGGCCGAGTTGTCACTAAAATGTAGCATTCTCAAAAGTAGCATAAAACGGTCACGGGACATAACTTTGCCAAAAATTGGAGTACTTAGTAATACATCTCTGGACCAATATTCCTTTATTCTCAACTATTTAACACGAGCCATGAGAAGCCAAAGACCAATGAAGTTATACAGTTCCTCAAAACTTGTATCTTTCCAGGTCGATAGCCGAGAACAAACTGATTCCGACGTATTTGCCATGGTGAACATATAAAATTGGTTCGTTTCAAGTGCTTTAAATTTCAGCAGATCTTCTGATAGAAATAGCATGAAAAACGATAGAACGGTTGAATCAGGCGCCAGTTGGTAATTATGTCCTGAAGATGAGTCATCAAATGTATGAAGTGCTGGACTAAAATCACGTTTTTGCCAATCAAATTTCTCGTTATTATAGTGTGGCCTTCTACAGATCGATTCGTCTTCAGTTTCAGAATCTGAAGAACTGTCCTCGGGAGCTCTACTAGGTGAAGTACGTGGACGTGTATTACTACGAGATTCTTCTGATGAATCATCATCGTCACTACATTCACTGAAGATGCCACCCCCAGTGTCACTATCACTCCTTGTCAGTATCTCCAGTATATCTTCTTCAGTGCAATGACGCCGATGTGCCATTTCTCTCTCGAACTCTAATAATCCTAACGAAATGGCAGAAAGCTAAACGACACCACAGATCACAGATAGTCACACGAAGCAGATAGCACGAATGTCGAACAGCAACTGTGAAATCCGTAGCAGAGTGTTTCCTAGAAAGCAGGGGCAGCGGCACAGAAAAATAAATAGGGAACATCCATCCGGTCCAGTGGAAGGACAGGCTGGCACGCCGTGCGGCTGTTCATGTCCGCAGACCCACAGGCAAAGTGACCGGCTGCGGTGTAAGCCGGCATTAGCGCCCAGGTACTGGCCAGGCCACGCGGTGAATGCCACCTGCATGGACTGCTGGATGTACCAGTGCCGTGGCAAACCACGTCCGTCGGCCCCACACGGCCCGGTGGAGCGCTGAGGGATATCCCGTCTGCAGCGCTCAAAGGGTTAACTGTGGGCAAGTATAGGTAGCTATATTAGGTTTGAAATAAGCGTCCATTATATTTTAATTAGCATCCAGAACATTACATCAGAACAATGAACTTGTTTTGATGTCAAGATATCAAATTTGAAGAGATGACAGGTAATGGTCAGGTGTCAAATATCACAGTGACTCATATTGCATCACTAAATCAAGTAGTGTGTTTGTAATGTTGATATCATACTTTCTTACAGAGCTTGATAAGCATATTCCAATCGAAATTACTTTTTTTATTCGTAATTGGTTCAATAATAGAGGTTTGTTCACATGTGCTATTTGGTTTATACCTGTCTTTAATATATGAGTGTTGTTTATACGCAAAATACATTTTCAAACAACAACATATACAATTTATTCCCTCTTATTGTAGTCTTATATCAGTTATAAAACGATAACTTAAATGTCTGTTGGAAAAATCTCAGCTGACGCCATGTTGGCAGCCATGCAACTAGGTGTCTGACAAGAGCGAGTGTATACAGCTGTGACAGCACCACTTCCATATAAGCCGTAATGCCACATGCTATCGCACCCGTTTTGTAGCCCATGTCAACATACCTTCAGAGTGTAACGTAGGTTGTGAGCTGCCCAATACACGAACACATTTGGTAAGTTATATTTTACTCTACAAAGGGAAGTTACTGTTTGTATTTTCTGTGTTAGTTCTTAAATGATTATTTCACTTATTATTAAAGCAAAAAGTTGAATATTAATTGTTTTGGTCCGCTAAAGTTGGTAAAGATATTTCATTCTGCACAATTGTGACCAATGGGTTTCAAACACAGTGAGTAAAACGATTTAGAATTCCAGCATTTTCGTGAAATCCACTGTTTATTGTTAACGTTTCTTGGTTATTCTAACAATATTTGTGAATTTTATGTGGAGTTTCTTCAAAATATACAAGTCTGTTTGATGACTGGTAATTATTATATATACCAAATAGGAAAATTAGCACAGAATTTATGTTCCAGTTATGAAGAGTTTGATTATTCTTACTGTCTATTAATTGTATGTAGCAAAATTTTAACATTGAGGTTCTTATTTTGATTTTTAATTTTTCAGTTCCATTCATCATGTCAAAGAAGCATTACTTCAACATTATGCAAGATGCAGATGCCATCTTGGTGATGATAATGATTGGGGAGGTGTCAGATGTCGATTTATCCTCAGATGAAGAAAAATTTCCTGAAATAGCATCCTCCTGTACTTCAAGAGATGAAAATGTGGATATGGGAGCTGACAAAATAGACAGAGAAGAAATTCATAAGACAGTGCAATATAGTGAAAGTGATGTGTTTTACTAGAATGCCATGCAAGCACGGTGCGGCGTTCTTACGACATCAGCCACAAGTGCCCTCTGCTGCAACTCTGCTCGTGGCCACCACTGAACTGGATCGGTCACATGGCAATAGGACAGGCACCAGATAAGTCTCTCATCAGTAGGCAGGCCTCTACTTAGTTAAACTATGTATCTGCATTCCACTAGTCTTCAGTTAACAAAGTTAAGTATTGTACTGTCTCTACGAAATACATATCTTGTTCTAATCCAGCTTAGTGTTTCTAGTTTCTGCTGTCCCACTGGCTGGTCACCTCAGACTCCGTACCTGCACACGCGTGCATCCTATTTTCCTGTGTCGGTCTCTCTCTCTACTCAGCCACCGACACCTAGGACAACCGGCGGCAACAAGACACAAAAGTACGTTTTCCTGTCAATTAGATGCCAGCCACAGTGCGGGCCACACACGCGACCTATAGTGTCCTGTTTCAGTTACATGAAATATGTTCTGCTTTTTAATCTTGAACCTGTAATTTTACGTTTGTAACTTGAACGTGAGCTCTGTTGCTCAAGAACTAATGTCCATTCCATGTAAGTCAATTTTCTTTATTCAAATATGGGTTTATACTGTTTCCTTTATAATAATTCTGATTTTATTTATAGTAATAAAAACAATTTTTTTCTTCTTATGAAGGCTTCCTTCGTTGAAGCCAAAACTGTGGTTAAGTAGTCAATCTCTAGCTTCACAACCAGTGAGCTGTATATTTTAATGTTAATGGTACTACAAATGAAAACGGCTTTGGCAACAATACTGATGCCTCTTTTTCTGCTCTTGGTTGTATTATTAGCATGCTGGTGTATCTCATGCTGTGTGTGTGATTTAAGTGCTATACTAGTTTTCATTTATTTGGTTAACATCAGGAGTGTCAGAAGTGTTTAAGATAAACATTAGGTCTCATTGCTTGTCCAGGTACTACAGATACATGTGAATCTTCTATCAGGAAAGTATCTTTATATGGTTGTAATCTGAGGTTAAAAATAATTTGTTGTTGCTACTACTACTTTCACTCGTATTTCAAGTTTTCCTTATTCTTGTAAACATATTTTATAGATGATTTAATTATTTACTTACAGTATAATATCGGGTTATGCACATAAATCTGGTGCAGATAAGAGATCAGAAACGTGATGAAAAATTTGTGATAGAGCTTGAGAAAATTAAAAAAAAAACTAATAGGTAGGTTCTTTTTACCAAAAGATAATCGAGTGTCAAATGTAAGTAACCCTTCAATGTCAGCAGAAGCAGAAACTCGTGAGCAAAATCCTAAAGTGACTGTGTATGCGATAGGTATTTTGCCACCTGACAGAGAAGAGGTAAGCGAACAAAAGTCTAGGACTGATGGACTGGGATCCAAGTGATCTTGGACAATGGCCATATCCACTTAATAGAGATAGGATTATTAGTTATGACAGTTCAACAGTTTGTAGACAAACAGTGTCGAAAATTCACCAACCATCACTTGTATTCTAAATGCTCTAATAACAAGTTTAAAGTAAAACGAGATTCGTTAGTGTGGAGTTACAACCACAAAAAACTGTTCTGTTGGGCGTGCTCATTATTTCACAGTTTTCCCAAAAACCCTGTTACATCAAGATTAGCCAAACTAGATGAAGCCTTTGATTACACGAAAACAACTTGGAAAGATATATACTCTATTCTTCCTGATCATGAAAACAATTTGTTGCATAAAAATAATGATTTAGCATGGACATGTCATGGACAAAGCGTAGTAGGTGGCAGTGTCGACTCCATGTTCCAGAAACTTTTTATGTGAGCTACTAAAAAGAGTTTTAGATGTTACTATCTTTTTAGCTCACAAAATTTTCCTGTTATTGGAAGTAGCCACCATTTAGGACAGTCAGACAATGCTAACTTTTTGGGGTTAATTTAGTTATTGGCTAAATATGACCTATTTTTAGAGAATATACAATTTATGTTAAAAGTTCTCAAGAGAAACATGAAAAGATAGAGCACTATTTATCTTGTAGAGCACAGAATGAGCTTTTATCTTTGCGTGGGGAGAATTTATTAAAGAAAATCTTAGAAGAAAGGCAGGAAGTTCTGATTTTTCATTTATTTGTGATGCGACCCCTGATGTGGGTAAGACATAGCAAAATATTCCAATTTTAAGATAGGAGTTTTTAAACACCGAGGAAAATAAATAGGAATTTAATGAGAGGTTTCTTGAATATTTCGATTTGAAGTAAAAGACAGGTGATGATATAAAACATATATTTCCTCGAGAACTGTAGTGTTGACAGAGTCGGTGACAGCTTGCACCATCATGTCTAACGTCATGTGAGGTCGGACGAGCTATCGGATGTTCTCTTGCATCCCATCCAGCGTGGCCCCTTCTGCCAGGACTGGCTTGCCTCCCTTTCTGCTGACGTCGCCGGTAGTGGACTTACTGCCCGCTCCTCATCGTTTTACCATTATTTTAGAATACACACACAGGAGAGCACATTAAGTAACTGTAGCGTAGTTCAAAGTGTAAAGAAACACCTTTAAACTTTGCTTTACCTGGTGAGCTGTATTAAGCGCTGTTCACTCACCAGGAACGATCTTAATTGTTCACGATGCTTAATTCCGACATCATAATAACATTTTTGACTTATTGGAAAGTCGTTTGTAACCTCACTTTCGCCGTTTAGTATTGAGCTAAATCAACTGAAATGACGGACAGTTTGTGAATACACCCTAAGGTATCGGTAATGTGATGGCTAGTGTGAATAGGCCTAAACGATTGGGTAAGGAATTACTACTTTGAACATATACCAAGAAAACAAATTTGCCCTAGTTGTAGTCTGCTGAAAATTTAGCCTCGAAACCTTCCCTATATTTACAACATTCATATTCACAGAATATATGACATTAACTGCGAATGGACAAAGCCAAAGATGTGTACTCAATCGGATTCGAACGTGGGTCTCCCGCTTTCTAGGCAGTTTCGCTGACCCCCAAAACCACTGGGGCAGGGCCGGCGCAAGGCACGTGCGAAACGTGCGGCCGCACGGGGCGGCACTTTCCGAGGGGCGGCAAATCTGCCGCCCTCCCCCCCCCCCCCTTTTGTTTTAGGACAAACTCAACATTCATGCCCAAGAGGGGATTCGAAACCAAACCTCGGAGGGAACTGTGGCATGGCGCCTGACTTCCTGCCGGCCGCCCCTGTTGAACAAGGGAAGGGAGGAGGACAAATTTCTTCCTCTCCACCGTGGCAGCGCCGTCGTGTTTACGCCAGAGGAAAGAGAGGAGGAAGCAGCTGGCGTACACGCCAGTATAGGCCAGTCATCGTAGACAAAACAAATGGCCTTAGGTCCAAAAAAATTGCAGGAAGCTGAATTTTTGGTATGTTTTTAGGACATAGTAGAGTAGTATTAAACTAAGTTTGCAGCTTCGAAATCCTTTAGCTTAACTTTTAAGAGCCAAAAAACCTCGAAATATTCTAACTTTTTTTTTTCGGTTATAACTCGTGAAGGGTGGTTTTTTTGACGAAAGGTCACTCGCACCTTTATTAATTTAGATAAAATATTCTAAAATTTAAGCCCAACCGCAGCTCTGTAAGTCCAATAGTTCCCAAGATATTGGACTTCAAAAATTTACTTATTTCTCCAAAAAGTTCAACTTTCCAATTTTAGTCATCTTTCGGCTAGAATATTGGCTCTAATAATCATCCCACGGGGAAAGTCATACAAAACAAAGTTATAGAGCAGTTATTTAGCTTTAATCCAAGTACAGAACGAAGTCCGTAGGCCCAATAGATTTCTAGTTACCGTTAAAAACGAAAAGTTCGAAAAATCGGATTATTCAATAAATTGACCCAGATGAATTGCAGCCCTCTTATCCAATATATGTTAAAGAAGAAGGAGGAATTACTCACTGACAATGATTATTAACGCATTGTATATAAGTAAGTGTAATTTATGTGTTAGTGCATACCAATATATTTGTGAAAGTAGATATTGCTGTAAAAACAACGAAAATCTCTCCGTATGTGAGTATTCGTCAGCCATTAAGGGATTGGGACTTTAGTTCGTAGCGAGGCCTTTTGTTGTGCGAAGGCACCCCGGCCCCCCCTCACTCCGAGTGGTGACCCAGCGGTTGTTCTGCCTTCCCTCCCAAACTTCTTGTCTCCGAGGTCTTTCCCACTACACCCAGTTTGCCCCTAGAAACGGCCGTATTCGGATCTGTGAAGAACGTTTCAAACAAAAAACGTTTAAATATCGATCGTGAAGGTGTTTTAAGTACTTTTTTTTACAATATGTCGGAGCTACCCCCGTCGGATGTTTGTTTTGGGGTCGTTGGCAAGTGCTTGGAGAGGGAACAGTGACAGTGAAAGAGCGTGGATTGTAGATGCTGATAAGTGTATCAGAAACATGGGCTTGAAAGGATCATGAGGTTTTTGTGCAATTTAAACGAATTGTCCGTACATGACGCATGCAGGAAAAGGTACACTGTGGAAAGTAATGTGAAAGCATCTGTCCAGCGAGGAGGAGATGTTTCATCTGCTCAGCTATCGTCTTCGCGTGGGGAAAGGCTGAGAAGTGCGTCGGGTTCAAGGCGTCACATCATTGGAAATTTTTGTTTCCCTTGAGGTGAAAAATTCTCCAAGGAATATTTCGAAAAACAGATAAAATTGCCTGAATATCTACGGGATGAACTCCATCAAGTGGAAACACTGGAAGTGAAAGAATCGATTGTGGAAAAAACTAGGCAAGCTGGTGAATGGGGACAACAGATTCTTCAGCGTCTTTCATGTATAAGTGAACTTGTTGCTGCTGAGGGTAAGTACCACAAAATAGCTACCTAAAATTGCAATCCGTGTCGCGATCTACTGGTGCATGAGGTAAACGAGGGCGTCCTGAACATCCCCTCCTTATCGAGGGTATGGAGTGTACATAAGCATACCTTCCAGAAACAAGAGAGGAAAACCAATTTCCCATAAGTGACTTGATTGCAGAGAACTTCACAGGTAATTACAAACCAACAGTTGCAAGTGTTCAAGCTCATCTTCAAAGGCGATTTGGAGAAAAAATTATTTTTGTGCAGGTTTGTCCGTATCACAGCCCAGTCTTGGTGTTCACAGACATTGGACAAAACATTATCTTTCTGAAAAGTGGTTAGCGATCCTGCTGAAGAGCGGCTTAGAGTTGTCAGAGCTGCAGCAGAGATTATCCTGCAAGACATTCGTTCCCAAACATTTGACACTACTCAATATACCCCGTCAGTGGCCTTTTTAAAAGACGCAAGGGTATTAGTTCCTGATTCTCTGCAACTGTTGCTTGAACAGATTATCCTGAGAAACAAACGTTCTTCTCTCGAACAATGGAAAAAGAAGTGCATAGGATTGCCTCATGGAATCATGGCTGCAACGTGGCCCAAATCTTTCCTATCCTTAATTCAAATAAGCTTTGGAACCTATTTATATAGAAAATTTGGTTCAAAGCACCTTGTTGAACTTTACCACAGTATGGGAATTTCTTGTACATATACGGAGGCTATGCGTTTTGAAAGTTCCGCTATTCTCCGTGGAGAAGTAACCCAACTATTTGACAAAGGAACTTTTATGCAGTTTGTGTTCGACAATGCAGATGTAATTGTTAACACAATTGATAAATTCCGTGAAATGGGTGGAATATGATCATGACCCCTCACTCATCCGTTCACCCAGACAAAAACATACCATGTTTGAAGTCTGTTTCTGCAGAGTCTATCAGGTTCACACACTGCCACACACACATTAAACATTCTTCTATTAGAAAGAAAACTAGCTTGTCAGCCATTTCAATTAACGAAGTGAAAATCGCTGAAGACATTTTGCCAAAATCCCCATACCTGCTGTGGTTGTTTGCAAAAGCAACTAACATGCCAGGCATCCCAGGATGGAATGGATTCATGGACCAATTGACAGAAGATCTTCCTTACAAACGTTTAAAGATTGTATATATCCATTTTATCCATGCTCCCCCAACCAACTATGACACTGTTTTAACATCACTTTTGGAAGCCAGTTAAAGAAAAAGCATTTATGATCAGGAAACACGTTTTGTGACCTACGACCAACAACTGTACTTGAAAGCGCGAGACATTGTGGAGAGCCACCAGCATCCTCAGCTCGTCAGCATAGCTTGGAGGTTTTCACCTCATGTCATTCATGGGGGCCATCGGTGCCATAATGGCAGGAAGTGTACTCAAGGAATTTCTCTGTTCAATATTTGCTAAAACAGTGTTTAAAAAATCCTATTTATATACAATGAATCAATAATCATCGTTAATGAGTAATTCCTCCATCTTTAACATATATTGGATAAGAGGGCTGCAATTCATCTGGGTCAGTTTATTGAATAATCCGATTTATCCAACTTTTCGTTTTTTAGCGATAACTAGAAATCTATTGGGCCTATGGACTTCGTTCAGTACTTAGATTAAAGCTAAAAAACTGCTCTATAATTTTGTTTTGTATGACTTTCCCCGTGGGATGATCATTAGAGCCAATATTCTAGCCGAAAAATGACTAAAATTGGAAATTGGAACTTTTTGGAGAAATAAGTCAATTTTTGAAGTCCAATATCTCGTGAACTATTGGACTTACAGAGTTGCAGCTGGGCTTATATTTGAGAACATTATATCTACATTAATAAAGGTGCGAGTGACTTTTCGTCCAAAAACCAACTTTCACGAGTTATAATCCAAAATCAGAAAAAGTCCGAAAATTTAAAGGATTTTTGGCTCTTAAAAGTTAAGCTAAAGGACTTCGAAGCTGCAAACTTGGTTTAATACCACTCTAATATGTCCTAACAACATACCAAAAATTCAGCTTCCTGTAATTTTTTTGGACCTAAACATACCTGGCGACTGGCCTAGTATTTTTATGAGAGGAGCGCTGCCGGCCTGTTACGCGCCATGCGTTTACTCACAACAAATTTTGCAAAAGACGAAATCTAATTTGGAAATTCGAATGCAGTTAGATACTGCGGTTACATATTAAGGCTGAAGCAATTTTGCTAAGCCCTTCAATGGCATTTTCCGAGTGTTTCATTCTTCCCACATTATGAAAAAAAAAGGTTGAACATTAGTACAGTCAAACATATCCCACACCTAAAATGGCTAGAAGTATGCCTCGGCGGATTAGCCGCGAGTACTGGAGTGGCGTGATGCGGTGCGCGCGGCCGTCCACCGTCGGGAGTTCGAATCCCCCCTCGGCCATGGATGCTTATGTCGTCTTTAGTATAAGGTAGTTCATAAGTAGTTTGTAAGTTTAGGGACTGATGACTCCATAGTTAAGTCCATAAGCTTTACAAATATTTGAACATTTGATTTGCTAGAAGTATTCCGAATGGGTAAATACGCTATTACAAGGGATAAAGACATTGCTAGTAAGCCTAGCATAAGTTGGGATTCGACGTATTTTTGGAAATTTTTGCTATCCGTTTCTGGGTGATAGTCGGACTTTTTGGTTTTTGAGCCATGAAACACCTTTCTCAGCCTGCATGAACAACAATTAAACTATTATCGGCACTTTTGTTTGACAATTCTACTCGCACACTACCACTTTGCCAACATTTATTTACTGTGTAATACGTGTGAATCCATATTTCATCTAAGTATAGTACTGGTCGCTTTGATTCTGATGAAAACCTGAGAAAGTATGGTCTTTTAGCAACAATGCCCTCTCGTCCGCAACAAAACGTCAATTTTGACAACTTCTAAAACAAATATCCATAGATAGAACATTGCTTCTAAGGGTTTCCTTGCTAGCTTTGAAGCTCATTTCTGTTTGAAAACATTTGTGCAGTTGCTAGCTTTGAAGCTCATTTCCGTTTGAAAAAAAAAAAAAAATTGTGCAGTTTTCGCAAAGTTCGTATTTCCTTCTATTGTTCGTAATGCCATAGAAATTGCTGCCTGATAATACATTTATCCATATCATCACTCACATACTTATTGTGAGCTTCTTGCTTGTTATTCTTGGACGTTAGTTTGCCCATAGCCTCGCTGTACCTCGTCAAGTGACCTAGTTCCTGCACTGCCGCGTCACCACTTCGCCTTTCCAGGCAATAGATATTGTTGCGTTCACTACATCTAAAACTGTAGAATTCGTTTCGGTAGCTTGGTCAGAAGCAGTTTCATTGCGTTTCGTAAGAACAGATGTATTGGTGTGTCCGATTTTCTTGCAGCTTGGGATGTAATAGGTTAGTGCTTTTCATATAACGTACAAGTAGTATTGCGCATGCATGTTACTCATAAGTTAGAATTTTTCTCTTTAAAGATTGCAGAATAGGAAAATTTATTTTTCTTATGTTCTGTGACTTCAAAAATTGGCAAGTCGGCAAATAAGCACGCATCCTCCCAATATCTAGAATGAAGATAAAGCGAAGAAATGTGAAGTGATACGGCAATGACTAATTTATTGCCCCTTATTCCATAATCAGACACGAAAGAACTGACACATGGAAATTACGACAGATGTCGAGTGTCAGTTCTTTGAAATGAACACCCGCAGTGCAGTGAGTTAATATATTTCGACTAGCATTAGTACCCATCGGTGCCCGGCTGTGTATTTCTTGAATTATTATGTTACCCCATCTTCTTATTCTTCCTCTCTCCATTGTCTTACGCCTCACTCTTTGACCGTTTCACCTGCGTGTGTAGTGAAATTCGGCTTGAAATTCAATTTCACGCAGCTCAATTGTTATGACCTCATCTGCTGAACAGCGTATCCTACAATAATATTTCACACACATTTGAACATTTTTTGTAAATTCACAGCCGGCCGCGGTGGCCGAGGAGACTGAGGCGCTCCAGTCACAGTCTGCACGGCCACTACGGTCGGGGGTTCGAATCCCCCCTCGGGCATGGATATTTGTGCCATCCTTAGTCTTAGCTAGTTCAAAAGTAGTTTGTAAGCTTAGGGACTGATGACCCCGTAGTTAAGTTCCATAAGTTCTACAAACATTTGATTTGTAAATTCACAAGGATTATTAAAATTAGCTAGATTTCTTCAATCAGGTTTGACTCCATTTTTGAGCTGGTGCCCAGCGTCTGTTTTGTACAAATCCGTAAAGAATGTCACCAATCAGTCGCAATTTTTGTTTTTATTTTCCAGATCTACATGGATTTCGAGCACAGTGTGGCTATTCTCAATGTTTTATGTTTACATCTATACCGTCATCTGAACGTAACTGTCAACATGACGGTTTAGATGGAAGCACGTATTAAAAGCTTCGAGACTGGCCATTCAGTGGCCAAAACCTAGAGGTAGATCTGAAAAGTAAAAATAAAAATTGGGATTCATTGCTGACATTTCATACAAATTTGTTTAAATAAAATTCCATAAACTTATGTTAAAAAAAGAAAAAAAGAAAGAAAAAACGGGTTGGGGGCGGGGGGGCGTCAATTTAGCAGCTCGCACGGGGCGGCACTCGGGCTTGCGGCGGCCCTGCACTGGGGACATAGTGGTCGCCACACCTGTAAGGACTACCTAAGTACGCCTCCCCGGGTTCGAATCGCGGCTGGGTACACATTTTCGGCTTTGCCCATTCGCAGTTGATGTCATATATTCTGTGAATATGAAACAATAACAACTGCAGGATCAGAAGTAACGTCTTCTTTCGGAACAGACGCCACATGTATTTATTTACAACATTTCCTCTACAAATGTAATGCTGGGAAAAACTATTTTAAGTGTGTATTAATTTTTGCATAGCTTCGCCGCACACATTACTACAGCAATAATTTTGTTAAGTAAGCATAATTTCGTCAGTACCTCATAATAAAATTTAAACGCTGATGGACTTTTTCATTTAGTTTGTGCGCAGTTTTATGAATTGATACCTCTTTTCAAATGACTGTAGTTAGTAGCATCTTTGCGCTACACCTCATGAACTGAGATTTTTCCGCCGTTGACTGTAGAGTTGTGGTTCGTTGTTATTGAAATCTGATTTGGTTGATTTGTGTGTGTAATAGTTCGTGCAATCAAACGGTGAAGTTTTATTACTGACGCCGCATTAATAGCGTAAAAGAATAAGTGCGTGTATCTGTGTAATACATTGCGTGTTTACTTAGAGGAAGATGGCGTCAGATGAGGAGGGTACGGTGGCAACTGATGCAGGTAAAGGAAGAAATTGCATATTTTTATTTAAGTGGTGGAGTCTTTAGTTTGGTAATCATTATAACCTTGTAATTAGTGTCATGACAACTTTGGTGTAACGTGTTTAGATTGTGTGTACTGTTATGTAATTTAGAGTATATTTGTTCTTCATGCTGTTGCTATGTTTTCTATATATGGTTATTTGTTTCATTTTGATGTATGACAGGTGCACGTGGAGCACGAACATCAAAAACTGTATCAGCCAAAAAAAACCGTACAAAAAAGTCCAAGTCTAGTAGTGGGTCTAGGTCGACACGTTCGAGAAAGGCAGCTGCTACTGCTGATTCGGATGAAGAGGTCCTAGAGGTAAGATTATAATCCTTACTTTGTTTGCCACAAATATGTAAGCGTGTAAGTTGTAAATATGTGTGGTACACTTGTAAGAGACACTTTATATCACTGTTCGTTAAATGAGAAATCTCCCATCAACTGTATAGGCTATACAGTCTACTGAAATAATTTGAGTTCATAAGAAAGAAATGTGTTTCTCTGCTGTAATAGCATAGGACTATCCTACATAGTCTCAATCTTTCCAACGTAAACAGATATCTAACCCAATTTGTGATGTAGTTTTCACTACTAAATATTATGTTAAACAAGCAGCATTTGCAGGTGTAATGGAGCTAAAGCAGTGTGTTATTGCTCCTTTATTAATGCAGATTTTTTAATTATAGCTAATTGGTTATTTTATAAAATTGTTTATTTACATTATTCATGCTTTTGGAATCACAGTATTAATTTCCAAGAACCTTCGGAATTGAAGCCAGAGTGGTATGTTTTGCTCTCACTGTGAATGAGGTATTCTGGTTGAGTGACACTCTAGGCATAGAGAGCTTAGTCACCAGAGGAGGAACCTATTTCAAATTATGTTTACATACATTAATTCAAGTATTGGCACTTACGGCACTCATTAGGTGTACCAATATTATTATTTTAAGTGTTTTGTTCTCATCTTTCATGAAGTACAACTTTACCGGTACACTCCTAAGTTTTTATTCTCATCATTTGTTAACTGGCCAAATTAAGAGTCTGAGGATTTTACCTAAAGTCTCGATCAGCGGCATGGTCTAATGTATTTGATGTGAAGCGGCAGTGTTGGCAACAGTCATTGTGGATGCTGGGATGAATGGCGGCAGACAATGTATACAAGATGTGAAAATGAATGTGTTAACATCACATTTGAATGATTTTATTTCTGAAATGAATCACAGCGTTCAAATGTAGAAGATCGCACACTACAAAATTACGTTTCTCCACATGCACTGTCTTTCTGTTCAGATGTAACACTTTGTTGTTATGTGAATCGAAATACGTGTGTGTCTGTCTCTTAAATGATACAAATTACAATAATTTGTTTAATTTTCATATTTGGTAAAATGCTTGCAACAATATAATCTGTAGTCTTCGATTCCTGCCTAACCACTTCCTTTGATATCATGACATATTCGTAAAAATCATAACATTCACTCACAACAATTGAAGCTGCCTAACCACAAGCCTTAAAATCATGACATATTTGTAAAAATATTATATAAATACTCGAAATGTACTATGTTGCCAACCTAACACTGCTATGGATGCACCGTGACGCTACCCATGCCACTGATCGAGACTTTAGCTGAACTTTACGGTAGGACACAATCTTTGAAGCAATGAAGTCCCTGTTTCTGAGGAAAGGCAGTATCCAATGCATTGTAGGCCTACTGCATTCCTTTGCCACCGTGTAAAATAACCAAATTCAACACCCTGTCACGTCTTCGGTTAAATTGTACAACGCTTCTTGCCGGGCTCCAGTGGTTATGTTGGCACCAATGGTTAATGGCGGTGACTCGGATGACCAATAAATGTTTTGTCTTGACAGTTTCAATTAAAACAAAATTTTTTTTCTGAACAGACAAGGGTACATACAAGAACATGTCAACCATAGAGCAGGTAGAGTATTAATTTTGTTGCGAGTGAAACGATCAGCAATAACATTTACTCTGTAGCTCGAAAAAGATATCAACGCAATTCTGCACTTCATTGTCCATCTGTTGCCAACGTAAGCACTGGGGCCCGGCAAGAAGCGTTGTAAACTTTTACCCGCTTCTTCAATTTATGTATATTGTGCCATTTAAAATTCCTAAGTTCTCTTGATAATTACCCGGCATTAAGAGTTGAGTGGTGCAAATGAGCTTATTGGTATTTTCACAAGGCCTATTCCTGAAGTGTTTGAATTGTGTAGAAGCACTTGTATTTACAGCCAGCTTGAAACGTGTCACGACAAAACTCTTACGATTAAATCATTATAAATTACCTGTAAGAGGTTGCATAGCATTTTAAAACAGGATTGGTTTAAATTTCATTGTTTCGGTTAAAATGCAGCTTATCTGTGCACATTCTTGGTGACACCTATTGACAGAAGTAATGAATGATGGGAGGTGAATGCAGCCAAAGAGGAGAGGTGTTCAGACAGCCAATGTGTCTTTGTGCTTTATACATAGAGTGCAGTACATCTGTCAATATTGATTTCTTAACATTCACTATGTTTACATGCAACACACCTTCCGGAAGACGAAAAGCAATTTTTGTAAACCATTTTTTACTGTCGTGTTAACATGTCACAGCCTGAATCTGATTTCTTGGCCAACTGAGTAAGGCGGCTGAAAAACAGCTCATTCAATTACTGATTTAGTCAGCCCAATCACTGTTTTTCTCTACTTAAATACATAGATTCTTGTTCACTCTAATATTTATATTTCTTTCACAGCATAAAATATCACTCTGTCCATATGTGCCAAAAATTCTTAACAAGAAAATACAATATAAAGGTCATTTCACACTGGCATAGCGTATCTCAAGCTAGACTAGATATACATACCCTTCAAACCAAAAACTACACATTAAGAGCTATGTTTTCTATCCATCTTCATATTTGCTCAGTTGTTGAGATGGTATGCTAGCTTCAATACTGTTTGTACCAGAAATGTTCAATGTGCCATGGTGTGATCCAGGTATCAACTTCATTGTGCTGTGGATTGACTGTAGTTAAAGTTGTTGTATTCAATGTCAAATAAATCGAATTGGGTTCATCTGATAATGTTAGAACAACTGTAAGATTTACAGCTGGGTCATTCCATGCCAAGTGGTCTAGAGGCTCCCACATGACCCCTCATGGATTTTGATGAAATTTGGTATGAACAATCACACATGTTCTCAATGAACACTGGTAAAGTTTCAGTTTAAAAAATTCAATACTTCCGGAGATACAGTCACTTGTTTAAGACCATAGCATAGCTTCCAATAGTGCGTCCTTGAATTTTCAGCAACTTTGAGGTGATATATCTCTGGGAGTATGTGTATGAAAGAAACAAAACTTGGCCATCTTATCCAACTTTTAGAGCTCTTTAAAGTAAAATATTAAGAACAGGATTTCTGAGCAATTTTCATATAGAAAATTTGGGGCAAAGTTGGGTGAAAAAATTGATAGTTAAAAAAAGTGCGAACTTTAGTTTTTTGTATCTCCAGAAGTAATTGTGGGATGTACATGAAACTTTGCACACCGTAACTCACCAACACAAGGTCTTAGAATATTAAGTTTCATTCTCCTATTGCTTCCCATTGTTTCACAAATCTAGGGTAAAGTTGACGATTTTTCAAAAAGTGCTAAAAATGGGTATTTTCAATCAAATTTTTCAAAAAAGTGTTTTCTCCAAATTCCTTTAGACTATGCTCATTAGAAAGAGCATATTCTAAACTATCTAGAAAAGTGGATTTGGTTTTGCAATGCAAGCATATAAGGCCCTAAAAAGTAGCATAATCCTAGAGGCGCACTGGAAGTTTGAACCCATTTTTCTGGCACTCAAATTATACCTAAAATCTTTTATTATGTCTAATAAATATTTGTTAATGCCTGGGATACGTGAAATAAGAAGTCCTGATGAATAGGACGTAGCTCAAGTCCGAATAGAAAAAGAATAAAAATAGAAACACAGTTATTTCTTAACTGTACACCCCATCCTACAACTCTCTCTCTCTCTCTCTCTCTCTCTCTCTCTCTCTCTCTCTCTCTCTCTCTCTCTCTCTCACACACACACACACACACACACACACACACACACACACACACAATTATAATTTAGAATGAATGTAAATTGTAAAATTTATTTGCACAATCATTATCTAACTATTAGTAGCATTTTTTATTAACACCACCAGCTAACTGAAGGAAAATAAGTATATAAATGAGTTGTTGTGGTTTAACCACTGCTAAATTCATTTCACCTGAGAAAACCAGTATCTCCATCACTATAGCATCAACAGCTATGGGCGAGTTTCTTTACACAGGTTTCCAAGCCTGATGAATGTAAGCGGGAATGGTGTATTGCCGGCCAGATGAATTTACTGACGGAGCTGGAATAACTGCAATAATGTGGTGTGATGGAACCCAGCACTTGTCACTTGTTGGTGGTCAATAAAATGAATCTGCTGGACCATGAGGGTGCATAAAAGTTTATTAATGCACCCCTTTGCTCAGTGGAAGTCTCACAGATATTCCCAATCCACCAAAAATTTTCTTAGATGCATGCAACATATTGTCCAGGTTGGAGAGCAGACATTAATGTGCCTTCTTTAGATCTCTGGCCCATTGTAGCTAGAAAAGATGATCAATCATTTGAAACTCTGCTGACCTGAATTATTGTTTCATCAATAGGTAAAAAGTGATGATTTTCTCTAGTGCCTGCTACAGTTTGTCCATGTTTAAACCTCACTTCTTGTGACAATTTCTTTCCCCCCCCCCTTTTTTCTTTTTTCCTTTTTTTTTCCCCAGTTTCATCTTTACTGACGAAAACAAATTTGATTCCATTAATATTTTCAGAGAAGTGAAACAGGTCTAGGTAAGTAAGATTGAGCACTGGAGCCATCACTGAAATTATGAAAGTGAGATATCTGTTCAAACTGTGCTTTTATATATTTGATGAGCTCATTGATAAAAACGTTAACTGTACCAGTGTCATGCCACAAACAAGAACTGATAATGCAGAAACTAAAAGATTCCACTTTCTCATTTTGATGAAAGTAGATAACAAATGGATGAATTGTTGCTTTCCAGTGGAAGCCTTGCACAGCATCCTGAATAATTTTCCAAAAGATCCATTAGGAAAACAAGCTCTTTGTTTTTCAGATAACATTTAAGGCCTTTAAGGTGCAGTTATTCCAGCTCCATCAGTAAATTTGTCTGTCTGACAATACACCATTCCTCTTGATATTCATCAAAAAATTAATGTAGCATAGTGTAAGGTGGTACAAATTTGATGTAGGTACTATTCCGATCAACATAAGTTTTCAGTCTCGTATTGTTGCACTTGCCTTTGTGTGGCGTTGCAGTGTAGCAGTTTTCTACAGCTCCTCCTGTCTTTTCCAAGAATACAACACTCTGTGCTAAGGAGACATAAATTTTTTCCTGTAAAGATGTACTTGGAGCTACTTCATCGAACGTGCTCTTATAAATGTTCTAGATTCCACGTGCTTGTAAACTCGTTATTGTACAACGTTTGGTACAGCGAAGTATGCACTGGTGCCCGAAGGAAAAAGTGCTTTTTATGTGGGAAAAGTCAGTGATCAAAATTGTACGAGGAAGTGATCATAATTGTACCTAGTGTGGTACATTTTATATTGATTTTTCTCAATTCTGTAACCTTTTTTTGTGTTCATACCAACATATGTAATTGTTTAATATTTATGTTACATATTCATTAAACATTCTAGAACAAGTGCCATAATTAAAATTATTTCTTTTCTCAATATGTTTGCAGTTACAATTACATTTGTCCGAAATGATTGAAATTGTATCACCATACCCTATCAAAAATTGAAATAGGTTAGAGGAAACTAAGCAACCTATGAGTGGCTTCTAATTTTACCCAGGACACTTCAATAATTTTATTATCAGGCTTGGGAACCTGTGTAAAGAAATTCTTATCACACTTGGGACATCCTGTAGTAAAGGAACCCACCCGTGGCTGTTGTTGCCCCTGTGGTGATGGGGATGCTGGTTTTCTCGGGTGAAATGAAACTAGCAGTGATTAAACCATAGCAACTCATTTATACACTTCTTTCCAACAGTAAGCTAGTATTTGTTCATTAAACAGGCTACTAATAATTTGATAATGATTATGGAAATAAATTTTATGAATTAAATTCAGTTTTGTGTGTGTGTGTGAGAGAGAGAGAGAGAGAGAGAGAGAGAGAGAGAGAGAGAGAGAGAGAGTTGTGGGATGGGGCGTACAGTTAAGAAATAACATTGTTTCTATTTTTATTCTTTTTCTATTTGGACTTGAGCTACGTCCTATTCATCAGGACTTCTTATTTCACTTATCCCAGGCATTAACAAATATTTATTAGACATAATAAAAGATTTTAGGTATAATTTGAGTGCCAGAAAAATGGGTTCAAACTTCCAGTGCGCCTCTAGGATTATGCTACTTTTTAGGGCCTTATATGCTTGCATTGCAAAACCAAATCCACTTTTCTAGATAGTTTAGAATATGCTCTTTCTAATGAGCATAGTCTAAAGGAATTTGGAGAAAACACTTTTTTGAAAAATTTGATTGAAAATACCCATTTTTAGCACTTTTTGAAAAATCGTCAACTTTACCCTAGATTTGTGAAATAATGGGAAGCAATAGGAGAATGAAACTTTATATTCTAAGACCTTGTGTTGGTGAGTTAAGGTGTGCAAAGTTTCATGTACATCCCACAATTACTTCTGGAGATACAAAAAACTAAAGTTCGCACTTTTTTTAACCATCAATTTTTTCGCCCAACTTGGCACCAAATTTTCTACATGAAAATTGCCCAGAAATCCTGTTCTTAATATTTTACTTTAAAAAGCTCTAAAAGTTGGATAGAATGGCCAAGTTTTGTTTCTTTCATACAAATACTCCCAGAGATATATCATCTCAAAGTTGCTGAAAATTCAAGGACGCACTAATTGGAAGCTATGCTATGGTCTTAAAGAAGTGACTGTATCTCCGGAAGTATTGAATTTTTTAAACTGAAACTTTACCAGTGTTCATTGAGAACATGTGTGATTGTTCATACCAAATTTCATCAAAATCCATGAGGGTCATGTGGGAACTTTTCTCGATATTAGACCACTTGGCACGGAATGGCCCAGCTTGATGATGGAATGTATATAACTTATTTCAGGCTTAATAAAGAACAGTCCAATGAAGTTTTATCCCTTATCAGCAGTAACATTAAAAACCAGAATACAAATCAAAGAAAATAAATACCTTCTGAAGATCAGCTAGCTATTTGTCTAAGGTATTAATTCCATGCCCGTAATTTCAAAATTGAAATGTATTCCATTTTAGAAAGTTTATAGGAGCAGCAGAAGTTGGACAATTTTGTGATTTGTGATGTATATACATGGACTTTCTTAGAGTAGTCCCACAGCACTGAATACTTTTGCACTTGGTCAATTAATGCAGAAATTTTGTGGTGCCCAAGGGGACTGAGGCACTCCAGTCACGGCCACAATGGTCGGGGGTTCCAATCCCCCCTCGGGCATGGATATTTGTGCTGTCCTTAGTCTTAGATAGTTCATAAGTAGTTTGTAAGCTTAGGGCCTCATGACCCCGTAGTTAAGTCCCATAAGTTCTACAAACATTTGAACAGAAATTTTGCACAATAAACACATGAACACGCAGTAATAAAGCTGTTCAGCGCAGAGTACGTGGTTTGTGGAGCAGTGCAGTGGGCATGTGCCAGCCGAGATACACAGTGATGCTGCGTGTGCAGTTGTAGCTGAGATACGCGTATCGTGTATCCGGGCTGGATGCGACGCCAGCTAAGTCGGTCTGAAATACCCCATTTGATTACAATACAAGATACATCTGCAACGTCTTTCTGAAGATTTAGCTCGAGATAAGCTAAGTCACCGTGTAATGACCTTAATAAGCCAAGAACGCTTCAAAAACAGTTGTTTACATGGTTACAAAAATAGATTGTGGCACTGGAACACCATTTTACAGAAGTGAAGTTCCAGAATCAATTTTGAAGCCAGTTTGGAAAATGGGTTTATGAAATTTGATTTTGGGAACCAATGTAAATGGGGTGATTTACAATACTTTTGCAGTCAAAGTTATGTAAAGGAAAAAGAAACTCTCACCCATTTAGTGACTGGGTCATAATGTACCTTAATAAAGCCTTCCATAGCGATTTTAGAAATGTACATTGAGAACCAGTCACCACACGAATGTCTGCCGGTTATTCTTCTCTTTTTGCCTTTATGTAGCTTTGACTGCAAAGTATATTAAATGCTAAGAAATCTAAATTATTATTGAATGTGTTGCACTCAGTTTTCATTAGTTAAAAAAGAAGGTAACATTTATTAAGTGACTGGTTCTCGATGTACTTCTCTCATTCACAATTTTATAGCTACTTCTGCTATAATTGTCTTAATATCAAATTTCTTTCCTTTCTATGAAACCTAATTCCACAAAGTAAATAACCTCAAAAACTGTATGTTGTAATATATTTGGTTACATTACTATAAAATGTATTACATCGCCTGTTTTGTCCACGCCGTCAGCTCACTTGCAATTAAATTTCTTAAGTCCTCATTGTTATGACTTGGGTTCTTAAATGTTAATGGAACTACAAATTGTGACTTCAAGTTAAATTATTATCTTTGATCTATCAGAACGTACAGTATTACTTCCCTACATTGGAATATAAGCCCTCGCCTCTCACGTGTGCGTATTTATAGATCATAGTTTCTCGAATGTTCCAGAACACATTTGTTAAAATGGGGTTACTTAATTCTGTTGAGCCATTTATAGGGCGTGATTCCACCAGTCAGCTTTGACCTGTGACGTCATTGCAGTGCGTTGTTAGTTTTGACGTGCATATGTGTTTGTAGAAGGTGTGATTAATTTATATGGTGGTTAAGTTAAAGACCATAGTTTCTTTACAAACAGGACAGATTATAGTTTAATATTTTATGTTTAAAAAGTAATGTTTCCCTCCGATGGTAAGGTATAGGTAAAGAGAGGCTTTTTTTCGCGTGCGAGTGCTGAAGGTGCGAATTTTTGGGCTGAGAACTGTAATCGATGGTGTGTTATCTGCAATTTATGAGGATAACGGCAGATTATTTATTATCTACAATACAGAAATATTAAGATATCCCGTATATGGGTTTTCTGACATGTTGATGACGTCATGGGTCAAAGAGGACGGGTGGAATTGCATCGTAAAATATTGCCATTCTATGTCCACAAAACTTAACATATTTTGTACACAGGCAAAAAGTATAGTGAACTAATCAATATAAGTATTTTTCAATGTTTGTGCCAAACTAAAACAAAAATTAGGTGTATATGCAAATTATGACTATGGAAGTTCCGGTTTTGTTTACATAATGTAGATAAGACAATTCATGACATTAACAAAACTTTGAGTTAATTGAACTAGTAATTGGATTACAAAAGACATCAGAAAATGTTAGTGATAAAATAAAAACAAAAACATCTCTTTAGTGATAAAGTATATTAACAAACATGAATTGTTGCACAATATTGGAACTACTTATTACAAAGTTTTACAAACAAAAATAATTTGACAAAATGATCTAGAATGCAAAGTTATTGTTAGGGTAAAGTATTTTCGTATTGTATTGTGATAAACTGTGAAAATCTCAGTAGTTACACATATGGTAACCCGATTTTCAGTTAACCCAAGAAGCGAATTCTTTAGGGTTAAATTTATTACATCGTCATTTAAAATTTTTAGTTTTTCATAACATAAAAGTATAAATTACATTAAAACATATGTCTCCCTTAAATATCATTACATGCCACATTTCTTCATGATATAAAAGGCACATATTCATTGGCTCTCCCAATGACATTTCTGATTGGCTGCCTTTTGCTACCAACAGCTGCACATATAACTGTAAAATCTAACCAAATACTACCTCCAAAAAATATTGTGAACCATTCGTTGCCACACAGTATTTGTGTATCCCAATATGTGTAAGGTGATAGATTAAATAAATGTGTTCAGTGGAGCAGTTCAGATACTTCCTCATTTATATTTCTTCTACTATTGCTAAAAATATTTCTTGAGTAGGGAAAACACTCCTCTCTGCATCCTTTTTCATTCCAACTTTGTGTTGTCAATAGTGTTATTGATGGAACATTAAAATCTAAATCACTATTCTTTGCTCTGGTTACATGCACTTCATGTGACAGCTGCTTAACCTTGACATGCAGGTGTTTGTAATGGTGCAATGAAGGATGGGAAGTGAGAGCAGTCAACCACAAGTGTTATTCATAAGTCAGTAATCATGCGTCTTATTCCTTGTCACATCTTTTGAATTTATCCTGAAATTATCTGCTGTGTATGGAATTTTGTTCAGAAAACAAATGGATAATTCCTTGAAACTTCACAGGTATTTTTGTGAAAGATAAAATGACCATTTCAGAATTTGGTCATATTTGTTACATGGGGACCTACATGGCTTAATAGTAAGATACCAAATATCCCTGTCCTATATCTTACCATTTATGTGAAAATTGTTTGAAGGCTAAAAAGTGAGTATGCCATCATCGGTTGGAATCAATTTCCCCATGCCTACTGCTTAGCGATGAATTGACCTACATACCTCATTTGTTTTATGCATCAGGTATGTAGCCACCCCCATGAACCACTGACATTGATGAGGTGGGGTGGCTTGCATGCCTCAATGATAGTTGAACTATTACTTGCTGTCTGACCCTGTGTTGGAAGATTCTCAACATAAAGTAATAGTTCGCTCAGGTTGTTACTTGAAGTGTCATCATTTAATGTCACTCAAGCCAGGTCTTCTTACTTTCCGATGTTAATAAAGTTGTTTTATCTTCTGAAGTGTCAAGAATAGTACTATTATAGATTTGAGGTCCAGAATTTGCTGTGCCTCCTTGAGCCTAATGTATTCTACTCCAGAATATCCTTTGCACTAAATCCTTCATCATTCTTTTCACACCAATCAATAATTTCAACTCTGGCTAACTTCTTGTGAAATAATTTCCACTTACTTAGTCTTAAACTAAGTTTATTACTTGGAGTCGAGATACAATCAGAACACTAACATGTTACAGGCTCAGAGAATTAAGAAAGGAATACAAAGTAAACAACAAAATCATGCTTAACAACGCATCAGAGATGACATAATCTCTTCTTTTTCATGTACATATTTACTCTTAGCAGGCAGCGGTAACGTCGCTGGATACTTGCTGCTGCCACCAACTCCAGAATCTGAAACAAACAGATTCTGGTGGCAGTTCCTGTTCTCATGATTTCTCAATTAATTTAACAACGTAAATTAATGCTTATTTGGGTATCTCAAGGCATATGAGAATTAAGGAGAGTGGCTTGTAGCACTACATACTTTGCCACACAATTATTGCGAATGGCTAAAAGGGGAAACTATGGTAATTCCTTTTCCCGAAGATATCCACCTCTCCTGTACGAATATATGATGGCATATTCTGGAGGTAAAATAGTCCCCCATTTGGATCTCCGGGCGGGGACTAATCAGGAGGCTGTGATCAACAGGAAAGACTACACTGGCATTCTATAGATAAGAGCGTGAAGTGTTAGCAAATTTAAAAAGGGAAATGGATAGGCTGAAGTTATAGTGGGGATTAGTGAAGTTCGGTAGAAAGAGGAACAGGATTTTTGGTCAGGTGAGTACAGGATTATAAATACAAAAGCAGTTGGGGATATTACAGGTATAGGTCAGATAATGAATAAGAAAATAGGAATGCGGGTAAACTACTTTGAGCAGCGCAGTGATTGCATTATCGTAGTTAAGATAGATAAAAAGCCAACATGACCACAGTAGTACAGGTCTACATGCTAACTAGTTCTGCCAATGAGTATGAAGAAATGTATGAGGAGGTAAAGGAAATTATTCAGACAATTAAGAAATAGGTAAACTTGTGACTGGAGACTGGAATTCGGTAGTAAGAAAAGGAAGGTTAGGAAAAATAGGTGAATGTGGTCTGGGCAAAAGGAATGAAAGAGGATGCTGTCTGGTAGAATTTTGCCCGGAACATAATCGAATCATAACACACCTGCTTCAAGAATCACAAAAGAAGGTGGTATATGTGGAAGAGACCAGGAGACACCGGAAATAAGACATAGATTTTGGAACCACATTTTAAACTGTAAGCATACCTGCCAACTCTCCCGATTTAGGCAGGAGTCTCCTGATTTTTCACTTTTTCTCCCGCTTCCTGATTTTGCCATTATTTCTCCCGATTTTTAGCGTGTAACCTAAAACCCAAGATGTTGTTTGGCCAATTGTCGAAAGTCCTTTGTTCATTTATCAGTTTAATATAAATTCATATCGAAATTCATAGAAATTAGGAGTTGCACATGCCTTGTATAACGATTATTTTTGCATGTATTTGCAAATACATGTGTAGTGTTTCCATGTTGTACTCTTTCTGAATGTAATGTTTTATCATTGTACATAAGTGCAATCACTTCCAAGGCTTTTAAACCTATGGCAACCTTTTGAGTGGATAGTTGTGACCATCAGTTCCATACGTGAAATGCAGAAAGGCAACTTCTTATAAACAGCTATTTTACATGATTATGGGATTTCAATTCAGTGGTGTGTGTTCCAGAATGGCGAAAATATGACCCCTTTTTTAAGCAGTTTTTGGAACATTATTTGTATTTTGTATTCTTTGTCAATGTGATATTCCACACCACATGATGGAAAAAGATATGTAACAGAATACGTGCAGAGAAAATGAAAAGTGTGTGAGAAACAATAAAAGACTGAAATTGCTGAGAAAAGTGTAAGTGATCACATGATACATGCAGCGTGCTTGTTTATATTGTTTATTTTAGAGTATGGTTTACAAATTAAATGCAATGATCATGTGGGTCACTTGTTCTATAAAATGTTCCCATGTAGCAGTATAGCGCAAAAATACAGCTGTGAACTTGTTTGTTTTAATCAAAAAAATCAATCACTTTACCTGGAATGGCTACAAATAAGGATTTAATCAACTTTAAGGCTAATGCAAGTGTTTTTGTAGTCGTTATGTAGTGTTGAGAGATGATAGGAAAAGGCTAAAATCAGTTATCTTACGGTTTGTAGTAAAGTTTTTGATAGAACATATCTCCTGATTCTTTGAAGAATCTCTCAATTTTTTAAACTTGATCTCCTGATTTTTACATTTTGAAGGTTGGCAGGTATGTGTAAGACATACCCAGGGGCAGATATAGACTCCAAACACTTCTTATTGGTCATGAACTGTAGGCTGAAACTGGAGAAACTGCAGAAAGATAGGCCATTAAGGAGAGGGAAACTGGATAAATTGAAGGCAGCTTTAGGCAACAATTGACAGAAACGGGGTGAAATAAAACACTAGAAGATGGATGTGTAGGAGTGAGAGATTAGTGATGGCAGCAGAGGACTAAATAGGTAGAAAGGCAAGACATACAAAAAATCCTGGATATCACAGGAAATATTAAATTTAATCGATGAAAGAAGAAAATACAAAAATGCAGTAAATGAAATGGGCAAAATGGAGTACAGACGAGTAAGACAAGAGATTAAACAGGAATTGTGAAATAGGTAAGCAAGAGTGACTAGAAGGCAAATGCAAGGCATTAGATGAATGTTTAAATAGGGGAAAAATAGATACCGCCTGCAGAAAAATAAGACACATGGAGACAAGAAAAGCAGCTCAGATGGAAAACCGGTCCTTAGCAAAGAAGGGAAAGCTGAAATAATATATAGTGGGGCTCTACAAAGGAAATGAACTTAGAGACAATATTGTAGGAAGGGAAGTAGTCCAGTCATTTGGTAGTTTTCCCTGGAAAGTTTTGCTGGAGTTTTGAATTGGTATACTTATAGATTTTGACGTGCTCTTTTCGAATTTTCACTTTGCCACCTCGTATCTTTGCCGCTCGTGCTCAGTAACTTGTTTAATGTCTATGAAGTTGTCATGTTTCACTATTTATAACTGGAAGGAATGAGGGCAGTTTATGGGCTTCAACAATTTTCCTGTCCCATGTTTCAGGAATTTCTGCAATCGTCTTCCGCTTCTTGTGTCCTATTAATGAAAAGTCTTGATCATTGGTTAAATAGCTGGGTCCTCTCACTGGAAACAAATATGTGATCCTGTTTGTAGACCTTTAAGATATGCAGTAGACTGTACAAAAACTGAACCATAACTTTTTGTTCTGGCCAGGACACCCATCACTAAGTAGGACAAGCTCCTCTCATTGCATTTCTAATGAAATATTGTTCATGCAGCACAAAATCATGGGTGTGACTTCATTAGAACCTTTCCTTTCCTCAAGTAAAATGTTTAAACATCCATAACAATTTGCAGACAGCGCTACCAACACTGTATATAATAGCAGGACACCTATGACTTCTGGACCTGTCCGGTTTTTGTTGGAATAACAAGGGACTAGTCTGCTTTCTGTAGAACAAGATGATTTTCAAATGGATATATCTTTGAATTTGTGTGGCTTTTGCTGAAACAAATTCCACCAGAATATAGGTGTCGTGACAGAGAAGAGCCAGGCAGTGTTAGCTCAAAAAGTCCGTTTTTGTAATAAACCCTACAATTAAACTAGAGAAAATTTCCTACAATTTATGTCCTAACATTTTTTCTTTTTTGAAATGAATAGTTTCAGATTAAGAGCGCTGAAAAGTAAACTGCAACACGCGTATTGACGATAACTCATTTCCATACCACCATGAGATAGAGTAACTGGCGCAGTTTTTTGTTAGTGGTATCCCCATTAGGCCTAGTCCACAAATGATGCTCTGATCATTAAATATGGTGCATTCTTCTTTGCCACGTTGTCCCTGACAGACAAAGTTCTTCATGTACATAATTCAGCAAAATTTCACGGATACAAACTTCTTACGCACTACCCACAATAGGGCTCTCTTCTTCAACGTTACCACCTTTTTCCTCGATTTCGTCATAGGTTTGCTGAAGAACAGTCTCCGTTTCTTCCTCCTCATCACTATCCTGTTGTGGAACTTCGGAATTATGACAGGTACCACTGCAATTCATGCAAATAATGGAGCATTTTAATCCAGCCTTTCTGCATCCACAAGCTCCCTGCCATCCCTTTCTGCCTTTGCAAGAAATAAGTTTCAATAATTTCTCTAGAGCTGGAGGCTCAAATGTAGTGACAGCAATTAGCCCATTCTTGCTTTTTTTCCATCCCCATCATTCTGCATTTTTCCCACTCCATATCACCGCTGAACTTGGTGATAGGTTCGAAAAGAATGTTGTCGTGCTGCTGCTTTTTTGGGTGGCAATAATGCAAGATTGCGAGATTAAATTTACATCTGAATGCTGATTTTGTGAATCATTCATATCTGAAGTTGTTTAACAACATACTTTTTACGTCACTGTAACCATATAATGCAAGGACGAAGCGTTCTCCAGCTTCAGCAATGATTTCCGGGTCGCTATTTGGGTTTTTAAATGCCCGAACAAGCTTATTTAAATTTATTTTTTCTTTTTTTCTGGAGTAGATTGACACATTTCTTTTTTCCTTGATTGAAGAGTGCTGATGTATCATAGCCACTGAAGGCATGCAAGAATATTTACAGCCTGCTCCGTCGGTTCTTGGCAGAATATTGATTCATTTTGAGTGAAACACATGAGATAATTGTGCAATATTCCGCAAATTTTATTTGTTACTAACCGGTTTTTGGCATTTACGCCATCGTCGGGCAAACACTACAGACATATAGTTATGCAGCTTAGGTGAACTTGCAGAATATTGCACAATTATCTCGTGTGTTTCACTCAAAATGAATCGTGCAAGTATAGTATGTCATCTGCGACTGTTTTATCTATGATACTTTCTGTTGAATATATTTGTTGCGAAACTGCTCCTTTCCCTGGTTTGAGAATACATATGTTTGAACGCGGGGATAGAGCTGCCAAAAGAATAAGATGATCTACATCTTCACCGACAACTATTATGGTATCAAATGCAGATGAAATGCTGATTACCGTGTTGATTATTAACGTATCTGCATCTTCCGTTGCTTGCTTAACCGCGAAGTTTGCAGCTTCAAATTTGGTTTTAAACATTCTGAGGAGGTGGTTCTTGTTTGCATTGTTGCCCAGAAACTTGTCTTGCGACATACTTGGGATCATTGTCTCGTCAAAAAGCATATCTACTGAAGCATGTTTCTGTGATCGTCGAGATCGCTCTGCATAGTTGGTACTACGTTCTGCTGCCTCTTCCGGGTATCCATCAAATACGATGATGGCATTGGACGTATATTTGGATTTAACAAATGCAACATGATTATTGCAACTGGATTAAAACGTTTCAGCTTGATTCCAAACGACTGTGCAATAACTATCCTCCGTCTATGAAATACATGGAGTTTCCAAAATTTATATCTCCATAATATTCTTCAAATGTAAATATGTTAAAACAAAAAAAAAACAGGCATATTAACATGAGATGTTTACACATCAACCTAAATGTGCTTATGATTGTATAATAAAGTTGGTTATAAAAATACTAGTGGTCTGAAGAAATAAATTGTAGTGACTGGCCGCTATGGGCTGCCGGCGTATTCACGATCAGAAGCGGCGTTAGACTTGACTTAACTTGGTATTGATTCAAAAGCAAAGCAAAAAATTCCCGTCCCTTTGAATTACTCTCACTCATTTTCATCAGCATTAATGAGCACACAATCTTGTGATAATAATAATTGTCTTCTTAAGAAAACTGCGCAAAAAATTTTCTTGTTTCATAACATCAGCCAAATATTTTTTACATTTTTATTAATGGCATGTAGGCTACCTGTTCAGTGAACTAAAGTACCAGATTCTGTAATAATTCTATGCATAGCTCCCTTGCTTCTCATATCTCAAAATTGCATATTTTTCTGACCTCATGAAACATAAAAGCATAACTTCAAAATTGCTGGTGTTTATAAGCTTAAACTAAAGTCATTGTAAAGACCTTCATATAAAATGTTTTGCTTTTTACAAATGTCTGTCTAGGTGTGTTTGCGTTTCGATATGTCTGAGTGTGTGTGTATTTGTTTACCTTCCTTTTTTTCCCCTAGGGTAAGTCCTTCCACTCCTGGGATTGGAATGACTCCTTTTCCACTTCCTTAAAACCCATATCCTTCCCTTTTTCCTCCCCTTTTTTCCTCTTTTTCCTGAAGAAGCTGCCAGTGGTGGCGAAAGCTTGTATGTGTGTTTGTGTGTGATTTTATTTATTTATTTGTTTCTATCGACGAGCTGGTCCTTTTGGTAAGTCATCTCATTTCTAAAGAGATGACTTACCAAAAGGACCGGCTCGTCGATAGAAACAAATAAAATCACACACATACAAGCTTTCGCCACCACTGGCAGCTTCTTCAGGAAAAAGAGGAAAAAAGGGGGGAAAAAAACGGAAGGATGTGGGTTTTAAGGAAGTGGAAAAGGAGTCATTCCAATCCCAGGAGTGGAAGGACTTACCTTCTTTTGCAAACAAACAGTGATTTTACTTTAATCTAGGAAAATAATCAATTTTTGAGATTAATCAAGAACATTATGTAAAAGAACTGAAATTTTAGTAATAGAATTGTATACAGCACGTCTATTCAGAAACAAAGTTGAGCTATCAGTTTACCAAAAATTGAGTACATACTTCTTAGTAATGTAGTTTAAACCTGGTAGGTTAAAGCTCCACAATAATGGTTATGATGTGAATTTTTAGAAGTTTTAAGCAGTGAATCAAGGGAATGGTGCAGTGGGTAGCACACTGGACTCTTTCAGGAATACTGCGGTTTAAACCTGCGTAGGATCATACAGATTTGGGTTTTCCTCAATTTCTGTAAGGCAGTCCACACACAGAGCTACTTAACAAATCTGGTTGCTGACATGAACATCAAAGAATCACAACCTATGTAATTCAATAGGACACTGCACACAGTGCTACTGGTTACTGACCAGTCAGTAGATCAGTGGTAATCTGTCATGAGCTACTCAATGTGCTGAGTTGGAATTGCCTGAATTCAACCAGTTTCTGCATCTGAATCGCAACAGTCATCTGTTCACTAATTACAAAAGAATTATCGAGTAGTAAACATAAAATTAGTCAAGGAAAAGGAAAGACATTCAGTATTGTGCAATTACAAACTTTCAGGATAAGTAGTAGTATGGAATGATTAGACCAAAGAAGTTAATATTGCAGGTGTGAAATATTTTGACTGTAGTGTGAATATGAGTGTTAGGGCAAAAGTCATGGTAACTACTTTTTTCTCCTTGCAGAAACCAGTCCAGTTGGAAAATGTGACTTATACAGATGAAAGAACAAGGTGTTAACTACATGTGTGGCAATGAATAGCACTGAAATATTGGGGAACTGATGTTTTTGTAGTGTTGTGGTGAAGGAAAGCTTTCTCTTTTGGTTGCTTGAGTTCATAAAAATGAAATTCAGTTGCCAGTGCTGGATTGTTCTCATTTGTTTTGGTGCAGCGATCTTCATGTGATGTGCTGTGATGTTGTAGCGTCGGTCAGTTCTTTGTGTGCTAAGTGAGACAGGCATGTTTTGATGATAAATATTATTAAATTCTTATCAAACAGCAACTTTCATTATAAATAAGCAATGTTTAAAGTGATTAATATTTTTAATGAAATCTTGACGCTTGGTAGGGTGATCATTATATACAGGGCATTGAATGTATTGAACATTGTTGGGAAAAGTATATAAGTCAAAAAGAGATTGTGTAATGTAATTCAGATGTTTTCCCCTAAAAGCTTGTGTGTTAGATTGAATACTCAGACAACCTCGCCATTGTCATCAAGTCTAGTATGTGGTATATAGTTTGGCTATTGGTCCAGAATTAAATGAGAGTTTTATTTAAAAACACAAATAATAATGTCCATCGAAATTGTAGCTAGAAAACTGGGCTGCCTCACCTTGAGCACTAAACATGACCTTACAATAGAAACTGAGAACAATTACTGTCAGAAGCTATTTACTTAGGTAAATACTTGGTGAACAATCTCACTGTTGAGAATTCACACAGTATCATGATGTGGAAACTTTCTATTGTTGCACCTATTGCTGTTGTCAAAAAGATCAGTAGCCTTTGGCATTCAGATAATTACTATAAAAATTCCAGGATTTTTTGTTTATCAGTTAATATTTTTTGCAATTTTGAATGGAAAGAACCTTAATATAGCCCACTATTACGGACTAATACTGCAGCAATAAAACAAAATCAAGAGAATTCGTTTCATGATGGAAATTCTCCTCAGAGATGATAAATTATTAAAAAAAAAAAAAAAAAACACACACACACATTAAACTTTGGTTGGGAAACAATGCGTGATTTACAACAACAAAGCACCGTGTGCATACTCTGCAAGCCTCTGCTGAAAGTAGAACGTGTCAAAGGCATCAGGATGAAGAGTATGCAATACTTCAAAACAAACTGTTGTCCATGAGCTTAATGTTTCATCTGTTTTTTTTTTTGTTTTTTTTTTTTGTTTTTTTTGTTTTTTTGTTTTTTCCCCTAGCATGTCACGGGTAAAAACTGCAAATAGTGTACAAGCTACACTTTTAAATAACTGGCCTTTAACGCATTATGATTTATGTTAATAGTGAGAATGTGCTATGAATTTCTTAAACTACAAAGCATTTGACTCCCATTCAAAACAACACTTCGGAACTATTCACTTCGAGAAATTCAGGGCTCTGAAGACCAGCTATTTATGCCATTAATTTTTGAAAGCATTTTATTGGAACAGTGAACTTAAAAATTTTTATTAATTAAAATAAGACAGTCTAGATTGCAAGTCAGTAATAAACGCAACAACTTGCGATCTAGTGTGTCTTATTTTAATTAATTTTTGCCATTATTAAAAATTTTACCGGCACGCTTATGTTTTGATATATTTTGAAGGGTGAGAAAATATAAAAAGACTGAGCTTCAAGGTTAGTTTATTGAATTTTTTGAGTTCTATTTTTTAGGTAGATTACAAATCATGCAATAACAATGACAAAAATTATAATTATCCATTAAAAGTTATGGAGAGTGAAGACAGCCAGTCAGAAGATCGTAAATAATTGTGTGTTGTGGTCATATTTTTCTTGTTTAACCCTTTCGCGGCTACGGGCATACATGTATGCCCGGCAGTTAGAAGGCCCAGACGGCTACGGGCGTACATATACGCCCAGCAGGTAGAGCGGCCTGAAGGCTAAGGGCATTCATATACGCCCGGGGCGCGAGCGCACAATGGAGCGGCGGCGACTCGGTTTTACCCGCGGCTCAACATTCTTGGTGGCACTGCCATTAACAGGTCTTCTTTGTTATGTCGGTCAGCACTACAGTTTTCACTTCAGGGCCTTCCTGCTCACGAGCTCTCCATCGGGCCCGTCCTGTCTTTTCTGTTTGGCAAGAGAACAGCTTTTCAATGTACTGTCGTTACAATCCTTTCTTTATACGAAGAGCTGGATGTGTATGGGACTGACGGTATTTATTCAACACAACGAAGAACTTCTGCAGAAGAGTCCTCTTCTTAAGAAGAAGTGTTAAGTGAAATTTCGACACGAAAAAGATTTTATGACTGGTCAAATAATCGTCCTGCGGCGAATCGCCACAATTTCGCGAACACTTTTAGTGGTTTAAAGGTAGATTTCGATGAATAAGCAACTCATTTAGATTATTTATTTATTGTACTTTATCTCATTTGAATGTATCTCAGTTATTTATAGATATGAACAAGTATTATACATTTCTCACCAAGAAAATAACGACAGTGCCCAGCAGATAACAAGATGGAAACCTATAACCCTCCAGAATTTTATTGTTTTTGGCTTGTTCCCTCCTTATGTCAAGGTACAAACATTAGCAGTGAATGAATATTGGTCAAAAGATTCCTTGCTGCAAACACCAGTATTTTCTGACATAATGGCCAGAGACAGGTACAAGGTGATTCTGCATTTGTAACAATGTTTGTTAAGCTTATGCGACTTACCTTCAGGGTCATCATCCCCTAAACTTACAAACTACTTATAACTATTTTATACTGAAGACTAAAGACAGCACAAACATCCATGCCCGAGAGAGGATTCGAACCCCCGTCGAGGAACAGCCTCGCGCAACTAAGTACAGCGCCTCAACGCGATCGGCCACTCGATACTGCCTTTATTACACTTCAGTGACAATTTGTCCGCATCGCAAGATATTCTTGTGAAAATACGCATGATTGTGGAACACGCCAAAAAGGCTGCAGTCCCATTTGAGAACTTAGTAACTGACGAAAGTTGCTGCTTTTCAGAGGAAGGCTACGGTTCAAACCGTATATTCCAAACAAACGTAGCCGTGGGATTAAAATTTCCGTGCTTTGTGTCGTACAGACCAGTTACATTCTGGATTATATTGTCTACACTGGTGCCGCTACTGATTTAGAACACGGAAATGCTGACTGGGGCAAATCAGGTGATGTCGTTGTCAGTTTGTTGTTACCATACCTCAACTAAAGTCATGGCATTTATTTAGACAATTGGTAATCAAGTCCTGAATTGTTCTCATGGCTCCATGCGAAGTGCACTAATGACATTGGCACAGTGCGTAAAAACAGGAAACATTTACTACCTTTACCTGATTAACTCAAGAAAGGTAAATACAACTGAAGTCTGGGGTGGACAATAAATAATTCCTGGATGCTATCCACTGTAAATGGACCAGAGTTTGCTCAGACAGAAAAAAAAGAATCATACAATGGGAGGAAATAAAGTGAAACACACTTGCGTAGTTAGTTACAATTAGTCAGTGGGTGCGATTGATAGGACTAACAGGATATTAAGTCCTTACAGTGCATACGAAAAACAGAAATGGTACAAGAAAGTATTCTTTAATTTAACTGACTTGAGTATGCTCAATGCAAAAACTATTTTTGAAATGCAGAATAAATAGAAGAAGCCACTAGCGAAATTCCACTTAGAACTAATCCTGTCAGTTACTGGAGAAGTTTCATTCATAAACATCTAAGAGCTAGAGGCCACTGACACCAAAAAGGACAGCCCTTTTCGACTGGAATAAAAAATAACATTATCCCGGGTTTTTCGGAGCAACGGAGAGAAAGGAGATACCGCAAAGACATTGTGTATTGTGTACTGCCCACACAAAACGAAAAATGACACGAATCAGGAGCAAAAAAATGTAATGATGCTCTCTGTATGATGCCATGTTTTGAGACATACCACAAACTAAGGAAGTATTAGTTTCTTCAGGTACTTTGAACGTTGAAAGAAAAGAAAATGAAAAAATAAGAAAACAATAAAAGCAATAGAAATAATAAAAAAAAGTTTTTAACTCAGCCAGCGGCAGTCGAATGCCTGCGTTAGAAATGAGGATGGAAAACCACTAAGTCAAACTCTACCACTCCGTGAATATCTGAAAAATAAATCCGCTAGCATAAAGCATGCAGATGCTTATTATCGGATTATTTAGCATAGTGAATCGAAATTACGCTATAATTTCAAACGATGCAAACGACCTATCAATATTTTTATTTTATTGCTTCCATTTCATTATTACATCATTATTTTTCTTGTTTAATTCTTCATTGTGCTACATGGCACCACATAAATTTCAATAACTGTTTTTTATTTACGATTATAGCTAGAACTGTCGGAGTTTTGCAGGTTTTCCCTACGAACAACTGACTTTAAAACTAAACGTTGCGAAACATACTCGACTGATGTTAATGAAACTTTAATACGTTGTAGAAATATATTTTGGTAACGTACACCTCAAGTTATAGTATTTTTCAATAACAAATCTAAAAGGTATTTGAATTTACTGAAATATTTTCGTTCTCAGCCGAGGATAATCTTATGTCGTTTAGATTTGAAAGGCCGTTTCGTATCACAAACTGCAACTGCTTTGGCAGAGCAGTGACATCTGATTTTATAGATAGTGTTACTGGGGGCAGCTGTGTGGCCACCGCAGCGTGCAACTAGCGTGCAGCTGCAGCGGCCGTAGCCCACAGCGGCCGTTGGGCCGAGTCAGCCACCGCCGCTCAGGCCCACAGCTGGCTTCGCGCCTTCGCCGGGCGGGCAGCCAAGGGGCTCGTCCCTTTAGCCGCGAAAGGGTTAATTAGGTTCATGGATAACAACATACTCAAAAATCATTACACAATTGAAGAAAGCAGCAAAATATATTTGACAATCAATTAAAGCTGTTTTATTGGGTTACAGCCTAACAACATATATGAAAATCGTAACCTATTTGAACAAAACTGAAGGACTTTACAAAACAAAGTACCGTAAACAATAAAAGATCTTATCATAAATGACATGTGTGTCATCATGAAAAAAACTGAAATACACGTGAATTTAATTTACGAAATAGAATTACAATACAATATTCTCACCGGCTGTTTGCACCAGACCTGTGATTGCTCGTTCTTACTTTCCATCAGTTGTCACGCCATTAGCAACATCACATGTCACAGGGTGGGTGGAGATGGGATTCAATATTATAAATGCATTTTAACACTGGGAAGTTGTATGCCGGTGTATAACACATTAACCCTTTAAAGATTCGATAAGTTTGATTGTTCAAAGTATAACAGAAAAGCACAATTCACCCAAGAAAAATTATGTCAACCCCAAAAAAAGTGTGTTTTCACCTGTGAAAATTTTTACTTTTTACCCAGTATACACCTATAATCCTGCTCATGGTGTCACTGAATGGCACTTGTAAGCCTCGCCCAAAACTTCGTATCGCGTGACTTGTGTCTTTGTACATTAAGGCTGAGAAATGGACCAGCTGTTGCTATGCTACTGCTGTGTTCGTGTCATGTGCCTTGTTTTCAAATGCAGTGACGTTCTACTTGGATGGTAGCAGTGCCACTAAGTGGCACCGTGTGGCAGGTATATATAACAAACATTAACATTGAAATGTGGAAAGTCCTGGTTGAAATAAATCATTATAATGAGGGTGTTTGGGACTCATCGCGAAGACATTCGTCAAATTGTCACAGGCGCGCGCGCCCACACACACACACACACACACACACACACAGCTTTTGGCCATTAGCCTTCATAAGTAAAAAAGACACCATTCAGTCACACAGGCACACTTCGGAATGTCAGAATGCAGCAGCTGGAGATGACAGTTGTGCATTTGTGAAGTCTTCCTGTGTGATTATATGAATGGTGTCTTTTTTCCTTCTGATGAAGGTTAATGGCCGAAAACTGGAGTTATTTGTAAGAGTTTCTTTTTTATGTGGCTGTCACAGTGCTGCAAACGTCTATGGAGTAATTTAGATTATATTGTTAAACATTTATATTTCAAAAAAATAATAATAAGAGTAACATGTTTCAGACGTTTTTAAAAACAGGCTTTGTAAATATTAAATCCCTCAATGTAGTGTTATAACAAAGCATAGTTAAACAGCTTTAAAATGCCACCTGAGTCACTTAACTATTTCTAGTAGTGTTGTGTAGCTATATTCAAATTTATGTAGGAAAATCTGGTCTAAAAAATTAACCAAAAATTAACGATATGTAAAGCTATGGGATATTTTACATAATTTTGCAATACTGATCAGAACGAGCTGTAATCAATCAATACTGTGCTGTGAACAAGACAATACTTTTTTTAGCATTGTCATATAAAAACACAAGTTTATCATGGGCAAACTTTAGGGCATTTCTAATGTTTTACCCAAACTGTTTGTCTCAGTAAATAGTAAACTAAGATGAATTACCTCACTAATGTAAAAAGTTGTGTATGAAGTTTTGGTGTGAAATATTGCTGCTCTCTTTGTAGAACTCTTGTTACTTAGTTGACATTGTTGTCCTGTCTTATTGAAAACGTATTGCGTCTGTAAAATTTATGAACAGTGAATAACTCTTACTGCAGAGGAGCAGCTTGAAACTGTAGGAAAAATGACAAGTATGTTGATCAGTAACTAATTTGACCTACTCACTCAAGTTGACTAATTGTTATAACAACTTTTTCCTGCTATGTAAAAGAGAAATAAAGTAATAGTAATTCCTGATCAACCTTTGTTACAAAGTTATAAACAGTTTTGTGTGGTTAGTTGCTTCTAAAGATCTTGTTTTATATCAGGAGGCAGAGGAGAAACAGGAGGCAGATGAGAAGATTATGGATGAGGATGAAGCCACAACTGCCATAGTAACGGAAGTACCAGAAGCTGTTGTTGAAGAAAGTATTGTGTATCAAAATAATGATGGTAGTAGCTTTGTAGAAGAAAATGGAGTTGTCTTTAATGACACTGATGGCAACTGTATTGTTGAAGAAATATGCACAGAAATGCAGGAGCCTGATGAGGAGTCTCAACAGGAAGTTGTGACCTCTACTGCAAACAGTGGTAAGTTAACAGCATCCTGAGTGTCTACAATTTTTAAAAATACTATGCAACTCTGCTTTTACATTCACAGAACTAATTGATTTCTGCAGGTTACCAACATTTTTTTATTGTTCCTCTGAGATTTCCTATGTCAGTGTTAATTCAATAAATTTTTGCGTGAACTTATGATTTATGAAACAATGTTTCTGGAGAAGCAGAATAAGTAATAGGCGTAATGGTATCCCCAGCATTGATGTAGACTTGATAACATTGCATAAAGTTCTTTTGTATTCATTCTGATACCCTTTGTTGTTCGAACAGTCACAAGCAGCAAAAGTTGCCAGGAGATTCTCTTTAGTCTCGACTAGATGTATGTAGTTCCCGAAGTAGTAGCTCAAATGAAGTGTTACGGGATAGGAATCGTTCAAATTGGTCCTTTAGTGACCATTATTATTACTCTCCTTTTCCCCTATGTACTAAAAGATAGGATGACTTGCTCAAATATTCCCTCTTTTGATACTGGGTGCATTCTACTCACAATACCTAAGTCTGTGATTCTGCACTCGTAATGGCAACATGTTAACACTGTGACTGACCTGAAGGTTAAAACTGTTCGCTAGTTCATTTCAGGATCCAATTCTAAATTGTGAGAGTTGAGGATTAAAAGACCATCCATTAGTTCTTAAAGTTTATTTATCAATGGATCTTGTGGCTCTGGTGGAAAGCTCACATATTTGGGAGAACAGGATTTGGTTCCCACCTGCCGAACATTATTTTTTAAACAAAAATGTGTTCTGTGAGTAATCCTGTGAAGACGAGGTAACGACAAACATTTTTAGTGCTAAAACTGAAGGCACTGAGCCTGTTTCTGACAAAATTGCATAAGAAACCAGTTCTGAGAATTGTGTATGTTGAGCTTGTTTCTAAAGATCATTACACAATTATGTTCTGCTTTCTAATTTATTAGTTTAAGGGTTTTCTAAGTAATTTTATTGCTGTTGTAACATTAAAATGAACTGCATAGCCCATTTTAACTATTTGACTGAACTAGTTCAATCAACACTTTTGAGACAGTGGCTCAATAAAAGTAACTATTTAACCTTATTGAGCCTTGACTGACATCTCATATACAATACTTCACAAATGGTCTCACAAAAAGATATAAAATGTGAAAAGATCAAGATAAAGTATTGGCCACAGAACAGGTTTAGAGTCTTTTGGCAAGGATCTCTTACCTAAGATTGTTATATTTTGCCTTCTCCACTCTCTGAAAGTTAGTATCATGATGAAATCATTTTGTATATCATACAGATTAACTTTTCAATGGTGGAATCTATTCATTGGAGGGAAGTTGAACTATATAGTGAGTAGAAGTAGTTCTTCATTCCCATGCATACACTGAAGTGTTTAGGGCTGATTATCTTGCTCTTCTCATAAGAGGCTGTAGAGTCTGCAATCATTTAGCTTCTAACTTGTGTTAACAATTAGTATTTTATTCATTTGCCATGTTTTTATTACAAGTTATTGGAATTTTAATGGGTTTTGCTAAGTCATCAACATAGTTGGCTTGATTTAAGTGCATCTCTTCAGGTGCAGGATTTAGACATTTTCATATTTATGCTGTCCTAATCCATTTTGTATAAAATGAAATTAAAAGAAAGCTTAAAATGTCTTGTTCTTAAATATTAATAGAATAATATATTGTTTCAGCTATTGAAGAGGCTGTTGTAAAAATGGAGGTTTCAGAACCCGAGGACACTGTGCAGCTATCCACAAGGAAGTCACCTTTGACTTCATATATAAAGACTGAGAAAATGTCAAGTGATGAAGAGAGTCAAGATGCACTTGATTCAAAATTCAAGACTGAACCTGATGCCACTTCAGGTGCAATTGCTCGTATAAAGTCGGAAGGTGACACCCCATCAGAATCAAATTCGAAGGTCACTTCTGCAGAAATTGCTAGTAAAATAAGAAATATGAAGAAAGAGAACGAATCCACTGAAGAATCTTCAGACACTACAGCTAGTCCGACTGCAGAAAAGCAACCGGAGTCTGACATTAGAGATGAAAATATTAGGGAATCAGACACTAAAGAAGATAAAGCCAAGGAACATGTTGCTAAAGAAGATAAAGCTAAGGAACCTGCGGCTAAAGAAGATAAAGCCAAGGAACCGACCTCTAAAGAAGATAAAACCAAGGAAACTGAGTCTAAAAAAGAAAAAGTCAAGGAGTCAGAAACTAAGAAAGTTAAAGAAGTGGATTCCAAAAAAGAAAAAGTCAAGGAAACAGAAAATAAAAAAGGCAAAGAAGTAGAATCTAAAGAAGAAAAAGTAAAGGAAGTAGACTCTAAAGAAGATAAAGTCAAGGAACAAGATACTAAAGAGAAAGCAAAGGAGAATGAGGTAAATGATATTTATATTAACTTTATGTACATGTTTAAGGCTGTTTTAGTTACTATGTGGTACCTTTCACAGTGCTGGATTTGACATTGATAATACGGATTGCATGATACATAAATGTTCATTGCCAAGAAGAGAATATACAGAAAGCCTTACTTTTTCTATTCATTGGCAGTCTAATTAGCAAAAGTCCTTACACATTTGCAGTTTTCAGCCACACTGCTCAGCAACGTACCCGCTTCCCTACGGTAGAGTTTCTTTTTTTTTTTAGCAGTGCGCAGGTAATGCACATAACGAAACTGCTCAAGCTGTGCTGCTGCCTGCTCAGTCAATGTAGACTTGGGCATAAAAATAATGACTCCAGTTTTGTGATGTATCAGAAAACTGATATGGTAATTCCAACAATGCGCTTTGCGCCTGTGCAAATGGAATGTTTCAAAACCCATGGTGCTGTGAGAAAAGCAGATATGCTAGTGAAATACCTTGTGTGAAAGGTGACAGCTGCAAAAACAGCACTGTCAGCACTGGTTAGCCACTCCTTGACATATGGCCGTGCAGCAAGTGCTGCTGCTGCTGCTGCTGCTCTGCTGCCACTGCCGCCACTAAATACAAACCTCCAGAGGTGTTAGTTACCCATTTGTATCCACTGTGGAACGCTGACTGCTGCTGCTGTGCGGCTCAACAGTGTGGTGGGAAATTGTGCCTGTGTAAGAGGACTAAGTGAGATCATTTTACAAGAGCAGAACAAGAAATTTCAAATTTGTATCAATAAAATAGAATAACATAGAACCATGAGGGCTTACAGTCTAGCAAAGCATCAGATCTTTGTGTTCATAAAATGTGTTTGTGATGTATTACAGATTAAATTCCCTGCAGAGCCGGACACTGAAATGGTTTCTGAAGATGAACTACCAAATGAGAGTTCAAAAGAACCTTTAGAGACAGAAGCAGTCTCTGATGAAGAGCTTCCAGAACCAGCAGTCACCACAGACCTACCAGAGACTGAAGCTGTCTCAGAGGATGAATTTCCACCAGAGAAAACAGAACGCAAAAGAAAGAGAGAGAATAATAAGAAAAGTGATAGTTCAGGTTTGTTCTTGTGTTATATACATATTTTGATTATGATCAGTGTTAATAAGTCTTTTTCACTGCTCTCTTAACCAATAATGTTGTCTATTAGAATTTAAAACAGTGCCATTGGTAAGTATTCTTTATACTTACCACAAAAGTGTGCCCAGTCATTAATATACCCTTCTTCCTGTGGATTTTCATTGGCTTGACAAACAAAATGAACTGTGTACTTCATTATTTAGCTTGACTCATTTTTTTTTAAACATAATTCTGTAACGCAGTAAACAAAAAAGTGCCTTCATTAAATAGATTTACCTGATGAAGTGCAGAAACTCATCCCAGACTCAAATCATTGGAAATCCTCTGCAAGCCATAATGCTGCTGTAGCAATCTGTATTTGTGTTGCTGGTGCACAATTTTGTGTGTTATTCTCTAGATTATGTCCCATAAATGTTTGATGGTATTCATTATGTAGGGTTCAGGTGGCCAAATCATTCACTGTATTTTTCCAGAATGTCCTTCAAATGAATTGCAAACAATTCAAATGAATTGCAAACAATTGTGGCCTGATGGTATTTTACGCATAAACATTATTTTGTTGTTTGGAAATAAGACAACAAAGGATGACTGCAAATGATGTCAAAGTAACTGAACATGACCTTTTTCAGTCAGTGATACTGGAGGACAGAGTAGAAACAGCCCACACCATGTGCAGCTGTTACCAGTTTGCGAGGTGTCTGCACGACCAATATTTTATAAACTTGTTCTTGTTGGCCCTGTGCTTGTCGCACAGCCTCGCAACAGATGGAAATTTAACAACTTTTCCAAATTCCATCTAAATAGGCATGCTGATTTAAATGCCAATTTAAATCTTCAAAACTGTATCTATTATAATTTACAATCTGTTATATATATGTAGGCTATATGTTATCGGTTCTGTGACCTCCTATCAACTAAAACAAAATCCCGTTCCTTTTCCCCTTATTTATTCTTTTGCTTCAAATCCTCAGTGTTCCTAAAACTCCATATGGTATTGCATTTTCCTTGCCACTCTGTGTGACGTCACATAACCGCACAGTTCCACGAAGCCAAAGGAACACCTCGGAGAAGGAAAATATTAAAGAAAAAAAGAACAGAAAATATACAATAAAAATTACGTACACTAAAATTAAAAGGAAACAAAAATATATAAAAATTTCCTCCCACCTAACACCTATTTGATTCGTACTTGTTTGTTTAGTGGTTTAAATGTAAGGTTCCATTTTTTGAAAGATAAAAAAAAATTGTAAAATGTCTGTACCCTTACAAGGTAGAATAGTGCTTTGCTGAGAACTGTGGTCCATGGCTTTGTGGGGTCAGTGCCAGTCAGACTAACTTCAACTCTTCAACAACTGAAATCAGGACTCGTGTAACCAAGCCATGGTTTTCCAGTTGTCTAAGGTGCATTAAATATGCTCTTGAGCCTAAAAGTGCTGCAGGTGATGACATGCTATTAGCAAAAGCATTGGGCTCTGTTTTATGCTATCGTCATCTCACTGTCAGATGGATACATTTGTCATTGGCCCACGTGGTCTCTGTAGTTATTTCATGCATTATTGCTTGTATGTTAGCAATGACAACTTCTGCAAATGTCACTACTTTGTCATATCTGGTGAGAGGTGATGTCTGAAATTTGGTATTCTCAGCACAGTCCTGGTCCTGTAGATATCTGAATATTAAATTCCCTGATGATTTCAAACTATCATCTCTGTTAATTGCCATAATGTGTCCACAATCACCTCACACACATTTTAACATGGAGTAAAAATTACTACTTTGCCAATGCACCTCCCTTTCATATCTACTGCTGTTAGTATTTGTGCTTACCACTAACCAACAACTTTTGTCTACCCAGTGTAATGTATAATTAATGTAAGGATTGAATCAAACATCAGCTGACTCTATTGCAATTTTTTTGTTTGTATTATATGTAATTAGGTGTTTTGTGCGGTTAACAACCACCAGGTAAATTTTGACTTCAGTCAGTTTGCCTAGCGGGCAGAGAAACTAACTCCATTAAAGTAAGAGCCCCCATTAGGAAGGAGCGCATCATCGGAGACACTGGTAATCATGGGGGACATTTCTGCAATGCTCTCTCTCTCTCTCTCTCTCTCTCTCTCTCTCTCTCTCTCTCTCTCTCTCTCTCTCTCTCTCTCTCTCTCTCCCCCCCCCCCCAGGGGGTCCACAGTTCTTTTGTGGGTACGTGTGTGGCGCGCACGGGGCCCCGAGCCGGAGCAGCCTTTCTTCTGCCCCAGGCTGCTTCACTTTCCCTCCCGGTTTATGCCTTCGCGCGGAGACGGGCATATTTCGTGAGTTACGGTGGTTCTTGTTGTCGTTTTTCTTCTTTCGTTCCTTCATTTCTTACCCTTTGTTTCTGTCTTTCTCTCCTTATACTCTCCTAGCCTTCCTCTCCTCCTCATTAGTCTCCACTTCGGCGTTTGAGACACTTACTTCCTTCTCTCTCTTCATTTCCTATCCTCTTCTTCTTTCCTCCCTGTGCGTGTCTGAAGGCCGACCCACGCATTATCATGCGTAGCAGGTGACGGGGTAACGCGTAATTCCCCGCCCCGGGTAGGCAAGTAGGGCACGTACGTACCCCCTGGTAAAGGCCAGGCCCAGGGAGGGGTGATTACCCGAGCTGGTACCTTCCGAACGTGCCGATTGGTCCCTCCGTCAGTTCTCGGGAGGTGTGACCTGAGGTGTGAACAATCACCTCCGAGAGGGCCCCCACTAGGAAGGAGCGCGCCATCGGAGACGCCGGTAATCACGGGGGACACTTCCGCGATGACTTCCTTATCTTATTTCGTGACGTTGACCCAGAAACGTAAGTTAGACTCGCCTCAGCCTAAAAAGACTCTGCCTAATGTACCTAAATTTCTGGTTGTCTCTCGCACCGACGGAAAGGATTTCAATTCTGTCAATCCTTTCGTTATACAGAAAGGTGTAGATGGAATTGCTGGCCCTGTTAAAACCTGTTCACGTCAGCGCAATGGCACATTGTTGCTGGAAGTGGAAAGTGCCTTCCAAGCCCAAAAACTGATACGTACTACGTTGTTGCACACGTTTCCAGTTAAGGTAGAAGCGCACCGCACACTCAACTCGTCACGGGGGGTAGTTTTTACGAGATCCCTTGACGGGTTGTCTGATGAAGACATCCAATCCTACATGTCCGACCAGGGTATGACAGCCGTCCATAGGGTAATGAAAAAGGTCGATAACCAGCTGACACCGACTCTTACTGTGTTTTTGACGTTTGACAGAGTTGACCTCCCGTCGAAGGTGAAAGCAGGGTATGAAGTCATCTCCGTCCGCCCTTATGTACCTAACCCAACGCGCTGTTTTCAATGCCACAGGTACAACCATACCCGTGAACATTGCCCAAATGCAGCAAAGTGTGTCACTTGTGGTAGGGACACCCATGAGGGGGATTGCCCACCTCCGTCCTCTCACTGCCTAAACTGCAACGGTGACCATGCGGCTTCCTCTCGCGATTGCCCTGTGTACAAGGATGAGAAGGTAATCCAGCAAATTCGGGTTACGGAGAAGGTATCAACATCTGCCGCTCGAAAGTTGTTGGCGAGTCGAAAGCCCACTGTCCTCTCAGCGGGTACATACAGTAAGGTCCTCACCTTAACTCGACCTACTAAGGATTCCAGTACCCAGACTTGTGATTTCACTTTCACTGACACAGTTGTGCGATCCGCCAGCCCGAAGATTGCCCGTTCCACGTCCCCGCTTCCTCCTGCTGCTTCTAAGGTACAGTCTTCGTCAACCTCTAGTAAACCGCAGGCACCTAAACAAGATGCCCGGTCCTTGAAAAAGGAACCCTTCCGTGAGGATTTTCTGCGTTCTCAGGCTTCCCAACCGTCTACTGCCTCTTCTCGCCGTCACTCTTTCAGAAGAGCTGACAAGAAAAAGAGTTCCTCTCCTTCCCCGCCGAGGCGTGACCCATCCGTCACGCCATCCAACAGTTGCCGGCCTCGGCCGTCTTCTGTTTCACCGGGTCGCTCCGTCTGCCGGGCACCCGGCCCTTTACCGGCGGTGGAAACTGCCCCTCCTGATCAACTCAGGGAGGTGACAGGCGCGTCGGTTGAACCTATGGACCACGACCCTTTGCACCTAGACAGCGATAGCAGTGCTCCCTCGAAATCCGGTCCTCAGCGGCCGTCGAGGTGACCCCGCTTGCTAGTTCGTTTTTATCATTATTTCTTCTCTCATTTTTATCATGGCGCTCCTTCAATGGAATATTCGCGGCATTCGTTCCAAACGGGAGGAGTTAAAACTACTCCTTCGGTTCCACTGCCCGCTTCTAGTCTGTCTGCAAGAAACTAAGTTGCATCCACGTGATCGTGCAGACTTTCCACACTACACCTCTGTGCGGTTCGACCTGCCACCCGTGGAAGGTGTCCCAGCCCATGGAGGGGTTCTGATGCTCCTTCGAGATGATGTCTATTTCCATCCCATTTCCTTGCATACTCGCCTACAGGCAGTTGCCGTCCGCATCACTTTATCCACATTTACCTTCTCCCTCTGTAATATCTATTGGCCATCATCATCTGCCCTTACTAGGGCAGATGTGCTACACCTTGTTGACCAGCTCCCTTCACCTTTCGTGTTGGTAGGCGACTTTAATGCCCATCACCCCCCCCCCCCCCCCCCCCCCCCCCCCCCGGGGCTCTCCGGCACCTTGTCGCCTTCGTCGTCGGGGACAACCGGTTCCAATACAAGCTCCCTGACCGGTGTTAGAGTTTCACGGCTGAGCATTTTGCCCTCCACCAGGCCGTTTTGTACACCTGCCGCCACCGCGAACCTTTCTATGCCATATGTTCGGACTCCCTTAGTGCCCTGCAGAGTCTTAAGGACCCTTTCTCGAACCATCCTCTCATGTATCGGATCCAACGCTCCCTCCAGTTGCTAGCAGATGACAGCTGTCACGTTTCTTTCCTGTGGGTCCCTGGCCATGTGGGTGTGCCCGGGAATGAGGCCGCCGACATAGCAGCCGAGGCAAGCAGCTCTTTTGCCTCGCATGGCTACCTTTCGCGTCCCACCGGACGATGTTCAACGGGCTCTTCGCCGGAGTATCGTGTCGTCATGGCACAGTGCGTGGCTTTCACTGTACAACAACAAATTGAGAACTGTAAAACCGATCCCGACCGCTTGGAGGACCTCCTCACGCCCCTCTCGGCGAGAGGAGGTCATCCTGGCCCGGTTGCGGATCGGTCACTGCCGTTTCAGCCACCATCACTTGCTCTCTGCCGACCCTGCACCGCTGTGCTCCTGCGGTGAACTGCTGACAGTGCGACATGTTTTACTGACTTGTGTTAATTTTAATCATCTCCCTGTAGCCCTTCACTTGCCGTCTACTCTGGAGGAAATTTTATCTGATGACACACGAGCAGCTGCTCGAGTTTTGCGTTTTATCAACTTGGCCAACTTATCAAATGATATTTAACCCTTTTAATTGTCTTTTATCTTTCGTTTTTAGCCTCTTGTTGATGTTCTGACAGTCACCTTTTTTCTTTGAGATCATAGCGAATCTATGTTCTTGGCTGGGCGCTAATGACCATAGAAGTTGTGCGCCCTAAAACCACAAAAAAAAAAAAAAAAAAAAAAAAATCTCTCTCTCTCTCTCTCTCTCTCTCTCTCTCTCTCTCTCTCTCTCTCTCTCTCTCTCTCTCTCTCTCTCTCCCCCCCCCCCCCCCCAATCTTGACTTCGACCCAGAAACAGTTACACGAACCTCAGTCAAATGTTTATAAGTTTTTAGTCGTTGCTGAAACTGATGGTCAAGATTTTTCAACAGTAAATCCTTTTATCTTTGAGAGGTGTCAATGCAATATCAGGTCCTGTTCTCGCCAGCGAAATGGAACCTTGATGCTGGAAACAGTGCCTTCCAGGCACAGAAACTGATTAGAGACATGCTGCTGCTGCACACCTTCCTTGTCAAAGTGGAAACCTATCACACCCTTAACTCCTCATGGGGGATTGTCTACACCTGATCCCTTGATGGGTTATCGGACAAAGAAATCAGAGTACTTGACTGATTAGGGTGTAACAGCCGTCCGTACAATGATGAAAGAGGCTGACAAAGAATTCTTACTAACCCGTAGCATTTGCATGAGTGGATCTTCCTTCCAAGGTAAAAGGAGGATGTGAAATAAGTTCACCCGTTTGTACCAAATCAAGCTCTGTTACCAATGTCCGTGGTTTAATCATATGTCAGTCTTGTCCCAATGCGCCAAATGCATCAACCGGGGCAGAGATGCTCATGAGGGTGACTGTCCACCTCCATCCCCTCGTTGCATCAATTGCATGGGCAATCGTGCTGCTTCTTCCAGGGACTGCCCTTTCAAATAAGACGAGCGGGTTATCCAAGAAATCAGTGTCAAGGAAAAAAAGTCAACCTTTGCTGCTCAGAAGATACTAGCCGGCTGTGCTCCCAGCGGGTAAATACAGCACTGTCCTTGCCTCTCCTCAACCTACTAAGGAGATAAACACACAGGCGTGTGACTTTACTTTCAGGGACATGGTTGTAAGATCGGCCAGCCGCAAGATTGCCCGTACGACCTCCCCACTCTCTTACTCTCACCAATAAACACAATCATCAGTAGCTTCTCACAAATCACAGGCGTCTAAACTGGATGCCTGGAATTCCGAAAAAGACCCTGTCCGTCAAGACTTCTTACGATCTGAGCCTCTACAACCATCACTCACATACACATCTCACCATCATTCTTCTAAAAAGGTAAACAAGAAAGAGCCTTTCTTCCCCCGCCACGGCGCGACTCATCTGTCACACCACTCAGTAGTCGCAACCTCCGGTCTTCCACTGTCTCTCTGGGGCATGCTACTGCTAGCCGATCAGCTGGCCTTTCACTGGTGGAGGAAGCTCTGCCCCTGCCAATAAACCCAGGAAGGCAGCAGAAACTCCAGACTAACCAATGGAACGTGACTCTTCACCTGTCGATAGCAGTAGCAGTGCACCCTTGAAGTCAGGCCCTCAGCAGCCATTGAGGTGAACTCCAGCCTTTTCCTTCTTTTCATACTCACTTCCTTCATGGATCTCTTTCAATTGAATATTCGAGGAATTATTTCCAACAGAGAGGAATTAGAATTACTCCTTAGATTGTTCACTGTCATAGTTGGTCGCCAAGAAACAGTTACGCCGATGCGACGACATTGGTAATTCACAATTTACCTCTGTGCGCTTTGACCTGCTCCCTGTAGAAGGTAATCTAGCCCATGGAGGGATTATTTTGCTCGATCGAGAAGACATCTGTTTCATCCTATCTTATTGCACACTTGCCTACAGGCAGTTGCCATCCACATTAATCTCCCTGCCTTTTCTTTTTCACTTCGTAATGTCTATACCCCATCGTTGTCTGTCTTTACTAGGGCAGATCTGCTATAACTCATTGATCAGCTTCCTACCCCTTTTTTGTTGATTGGCGACTTCCAAAGCCCACCACCCCCTATGGGGTTCTCCAGCCTCTTGCCAGAGAGGCTTGCTGTTAGTGGACCTTTTCAACCATCTTAATCTTGTCTGCCTAAACACAGGTACACCTAACTTCCTTTCAGATGCAACACATACGTATTCTCATTTGGACCTTGCAAAATGTACTGCTCAACTTAAGCATCGGATTGAGTTGTATGCTCTCTTTCTCTGATACGTACTAGAACGGCCATTTCCCCTATATAACCCATCTCCTCCATCATACCCCATCTCCATGTTCCACTAGCTGATTGGGGAATTCTTTCCTCCATGGTGGTTATCAAAAATCAGAATTTTCCCAGCTGTAACAGTTAGGTTGAATACCTCACGGAAGTTATTCTCACTGCTGCCAATATTCCATACCACGTACTTCCTCTTCACCAGGTGACTGGGACTCTCCATGGAGGACTGTGGCATGTAGTGATGCTATTTGAGCCCAGCGACTTACTCTACACACCTTCCAATGCCACCCAACAATGGCGATTGTATTAATTACAAACATCTATGAGCGCAATGCCGTTATCAAGGAGGAGGAGAAAAGAAGCAGTTTGCTGAACTACTTACACTAGATTTACTCCTCCTTCGGTTGGCTGGGGTGACCTGTGCAGGTTATCTGGCACTAACGCCCACTCCCCGATTCCAAGCATGACTGTAGCAAATGATGTCTTTGTGGAGTCTGCTAATACATCCAATGCTTTGGGCCGATCTTTCACAGAGGTTTCGAGCTCCAATCGTTACTACCTTGCCTTCCTCGAAAATAGATGGGGGAGGCACGACCACCTTTATTCCAATCTCTAAATCATGAAAGATATAATGCCACTTTCACCATGCAGGAGCTTTTGAACGTGATCTCGCCCTGTCCCGGTCTTCTGCTCAGGGGCCAAATACCATTCACATTCAGATACTGAAGAACCTGTCTATGCAGGTAAACATTTTCTTCTCTGCACGTATAATCACATATGGACTAGAGATCAGGTTCCCACATGCTGGCGTAAAGCAATTGTTGTTCCCATACCAAAACCAGGAAAGGACAAACTTCTTCCTTCCAGTTATCGCCCCATCTCTCACCAGCTGTGTTGGTGAGGTACATGGGATGCGTGGTTAATGCTTGCTTGGTTTGGCTACTTGAATCTTGCCACCTCCTCACCAATGTCCAATGCGGATTTCGTAGGCAGCGTTCCCCTATTGACCACCTCATTACCTTGTTGACCTATATTATGAAAAACTTCTTTCCATAAGCACCAGATGGTGGCTGTATTCTTTGATTTGGAAAAGGCCTAAGACACCTGTTGGAGGGCGGGCATTCTCCACATGCTCCATACATGGGGCTTTTGCGATTTCCTCCCCTTTTTTTTCTAGCACTTTTAATGGGTTGATAGTTCACGGTATGAGTGGACTCCGTTTTGTCAGACACCTTTCGCCAGGAGAATGGGGTGTCACAGGCATCTGTGTTGAATGTGGAACTTTTTGCCATAGCAATCAACCCAATTATTGATTGCCTTTCAGCTGAACCCTCAGGCTCCCTCTTTGTGGACGACTTCGTGATCTGCAGCAGCGCCCAGAGAACATGTCTCCTGGAGCGCGGTTTTCAGCATTGTCTTTATTCTTGGAGTGTCGCCAATGGCTTCTGTTTCTCCAGTTAGAAAACAGTCTGCATCAATTTCTGGAGATACAAAATGTCTTACACCATCTCTACATCTCAGGCCCATTACTCTGCCATTTGTGGAAACGATGAAATTTTTAGGGCTAATATGGGATAGAACACTTTGCTGGTCTCCCGTGGGCTATTTAGCTGGCCGATGTACTCATTCCCTTAACGTCCTCAGTGTTCTCAGTGGTACGTCATGGGAAGCAGATCGAACTGTCCTTCACCTCTACCAGTCCAATGGCTGCTCGAAACTGTATTGCGGAAGCTTTGTCTCCTCTGCTGCACGGCCATCAATTTTACGCTGTCTAAACTCAATCCACCATCGGGGATTACGCCTGATGACTGGAGCATTTTACTCCAGCCCTGTTGAATGTCTTTACACCAAAGCTGCCGAATTACCATTGAACTATAGACGTGATATACTATGTCGGTACACATGTCGCCTCTTGTTGATGTCCAACCACCCAGCCTACCCATCATTCTTTAATGACTCCCTTGATGGCCAATATGGGCTGTCTGCAACTGTCTTGCTCCCTCCCGGAGTTAGTTTTTGTCGCCTTCTCCTGTAACTTGATTTTACTCTCCCTACCACCTTTCGAATGCGTGAGAGCCCAACGCTACCATGGCTGCAGGCTCAGGTCTGAGTTCATTTTTAACCCCGCTCTCTCCTGAAGGAGAGTACTCCAGGTTTGGTATATCGCTTGAGGTTTGTTGAACTTCACTCGCGGCTTGATACTGCCATTTATATCTATACAGATGGTTCCAAGAACACTGATGGTGTCGGATCTGCCTTTGTCGTTGGGTACGGCAGGTTTCAATAGAGGCTTCTTGACAAGTGTTAGACTTTCACAGCTGAGCTTTTTGCTCTCTATCAGGCTGTTCTGTACATCCACTGGCACCACCATCTTTCCTATGTCATCTGCTGTGACACTCTGTGCCATTCAGAGTTTGAGACCCATATCCGATCCACCCTGTCAGACACAGAATCCAACGCTCCATTCGTTAGCAGACAACGGTTCTCATGTTCGCTTCCTGTGGGTACTTGGCCATGTAGGTGTGCCTAGGAATGAGGATGCTGACGCTGCAGCCAAGGCTGCAACCCTCCTACCTCAGACAGCTACTCTCTGTGTCCCATCCAGTGATATTCAAGGGGCTATTTTCCGACACATTCTATCATCATGGCATAGGTTTTGGTCTTCACTTCATGCCAATAAGCTTAGATCCATTAAACAGACCACGACGACTTGGAAGAGCTCCTCACGCCTTTCTTGACGAGAAGAAGTAATCTTGGCCCAATTGTGGATCAGACATTGCCGGTTCAGACACTGCAACTTGCTGATGACTGAACCCGCACCATTGTGTTCGTGTGGTCACCCACTGTCGGTGCGCCATATTTTGATGTCCTGTTCTAATTTTAATCTTGTCCCTGTTATACTTAATCTGTCAAACATTCTACAGCAAATTTTAGCCGATGGCGCATGGGCAGCTGCTCGGGTTTTGCGTTTGTTGCGTTTGCTTTTACAAACTGGAACAAAAATTTATGCAAAATAATACCCACATATACATTTACAAAAATATAAATTTATTCAACTGATAATCCGAAAATAAAGTTTGATCTACAATATATTAAAGAAAATTGGTAGAGAATTATTTTATTTGTCAGTTTTTGATGTGCTAGTGAAATTTGAAATTGCCTGGTTGTCATTTCAGTCTACAGTACATACAGTAGAACCCCATTTTTACAATTTTCAAGGGACTTCAAAGAACATGGTGTAAAATAAGGGCAAGACATTTTAAACAGTAAATTATGCTTACTGAATCATGCTTGCACTGTCGTAGTTTCTGTGATATATGTATGTATGTAATGGACATAAAAGTATTTGTCAGGAAGTTTATTATGTAATAAAGGTTATCTTAATTTTGTACTTTCTGTTTGTGCCAACCAGAACTGTAACAGGTAGTTTAATAGGAAGTAGAAATATTTTTTACGTAATTTCATTCATCATAATTGATGTTGGCAGCAAGCCTTTAACTAGCATACATTATTTAAGTAATGAAACATTGCACAAGTTGTGTTTTTTTATGTTTCACACCATGATATTACATAATTTATTTGCATTATCATTCACAAATACATACCTTAGTATTTTTGTGAGATGCACACAGGGTTAGCATCTCAGACTGTAATATTCTTCTTAAGCCCCCATTAATCTGCAGAAAAATATATACAAGCAAACACCATAAAAGTCACAAAAAATGCACATACACATAATTATCTGTATTTCAAAATAAGAATAAATTCTCAAAACAAGTCGTGCAAAGTATGAAAAAATACCAGTTGTGTAAACTAAACTAAGCTGACACTTGGCACAGTGACTGATGGGATGTTCCCATCAACCACCACATCATGAGTAACTTGGTGCTCCCTGCAAATAACGAAATGGGAAATACACATTTAAAAAAAATGCAAAGTGTCAAGAAACTTAACTAAGCAACATTTATAAACACAGAACTTGAAGGCAAAAGCCATGCCAGTGTCAATTTGTCAATTATTCCACCCTCCACGAACATTGTTTCATAAAGCGAAAATGTGAGAAAATCTAAATATTTTTATGCAAAAGGGGGGGGGGGGAATTAATGAATATAAAATCTTTAACAATGAAAATCCAGTTGGAATGTCAATAATGTAGGATAGGTAAGAACTCACTGTAAAGGCATTCGCTGACAGTCATGAAAAATAGATGATAATTCACACATCTTATTTTTCAGCCATGGATTGTAAAGGCTCTGATATGTAGGAATGTGACATACAGCATTGATTGCAGTGAGGGGAGGATAAAAGGGAGGTGGGAGGATAGGAGGATTTGAAATGATAAAAGTAAAAAAGTAATTAAGGGGGTATTGTAAGGGGTGACACACAGTTTGAAGGAAGATGTGAACTGGAGGGATGCAGGATAATGATTGGGGAAGGGGGATGTTAAGTATAGAATGTATAATGGTAAGTTATCTTAGGTTGAGACCAGTGTGGTTATGGGACCGTAGAATGTGTTGAAGCAATAGCTTCCATCTGCGCAGTTCAAAAGAAAGTAATATCTTAGTCTAGGAACTGATGACCTGCAGTTTGGTCCCATAGCTTAACAAACATTTGAAAATTTTACAGTTGGTTTGTTGTCATACCAATGTAAAACACTGCAATTGTTTCAGTAGATTTGAGAATCCCATGGTTGCTTTCACAGGTGATCTGACCTCATGAAGTAGGATAGTCTCGTGATAGGACTGGAGTAACAAGTGCTGAGTGGGTGGATGGGGCAGGTTTTGCATTGGAGTCGTCCACGGGGATGTGAGCCTTGTGCTAAGGGGTTGGGATTGGGAGTGGCATAGGGATGGACTAGGATGTTGAAGTTGGGTGGGATGATGGAACACCCCTTTAGGTAGTGTTGGAAGGAACTTGGATAGGGTGTGTCTCGTTTCAGGGCATGATGACAGTTAATCAAAGCCCTGAAAAAGTTTTTGATATAATTGTTCTGGGGTGGGATTGGGTGACAAGAATTACACTTGTTGGTGACTAGTTATTGTGGATGAAGAGAGATTGTTGGTGTGTGGGGATATGGCACAGGAAATCCGTTTGCTGACTGTCAGGAGGATAATATCTGTCTATGAATGCCTTTGTGAGGCCTTTGGGTAAGGGGCTTATCACAACAAATTTGCTGTCCACTGGTGACAAGGCAGTATGGGAGGGATTTTTTTATGTGGAGTGGATGTGTAGCTGTAAAAAATGCTGGTACTGTTGGTAATTAGGTTTAATGTGGATGGAGTGATCAGTGATGTGGTGGTTAACATCCAGGAAGTCGACAAGCAGGCTCGAGAAGAACCGAGTAGAAGCTGTTGAGGTTGTGTAGGAACGGGGATAGGGTGTCCTGGACCTGAATTCAAATAGTGAAAATATCATCAATGAACCTGAACCAAACCAGGGGTTTAGCTGAAAATCTAAGTTGTTTGAATGTAATTATCTATTTTTCGTGCCTGTCAATATCCTGGTGAATGTCGTTACTGTGAGTTATCTAGCCTGCATTATTAAAATATCAAATCTGTTTGCCCAATGAAAATATAAAGCTTGCCCTGTTGCATGTCCATATCTAATTGCTACATGTCCTTCATCTACAGGTATATTTTTAATAAGAACAATGTGTACCATGTAGAATAGTTTTTATAACAATTACTTTCAGGGATTATATCGTTTCTGTTTGTGCATTAGAAAAGGGAAATTGCAGTAAGTGTGTTGGTTGATAAATGGATGAATTAGTGGACTTCTGGTGCCAGTCACTGCTTTTTATTTTGTAAATCACTGTTCCGGATTAGTTCTTGTAGAATTAACAATAACACAATTTTATATTTTGGAGAAAGTTTGTGTGCAAAACTCTTAATGTATTTTTAATCAGAAATGTGCTCCTTGCTCTCTGTAAATTTGCTAATTTCACTGTCTGTTTCTGCCTCCAAACCAACCATCACAAAGTGTTTTTTTCTGGCTTGCTACTAAGAACGACAGTAATAAAAATTTTGTTCTAATTCAAAATAAGAATTATTCTGCAACAAAGATTTCTAACAATTCATACCTTTATTAACCAATACTCTGGTTGAAGAGAATTAGCAATTGCAGTAACAAAGCTATACAGTATAATCTTTGATGCGCAAAGTCATATTGCACTCATTTCAAAACTAATTTTTTTTTTCTGTTAATAGATTCTAAATGGTAAATCAGTCTCATTGAAATTATAATTTAACTGTAAATTACATATCGTGCAATGTCTGAATTTGGCGAAAGGGGTTTGATATTTGTTGGATTTCATTCCAAAATATATTGTGTACAATAGAACAGGCAGGCAGTCAAAATTCATTAGTGCCAAAGATTTTTAAATAATAAATGGGACAGTTGGTTTCTAATTTATTTTTAGATACAATTCAATATTTTTCTATTCCTGTTAAATGTGGATTTTATTTTGAATAAATTTTTGTTTTTGTAAGAAAAAGTGGATTAATTTGATGATTTGCCCTGAGTATTGTTTTTAATACCAGTAGTATGTTCTCTCTCTGAATATTTTAAAACAAATTTTAAAGGAAATTTTCCTTTCTTCCCAATGTTACCAGCCATAATGTTGGGACCGTATAACTACAGCACATACACAGGAATGTGTGATTTAATTTGTGGGCATTTAGTCGAAACAAATATCTGTGATTGTGATAAATCTGAGACAATATTTGAATTCTCAGAATATTTTACCCCAGTGTGGAAAATTTCAGTTCTTTCTTAAACTAATTTTAGGAGATACTAAAACTACTTATTCAATTTTCAACACTCTATGATTAATTTGTAGTATTTTAGGCAGGAAATTGGGCTGATCATGTTCTGAAATGGCTTAAGATAAATATTTATTAAATGTATCATTTTGCTGTTTGCTCTGTAGTGTGAGAATTGGAGTTGTCTGGTTTCCTTCTCCATTTAGAGCAATGAAAGGAGCTGGTTAAATAAAATTGAAGCTTCGAGATGAGCATGAGACTGTCAATTTAGATGCATTAAACTTCAAATACTTTAACATGAATTCAGTTATACTTTTATATTTGCATTTTTGTCATGCGACTGTAGTCTTGTACATGTCCTAGTGAACTAGATGGCCAATAGTTAGCAAAATGGAATCTCATTCAGGAGTACAGTGGTTCATACTTGTCTGACCATCATTATATGTTCTCCATGATTTCCTTAAATTGCTCTGGTTGATAAGGATGATTCCTTTGAAAGTGTTTGGCCATTTCCTTTCCCATACTTGACCAAAAATGATTAGAGCATATTCTACATCTCTAAAGACAACATTGCTGGTGGGACATTAAGGTTTAATCTTCTCTCATCCTACATGCATTTCATTCATAGCATTTATACTGTTTTTCCTTTCATGTAGGAAATGTGGAAAGTGCCATAAAACATGAACAGTTCCTTTTATTATTAAACAGTAACAATATGATTTGAAATATGGCTAATATTTTATTGAATTATACAGAGAAATGTAGTCATTTTCAAATAAGCTATATAATTATTACAGGAATGGAAACAGAGAGTGGGAAAAAGAAACAGCGTTCTTCTGAGTCCCAGAAGCGAAAATTACTCGATGGTGACACATATGATCCTAGTTCACCTACCTCTGAAAACAGTTGTGATGAGACTCCAGCTGCAAAGAGAGCTGCTTTGTCATCTGGGTCATCTTCCGTGCCAAAGGCTGCCACTAAATCACGAAAATCACTGCCTGAATTGGAAAAATACTGGAAGGCTGTTAAAGAAGATCCTGCAGATTTCACTGGCTGGACATACTTACTTCAATATGTGGATCAGGAGGTATGTTACTGCAGCATCAGGATCCTGTTTAACATTAGATAGCTATGTTATCAATGTCTCAAAATTGTTTCTTATTACAGAATGACATAGAAGCTGCTCGGGAAGCGTACGATGCATTTCTCTCTCACTATCCTTACTGTTACGGATACTGGCGAAAATATGCTGACTATGAAAAGAGAAAGGGAAATAAAAGGAAATGCGAGGAAGTAAGTTGTTTATGAGTTCATTCAGATTCAGTGATCCTGGAGATGTAAACTTCATTGGAATTTGTGTAATGGATTTTTCCACAGAGGTCCTTATATTTGCCTTAATATTTCAGTAGTCTGGTGTAGGAATAAGCTGAATGGTAAAGGGATTCCTTTGCAGTTTTGTACTGCTAAGAAAGAAAAAGTAAGTATGAGTATATATGAACTACATAGCTCATTTTAAAAGAAATATTTCGTTTGAGAAGATAGGTGTGGAGAAGAAGTGGGAAATTACTGGTCTGAAAATTGCCATGTTTTTTCCAACAGCTTCAGCAGTACGTGCCCAGCATTGGCAACCGATTTCTTGCTTTTGAATGGCAATAAAGCAGTGAGGATGTCTGTTGTTATATGTGATGGTAAATGGAAATATTTGGCACAGATAATTCTCATTTGATTTACATTAAATTTAAATAAAATCACACATTAATTTTATTCGTTAACTCTTCAGTGGAATTAGGTTCAACAGGCTGCTTAAGAGTAGAAGAGCTGCAAGAACTGAAGATGAACAAAGCCAGAGAATTTCGCACATTATGCAATGTGCGAGTAACATTAATTTTTATAGAAGATAATAACTTGGCTTAAAGATCTGCAAATAATTACATAATTAAAATTTTGAATCCTTGTAGTAAGTTGTGTGTTGGCATTAAGTGTGAAATAACTTCTGGAAGTATGTATTCTTGAGGTGATTGGGTAAACATATATATGCATCACATTAATGTATGTTTCTTGTGTAAGGCATCTTAGTTTATATTTCTTAAACACATTGGGTTTGTACAAATTAATGTATGTATAAAAGCATTCAAAGTCTCGTGAATCGAGCCAAGCAAACTGAAGATCTGGACAGGAAGAATTTTCAAGGACTGGCTTCAGAACATCCAGTACAGGAGCTGGCCAAACTGTGTAAGCTGATACTGTATTGCTAATCTGGCTGATACCGTAATTTGATTAAGGATGCAAATTATTATGGGTTTAGGCTATGTTGAATTTCTTTAGATGTTTGCAAAAAAAGTGGAAATGGAGCTATATTTTTTCTAACCTTTGCTGATGCGTTTGTAGGTATTCGAACGTGGACTGAAGGCAATTCCTTTGAGTGTAGATTTGTGGATTCATTACCTCAACTACTGCAAGGCTACGTACCCGGATGACGAAGCCCACTTAAGATGTCAGTTTGAAAAGGCTATAAGTGCCTGTGGAATGGAGTTCAGGTAGGACTTGAACAAATAAATAGTTCATAAAATGCTGTCTGTATGGTTCTTATACCAGTTTGTGTTCTGTACCACACACTTCCTTTAATCTCCTGGCAAAGTTCGTTGTATGCCAAACAACAACAAAATTTCTATCTCCTCTTTATTTCCCTGTATAAAACTTATTATTAGCAAATAATTTCATTCTCCAGAGACAGATGTAGACGCAGCATATCAAATATATTGATAATATGGTGAGGCATTGAATTAAAATTGGAAACATTGAGGCAGAATTGAAGTTGATGTTGAGGAGGGTGACTGACATAGGTTGTTCCGTGCATTTGTGTTATCCAGAAAGCAGTGGCGGCTGAGTGGGTAAAGTGACTGCATAATACAGTAGAACCTCGTTTTTACGCTTTTCATGGGACTTCAGTGAAATGGTGTAAAATGCAGGAAAATGTAAAATGCAGGAAATAGTGTTTTAAATGGTAAAATATGCTTACTGGATTAGCCTTGCATTTTCGTAGTTTATGTGTGATATATGTACATAATAGACATCTAAATACTCACCAGGGAGTTGATTATACAATACAGGTTATCCAAATTTTTACTATTTTAAGCGCCAGGCAAAACTGGTAATTTTATGGGAAGTAGAAATTTTTGATGTAATTTCATTCATTATAATCAAGGACGCTGCTATTTTAAGCACCAGGCAAACTGGTAATTTTATGGGAAGTGGAAATTTTTGACGAAATTTCATTAATTATAATCGAGGACGCCACTGCTGGGCTATAACACATCTTCAAAATTACCTGAACCACTTCGACAGATATCGTTTGGACGCTGTTGCCAGGCTATGTAACACATCTTCAAAATTACTGCCTTTCACCGGAATTAATTATTTACATAGTAAAACTGCTACAGTTCCGTTCTTTTTGTATTTTTCGATGTTTCACACCACAATATTAGAGAATTTATTTGCGTTCTCGAGTACAAACATATACATAAGTATTTTTGTGACTTTGCATAGGATCGGCATCTCTCACTATTATCGCCTTTTGGAGGTTGTAGGTATTATGATACCCAACTTTGAAAGATAAGGTTCTTTATTAATCAGAAATATGTATCACAAAAACAACGCAACTATTTATTCTCCTTTCAACAAAGCAACTGGTTCTGATTGTTTGAGGCAACCGCTCTGGCAAAGAAGCTAGCAGAAAGACGAACTACACCGCCATAAATCAGCGTTATTCTCTCATCAACAAACCGTGTGAGTACACGCCAGGCGCTGTGCCAAAGAAGCTAGTGAAAAGAAGAACTACACTGCCACAAATCGGTGCATTGTTAAGTCAACAACAAAACGTGAAATATACGTTTGAATAAACGCAAAGTGTCAAGAAACTTGAATGCGAATAATTTTTAAGCGCTATACTTTAAGGGGAAAGCCATGCTAGTGTCAATTTATGTACATTACGTCATTTTTCTTTATGAACATGCTTTCAAAAAGTGTAAAATGCGGGAAAAGCGTAAATATGTTAATGCAAAAATGAGGGCGAATTAACATTGTAAACGTAGGAAATCTGATGGGACAGACAAAAAATGGTGTAAATGGCGGGAAAATGTAAAAACCGAGAATGTAAAAACGAGGTTTTACTGTAAGTAGGAGATCCAGGTTTGAATCCCAGCTTTGGCACAAATTTTAATGCAGTGACTTGTCATGTTATCAAACTTACTGCTGTTACTTTATCAAGCAATAATTTCATATGTGCATAAATAATATAAAATGAGCATTTTTCAAAAGATTTTTGTATTAAATTTGTGCCCTACTGCAGCAGCATATCTACACCAGTATGAACTATGAACCACTTACTATGATAAGTACAAAACTTAGCCACAACAAAGACTTGGTTGTACACTTTAGGTGCAGTAAACCTAATTGCTCACTCAATTCTCAGTACAGTGAGCTGCATAATCTGCGAACAATGTAGGATGCAGAAATTCTGAAGAAAGTGTTGTCCTATGGTCGTGCTGTTACTGTGCTGAAATGATCTTGCGGTGGAAAATGTTGTACAGTATAGACCAAAAAGTAGTAGTTCATCCACTCCTTCCTTTAATTTTTAGCACACATTTGTTTCCTACTAATGGCATATTTATGATGGAACCTCAAAGATAATTTGCCTCACTTTCTAATCCAACATAAATAATTAATCTTCCAGAAGTATGTCAGCAAAACAGCTTACACAGAACTGACCACACGTCACTTTCTGACCAAGTGAATGAGGTACCTCTCTCATTGGCAAGGATACAGTTTATTATTATAGTCCATAGTTCCATATGAAATAACCTACACAGAATAGGTTGCTGTAAGTGCATTTATTTTAATTTGCCTTGTACAGTATAATATGGATAGTTTGCAATTAACTGCAGACATCCAGATCCACAACTTGTATGCATTTAACTTAGCTTTCGTCCATACCTTTCATTAGATGCAGGGGACACATTATCTCATAAGTAACACAGGCACACCCCACAACGTCTACATACAACAGTCATTTCTGGCTGCTGCATTATGAGCCACATTTGCAGTTCATGATCCAGGTCCATATTGAATTCTGCATACATGGGAAGTTAATAATGTTGTTTAAACAATACAGAATAGTTGCTTGTGGAAAGGTTTACAGCACCATATGTTGCTACCAAGTAATAAACCAAGTTTTAATACCTTTCTCTACTCTCTCCTCAAGAATAGTAGTACTCAATCATCTGAAGCTGTAATCACTCTTTACAACTTGCAGAATCATATCAACTACTCTTTAAGGGGAAGGGAAAATAGTTAAATTTTCTTATTTCCTTAATATAGGTGATGTAAGTTTATTCATACTTCCCAGATCATTAAGTGTAGGAAGAAAAATGTCACTGGGTTTCAGTACAGACTGTTCATTACTAAAAGCAACCTGGGTTTCACAATTCTACTGACACTGTAACAAAAGAAACAATTTGATTACCCCAGATTTTAACCCATATTTTCTTCATAAAAATGGCCTCAGTGATGAATTAGACTTAATAACTACATTTTCTTATTTACTTCTTTTACCAAAACACTGAAAGTTCGTACAATATCAATTCACTAACATGCTAGTGCTGATGCAATTGTAACGGAATTGTGAAACAGATAAAATTGAGGTGCTGAAGACAGTCAATGGCTTGTGAAAAAGCACAGCCTCAGCATACAAAAAAAAGTGAATGTGAAATTACTAGGGATATAAAAGTTCAGTGTTTTAAAATTCACGTTTATTTATCAAAGTTAAATTGGACACAAATTTTATAGATTGATAGACTACTTGCAAGAAGACAAATCAGTAGTGTTTTGAAAATGGCTGTATAAAAAGGTCTCGTTACAATATTATTTGAGTTGAATGTTTGTTTTTGCAAAAATGGCTGTTTCCCGAATTTGCCTTGGTATTCTTCTTGTGGCTGTTTTTAATCTTTCAACAATCAATTATTCCATTGAGAAGTACTTAACAGTGCTATGCTACGCTTAGCATAGAAGTAGAACAAAAAATAACTTTATTTGCAATTTAAAGGGGTAAATTCTAGTGTGTGTGTGTGTGTGTGTGTGTGTGTGTGTGTGTGTGTGTGTAATATGCAGTTTACTTGGTTTTCCAGTTGCTATGGTGCTGACTGTGTACATTAGCAGAAGGCTGTGAATGTAAATAAACTGGAATTCTTATCCTCCAACCCCCCTCCCCAGAGGAGATAAACGGTGCAGAAAGACATCTGCAGCATTCCTCATACAGGGTTAAAACGTACATCTATTTTGAGAAAAAGCAGAACTCTCATATGGTCTCAGGGCTTCTGTTTCTGGGAGGGGTCATCATCAAAATCCGTGACAACCAGACATAATCCTTTCTTTCTAAACAAGACATGTAAACTATGAACAATGGAATTCTTAATGTGCAATTGCTTTCTGGTATTGACAGTGTAATATAGAACTTGACTTTTTTTAAATCTTTCAACAAACAATTTTTCTGTTAAAAATTATAAGCAGTTTCCTGCTCCTCAAAGAATATGTTCCTAATTTAATGAGTTGCCGACCTGACCTCTAGCGAAATTTGATGCAACTCCAGTTAAAACAGCTGCCACCTAAAACTGGCATATTGTTTCCATAGTTATGTAAACATTCCAGTTTTAGCTTGCAGACAAATGTACGTGTTTGTACTAAAATGCTAGGTCCCACCTCAGTAGACTTCTAAATGGCGTTAAGTGACACACATCTATACAGACCATTTTGCTGCCCCCCCAAGACAATTCGCAAAAAAATAGCTTCTGTTAGACAATTTTGCTTTTTCGATATTTGATGCAAAATTTGCATCTATATTCATTTATTGCAAACTGCCAAATTGTCAGGATCTAGTAATTACTTTACTTGTGGTATTGCAAAAACCACAGGAGTTTCATCACCACCTATTGATAGCCCATGAAAATTATTATTGGAAACAAAGGGGCAGATGGCACCGCCAGCTGGCTTATTATTCAAAATATGCCCCTCTTTGTATTACCATTAACCACAATATGTATAAAAATAAAGATTGTTTGACTTACTCAGAGCACAGGCTTGCCAATAGAAACAAAAACAAATAAAAACACACAAACATTCGAGCTTTCGCCACCGCTGGCAGCTTCTTCAGGAAAAAGAGGTAGGAAGGAGAGGAGAAAGGGAAGGATACAGGTTTTAAGGAAGTGGAAAAGGAGTCATTCCAATCCCAGGAGTGGAAGGACTTACCTTAGGGGGGGGGGGGGAAGGAAGGTAAACAAATGTGTGTGCGCGCACACACACACACATATCGACACGCAAACACACCTAGGCAGACATTTGTAGAAAAAAAGTTCTGTTTTTACAAACATCTGGACAAGCAGTGTAAAAACAGAAGCAAAACACAAATCCATCTTCAAACAAAATTGCTGCGGTGCAGTAGTATTCTGATGTTGACATCAAAATGTTTGTTTTTGAGGATAAGTGACTGACAGGACAATGGCTCATAAAAGAATGTCGAGAACAAAGTTAGAATAGCATTATTTATTTATTCAGTGGTCACCAGAAAATATTTTTCCCCTCATTCTATGTGATTGACTTTCCGAAGAGCATCTACAGATCGTTGACATCATTAGCATATTACGCAGGCACTTCTGTAAAAAACAATTACCGACTAAGTTAAAATGGACAAAGCCCAGATGATGATAAAAATGAGCCTTCAATAAAGGAAGCGTTTGTTTAAATCCAGTAGCAGTCATTATAAGCCTGAGAGACTTCCAGCGTAAAGTCCAAAAATAGTAATCCAAGTTGGAGCGAAACAGTAACGATAACAGCAGCAGCACAGTCAAAGAATATACAGTAAAACCCCTTTTTAACGAATCTCAGGGGACCGAAATATTTATTCCTTAAATAGGGGTTTTCCTTAAATGGGGGTTTTGCCTAGGTACACAGGAGGAGTGACTCAGAGACATAATTCAAGCATGTGTAGGTGTTATAGGCGCTATTTAATTACTAACATACCAGTAATCTGCCACAATTTTAAATACACCACACTTTCTGCAGAAAAAAATATTTTTTATTAAATCAAAAAGAGATGACCATTTTGTTTTCCCAGCATACTGTAATGACCAAAGTTATCATTATGTGGTTGATGTTTGTTTTTATTGACTCAGCTACTTTAAAAGAGCTGACTACAGATGCAAAAATTGGTGCCATACATCAGACTTAAAAAACACTATATTCGAGAACTGACTGATTCTCAATGCACTTTTTCTAAAGTTCTCAAGCGCTTTCTTTTCCGCAGAATATGCAATCTGTAATTTTTACTAATGCATAAATTTCAAAAATCGCCTTCCCACTGGTTCGAGGTATAAATACCTTTTTAACAACCTGTACATTCTTCAAAATTATTACCATTGTTAATTCGTCAAAAACATTTTCTAAAAATATTGATGTATGGGGAGTTTGGGCGCACGACAAATAGGTCTTCAGCGCTTCTACAAATATGTTAAGATTTTCAATTATGTTACGCCGGTAACTACAATAGAACAGTTTTTCTTTTTGCAAGTTAAAGGAGCAGCAATAACATTATAGTGTAAATTACACTTAAACGTATCCTCTACAAGTGTGTCACGATTTTGCGATACATTACTCGTAAAAAAAATAATCCACAACACCAAATTTACAAAGAGAAAAACGTAGCCTAAAGACGTTATTAGCTGTAACACTTCAATCGGCGGCCACCGACAGTTAATCTGCTTTTTAACCCACCCGTCTTTGGGGTTAAATGCTTGACAATTCTCGAAGTCATTCAGGCATTTGATGTATGAGGTAATTTTTTAAACGCATTGGAGTTTTTAATTACGTAGGGGTAACTTAATGCCTGACCTTATAACATTTTATTAGTCGTAATGTTTTCTCCACTTGTTCAGTTTCCACACTTTGCACTTAAACTCTGAAACGAGAGATTATTAAGTTTTCTAATCGGTTCGAAAACAGTGCATTTTCCACACTAATCTAGCAAAGCGATTTTCGAACCTGTTTTGCATAAATTTCCGCTTACAGGAATGCAGCTATGTAATCCCCACGCCTTCAAAACATTAAATAAGTACAACTGAACATTGTCACAAGAATATTCGTCTTTTTGCAACCAAAGGTACCGCTAGATTCGGCATTTAACAATGTTCCCTGTTTCTAAAAGTCGCACAAAGAAGACGCGCCAGATCATATTCTTTGCCATTATCACACAGCCTGGTTGGTCATCAGCTTCTCTCCACTCCTACAATTCTGAAAAAGTGAATCTGAAAAAAATAACACAACACTTCACAGTTCGCGCTTCGTAATTTTCGACTGACGTCAGACCACGTGACCATAGCACATGGAAGACATGAGGGAAATAGCTAGCTGATTGGTCAAACGCTTTCTCCGGTATCGCTGCACTGGTATTAGATACGTTAACCTATCGACGGAAAGAATCGATTACGGCTGCTTATACCGGTATCGCTGCAAAGATGTTCGATATGCATTGACTTAAAGAATCGATAACCGACGTCACGTAAACACAAATTCCTAATTCTATGGAAGAAACAGAACAAATTAACTTGCCCACAATTAGGAATTGCGTAAAAACAAAATTTTAATTTCCAGAATTTTTCATGTTTGTTCCTTAAAAGCGGACTTTTCCTTAAAGCGGGGTTCGTTAAAAGCGGGGAAAAATAACGTTATTCTAATGGGAGTTTCGCCGGGACCGACGGAAATATTCGTTAAAAGCGGGTTTTCCTTAAATGGGGGTTCGTTAAATCGGGGTTCTACTGTAACAACAAAACTGCTCAGTTTTGTCACTGTTTAAGGACCTTGCTAAAAGTTCCGTCCAAAGACATTGTTCCGTTAGAAAAAAGCCACTCGTGCATAATACGTCGAATTAACAGACTGCCAGGTTAGCATTTGATCACAGAAAATATTCTAAAACTGTGTCAAAATGCTAGAAACATTTCTGCGAAGAAACCCATCGAAATTTGAAAAGTCATGTCAATATTAATTACCGTAACTTCTTCATAACAGAACACAGAGAAAGAAGCTTGCCAACAGTTACCGATCGGAAATCATACTACTGTCAATATGCGCATCTAACAATGTGTGGCACTGTATTATTACAGTATTTATTACAAAATAATGAAATAGCCACCACATTTGGATATGAAACAATTCTACATTAAGTATATCACTGACATCATTAAACTTCCAACGTTTCTTACCCAGACACCGTGTAATTTCGTTGAAAACTGCCGATTTCTCGTTAATTAGAAAACAATCTACGAATTTGCATTATTTCCTTAAAAACCATCGAATTCACATTATTCATTGCATTATTGTAAAAATGAATTTTTCCTGTCCCTAATTATGATGAATGAAATTGTCAAGTTTCCTCATCCTGTGATGTTACCAGTTTGTTCCGCTTAACACTAAAAATAGTACAAAATTCAAATAACCTTTACGACATAAAGCTCCTGGCGGGATATTTGGTGTATATTAGTACATATATCAAATATGAACTACAAAAATGTAAGAAAGAACCTTAAAGCAAAATTTTCCGCTCAAAACATGTTTTCCACATTTTACACCTCTTTCTTTTTTCCCCTTTCTTTTTCTTTTTTAAGTCTCTTGAAAAGAAATGGAGCTTCAAGGTACCTAACTGGCATATAAGACACATCCAGTTTTAGAACCAATATTAGTAGGAAAAAGTGTGTCTTATACGGTGGCAAAATGGCAATATATTTTATATAACTTGCAGAAGAGCGGTATAACATCAGCTATCAAATGCAAATTAAAATTAACAAAGACAATGTTTAACTTTGCGGATTAATTTAAATTGTCAATTTAGATGTACTATTATTATGATTAAATGCTCTAGCTTCTTTACTATATATATTTTTTAAGTATGGACTTTGTGATTTTAAAATTTGAAAATACAACTTGATAATTTCTTTGCAGATCTGATCGCCTTTGGGAAAGCTACATCAAATGGGAGTCTGAAGGCAAACGGCTACAAAATGTTACATCATTGTATGATCGATTACTTCTCATCCCAACACAAGGATATACAAATCATTTTGATAAGTAAGTCTCAAACTCAGTCTTATGCACTTCAGTTTTAAAATAACACACATGTACAACAGCAATGGAAATTCCTCGATGGAATGATATGTAACATACTGAAAAGTTAACCACTCGCCTATAAATGAATATGTGGAACATAATGCATAATAATGGAAAGTCCAAGTTGGAATTAATAATATAGTAAGGACAGTTTACAACTCACTGCAAAGACGTGGCGACGAGCTGCGACAGGCACATACAAAAGACACACACATAAAACACATCCAGCTATCGGCCATGTCCTCCTTCAGAAAATAGAACACTCACGCAATCACACACGCACACAACACAGTCATACAACCATCACCTCAGACTGCCGCACTTAAGTGAACTGAGATGTCAAGAAAGAATGTAAAATTACGGTACACTTCACTGGGAAGAAGTGTAAAATCTGTGAATTTTTAGCATTAATCCTTTGCATTTTTCACAGGAGCTATGAATTTGATATAAAATTGCAAAAAAAAAAAAAAGGGGCAGCTATATCAAACTTCCACGGTATTATTAATACTGTCATGCTACCTTTCTCATCCAAAAAAGTAAATTTTAAACAAAACATCATTCTGTTGAGAATGTAAGTTGAGTGTACGATAGGAACAGTGGAGATGTTACCTGATCTTTTCTATTAAAGTTCACTTTAAAGGGCAGAATTCATTGGTGTTATTTTATGGCAACCTTTATCCATTTTCAGTTCTCTGCCCGCTCTAATAATTTGAGCCTTTGTGATTTATTTCTACAGAGTTCTTTTTATTAAAAGAAGGGAAGAAAGAAAAAAACACACCACTTTTAATGTTCTTATTTTTTAGCATACACACACAGCCAGTAGTAACACTCATTTATGTAGTGTGTAATCAGCTGTTTTATGAAGATCAGGAGAAATGGGGTAAAAAAAAGACAAAACACAAATCCATCTTCAAACAAAAGCAGCACTAAAAGCGAATTAAAAGTACAGTTTACCCTTGTAGCCGAGGAGTTAAATATTTTAAAAAGTTAAATTTTACTTATGACACCAGCGGCATAGTAGGCTAATGTTGGCAACAAATTTCCATTTTATGGGGAAAATTAATTTATTGATTGGACAGGGGTACATGAAAGAACTTGTCAAGAATAGAGCAGGAGCAGTATTAATTATTCCTGATCAACAACAAAAATTATTCTCTTCTTTTTATGTGGTTGAATTTTGAAGAGCATTCAGATGTCATTGCCAACATTAGCACACTGCCCTGATGCTGCCTTAAGTAAAATTTTTGACTAGGTTAAAATGGATTATAGCCGAGATGATGTAAAAAAATTAGCATCCAAGAAAAATGATATGTGTAAATCCAGTTCTGGTGATTATAAGAAAGGCACAAATCCAAAATAGTCCATAAGTAGTAATTAAAGTTGCAGTGAAACTGTGACAATAGCAGTCAAAGAATATTACGGAATTGCTCAGCTTCAATGCAGTTCAAACACCTATACTTACGGCAGCCAAAGCTCTGCTTGCCTGGATGTCGAATTTGTAAACTGTCAGGTAGGCGTTTGACTAGTGAAAATAATCTAAAGTAGTAGTAAAATGCCAGAAATTTAAATTTGAAAACATTTGTAACAATAATAAATATTGTTCTAAATTAACACAGAGAAATACCCTTACTGACAGTTAACAATTGGTAAAATGTAGCACCGTCAACACCTGCAGAATAACAGTGTGTGGCATTAGATTGTTACAGTACGCATTTCAAAGTAGTCAACACATACGAATATGGAACATTCCTACATTCAATATACCACTGACATCATTTGACTTTGATGTTACGTACCCAGACAGAGCAATTTTTCGTTAAAAAGTAATGTTATTTCTTTAAAAGCCACTGAATTCATTTTATTGCATTATCATTAAATCTCTTTTCTTCTTTACATATAATTCATTTCATTCACATGTGTTGCATTTAAGAATTTATCTATTACTTTAAAATATGAGTGTTACTACTTCGGCCTAAAGAGCAGCCTTAATTTGTAAAGTATGTTATCAAAATTTCAAAATACTAGAATAGTATTCCACAATTGGTTTGCTAATTATAGATCAGCCTTAAGATACTTGCAAAAGGTTCACCAGGCTAAGTTCGCCATGACAGTTTATCCTTTGAGTTTTGGCAGTAGGTGGGCATCACCATCATTCCCATCTTGTGTATAAATGCTGCCTAGCTTATGCTCCAGCTTCAGACCCGTACTGTTACAAATGCTGCAGTAGTTAAATTACCTAGACTGTTACTGGAATCATAATATTGGCTGTAAGCACAGTTGTAGACACACATTTGAACTACAGACAGCTTTATCAGTATGCTAAGAAATTGTGAATTTATTTTGAAAACAGTAATAAGTTTGTGATCTGAGATAAAGTAATGTAATAAAAATAAAAATTTTGGTGGGTTTCAACACTGAAAATCATTGCTTATTAGTTTTCAGGAACACATCTCAAGCAATCCTCCTCAAAAGGTGTTGTCAGTTGACGAGTTTCTGACTCTCCGCCGTGAAGTTCTCCAGATGCTGAAACAGTTTGACCAGCCCTTAGCCAGTGACGATACTGTCCCAGGTGAAGAGACTGAAGCACCACCAGGAGAAGAACCAGAAGAGCAGCCATCTGCAGTTAGTAAAAATAAATAAATATAGTCAATATCATTGTGATATTACTGTTATGTGGTAAAGGAAGGAAATAATTTGATACATAAATACTAAGAGCTGAACTGCATTTTGCAAGTTTGGTGGTGCTTCCAACCAGTAATGAAACTTTTGAAGTCAATTTAATGTAACTGTAGTTTTAAAATATATGCTGAATACATTTAAGTATTAATTACTATGGAAACTAAATTATTTTCTAACTGGAACTCATTGCTACACTGAATTTGTCATCTGTGCAGAAAAAGGTGAATACTTGTTATTGTATCCTTGGAGTTTTTTGCAGTGGCATTTTTTATAAAATGTTCTCAGTGTACTAGCTGCATCACATCGAATAAAAATTCTCGAGCATTCGATGGCAAACTCCACCATCGTCATCAGGAATAAAACTGACTGCCAATATTGGCCAGGTGTCCTGCCTGCTATATAGCTGTCAAGCTGCGTACGAAACATTCTGTAGGGATGCAGATAGCATGCGTGAAATGCCAATGTGGGCAGTATGCTGAGGTACCGAGTGACATCACGAGGTGCGAACAGTCGACACCACATTTGAAGCTGGCGCTCCTGCTTCCTTAAGAGCACCAGATCTTTGCTACCATTCCACATCCAAAGCTTGCCTCCACTCCTTGCTAAGTGTGAATTTTTGATATTATTTAATTTAATTTCAGCAGCTTCTTTTATAATAGATTCTCAGTAATACGGTGTTTGGGACTAAATTCTCGTATTTTCTAACTGAATTTTATGTTCGTTTGTTAGGCAGTGTTCTGCCACTGATTTGTCAAGTTCTCTTTGTCTAATTTTTAACAATGGAAAATCCAATTGGAATGTCAATAATGGAGGATAGATAAGAACTCCACCGTACAGAGGCTCACTCGGTTGCTGATACACAAAAATAATCACATTCACACAATTTATTTTCCAGATTTCTGTATTTCAATGGCAGCTTCACTACACAAGCCATCTGGATCCTCCCCTTCACCACCAGCTGTTCTGAACTGTGCAGATGGGAGTTGTTGCTTCAACACATTCTACGGTCCTGGAAGCATCCTGGCCTCAACTTAAGATAACTTCCCATACCTGCCGGTTGTTCCATTGTGTTTCCCAACTGTATTGTTAAGGTTTGACTTCCCGAATACTATTCCATTTATTCGGCTGAGATACGTGCTATCTTAAAGCCACTACAGCTGATACGTCGAATACAGAGAAAATGATTCCTGCTTTGCTCTGATTCCCTCAGTGCTCTGCAGTCACTAAAACAGCTATTCCTGTCTTTGACTTTGCTGCAGCAAATAGAGGATGAACTGTCCTTCGTCCAACGCTGTGGGAAGGTGGTATCGTTTTGCTGGGTGCCTGGGCGTACTGGTATTCCAGGGAATGAAGAGGTTGATCAGGCTGCCAAAGAGGCTTGCAGAGAGCCTGAAGTGGCACTGTGCCCGATTCCCTTGCAGGATATTGCCTCTTTGTTACAGCAGCGGGCTCTGAAATTATGGGAGGAAGAATGGCTTTGTGGCCAATAACATACTGTGATAGCTGAAGCCCACTGTTCGTCCGTGGCACTCCTCCTCCCAGCCTGTCAGGAGGGGTGAAGTCACCCTCACCCACCTCTGAATCGGGCACTGCCCATTTACACATAGTTTTTTATTCAGACATGAGGATCCCTCAGTTTGTGATACCTGTGGCATACAGATCACTGTCCGCCACATTTTAATAGAATGTGACTTATATCATGCAGAGAGGGTAGCGGCAAATCTTGGTGCAGATTGGCCTTCAAATTTAGGGAACAACGAAGAGAGTGTGAAGAAAGTCTTGCACTTTTGTGACTTGTCTCAACTCTGGCCTAAGCTTTTAGGCTTGAGGATTTAATATGTTGCAGAGTGTTTGGCTCGCCCTTTTTATCGCTATGGCTAGCGACCTATGGTCGTGTGCTTATTTGTTTTTCTATTTTTTTGACCTTTTTCATGGAGTATTATCCTCATCTTCACCTCTTAACCTTTACTTTTTGTATTTGTCAGATGCTACGTTAGTGCTCTTTTCTTTCACTTTGTTTGTTCACACTCCTTACTTCTTCGTTTTTTTCATTTGTTCGGGCACTGAAGACCTAGCTGTCGAGCGCCCAAAACCCCCCCTATCCTATCCCATTCCTGCAACCTATACCTAACACCCCCCCCCCCCCCCAACACACTTCTTTCCGCACTCATTATCCTTCATCTCATGTCTTCCTTGCAACTGCATGTCGCCACTTACATTATGCCCTTAATTACTTTTTATTTTTTCCTATCATTTTCCTGTTTTTACTATTTTTATTTATTTTTCTCTTATTCTTATCATTTCAAATCCCCCTACTCCCTCCCCACACTCGTCTACACCTTACTTTTATTCTTTTCTGACCCTTCCTTTCACTGTATTCATTGCCACAGTTGAAATTCCTGCCTGTCAGAGCCTTTACAATCCATCATGGAATGCGGAACTTTCCATCCCTACCTTTACCTGGCATCCTTCCTCCTCCACACCAGACTTCACTTAGTCTAGATGCTTGTGTCGCTGGAGTGCCCGGACATGATGGTTTTGTGTGTGTGTGTGTGTGTGTGTGTGTGTGTGTGTGTGTGTGTGTGTTGCCTGAGTGATTGCGAGAATGTATGTTTCTTTTTCTGACGAAGCCCATGGCCAAAAATTTAAGTTGTGTGAATGTGATTACAGTAAAACCCCTATTTTACGTTTTGGTGTGGTCCAGACTTAAAAAACGCAAAATCGAGAAAAACGCAGAATTGATGAAAACTTAAAAACCCACAAAATACAGCTGAAAACACATTCAGTTAGGAAGTATAATTAAAAATCTGCTTCCTCTCCAATAAAGTGCATAAAATCTTTCTCAGTGATGAAAATTACATTTGATTGTACAATAAATTGTTCTAGTGCATTTCATCAGTTCTTAAAAAAAATTGTTGATTTGTAACAACTAGAAAATTGTTATCTTTGTACAAGGTAAAAAAAAAGCTATTTTCCGACAAGGTAGGACCGCAAATTATACGTCAAAACATGTTATTTTGAGAGAAATTTTTTGGGTTCACTCAGAATAAAGCAAAACTCAATTAACAATTAATTTGTTGAATTAACTAGAAATCTGAAGTACAATGATAGGCGTGAAAATTAAATACGTAGGGGTATGTGTTTTCATTCTGTAGCCAATGATAGTGGAGCTTTCTGCAGCATTGCCAACATGCGTGGTGCATACTTCGAAATCTTTATGTAGTGGTACTTAATGCAAATGGATATCAAGTTGAGCTTGCTGTGATGTCAGCCATGTTACATTTATAATAAACTGCCTGCCATCAGAACGCATTAAAACCTGGACTGCAACAAAGATGAACAAGATGTCGCACTACAGTTCACTAAACAAGTCCTGTTAATTGCGATGGCAGACATTGCAAATTCTTACGGTCTTATATATTCTGTGCCCGTTTCTAATTCCATACTTCAGACTTTAGAATGCTTCGTTTTATAGGCTAAGGTCTAGAAACTTGTTACATAATGAGCTAAACAAAGTGGGTTTGGCTGGCTTTGTGTGGCGGTAGGAATAAATACTGAGGAGAAAAGAATCTCACAAAATGCTAGAAACGTATTTCTTATTCGGAACAGCTCGTGTATACTATTCTACCGAACACTATATATTGCTAACAATGTCAGCACACAATCTTTACTTCCTCTATGTTCCGTAATGTAAAAGGGGAAAATGCAATACTGGTTTGTACAATTTTTTTGAAGAAGAGTGAAAAATAATTCAAACTTAATGGGGCAGACTTACCATGAATCCCAGCAGCCACTAAGCACAAACTAAAATCTTGACACGAGGGCTTCCTTGCACAGAAATACGAAAGAAAACCCACAATGCCACATTCACAGATTAGGCTATTAAATTGAATTGTTCATATATGAAACACAAGACATTTGAAAGTAAAGTTTTATTTACAGGTTCAAGACTCATTAATTAAATAGGCCTACTAGACATTCATTTCGTAAGCCAGTCTAAAATATTTGTTTGTTTTGATTTTTCCTGATGCTTGAGTACATGGATTGTTTTCCAAATTCGACAACATTCCCAACACGCTGTCGTCCACATCTGATTGCTGCATATATTTTCTTAGTATCTAGGCCCTGTAGTGCCTGCAAGAAACTCACTTTCTTGGGGATTTCCTCATCAGATTCCTCCTCCCCCTCGTCTTCTTCTTTCTCTATAGCAGCACAATAATCTTTTACTATGTTTTCAACAGAAATAATTTCGTACACAATTAAATTTTTTACACACACAACATATTCTGTGAAATCTATGTCTATTGATCACACTGCTTCTTCTTCGTCCAGTAGGCTTACATCGGGAACATCAATAGTGTCTCCCTCATGGCCCAGAAAACCACATTTTCTGAAACAGTTTTCTATTGTGGTGGCACTTATCCTGTTCCAAGCCTCCGAAATAAAGTTCAGTGCAACAAGGAGATTAATCTTCAGTGTGGAAGCATCTCCAAGCAGTCATCCATCAATCATTGCAACTGCTTTCCGCACTAGCTGCTTTCGGTAATTACACGAGAAAACACAGATAATGCCCAAATCTAGTGGCTGCAAGTGGCTTGTGCAATTAGGTGGGAAGAATATTATTTTAATATTTCGGAGGTCACTAAAATTCTTCAGATGTGCAGCACATTGATCGACAAATAGAATAATTTTTCCATTTTTTGCCCCCATTTGCCGATCTAACTGAATAAGAAAATATTCGAAAATGTTCATAGTCATCCAGGAATTTGAATTCACCCCGTATTTCATGGTCAACTTAATATTTTTCAGGCAGCATGGTTTTTTAAACTTTTCAATTAAAAGTGGTGGCAGCTTCTCCGAACCATTAGCATTGCAGCAAAGCAAAACTGTGACTCTCTCGATTTGGTGCCACCATGACAAATGTCTCCCTTGTACGACAAGGTTTTGTTTGCTAATTATACTTTAATCCTTTTTCGTCTGCATTGAAAATGTCTTTCAACTCATAGCCCTCAATCAGTTCACTCAACTCATTTTTCCAGCCAGAAACAGTTTTTCAATACTAGCACTTTCACCACACAATATTTTATACACAAGTTTATGGCAGATTTTTAAATCTGTCCATCCATCTATTGGATGCGCGGAAATCATCAAGCCCCAACTGAGCAGCAATATGCATTGTTTTTCTTTTAAGACAGTGCCGTCTATGGCAACATTCGCTGTGCAGTCTTGTTTGAACCACATCACGAGGATTGTTTAAAGTTCTTCAAGCAGCGATGATTTCATGGATTTCCTCTTCTTAGAAGATGGTGATCCGCAGCTGTAGAAATTCTTCTCGATCTCTTCGCGTTGCTTCACAGTAGTGTTTAAAGAGGATACAGGAATCCCCAGAGAAGCAGCTTACTGAACACTTTTCCCTACATTTGAATCAACTTGTTTCAGAATCTGCATCTTTTCTGCCAACGAAAACGCTCGGTGTTTTTTGTTAAATTATTGTTCATATCAAAACAAAGTTTTTGCCTCGCAAGACTCACGAACACACGTCACAACAGTATAGAGAACAATGAACTTCTAAGTAGGGTTGTGTCAGAGTGGTTCGGCCGAATCCATGATTTGCCAAATCAAGCACGCTGGCTTCGGATTTGATGCATAATGGCCGAATGCTACCGAATCCTGAATCGGTTATATGGAAACCTTCAGTTACAAATGTTGTACTTTACTTTGCATAACAGTGCACTTTCGTCTGCATTAATATTATTATTATTATTATTATTATTATTATTATTTAATAGATCCGCTGAAAGATGTGACATCATAAAACAAAACAAAAAATTTATTCAAGTGAAACCACTACAAAATTTACGCAGTTGTGAGGCTATTGTGAAAACAATCTTGCGTACTTACCCGAATCTGAGCCCCATTTTTTCCAGTTTTTTGGGTCCAAAGACTGCCAGTGATTTAAATAGAGTACAAAGCGAATGATGATCTGAAAAATGATACTAGGAGCCGCCACAAGTAACTTTTCCCATCTGATATAAGCAGTGCTACACAGGCTTGCTTTGCAGGCGCAAATATAAAATGTAGCATCCTGTGAAATATTAATAGCAACAACCATAAATTTCTATATGTAAATACCAACAACACACAAGGCTTGAGGAGTCTTCCACAAGTTGCTTCATTCCGATTTCACGTATTGTTTCATCGAACCTTGTAAAGTGCTGTGGCATGTAAACTGTAGTGAAGCATTATGATTTCAAGAAAAAAGTTATTTATTAAGTGGGGAATAAATTTCTAATTGTGCGCCATCCATGCGGGATGATGTCAATTCATCAACCACTTGACTTCTGTTTCAATAAACCATTTAAGGTCAAGCTTAAAGACATGTATACCAACTGCCTTTCAAAAAGTGACAAACTGACACCAACGGGTCACCTAAAACATGCAAGTGTGTCAATGGAATGATGATACATGGATGTGGACTCCAAATCAGCTTGTGTAGCAGGCATTTAAAAATGTTAGATATCGAATGCACTACATTGAACGAGGGAGGAATTTCTGTACTACGAAGGACCTGGATAACAAGGAATTAAGTGATAGTGGTTCAGAATTTCCGTACTGGTATCTAATGGCTATTATAAACATTTCGTAAAATTTGTATTATAAGTGTAATAAAATTGTTTTATATTTCCACATTTAGTTTGCAGTATATTTGAAGTCTCATATAAAAGCTGCTACGTAAAGTGGACTGGCAAGCCTGTGTTCAATCAATATGCCTGACGCTACAGCCACTGCTATCATTTGGGATCCATCCCAGAAGACTTTATCTTCACTGGCTGTGATAGAGTAGTAATTTTTTTCAAATACATGTACTTGAGTTGACATATTATTTGGGTCCAGGATTCGGAAGATTTGATTTGGGTTTAAAATTCGCGCATGTTATTTAAGATTGGATTTGGTAAAACTGGGGTTCGACCCATCCCTGCTTCTAACAATTCGTATTTTGCTCTTCATCACATGTTGGCTCAGTCCAGAATACTTCATGTCTACACAGTACAGTCCTGTTTCTCCTTTACTGTAGCAACCCGGCGGACTTTGCACGGTGAAGCCAAATGTTGCAAGTTATTTCGGCAACGCGGATCATGGATTTTGTCAGCATTTCCTCTCTCACGCTTCATGTCTGCCCTTTCCATTGAGAGCGATACTTCATGTAAAAACGTAGAATCGAGGGAAAACTTGCTAGGAAGACAGGTAAAATCGAGGAATTTTTAGCATTGATCTTATGGATTATTCACGGGGACTACAAATTTATGGCGTAAAATCGCGAAAAATTGGAGAATGTAAAATCAATGTTTCCCTGTATTTATTTTGTCTGTCAGCAGCTCAGTGAACCTCTTTACGGTGAGTTGTTATCTGTTCTTTGTTTTATTTGTCACATTTGCTCTGCTCAACGCTCAGGAACAGTTCAAATAATCTGACTAACATAAACACTTCCCCACTCACAGGGGACACTTTAAATGCCCAGAGTATGCACACCTATACTGTCCTTAATAGGGTGTAACGTGTCTGATTTATTTGAAGGGCCGGAACAGTGATCTCAAGCCGTGTTTCTTCAGTACACGTCATATCTTGCTGGTTATTGCTCCACAGAGTAAAAGGAAAGCTTCTGGCTTCACCTCGTCTGCTGATTCGTGTAGTCCCTTGCATTGGTGACAACGAAAAGCTGTAGCAGTTTCACCATTGCTGTAATTGTTTGCCTTGAAAACATGCTTCAAATCTTGGAATTCAGACTCCAAATGGTTGTCGTCAGAAATAACCTTTGACCTGTGTACTAGTGTGTCCAGAACAGGTTTCTTATGTACAGGATGATGGAAACTCTTGGCATTGAGATAACGATCAGTGTGCATTGACTTCCGTAAATTTTTTTGATGTGACTCAGGTTGTACGCTGAGAATGTTTTATAGAATATATACATTATTTATAGAAGAAAATTGCATTGAAACTATTTGTGACATTTTTTTCCACTCCCTCAGAAATCTGATGAAGAGACTACAGCTCTGAGAGAGAGAATTATTTCAATACGAAAGAAAATACATAAGAACACAGTCGCTGCTGTAGCAGACAGATGGAACTATGAAGAAGGAGTAAGTATATGAGACATAGTTAGTAGTAAAAATTGTGGCTTTTGTCTTGGGATCTTAGGCATATTTTAGACAAATTTTCTGCTGTTTTAGCAGTTTGAGTGCTTGGTGTTGTCAAAGCTTGACCAATAGTGGTTGAAGATAGGGGGAGCCACAAGCAATGGAAGGTGAAACTTTGATAATGCCAGCCACCTGTTATAGTAGAATGCCTGACGAATTGATAAAGTATCTGGAGTGAAGCATTGCATGAGAGTGAAATTACATATAAATTTAAAAATTACCAAGAATAAATAATGGGATAAAATAATTTATAAATGTTGTATTTTGGTAGTAAAATGATGGAATGCTTATTACTACTTTACTGTAAAGTTAAATTATAATTTGTCAATTTTTTCTTTTTTAAACTAAAGTCACCTTTTGCATACCATGGCTTTGGTACCACTTAAGATTTTGAGTGTAGGTGGGCTAGAACAAAAATGCTTTACAAAAGACAAACTAAAAGACGAGCTGTATATTGTTGATGTATGACAAGGCAAAATGGAAAGGCAACTATATTGTGAGGTGGGCTTGCTTTGTTACGTCTGTAAAGAAGCCAGTAGGCAGTTCACCATGTGGCCACAAAATCACAACATTTTTGGAAATTTATATCTTTAATTCTGACTCTTCATAATACAATCATTATTTTCTTTTTGTAGATAAAACGTCCTTACTTTCATGTGAAACCATTAGAAAGATGCCAGCTGAAAAACTGGAAAGAATACTTGGACTTCGAGATAGAACAGGGAGACAAGACTCGCATAATTGTTCTGTTTGAAAGGTGTCTCATAGCATGTGCGTTGTATGAGGAGTTTTGGATAAAAGTGAGTACTTTTTTGACTAAAATTTGTAATCCAATTGCAGAAAACAAGATATGTATGAAATTTGTAGATTTTATTAGGTTTTACAGCTAAAACATAAGTTATAATTACTTGATTTTTCACAATACTAAAAGAGAAAATGAGTAATATGGAGGAACATGCAAAACTTATGATTGATAACTAATGGAAGTTGGAAGTGATGCAACAGTGTATTGAAATGTCTTGATGTATATTATTTCCACCCTGAGCAGTATGTGTTATCATTTAGCTTATTTTATTTCTTCACTAATTCTTTTTTTTTGTCAACTTCGCATAGCAATAAGGAACCAGCCTTTGACATATTGAAGGGTATCTCCACAGCTTAGTGAACAACAACATTGCTAATTACGGGTATAATATTGAATCAGGTATATCACTTTTAAACAGTCAATTCAGTTTACTTGAGTTACTTTGTAGTACATACTGTAATTTTCGTGGTCCAGTATTTGTGTCAGTGTTCTAGATATATTGAACTTGCTCTATTCTCTTGATATTGAATGAATATTGCCAAATACAAACAATTGAAATACCTTAAAGGAATCAACAATATTTTGGAAACAATAGGTTGCTACTCACTACAGAGACGCCAGATGATCTGCAGAAAGGCATACACAACAGAATAAACAAAACTGAACCTTTCGGCTGTTAAGCCTTCATCTGCCACAGAGAATGCGCGCGCACACACACACACACACACACACACACACACACACACACACACAAACCCAACTGCCAACCAGTGTTGGGGTTAAGCTAGTGGCATAGAGAGGGAAGCAGGAAGGGAGGGAAGGGGTGCAGGTGGGGATGGAGCAATGTCAGTACTGTCTGACAGATAGGAAAGGACTGGAGTATGTGGCGGAAAGGGAGATGTTCAAAAGCTGGAGTGTGGGTAGGGAAAGGAAGGGGAGAGGAGAGTGGTGGGGGCAGGAACTAGCGAAGGTTTAGGCCTGGGGGATTGCGGGGGCGTAGGATATATAATATATATTGTAGGGGGAGTTCCAATCTGTGCAATTCGGACAAGTTTGTGTTTTTGGGGATGATCCATATGGCATAGGCTGTGAAGCAGTGATTGAAGTGAGCCACATCATGCGGTGCTGCATGCTTTGCAACAGGGTGGTCCAGCTGTCTCCTTGCCACAGTATGACGATGGCCATTCTCCCTAAAATATATCCTACACTCAATACCCCAGGCCTAAACCTTCGCTAGTTCCTGCCCCCACCACTCTCCTCTCCCCTTCCTTTCCCTACCCACACTCCCGCTTAAGAACATCTCCCTTTCCGCCACATACTCCAGTCCCTTCCTATCTGTCAGACAGTACTGACATATTGCTCCATCCCCACCGGCACCCCTTCCCTCCCTTCCTGCTTCCCTCTCCATGCCGCTAGCTCACCCCCAGCACTGGTTGCTCTTATGTGGCGTCACTGTGGTGAATAGCAACTATCATTTCCAAATATTGCCAAATACAGACAGATGCAGGATCTGTCAAATTTCTCATTTTTAAAATATCATTGTTTTGCTCTTTGTGTACATCTTATTTTCAATTTGTTACTTCTAATTTGTTTGATGTATTCATTGCAGTTCATCAGATATCTTGAAAGTTTGAAGGAAGATATGACAGATAAAATAAGAAATGTATATGAGAGGGCATGTACAATACACCACACAAAAAAACCAAATCTACACCTGCACTGGGCTGTTTTTGAGGAAAGTCAAAGTGAGTTCTTCAGTATTTCTTACCATACTGTAAGGAAAAATAATTTCACTAGAAATTTTTACCCATGGGTCCACTTTATATATAGATTTAAAAATGGCCAAGAATAGATTATGGGAAAGGATAATTTATAAGTATTGTATTTGGTAGCAAAAGATTGAATGATTATTATTACTTAACAGTAAAGTTATTTTCTTATGTACCAATTTTTTAAAACTACAGTTGCCTTTTATATACTTTGACTTCGGTATCAGTTAAGATTTTCAGTGTATTGATGTTACTGTATGTACAACACAAGTGGGCCAGTACAGAAATACTGTACAAAGGAGATACTAAAAGATGAGCTGTATATTGTTGATGTATGACAAGGCAAAATGGCCATGCAGCCATAGTAAGAGGTGGGCATGCTTTGTTACATCGCAGCGCGCTCATGGACAGTTAAAACTAAGAATATTTCTGCGGGCATCAGTTGGCTGTTGCTGTTCTTGTCCTTGTCGTCGTCTGCAGTCCTAAGACTGATTTGATGCAGCTCTTCATGCTACCCTATCCTGTGCAAGCATCTTCATCTCTTAATAAGAACAGCAATCTGTATATTTTTGACTCTGTTTACTGTATTCGTCCCTTCGTCTTCTTGTGTGACCTCCCCCCCCCCTCCCAAATACTAAATTTACAATTCTTTGATGTCTAGAAATAAGTACTGTAGAGCAATCCTTTCTTTTTAGTTAAATTATCTACACAACCAATCTTCAGCATTCTCCTATAATACCACGTTTCAAAAGCTTATTTACATTTCACTCTCAAGCAATGCTTTACTGTAGACAAATTCCTTCAGAAAAGAGTTACTAGGCAGACGTACTGGCCTAGGTGTGTTTGCGTCTGTGTAAATGTATGGGTGTGTGTGTGTGTGTGTGTGTGTGTGTGTGTGTGTGTGTGTGTGTATTTGGCCCCCGGGCCCAATCAACTGACCCTTTCCCCTTGACAGCTGGGGGCACTTACTGCTTGGTGGCTCCCACTCTTTTTACTGTGGAACCAACAACCCCTAAAACATCGGGGACACCAGTCTCCATCTCTACACAGGATAAGGAGAAGCCTCCTGCAGCCCCTCTCACTTGGAAGGGGTCCCTCGAGACACCCCCTTCCGAGGCTACTCAGTGCACCAGAGGATCCTGGCCGCAGGCTTAAGGATCCACAACCTGCATGTCGAAGAGCCTCCCACTCTTCCTCCATCCTGGATGCCACTTCTGAGAAGCCCTCTCGGCCCTGTAAACCAAAGGGCCAGCGAGATGACACGAAGAAGAGAAACAAGAAAAATGAATGTTCAGTGGCTTCAAAGCCACAGTCACCCAGATCCTCTTCTTCAGAGGATGAAGTCTAGATCCTCACGTCTCCTGAGGATCTTGCACTTTCTGATTCACTAGACCATAAATCTCTGGTTCTGTGGATTCAGAGCAGATGGTGGTAGACGATTCAGTGAAATAATCTACTTCTTTTATTCATCATGGCAGTACAGCCTGGAACTGCGGCGGTTTTTCCCCCACCTGGCTGAGCTGCGACATCTTTTGAGCATCACACCTGCTTTCTACATTGCCCTTCATGACTATAGGGGATACTTCTGTAATCGCAGCATGTATGACAGAATTTCAGGTGGAGTATGTGTGTGTGTGTGTGTGTGTCCTTACCTCTGTTAACAGCGAACCTGTGCCCCTTCAGACACCTCTAGAAGCAGTGGCTGTCAGGGTAAGGACAGCACAGGTGATCACGATCTGCAGTTTCTACCTTCCTCCAGATGGCGATGTCTCATCAAATGTTTTGGCTGCGCTTATATTGCAACTCCCCCCGCCCCCCCCCCCCCCCCACCTTAACTGGAATTGGGCAACTTTAATGTCCATAATACCTTGTGGGGTGGTTCTATGATTTCTGGCCATGGCAGAGTTGTCGAAGACACATTCTCAACTCGACCTCTGCCTCTTAAACACAGGTGCCCCCACACATTTTAGTGTGGCAAATGGCACGTTCTCGGCCATTGATCTGTCAATCTGCAGCAACAGCCTTCGCCATCTGTCCACTGGAATGTTCACGATGACTTGTGGCAGTGATCATTTTCCGATCCTTTTTTCACTCCCACAACATCAGTCCCCAGCACACCCTCCTCGGTGGGTTCTACACAGGGCTAACTGGGAAGGCTACATCTCTGCTGCCATGGTTGGCCCTCCCCCATTAGATACCATCGATTTGCTAGAGTGTGCCACACAAGCCAGTTTCTGCTGGGAAGCTACCATCCCATGTTCCTCAGGGTGACCACGGCGTAAGACGGTGCCGTGGTGGTTGCCGGAGATCGCTAGGGCCATTAAAGACCACAGGCAGGCCCTACAGCGATAAAAGCAGCACCCCTCTCTTGAGCACCTAATTACATTCAAATGGCTCCATGCTCGTGCTGGCCATTTAATTAGAAGGCCGAAACGGGAATGTTGGGCGATGTACTTCTCCACTATTGGCTTAGGTACCTCCACCTTCCAGGTCTGGAGAAGGATTCGGCGTTTACAGGGATACCCAACACCAGCAGGAATCCCTGGGATCTCCACGAATGGAGTCATATGTACGTATCCAGCCACGCTTGCAGAGATGTTTGCTGAGCATTACGCTCATGCTTTTGCCTCTGCAAACTACCCATTGGCCTTTCGTACTTTAAAGGAATGGGCGGAACACCAGCCCATCTCCTTTACTGCCTGCTGCATTGAGACTTAAAACGCTCCATTCTGTGAGTGGTAGCTACACAGTGCTCTCGCACACTCTCCTGACACGGCCACCGGGCCTGATAACATCCATGCCCAGATGCTGAGATACCTCTCAGCAGAAAGCCAGGGTAATCTCCTTGCTTTCTTCAACCGGATTTGTGCGGCGGGGTATTCCCATCGCAATGGTGGGAGGGTATAATCATACCGGTGATTAAACCAGGCAAAAACCCTGTTCATTTGGGTAGCTATCGACGCGTCACCCTGACCAATGTCCTGTGTAAACTATTGGAACGCATGGTCAGTAGGTGATTGTGCTGGATTCTCAAGACTCAGGGCTTATTGGCTCCATGCCAAGGCAGTTTCCGCTAGGGTCACTCCACCACCGACAATGTGGTGTACCTCGAGTCCGCAATCCGCACAGCCTATTTCAGGCACCAACATCTTATTGCGGTCTTCTTCGATACGCACGAGGCGTACAATACAAACTGGCACCGCAACATACTCACTACTTTACATGGGTGGGGCCTTTGTGGCTCCCTACCGATTTTCATTAAAAACTTTTTAGCTGTCCGTACTTTTCGTGTTAAAGTTGGTGCCTCCTAGAGCACCTCTCGTGCAGGAAAATGGGGTTCCTCAACGCTCTGTTTTGTGTGTTCTCTTATTTTTAGTAGCCATTAATGCCTAGTGACAGCAGTTGTGTCGTCAGTGTCCCCTTCCCTTTATGCTGACGACTTCTGTATTTATTTTAGCTCTTCCAGCACCCGAGTCGCTGAACACAGACTGCAGGGAGCCATTCGGAAGGCGCAGTTCTGAGCTCTTGCCCATGGCTTCGTTTTCTGCCGCCACTTGAATAGAAAGTAAAAGCTAATGATTGTGGTTCACCGACCACAAGAGTAAAAAGAGGAAAAGTCAACCATGTGGTAACATGTGGAGACCTCCAATCGGAGTACATTAGGAATACAGACGGTGTACAAAAACAGAGTGGTAAAAACCACCGTCCCGAATAAAACCTAAAACTGAATCAGCCATTTGGGTGTCGTCATGTAAAACATCAGATAAAAGTGCAGGAAAATCAAGTCTGCCCGCAGGGCAGCTAAAACTGTGCAATCTATCAAGATGTAAGCTATCGTCAGGCGGGAGCCACAGCAACACTCAGGCAGGTCCTCGCTATGAAGAAGATGGCCGTGCGCAAGCCACGTATAACCAATGCGGAGCCGGCACGGGACTACAGAGACCCGGCGGCAGAAGTGTGTAACACTAGATGGTAAATGATGGCATAATCTGCAAACAACCTAAGAGAGCTGCTTAAATTTTTCTCCCAACTCATTTACGTAAATAAGGAACAGCAGAGAACCAAAAACACTACCCTGTAAAATGCCAGATATCACCTCTGGTTTAGTCGATGCCTTACAATTGATTACTAAAACTGTGTACTCTGACAGGAAATTCCCTATCCATTCGCAAATTTGGAGCGATATACCATAACCACGCAATTTGATTAAAAGCTGTTTGTGAGATACTGTGTCAAAAGCCATCTGGAAATCAAGAAATACGGAATCAGTTTTAGAATCTTTGTCGATGGCACTCACCACTTTGTATGAGTAAAAGAGCTAGCTGTGTTTATCATGAACAATATTTTCTAAATCCTTGGGTCAATAGATCATTTTGTTCAAATTATTTCATAATATTTGTATACAGGATATGTTCCAAAACCCTGCTGCAAATAGACGTCAATGAAATAAGCCTGTAGTTCAGTGGGTTACTCCTACTGCCTTTGTTGAATATGTGTGTGACCTGTGCAACTTTCCAATCTTTTGGTACAGATCCTTCTTTGAGAGAGCAGTTGTATATGACTGTTAGGTAAGGAGCTATCTCTTCAGCATAAGCAGATAGAAACCTAATTGGTATACAGTCCGAACCAGAAGACTTGTTCTTGTTAAGTAATTTAAGTTGTTTCACTACTCTGACGATATCTACTTCTACGTTACTCATCCTGACCTCTGTTTGTAATTAAAAATCTGGAATATTGGTTTGGTCTTCTTTGTTGAATGAGTTTCTAAAAGCTATGTTTAGTAACTCTGCTTTTGTTGCGCTATCATCGGCAGGATCACCATTACTATCACATAGTGAGGGTATTGTTTGGGTTTTGCCCCTAGTATATTTAACACATGACGAAAATCTATTTGGGTTTTCAGTCAAATTTTGAGAAAGGGTTTCGTTGTGATAAGTATTGTAGGCATCTCGCATTGACGTCCTCGCTAAATTTCGAGCTTCTGTTTAAAACCGCCAATCCTGGGGATTTTGTGTTCTTTTAATTTTCGCATGCCTTTTCCGTTGCTTTTGCAACAGTGTCCTGTCCTGTTTTGTGTACCAAGGGGAATCACCTGTTTCTTTTATTAATTTATTTAGTATAAAACTGTCAATTACTATCAACACCACTTATTTGAATTTGATCTACATCTGGTCTTCACTTCATGGTTAGTGTTAGGAACAAGTTGAAACTGTCTTTCAGGAAGTAATGTATTGTATGTCTATCTGCTTTCCTGAACAAATGTACTTTTCATCTGCTTTGGTAACTTTGGGACTTTCAATATTCAATCTCGCTACGACAACTCTATGTTCGCTAATACCTGTATCCTTTTTGATGCTTGTTATCGGCTCAGGATTATTTGTTGCTAACAGATAGTGTGTTTTCACATCCATTTACTATTCTAGTTGGCTCATGAACTAATTGTTCAAAGTAATTCTCAGAGAATGTGTTGAGTACAATTTCGCATGATGTTTTATGCGTACCTCCTGATTAGAAAATATAATTTCGGCAACAATTTAGGTAAATTAAAATCACTGCCTACTGTTATTGTGAGTCCTGTACGTGTTTGCAATTAGACACAGGTTTTCTTTGAACGCAGTTCTACTGCATACCATACAGTTTAGCTTTATCCCCTCGGCCACCCTGCTGCATGAAATACCTGAGTAAGTCTTCCTCCCCAACACAACTTCAATTCCACCTGGATGTTCAATCAATCTCCATCTAATTGTAAGGTCCACAAATTATTTATAAACATATGTTATGCATGATATTTCATATTTTGCCTGCATTAATGTTTCAAAAGTGGGACCTGTTTTAATTTCTACTTTACTTGAATTCTCTGAGAAGATGATAGCATCATTGTCTTGGTGGTATGACAAATCGATCAGAGGCTGTTAATATATTGGGGCCACCAAACTTTAAATACCTGAAATTTCCACTGAAAACCTGGATTTTTGATAATATTCTTCACTTTATTTTTCTATACAAAAAGACTTTTAAAAAAATCCACTTATGGGCTTCCAAAAAGTGTTCAAATGGTAAGCTATGTATTTCAACATTGAGTTTTCTCTGTTTATCTCAATACCTTAAAAGTATATGACTCCTATGTAATTTCTCTCATTGTGGATCTTTGTTAAAGAGATACAATGCTATCGCAGTGTGCAACTGTGCAGAATCACAACTTTAATGAAAGGCAATCTACATATACACACCTACTCCACATCCCACCTCGTGGTGTGTGGCGGTGGGTACAGTGTACAGCACTGTCACTTCCTCCTATTCCAGTGCATATGATTTGTGGGAAAAATGATTGCCAGTAGGCATCTGTGGTGGCCCTAATTTCTGTAATTTTACCCATGGTCACTTCAGTAGATGTACGTAGGAAGAAGGAATATATTGGTTGACTCTTCATAAACGTACACTCCCAGAACTTTGACCGATGCTCCTATCATGATACAGCAAATATCTTCCAGTGTCTGCCACTGGAATTAACCATCTCCATGATACTTTTGCCCTTAACTAAATGAGCTCTTAATCAACCATGCTGCTCTCCATTAGTCCTTTCCATGTCATCTATTAACCATACTTGATACAGATCCCACACCGATGAGCAATACTAAAGTGCTGTCAAAACGAGAGTTTTGTAACCTCCTTCCATTGGTAACAGACTAAACTTCCTGAGGGTTCTTTCAATAACTCTGTCTGACATCTGCCTTACCCACAATTGCTTTTATATGGTTGTTAAATTCCTAATCACCCTTTTATCTTCACCCAGATATTTTATGGAAGTAAAGGCATCCAGTGTTTGTCTTGCTATTGTGTAGTTCTAAAAGAAAGGATTTTCCTTCCTTTGCAAACTCAGTGCTTTGCATTTGTTTATGTTGAGGCTCAGTTGCCATTCATTGCCTGCACCATCAGTCAATTTGCTGCAGATTCTCCTGCATTTTTGTTACCTTTTTCCAATGTCTAGACTTCTCGATAAACTACAGCATCATCCGCAAAAAGCCACATTGAACTTTTGATGTTATCTATGAGGTCATTAATGTATGTTGTTAAAAAGAAAAAGCACCAGTCCTATAATATTCCCCAGGGGCACACCCAAGATCACTTTCAATGTCTGAATCCAATCACACATTTGCTCTGATTTTTCCATATGCTCACATTTTGTTCGTCAGGCGACAGTATCTAATGCATTGTGGAAGTCTTGAAACGTGTTATCTACTTGGTATCCCATATCTACTGCCTTATGGATCTCGTGAATGAATAAAGAGTTAAGTTTCACATGATCGCTGGTTGCTTCCTAAAGAGGAGATTTCTGGTCTCCGGATATGTCATAATACTCAAACATAATATGTGCTCAAAATTTTTGCAACTGACCAATTTCAAAGATGTAGGCCTATATTTTTGTGCATTTGATTGATGGCCCTTCTTGTATATGGGAATTACTTGCACCTTTATCCAATCCTGAGGGATACCTCATTGTTCTAAACTTTTGATACACTTCTGCTAGAAGGGGAAATTTCCTTCGTATAAAAAGGTAAAGCAGTCAACAATCTGAAGATTGGTTTGAACACCACATTTCTCTATTAGGCACGGTCATGTTAGGAGGTGGTATGCCGTTGCCTTCCTCCGACCTTCGAACTGACTTACCCAGCCAGTTATAGGGGTACCTACAGTTTAACATGGGTTCCGAACCATGGAGCTGCTATTTATTTTTCACATGAGCAATACTGCCAGAGGTGAAAGAAGTGGAGAAGTGACAGATAAAAATACAAGGACTTGGCGGGAATCGAACCTGCGACTTTTGGATTCATAGTCTGGCAATCTGCCACTGCAATTGAGGCGCTCTCCTTACCCCGTGTAAAATCAAATCGGTAAGTGACTTCTATTGCTTTTCTATCCCACTGACACTTATTTCAGTATCTACCATTTTGTCGTCCATGCAATGGTTTAGAAAAGCAAGTGCCATACAATATTCCTGTGTGAAATATCTTTGGAAAAAGACATTTAATATTTCTGATGCAACACCATTATGATCAGAGTGTCTGATTATCTGGTTTTGATCCTTTTATTAATTTGATGGAGGTCCAAATTTCTTCGGATTTTCTACCAAATTGGTACACACAACTTTGCTCTCTGTCATTGAATGTCTCTCACATGGCAGCGTATATACTAATTCTGGCCTCACTTAATTTTTGCTTGTCTGCAAGACTTTGATTCCGTTTATATTTGCAGTTAAGTTCTCTTTCCTTACTCAGTTGTTGAATCATTGTGGATCTTTGCCAAATCTCATAATTTTACTCAACTCATACTTACCAAGTGTGTATTGTTTGGTGCACTTGAACTTCGTCCGGTTGCTCAACACTGTCAGAGGTGAAACCATTGTGTTGAACTGTCAAATACCCTAAAATCTGTTCTTTTTCACTTTTCCCAAATAAGATGAGCCTCGTCCTCTTTGATATTTCTGTTTACAGTTGTAAGGTCTTGTGATTGGTGATTGCCTGATTATTTGTTCCATGTAAGAAACCAGCAAATCTTATTTGATACCACACACCATCATGTGATTGGTTAATGACGTCGCACAACTCCTGCCAGTTTAATCTGTTGCCAATGTCAACATGCTAGGTAGCCATCATGTTAAAGTAAAATTTAACCTGATCCTGAATACAGTAATGTTCGTTTATATGCTATGTTTAGGGGAATTTTTAATATGGTAAATCATTTACATTGACATAACAAAGGTGTTTTAATTAAAAAATGCTCTGTTGCAATATTTTATTCTCCAATAACGCGTTTCGTGCTGTTAGCTCATTGTCAGACAGGAAAAAGACAAGTGTTTTGTTACAGTCCATGTACCTGGTGGGCAGTGAATCTAATGTGGCTAAGGTGAGTAAATTTGAAAATTCAGACTTACTTGGGCGGAGATGGAGCCACAGAACTGTCTATAGCTATGGAGGAGTTCTGTGGCTCCATCTCCGGCCAAGTAAGTCTGAAATTTCAAATTTACTCACCTTAGCCACATTAGATTCGCTGCCCGCCATGTACACGGACTGTAACAAAACATTTGTCTTTTTCCAGTTTGACAATGCGCTAACAGCGCGAAACGCGTTATTGGAGAATAAAATATTGCAACAGAGACTGAGCATTTTTTAATTATTCAACACTGTTGCTGCACCAGCTGCCACCACCATCATGGAATGGAATGAAATGAAATGTACAAAGGTGTTTTGTTAAAACCAGTGCAATTACCTAGTGAATAATAATTAAATATGGATTTTGATTATACTTAAGTATAATAGCTTCCATTTTGAATATTTTAGTTGCTCTTATCTAATGAGTACTGACAGTTCGAAAATATGGCATAAACATCATTTCACTTACTTTCCATAAGTTTGTGAACAAAACCATGCTGATGTGAAATAAGATTTTAATAGGTGGTGCAATCTTATTAACTTTTGTAAACATTTGTTCATAGACAATTTTGTGTGTGACAGCTTTCAAACATAATGTTGAATCCTGCAGTACTGGTTTTCCCTCATTATGTGTTGTTAAAATGTTCCACATTGTAATTCATTTCTATACTGATGAGGCTCTCCCAATATCTGAATACCACTTTACAATTGATGTAATGGGGGCAATACTGCCTGTACCTCTCATGCCGGTGACATTTAGATTGAATAAAAACAAAGTTCATGAGATTTAACAGTTCTCAATATTACCTCAGAGAATGAACATTGAATGGAAAGAAGATATACTTAGTGGAGTGAAGAAAATAGTTAAAAGAAGCCAAAAAACATCAGGGAGCAAATCATAATGATTATGGTGCTAGAATGTTGTGATAGAACAAAATAAGTAGTGTATTTCTTTTTGTGCATATTGTTAAGAATTACATTTTTATTTAGAAATAATTTTCTCGGAAACTGAGATGGACAACACTAAAATTTGGCACTATTTTAGATAATTCATTTTATTTTTTGTTCTAACTTTTACATTTTAAGGTTCACACTTGACTGAAAAGCAACAACAGAATTACAGATGAACTATTTAAGCTAAAGGCATAATTTTTCCCATGTTTCAACAATGTACCATACAAATCACACATAAAAAATTATTCATTTACAGTAGTCTTAGGCAATATAAAACCTTAAAGAAACAGAAAGCAGTCAAAATGAACTACAGTATCTGCAGTTCTGCATGTACACCTTGAAAAATACTGCAATATGTAATGAAAGAAAAAGTAAAAATTTAAAGTTCATCAAGAAAATATACTTATTCTTGCAGTATAATATGCAGATAAGCTTATTTGGTGTAGTCCTAGTTAGAATTGAAATGTAACATTCATTATTAAATTGTTTTCATAATTAAGTTTTATTATTCAATTTTCTACTCGGACAATATTTAACAACTGTAAGATAATTCATGAGATGCGTATTAAACTTAGGCTATTTTATTATACATCAATCATTAAAAGGTTTCGGTCCTAGACCATTTTTCCAGGATGTGAGGTAAAAATAACAATAGCTTTAAGCATAAGACATTGTGCTGTATTTAAAGTTTGTCCAGGATTGATGTATGTCATCCACTTTATTTATATTGTTAAAACAATGTCTTTCGGATATTATACCAAGAAAAAGGTCTTGTGCTTATAACTGATCAGTTTTCCTCCATTACATTATACAGAGATAGTCTAGGACTGAAACCAGTTGATGATTGTGTAATAAAACAACTGACAGTTTGGCATGCATGTTTGACTGTTGTAGTTTTAAGAATTCCAGTGAAGTAATGTTAATGATTCTGGTATAATTTCAGAAAATTATGACAAGGCAGCTGAAATACTGACAAACCTGGAGAAACTTGTTCCAAACATGTTGCAAGTTGCTTATCGTCGCATAAATTTGGAAAGGAGGCGAAATGACCTGAATAAAGTTGCAGAACTGTATGAACATTACATAAATACATCAAAAAGCAAAGTCATTGCAAACAATATGGCAATAAAGTATGCAAGGTTTTCATGGAAGGTAAGATATACATTTTGTTTTATCTACATTCTGTACACATCTTCTTTGCAGAAGTTATTTAAATTTGAAACCATAAAGTGGATGCAGGTGGATATTGAGTCCAGAACATCTTGACACTCCTAAGGTACACTGTTAAATCTGCATTCCTATTTCAGCAATTTGACGAGTGAGCAAAGGCATTCCCTCCTCTTCACTTTGATTCGCTTTACCATTGAGGTAAGATGCCCCCATTGGGAAACAGACTGCCACTGTTTCATCATTTGTAACAGACGAACACAATTGGTTAGATCCACAGAATTGTTGAAATGTTTTAAGTTTTGTTTTGATTTACCTGTTTTCATTTTTCAGATCTTAGGAGACACAGACAGGGCCATCTCGATTCTGAATAAGGCAGTTGAGAAAGATAAGGTAACATTTACATATATCATATTGTTTAATTCTGTAAATCTTTATTAAACAATGGAAAATATAATTGAAATGTCAATAATAGACGATAGATAACAACTCACAATAAATACATTTACGAGCTGCTGACAGGCACAAAAAATAAAAAAAATCACATTCACACAGTGTAAATCTTCAGGTATGGTCTTTATCAGAAAAGTAAATTCATACATTCACTCACTCAGGCAACTAAACACACACACACACACACACACACACACACACACACACACACACACACATCTCCGGTTGCTCAAGCAATTGACTGTGAAGATGTTTGCAGTGCTGGAGCAGCCAGAGGAGTGTGGGGGGGGGGGGGCTCAGCAAATGTTTTTTATTGTGCATTGTTATCTATCCTCCATTATTAAATGTGTAGTATTAACTGATTAATAGTCTAAGGCAGGCCTGAATCCTTAAACATTTGTAGTAGTTATTGTCATCCATAACTCTCCAATGAAACAAATCAGACTTTATGTAGTGATCATTATATAAACACCCAAACATGAAAATTAAATACAGATTTTTAATATTAATAATGCAAGGAAGCCAATAAAACTTATGATCTGTCGAAAGGTATGTGCACAAAACGAAATCATGTATGTACACAGCCATCAGGTGGTTAAAGGAAGTAGAATTTGTGTTGAGAAAAACAATTTGCCAAATTTCAACCACAGGCAATATTATTGTCCTTTATGTATGCTTGGGAGTATTTGGTACGTCCATATGGTTTGATCAGTGTTCGATGAAAATGGAAATAAAAGGTGAATTTCTTAAGAGATTGTTAGATTACCTTTCTAGGTAGAATATTTGGCTGCATGCATTGTGCACATTCACTTGGAACTTTGTCGTCTATCACCAGTTGATCAGTTTTTTTTTTTTTTTCGTTGTACAGCAGCAATAAAATTACGTCACTTTCTAATAACTGAACTGGACCTTGTCATTGGTTCCAATCTGAAAACTGCTTTGATGCAGCTCACATGGTATTCTGTCCTGTGCAGGCCTCATCTCAAAGTACTGCAGTACTATAGTGCATTCTTTTGACTGTTTGACATGGAGCAAGTGCAGGGTAGAATAGTTGCCACTGTGTGAAGAGTTTGTTAACCAGTGGTAATATTGTCATGCATAACTTTAAGTTGTGACTGGAGCCAACCACCAATCAAAACATTCTTGGCAGTACATGCACAACAAGACTGAAAAGAGCCATTACATCAATGAACCTTTAATACATGCTCAAACCTCCGATGTAAGTGGTGCAATATCATCACTGTCCACTTCATTGGGTACGTAACTGGTACTGGAACCAACTGAAATGAAAATGGTTTCAATCTGTTCAAGCCTTCCTTCACAAATACATGTTCCTTAGACTTCCTTCTTTGTATTGCAGACAAATTGAGACCTGTCTAGTGGGGTAATATTTTCAATGACATTATTTCAGCATTGCTGTTTCTTGTAACTTTACCTTTCACCTGTGACTGTATATTTTCAATCTGGTTTAACTGCCTGATCGGAAAGAGGCCGAATTGCATTATATTTAGTCAGGTTGTCAATATGGTAGCACAGAGTTCAAGGCTTGAACATCGTAAGAAGTTCTGTTAATTCTGTCTTCATGCTAGGTTCTGTTTTATCTTATTGAACATTCCTTCCACACAGAAATCCTACTTTTCGCCATTGCGTTGTAGGGCCTTTATCACACAACCCTTGTGGCTGACTGTCCATCACTGTTGAAATATTCTGGGGAATGTTTTGCATCAGATCATTAGAAAACTAGTCCATGAAAACTGATGTTCAATTTTTAATAGTTGCTTTGCTTCCTAGAACAAAAAAAAAGCCACCTTTGCTGAATATTGCTGTTTTGCTGTTTCTGCTCCTTTGTGTTGTGTGTTCAGTCCACCCACCTTATTGACATATGATAAGCACTGACCCATCGCTCATTCAGCCACTCAAAATGCTTCTCAGTGCACACAGGCCATTGTTTGATATCTCTCCATAATAAATGTCAGATGAAAACTGTGCAAATTAAGCAAAGTTGATGAAAATTTCGAAGTGGTGATCTATTGAACAGCTCTGCCTCTTTGAGGTTGAAAATAATCTAAAGTAGGATATTCCTTATGTTGATAACAAGCCTACAGATGTCTATTGCATCCTGCTGGAATGTGTCCATCTTGATTACCCATCTATTCGACTTACCTTGCTCAGTTTCCATTAAAAAACTAACTTTTTTCCCCAATTCTCAGCACCATAGAATGTTAAATGCAGCAGCTATTCTGTCCACCACCATTATAACGTGTATAAATGGTCCACCACTATTGCACTGTGCATGGATCACATAAATCTGTGGCCTTATCTGTGGATAGGAACTCCTCTTTCAATTTTAAATATCTTCACAGCCAATGAATTTGTCATTGTGAAGGCTCTTTATTGTGACTAATATTCATGCATGCTGCACTATTGTTAATGAAACACCAACACACAATACTGTCACAAAACCTAACTGCTGAACACTACCAAGAAGATGGGGTTGTGGCACCCCCACATAAACTCAGTGATAGAGGATGAATGCAAGATTTGTTAATACACACCACATGGCACCATGGAGTGACAATAGGGCTGTCATATCAGAATTGGTGGCTGCAGGATGGGAAATCCTGGGTTGATACTAGTGCAACGTCATGCAAGCCATTTATCTTCTATGTCTACAAATTTCCCCCTAAGAAATAAATTTTAAACCTTCCCACTTCGGCAATTGTTGGCTGTTTTGCTGCTCAAATAGCAAAACACTTACATTTACAATGCCTCATTCCCTGATCTAATTCCATCAGATTTAAGAGAACTAAAGGCCTTTAAAATAGTTTTCCTTGATTTTTAACTTCTTGTCCTTTTCTCAAATCACTACTACTCCTTTTGTTTTGCTGTACTTTACAATTACAGTACCATTAACAAACCAGTTTTTATCTCTTTTCCTTGAACTTTAATTCACTTTCTACCTTCTACTTTGCTTCCTTCTGTTTTAGTAGTTTAATGTACAAAACTTATAAACAAATTGAGATAACATCCTTAGACGGCACCACCAAACAGTGTTAAGATTAAGGTTGGTAATTTTTGGACACTTCTTGTGGAGCCTGTCTTTTGCATCAACAAAATCTGTTCCTTGCTACCACTATTTCATGTCTCCATTTCCTTCCCAACCCATTTTGTGACATAGTCTCTTTGTATACTTCAGTGTGTGGGGGAAAGGTCTGAATTTGTTGAAAGATTTTTTCTTGCAACTTTCCTCAAAATTGCATGTAGATTTAGATTGACGATATATCATCTTCACTAGGACCTGTTTAGTAACCCTTGATAGTTTTATCATCAGCCCAGTTACCCATTATCATGATAAAAGTAAGGTGCATACCTGCCAACTCTCCCGATTTAGCCAGGAGTCTCCTGATTTTTCACTTTTTCTCTCGCCTCCTGATTTTCCCATTATTTCTCCCGATTTTTACTTTAACTGTATCCTGAAACCCATGATTTGTTAATACGTTGCTTGCAGTGGCCATTCGACACATTTTCAATGAAACAGTTGAATTTCAAATAAGCTAAGGTTGGCAACACTACAAAAAAAAAAAAAAAAAAAAAAAAAAAAAAAAAAAAAAAAAAGCAGTAGACACAGTATGGCAGCCGGTGACAGTAGAACCAGAGAACTGCAATGTGTTGCAAAAAACAGTGTAACATTTCGACCTAGTTGCCAGAATAAGACTGAAGTGGAGTAGCAAGTGCTGTAAGTGCCTTGAGAGAAAGGCGAAACGCGTATGGGTGACTTAAAAATATAAAAATAAAACCCTTCATTCGCAGTAGCAAAAGGCGTTTACTTTAAAAACCTTAGAGTGAAATACCATGATTCGTTTATTGGCTAATGGTCAAAAGTCCTTTGTTCATTTGTCAGTTTAACTACGTATCGAAATTCATTTAAATTAAGTTTAGAATGTTTATTTTTGCCCTTGCCACATATATGCAAATAAACCTAGTAGATCCGAACTTTAGTAATTGTAACAAGACTTTTAACTGTCATACTGTGAAAAATACCTATAATATTATGACTGTACTACAATATTATACAAAAATAACATGTATTGCTGGCCACTGATAATGCTTCATAAATAAAGAAGCGAAAGGCATATGGCACACAAAAAACGCCTTGCATTTAGTTGCTAAAGACGGAAATACACCTCCACCAAAACATGTAAAGTTTCGATGTGCACTTTTTGAACGTGGTATTTTCTTACAGCACGTAAGTGAAATCACTTCAGTGGCTTTTAAATCGATTACAATCTTTTGAGGGTATAGTTAGGAGCATCAGTTGCAGAAAGAGCAAATTTCATATAAACAACTATTTTACGTGATTTAGGGATTTCAGTTCTGTAGTATGTTTTTCTAAGATGGCAAAAAGATAGATCCCTTTTTTTTTAACAGTTTTCGGAACATTATTTGTATTTTGTACTCTTTGTCAATGTGATATTCCACATCACTTGGTGGAAAAAGCGATGTACCAGAATACGTACAGAGAAAATGAAAAGTCTCAGAAGCACAATAAAAGACTGAAATTGCTGAGAAAAGTGAAAGTGATTACGTGATACATGCAGAGTGCTTTACATTTTTTATTTTACAGTACGGTTTACCAATTAAATGCAATGATTATGTGTCACTTGTTCCATAAAATGCTCCCAGGTAGCAGTATAGCGCAAAAATACAGCTGTGAACTTTTTTGTTTTAATAAAAAAATCAAACACTTTACCTGTACTTGCTACAAATAAGGATGTACTCAACTTTTGAGTTAGTGTAAGGGTGGTGGTTTTTTTTTTTTTTTTGTAGTGTTGTGAGATGATAGGAAAAGGCTAAAATCAGTTATCTTACGGTTTGTTGTAAAATGAGCCGCAGTTTTTTATAGAACGTATCTCCTTATTTTTTTGAAGTGTCTCCCGATTTTGTAAACCGGATCTCCTGATTTTTACATTTTGAAGGTTGGCAGGTATGAAGGTGCAGTTAATGATCTTTGTTGACATTTTCTATATCATAATCTTTGGTTGCTGTATAGTCGTATGTAATAATTGCTTTGCCATTGTAAAACATCGTACATGTAACATTGTTGTTTCAGGAGAACCCTCGCCTTTACCTGCAGCTGATTGACATGGGACTTCAGAAGAATCCTTTGGATGAAGGGGAGATAATTACAATCATAGATCAGTTTCTTAGTGGAGATGCTGACCCTGAACAGAAAGTTCTGTTCGCTCAGCGTAAAGTTGAATTTCTTGAAGATTTTGGAAAAGACGTTATTGGGTAATTGCAATAATATTATTATTGGTAGAAATATGTCGCACAGTTGAAGATGTTCTGTACTTAGATGTTATGGCACGACTATGTAGGAAGCAGTAGCACATCACGCTAAGGCGTAGCAGCGCGCGAGTTGTTTGTGTAGTGCAGCAAGTCAGGCAGCTGTGTTCAATGAAATACTTGATTTTCACAAACACACAGCAGTTTCCATGGCAAATTACCAGAATTTCAAACGATTAGTGTTTAAAAATTAAGGGAAAAAACTGATAGTACGTGGACATATGTGTTTTATTCCAATAACACAAGTGCCCAGATCAGTAGTTATTAGTATTTGTGACAAGACATTGAAGATAAAGTTGGCAGACTAATACACTTTCATTATGCAGCTTCGACTGAAGTCTGTTTTAATTGACAATGAGTAAAAGATATTACTGAATAAATGCAATAAATTAACATTACATATAACAAACTCATACACCCAAATAGTGACTGGTTGTCGGTGCACTTTTTTAAAATTTCTTCTGCAGTGATTTCTTCCCTGATTAAAGTGGAATAAACAAGTTTTATTATATGTCAAAAATATTCAATAGTTACATGTAAAAATGTTGACTTGTTGCATAGTATGAAGTCACACTATTCAAAGCATGTAATATTGACCACCCTGATGGTCAGTCCCCTCAAAAATACTAATCGTGCGTGCGCTCGCGCGCGCGCGCACACACACACACACACACACACACACACACACACACACTTGAAATACTGCAGCATTAATTCAGTCTAAGTGCATGGCATTGTCTGCGCGAAATGTAATGCGTTGTCAACCTATGAAGCTTGTAAATACTCACTTGAACTACGTGTTTGACTTTAATTATTATTATTATTATTATTATTATTGTAATAGTATTTTTTTTCCTTATATGAAGTGTGATTGGTTAATACAACCATGAATTGCAGTGTAGAATTAAGGCTTGTTAAACATACCAGATATCTCGCATCCAATGATTGTTGAGGAGTTTTCTGAAGACTTTGCAGTTGTCATGGCTGATGATGGTGTCAAGCAACAAATAGTACCTTTGTGTGAGACAGCCATAATTTGCTGGCTACACCTTTCTTAAAGTGCTTAGCACTTTTATGCACAAACTGCAGGTGTTATTCAATACCAGCTACCCTTCAGTCCCTGTCCCTGCTCGACCTTTGTAGACCACTTTTGTTCATGAATTGGACTATAGTTCTAACGAACTTTGCCGTGGCAGATTGGTCGAGCGCAATAAGGCACTATGCTCAGATGTGCGAGGCCGCTCCCCTGTGGGGGTTCGAATCCTCCCTCGGGCATGGATGTTCGTGCTGTCTTACAGCATAAGTTAGTTTATAAGTAACTTAATCAGTTACAAGAATGATGTGTTAGCATACACACATATGAAGGCATCCATAACACAATACTGAATGTAACCCTCCACGAGTGCAGATACTACATTGGTGGTAGCAGTGACACTTTGTCTCAATTGTGAATTTAAGTAAAAATCACAGAGCTACCATTGTTGAAATAATTACCAAAAACACTAGATGTGTGACCACTATCAGAGAATGTTAACACTTTCAGCTTACTCAATGAGACATCATATCTATTCAAAATGTTATGGATTATCATCTGTAGGTAGTCTAGACCCACAATGAAACTCAAACAATTTGGACGCCCTTAGATCGCCAAAACATGTCAGTAGTACGGCCTAAGGGTCCTGACAACTGTCTCCATGCTTGTCAACACATAAATACTCTGCTGATTTTGGTCTACAGAGTATAAAGAAGTTTCCAAACAGGAACTGAAAGAGAGGAAATGGGGAAAACAACAGAGCAGTGTGTTTGGAAATGGATCCCTATTATCCACATGCACAATCAAGTTTTAGTTCAGCAATGAGACAGATGACAATGTTAATAAACAAACACTCGGATACTAGTCAGAAAACAATTCTCAGTAGTGGTATGGCTGACCCTGATAGTATGGTGTGCGATTTCACAATTTGGAATTTGAACTAGACATGTTACTGATTTTTGTGTGGCAGTTTTTGCTGTTAGACCCCAGTTGGGATTGTGTTCAGCTTGCCTTATGCAAGTCTTTAGGTAATGCCACATGGGCAACTTGTATGTTGATAATGATGATAATACAACACCCAGTCTAAGAGTTGAGAAAATCTTCAAACGACAGGTAATCAAACCCGGGCCTCCTACATTTCAATCTACCATGCTGTGCACTGGACTATGGAGGTGGACATAAATGTTACTGTAACCTTGAACTTGAAATGTTATGAGATGTTATGTAAGTCCTACACAAAAGGATTTTCACTATGGACAGTGTTTTGTTGGAAATTGTAATGTTGGTGATGTTTCCTGGTCTTTCAATTTACTGTAGTTCTGTGGTAAGATTGATTGATCTGTCTGGTCGTGCGACTTACTCGTATATCGTTTCCTGTTCACAAGAAGCGATTTGCCTTTCGCACTCTACTCCAGTAGCTGTTCAGTTATCTGGCTGCAAAGTTTGTGAGGGTGTATTCGTTTGTTGCTGTGTTCCCTCTTTGCTGAATATGACTTCAAGTCCTGTGTTTTGTCACAAGAAGTTGAACTTAAAGATTTTGTTGGACACCAGATTTTTTCTGGCGACTTTGCCTAACATTTTATGGCTGAATATGGCTCACAAAATTATTTTCTTTATTATTCTTAAGAGAACATGTGTAGTTGTACATGCTGGCCAAATCACATTTCTTTGTAAAAAATATTGTCAGATATAGAACAAGTTGCCAGAAATTCACACTCACACAGTGCAACTTTGCAAATAGTCAAACAAGTGACTATCTGCTCTAGTAGTAGTTTCACAATTGCAAAATTTTACTAATATTCATAGACGGATTGTATAGTGTGCGTATAAGAAAAAATCTATACCTGTGATGATCAAGGGGCAAAATGTTTTGAAATTAGGCCATTTGAAGTGGAATGGCCAATGAGCAGTTTCAGTATGCATAATGTGTGTGAAGTAATACATCTGCAGATTTAATGCCACAGAGAAAAGTGTCTAGATACATTTTGTATCTGGGATCACACTCAAAAGGCAGGACAGCTGCGACTGCCCTTGGCTGCAGGAATGTTTAGTACAGGGCGAGGTCGGTCAATCGGCTGGCTCAGCCGCCTGCAGCAGGCCATGGGGACACACGTCAGCACAGATAGCAGGAATAGGTGGCCTCAATGGTGCGCGCGATCAGACCAACCGGATCTCAGCGGCAGCAGCTAAAGGGTTAATCATGGATGTTTACTTTTGATTAAAGACTTCAGTTATACCCATGGTGTCGTTTAGTACCTTTTTATTTGAATGCCCTTGTAGTTAAGCGATCACAAATATTTGAGGCAGTTGTTAACTTGCTGTAGTTAATGGAGCTTCAAAAACTGTTCATAACAGAAGCTGCAACCAGAAAGTAAGTTTCCTGATGTTTCCTTTCATCTAGACATATTTAGCCAAGAAAATAGTGTCTGCAACAGATCTATGGCCTAACAGTCAAATGCCAGCCAGATCCACCTGGTACCAGTACTGTGGCTTTCCTGAAATAGTGATTCCTATTTGTTCTCCCACCGCGTGCAAGATTTACTCCTAGAGAAGATTCTTTAATACACGAAACATAGTGCCCATCAAAATTCATCAGGTCTACAGGCAGAACATTGACATTTGGTGCATTGCTGCTGTAGAATTTTTCTGAAGGTCAGTAAAATGTCCATGAAGAAGATAGCAATGGCTGACTGCCCCTCATCACTTACCACCTGGTTGAGCTGGTTTGTTGGTGCTTTCTGGTGAATAGTCACTACACAATTCTGGAGCTCAGCATCCATTTTCCGTAGATATTGACATCCTTGTTGCATGAAATTGTCACTAAGAATCTGTTGTTCAACGTATTGTGTGCTAAATACCCAACATCTTAGCATAAAATTGGAGCCGCACAAATATTTATGTAGAGCTTTCATCATGATAACAAGTTCCTTAACAGTCTCATTGTGAGTGATGAGCTGTGAATTTCTCACTTTGCTATAGAAATTCAGTGGCAGTGAATGCATTGGCATTGCAGAGGATTTACGGTAATGACAAAATTCAGACTTCTGAGTAGAAAGTGATACGCATGGTTTCTGAGACAAGAAGGGCATGCCCAGAGGTGAAACAATGATTGCTAGCCGTCTCTGTGAAACATTGCAGAGACTGCAGTGTGCCATTCAGAATGCCCCTCAGGGGCTTGGCATTAATTTGCTGAGTAGGGGCTTGGCGATCCTGGGGTCCTGAGCTGGGGACTTTGTCGCACCAACAGCCCTCTATATAGTAAGCTATGTACATGCTTCAGCAACCACTGTTAGGCACAACTGTGGAACGTTGCACGTTTCAAAGCTCGGAGATCTTGGCTTAATCACTCTGTTCGTGATGATGATACAACCCTCTATTTAAAAAAAATATCCCGAGGGGATGCATAGCTGTTGAGATTGAACAGTTGCTAGTGAACAACCTCTGGGGAACTTGCCGTACCTCAGTTGTATTAGGCTTACCCAGGCAACATATTGTTGCTAGATGCTTTTGGGAACAGGATGAAATGAGCAAATAATAGTGTTGGCATACGCAAAACTACTGTCTCTAAGTGTGGCAAAACATTTTAACGCAACGACATATGATCCTAAGACTTTTCGTCCCTTGCCACCTCATGGGAGGAACATAGGAGACTAATCAATTGGAGTCATATTTGCCACAATATATTTTCTGTGTGTGTACTGATAGGGAGTCATTCGTGTCACTAAGCATCAGTTCTTCGTTGGCCATCAAGAAGACAAGTTTGGCGACATGGTGTCATTTTGAAAGATGCAAAGTGGAGGCTGTTATGATACAGTGTCCCCAACCCAGTCGCAGGCATTACTTGCCTGCAATAAGTTGCGTGATATCACGGTGAGTATCATTCCCCACAAAACTTTAAATTGATCCAGGGTCTAGTCTTATCATATAGATCTATTGTCTCAGACCAATGAATTGCACGCCAACTTGCAGCGAAGAGTGTTCCACTTTGTCCGGCATGTCTACAGGGAACCTAAGATAACAGGGCCTATAAAGGCAATACACTGCTGCCTGAGAAGGTAGTGATATATCGGGTTGATGTAAAACCATATCCCTCCCCCTATGTGGTGTGCCCAGTGCTGGCGGTTTGGGTAAATGTCATCCCGATGTACTTCTAGCCCAACTTGCAGGGAATGTGGGAGGCTGTCACACATGAACACCCCATGTACCCCACCTCCATTTTGTCTGAATTGAGGGCAACATCATTCACCATGTTTGACAAAATGCACTACTTTACATTGGGGAAGGAAAATAACGGAAATAAAGACCTTGAAACAGCTGACATTCTCAGAGGCAAGAAAGAAGAAAGAGCGACTCTACCCCACACGTGTGGCAACTTCTTTGCCGCAGTCACAGCGGTACCACTTACCTTGAGAACATCATCACCAGTGTTCTCCCCATATGTGGGCCCTATGGGCCATCAACTTCCACTGGCCCCCCTCAATGGGTGGGGCACTTCTCCGTCCATTGCGCTCCCCCCCCCTCCCCCCCCCCCCCCCCACACACACACAAATAGGGACACTAGTCCCCATTCCCCAGCCAGAGAAGCAAGTCTTTCCTGGCTCCTCTCACTAGGGAAGTGTCCTTTGGGGTACTTGCTTTTGAGGCTTCTGAGAGTGGATTGGAGGATCGCAGCCAGAAGCTGCAAGATCCACCCGCTCCTAGTCAAAGGCCTTCCCAGTCTACATCAGGTCCTGAAACCACTTGAGAAGTCCATTCAGCCATCAAAACCAAAAGGGCAGTGAGAGGTAAAGAAGAAGAAGAAGAAGCAAAAGAATGACTTCTCCGTGGCTGCAAAACCGCAAAACCACATCTCCCTACATCTTCTGCCTCAGAAGATCATATCCCCCTAAGATCTTTCCCTCATTGAGACCCTCGAGCCAATGTTTCTAGATGATGTAGATACACACCACCTGGCAGCAGGTAAATCTTTGGACTTAATGATCTTCTGTCCTACATCATGGCCTTCCAGCAATGAGTTAAGCAACTTCTCCAGTGGAATTGCGGCTGTTTTTTCAATCCTCTAGCTGAGCTGAGATGCCGCCGTTGTGCCGCTTCCCTGTGCTCTGCTTGCCATTGCAGGAAACATTGTCTCCGGCCCAGCGGACCCATGCCCTTCAGGGGCTACTATAGAAACCGTTCCGTTTATGACACAGCCTCAGGTGGTGTCTGTGTTTACATCCTTGCCACTATCCCCGATGTCGCTGTGCGTCTCCACACAGCCTTAGAGGCAGTGGCTGTCAGAATCTGGGTAACGCAGGAACTTACCATCTGTTCTTTCGGCCTGTCCCCAGATGAGGTTGTCTCCCCTGCAGATTTTACTGCCTTTATCGCTCAACTTCCCCCACCATTCCTCCTCTTGGGGGACTTCAATGCCCATCACACTTAGTGGGGTGGAACCGAAATCTCCTGCCGTGGTAGGTGTTGAGACTGTACTATCACAGAAGGACGTCTGCCTCCTAACAACAGGTGCACCAAAAGATTTCGGTGTGGCACACGGCACATACTCAGCTGTTGACCTTTCCATTTGCAGCCCGAACCTTTTCAATCTCAGCTGGAAGGTACATGATGATCTATGTGATAGTGACGACTTTCCCATCCTTCTATCTCTGCCTCAGTTTCAACCTGCTTACTGCCCGCCCCAATTTCAGATGGGCTCAATTGAGCATCCCGAGTAAGCTCCATGCCGTTAAACACTCCACAGGCACGTGGAAGTCCTCCCTGAGGGCCTCTCGTTGGGACTCTGTCGTCCTTTTGTCGATTGCTTATTGGACATACATGGTTAACACGGGGGACTTCCTATGCTAAGAGGACCCACCAACGTGCCGTTATGGTGCATTGTTGACAGTGGTCAACAGTCTGTTGGACTGTCAAGATTTAACAACCTTGCGGCACTCTTTTCATCTGCAAACTGCACTTCTGTCTATCTTAGCTGACGATGCCTCGATGGCAGTGTTTTAGAGTTTATTCGGGCAGCTGGATTTTATCGTATTTAGTGGTGGGTACCATTTCCTGGTCTTTCAGGCTCCCACCCACTTTTCATTGGTTTTCATTTTTACCCCTTACGTCTTATCACTGGGAATTTTTATTGTGAGCAGAGGAGCTGGCTCATCCTTTATTTTCCTCAATCAGTCGGCCACAAACGGCTGCTGTGATGTTTTAGTGAGATTGACTATTTATGGTACTCCTTTTTTTGTGTTATCCTTTCATATTGACATTTTAACATTCATTGTCTCTGTAAATCTCGTGTACTGGGTGTGGAGTACTTGATCTAAATTGTTAAGGTTACAATGTGACCTTTTAGCTGGTAAAAGGGGACTGATGACACAAAAATTTAGTCCCCTCTTAAAAATTCCAATACCAGCCAACAAACCAACCAACCATTCAGAATGAGGCTTTGAATGCTAACTGCTGCTCCAGGCAATGATTGTCCCGAAAAGCTCTGCACACAGCAACTGTTTCGCTGAAGTTTGGCTGGGAGTTGGTTTAACACCCAGCATACAGTCTTTCACCCAGCAATTTCCATCTTTTCTTGCACCTCAAGAAATTTCTGTCCTCCAGTTAGGGTTTTGATGACAGAGAGATGAAGATGACTGTCGCACACTGGTTCCAGTCCTTGACACAGTCCTGTGATGAACATTGAAAAGTTCAGAATTCACCATAAAAATACTGGACGAGGTGTCATTTATTTGACGTAATGCATGAATTCCTCATGAATCACACTGTCCATTGGTGAAAACAGTATGAAACTCCATTAATTAGTTTTTCAATTTATTGTTGACAGAGATAAAGATGCAGCAGGACAACTTTGTTTTACTATGTGTATATATTTGTGACAATATAAAACACTGTGCAATGACTGCAGGAGAGTTGGTAAATCACGTAGCTGCTTTCATGTGTTTCACTTGTGAAAGCAGCCATGTGATTCACCAACTCTGGTGCTATTGCACAGTATTTTATGTTGGTATGACTACAAACGAGGTGTCCATCAGAATGAATGGGACACTCACTGTGGCAAAAAGCAAGATGGACCGCCCGCCCTGTGGCACAACATGCTGCTGAACTCGGTACTCAGGATTTAAATTGCTGCTTCACTACCTGAGCCATCTGGATCATCCCCTCCACCACCAACTCTTCTGATCTGCGCAGATGGAGTTATCTGTTCAACACATTCAACAGTTCGTCACTCATCCTACAGCCTATGCCTAACTTTAACCCCCCCCCCCACCGCACTCATTATCCTCCCTCCAGTTCATGTCTTCCTTGAAACTGTGTGTTGCCCCTTACAATGTTCCCTTTATTACTTTTTTCTTATTATCATGGGTGATTGTTTTCCTCATGTTGTACTCATGAGTTGCAGGATAAACCGTGCAGTTCTAAAATATATTGCTTTGCTGGCAAAACTAAACTCTACACGTGAATTAGTGCTATCTACAATTTCTTCTTCATTCTCTGTGAGAGCTACTTTCATTGACCCACAGCTTTATATAAACGTAGAAAATGATGGGAAATGAAAAAAATATAGAATTTTCAGAAATAAAAGGAAAACAAATGAAAATTGGAAACTTTTTTCAGAAAAAGTAATTTTCTTAAAGCTTTCACCATGCTTCATTGTCAAAACAACACAGTAAGTGTCCCAACTAATTACCCTACATATTTTATAAAAAAATTATTTGCTAAATTAAAATTTAAGACCTTTTAGCTTGCTTGTAATTGTACTGTATAATTGAGTTTGAAAACATAGTTTGTCCAGTTGAAATTTTACGTTATCTTGTACGTGTAAATGATAGTAAAAATTTCAGGGATTTTAATAAAGAACCACAATCACCCCTGTATTATGTTTATCGTTTCAAATCTCTCCCCCCCCTCCCCCCGCCACCGCCTCTCTTTTATTCTTTTCCGACCCTTCCCTCACTGTATTCAATGCTGCAATCCAGGACTTTTCACCCCCACTCTTACTCAGCATCCTTCATCCTCTACTCCCCACCTCACTTAGTCGATATGCTTCTGTCGCTGGAGTGGCTTGACATGATGGTTTTGTGTGTACAGTTGCATGAGTGATCTTGTGAATGAATATGTGTCTTTCTCTTTCAAGGCCATGGTTGAAAATTTGTATGATGTGATTGTCTATTTCTTGTGTCTGTCATCAGCTCAGTAAGCATCTTTAAGATGACTTATCTTTCCTTCATTATTTACATTCCAATCGGATTTTCCAATGTTAAAATAGCTTTCTCTGAATTACCCATTGTCTTTCTCTCTCTTCTTCTTCTTCTTCTTCTTCTTTTTTTTTAGTGATTGCGCTGCTGTAACGTTTTTCATGTTCATGAAGAGAAAGAAAGGGGGCAGGAAGATTGCGATCTTATCATCCCATTGATATACTGTAAAATATCTTTGTTACATGACACTCGCTTATCAAGACAGTCATTATGTTTGCATGATTTGTGCCCGATTCTCTCTCTCTCTCTCTCTCTCTCTCTCTCTCTCTCTCTCTCTCTCTCTCTCTCTCTCTCTCATATTTTTGGAATGTGTGAGTAAATAGATGGGTTTACGGATTTTAGCAAACTTTCTTTATAATCTGAGAGAACTGAAGAATCACAATCAAAGATTTTTCAGTGCTAGTTCTTTGCATGAATGAAGAGGTTACGCTGAAAGAGTGTAGGACTGGCAGAGTTTTACTGTCCGCTTATAATTTGCCTGTAGTCTTAAGATATTTTGCAATCCCTTAGGACAAAAATATAGGACATTATATTCTTTCTGACCGTATTTTTAACAAAAAGCCAAAATTATTAGATATTTAAGTGTGGCATTAACAAACGCTTTTTAAGTCGCTAAACTATTATTTTAATCTCTCTCCCACATTTGCATAATCTTTTTCTGTTAAAATATTATCACCTGTTTTGCCTTAGTAGAACCAAGAATGAACGTGAACAAACGACAGCAAAGTATCAATTTACCTCAAGAACAAATTAATACAAATTAAAAAATAAACCACCACTGGCCTTCCCTCCTCCCTCCTTTCCTCCCCCCCCCCCCTCCACTGGCCTTCCCTCCTCCCTCCCTTCCTCCCCCCTCCCACCCCCAAAATAAATAAATAATTTCACACACTGTTGTTAATTGAACACAACTATATTCTACAAGATTCACAAAGGTAAATTACATGTGGTTATGAGGCTGTGCTTTTTTCCAGCCTGAAACTCATCAGGGTCACATATATAATTGTATATACAGGAAAACCCCATTTTTACTTTTCCGGATTTTACATTTTCCTGCCATTTACACAATTTTTTGTCAGTCCCATCAAATTTTCTATATTCACAATGTTAATTCGCCCCCATTGTTGCATTAACATATTTACACTTTTCCCGCATTTTGCCCTTTTTGAAACCACATTCATAAAGAAAAAAATAACATAATTCACATAAGTTGGTATGGCTTTCACCGTAAATTGTGTTTATGAACATTATGCAGTCAAGTTTCTTGACACTTTGCACTTATTAAAAGGTATATTCTGCATGTTGTCATTTGCAGTACGTGCCTAGTTGACTTAAAACACAGTAGCTGATGGGAGTATAGTATTTCATCAGTCACCGTGCCGATTGTTAGCGTGTCGTTGTTTTGAGAATTTAATCTTGTTGTGAAATGCAAACATTTATTTTTTTGTGACTTATAAATGCTTGTGTGTGTTTTTCTGCACATTGAAGGGTGCACGGTACATTTTAACCTCAAAAAAACAATAATAGTGTGAGATAACGACCCTATGCAAATGTCACAAAAATACTCACACATATATTTACACTCAAGAATGCGAAGAAATTCTCGAATGTCATCGTGCGAAACATAAAAAAAAAATACAAAAAGAAAGGAAGTTATGAAGTTTTACTACGTAAATAATTAATGCTGGTTAAAGGCTTGCTGACTATGATGAATGAAATTCGTCAAAAAGTTCTACTTCCCATAAAATTACCAGTTAAAGAGTTCTGCCTGGTGCTTAAAATTTAAAAGTTTGGATAATCTTTATTGTGTAATAAACTTCCTGGTGAGTATTTTGATGCTTATTATGTACATATTGTGCTGTCACCGTGTATTTTTCTTTCAGTATTTCCACAGCACAAATAATACCTTTGCTTGTTCATTTCAGGATATAATATATAAAATAAAATAGTCATTATAATCAGACTTGTCCATATCTACATTTGAAAGATAACTATTCTTTCCAATAACATTAAACTTTATTCTTTCTTCGTTAAGAACAACATCAGTTTTACAATTCTGATTCTGATATGGACTGAACGAAATCCTAATTAAGAATAACAATTGCTTTAAATCATAAAACAGTCATCTTCAAATCTTCTCTCTTCCTTAGCACTGTGCAGTTCTTTTACTCCTTGGCAGTGAGCACAAAGTCACCCGCCAAAACCTGCGGAAATAAATTCCATCTGGCAGTATTTGCTCACACAGTGCCAAACCCCTTATAACATAAACTATTTGAATATCTTGGGTTGAGCTAGAAATCAGTAGTGTACAATGTTACGCTACAATATATCACAAATAAACTAGGAAAATGCAAGGGTGATCAAGTAAGCATATTTTAACATTCAAAAGAGTATTTCCCGCATTTTACGTTTTGCCACATTTTGCACCATTTTACTGAAGTCCCTTGAAAAGTGTAAAAAGATGGTTCTACTGTATATCACTTCTAGCAAACTAGATGTGTTGACAGTCCATGTGAATTACTTTGGCAGTTCAATGCTAAAACCTTTTTATATTCAGCTGTCATCAATCGTCTTTGTATTCACTGTTCTAAACAGTTGTCATGTTTTTGTTTTACAGTGTTCAGAAAGCACATGATGAGTTCCAGAGGTACTTCAAGATGGCGAAAGATCGAAAGAAAAAATCTGCTGATGTGGAAGGCAAAAGGTGAATCAATTAAATATGAAACTACATATAAATTTTTACTTTAATATCTTGCAGAGCACTGTTAAAGGAAACTTGTGAAAGTTTGTATGATACAAATACTTCAACTAGTTTCATAGGTAAATTTGCAGTTACTTTTAGTGGCTCGGTAGTACTTCCGAAGGGGGGTTAGGGGGCTAAGAGGCTCAGCCCTGTCCCTACTTGTCCCCAAAGTACCTGGGTTTTAGTGCTTGCTGTGATCAATCCCACAAAATTTTGCTGACACTGTTTACTTTAAAGCAAAATCATGAAATAATCAGCAATATTGTGTCAAAACACGTACCGAATATTTCCGCAAATAAGAGGACCTTCAGATAAGACAATTTTCAAATTTTCACCAAAATTTTATAGTTTAAGCATATATCTGGCCTACAAGATGACCCCCAAGGTACCATATCTACCCGAATGCAAGCTGCACTTTTTTCCAGTTTTCGGGATCTAAAAGTATGCCTGCTGCTTAGACTCGGAGACAAAAATGCCACTAGAAGCCGCCATAAGTAGTTTTCATGTTGGAATTTACCCGTTGTTGCAGTTGTAGAGACTGCAGCAGCCTACCTTATGTTTGTGTATGTTGTATGTGAGTGCTTCAGTGAACGCGAGTGTAAAATTTTAGATGCGTACTTATGTAGTTCCTAGTGTTCTGCCAGGAGTGCTGTTTCATGAGTCGTGTGGCACATTTATTCCTTGTTATTGTATATTGGTTATTCGTATGTTTTTATTATCACTGTTTTATATGTTTCTTTGTCTAGTTACATGCCAATAAGTTTTAGTAATGACTGGCTTTCTGTTTCTGCTGCATGTTTTAATTACTTACCGTTGCACCAAGATTCAGGCATATGTTTCTTTACAACTGCAGGCTGTATACAGCTGCAGGGCTTTTAAAAGTACCTCAGCGAACACACTGTGTTTGCAGTCTACTTTTGAACTTCCATGTCCGTAGTGCTACGTTGTATCCGATCATGAAGAAGCATGTTCTTTTTTTCTTTACTCTGCAGAGTTTAAGAGGAAAGTAATTTCTTTAGCTGAGATGACATGTCATCATGCCAATGCACATATTATGCAGGTGAAAAAAACATGAAATTGCCCGGGAACAGAAGATAAAGATTTCAAAGGAAACCAAAATTGTTGCATGTGGCTCAGAAATATTTTAACTCTTTCATTGCTCCGTACATAAATATACATTAATCATTTCAATGCAACTCTGGATGTACTGAGAAATTATTTTTGACAAAGCGACATTGTAAAATCAAGCTGTGTTGTAAATAATTCTATTACTGCTTTATGGCCTATGGGTTATCACAAGTACCTATATGTCTGCTCAGTAAATCAATAAAGCTCGTAAAGTGAATATTTAAACACACACACACACACACACACACACACACACACACACACACGAAGCTTTGTTTTCATAAATCTTTTTTCTACATTATAAATTTCAGGCTAAATTTCAATTCTCTCTCTCTCTCTCTCTCTCTCTCTCTCTCTCTCTCTCTCTCTTCTTCCTTTTTTTTTTTTTTTTTATGATTCAGCCATCGTCTTATTTGCGGAAATGTATGGTAATTTTAATTTAACAGCAAAAATTCGAGCTAAAGTAATGCAATCCGAATATAGATACTACACCGTTTTAATGTTTGCTATCTCTGTTTCTATATCTTTATTGCTGCATGTTGAATATTGCTAACTTCATTTTATATGTAGACATTCAATTATGTCCCGTGCATTCTTCGATATACTGAGTATTGGGTGTTGCGCATTGTTGCTGATTGTGTGGTGTGTTTAGTCTTAAGTTTTGTTTTTGTGCTGCTATTTATTAATATGACAATGAGGTTTTGATTGATATGAAGATGTTTGACAAAACTAGAAAGATACTGAACATGCACCTCAAAACTATTCTCACTTTAATAGGTAGAATAAGACTGAAAACATATGAATTAGAACTATCTGGATTTTCCTGTGCTGTCAACTGTCATGTGGCAAGAGTTTTATTAGTGAGTTATCTACTCATCCTAACTAAACTGTCGCAAGTCAGCATTACAAAATGTTTTGAAGGCACGGTGTCTACCTTGTTGCATATATGTGTGGGTGGGTGTGCACTTGTTTGCCTTTACTTTTATCCCCTTAAGGTAAGTCCTTCCACTCCTGGGATTGGAATGACTCCTTTTTCACTTCCTTAAAACCCCCTATCCTTTCCTTTCTCCCCTCCTCCCTTCCTCTTTCTATGAAGAAGCTACCAGCGGTGGCAAATGCTTGGATGTGTGATTGTGTGTGTCTTTATTTGTATCTGTCGATGAGCCTGTGCTTCGGCCGCGTTATCAGATTTCTATTTTTTATATAAATTTATCCCACCAGGAGAGTTTCCTTCTATAATTCCCGCCCACCATCTTTAACATCTTTGCCTTTGTTCTCTGGACAGAGCCTCTGCCTCAAGTTGTATCTCTGCCCAACTTTTTTGATTTCTACGAATGTCAGCCTGAGTGAGTGAAGTGAGTGAGTGAGTGAGTGAGTGTGTGTGTGTGTGTGTGTGTGTGTGTGTGTGTGTGGGCCTGTGTGTATTTGTTTATCTTCTTTTTTTCCCCGAAAGTAAGTTCTTCCCCTCCCGGGATTGGAATAACGCCTCATCCACTCCCTTAAAACCTGCATCCTCTTCCTCTTTTCCTGACGAAGCAACCAATGGTTGTGAAAGCTTGAATGTTTGTATGTGTTTTCATTTGTGTCTATCAGCGAGCCTGTGCTTTGGGTAAGTCGAACAATCTTTATTTTTATACATATATGCTTTTACATACCTCGGCAAAGAGGACATGAATAGAGAGAAGCAACCACTTGGCGAGTACTTCTGCGTCTTGTGGAGCCATTTGTAAATAAAGGAAAAAATGTCTGACACAGCTTTTTTACATCTCGTTAACTTGCTAAGAAACTCAGAAGAAAACTTAATTACTTGGTATAATGAACAACAACCATTGTGAAATCCCTGTTGCAATAAGGAAGCACAATGCTGAAAAACACTACACCAGCATCCTGCACCATAGTGGCAACCTAGAATTCGCCATGACTGTATACCGAGGACAGAAGAATAAAGTTGTTATTCTTCTGAGTAAACTGCATTATGAAGTAGCAATAAGCAATGAAGGATAGAAGAAACCTGGAACAGTAACATTCTGCAGTGCAAAAAAGTATGGTGTGGACCTGGTAAATAAAATGACTCATAAATATACTACAAATGTTGCTTGTAGGAGATGGTGAATGTATTTCTTTCACTACATGTTGGACATGGCAGCAATAAATGCATGGGTCACCTACAACATTGTAACAAACAAGAAAATGGAAAGGAAGTAGTTTGTTTCAGCTGACTATTGAACTCAAGGGAATGAAAGAGCAAGAACATCAGGCAAAGGAAGAGGATACTGGACTGAAATCACTTAGAAAGCGGAGGAAGTGCCAAATCAGCCTCTGCGAAGGCAACAAGACCAGCAAAAACTAAAAGTGCCACAAAAGCCTTGTGCGGAAAATGTGCACATAAAACAGAAATCCCCTGCACTATGCGCGTCTAGCAGATTCCAGTAACTTCAGAGAAAAGTAATACAAAGGTGTGTGTGTATACCCGGGCCGCTGAAACTTTGCACTTGACATTTACGAATAACAAGTGAAGAGCAAGAAGCGCAAGGCACTAGTCGCTAGGAACGGTCCAATCACAGCGCGCTAAACACTTCCAGTGGTCACGTGCCGTGACGTCAATGTTCCCGCATTGCCGGCTTTGTTCAGTGCTACCGTAAACAAAGTTGTGTATCGTGTTTATCGCGTGTTTATGTTGTGTGTGCTTTTTTCGCTGCGATTTGTTCAAGTAATTGGATCATGTCACCGAAAAGACGTCTGTCTTGTGACTTTTCTGAGTAAGTTCTCAATTTCGTAAGAATAAAAACTTCGAAGCTTATGCTCTGAGCAGCAAGTTCCTTCTCGCTTCAAACGATCGGAAAAAATTTATGGTGCAGTGGTTACAAGAAAGAAATATTGCTGCAGATACTTCAATGTCAAAACTTCTTTATAATTGCCTGTGAAGCAAAATAAGCCTATTACACCCACATATGCAGCAGACGAAATCACAAAGGAGCAGTGTCACAATGAAATAAATTTGCCACTATTTCACTGCTGTTTTAACCCTATAAAATTGGTATGGAGTGACGTGAACAATTACTTAAGGAACAATAAGTATTTCACAATAACAGAGGTGGAAAAGCTGTTGCCAATGTGGATGCTGCATCTTGAAAAAAAAAGGGTCGAGCACGTTGAGAAACTGATTCGTGCAGCGCAAACAATGGAAGGAATCATCAGTAATCATGAACGGTTAATGATTTGTCTTGGTGATGACGACGATTTTGGCAGTGACGACAACAGTGGAGATGGGGAGCTGGATGTAACTGTACCATTTTCGCCGTAAATTGGTGAGTTAAAAGCATTCTGATTATACAACGTAGAGAGAGAAGTTACTATCTTGATTATTGTTTATTTCGTATCTGTCGTGATCCAATGCTTATGTTTTATATTGCTTTGCTCCGTTATTGAAAGCGTGTGCATTGTTGTGCTCTGGTCTTCATTAATATGCCGATAATTAATTGCTGTTAAAGAACGAACAATTATATGCACTTTTATTGCTCAATAGCTTACATTTAAGAGATGCAGCTGAAAACCGTTTTGTCTGCTGTGTGTATAGAGGCTAGTGTTGCAACGTCGCTATAGCAGTGTAGCCAACTTAACTTGCCGTAATGCGAAACGTCAAGTGCAATGTTTCAACGGCCCGGGCATAGACCACTTTTGAGAGTAATAGTGACAAAGTATAGCCTACTAAATGTGCCTTAAAGAGTGTACAAATTGGAAACTTATTAACATTAGCAGCAATAAATTTTTATATTTTGCTGTTGAAATAAATAACTATTAATTATGGTGTTCAATAATTATTGTCCCTTCTAAAAAAAGGTGTGTCTTACAAAAACAAAAGTACTTGTTTTAGTCTATTATGAAAATATTTTACTTGGGGTCAAAATGGCCCCTTCCCGCAATTTCTATCCTTAAAGTGTTAAATACATGTCCCACACTCATTGCTTTAATTATTATACTGATCTTGGGCATGGCAAAAGAGTATTGAACTGAAACCAATGAAGATTGCTGAAAAGTGGAAATAAAATGTAGCAAAGTTATTGATGAAAGGAAACAAAAATTGGGAAAATATACCGAAATAGTTTTTCGAAAATTTCCACCCCAAACAGTGACTCTACCCGCCTTCACTGACTTCAATCCCCCCCTCCTCCCGCTGCCCAACAAGTTCATCCCAAACCAGCTAGTAGATTGTTATTTTTGTGTGAACCACCTCATTGCATCAAATATTCAGTGGATAGTCATACTTTTTAAATTCTACCCGAATTTTGCTTTTGGCATTCATTATTTGCTATCAGATGTGTGTACTCCAATTACCAAAATACAAAATTCAGAAGATTAATATTATTGTGTATGTTTAACCTCTAAGTTAGATTTTTAAATTTAAGCAAATAAGCTGAAAGTGTTTGTTGGCATTCCTGATTGTCAAATATTCAAAATATTTTATTTACATATTGTTGTAGGCCATGTATCATATGCAAAGTTTCTTTCATTGTGTTTACATAATTTATTCTTCGTGTCATAAAAATTCAAAACCACCTTCAAACGGTCTCATTACACATAGTTATTGGAAAAAAAAATACTTGAAAAATATAATTGTCTATAAAAATTAAAAGGATTACCCAATATTCTTCTGAAGCATGTCACTCTTTTAAACAATGTATTTCTTAAATAAGGCAGAAAATTCAGAACACCCTCACAATCCATTCAGGTGCACTTTAACTTGTCTTGTGTAGCTATTTTTGACATATTCAGCAATGTGCAAGGCACAGAATATCTTACATTCAATACTGAATTTGCCTGAACTGGACCCTGCCCCCCCCCCCCCCCCCCTTCCAAAGAGGCAAGGAAATGGAGTCCGAGTCTCAATGTATCAGGTATATCTAATAAAGTATTAGTTTCAGAAGAAAAATAGTCATTCACATCAATGCTTTGATAGTATTATAGTCACAACTTTCAGTATTTTAGGAACGTGCTAATCTTTATTTCTTGAAGCCTTGCTTACTTCATCAGAGCAATTATTACGGACTGCTTTTGACACCTAACACCTAACTGTATTAAGTGTTACTACAAAAAGAGGCCACAGTGTTTGAGAACTTAAATTAGACAGATGTATCATAGATGATACAAGTGGATGCTACAGATTAAAAAAAAAAATCCTCTTTAGTTAGTGTGAATTTAACAGCAGTGTTCAACCAAAGTTTGGCTACAAGAAAACTTAGTTCTTGCTGAACCACACTTGAATCTTGATATCAGAGATATATCGATCTCCTTACCTTATTATTGCCACCTGTTGATGCAATGAGAGGCTGTTTTGATATCTATCCCTCTCTCACAGTAGCTGATCAGATTGTATTGTAAATGGTGGCCTTTGACAAGCATTGAATAATAATTTTCATTAGAAATTTATTGATCTGAGAATTAGACTAAAGTATGTTGCCAAGTGCAAAATAAGTTTTAGGCAATTCAAATTAATTCAGTGGCTGCATTTGGCTGAGATATTTGCATAAGAAACGCCAAGTTCTTATCACAGAATACCATATTTGCTTGAATATAGGCCGCACTTTTTTACCCAAATTTTGGCGTACAAAATTGTGCGGTCTATAATAGATTCAATTCCCACCCCCCACCCCAAACTGCTCCTTTTCCCAAAGTCATTAATTTCAAAAGTTACACGTTCACTGTTATTTTGGTTTGAAAAACGTAATAAACTAGATAGTCTTAAAAATTCTACAGTAACAGTTTCGCAAAATTGCATATACGTTTTTGTACATGTTTATGGAAATGGCGCGGGAATCTGTGGAAGTCGATATTTCGATATAAATCAAATGGTGTCATTCTGTACCACAGCATACAAAAGCTGACGATTGTTTTTAACACGTCCGTGCGGCCTTAATCATAAATAGTACTACACACACACACACACACACACACACACACACACACACTAACTTCCTAAGCACACAAATGATTTTGATTTGATGTAGTCAATGAAGCTAGTCTTCGCGATAAGTTTACTGTGTGTCGCGAGAGATTTTACTGTGATGTTTACGTTGGTACGGTAACATCTACCGTGAGCAGTGATGAGAGGTTAAGATAGCGGAACAACTGATTTGTGTAGCTAATGCTGATGTTGAGCTCTAATGCTACGTTTTAACCCTTAACTGCCCTGGCGAATGTAGTAACTCTCGTGCCCTGGCAGGGTCATTTTTTACCCCAAATTATTAGGGTAAATGTAATTGTAAATGACTTTTTTAATGTAAAGCATTTATTGTGTAGTTAATATCAAATTGTAAGGTAAAAAAATTCATTTAAACGTAGAAGGAAGGACAAAGAAATTATTTTAAAAGATTTGCATTTATCTGACTTTTTTAAATTCACATAAAAATTAGTTTTCATTATAAAGACATTATTTTTCCGTGTTTTGAACTTCTGAAGGCATGGTTCTTGCCATATGAAAACAAAAAATATGATTTGCGAACCATATTTGTTTAAATTTCTACGCTGAATGTTGATTTATATTTTTTCAAATTTGTACAAAAAAATACGTTTTTTAACTTCTTTGTTTGCTATTTTGTGTAAGAAAAATTTGTTGCAAGTGTGAAATTGATGGATCTTTAATTAGTACAGGTGTGAATATAAAAACTGGAGAATTTATATAAAATCATTATTCTTTTATTTTAGTTGTGGTTTGATGTATTAAATGCATTGAAAATTTGTCTGTTAAAAGCATATAGTACAGAAATTGAATCTGTGAGTCATGTAAAGCTCTTGCTGATATCAAAGATCTCTCAAGAATTAAAACAAATATTCAGTAATAGCGACCGGAAACGCATTGCCACAAAATAACACTTTAACAGGCTGGGAAGAGAAGGGGAGGGAGAATAGAAAAAGAACACCTTTACCTCAGTCTGTTGCAGGTGAACTCGCAGCAGTGTATGGCCGTAGGGTCTTCTGGTTACTGGATTTCAATTCCATTGAGTTTACGGGCTCAAGTTGATGATGAGACAAGGAACAATGTGCACAGACATAAATGGGAAAATAAATTGACATTGTGTTGTAAGACACAAGGGGCGTAATAATGAGTACCTGAGAATTAATGTGTAGTGCAAAATAGCCTTAATCAGTGTTTTATTTCATTAAAATCAGACAGCAGTTTTAGTGAACACACTGACAATATTTGAATTCATTCAGACATATTCATAAGTAGCATATGTCTGTCATTAGTAGTAAGTTACCAAAAATTCAGTCCTTTCATCGCCTAGAATTTTCTCAGTTTAATTAGTGATTCTGTAATCTTGCGCATTGCCTCACCAACAGCAGCAGCGGCACCCATCACTGCCCTCCCCAGTACCAGGTAACTGTTATGTAGACTTGATAATATTTAGTGTGCCTGAAACTGGATTGCATGAACACATGGAGTGTTGGGCAGATGTTGGCAACCCTGCTCGCCACCACTGCCGTCTGTCAATCACAGAGTAATCTTATGGAAGTAAAATATTCAGATATTATATGCAGCAGTATTTTGATAAATATAGCTTGTCATAGACCAAAAAAAAAATCTTTTACCTTTTAAATTCTACAGATGTCATTCTCCTTATTGTCCAGTTGCATGAAAATATGGGATTGCTTGTTAAATTGCACACTTCCTTCCTTCCAGCGGTTTATATTCATAGTGGTATCTCTCATTGATTTTTCTCACTTCCCTCTTTCCTATTTTAAGTTCCTCTCCTTTGGAATATTCAGACTTAACTTCTGTAACATACCCCATTACAGTAGTCTGCTTACCACATGTTCGCAGCTGTAAATCTTTGGAGGGAAAAAGGAAAGAAAAAAAAGTGGAATTGCTGGTTTGTTGGATATGTTCCGCATATCGTTTTTCAAAATTTCATAAACCGCTCTACTTCTTACATAGCACAATTGATTACTTAGGTATTTGCTATGTAATTATTTGTTTATTGTGTAGTAAAATTTTTTGTGTGTAATTACAGTAAAATAATGTATATTTCAGTGATAGTGCGAAGAAAGCGAAGAGCCAAGCGGGGGATGCAATAGTGGCTTCACAGCAGGCTTCCCAGGCAGTGTCAGGTGCAGTGGCTGCTACAGCAGGAACGACGGTGGCAGCTACGACAACGGGACAGTACGCACAGTCCAGTTACACACAGAGTGGTGGCTATTCCCAAACAACAGCAACGGGTGCTGCTGCAAGTAGCAGCTATCAAGGGGGACAGTATCCTGCCCAGCAGCCGCCAACACCGTACAGCCAACCTCCGTACAATCAGCAGTACAGCCAGTCTGGTGATCCAAACTATGCAAACTATCAGAACTGGGGGTACTCGCAAACTGGGTATGGAGGCTACAACCAGGGATGGGGCAATTACAATTACTATTGAAGCTGTATTCTATCATGTGCATTTTTTTCAGAGAGAGTACAGACTGTTTACAGAGTGTCATTCTTCCTGTATTATAGTGAGCCAACATTGTAAAAAAAAAAGATTTGGAAGTGTTGCAGATTGACTGTTATAAATACTTCTTTATGATGTACACCTATATTTTCTTGACATTTCATAGTGTGGAATTGTCAAACAGCTCCTCGTAATCTACAGTAAACCCAGATCTATATTTTAAATTCTTTTTTCACATCTACACGCGTACATTAAAGATGTCATTGACATGCACAGACATGAATTTAATAAATTTTTTTATTGAATTCAATCATGCATTTTCAATTTAAGATAAATATTGTATGTACAAAAATAAAATTTATTTCTAATGTGTATGTGTGTTCTTTTCTTTGACTTTGAAGTAGTTTTGAATTGCTCATGATTCTAATCATATATCCAGTATATGTGATTGATAATGAAATAGTTAGTCAGTGATATTTTTCATAGTCTGTGTAGTACAATTTATTATTGTGTTTGTGAAATTTTTTGAGGATATTTATTTTCTTGAGATTCCTTCTTCAAATTCAGTTGATATAAAAAGTTTTTTTAATAGCATTTTGTTCGGTATCTCACAAGTGGCACTTAACACCAGAAGAAAGAGAATCATATTATCAAATTTTATTTTGTAAAAAATTGGTTTTATCACGTTGTGGTCTTCACAAAAGTACACATGAAATTATTTAAGCCAATGTACTGGAAAGCAGAGTAAATGTAATTACAAAGTAATTTTTTAAAGAATTTTAGGAAACAGCAATCTTAAAATGTTAAATAATTAAATTATTATAGTCTCAACAATGGAAAATCCAGTATAAATGTTAATAATAATAATAATAATAATAATAATAATAATACAAAGATATGGAACAACTCACCGTAAAGACGAACATTGATATTTGTGTGTGGGTGCGCGGGCGCTTGTTTACCTTTCCTCTCTTCCCATTGCCCACCTGGTCTCAACCTTTGTTAGTTTCAAATTCCTGCCCACCATTATACAACATCTTTGTCTCCAATCTCTGGACAGAGCCTCTGTGTCAACTGGCATCTCTGTCCAACTTTTTTGCATTTTGCAATGTCTGCCTGTGTGTGTGTGTGTGTGTGTGTGTGTGTGTGTGTGTGTGTGTCCTTTAAACCCAAATCCTTTCCTTTTGCCTCTCCTTCCCTACTCTGCCTGAAGAAGCAACAAATGGTTTTGAAAGCTTGCGTTTATGTGTGTGTGTGTCTTTTATTTATCTATCTTGCTGTCACTACCTGTGCTCCTTCGCCTGGTAAGTAAACTTCAACTACTTTATATATATTTTTCCTGCTTGGAAGTATTCCTCTATATATATCGTTTAACTCACCCAAAGCACAGGCTAGTTGACAGAATCAAAAAACAAATTAAAAAAAAAAAAACACACACACACACACACACACACACACACACACACACACAATCAAGCTGTCGCAACCGTTCGCTGCTTCATCAGGAAAAGAGAAAGGAAGAAGGGGAAAAAGGAAATGATGTGGGTTTTAAAGGAGTGGATGACGAGAGCCTGTGCTTTGGATAAGTTAAACGATCTCTATTTTTATACATATTTTCCCTCTGTAGAGGAAACTTTCCTGATAACAAAAACGTGTAGTTGTAGCTGTCAACGAGTCTGTGCTTTGGGTAAGTCTTTCCTGCTAGTAATCTTTTCCTGTATAATATTCATACAAGACAAAAGAGAACAGGTACGCAGACAGAAACAAAAACACAAATGCTGAGCTTTTGCAACCCTGGGTTGCTTCTTCAGAAAGGCGAGGGAAAAGGAAAGGATGCGGGTAAGGACTAATTCTAATCCCAGGAGAGGAAAGACTTACCTTGGGGAAAAAGGATAGGTAAACAAACACACGCATACGCACCAAAGCAGACATGTGAAAAAGCAAAGAAGTTGGACAGAGATGCGAGTTGAGGCAGAGGCTCTGTCCAGAGATCAGGGGCAAAGATGTTGTTGAATGGTGGGCGGGAATTTGAAATTACCGGAGGATGAGGCCAGGCCGCACAGCGTAGTGCTGCCACTGAACTCGCAAGGAAACCTACCGCTCTCCGATTTTTATGACATTTTGCATATAATACATGAAAAACTATGGGACACGTAATTTTTTTAGCGGCGGAGAAACATATTTAAGGGGTGAAACGGTCCCTGCAAAATTGTCCCTAAAATAGAAACATGGCGATAATTTAGAGACTTGTAAAGCGACTTTAATGATTTTTGGTATGAAAGTATCTTTTGATAAAAGACCAAATTCATAGATTCAACTTCGATTAAATCAAAATAATTTTTTGAGCACAAAAAATTGGTCACTTTAGGGGTAGCTATCCCCCTAATTATCACTCCCTCTGCAATATACCTAGGCCGACCTCTTATCAGGAGATACTTTCATACCAAAAATTATTAAAATCGTTTCACTAGTCTCTAAGTTATCGCGATTTTTCTATTTTAGCGATAATTTTGGAGGAACCGTTTCCCCACTTACATATGTTTTTCCGCCGCTAAAAAAATACGTGTCCCACAATTTTTCATGTATTATAACATATCAAAATTTCATAAAAATTGAAGGGTGACACTTGGGTAGTTTTCCTTGTCAGTCGCTGCGGCAGCGGCTCTGTGGCTCTGAGGTGTGGGCTGCTGCTGCGTCTGACGCACCCCCAACATCTAAAGGAACTAAAATCAGTTATGCTGTAGACGTGTATTCCTGTATAGTAACATGTAACCGCAATATCATTATACCACAAACGAGACAAAAAGGTTGTTTGCACCAACAACAACATTTGGAAGTAATGTAAAGGATCCAAAGAGAAACTACGTAACGAACGACGTTTTTATTGCAATGCACAAAAGTGAATGTTACCGTACAACAAAGTATACATCGAAAAGTAACATTATCCCCAAACTATTCGTTGATGGCATTATAATTGCAAGGTATTGTTAAAATGTCATTGATACGTAGTGGATCGAGTAGAGTTCCTCTACCAAAGATCAGATTCCATGCCGTACTGAAAGTGCGTTCAAAAGCTGCATTTGAGGCGGGAACACAAAATACTCTTTTTGCCAATACAGCTAGTTTAGGAAAGAGAGTACTGTTGCCTTTCCACCATTCAAGCGGATCGTCGTCATCACCATCAATTCGTGCTAAATAAAGGTCCACCTCATTGGTGGATTGCACCTCGCGCATTTCACAGTCCAGCCATTCTGAAAACATGCACTTCATTCTTTCGGCTGGTGCACCCGGGTGACATTCTTCAGATGACACTAAATAAATATAACACTGAAACAGCAGGTGCATCATAAATTCATACAGCTGTGTAAAGTAAACAATTGGAATAAGAGGATTAGACCGGCATCTGTCCCTGACATGGAAGAAATCGCGGATCCTATATATTGCACAAAAGCTTGCATACGTTTTTTATTATGTAGATAAGAAAGACGACAGTGGCAGTGGGGGATATATGAATGTTCCAACAGGAAAAATTCCCGTTAAGGACTCACTCGGAAAAGGTAGAGGCGCAGCAACCACTCACAGTGCCAAAATGCTACGGGAATATATATTAACGGGGTGCAACAGACTCACAAACCTAACCTAAAGGGTGTACATGAATATCGTGTATTTAATATCAGTATAAAAGACGGACAAAGTATTCCAGGACTTGAGAGTGATAAGAGGAATGGATATAAAATACAATCACTTCCTCGTTAAGACGGCAAGTAACACCTATCACTAAACAGGCACTAACAGTCCACAAAATGGGAACAAGAAAGAAAGAAAGATCCTGGAAAACTCATTAAGTAAATAATCTTAGCTCAGAAACTTTATAGTAATCACGTATAATAACCTGTATGGTAAAGTATAAAAATGCGAAACTCAATGGCTAGTTCAACTGGATCGAGAGAACAGCTTTCAAAGCACCCGGGAAAGGAAACAAACTCGGTGGGCGAGCGGGTAGTGTGGACTGTCGGGCCAGTCGAGCGTTCGCCACTCGAACGAGCGTGCAGGAAGTCGAGCGCAATCACACGCCATGCCGCAAGCTGCAGTACCGACACCTGTCGGACTGTCATAGAACAACGTGTATCTCGCGATTCGAGCGAGGTGCAGACCTCTAGTGTGTGTGTGTGTGTGTGTGTGTGTGTGTGTGTGTGTGTGTGTGTGTACCTTTGTTCTTTCGCCTGGTAAGTAAACCACATCTATTTTTTATATATAGTTTTCCTCATGGGAAAAATATGTATAAAAAAATAGAGATCGTTTAGCTTACCCAAAGCACAGGCCGTTTTGTACCTGTCAACGAGCCTGTGCTTCGGGTAAGCTAAACGAGCACAGGCTCGTTGACAGATACAAAACGGCCTGTACTTTGGGTAAGTTAAACAATCTATATTTTAAATATATCTATAGGAAAAAAATTTAAATGTTTAAGTCTTGACGATGATGTTCCTCTGCATGCTGTGCTGCAGGATAGTCCATATTGCTCTTGGCCACAGGTTGACGGTGGCCATTCATCCTGATGGAGAGCGGGTTAGTTTTCATTCCAACATAGAATGCAGAGCAGTATTGGTACATTACGTGGCTGCTTTCGCAGGTGGCCCGGCCTCTGATGGGGTAGGAGAAGCCTGTGATGGGAGTGGAATAGGAAGTGCTGGATTGGGCGGGTTTTGCATTGGGGTCTTACCACAGGGATCATATCCCAGTGTAAAGGGTTGGGATTAGAAGTGGCATAGGGATGGAGTAGGATGTTGTGGAGTTTGGGAGGGCGACAGAACACCACTTTGGGGGAGGGGTGTTTGGGAGGATCTTAGGTAGGATGTCTCTCATTTCAGGGCATGTTGACAGATAATCAAAGTCCTGACATAGGATATGGTTCAGTTGTTCCAGTCCAGAATGGTATTGGGTAACGGAGAGGGGGGGGGGTCGCGCTCCTTTGTGGCTGGTTAGTAGGGTTGGAGAGAAGACTCGTGTGTGAAGATGTGGCACAGGAAACCTGTTTATGGATTAGGTCTAGTGGGTAATTTCTTCATCTGAAGGCCTTTGTGAGGTTTTCGGCATACTGGTTAAGGGAGTTCTCATCACTGCAGATACACCTTCCATGGGTGAGAAGGCTATATGGGAGGGATTTCTAGATGTGGACAGGATGGCAGCTGTCAAAGTGTAGATTGCGTAGAGAGTTGGTGGGTTTGATGTGGACAGAGGTGTGAATGGAGCTGACAGAGAGATGTAGATTAACATCCAGATAGGTGACATGTTGAGAAGGACCAAGTGAAAGAAATGGGTGAGAATGAGTTAAGGTTGTTGAGGAATGAGGATAGGGTGTCCTAGCCTTGAGTCCAGTCCTCAATGAACCTGAACCAGTCCAGCGGTTTGTGGATTTGGGAGGCTAGGAAGGTTTCCTAAAGACGGCCCATGAACAGGTTGGCATAGGAAGGTGCAGTGTCGTAGAGCTGTTTGTATACTTTTATCCTCAAAGAACAAGTAGTTGTTGGTTAGGATGTAGTTGGCAAGGGCTATGAGGAAAGAGGTATTGTGCTTGGAGTCTGAAGGACGTTGGGAAAGTTAGTGCTAGAGTGCGGCAAGACCATGGGTGTGAGGGATATTTGTGCACAGGGAGGTGGCGTCAACAGTGATGAGTAAGGATCCAGGAGGTAGAGGAGTGGGGACGGTGGAGAGTCAGTGAAGGAAATGATTGGTGTCTTCGATGTGGGAGGGTAGATTCCAGACAGTAGGTTGGAGGTGTTGATCAATGAGGGCAGAGATTGTTTCAGTAGGAGCACAGTAACCACCCACAATTGGGTGTCCCACATTATTAGGTTTGTGGATTTTAGGAAGCATGTAGAAGGTAGGTGTGCAGGGTGTCTTTGGAGTTAGGAGAGAGATTGAAGGTCATGCTGGCCTTCTGGAATGGGATCATTCTGGCATACCTTGTAGGTGGAGGAATCGGACAATTGGTGGAGACCTCCAGCCACAGTCACTGTGATATAACACTACAGTAGTGGATCATTTGTCTGTGGGAAGGATGATTAGGTTGGGATCTTTCTTGAGGTTGTGTAGGGCTCTGGTTTCTTCTGCCAAAACGTTGGCATTCTTAGGAAGGGACTTTGGAAATGGTGGTGATGCCAGGTTGGAGGTGAGGAATTCCTGAAAGGTGACAAGGAGCTGGTTAGTTGGGAGTGGGGGTGGATCACGGTTGGATGGTGGTATGAACTGGGAGAGGCAGAGTTCAATGTCAGAATTATGAAGAAAAGTGAAGTAGTGTGATTTCATGATACCAGTCTGCTGCTTAGTAATAAGTAGTAATCTATCATTTTTCATGGTATTATTACAAGGTCTGTTCAAAAAATACTAAATTTTTGTCCACAAAATTTTTCTAATAGTCTCCTCCACAATTGATACTGTTCCCAACAGTGTTTTCACTTTTGGAAGCAATCTTGATTACCCTCTTACTTGATCATATGAAGTGCTATCTGAAAATTTTCATTTAGCTTGTCTACATTGCAAATCTTCTTTTCAACAGGTTTTTCAATTTTCAAAATAAAATAATAATAAATAAATTTGCAGGGGCTAGTTCTGTATAGTACAGAGGATGAGGCAGCTTAGTGATTTAGCTGTTTTTTCTTTTAAGTAGTCATGCCCCAATAGGGATGAATGGGCAGTTTGTTTTCTTGCTGCAAGATCAGTGTATTTTCTCACCACATTTCAGGCTCGTTCCTTCTCACATTTCATCACAGACATCACAACATGTCCTGATAGTATCAATAACAGTTTTTCCCTGTGGCATGAATTCAGATTCAAAGAAAACTATCAGCCTCCATTTGACTTCATCTGGCAGCCATTTTTAAACAGAATGGACCATTTTTAACCCCTAGTGGTGCATCTCTGTAGAGGTGTTCATTTAGTTGCACACAAAATGTAATGCAGGTATGTTGCCATCTTGGAATTCGTAACAGCATTCTGAACTCTATACAGCACTAAACAATGACTTAGCAGGTATACAGTAATGTACGGCAGTCACACATTCAACACAGGCAGGTGAATTTCTTTCAAATGCTCCATTGGCATGAAATTATAAGTATTGGAAACTTTTTGAACATATCTTCTTATATGAAGTTTACGTTAGAAGACCATTGTGTCGTTCTCAGTGTCTGCTGATAAATGTTCTTTTTAAGTAAATGTGCTTTAGACATCCCTGCAGCTGCCTTCGTACGAACCATACATAATGCAGGTAATTAATTATTAAATGCTATGCCCAAAGGAATATAAGTGACTACAAAACAGTGATGAAAAGAAAGTTGATTATGTGACAACTGTATATTTTTTGTCAACAGGTTCACCAATATGATAGCTAGACCGCGGTTAAAGCTTATCCTTTTGCTGAGTTCCTAGTTGCAAATAAAATTTTACTTATTCACTAAACAACTAATTACAATCAAACCTAATTATTTTATAGCACCTAAAATAACTTATTTTGACTAATGCCTATTTTTGTCTATTTCCGATTTAAAAACGTAAAAGGCACATATTTCCAGAATTTTCAAAACTTAGACTTGGTTCGAAGAATCTAAGGTAGAAGCACTGAAGTCGATAGTACGACTTACAGATGTTTTTGATTTTCAACTATCATAAAGATGTAAAACAAATTTGAGCTAAGGCGCGCCCCTCCCCCACCCCAAAAAAAAATAAAAATAAATAAATAATCCTGCATGCGCTACTGCAAAGCACATGTGGTGGTTACTTTTTATTTTTTAGGAGTGAAGTTGTTCAGCTGTAATGTATGTTTTAATTTTATTATTTTGCTAAATGTAAGCCTGCATTAAGAATGACACTTCTATGTAGTATCCTCTTGTGTGTTAGGTTTCAAGTGAGACACAGGGTGTACATAAAGATTGGGAGCGCTTTCAAGCCATGGTAGAGTGGCCAAGCATTCCAAGGCACTAGTTGTGGAGCATGTGTCTGGTCGCCATCGGAGGTTAGACCTCCCTCGGGCAGGAGTATAATTGTTGTCCTTAGCATAAGTAGTTTGTAAGCCTATGGACTGATGACCAGAGTGGTCAAGTCCCAGAGATTTAAAAACATTTGAACACTTTCAATTACTTGTTTGCACAAGAACCAAATGTTGTACAGATATCATGCATATTATCATTTTGAAGAGAAACCCTTGAGTTGTTACTGGTTCTAGAGACTGCCTGAACGCTTAGAACTGTCTATCCCCACAGCAACATACTCCTTAGTGTCCCATCACTTGATAGGTTGTATCGAAATATTACAAAGAATTACTTCCAGCTTCTTATTAGAGGTCCTGGTATTCAGTGCCTCTACTCTAAAAGTTATAGCTATGTCGGATACGGCATTAAATTTCAGAAGAGTTAAAACATTTCATACCGTATATCTTGAGGTTGAGTGGTCAAACTACTGAATGAAACACTTCTAGTTCAGTAGTAAACAATATTCTGAGTTTATTGCTCTAGAACTGCAATATATGACAGGAACAACAAAAAACTTAATGTTATACATCTGTCTTGACACATTCAGTTTAGTGCAAAAGTAATAACAATGGAAGTTAATATTCTTAAAGATCACAGAAGCTAAACATTTTCCTGGAATAATTGCATCACGATACACTGTAGATTCAACTTCACTTTGAATTCTTTGAGCAGTCCCCTGATAACAGGAACCTGTGCAAAAAATGTGGTTCCCTAAATGATATACTTAACACAAGATAAATTATTTGATGCTCTTGAGTTGATCTAGAGAATATGTAACGTAACGTGTTATATATTTCCCCACTCACTCAAGATATCAAATTTCTCATCATACACTCTAGTTCATGGATCACATCATTAATTTGATATGTAAGGTGAATACATAAATCATCTCTAATATAATGCACTAATTGTTCATCCTAAGTTCTTCAAGGTCTATACTATAGATGAAACATCGCTAGCCTTATCAAACATATGTCTAAAGAAAGTATTTAATATGGTTATCACTCTAAATTCTCACAGTATATCTGGGGTCAACTCATATTTGCATGTTTCAAATGGAGAATGTGTAAAACAAACTTTCATTACCCCTGAGTACCTTCTCATTAGGGACTAAAGGTTGCATGCCATTCAAAATAAAGGAAAAAACAGTCTATTGTTGCTTCAAGTCAATTTTTTAAATAGTAGTAGCAAGTGCCCTCTTGTCTTTGTCTACCCAAGTGACAGCAAGCCTCTCCTTGACTGTACACCTCACCTACTCCAGTTAAGTCCACTCTACGAACACCTAACAGGAGATAGCAGCCATTCTATAGGTCTGCTCCTCCTAACAATCCCCCCCCCCCCCAAACAGAACAATCCACAGCCCTCACCCGCCTGATCCTTAACCTATACCTCAACTCCGCCAATGAACACACCTGTCAACTCCTATCCCTGATCAAAATCCTCAACCTTTCCACTCCCACATCCACACCTAGAGTTCAGAACATCCTTTTACAGGCCAACCGCAAATTGGAACAGCTTGCCAGCCTCCACCTCAAAAAACTATCCAAACTCCTGGTCACCCACCTCCAGAAAGGCAATACACTCTCCCTCAACAACCTCTCCAATAAACCTCAAGCTCCTCTTATTGCACAGAAACCCAGTCTCTTCCACCTACTCAATCTCCCACTTCCAGCTCCACTCCCCCCCAAACCTCACAATCCTAATCCACACAATCCTGAACCACAACATCCCAATTCAGTAGTCAACCTCTCCTCTAAACCTCTCTCCCAATCTGAAACCTCCGTCCTATCCAAAGGCCTCACCTTTAGTCCCACTCCCAAATTCAACCAAACAGCCCTTGTCAAAGACCTACTATCGTATACTCGTAGCCTTGGCTGGAGATATCACTTTGCCACGAAGAAAAATAATCCTACTCCTGATGATCCAGTTCCCCAAGACATCATTCAAATTGAACCCTCCGTAGAACAGTTCTGTCCTCCATCACAGCGAGACCCACCCGCTCTCCCTCAAAATCACCCCCTTCAAACCTTCCAGGAATTCCTTACTTCCAATCTTGCCTCTCAGTCCTTCCTGAAAAACCTTAATCCTACTCCCAACATTACCGCAGCTGAATCCCGAGCTATCTGTGATCTGAAGGCTGACCATTCCATCATCATTCTCCCTGCCGACAAGGGATCCACAACTGTGGTACTTGATCGGCGGGAGTATGTGGCTGAGGGACTGCGCCAGCTTTCAGACAATACTACCTACAAAGTCTGTCAACACGACCCCATTCCTGATGTGCAGGCAGAGATTCAGGGAATTCGCAGATCCTTAGGCCCCCTACAAAACCTTTCACCCGAGTCCATCAAACTCATGACCCCACCGACATCCCGCACCCCTACCTTCTACCTACTTCCTAAGATTCACAAACCTAATCATCCAGGCCGGCCAATTGTGGCCGGTTACCAAGTCCCCACAGAACGAATCTCTGCCTACATAGACCAACACCTTCAACCCATCATGTGCAGTCTCCCATCCTTCATCAAAGACACCAACCACTTCCTCGATCGCCTGAAATCCTTACCCAGCCTGTTACCTCCTGAAACCATCCTTGTAACCATTGATGCCACTTCCTTATACACAAATATCCCACATGCCCAGGGCCTCGCTGCGATGGAGTATTTCCTTTCACGCCGACCACCCACTTCCCTACCTAAAACCTCTTCTGTTAATACCCTAGCCAGCTTCATCCTAACCCACAACTTCTTCACCTTTGAGGGCCAGACAAACCAACAACTAAAGGGAACAGCCATGGGAACCAGGATGGCCCCCTCGTACGCAAACTTATTTATGGGACGCTAGAGGAAGCCTTCCTGGATACCCAAGCCTGTCAACCCAAAGTTTGGTACAGATTCATTGATGACATCTTCATGATCTGGACCAACAGTGAAGAAGAACTCCAGAATTTCCTCTCCAACCTCAACTCCTTTGGTCCCATCAAATTCACCTGGTCCTATTCCAAATCCCATGCCACGTTCCTTGATGTTGACCTCCATCTGTCCAACGGCCAACTTCACACATCCGTCCACATCAAACCTACCAACAAACAACAGTACCTCCATTATGACAGCTGCCATCCATTCCATATCAAACGTTCCCTTCCCTACAGCTTAGGTCTTCGTGGCAAACGAGTCTGCTCCAGTCCCGAATCCCTGAACCAGTACACCAATAACCTAATAACATCTTGCACATCCCACAGCTATCCTCCTGATCTGGTTCAGAAGCAAATTACCAGAGCCACCTCCTCATTCCTCCAAATCCAGAACCTTCCACCGAAGAATCCCAGAAGTGCCCCTTTTGTCACCGGATACTTTCCGGGACTGGAGCGGACTCTGAATGTGGCTCTCCAGCAGGGATACGACTTCCTTAAATCCTGCCCCGAAATGAGATCCAACCTTAATGACATCCTTCCCACTCCACCAAGAGTGTCTTTCCGCCGCCCACCTAACCTTCGTAACCTCCTAGTCCATCCCTATGAAACCCCCAAACCACCTTCCCTACCCTCTGGCTCCTACCCATGCAACCGCCCCCATCGTAAAACCTGCCCTATGCACCCTTCCACCCCCACTTACTCCAGTCCAGTAACCCGAAAGGTGTACACGATCAAGGGCAGAGCCACTTGCGATAGCACCCACGTGATTTACCAACTGACATGCCTGCACTGTGAAGCGTTCTATGTGGGAATGACCAGCAACAAACTGTCCATTCGCATGAACGGTCACAGGCAGACAGTGTTTGTTGGTAATGAGGATCACCCTGTGGCTAAACATGCCTTGGTGCATGGCCTGCACATCTTGGCGCAGTGTTACACCGTCTGGGTTATCTCGATACTTCCCACCGACACCAACCTTTCAGAACTCCGGAGATGGGAACTTGCCCTTCAGCTTATTCTCTCCTCCCGTTGCCCACCTGGTCTCAATCTCCGCTAATTCAAATTCCCGCCCACCATCTTTAGCATCTTTGCCTTGGTTCTGTGGACAGAGCCTCTGCCTCAATTGGTATCTCTGTCCAACTACTTTGCTTTTTACAAATGTCTGTGTAGGTGTGTTTGTGTTTCGATATGTCTGAGTGTGTGTGTATTTGTTTACCTTCCTTTTTTTCACCTAGGGTAGGTCCTTCCACTCCTGGGATTGGAATGACTCCTTTTCCACTTCCTTAAAACCCATATCCTTCCCTTTTTTCCTCTTTTTTCTGAAGAAGCTGCCAGTGGTGGCGAAAGCTTGTATGTGTGTTTGTGTGTGATTTTATTTGTTTCTATCGATGAGCCAGTCCTTTTGGTAAGTCATCTCTTTTCTATTTTTTATTTTTGTTTATCCCACGGGGAAAGTTTCCCTCTATAATTTTTATATATATTATTTCTATGTTGTGTCACGAAATGTTGTCGGGAAACGTCAGATTCGGATTCAGCCATATAATTTTCAAATAGGATTTCTTCAGCATAACTTCAAAAAAGATAGGAAAAGAAAATGAAAAAATTCAGGGAAAATAAATTGCAGCATCTCTATTTTATTGTGATAAACACTGAAGCAATAATGGTATGTATTGGCAAATTATTATTATTATTATTTTTTTTTTTTTTTTTTGGTGGGGGGGGGGGCAGGAAAATGAGGGCCAGAACCAGGTGGCAGATATCCATGCAATGCCACGTCAGCTAAAAAGATTGGGAAGCCATTACTGTAGGTAACTGTCAGTACATTACAAATCTGATTGTTGGTAATTTGGACACAAATGCACATTCTGTGGATTATTTGATTTCTTCAAAACAACTCCCAAAGGATAACCAAAACATCACACACTTTGTCAACAATAGGCTGAAGGCGTAGAGGAAAAAATAATTCTGAACAGATGCAGTGTTTCATTGCTCCATGCGTTCTACCTTTTGATACTGCATGTAATTTGTGTAGTACAGGATATCAACTGTACAGCAAAATATGTAAGGCTAGAGTTCCTTAAGGTAAATAAATTAATCTCTATGTAAAGGAAGTTATGAACAACAACAATGGAAGGTCCAGTAAGGAATGTTAATAATAATATGTAGATAGGAAACAACTCACCGTAAAGATGAACGTTGAGCTGCCGACAGACACAAATAAAAGACAGAGAAACACACACCAATCTAAATTTTCAGCTGCGGCCTTTTTCAGAAAGAGAACACTCATCTTCACAATCACTCAGACACTCTCACCCACTCATGTCAGCCCTCTCTAGCCACTCAACACAGTCTCTCTTGTTATGGCACCGTAAAGGGTGCAGGCATTCATATACAAATAATTTCTTGATATCCCCTCACCACCTGAATCTATTGTTACCCACTGGACATTTAGTTATCAGCAGCAGAATACTTCGTTAGGAAACTCCGGTACTTGAAAATCTACTGAAGATACCACTTCTGTAATTTAACACAGCACAATTACTCACCTATCCATAGAGTTGGTGATCATTTGTTGTTTTCCGTGTTCTTTGTTCTATAGGTTAACATTAATTATCTGGTATTAACGAAAGATTTGCAATTTCCCATTTTTCATGTATTTAAGTTAACAGTAGCTATTTAATTATTTGGTATTAACTGTAATTTTATAAATCTTATTTTTCATTTAACCGCAAAGATGTGGCGACAAGCTGCGACAGGCACATACAAAAGACACACACATACAACGCTTTCAGCTATCGGCTATGACCTTCTTCAGAAAATAGAACACTCACGCAACACAGTTGTGTGATTGTGTGAGTGTTCTATTTTCTGAAGAAGGTCATAGCCAATAGCTGAAAGTGTTGTATGTGTGTGTCTTTTGTATGTGCCTGTCGCAGCTCGTCGCCACGTCTTTGCGGTTAGTTGTAAACTGTCCTTGCTATATTATTAATTCCAACCTGGACTTTCCATTATTATATTTTATTTTTCATTTCTTTAGGGTAAAAGTAGTTATTTGGTATTTACAAAAACACTTTAAATCAAATATAGTGAAAAATTGAAAGTACAGTAATACACATATACATTCTGTGTAGATCTTGGTATTTACAAAAACAGTTTTAATTCTCATTACATTTCTTGAAAGTACATCAATTATTCAGATAATTAAAATTATGAGGAAGATGCTGTATGCACACCAATAATGCCATCTGTTGAATACCAAACCAAAATTGGAATAAGAAAATACTGTGAACCCAATAGACAGTATAACCCCAATTTTGCGTGACCTAGATTTAGCGTAAACCCCCATTTAACGAAAGAATTTTCAAGTCCCAAAAATTATTCCATAAGTGAAATGGGATTTTATATTCGTATTATGTCAAAACCCGCATTTAGGAAATGTTGAAATACTCACGTATTTATTATGGTCATGCAAGAATAAAAACCTATGAAAAAGATGTCATAATCTTGTGAAGGACGATTTAAGGCCTATAATTGAGGTTAGATTAGATTAATACTTGTTCCATAGATCATGAATACGACACTTCATAATGATGTGGAACGTGTCAGTTAAATGAAATGTGTCAATACATAATATTACTAAAGTACTAATTTTTATCTAGAAATTCATCTAATGTGTAGAAGGAATTGCCATTCAGAAATTCTCGTAATTTATTTTTAAATGCTAGTTGGCTATCTGTCAGAATTTTGATACTACTTGGTAAGTGACCAAAGACTTTTGTGGCAGAATAATTAACCCCTTTCTGTGACAGAGCTAAATTTAACCTTGAATAGTGTATGTCATCCTTTCTCCTAGTGTTGTAGCTATGCACACTGCTGTTACATTTGAATTCAGTTGGATTGTTAATAACAAATTTCATAAGTGAATATATATACTGTGAAGCTACTGTGAGGATTCCTAGATCCTTAAATAAATGTCTGCAGGATGATCTTGGGTGGGCTCCAGCAATTATTCTGATGACCCGTTTTTGAGCAATGAATACTTTCTTACTAAATGATGAATTACCCGAGAATATGATGCCATAAGAAAGCTGAGAATGAAAATAGGCATAGTATGCTAGTTTACTGAGTTGTACATCACCAAAGTTTGCAATCACCCTAATAGCATAAGTAGCTGAGCTCAAACGTTTCAGCAGGTCTTCAATGTGTTTCTTCCAATTCAACCCCTCATCAATGCATAAACCTAAAAATTTTTGAATATTCTACCTTAGCTATAGACTTCTGGTTGAAGTCAATATTAATTAATGGTGTGATGCCATTTATTGTGTGAAACTGAATATACTGTGTTTTTTCAAAATTTAAAGAGAGTCAATTTACAGAGAACCACCTAATAATTCTCTGAAATACTTCATTGACAATTTCATCAGTTAATTCCTGTGATTCGGGTGTGATAGCGATACTTGTATCATCGGAAAAGAGGACTAGCTTGGCATCTTTACGAATATAGAAAGGCAAATCATTAATATATATTAAGAACAGCAAAGGTCCCAGTACCAAACCCTGTGGCACCCCATGCTTGATAGTTCCCCAGTTTGAGGACTCGGCTGTTTTTTGTATATTATGTGAATTACTTATATCAACTTTCTGAACTCTTCCAGTTAGGTATGATTTAAACCATTTGTGCACTTTCCCACTCATACCGCATTCCCACTCCTCGCATTATAAATCGCAAATTTCATAATGACATATACCGTACACATATCCTGTGGATGAAAAATGGGTCTGTGTGCTCATAAACAAAAAGCCGATGTATGTAACACACAGAATACAAAATCTCTGAAATGCAGTGTGTGAAGTCTAGATCAGCTACATGGTCATACTGTACTTACGTAATATGTTGGCGTTGTGCGTGTCGGCAGTCGTTCGTTAGTGTGTGTGAAGTGATACACCCAAGTTCCGATGAAAAATATTATGACATTAAATTTCTACCACACTATAATTTCCATTGCATATTATCAATGTTTTAAATGATTAGTCTTTTCCAATTAAATCATAGGGCTCAGTAGGTGGATGTGTGGATGTAAATGGTTCAGTTTGTATTGTGAAAAGTAAAGACATACTTTACAAATTTGCAAATTGAAATGATTAGTGTCTTTAAAATATATCATGTGGTTCAGTAGGTGGATTGGTGATCGTAAATGGATCACATGGTACAGTAAAAAATGACACATTCGTAACAAAACAAATCCCACGCACAAACACCATTCAGTGACTTCACGGTGGAGTAAATATTCAGTCAACTACATCTGTTTAATGGCATATCTTGCCATAATCACTCACAACAATACTTACGAACACAACAAACCAGACTGTAGCTTTATATATGGCACTATAAACACATTTAATCATTTCTCACTTCTCATTGGCCCCGTCAAAGTGGCACACCCTTGGCAACACAAAACTTAGCAGGTAGGCTGCCAACCTAAGCATGTTACAGAAGCACCACAATGCTCTCCTTGTTGCTGATAAAGATTTTTTTCTCCCATCACCAGATCTTCCAATACATTGAACAAATCCCGGTAGTTCCGCGAAACGTGTTTAACTTTGTGTTTAAGTGTAGACAGCCTGCCACCTAGTGGCAGAATGATGAACTACAATTTTAGCAGACAGTTTATTCCCCGCTGATTAATAGAAGCCATTCTACAATTAAACTTTCACGAAAATGTATTACTGTACCCTATATTTGAGATTTATTTTTTTGCTAGTATGAAAAGTGTCAGAAGTTTAGGTGCACCTTATATTCGCACTATACATATTCACGTCAATACAGGAAGAAAGTTCTGAAAAAGGTTTGCTTTCTATCAAAACCTCAATTTAAGGTAAACCCCCATTTATATTCGCACCTTATATTCGCACTATACATATTCACGTCAATACAGGAAGAAAGTTCTGAAAAAGGTTTGCTTTCTATCAAAACCTCAATTTAAGGTAAACCCCCATTTAAGGTTACAAAATTCTGGTCCTAGAAAAACGTTAAAAAGGGGTTCTACTGTAATACAAAATATGTACAGTTAATAACTCGAAGAATCAAAAATAATATCTATTATAAAATTAAAGAGGTACATTATTTTTGGTTCTTCAAGCTTATAACTGTACATATTTTGTATTATATTAGGTTGACAGTATTTTGTCTTAATTTTCTTTTGCTAATTTTGGTTAGGTATTCAACAGATGGCATTATTGGTGCATGTAGACAGTAACCCCCTATTTTGCATCTTGCACATCTTCCTCAAAACCTAGGTGTTCTTGATTAGTGTAGAGATTGATCATAACAATTAACAAACACTAAGTGGGGGGGAAAATAAGGGGTGACCTTTTTCCCCACTATGGTCCATAGGTTTTTTTCCTTTATTGTTATTTTAATACTAACATACAAAAATGTCTCTAGGCTGGCAGCAGCCTCTTGTGCAGCTCTTCAGCTGAGTGGTTTGCAAAAATTAATATGAAGATTTAAAACAAAAAATGACAACACGTTAAAACATGAAGTAGTTGAAAAAACATTGACAGAGAAGTTTGTTGGTGTTACAATACATAGCAAGACAATAAAACACACAGTCTGTAAAAATCATTGGGCCACAGTGACTTAATAAAAAAAAAAAAATAAAATAAAATAAAACACCCATAGTGAGAGAGACAACACTGGACAGAGGAGGAAGCACTTGTTTATATGACGGTGGACGCACTGTTAAAATCAGACACTGATACACTGGAGACACAAAGTATGAGATGACGCACGCATCCCAGTCACCACAGGAGTAATCATGGACTAATTTAGGAGGGAGCCTAGGATGGGAAGCGTGGGCAGGGTGGGTCAGTGGTCGAGGGTGAGCAGGACAGGTGTGTGGTCACTGCCTATGATATCAAGGACTTCCGCTGTGACGTGCCCGAGGAGGTTGGGGGACACAAGGACGATGTCAGGGGCAGTGTTGGTTTTGGAGATGGGGCGAGGGAGGGGAAGGATGTCCCCCCGGAGTGAGGTTGTGACAAACTGACATCACCGCCAGAGTTTGGCAGGCTGACAGGAAGAAAGGTTGAGATTGGCGGCAACAACATACGAACAATCAATGTGGAAAGGAAGTCATTCAGGAGGGGAGTGGTGCTGCAGATATAGATGGTGGCAAGGGTAACTATGAGTGATGGGAGAAAGAGACTGACAATCAAGTGCTCAGTAGGAGAGGTTGTAGCCAGAGGGGCTGATGGTGGATTGGCTAATCACCACTCTGCCTCATGCCAAGGGAGGGGGCCCATCAGTGCGATGGAGGAGGTAGGGAGTAGTGCTGATGGGATGACAGAGTTGAAGGAATGTTTCCATCAGAAGGAAGGCATACACATGGTAGTGGGTAGAGGCCGTCAAACGCGGCCTGGCTCCCGCTCGTTCCCGCCAACGAGAGCGGTTGGCGAGACCGCCGCACCCGAGAGCCGGCCGTGCCGAATAATGCAGTCTCGGGAGCGAGAAGACTCGGTACTCCCGGCTGGCATGTAGAACAGCCGACAGCAGTGCGCATGCGCACGGCCAGCCCCCTCACGACGCCGTTAAATATTGCGCCCGTCCGGCACACGTCTACGAGCGTATGTTCACACTGCCGGACGGGCCAAGACGAAAAAGAGTGGGGAAAATTAACTTTTTCGATTTTCAAGTTGTAAAAAATTTTGACGGTATATAATACCACGTCGCATCATTTTATCAACTTATTTTTTCCTTAGATGCTTTGCCTTGCCTTTGAAAAAATAAAAAGTCTACTTTTCATTCCGCCCGAGTTTTTAGTTTCGTAAAGCTCCTCGCTCGATTTTGATGAAAGTATTCGGTTAAAAAATCTGGTTTTTGTACACACGGTAGCATAACATCTTAGCTTTCCAATAAAATATTCACCTTTTCGAAATTCGTAACAATCGTTTTCAAATAATGCTTTTTGTCAGGTATGCGCACTTGATTTACAAATCGTGTATTGAAAAAGTTCGATAGCTGGCAGCTCACTGTTCTATACATTTTAGACCATACATTACAGCGAGTGAAATGGAGCTAAAAGAATAGAAAAGTTTTTGAAATGGTAGTCGCACTGATATCTACCTCCTTTCGCAAGTAATTGCGAGTTATCTGAGCGGCGTCATACCGCGACCGCAAGCCTACGAACTAGGTGTGTGTTGAGCATGGCGTAAAGCACTGCAGCGCCGAAAAAAAAAATATTTGCTGGTCACGTATGTTGGTGCCTCGTGATGTGTTAATAATCCATAACCAGAAAATAGCTGTACCCTAATTTTTCTTGGGTGGCAACCGATTACAATGGACAATGATCTGCTCTGCTTTTATGTAAGGTAATACCGGTACTTAAGAGGTATACAAGTAGTTTATTGTCCACATCGTACAATTGATGGAATACATATTTCGTGTTTCGAACTACAAGAGAAGAAACAATTAATGTAAACTGCGAATTTACTGTTGATGGACTGAAATAAAATTTCTCAAATTCTACTCAATGACTGTCTAGTTGAGCATAATAAACGGAAGAAGCCCAAAAATACACTTACATTTATTGATGCATCTACACCTAAGCTTACACTACTTAGCTGTTGTTGTTGTTGTTGTTGTTTATAGGGGACCAAACTACACTACTTAGCCTTTTATTAATTTTCGCTTTTGTAACTCTCGGAAAATGTACCACAAGGTGAAAGAATTTGGCGGCGGTGGAGTAGCCGAGCGGTCTAAAGCGTCTCGCTGCGGAGCGTGCGGTTGCTCGCCGTGGAGGTTCGAGTCCTCCTTGGAGCATGGGTGTGTGTGTTGTCCTTAGGTTAGTTTACTTAGGTTTAAGTAGTTTGTAAGCTACGGACTGATGACCACGTAGTTTGGTCCGATAGAATTACAAACATTTGAAGATTTTTTTGAAAAAAATTCTATACAGTGTCTCACATAAAAGCGCTATCCCTCAGACCGAGACTAAAGTAGGAGTACAGAACAGTAAAATTAAAGACATTTAATTACGTCCTGATAAGGGATGTTGCAACTTATGTCTATGGGGGGGCGGGGGGTACGTCAGGTGTGTCGGTTTTATGTGGGACACGCTGTACTATGTTTCAGCTCATCTCCACTTTCAAACAAATCTACACGGTTCTCAGACTTTTTATTTATTTTGTTAGGAAGCTGTCTGATAGGAACTGCTTTTCTATGAACATTTCCTGAATCTCTTTTCTTTGTCTCCATGGTACTTTCATACCGATTTTTCTACTTTAAATGAAAGGAAAATGTGCAGATTTTGTTTAGCTTCAGACTTTTGTGTCCCAACTTCGTCGCCGCTTTTTGTCCCAGCCTCGTCGTAGGTGTCGGTGGCCGAGTGGAACGAGACCGACACCGGAACAAAGACAGCATGCTGGTGCAGGTACGGAGGGGAGCAGCCAGAAACTATAAACACTCGAGTAAATTAGAAAGAGATATATATTGCACAGAATGTAACAATACTTAACTTTTACATAGTACTGCCGAATGTTGATACATAGTTGTTAGAGGCCTGCCTAGTGCCTGTACGATAGCAAAGTCTTCACTGGTGCCTATCTGATTACGAAGGTCCTAACTGGTTGCTATCTCCGTCCGAAGTGACCGATGTCTTTCCGTGGTGGCCACGAGCGGGGTTGCAGCAGAGGGCGCTCGTGGCTGTCCGGAGAACGCCGCGCCGTGTGTGCATGGCGGCGCGCGGCGAAAGTAGGTGGCGCGCACTTTGTACTTGTGCGACACCACACCCCTCCCCCCCCAAACCGCCGCGCCGTCGTGGCGTAGGGCTGAGGGCCACGGCGACGGCACTGGGAGGAGGGCCTGGGCGGGGGCGTTACTGGTGGGATGGGCGTCGTAGCTGAGGCTGGGATCGAGACGCCGTCCCGCGCCCCGGCATCCGCCTTGCGATCCTCCAGAGAACCCACCGAAACCTGGGGAAGGGCGCACCCCCCCGCCCAGAGGGAGCAGGTCATCTTCTTCTGAGGTGCGTGGCCCAGGCGGCGGCGGCACGCACGCTCCCGGAGTCCCTCTCGGTGACGCTGTCATCTGCGGCGGCGACAGCGGCGGCGTCGCGGCGATCTCCATCGGGACGATCTCGTAGTCCGGGGACGATCTCGTAATCCGGGGACGAACGATGTGGTTGTGCTCCCTGGCGGTGAACTGGGTCTGGAATCAAGAAACCGGAGACAGGATCGCGCGGCCTATGCAGACGCAATTGGTTTGCGTGGCGCCGCAGCTCCGACCCTGTGGAAGAACGTACAACATACATATTGCGACCGAGCACGCGCTGAATGATGCCCGGCATCCATAGTTTCTTCTTGTTTTCAGCAAACACCCTGTACAACACCGACGTGGTAACCTGAAAATGCGTAGCGCCATACGAACCGACTCGGTGCGTGGGAGGCTGCAGCAGGTGAAGGAGAGTGCGGTGACGGCGGCCGTGTAGCAGCTCGGCAGGAGACGGGCCGTCACGTGGCATGCACCGATACGTAGACAGGAAAATTTGAAGAGCTTGCTGCCGGGAGTGCTGACCTTTCATCTTCTCCATGTGAGACATGAATGTTCGAACGAAACGTTCTGCTTCACCATTGGACTGAGGGTGAAAAGGTGCGGTGGTGATATGCTGAATGCCATTCACACGACAAAATTGTTGAAATTCCGCACTAACAAACTGAGGTTCATTGTCACTGACGATATTTTCAGGCAAGCCTTCGATGCAAAACACTGATGTTAAGGCACTGATTGTACTAGACGCCGTTGTTGAGTTCATGGCAATCACAAAAGGAAACTTGCTGAAAGCGTCTACAACAATTAACCAGCGCGTATTCCAGAATGGTCCGGCAAAGTCAATATGTAAACGTTGCCATGGTCCCTTGGGGCGTGGCCAGTCTGAGAAACGCTGTGGAGGAGCCGCCTGATGCTCCGCACAAACTGTACACTGTGATGTCATGCTCTCTATCTGAGCGTCCATACCAACCCAGGTACAATGACGTCTGGCCAGTTGCTTTGTCCTAACAATGCCCCAATGTCCTTGATGCAGAAGGCGTAACACTTCTCGTTGCAGGGAACGAGGAACAATCACTCTTGCTTGGTCGTTATCGGTATGCAACAACAGTACACCCTGACTTAAAGATAATGCATGACGTTGTGCAAAATAACGTCGAACCAGAGGCCGATCAATGTCTTTGGCTCTGGCAGGCCAACCAAAGCGAACAAAACGTGCTACCACACTTAGGTCTGCATCCGCAGCTGTTTCCTGTGCAACCCGACGAGAGTTCAAAGGAAAGTCTGCGACAGCGGAAGCATCTCTGGAGTCTATCTGACAACATGCCATTTCTGAAGAATCAAATGATACATCCTGGCCAACCGGAAGTCGGGAAAGTGTGTCCGCGTTAGCATGTTTAGTGGTAGGTCGGTACAAAATCTCATACTGATAATTAGACAATATCAAGGACCATCTCTGAAGCTTTTGTGCCGTACGTGGCGGAATCGGCTTTGTGGGTGAGAACAACGACGTGAGAGGCTTGTGGTCTGTCAACAAATAGAATTTTCTGCCATACAGATAATGATGAAACTTTGTGACGCCGTAAATGATTGCTAAGGCCTCCTTTTCTATCTGACTGTAATTCTGTTGCGTCGGCGTCAGTAGCTTGGATGCAAAGGCAATAGGACGATCGTGACATCCAATACGATGCGACAGAACGGCACCCAGACCGTACGACGAGGCGTCAACTGCTAACACTACAGGCTTCTGTGGGTTAAAGGGAATCAAACATGCATCACTGAGTAGTGCAGACTTTAGTTTGTCAAAGGCAACCTGACAATCTTTAGACCATACAAAAGGAACATTCTTCCTACGTAAGTGATGCAGTGGAGCTGCAATCTGAGAGGCATTGGGAATAAATCTGAAATAATAGTTCAGCTTCCCCATTACTGCTTGCAATTCATGCACATTCTTAGGAGGAGGAAAGTCTTTGATTGCTCGAAGATGTGACTGTAAGGGATGAATTCCTTGGGCATTAATCACATGGCCTAGGTACTCTATTTCAGTCTGAAAGAACGAACACTTTGCTTTATTACAACGTAGACCTGCTGCAGTCAAAACTTTGAAAAGGCACTCCAGGTTTGCTAAATGTTCTTCAACTGTACGACCGGATACCACAATATCATCTAAGTAGTTCGAGCAACACGGTACAGAAACTGTCAGCTGTTCCAAAAAACGCTGAAAAACAGCGGGAGCGGAAGAACTGCCAAAGGGTAGGCGTTGAAATTGAAAAAGGCCCATGTGAGTATTAATGACGAAAAACTTTTTTGACTCGTCATCAAGTGGAATCTGTAAGTATGCCTCTGCTAAATCAATCTTGGAAAAGAAACGAGACTGTCCTAATTTGTCCATTAGTTCGTCAGGTCTGGGCAAGGGATAAGTGTCTACAATTGTTTGACTGTTCACTGTTGATTTGAAGTCCGCACAGAGACGAAGTTTTCCTGACGGCTTGGGTATAATTACTATAGGCGAGGCCCACTGACTCGCAGAAACAGGAGAAATCACCCCACTATCTTGCCAACGTTTAAGTTCTTCGGCAACTGAATCACGCACTGCGATAGGCACTGGTCTAGCTTTACGAAATTTTGGAACTGCAGATTCTTTTAAAGTTACATGTGCCACGAAGTCTTTTGCACAACTTAGTTCCGGCGAAAACAGGTCACTATATTTGTCACACAATGCATTGATTTTATCCTGAGGCACTATTGACGAAATTTGAAGCATATCTCTTTGAATTGATAAACCAAACAAGTCAAAAGCATCTAGTCCAAAAATGTTCTGTGTCGATTTGGCCTGAAGAACTACAAAAGCAACTGTTTTTGTTACACCTTGAAAAGAGGCGGGCAGGCTACATGTTCCTAGCACGGGACTATTTTCACCTGTATAAGCTGTTAACACTTGCTGTGACGGCGACAATTTTGGCGAACCCAGAAGTTCATAAGTATCTTTATTAATTAATGTAACAGCGGAACCAGTATCAAGCTGAAATTGCACAGTCTTATTTCCTATGGAGAGATTTACAAAAAGTTAGTGCTTCTGGCGCACAACAGGTGCGCGAATGTGGGCAACGTCTGCTACGGTTTGTGTGCTGCGTATGCGCGGGCCGCGTAGTGAAGGAAGCGGCTCAGACTCGGCACGCAGGGGATTAACAACACTGTCACTACTAGATGGCACTACCGCCGGATCGGCGTCCGCGCAATGCGAGGCTACTGCACTAAAATTACTTTCAGTATCTACAACAAGTCTACTGTCACTAGCTACACAGTACTGGGCACTATTACAAGGAGCAGTTGCAGAAGGCACTATTTTCACTACAGGAATGCACTGTTCATAGTCATTTTGCTTGTCCCGAACCCGTTTCCGTTGCACTGTTTTACGCGCTCGTTGGCGCTTGCTACGTGGTGCACTATATAGTTTTGCCATAGGCGCAGCACTACTTTCTTGAAATTGAGATCCAAGGAAAGCACTGTTCAATTCCACAGCTCGTATAACGTTTACAGAATGAACTGTTCTCGCACTTTGCGAAGCACCGTTTCTAACGTTACTGTTCTTTGAGTTTTGAATTTGCATACACACAGACTGCACATGTCCCGATTTGCCACATTGATAACAGGTTGCGTTGCGACTAGGGCAATGAGCACGCTTGTGGCGAGACACACACTGGGGGCAAGACTTACGAACATTTTTCTGAAATGAGCGTTGGCGCCCGTTATGCAAATTACTGTGTCTAACACTACGGGGCGACCTTTGCGTCGCACTTTTACTCTGGCTACTGTTCACTGTCTGTTCAGCACGGCCGGTAGAAAAATAAGAATCACTAGTGCTATACTGAGAACTACGGCTAGGAAAGCGTCCGTTGCGGCGCACTGAATTTACACTGTGGCTTTGCATTTCTACATCTGCTAAGTCAAAAGTATCATGCGCTTCTATAAGCTGCAGTACACTGTCTAATGAGGGGTCAGACTGTTTCAGAATTGCTGCTCTAATTCTGGGGTCCTGAATATTCTGCGTAATCGCATCCCTCAACATCACGTCACTATACGAAAGTCCACAAGAGCAAGTAAATTTACATTGGCAGGATAAGCCCTTCAATTCCGTAATCCACTCTTGGTGTGACTGCTGCGGTAATTTTTTAAGTCTGAAAAATCGGTATCGCGCAGCGGCTACGAGAACTTTCCTCTCGTAATGAGCATTCAGTGCATCTACAATTTTTTCAAAGTCTACATCACGAGGAGAGGCGTGAGGGAAAAGTTTTTGCAATAATACGAAGGTCCGGGGGCCCACAATCGATAAGAAAAGGTTCTTCACTCTCTGACCTGTAATTTGATGAGCCGCGACGAGTTCTTGAAACTGTGCGAAGTAGTCGCTCCATTCTTCCTCACGTTCGTTGTACTGGCGGAACGTAGGGAGCGGTACAGCGGCAGGTGTGGGCTGCTGATGTGACGGCTGTTGTTGTTGGTGAGCAGCCTGTGCCATCAACTGCGACACGGCCTGCAGTAGTTGAGTGATTTGCGCCGTCTGTAACTGAATAATTTCCATTAAGTTTGGGTTCGGGGTAGTGGCCATGCTGACCGATTAGGCACCGCGCATACAAGTAAATTATAACAAAACACAAATGCAATATGAAAGAGGACACTCTGCAACAAAAAAGTCCACAAAACACGCAACTGAATATGTTCCCCCAAAATTCTTATAATAAGGGTGGGTGGGCGGGAGCAATTTCTACGTGCTCGACTGCTGCTGTCTGGCTGCTGCAAGCGGGCTGATCCAAGGTTCTATCACTCCTCGTCGCCACTTTTGTGTCCCAGCCTCGTCGTAGGTGTCGGTGGCCGAGTGGAACGAGACCGACACCGGAACAAAGACAGCACGCTGGTGCAGGTACGGAGGGGAGCAGCCAGAAACTATAAACACTCGAGTAAATTAGAAAGAGATATATATTGCACAGAATGTAACAATACTTAACTTTTACATAGTACTGCCGAATGTTGATACATAGTTGTTAGAGGCCTGCCTAGTGCCTGTACGATAGCAAAGTCTTCACTGGTGCCTATCTGATTACGAAGGTCCTAACTGGTTGCTATCTCCGTCCGAAGTGACCGATGTCTTTCCGTGGTGGCCACGAGCGGGGTTGCAGCAGAGGGCGCTCGTGGCTGTCCTGAGAACGCCGCGCCGTGTGTGCATGGCGGCGCGCGGCGAAAGTAGGTGGCGCACACTTTGTACTTGTGCGACACCACACAGACACTGCACATAAGTAAAGGATGAGAATCAGGTGTCATTTGTTTCATGTTGTGATTTGGTTTTTCGTTCTTAGTGGGCTTGTGGCCAGCAACAAGGGATCGTCACCCACTGTCAGTGGAAGATCGAAGGAAACATGGGTGTGAGCAATACTTGTTCACTGCCATCTACTTTGAGCCAGCTAACTGTTAATCGATTTTGTAATTTTATTACTATTGTTTGCACACTGTAGTGACTCACAGAATTATATACACATTAGAAATATGTGGTGTGGACCCATCCCATTAATTTCGACTAACATTTAAGAGAGCTTTTCTTTATGTGAAAAATTATACATTTCTGAATTTTTTAATTCATATTACAGAATTAATAGTAATAGAAGAAAAATAAACATGTATTCATAAGTGTAATTGAAAAACAAAATGATGCAGAGAAGTTTCTGCTGAGAGCAGGCTGGAGAGGTGTGATGCTTGTGCTGCAGAAGCAACACCATACCCCAATCGGTTCGTGCCGGCGCCGACTCGCGCCGGAAATATTAAAGATATCGAATGTTAACGGAAGGAAATACTCTCCTAAATAGTAGTCTATATTGATGGGATGAGTGCATTACCACCTATTTCTTATGTTCATAAAATTCGACGGTTCACTACAGTGTGAGAAGAATAGTAATAAAACTAGGTGACCCGTGCAAATACTTTGCAGCATTAGTGGCCAGTCATGTGAAATGGAAATAAGTAAAATTAAATATTTATCATTTAAAATATTTTATAATAGCTATTAACAGTACACAGAATATTATATACACTTGTGTTTTCTTAAATTCATATCAAAACACTTATTTAAAATCAATTATAATTATAAAATAGATTCTTTTAATATATAGGAAAGATAGAGGACCCGTGCGAATAAGACCCATGCGAATACTTCGCACCGTTAGTGGAATCACTAAAACGTTGGGAACACATGGAAGCAAAGTTGAATGTTCACGCATAGCTTTCTTCAGAATCAATCTGTGCAAGTGTTTAAAAGCGCAAATGAAAGATCTTGATCCGTTGAGTATTGTTAGGTCAAAGAGAACTGTGTACTTTATTTAGAACCAAAGATATCGTAAAACAAACCGATTAAAATATTAAGTGCAAGGACAGAAGGATACTGCGTTTGAATAAAAGTAAATGAAGGAGAGACGTAAGTTAATTCTGACACTTGATGACAAATCTGCGAATAAATACCTTTCGTTTAAAGCGAAAATGAAGGAAATGGGTTGGATAGAACGGCCTGACCGAATGACTTTAGTTTACAGCCAGGACATCCCCATAAGAAATACACAGAAGGAAATCCCGCTTGAGTGTAGAAAAAGGAAGACGAGAGTTATGTAAATTGTGGTACTTGAGGAGAAACCTGTGGATGAATACCTTTATTTTTTACACAAAAATGAAGGAAGTCGGCTGACTAGTTTTCGTAGATTCTTTTAATATATAACAAAATCAATGAACTATTAGCTGGCTTGTTGAAGTGGCCAGCAATCGATCTTCTGCTGACAGTGGGTTGGGATTCCTTATTGCTGGAGACAAGCTCCCCCCTTCCCTCGGAAAAAAAAAAGTGACAGACGCTTCTCATCCTTTACTGATCTGTCCTGCAGAGTCTGAGGCTAAAGCAAACCAGCGTATGTTGAAAATTCTAAAGTACCAACCTGCAGACAAAGAAAATTATCTTCAAATGATACAGCAAAATGTTCGTAGAAACGTTGTTCGTCTCAGACAGGTTACTAAAAGCAACTCAGTTCATTCTTACTTTAATCTCATACGTGAAAGTACCGCATTTATGTCAGACACACTGTATACAATTATTTTCACCTTGTGGTAACACATTTTCCAAAAGCTACAAAAGCGAAAAGGTATATATTGTGTGTTAGAAGTAGATGCATCTATAAAATATCTTTTGACTTTCTCGTTCATCTGCAACTAGAAAGCCGTTAACTGTAATGTCAGAAAATTTTATTTTAGTCTATTAAGAGGAAAGTCGCAGTTTACATTACTTTGTTCTTCTCTTCTAGTTCCAAATACAAAAGTATATATTCCATGAATTGTATTATGTGGAAAAAAATCAGATGTATGCCTCTCAAAGTCAAGTATGATCTGCTGTAAAACCGTAGCAGATAGTTGTCGATTGTAATCGGTTGCCACCCAATAAAAATTAGTTCATTACCGTTCTCTGATTATGGATCATTAACACATCACGAGGGACCGACAAACGTAGCCAGCAATTCAGATTTTTCTGCACTGCAGTGCTTCACGCTATGCTCAACACAGGCTGAGATCGTAGACTTGTGATCGCGACCCGAGGGCGCTCAGATAACTCGGAATTACTTGTGAAAGTAGGTAGATATCAGTGCGACTACCATTTCAAAAACGTTTTTGGTCTTTTAGCTCAATTTCACTCGCTGTAATATATGGTCTAAAAATCATAGAACAGTAACCTGCCCGCTATCTAACTTTTTCAATACACGAATTGTAAATCAAGTGCATATACTTGACAAATAGCGTCATTTGAAAACGACTGTTAAGAATTACGAACAGGTGAACGTTTTATTCGAAAGCTAAGATGTGTCACTATAATGTGTCCAAAATTCATATTTTTTAACCGCATACTTTCATCAAAATCGAGTGAGGAGCGTTACGGAACTGAAAACTCGTGCGGAATGAAAATTAGCCTTTTTATTTTTTCACAGCCAAGGCAAAACTAGTAAGGAAAAACTAATTTCATAAAACGATGTAGCGTGGTCGTGTATACCATCAACAATTTTTAAAACGTGAAAATCGAAAAAGTGTATTTTCCCCTTTTTTCGTCTCGGATACGTCCGGCGTACAGTGTGAACATGCAGCCGGCGGCGTGCGCCGACTAGGCTGAGGCGGCTCAGCCAAGCTCAGTTCGGCCCGGCGGGCGCGACGTCAACCCGGGAGTATCGTGACTCGTCCTGCCCGAAACGTCTCGCTCTCGCGAGTGTGACGTCATCGCTCCCCCTCTACCAACCGTTTACCCGCCGTCAGCCGTCGAGAGCGACGCGCGAGCGCTGCGGGAACCGAGCGGGAGTGGCGGCCGTTTGACCGGCTCTAGTAGCGGGAGAGGGCATGCACAAAACGATGCTTGTTGGTGGGAAGGGAACGGATGTTGTGGTAAAGGAACGTATAGGAGTCTGCGAGGGAGAAGGAGGGATGGGAGGTGGTAGTTGTAAAAAAGGGTTAAAGGTGTGTTTAGACTAGGGTAAATAGCTGAGATAAGATAAAGTGGGAGTGGGCACAGTAGAAGATAGCATAGATTTCTAATTGGACGACATAGCAAGCGGCACGGGAGATCTGTTGCAGGGTATGGGGACATTGAAAGAGATGGATGTTTTGAAGGACGGTGGTGACACAATGTACAACATCCTCTACAGTGGAGGGCGAGTACAGGGGGTTGTTTGGATGCACAGGAGGTTCAATAGGACAGACGGGGACAGTGAGTTCAGAAGTGGAGTGGGTGGGGACAGATTTGCATTTATAGGAGAATGTGGGGTGGGGGCCGCCACAGATGTTACAGGTAGGAGGGGAAGTGAGGTTGGGTAAGTGCTTTGGAGGTCAGAGGACCTGCAGTGGGGGCAGGTGGGGGATTATGGCAATTCTGTGTCAAGTGGTCATTGTGAAAGAGCCACCTGGCACAGCGGTAGCATTGGAGTTCGTAGTGGGAGGGTTCCACCTTGTGGTGGCATCGTAAATCAACACCCCATCGACAAGGAGGAGCTCGATGGACGATGCAGATTTGAAAATCCACATCAGGTAGGTGGGGCCGGTGGCATTGTGGATCCGCTTGGTAGACTGGATGGAGATGTCAGGGTGGGTGTTCAATTGTCGCAACACCCCCTCCTCCGTGATGAACAGGCTAAACTTCGTGATCATGGCGGTGAGGGAGGGTAGGTGGCGGGGAAGGTGGTGTTGGCGGGGAGAGAAAGAAATGTAGTACGAGGTCAGAGTAGCATGGTGGCTAAAGTGGATGCTGGGGAGGTGCTGTAGGATGTCAGAATGGAAGGAGGGGCTGGGGGATTTTATTAGTACAGTCCTTATGAGGGACGATTTGGGTGATGGGGGCGGCGGGATAGTACTTGCAGATTTACAGTGACAGTTTTGTTGTCAAGGAAGCGAGGGTCGGGGTGGGAGAGGACAAAGGTGTAGATGTCAGGTTGGGAAGAGGGAGGGTTGGTGGCATTGTGCATGGCATCAGAGGAAGATTGTGGAGGAGGAGGAGGAGGAGGAGGAGCCTTCTCTGTCGAGGCCAGTGCAGGTTCCACGTTTGATGGTTTCCTTTTTTGCACCAGTGGATGTGGAGGAGGAGGGAAGGTGACAGGATCGATGGGGATGTGGCAGGAGGCAGGAACCTGTTGTGGTGGTAACTGTTGTGGCAGAGGCTGTGACGATTCAGCCACCGTGGCACGGCAAGTAGTGATTCTTGCAGGGGAGAAAGGAGAAAATTATGTGGGGCATTGTGTGGGCGGGCAATGGTGGATGGGGTAGGAGGAAGGGTTAGAACCTGGGAGGCAGTGGTAGTGGAAAGGAGGATGGCGAGGGGGACATTGGAGGCATGAGCAGAAGTGCTGCTCCAGGAGATGATAATGGGGGGTTGGGACAGTGAGGTGAACATTACTGTAGTGGTTTGGGTGGTTTTGCCCAGCAGGGCACTACCAGCAGCACGTCCAGGTGCTGAGAGTGATAGCGGACAGCCCTCGGGCAGAGTGCCCGGTAAGGCAATCAGCAGTGGCGATCAGCGGCGGGCTGACCGCAGGGACGGCTGGCAGGGGTGGCAGGAAGCAGCAGCAACAGCAGCAGCGGAGGCTAGCAGCATTCTTACGAGAGCAACAGCAGGAACAGGGGGGAGCAACAGGGTTCAGGTAGTAAACTGAAGTAACTGAGATCAGCCCGGCAGTATCTAAGCTGGGAGACCTTATAGCCGCAAACAGGCCTGACCTTATTAACGATGTCTGTGTAGAGACAGGAATTAGTGATCATGATATCGTCATAGCGTCGATGGTGACCAAATTTCATAAACCAATCAAGAAGGCTAGGAGCGTGTTTTTGTTGGGAAGAGCCGATAAGCAAATGTTACGATCGCACTTAGAAAATGAATGGGCATCGTTTAATTCTGGGACTATGGATGTAGAGGAATTGTAGACAAAATTTAAGTGCATTGTTAATAAAGGGTTAGAGAAATATGTGCCAGTAAAGACGATTAAGGATGGAAAAGATCCACCGTGGTATAATAATAATGTTAGAAAGCTGCTGAGAAAGCAAAGGCTGTTGCACTCTCGATTCCAAAAAAGAACATGCAAATGATGACAGGCAAAAGTTAGTAGAGATTCGTGTGTCTATAAAAAGATAGATGCGTGAAGCATACAATAATTATCACAGCCATACCTTAGCAAAAGATCTTTCCAAGAACCCGAAAAAATTCTGGTCCTATGTAAAATCGATAAGCGGGTCAAAGCCCACTGTCCAGTCACTAGTTGATCATTCCGGGGCAGTAATAGAAGAAAGCAAACGGAAAGCTGAAGTTCTAAATTTAACCTTTAAGAAATCTTTCACGCAGGAGGACCGCACAAACATACCATCATTTGATCAATGTACTAATTCCGAAATGGGGGACATAGCAATAGGTATTTCCGGTGTAGAGAAGCAGCTGAGAGAGCTAAACATGAAAAAGTCTGCTGGTCCGGATGGAATACCAGTTCGGTTTTACAAAGACTATTCTGCGGCGTTGGCCCCCTACTTAGCTTGCATTTATAGCGAATCTTTAATTCAGCGCAAAGTTCCTAGATTGGAAAAAAGCGCAGGTGACTCCTGTGTATAAGAAAGGAAAGAGAACTGACCCATACAATTACAGGCCAATATCGTTGACATCGGTTTCATGTAGAATTTTGGAGCATATTCTCAGTTCGAATATAGTAAATTTCCTTGAAACGGAAAAGCTTCTTTCCATGAATCAGCACGGGTTTAGGAAACATCGTTCATGTGAAACTCAGCTTGCCCTTTTCTCACATGACATCTTGCGAGCCATGGACGAAGGGCAACAGGCGGATTGTGTTTTTCTCGACTTCAAAAAGGCGTTCGACGCGGTGCCACACTGCAGACTACTAACGAAGATACGAGCTTATGGAATAGGTTCACAGATTTGTGACTGGCTGGAAGACTTCCTAAGTAATAGAACGCAGTACGTTGTTCTCGACGGCGAGTGTTCATCAGAGACGAGTGTATCGTCAGGCGTGCCCCAGGGGAGTGTGATAGGACCGCTATTATTTTCTATCTATATAAATGATCTGATGGACAGAGTAAGTTGTAATATGCGGCTGTTTGCTGATGATGCTGTGGTGTATGGGAGGGTGTCGTCTGTAACTGACTGTAATAGCATACAGGTTGACTTAGACAAAATTTCTAGTTGGTGCGAAGAATGGCAGCTAGCTCTCAATGCAGAAAAATGTAAGGTGATGCGCATGAGTAGAAAAAACAACCCCATAATGTTCGAATACAGCATTAGTAGTGAGCTTCTTGATGTTGTCGCGTCGTTCAAATATCTAGGCGTAACATTGCAGAGCGATATGAAATGGAACGAGCATGTAAGGACAGTTGTGAGTAAGGCAGACAGCCGACTTCGGTTTATTGGGAGAATTTTGGGAAGATGTACTTCACCTGTAAAGGAGACCGCGTATAAAACGCTTGTACGACCTCGTCTTGAGTATTGCTCAAGTATTTGGGACCCGCAGCAGATCGGTTTGAAGGAAGACATAGAGGCGTTTCAGAGGCGAGCAGCTAGATTTGTTACCGGTAGGTTCGACCAATGCGCGAGTGTCACGGAAATGCTCCGGCAACTCAATTGGGGATCGCTGGAAGAAAGACGACGTTCTTTTCGTGAATTTCTGTTAAGTAAATTTAGAGGGCCGGAATTTGAAGCTGAGTGTAGTACGATCTTGCTGCCGCCTACTTACATTTCGCGTAAAGATCACAAAGACAAGATAAGAGAAATTAGGGCTCGTACGGAGGCATATAGGCATTCCTTCTTTCCTCGTTCAATTTGGGAATGGAATAGGAGAGGAAATGCCTAGTAGTGGTACAGTGTACCCTCCGCCACGCACCTTACGGTGAATTGCGGAGTATGTATGTCGATGTGGATTGGATGGATCTGTAGGTTCCAGGAATTATCTTATACTAGAGCCAACTACATATTTATGCTGAGAGTTATTTCCAAATCAGAAGACTCAGGTACACTTATTTAAGAGAAGAAGTGAAAAAGGAAATTGAGGTGTAAAGTGAAGTGGGATAGAAAGGAGGGCTGGGTTATTAGTGCGCTCAATAAACATATGATGCTAAGGCAAATTCTTGCCTATTCTCGAGACATTATTGACAGTGCTGCACTCTCTGGTGGCTGGCTGAGTGAATCTACAAGGAAGCATTGAGGCATAACAGTCATAATCGTTGTCTTCTGTACATGCATGTTAGAATTTGTACTTTTTACATACTGGTCTCTAGTACATATTGTAGCATACCTTTATTACTTTTGAATGGAGGATGTGTGATCCAATAATCTTTTATTATAGGACTAGCTGGTACCTGGCGTGTTGCTGCCGCAAAAGAAATAATTGCATTAGCATGTTTAATTATCAATAACAGAAAAAAATATTCATTTATAGTCGGTAATAAATACATTTACTGAAATTTAAGAATACATAAAGAAGACATAAATGACATTCATTTCATTTTGTTGACATCATTATTCAACTGCTTTAGGGTAGACATTATATTTTTTCCCCGTCTTCAGCGAAAACAAACTACTTCTCTACTCTCTCTCTCTCTCTCTCTCTCTCTCTCTCTGTCCGCCTCCTCCACCTACTTCTCCTCACCCTCCTATATATGAAAACATACATATATCCACTAATTTTCATGGGGACTGGTCAAAGTCGCAAGGTACCCTCTGCCATGCTATATTCACTGGCTTGCAGATTATAAAAAAATCTCCTTCATGAAAACATGGTGTGGGGTCTGTTGCCCCTGTTTATCAGGAGCCCGTCATTGGCTGCAAGCAAGGCAATTGGTGAGTTCCTGCACAGCAGCAACTTCAGGAATATTAGAACAGCTGGTAGACCGGCATCAGAAGAGACAAGCCACTATGTCTCCATGCCTCAATTCGATCCCCGCCATCACGGGACACCTCGAATGACTGCACAATATTCAAAACATCTGTCAAAGTTGGGTTTTCAAATAGGAGATCATGTTGTCTCCCCTCACAATCCGGTGCCAAACGCAGAATTGTGTCACAAACCATGACATCCGTGTACGATTCCCGATGAGTAGAGGTAACAAACAAACAGTGGCGACTAAGGCTGTGGAGTTCAGCTGCCCACACATGATGTGATTGATTAGGCTTCTTCTGCGACCGATAAAATTTCGCAAGGGCTGCAGTGACATGCTTACGGAGATAAGAAAAAGCAGACAGCAAATAACACATTTCATCAAAGGACAAATTCGCCAGTTCCTATAAGAGGGCAAGGTGACACAATTACTGATAAATGTGACATGAAATCCATGACAGAAAAAGAGCTATGCACAAGGCGATAGCAGAGACACTAAAGGTTAAGAAGTGTTAGCACAACAATTTTCATAAGAGTTCCAGTCTTCCAGAGAATTGTTGAAATTAGGAAAGGGTGGTGGAACCAGTCGAGCTGCAGGAAACAGCGACGCTGGGGGAGGGAGGGGGACGGAGCAAGACATGACACTGTTGTGACAACAGATGCAATAGTGTCCATGCCTACTGCCCGAGTCGTCGTAGCCATAACCAGCCACTGTATGAACTCAACCATATTTCATACACTAGTCTGAAGTACCTGACCCCACAAAGGGAATTGAAAGTTCAAGATAGGGACAATGTCTGACAAGGTCATAATCAAACAGGTGGGCCAAGAAACACAAGGCATCTGGTGGCTGTGCAGGAACTCACCAATTGCCTTGCTTGCAGCCAATGACGGGCTCCTGATAAACAGGGGCAACAGACCCCACACCATGGAGAGCCATGTGTATGTTTTCATGAAGGAGATTTTTTTATAATCTGCAAGCCAGTGAATATAGCATGGCGGAGGGTACCTTGCGACTTTGACCAGTCACCATGAAAATTGGTGCATATATGTATGTTTTCATATATAGGAGGGTGAGGAGAAGTAGGTGGAGGAGGAGGTGGACAGAGAGAGAGAGAGAGAGAGAGAGAGAGAGAGAGAGAGAGAGAGAGAGAGAGAGAGAGAGAGTAGAGAAGTAGTTTGTTTTCGCTGAAGACGGGAAAAAAAATATAATGTCTACCCTAAAGCAGTTGAATAACGATGTCAACAAAATGCTGACTTTCATGGTGAGCAGTCAATTTGAATGTTTGTTGTAGCATACCCTCTGCCATGCACCTACGGAGGTTTACGAAAAGTAGCCCATGTATTAATTCCAGGTATTAGCTATATTCATTCCACATTTCATTCATTTCAGCGTGAAGAGTAACAAATGTGCTACCCCACCGTAAGGTACCTTCCGCCATGCACTGTATGGTGGCTTCCTAAAGCTATCTCATGCATAATTCAGGGTATAACCTATTTGCATTCCAAATTTCATCCGAAGTCGTCCAGCTGCTTCAGCGTGAAGGGAAAGAAACATATTAATCAATTGTAACATACACTCTGCTATGCACTGTATGGTGGCTCATGACAAGTAGTCCTCTTACTAATGAAGCCGCATACTCTGCCTCCATTCCAAATTTCATTCAGATCTGTCCACCCCTTTCAGCATAAATGAGTAGCAAACATATTAACCCATTGTAAGGTACACTCTTTGACAAAAAACCTGGCCGCCGGCCGGCCGCCGCTGAGCCTAAGTCCGAGCCGATCGCGACATGGGACAATAAAAGTGGCCGCGCTGATTCGCTCTAAGTCTGGCTATCTGCACAATCTGGCAACACTGTAGACTGCGGGAGTTCATACAGTACTTCTTGTGTGCTGTTAGGAGTGGTGTAGGTCAGCTACATCCGTGGTCCCGCGGTAAAGTGCGTGACTTGCAGGTGAAAGTATTAGCGATCGAAACTGACTGTTGACAAAAATTTTAAATTCACGTTACTCGTGCGTACTGATGCCACATGTGTAAGGGAAGCATATGCGTAACGTATTTCATTTTTTGATACACTGTTAATAACATTTCGGCTGGATAACACTGTTGCCTCTGGCCGCAGCACTTGGCAGAGCTCTCCGCGGCCCACTCGCCGGCAGCAGCGGTGGCGGCGCTACACAGCGCTGCCTCGCCCTCTGCCCACAGCGCCTGCTGCCGCTCATCGCCCTGGATATGTTAAATGTGTTGCTGAGTGGTGATCCACAAAAAAAGGTTGCGATGTGTATTTCAGACACGATATCAGGAGCATTTTGAATGATGATCATACTATTACACTAATACATAATACATTAGAGAGGCAAAACATTTTCATAGTCATTGATCCAATCAAATGGCACTCTACGATGTTTAACACTTATTTCTGGTTTAAATCGCGATCCTTTTCCTTTCAGAAAACCCCTCATGTAATTTGTTATTTCATCACTTCATATGTTTTCATCAAGACACTGTGCGGAACTGCACTACAATGTTTAGTGCCGTTGTTTGATTCCTTATGGTAAATGCATGAGCTAAATTATGTGAATACGTTTCAGCGCACGTTATAAAGCAACACAGCCACACTGAAAGGTGTCTCATTTCTACAGCAGATATTTTGCATGAACAAACTATATTAATCATTATGTTCACTTCCGCTGTAAGCATCCCCTAGCATGTGGGTCCTAAGGAAATAGTAAAAATTCCCATCCAGGGAAGTCAATTCGAATTCCTTCAAAGGCGTTTGTATGGTGAACCAAAAAAGACATCTAATTTCCGTAATTTGGAGTCGACCTTTCTGAAAGCCTTATTGTATAAAGCTTTTCTTCTGATTCCATTAAAGAGTTTCTTCTTGCAATCTGCAGCGTATAAAGTAAAATAAAACAAAGTGAAACGGAATACCACCGCCAGAACTCACTGTCTCCAACCAGGATTAGAACTGCCGACCCACAGCTCGGTTGCAGCGCGAGACACGAGCAGAACCACACAGCCAACCACACGCTGCCGGCTGGTGCCCTCAGTCTCTCACATATTCAATGCTGAGCCTCTAACGTATCTCGAAAGTTAACCTGAAAGTCACCTATGCGAATAAAAAAATTCCTTGAGTGCAAAAGTTAAATTTCTGTCTCTCATATCACATGGGCATTATACAGCATGAGTCATGAAAGTAGAAGAGGAATGTCAAGTGAACTTAGCTAGACAACTCAGTACCACTTGCGGAAGTAACTGCACTGTCACAGTGTTGCCAAATATTAGCAACGATGTTGCCAGTTCTTAGCTGTACTAGGAAGACCTGTGTAGCGATAAGCGACGCAAAATCGCCCTCGTCTCATACGGGCTTCAAGAGGGAAGTCGCGGATTTTGGTTAATACGCGGCGCAATCTCCTGATAGTTTCCATCGTCACACTTTAGGATGCAGAGATTTAATTCGTCCAATGAGGCCGAAACCAGCGTTCATATATTTTGTAACTTAACGGCATTATGATATAATTTCAGCAAATGACTAGAGAAGTGAAACATACTGATATTGTTCCCACCCCCTAAAAACAGACTAAAACAATTACTTTGTTAGATTTCAGCAAAAGCTACTTTGTTTTTAATTTTTCGTGAAAAGTTACTGTAAACCAACGTTGTTTCATCCGTCACGAAAAACTTCGCATCTGGAAAGTGACTGCGTTTCAAAATGCACCCTTACGACCGCACAAGTAATATTTCACGTGTTGGTTTGTTTGAAACCCAGAAGAAACATAATCAACTGATTAAGTGTGCAACACAGTAATTAGTTCATTTGGGGATTCAGAAGACAGGATACTTAAAATTACGGCCATGAACACAGAAACTAAACTGTGTATGTGAGAAATGTGCAATTCTGAGGGTTTTCATCTGCAAACATATACATATAATCCATAGACTACTAACCAGCTTATTGATTTCACATTGTTACAGCCTTGTTGGCCCAACAAATGATGATGAGAATCCGAATCCATGTGTATGATGGATTCTTCGAATTATGCCACCCAAGACTTGCATGTGTTGTTGCTCAGTATCTGTCGTCACGATAATAACAGAAATGATTACAAATTTTTTGCCTACTTTTTCATATAGTTGTATTTTCCGTAAAACCACACATTCTTTCCGGTCTCTTGGCCACATGGGAAAGAACGCTTTTGCAACTGAATTAATGATAATAATGATAGTAATCAATGGCGTTTACCTCATTACAGCAGAATGATAACGATTACAATAACAATAGAAAATGCCGATCTCTTGGTTGACACACTGAAATGAGTTTTGGTATTTGGTTGCTGAATACCGTTTAGGACATTTTTCAGAGGAGAAAAATAAATCTAAAGCCACACACATCACTAGTACAACGATATCTCACTAATCAACTATGCTTCCTGTAACTCAGGAGACGAAAATAGCGTCACCGACCTAAATTGAGAGTACTGGTTCAGTTGTCTTGACAATTGTTGGCAGTTAATACATTCCCGACATAAACCACATAATTGTTTGCAATTTAAACAGGGGTCGACCTTCCTGCGGTCGAAAATTTAGTTCAGGATAACAGAGTCATATTAAGTCAATGACCAAACTCATATCCTCAAGAATATTGGAAAATACCTCGAATGCTGGAAATGAGGAAACGATCAGAGTTGTCTAGCGTTGTAAGCAATACTGCCAAGCAAATACAAGAACTTCTTGGGCATCCCACAATATCCTCATTCATACAAACAGCATGCTAACTGGCTTTTAGCCATGCTGCGCTACCAAAGGCCATTCTAAGTAAGGCTTCAGTCCGAAAGCAGACAACATCATTGAAAAATGCTAATGAATAGATGACTTACACTCATCAACTTCCGGGGAGAGTTTCTTTTAACAAAACGAAGAAACTGCAAAACGACTACTTTCTCCAAAATTCCTACGGACTGTTGTCCCAAAATGGATGTATATACGTTCAGTCTTGTCATACGCGGTTCACATTCCAGGAATATCACAAAAATGAGTATCTGGCGTGTACCGTCTTAGAGCAGCTATTACGCAGTTTTTACCGATAATCATAAAACTGACAGACGGGTTTTGCTGCAGAATATAGCGACTTCTATTAGGTCCGCGTAACCTTTCCCGACAAGAAACTGTTTTCTTCGTATAATGATGCCCCTGTTTAGGTGAATTATAATGTTACTTGTTGCTTCAGAAGACCTTTTTGTATTAAATATATTTATCTTTGCAGGTGCTTCAAAGTAATTGTAATAATTAGTTTCCCTTCAAATTAATCCATTTATTCGATGTATTATTTGTAAAGTAATTGCAACCGCAAAAAGTGAAATTGTACTATAAACCAAACAGTTTGGTTACTTTAGGTCTGTCGTCCATGGGCAGACCGCTTCCATCTGAAATCTCCACGAAAGGCAGAGAAGCGGACGGTTCTCTGTCATAGTAGAGTTATGCTCGGGTAGCCGGTCCTCCGTGGGGAAGAGATGTAATTGTGTGTTGAAGAAAGAAGTCATATCTAAGAAACCTGCCTATTATGTTTATTTTTCTCCTATATTTATTTTTTTCAGGCTTATATTTGCCTTTACTTGTCACAAAATAATTACATATCTTTTTCTCTGCAAGTAGCATTACATTTTCCGTTGTCTCTAGATGGATCATGCTTTGTCTCTGCCGGTCCCAGATCTCACGCCGACAGAAAAATGTCCTCCACATCATTCATTTCGCAGGAGGCGGTCGTATATTTACCACTGGTATATTTATTTGTACGAATATTGTTCGCAAGTGTAAATAGTTTGCTCTTGCTGTTCGTCTCCAATTCCCTATAATTCTCCTCGTGGAGTGGATGAACTGTGCTTTATTATTGTTAGTACCATTAGTTTTTATTTCAAGTTGAGCTTTGAATTTGTATTTTTTATTACCGTTACATTTGTTTGTTGATTATGTTTGACAATATTGAAGGTCAACAAGTTCTCATATCAATTAACATAAGCGTGTTAGAGCTAATGTATAACGATCATTTTTGTCTTGTTTCATCTGTACAACTTCCTCTCAAAATGTGGATCACTTCTTTTTACACCCTTCATTTGAAACCGATATGTAGGCAGTGGACATTCACGGATTACTCATTTATTAATCATTGATAATGATAATTAGGATCAGATTTATTTACAAATTTTGTACTCAGTCCATTTAATTAAATTACAACCCTCCGCATTCTACGGCATCTGTTCTAAGGATAAGAGATACGTCAATACGTTTATTTACTATCTTTTAACAAGCAACACTGCAATTGCTTTCCATAATATTGATTTAAACCGTGGCACAATTCATCGACCAATTTTAATCGTTGTAACACGTATTTATCAGGTTGCTTTATTGTCTATTGTGTGTTTCTTACAAATTTTACAATTGATTTTATACTAACGATAGGCCAGAAACTTAATTAACGTAACTCAGAAACGTGTGACAATGCAATATCTACTCGCGTTCATTTTTGCGAGTTGGTGCAGTGGTAACACATTGGATTCATATTCGGCCATTTGGATTTGAATTTTCCATGATTTTGCTAAATAAGTCTAGGAAAATGGCGGAATGGTCCCTGCGGCAGTGTGCGGCCGATTTCCTTCTACATCCTTATCACAACAATCCGTAACCTTCCTTCTTTCTTTCGTGTCTAGTGTGTCATATTTTGTTTATGTTTCAGTGTGTTGGTACAAATTTTGCAGTTCATTTCAAACCTAATTCTCACTGAACAAGAGACCTTAAACTTTCAACTCAACTTAGAACTGGATGGCACTGCTACATTAAAGCCATTTCTTAATTGGTGTGTGGTGGAGGGCACTTTTTATACAACTGCTGTTTCCTCCTGTTTCTCTTCCAGTCGTGAATGGTTCGCCGTTAAAACAATTTCTGGTAAGACTTAATGTGAGTTCATATGGCCCTATCTTTTACCTTCGCGAGCTTTCCATGACTAATACGTACGAGGGGTAAGGTGAATTAGAAATAAAACAGATTTATCGAATGTCTCTGTTGTATTCTCATGCAAACGTTTGAAACTGAATGAAAAATTTCATACATACAAAATTTGAAAAGTGTAAAACAATCATTTAAATGAAAAATGCTTGTAACATGGTTTTAAAAATAGACTAAGACGTATAAAGTAACTTTTTCCACTCGAAAATTGCTACCACGTTGAAGATAATTCCAAAAAAATTTCGAATTTTTAATAGCTATGTCAGTCATCATAGTAACACTGGAACGTAAAGTGTTCTTGCTTCATGAGTAATGCTAGCAGTAACGTTTAGTCGCCATCGACTTGAAGGGTAATTTGTTTCATTAACATTCTGAAATCGATAAGAGTTATGACGCGGTGGCGGCAGCCACGGTAGTTTTGGTAAATGCGGCACAACGAGCGAGCGAAGGCGCGCGCATTTGGAAACGGAGAAGGCGGAGCGCGCCTGCTGGAGGGAAAGGATAGTTGTCGTTCTGAATAGACGAAGCCATCAAACGGAGTCTAACAGATGTTCGGTAGACCTCCCCGAACTTTCGCGGTTTGACTGTAACATAAGAAATAAATGAAATTCACGAATTGCATTGAATGGTTAGTAAATTAATGTCGTCCGCTATCTGCCGACGATACCGCTCGAATGATAATCTATCGACGTGAGATACATGGAACCTAAAAGTCGCCATAAAGTGTGTACTCTGAAACCTATCACCGCGCTGTAGCGAGCAAATTGCAACTAAAACTATCTCTTCAACGCATTCTGCCATCAGACTACGTAACATTTTATGAAATCAACGAGGCAGGCAATAGTAAGACAGGTTCGAAATCTATCGAGCATATCAAAGAACGTGCTATAAATTAGCGTTTGATTCAAATGGAACGCTATTTAACATAGCAAGATGTTCTATCAATAACAGGTCGCTTGTAATTTCCATATTGACCTGCCGACATTTTATTTTATCAGAAAGCAAACTCTAAGGAAACGACAGAATTTGAGTATTTACGAAGACTTTTCTGCGACAAATTGTGCGTCTTTTTGTTATTTAATGGAGTAAAGTAAACATAACGATAAGGCCTACCTAGTATACAACCATAAACCGAGAAACAAAACTGGAAAAACTCTCAATGAGGTACTTACTCTTTTAAAATAGCTGGCCACATGGCACATAAGCAATTTGGAGGGCACAGTGTCTCGAGCATGAGTGGAATTACGGATCCTAACATGCTACAAAAACTCGTTCATCAGGCCACCAATGTAATCCAGATTTTCCAACGTCGTAGCTAGGGTCTATTGTTTCGCAACTTTGGCATCATGTAGATGTGAGTCTGAGTTGTAAATCTGCAAACAGTTGACTTTTTCTCGTCACCTCCATTAAATATTCTGTAAAATTAATATCAGAATATGCACATTGTAGAAGATGAATTGTGTTCAAGAAGGTCGTTTCATACATTAACTACTCCTACTCTCTTTCACGTTGCGAGCAATCTGCCTCAGCTGTGAGTAGATCAATGAGGTAAGGTTTATAGCAGTAATGTGAAGCTGTATAATAGTCACTTTCTAAACACCTATCTTATTTCGAAATCGGGTCAGTTTTGTTGCAAAAGCTGGATCTTATCAATTCATCTCGTTATGTCTTTCAAATGTTCAAATGTTTGCCAGGCTTAAGGGACTTAACTGCAGGGTCATCAGTTCCTAATCATACAAACTATTTGTGAACCACCTTATATTAAAGACGACACAAACAGCCATGCCCGAGAGGGGATTCCAACCGCCGACGGGGAACGGCCTCACGCATCGTAGCATAGCGCCTCGATGCGCTCGGCCGCTCCGCCGCGGCGTTACGTCTTTAAATTATCCGCTTACTGTCAAACAAAAAACCATTCCTGCCAAATGTCTCCTGGCAACCTCATAGTAGATGCAATAGCCACCTACTTCAAGAATATCAAGTGACATCACAAACAAAACGACGGAACATTTTCTTAAATGAATTTATCTGTTGTTCTAAAATGATGGTAAACTTTTAAATATTGATAAAACAACTTACTTATAAATTACTTCAAATGTTGTCATCACATAAAGTAAATAATAAATTATGAAACCGCATCAGTTGTTTTTTAATTAAGATCCTTGGTTTACAGGTCCACGACCGTTTTCATGTTAAATATTTTTCATATGAAAAGTCATTACAGAGACCCAACGTTCAAATCACTTTCATCTGTCATGGAAATAAAATTTCATTAAATAGGCCCGGATATATGGAACCAGTCCAACAGAAATTATTACTGTCGTTCGGAATAAAATCCAACGACGTTAAAATGTGGACAATAGTCGCGTAATTTTGATTACTTTATTGTCCAAGAAACCAGTAGATTGCCGACGAAGTGAAGGTGTCGAAACTAAAGAAGACTGTCTAAAGAATCGAAAAAACAGATAGAAGACGCATTTGTATTTTGTTCATCTTTGCATCAAGTATTACGAGAACGTAAAAAACTTACTAATATGCACAACTACCCACTTTCTCTACTTTGTTTCAGTTTCAAGAGGACTAAATTCAAAACATGCTTATCTAAATATAATTTGTTTATTACACTGCGTCGATGTTTTGGGTACATTTCCATAATAGCTGCTCATTCAGGTAATATACCTTGAATGTGAGACGCGCATGAAAGAGACACAACGTAGATATAGACCGTTTTCGAACTACAGTGTCTAGTATCATTGGACAAAATGATCGTTCGCACTATTTTTTCGTTTTGCTACAAAAAGCTCTCACTGAAAGTTGGTGAGGGTAAGTGGTTGACACCTTTACTGTTTAGTGACGGATGGGGCAACGTTCATTTAATTAATGTAGAAATCTGACAAAGTAATTGTTTTAGTCTGTTTTTAGGGGGTGGGAACAATATCAGGATGTTTCACTTCTCTAGCCATTTGCTGAAATTATATCATAATGCCGTTAAGTTTCAAAATATATGAACGCTGGTTTCGGCCTCATTGGACGAATTAAATCTCTGCATCCTAAAGTGTGACGATGGAAACTATCAGGAGATTGCGCCGCGTATTAACCAAAATCCGCGACTTCCCTCTTGAAGCCCGTATGAGACGAGGGCGATTTCGCGTCGCTTATCGCTACACAGGTCTTCCTAGTACAGCTAAGAACTGGCAACATCGTTACTAATATTTGGCAACACTGTGACAGTGCAGTTACTTCCGCAAGTGGTACTGAGTTGTCTAGCTAAGTTCACTTGACATTCCTCTTCTACTTTCATGACTCATGCTGTATAATGCCCATGTGATATGAGAGACAGAAATTTAACTTTTGCACTCAAGGAATTTTTTTATTCGCATAGGTGACTTTCAGGTTAACTTTCGAGATACGTTAGAGGCTCAGCATTGAATATGTGAGAGACTGAGGGCACCAGCCGGCAGCGTGTGGTTGGCTGTGTGGTTCTGCTCGTGTCTCGCGCTGCAACCGAGCTGTGGGTCGGCAGTTCTAATCCTGGTTGGAGACAGTGAGTTCTGGCGGTGGTATTCCGTTTCACTTTGTTTTATTTTACTTTATACGCTGCAGATTGCAAGAAGAAACTCTTTAATGGAATCAGAAGAAAAGCTTTATACAATAAGGCTTTCAGAAAGGTCGACTCCAAATTACGGAAATTAGATGTCTTTTTTGGTTCACCATACAAACGCCTTTGAAGGAATTCGAATTGACTTCCCTGGATGGGAATTTTTACTATTTCCTTAGGACCCACATGCTAGGGGATGCTTACAGCGGAAGTGAACATAATGATTAATATAGTTTGTTCATGCAAAATATCTGCTGTAGAAATGAGACACCTTTCAGTGTGACTGTGTTGCTTTATAACGTGCGCTGAAACGTATTCACATAATTTAGCTCATACATTTACCATAAGGAATCAAACAACGGCACTAAACATTGTAGTGCAGTTCCGCACAGTGTCTTGATGAAAACATATGAAGTGATGAAATAACAAATTACATGAGGGGTTTTCTGAAAGGAAAAGAATCGCGATTTAAACCAGAAATAAGTGTTAAACATCGTAGAGTGCCATTTGATTGGATCAATGACTATGAAAATGTTTTGCCTCTCTAATGTATTATGTATTAGTGTAATAGTATGATCATCATTCAAAATGCTCCTGATATCGTGTCTGAAATACACATCGCAACCTTTTTTTGTGGATCACCACTCAGCAACACATTTAACATATCCAGGGCAATGAGCGGCAGCAGGCGCTGTGGGCAGAGGGCGAGGCAGCGCTGTGTAGCGCCGCCACCGCTGCTGCCGGCGAGTGGGCCGCGGAGAGCTCTGCCAAGTGCTGCGGCCAGAGGCAACAGTGTTATCCAGCCGAAATGTTATTAACAGTGTATCAAAAAATGAAATACGTTACGCATATGCTTCCCTTACACATGTGGCATCAGTACGCACGAGTAACGCGAATTTAAAATTTTTGTCAACAGTCAGTTTCGATCGCTAATACTTTCACCTGCAAGTCACGCACTTTACCGCGGGACCACGGATGTAGCTGACCTACACCACTCCTAACAGCACACAAGAAGTACTGTATGAACTCCCGCAGTCTACAGTGTTGCCAGATTGTGCAGATAGCCAGACAGAGCGAATCAGCACGGCCACTTTTATTGTCCCATGTCACGATCGGCTCGGACTTAGGCTCAGCGGCGGCCGGCCGGCGGCCAGGTTTTTTGTCAAAGAGTGTACCTTCCGCCACAAATCATACAGTAGCTTACAAAAGGTAGCCCATGTATTAATGCAGGGTATAAGCTACTACTGTTCCAGATTTCATTCATATCTGTCCAGCAATTTCAGTATGAAGACATAAGAAACGAATTAATTAATTAATTGTAAAGCAACCTCAGCCATGCACCATAAGAAGTTTATCTTAGTATGCTAATAACCTCCGCGCGAATGCAAGCAATGAGTTGACAAAGTTTTATTGCAATCGGGTGTATGGTATGGCCGTGCATAAAATACGAACAAAAAAACAGACAAACAAACATTAACTTTTATATGTTAAATTACAACTGAATTTGTGGGGGAGCGGATTGATCTCCTCCTCCAAACATGTACCAAATTTGGATGAAATCAGTCCAGTGATTAAGGAGATATGCACAACATTGTAGCGTGATGCAGCAGTTTTGCATGCATTTCATTGTTTATAATGTCATATATCCTGAAGTACATGTCGTACAGTGATATAATTATTCCTATAACCTTTGCAAAAGTGCAAGGAATATGCCAAGTCTCATTGCAATCAAATGAAAGGTATGGCGTCGCATAAAATACATCATATAAACATCAATTTTGATATTATTTTTTATTTGTATTTATTTTCAAACTTGCATTAAGACCATACATTGGTAACAAAAAGTTCCCCAATGATTCGGTACGCTTGGTATGCATCAAAGCTGACAGCCAAAAATCTGACCGAGCGAGGTGGCACAGTGGTAAGACACTGGACTCACATTTAGGAGGATGGTAGTTCAAATCTACCTCCATCCATCCAGATTTAGGTTTTCTGTGATTTTTCTAAATCATTCCAGACAAATGCCTGGATGGTTCCTTTGAAAGGACATGGCCAATTTCCTTTCCCATTCCCTCCCAAATATCTGAGTGTGAGCTCCGTCTCTACTGACCAAGCTCTCCACAGGATGTTAAACTCTTAGCTTCCTTCCTCTCCCAATAATCTCAATGAATGCAATGATGTTGTATAGGACTCCAACTGGACATTAATGCAAATAAAGGACTTCAGAATGGATATTACGCAATACTTACCCTGTTATGCCACACACACCAGCTTAAATAGTGCCCGGTGTTATGTGTGCTTGTGACCAGCCACCAGATGCCTTGTGTTTCTTGGCCCACCTGTTTGATTATGACCTTGTCAGACATTGTCCCTATCTTGAACTTTCAATTCCCTTTGTGGGGTCAGGTACTTCAGACTAGTGTATGAAATATGGTTGAGTTCATACAGTGGCTGGTTATGGCTACGACGACTCGGGCAGTAGGCATGGACACTATTGCATCTGTTGTCACAACAGTGTCATGTCTTGCTCCGTCCCCCTCCCTCCCCCAGCGTCGCTGTTTCCTGCAGCTCGACTGGTTCCACCACCCTTTCCTAATTTCAACAATTCTCTGGAAGACTGGAACTCTTATGAAAATTGTTGTGCTAACACTTCTTAACCTTTAGTGTCTCTGCTATCGCCTTGTGCATAGCTCTTTTTCTGTCATGGATTTCATGTCACATTTATCAGTAATTGTGTCACCTTGCCCTCTTATAGGAACTGGCGAATTTGTCCTTTGATGAAATGTGTTATTTGCTGTCTGCTTTTTCTTATCTCCGTAAGCATGTCACTGCAGCCCTTGCGAAATTTTATCGGTCGCAGAAGAAGCCTAATCAATCACATCATGTGTGGGCAGCTGAACTCCACAGCCTTAGTCGCCACTGTTTGTTTGTTACCTCTACTCATCGGGAATCGTACACGGATGTCATGGTTTGTGACACAATTCTGCGTTTGGCACCGGATTGTGAGGGGAGACAACATGATCTCCTATTTGAAAACCCAACTTTGACAGATGTTTTGAATATTGTGCAGTCATTCGAGGTGTCCCGTGATGGCGGGGATCGAATTGAGGCATGGAGACATAGTGGCTTGTCTCTTCTGATGCCGGTCTACCAGCTGTTCTAATATTCCTGAAGTTGCTGCTGTGCAGGAACTCACCAATTGCCTTGCTTGCAGCAAATGACGGGCTCCTGATAAACAGGGGCAACAGACCCCACACCATGCAGAGCCATGTGTGCCCAATGTCTCCTTGTTCTTTTTTTTTTTTTTGTGCATTACTACTGGACAACCTGCCCTAAGTGTTGATCGTTTGTAACAGTTGTCATAAAGAAATGCCACAGGACCTATGTGTGCTGTTCGCGGCCAGCTTCTGAAGCTAATTTTGTGGGTAGTTTACAGGCCTGCCCTGATAATTTGTTTGTCAATGTGTAAATGCTGAAGTTTATCTAGAGAAGTTGCAGCAAGAAGGGTTACTGCCTAACGACACTCCTCTCAGACAAGAAGTTGCACTAACTTGGTGCTCTGCTATCCTTGGACCTTAAAGGTGTCGGACTTCTTCTCTAGGCAGGTATTTCATCACCTCATTGAAGTTTCATTAATTGAAAAAGGAACAGAGGGAAAGTTACAGATCAAATTAGGCAGAAGTGTGGAAGAATCTGTATTCAGAAAGATATGATGAATTTGAGGTAGCCCTGTTGCTTGTTTAATATTATTTCACAGATGAGACCATGTTGGCACGAAACCACTTTGCTGTGGGACAAGGAAATATTAACAATAACCAATAAATGAACACACTATAAAAAGATACATTTGTAGTCCCTAGAGAGAGAGTGGAGAATTGTTGAACCAGAGAGTATGTCTCTAGCCAGGAAATTCGTATTACTATGACAAGAGCAGGGGCCAAACGGCCAGGTCTACCTCATTATAAACTAAATGGTAAGTGCATCGGATGTTTGTGTAAAATTGCTCATTAGCCATTTGCTTCCCCACATCAATTATTTTAACACACATGGACGTTCCTCAAAGTCACCTTCTACACAATTAACTTATATGGTGGTAACTTCCGCCCTAGACTATATGTGCGGTGAATCCTTCCCAGCTCTGCAAACAAATGGCAGTGCGTGGCTGTCTCCCGAGTACGGCAGACCAGTTTGCTTCTGCTATTCAAAAGTAATCCCTGTAACCAACGTTACATGTAGGGGACAGGAATTGTTGGTGGAGCTTCACCCCTACAGGCAGTACAGTGTGTCTGACACTCAGGTTGGGACATGGGACATCTGTTTGGGCGTGTGACTTGGCTTCAATTTTTGATGACTTGCTTCCACGTTCTAGGCCAGTTTGTGACTTGTAAGGCTTTCTTGTGGCTTATGTTTTCTAAGGCGACAGTTTATAAGTCATAGATTTCGGCTTGGCTTTCACAGTTCGTAGAGAATGGACGAGTTCTAAATTTTGTCATCCCAGTATTAAATTTAGGTTGGTAGGCCTGGTACTTCTTTCTTAATGAATAAGATTATGTTTTTCTTGGATTTTTACACTGTAATATTGGTTCTGTGCATCTATTGAAACTTAAAGCCTTTCTGCAATGTTTGAACATGAAATTCTGTCACTCAGGGTCTGATATTGAATAAACTGATATTTTGAATAATTAAGTCCCGGTAGTTCAGACAGTTTGAAGCCAGTCACAAAAGATATTATTTATGCCTGATATTTTCCCATCAAATTGTTCCTTGAATTATTCTTTAGTGAGATTTTATTCAAAGTCTCTCCTAATTGAAACTGTTAAAATATTTTTCACACACAAATTAAGTGATTTATTACAAAAGTCAAAGATATTATCACAGGTTCATATTTATATTAATCATGGACTATGTCAGGAAACTAAATACTTGAATAACTGTTTGAGACACTTTTTAAAGTTTCACTAATTCTATATTCTGTAATTAACAGTTACAATGAAATTAGTTTAACAAAAAGCACTTCGAACGTTCACTAGACGTGACTATGTTTCGTAAAAATTCTCATTATATTAAAGTCTCTGGTTAGTATTACATTGTCCACTAACTTTAATTCTTCAAGATAAGGTTTTACTGTCAATTCCTTAAACTCGCAAAATAAGTTCAAGTTCAAGCATCACTAATATGAATCAGTCTATTAACAGGAAGCAGAAATTTCTAATTCTTCCTTTCTAACCTATTCCGATCAAAAGTCCAAAGATCTTGCAACGCAATAGCGTATGATCTGGATACTAAAGTTTATTGTAATAAATAAATAATTGATCGGATCCCTGTCTATCTTGAAAGGACGCCTGTCTCATACTTCGAAACTAATTACAGAAACATAGCTAGTTACAGAGAGATATGAACTCTGAGGGAACTAAGCACAGAGAGAGCGAGTAACCCAACTGTGGGTACTATTTATAATAGCAATCTCATAAATGATCTCTGAAATACAAGGTGTTTTGACCCTCTTATTCCCTGGACATTGCTATTCTGAACTACACTGATATAGTTTGAACTTACCAAAATTTGGAGAAATGTGAAAGCTCTGCCTCTTAAAAAATAATAAAAATTATGAAATGATGAAAAATGGTGTTTCTAATGATATGATCACGATGGGGTGTACAGGTGCGGGACAAAGCTGGTATGCCTCCAGCAAGGCATGGCTTCTCCTTGCTTTTGAATTTAATAGCTATGAACTGTTTGAGGAAATTCTCCATTTTGAGCAATTTCTGCATTAACCAGATGCATTTTATTTTTCTGCATTAACCAGATGGGTAATGTAGAAATCACTCTGTCCCCTCCATTTGGTTTGCTTACGTAGACGACATTGTTCTGTGATACTCCTTGGTTGTTAAAAATTAATACAATGGCCTAAATTAATGAATTTACTTAAGCATCTTTTTAATTAAGGATCTGTCCAGTCTGTTATTGGTATCAAGGAGTTCGTAGTTTTACTGGCAACTCAAATCTGTGGGCAGAACAACATAATTTTATTTTTCTCTCTTTCTTTGTTATGGCACAGTCATGCCTCCTCCCACTCTACCTACCTGCACACTGTTGCCTACTCTCCCCCTTTCCTCTCTATTCAACTCCATCTCTGTCCATATCTTCTTCCTCTACTTTGATATAAATGATGATTATGTATTTATTACAGTCTTCCAGTGGTCCATTTCCCATTCCCTCATATCTGTTCCTCTACTTCTCTGTTTTCCATAATTTTCTCCCCCAATTCACTGCACTAACTCCTCCTCCTTCTCTTTCATGCCATATTATCCCCCCCCCCCCCCCCCCGCCAATCAATCTTCGCATAAATCTTTCTCCATGCTTCTCCTGCCCATCAGTGAAAAAGTAATTGCAATAAATTCTGATGCTGTTTTATCAAAGTACCACCTGCCAGACAGTTTATGTTTTCTTGTGGAGTATAAAAACCTTTCCCTTGAAAACATAAATGTGTATGCCAATTGCCACGGTGATTGTTGGTCAAATGGTGTAAAGTCTCTCGTAAAGTGTCCTCCATCTCGCAATGTACCAACTCTTAGGAAGACAGATCTTCCTCTTGTTTTGAATGACAAATGTGCAAAATTTCATCAATATCAGAATAAAACTAAATTTGTATGAAATAGAACATGAAATTCTTTATATAAAAGAAAATTTCTTCAGTATACATCCAGAGGAGAGTATATATTTTTTTTTAGATAGAATGATTTTTAAATCAACAAACTTACCTCCAGAGGCTTCCAGTATCATTACATCTGCCACCTATAGCACAATGTATGGCATAACTGACTGCCACGTGGGCAACACACAACACCCAGTCCTCAGCCAGTGTTATCATCATCATCATCATGACACATGTCACCCATGTGGCATCCCATTGACTTGGAACAATGTGGCTGACCCTAGACGGAGTCTAGAACATCACTCACCCTCCAGCAACTGCATTTTGTGTTTCTGAATCTTCTCGGTAACACTCGCGCATTGATTGAAGCTACCAGTTACAAACCTAGCCGCCAGCCACTGAATTGCTTCTATGTCTTCCTTTATACCAATTTGGTGAGGATCCCTAACACTTGAGCAATACTCATGGCAGGGTCAGGTTGCACAAGCATTTTATATCCGGTCTCTTTTACAGACGAATCACATCTTCCTAAAATTCTCTCAATAAACTCAAATCAACCATCTTCCTTCTCCACAACCATCCTTATATGCTCGTTACATTTCATATTGGTGTGCAGCGTTATGCTAAAATATTTAACTGATGGGACTCAAGCACCATGCCAAAAATTTATCATTATTGTAGTTGTTGTTGTATTGCGGTGATCATGCACACAACCCATTAAGGAGTTATCATACAAGTTAAATGAATGTTCACAGTTACCACAGGAATGAAACACTTCTGAAACAACATGGGTATTACGCTACCTCATGTTTCGTGGAATAAATGTATTAATTTGCTGACTGAAATCCAGCAGAAACTGGTTCTCAAACTAATCCATTGGCCGTACCATATACGGAAATTGCTAACATCTCATTACTTTAATGAAAATACTTTTATACTAGTCAATTAGTTTAGGGGACCACACACTTTTAACAATGGTGGTAATAAGTGTTCTTCACTTATGCACAGCACTGCCAAATGTGAAATGAACATTAAGCAAAACCTTAAGATACATAATATTACTCCAAAGAAAGAGCAATACCTCAAAAGCTAAGAATCTATATTCTGCTGTGTGTTAATGTGTTACACAGAAAGGAAAGTGGCTTAAGGTTCCATGCTGACATTTCATTTGTTGTGTATATAATAAAGCTGTATTTTCAATTTCATGACTCTATGGGAAAATTATTCTGACTTTAAATGTGACTTCACTGCAGGTAACCAATAAGATGTGGTTAGATGTTGCATTTAGTTACACTGCTGAATCATATCCCTCAACACTAGCAATTTATTACAACATCAATCACTGTTTTAATTCCACAACATTGCATACACTTAATTTTTTATTTAAAAAATTATACTTTTGAGTAAGTATAAAAATAAAGATTGTTTGACTTACCCAAAGCACAGGTTCGCTGATAGACACAAAAAACACACATGAAAATACACACAAATGAAAACACACACAAACAAACATTCAAGCTTTCGCAACCATTGGTTGCTTCGTCGGGAAAGAGGAAGGAAGGAGGGGGAAAAGGAAAGGCCCGATGAAGCTTGAATGTTTGTTTGTGTGTGTTTTCATTTGTGTTTTTTGTGTCTATCGGTGAGCCTGTGCTTTGGGTAAGTTAAACAATCTTTATTTTTATACATTTTTTATACAGCCTCCTATAATATATGTTTCAGTAAGATATAGGATGCAACAAAAACCCCATTTTGTTTAATCTAGGATCATTTCATTATGGGAAAAACAAATGGTAATTTCTAAATTCTTTGCTAAATATATTTATGAAAGAATAACTTTATTTATGAAATAAAATAAAGTTTTACAGTATACATTTCTGGGATTTGACTTTACAAATTAATTTTTGGTTTTTTCTCTGGTGGTGGCTTCATATTTCGCTGACTATCTGGTTTCTCCTGTTTGATTTCACGAGGTTCAACTTTAATTTCTTCTGCAAACAGAACAACAAATTAAAAAAAAAAAAAAAAATGTAATGTGGCTTACTACATTTACAATCTATTGCATAACTTCTCATTAGGCATTATTTTACCTGTTGCTGGTTTCTGTTGAGGAACTGATTGTACTGGAAACTTTCGTGTGAGCTCTGCCAGCAACATATCCACTCTTTGTCTCTGGAACAATGAACTCGGCTCTTCCCTTTGAGTCTCCTTTTTAGATGCAGTCCTTTCTGATGTTTTGCGTTCTTTTAGATCCCACGAGTAGCCTTTAGATGGGTGATATCGAGAATAAGAATTTGATTCTTCAAATGCAGATTGTAGATGATGTATTGTTGACATCTAAGGGAGAGAAACAAATAACACTACAGTTCTAGTCCTAATATAATTCTCATTTGCGTAAACACTCATGTAAAAGTACACTACCTGAGGTGGAAGAGGAAAAAAGGTGGGAAGGGGAGGTGTGTGTGTGTGTGTGTGTGTGTGTGTGTGTGTGTGTGTGTGTGTGGAGGGAGGACTCGAACCTCCACGGCGAGCAACCGTGCGCTCCGCAGCGAGACGCTTTAGATCGCTCGGCTACTCCACCGCGGCTGCGAGTCTTTGTATCCTGGATAATGAAAAATGAAATGGAGTTGAAGCCTGAAATGGCCAAATCAATATTATATATAATAATGGTAAGTCCAGGTTGGAATTAATAATATTACAATAAGGTCAGTTTACAACTCACCACAAAGATGCGGCGACGAGCTGTGGCAGGCACATACAAAAGACTCCCACATACAACACTTTCAGCTATCAGCCATGGCACTCTTCAGAAAATAGGACAGTCATGCAATCACACAGGCACACAACACAGTCATACAACCATCAACTCTGGCTGCCGCACTTCGAATCATGCTCTGTGGTGTGTAAATCAGGGACGAGAGGGGATAGGAAGGTTACGTCACGGTGGTGGGGATGGGTACAGCACGGCCTACATGGGAATAACGAGATGCAGCTTAGGAATGGAGTGGGGAGGCAGGTTAGGGGAGAAAAATAAAATAATCTAAGAAAATAAAATGAACAAAATAAATATACATTTAAATAAATATAAAAATAAACAATCATTAATAAGAAATAAAATGCGCGCACACTACACATGCAGGCACGCGCTCGCCAGCCCGCGTGTGCCGCGCGACCACACAGAGATAAAAATTTTCCTTTAAATCATTTTGTTAAATTGTTTCTGTTCGCAGGATATTTGGTAGCTCTGTTGTGCAATAATACGTCGTCGTTAATGGATTTATTAAATAACATTAGCAGATGTCGTTTGTAATACACTGATCAATTTGTAATGTACTACTTGTCTGAAAATATTATTATCACCATAAATTTATCTAATATAAAAAAGAATCTGGTACTACTTTGGTTATATCTTGTAAATGAATCTAAACTATGTTCTGATTCATTACTTAAACATACTGAAAACATTATTTATTTAGAACTAGTGTAATGTACACTTTATCTAGAAATGATGTATTTAATGATTAGGGCGTAAGATGAAGTTGTTCAATTGTAAGAAACTCATTCTAGAACATTGTAGATAAGAAGTGAATGTATAAATACACGTAAATTGGCACGCATAGTCAGTACTCAGTCAATACCGAGTTGATAGTCATTGCTTTGTCAAGTCTTAGTCTACAACATGTCTTAATTGACAGCCTTTGTCTGTATGTCTCCATAAATTTAAATAAAATAAGTTTATCCAACAAGATATCAATCATTTGTAGATAGCCCTTGACCTATAAGAAGCTTCCCCTATCATAGTTATCAACATGGACGAGAAATAAAAGGTGACATATTATATTCCTCAAACATATAATAATGGAAAGTCCAGGTTGGAATTAATAATATAATGAGGACAGTTTACAACTCACCGCAAAGGCGTGGCGATGAGCTGCGACAGGCACATACAAAAGACACACACATACAACACATTCAGCTATCAGCCATGGCCTTCTTCAGAAAATAGAACACTCATGCAATCACACAGGCACACAACACAGTCATACAACCATCACCTCCGACTGCCGCACTTCGAATCACGCTCTGCAGCGAATCAGGACGGGAGGGGAGGGGAGGGGAGAGGGGATAGGACGGTTACGTCACGGTGGTGAGGATGGGTTAGATGGGAATAACGAGATGCAGCTTAGGAATGGAGTGGGGAGGCGGGTGAGGGGAGAAAATAAAATAAAGTAAAATAAATATATATAGAAAATTCATGCACACCGCAAGTACACAAGACCGCATACACACACGGGTCTTGCAGAAATGAGAGACATCCTGCCCAAGATCCTACCCACCCCCTGTGTGATTGCAATGAGTGTTCCATTTTCTGAAGAAGGCCATGGCCAATAGCTGAATGTGTCTTATGTGTGTGTCTTTTGTATGTGCCTGTCGCAGCTCGTCGCCACATCTTTGTGGTGAGTTGTAAACTGTCCTCATTATATTATTAATTCCTCAAACATATTACACTTGGTGCACCTTGGCCAGGAAACTGTTGTTGACTTTTGGAATCTACAAATGTGACAAGTTTCAGAGAGAAAAAGGAAGAAGAAGTGATTATGTATGTATTTTAAATGAGTAAGTAATAAATTTTACCAGACTGGAATTCAAGATGAAGTGATGAATAATTTTTGGAAAGACAGGACGCTGAAGAGAGACAAAAAGTTTTTATATAAATGATCTTGGAAAGGACTGGATGCAAAAAATTGTGTTACAAAAATTGTTTATTGTTTTCGGGGACTTGCATAATATTCTTTCAAGAAAAAATTCCTGATAGCAAAAAAATATATATATGAAGTAGATGTGGTTTACTTACCAGCCAAAAGAGCACAGGTATGTAGATAGAAACACACACACACACACAACTGAGCTTTCGCAACCCTGGGTTGCTTCTTCAGAAAAAGACCAGGGAAGGAGAGGGAAAAGGAAAGGAGGCGGGTTTTGCAGATAGTGAATGAGGAGTCATTACAATCCCGAGTGAGGAAAGACTTACCTTGGGGGGAAAAAGGATAGATAAACAAAAGAACACACACACACACACACACACACACACACACACACACACACACACACACACACATCCACACCAAGGCAGACACATGTAAAAAGCAAAGACGTTGGACAGAGATACCAATTGAGGCAGAGGCTCTGTCCACAGAACCAAGGCAAAGATGCTAAAGATGGTGGGCGGGAATTTGAATTAGTGGAGATTGAGACCAGGTGGGCAACGGGAGGAGAGAAAAAGCTGAAGGGCAAGTTCCCATCTCCGGAGTTCTGAAAGGTTGGTGTCGGTGGGAAGTATCCAGATAACCCGGACGGTGTAACACTGCGCCAAGATGTGCTGGCCATGCACCAAGGCATGTTTAGCCACAGGGTGATCCTCATTACCAACAAACACTGTCTGCCTGTGACCATTCATGCGAATGGACAGTTTGTTGCTGGACATTCCCACATAGAACGCTTCACAGTGCAGGCATGTCAGTTGGTAAATCACTTGGGTGATATCGCAAGTGGCTCTGCCCTTGATCGTGTACACCTTCCAGGTTACTGGACTGGAGTAAGTGGTGGTGGAAGGGTGCATAGGACAGGTTTTACAATGGGGGCAGTTGCATGGGTAGGAGCCAGAGGGTAGGGAAGGTGGTTTGGGGGTTTCATAGGGATGGACTAGGAGGTTACGAAGGTTAGGTGGGCGGCGGAAAGACACTCTTGGTGGAGTGGGAAGGATGTCATTAAGAATGGATCTCATTTCGGGGCAGGATTTAAGGAAGTCGTATCCCTGCTGGAGAGCCACATTCAGAGTCCGCTCCAGTCCCGGAAAGTATCCGGTGACAAAAGGGGCACTTCTGGGATTCTTCGGTGGAAGGTTCTGGATTTGGAGGAATGAGGAGGTGGCTCTGGTAATTTGCCTTTGAACCAGATCAGGAGGATAGCTGCGGGATGTGAAAGCTGTTATTAGGTTATTGGTGTACTGGTTCAGGGATTCGGGACTGGAGCAGACTCGTTTGCCACGAAGACCTAAGCTGTAGGGAAGGGAACTTTTGATGTGGAATGGATGGTGCCTGTCATAAAGGAGGTACTGTTGTTTGTTGGTAGGTTTGATGTGGACAGATGTGTGAAGTTGGCCGTTGGACAGATGGAGGTCAACATTGAGGAACGTGGGATGGGATTTGGAATAGGACCAGGTGAATTTGATGGGACCAAAGGAGTTGAGGTTGGAGAGGAAATTCTGGAGTTTTTCGTCACTGTTAGTGCAGATCATGAAGGTGTCATCAATGAATCTGTACCAAACTTTGGGTTGACAGGCTTGGGTATCCAGGAAGGCTTCCTCTAAGCGTCCCATAAATAAGTTTGCGTATGAGGGCGCCATCCTGGTTCCCATGGCTGTTCCATTTAGTTGTTGGTATGTCTGGCCCTCAAAGGTGAAGAAGTTGTGGGTTAGGATGAAGCTGGCTAGGGTATTAAGGAAAGCGGTTTTAGGTAGGGAAGTGGGTGATCGGCATGAAAGGAAATATTCCATTGCAGCGAGGCCCTGGGCATGTGGGATATTTGTGTATAAGGAAGTGGCATCAAAGGTTACAAGGATGGTTTCAGGAGGTAACAGGCTGGGTAAGGATTTCAAGCGATCGAGGAAGTGGTTGGTGTCTTTGATGAAGGATGGGAGACTGCACATGATGGGTTGAAGGTGTTGGTCTATGTAGGCAGAGATTCGTTCTACGAGTCTAGGATAGTAGGTCTTTGACAAGGGCTGTTTGGTTGAATTTGGGAGTGGGACTAAAGGTGAGGCCTTTGGATAGGATGGAGGTTTCAGATTGGGAGAGACGTTTAGAGGAGAGGTTGACTACTGAATTGGGATGTTGTGGTTCAGGATTGTGTGGATGAGGATTGTGAGGTTTGGTGGGGAGTGGAGCTGGAAGTGGGAGATTGAGCAGGTGAGAGACTGGGTTTCTGTGCAATTCAGTAGTCAACCTCTCCTCTAAACCTCTCTCCCAATCTGAAACCTCCGTCCTATCCAAAGGCCTCACCTTTAGTCCCACTCCCAAATTCAACCAAACAGCCCTTGTCAAAGACCTACTATCCTAGACTCGTAGTCTTGGCTGGAGATATCACTTTGCCACAAAGAAAAATAATCCTACTCCTGATGATCCAGTTCCCCAAGACATCATTCAATTTGAACCCTCCGTAGAACAGTTCCGTCCTCCATCACAGCGAGACCCACCCGCTTTCCCTCAAAATCACCCCCTTCAAACCTTCCAGGAATTCCTTACTTCCAACCTTGCCTCTCAGTCCTTCCTGAAAAACCTTAATCCTACTCCCAACATTACCGCAGCTGATTCCCGAGCTATCCGTGATCTGAAGGCTGGCCATTCCATCGTCATTCTCCCTGCCGACAAGGGATCCACAACCGTGGTACTTGATCGGCGGGAGAATGTGGCTGAGGGATTGCGCCAGCTTTCAGACAATACTACCTACAAAGTCTGTCAAGACGACCCCATTCCTGATGTCTAGGCAGAGATTCAGAGAATTCTCAGATCCTTAGGCCCCTTACAAAACCTTTCACCCGAGTCCATCAAACTCATGACCCCATCGACACCCCGCACCCCTACCTTCTACCTACTTCCTAAGATTCACAAACCTAATCATCTAGGCCGGCCAATTGTGGCCGGTTACCAAGCCCCCACAGAACGAATCTCTGCCTACATAGACCAACACCTTCAACCCATCATGTGCAGTCTCCCATCCTTCATCAAAGACACCAACCACTTCCTCGATCGCTTGAAATCCTTACCCAGCCTGTTACCTCCTGAAACCATCCTTGTAACCTTTGATGCCACTTCCTTATACACAAATATCCCACATGCCCAGGGCCTCGCTGCAATGGAATATTTCCTTTCATGCCGATCACCCACTTCCCTACCTAACACATCTTTCCTTAATACCCTAGCCAGCTTCATCCTAACGCACAACTTCTTCACCTTTGAGGGCCAGACATACCAACAACTAAAGGGAACAGCCATGGGAACCAGGATGGCGCCCTCATAAGCAAACTTATTTATGGGACGCTTAGAGGAAGCCTTCCTGGATACCCAAGTCTGTCAACCCAAAGTTTGGTACAGATTCATTGATGACACCTTCATGATCTGCACTAACAGTGACGAAAAACTCCAGAATTTCCTCTCCAACCTCAACTCCTTTGGTCCCATCAAATTCACCTGGTCCTATTCCAAATCCCATGCCACGTTCCTCGATGTTGACCTCCATCTGTCCAACGGCCAGCTTCACACATCCGTCCACATCAAACCTACCAATAAACAACAGTACCTCCTTTATGACAGCTGCCATCCATTCCACATCAAACGTTCCCTTCCCTACAGCTTAGGTCTTCATGGCAAACGAGTCTGCTCCAGTCCCGAATCCCTGAACCAGTACACCAATAACCTAATAACAGCTTTCACATCCCGCAGCTATCCTCCTGATCTGGTTCAAAGGCAAATTACCAGAGCCACCTCCTCATTCCTCCAAATCCAGAACCTTCCACCGAAGAATCCCAGAAGTGCCCCTTTTGTCACCGGATACTTTCCGGGACTGGAGCGGACTCTGAATGTGGCTCTCCAGCAGGGATACGACTTCCTTAAATCCTGCCCCGAAATGAGATCCATTCTTAATGACATCCGTCCCACTCCACCAAGAGTGTCTTTCCACCGCCCACCTAACCTTCGTAACCTCATAGTCCATCCATATGAAACCCCCAAACCACCTTCCCTACCCTCTGGCTCCTACCCATGCAACTGCCCCCATTGTAAAACCTGTCCTATGCACCCTTCTACCACCACTTACTCCAGTCCAGTAACCTGGAAGGTGTACACGATCAAGGGCAGAGCCACTTGCGATAGCACCCACGTGATTTACCAACTGACATGCCTGCACTGTGAAGCGTTCTATGTGGGAATGTCCAGCAACAAACTGTCCATTCGCATGAACGGTCACAGGCAGACAGTGTTTGTTGGTAATGAGGATCACCCTGTGGCTAAACATGCCTTGGTGCACGGCCAGCACATCTTGGCGCAGTGTTACACCGTCCGGGTTATCTGGATACTTCCCACCGACACCAACCTTTCAGAACTCCGGAGATGGGAACTTGCCCTTCAGCTTTTTCTCTCCTCCCGTTGCCCACCTGGTCTCAATCTCCGCTAATTCAAATTCCCACCCACCATCTTTAGCATCTTTGCCTTGGTTCTGTGGACAGAGCCTCTGCCTCAATTGGTATCTCTGTCCAACTTCTTTGCTTTTTACAAATGTCTGTCTAGGTGTGTTTGCGTTTCGATATGTCTGAGTGTGTATTTGTTTACCTTCCTTTTTTCCCCTAAGGTAAGTCCTTCCCCCCCTGGGATTGGAATGACTCCTTTTCCACTTCCTTAAAACCCATATCCTTCCCCTTTTCCTCCCCTTTTTTCCTCTTTTTCCTGAAGAAGCTGCCAGTGGTGGCGAAAGTTTGTATGTGCGTTTGTGTGTGATTTTATTTGTTTCTATCGACGAGCCGGTCCTTTTGGTAAGTCATCTCTTTTTTATTTTTGTTTATCCCACCAGGAAAGGTTCCCTCTATAATTTTCGTTTCATCATTTTGTACCTTAAGACATTTTGAGAATCTTGAGGACACATTTAAAATTAACTGTCTGTCTTTTTTGGATAAAATCACGTTTCTCATATAACATACAGTCTCTTGTTTGACTAATATGAAATATTTGGATGTTATATGCCTCTGTCAATATTCTTACTTTTCACTAAATCTGGAAATCATGAATATGTAACAATTACTATTCGATGTTTTCATTTCAAGACTCTCTCTTTTGTTTCTGATCTCTGCAAGCAGGCTGTATTTTTCACGCCTTACTACATCTGTTGCTTAGTCCATATGACACACTGATACCATAGACTAGTCATGAAATGTTTCTAAGCTTCATTAAACCTTGAAACCATAACCATATGAGTAATACATATTTATTATTACTTGCTTTCAAGGCTTATTTCAAATTTATTCCTGATTTTTGTGTATAAATTATATTTTTCATTTTGGTAACTGTCTTATGCAAAATTATTTATAAAGTGGGGGGTCATATGATATTCATGCAAGAGACTTTAAGGTGTACTTGTCATTTAGAATTTATGATTATGCATAATTGTCCCACTGATTTGACACATTTGTAAACTGATTTTGACTATGAGTTTTATGTACAAAATTTGACTATGTACTTTGTATTCTGATAATATGAAATTTGTGATGTAATTAACTTTTTGACCTTGACAGCTGGGGTATTTTGTTGAAATTCAGGGAGTTTATTAGGATATTTATATAAAATACTGTATTCATAAAATAATATGAACAAATACTGTATTTGTAAACTAATATGAATATAATTTAAAAATGTTATAATTGCATGGTGAGGTCAACAGCCAGTTTTATAGTGGTGTTATGCCCATCTGCTAACCTGTAGCTATGCAAGGTGTGGATATAAAATTTATAGTAGCATATTTTTTTAATTTGTTGGGTGCGGTTCACTAAAGTGCCGAACTAGTAGGGCTTTCACTTATATAACGTTTGGTACAAACTACATTTGCAGTTATTTCATGGTTTCTGCGTTAAAAAAATTAATAATCAAAATTAATGTCATAGCTTTCAAAAAGTTTACTCAATGTATAATTGGAATAAAAAAAAATTGTTCTATAAATACATATACTAACCATTTTCATACTTTATTTCTAAAATTTTATGATTACTCATTTTTTGAAATTTATGTATTGGTTATACAATTCTGTTGTATGTCCTAAATGTTACTGTGTAAACTCATTTTTTATCCATTATGACTTGCAGACTGTACCTATTCTGTTACCGCAACAAGGTTTATGAAAAGTTAATTTAATCCATTTATTCATTCAAATTAACTTATGGTATCTCATTGTCTAATTTCATGGAATTTAATTCAATCAATTGTGCTTTCCAGAAATCATATTTTGTTAAATTAATTATTATATGTTTGATTGAAAAAGGCATCACACTAAATTTTTATACAAATAATATTTTTTACGCTGACAAATTAATTTACTGTATGTAACAAATTTATAACCAAAGCAAGATGACTACCATCTGAGAAGACATCAAAGAAGAAAACAGCAAAAATTACCCCCTGTAAATTGGTTCTTGCAGTGTGAAATAACTTTTATTGTACACATGGCAGAATCATCCCATATTTCAGTTCTTTATATTTGGACTGAACATTTTTGTAATTATAATGTTTAAAATTGTTTATAGTAATGGTAATTTGGTAAAATTGTATATCTTTTGCAGTTAAAAACTTTGTTTTGAATTTTGATTTACCAAAAGACTTTTTAATTACCATATTGAACTACTTGGTTTTGAAAATTGAACTTTATTGTTGATTGTATAATTCCCCAATTTTGTTATCATACAATGTCACACACATGATGTCTGACATTGCGTGAGGGGTGGTGGTATTGTAATGCATATACCCCACAGAATTCAGTTTGTATAGGTAAGTGCAGATCTTGATACCATTTGTGACTGAACCTAACAATGGACAATAAACAAAAGTTATCTTCTGCCTTTATTGTCTCATCAACTAATGCATTTCCCTCAGTGTCACCTGATTTAATCATGAATACTCCTTACCCTTAATGTTCCTCTTACACCTTCCTTCCAATACCCACTTCATTATGTAAACTGCTCTTCCAGACTCTTTGCGGTCTTTGGCTGAATTACAATGTCATCAGAAAAGGCTGAATTACAATGTCATCAGAAAACTGCAAAATTTTTATTCCTTCTCCCTGAACTTTAACCCCATTTCCAAGTTTCCCCTTGCTTACCCAACCTCTGCATCCCTTTCTGTCCCTTCAAATCAACTGTTATTTCATTTATATAAAAGTTGTACAAAACGTATCATCCTCTTTATTTTACCCCCACTACTTCTAGAATTTGAATGAGTGTCTTCCAGACAATATAGTGAAAAATACTTTTCCAAAATCTACAAAAACTATAAATATAGGTCTTTCTATCCATAACATATGTCCCTATGTTCCTACATTTCTTCAAAATTCAAACTGATCTTCCCAAAGGTCACATTCTGCCAGTTTTCCATTCATCTACGTAAATAATTTGTGTTGGTATGTAGCAACTATGATTTATTCAACTGACAGTTCCATAATTTTCATACCTGCCTGCACCTGCTTTCTTTGATTAGAGGTTATTTCGCTTATATGACACACCAAGTGGATTAGTATTGCTATGATTGGCTCTCCCAAAGACATAAGTAGCTCTGAGGGAATATTATCTAGTTGAGGGACCTTGTTTTGAATTAGATCTAAGTGCTGTGTTCAATTATTCTCACAATATTATATCTTCTATTACCTTAATCTACTTCCTCTTCCCTTTTTTATAGAATTACAATATTTTAAACCTCCAGACAACATCTGAGGTGAACAGCTTGAGAAGATCACCCCATACACAGTTAGCAATGTTAACTACAATGTATGAAAACCGAATTACAAACACGGTTGAAATTACAACGAAGCAGAAAGGCTGACCAGAAAGATTATGTTTATGAAGTAAAATTCACTGTACTGATGACCAACACTTAAAATATTTTGTAATACTTTCACAGTGTTTCAATTGGCAGCAGTAGTAATGGTCCCTCTTAAGGACCACTCCTGGTCAGCCTTTCTGCCTGCCTGCCTGCCATTTTAGCAATACAACTACATTACACTTAATACTGTTTAATTTCAATTTCAATGCTTTCAACTCACCAGTCTTGAATTTATCACAGACATAAGGTCAGGTGCTTGATAGACAGTACCAGCTATAATGTAATAGTCTGCAAGAGGTGTCGCCTGTGTAGGAGAATGTCTATGCTGTTTGCGAATAACGTACAGAATTGGTTCTTGGACATGCAACAGTATGTATTCCAGCCCAGTCATATTTCTGCAATTGCAACAAAGTTTTTTCACATGAGAGATAATACAACTACTTTTGTAAAATCACAGTATATCTGAAAAATATTCCATTTAAAATTCAATTACATGTACAAGTTTTACAATGTTGTTTCATCTCAGAAACAGAGGATAATTTTCTCTCATAACAAATATTAAAACTTGTACATGGAGATAATCAGATTTTACGCACTGCTAAAAATAATAATAGCTGGAATGTTAATATCATTATGAGGATGGATGACAATTCACTGTGAAGATGATTGCCCAGCCAGAGACAGCCATGCAGAAAAAGATAAGTGCACTCATACTGACAGAACTTTTCAGACTCAACCTTAATCTCTCTCTCTCTCTCTCTCTCTCTCTCTCTCTCTCTCTCTCTCTCTCTCTCTCTCTCTCACACACACACACACACACACACACACACACACGACTAATGTCTCCAGTTGCTATGACCTGAAACCTTGTCACATCCATGTGACATTTCTTCCTGCAAACAAATTCCCCCAAGCAAGAAACTGCAACCCCAAAGGAGTTGGTTGAAAAATGCTGATCTAGAGCATATAGTAAGTATCGAAACTATAAAATTGATTGAAATTTATTTTTGGTTAAACAAGTAAATGCAATGTGTCTCCCAGCCACATGCTACTCTTCCGATCTGATACCATTTGGGCAGATTTGTTTATCAGTTTTACTCCTTATTTTACAAATGACTTCGTAATTGAGGTCAACAAAATGGAAAGCAATCTAGCTATCAAATGGAATTGTGCTCACATTATAAACAATATCAGCACATCATTTTGCTTAGACCAGTACTGGACAGGAAAGTAAAGGCAGCAAGATACCATCTATGATACAGAAAGTCCAAGTATAGTAACACAGTTGACTCTTTAATGCATAGTGTATTTGATCAGCTTCATATATTATGTTTTCCATTATCTCTCAAACTGATCAACATTTTACCACAAATTCTGCTTGTATACATAGTGTTAATAGTGTTACATAGGCTAGTAGCTCTTCCTAGAAATTATAAATTGCAGAGTGCTACTGAATCAGTTCGACAGTTAGCTGCATTGAGTTACTCCTAACATGTGTGTTTGTTTACTTTAGTATTCCTCCTTAGCCATGTAAAGGAAGTCAATCACATACTAGTGTTGCATTAAGAGTTACTTCCTGGAAAGATGAGACACATAATAGTGACATTTACTGCTAGTAATGTATAATAATTTTAAGAATTTTTTTCCTTTAATATTTTTCTCAGCATATACACACTATGCATTAATATTGGTAATTTTTATGGCTTCAAATAAAAAGTAATGCATTACAGGGTTAAGTAGTAAACAATGATAGAATAAATTATGGACCACAGTAAAATTCTTACCAGTGGGAGAGTTACTTTTCAGAAATATCAAAAAGAATACTAGGTAAGGTAAGTGCAACAGAGGGACTGAGAAACAGACAAGAGACAAGGACAAACAACCAACATGTCAAAGAGGTGCTAAGCAAAGCCTTCAGCACCACAGTGACAACAAAGACCGACAGCAGTGGAATGAAATTCAAAATGCCACTAGAAAAAGTAACAGCTGACAAGCAAGGTAGTTACTGAGCATTCCTAGTACAGTGAAGATAGGTCTGACAACACTGATGATGAATGCTGAACTACCTGACTGTGGGTTGGCTGGCTGCTTATATAACAGCCACATGGAACAAGAATGGAAGAACATTCATGTGATGAGGTGCCCAATGGCCATAAATGTGTTGCTCCTACAGCATCAGGAGACATGTCTATGTGTAAGCACTTGTAAACTCAACCTTTTTATTTATTGATAAATAGATGAATACATGCCTTCAGCCATTAATGTTGTAAACCTTTTATTTCTTTGTTAATTTTGGTAACTCATTGTTACCATCTTCAGAACCTGTCAAATGAAGTATCAATATACAAGCGGGCATACAAAAAGAAATTTATTGCAGTAACTGACATTTCTAAAATTTTACCACTTTCATTACTTATCTCAGGCAAAAAATACCTGTAACACAACAACACAAGTTTCACCATAACCCACAAATATAAACCTTTTACGAATGATATATTTCAAAAAAATCTTAGAGACTCATGACAATTTTAAGTATTCTTGCTTGAAAGTTTTTCCACTTGGTGGCAAGGTTCACTTGATGGGTGTTTTGTATAAACTAGTTAAGGAACTAATAATAGTGCCTAATGATTATTATTAAGCAAATACTGACCATAGTAGTACATGTTTATTTGCATACTAGCTCTGCGATGAGGAAATTGAAAAATTATATGATGAGATAAAAGGTCAGTCAGACAGTTAAGGGAGAGGAAAACGTGATTATCATGGGGGGACTGAGACTAAGTAGTAGGAAAAGAAACAGAAGAAAAATTAGTATGTGAGTACGGACTGGGAAAAAGGAATGAAAGAGGCAAGTGCCTGCTAGAATTTTGTATGGGACATAATTTAATCACAACAAATACTTGGCTTAAATATCACAAAAGATTGTTGTACATGTGGAAGAAAACCAGGTGACAGTGGAAGGTACCAGACAGATTTTATAATGGTATAATACAGATTTAGAAACCAGGTTTAAACTGTAAGACATATCCAGGGGCATATGTAGATTCTGACCATATCTTACTGGTTATGAACTGTAAACAAACTGAAGACACTGCAGAAAGGTAGGAAAATAGAGAGATGGAACCTGGATAAATTGAATTTAAATGCAGTTCTTGAAAGTTTCAGAGAGAGTTTAGGCAAAAATTGACAAAGGAAAGGAAGTAGCATAATAGGAGATGAATGGGTAGCTTTGAGGGGTGAAATATTGAAGGCATCAGACATCCAAATAGGTAGAAAGACCAAAAAATCCTTGGATATCACAGGAAACAGTGAATTTATTTGATGAAAGGAGAAAATATAAAAATGCAGTATATGAAGCAAGTAAAATGAAGTACATAGAACTAAAAAATTAGTGTCAAGAAGTGCAAAATGGCTAAGTAGGAGTGGCTAGAGGGCAAAGGCAAATCTGTAGAAGAATGTATAAATAGGACATAGATAGATATTGCCTACATGAAATTAGAACAAATGTTTGTACATAAGAAAAGTAGCTGCACGAATATCGAGAGAACAGAGGGAATACCAGTTCTGAGCAAAAGGGGGTGGGGGGGGGGGGCAAAACTGAAAGGTCAAAAACTCTATAGAGGGGCTTTACAAAGGTAACAAACTTCAAGACAATAATGTAGAAAGGAAAAAGAAAATAGATGAAGATGAGGTAGGAGACACTATACTGATATAAGAATTTGACAGGGCAGTGAAAGTGATAAGTCAAAACAAAGCCCCTGGAGTAGATGACATTCAGAACTACTAAATTCTTTGGGAGTGCCAGCCATGACAAATGTTTCACCTGGCATGTAAGATATATGAGAGAGGTGAAATCCCTCAGAGTTCAACAATTCCTATTCCAAAGAATTCAGTCACTGATAAGTGTGAAAATTACAGAACCATCAGTTTAATAACTCATAGTCGCAAAATTCCAACACAAATTATTTACAGTACGATGAGAAAGTTGGTAGAAGTTGACCTCAGGGAAGATCAGTTTCGATTTAGGAGAAATGCAGGAACATGGGAGGCAATACTCACCTTACGACTTATCTTAGAGATAGATTAAAGAAAGGAAAACCTACATTTCTAGCTTTTGTCAATCTTGACGGGATACACTGTTTCAAATTCTGAATTCAGCAGGAATAAAATATAGAGAATGGAAGGATATTTACAAATTGTACAAAAACCAAACAGCAGTTATTTAGAGCCAAAGGGCATGAAAGGGATGCAGTGGTTGGGATGGGAGCAAATAGAGCTGTAGCCTTTCCCAAATGTTATTCGATTTATTCATTGAGCAAGCTGTGAAGGAAAGCAAGGAGAAATTTGGAGGTTTTAAAGTTCAAAGTGAAGAAATAAAAGCTGTATGTTTTGTTTATGATATTGTAATTATGTCACAGCAAAGGACCTGGAAGAGCAATTTAATGGCATGGACAATCTCTCGAAAGAGGCAAAAAAATTAACATTAAGAATAACATTAGGCAATGGTCAAGACGTTAGATTGGGTAACGAAACAAAGGTGGTGGATGAGTTTTGTTACTTGGGCTGTAAAATATGATGGTCGCAGTACAGAGAATACAAAATGGCAATGGGAACAAAAGCGTATCTCAAAAAGAAAAATCTGTTAACATCAAATATTAATTGAAGTGTAAGGAAGACTTTTCTGAAAGCATTTGTTTGGAATGTTACTTTTTACAGCAGTGAAACATGTATGACAAATAGTTCAGACAGGAAGAGGATAGAATCTTTTGAAATTAGGTGCTACTTAAGAATGCTGAAGATTAGATGGGTAGATCATGTAACTAATAAAGAGATACTGAACAGTATCAGGATAAACGCAATTTCTGGCATATCTTGACTAAAAGAAGGGCTCCATTGGTAGGACACATTCTTAGATATCAATGCATCGTGAATTTAGCATTGGAGGAAAGCGTGCAGGGTAAAAATCGAATATAGTAAGCAGATTGAAATAGCTGTGGATTGCTGTTCTTATGAGGAGTGCCTAATGCTTTACAGAAAGGTATCACTTGTAATTTCATGTATTCAAGATGGAGCATAGATTTGTGTGAGATTTGAAAGACACCCATTGCAATTGTTTTTCTAATAAAATGCTTTTGAGCTAAGTTCTCTCAGTCATTTTAGTCCCATCTACTGTTTAATAATGGCAAGCCAAGAGTTACAAGACATGGGTTCCTGAACTATTCTAAAATAAAAGCCCAATCTAAGACTGGGAATTCTGCAACATTTAAGAGACCAACTACTTTTACATAAAATTGCCAAATTTTCCAAACAACCCTACTTCTGTCCTACACTACACTTTCTGTAAATAACAAAGAAATCTGTTCAAATTTGCTTCTGGAGACTTCGATGATGCTCATTTACAGTTTTATGAAAGGTTCAGTTGCAATTTTCAATAATGCATAGCAATTAGAGTCCATGAACTGTAACATGAAAAAAGAAGAAAAAACTATTGTAAATATCTGTCTTAAGAGTACAAAGGGCACATTCAAATACCTGTTCCATGACCAAAATAATCCAACGATTCAACAAATTTAGATATAACACAGTTTACCTGGGAAAAGAAATGATAAACTTGGTCAACAAAATAGACTGCAGATGACGTAACTGACCAAAGAAAACATGTTTTTTGTTTGGAAACTCACAGAAGAGAACTTTCAGCATCAATAAATGCAAGGTGTTCTTGGGTTTTTCATTAGCAAATACAACATTACCTAAATCTGAAACAAAGGACGCAGAGTTTGGCGTTTTGAAAATAGATGATTCTAGATTACTACTAAATGTTCTTACTTGTGCTGAAATCTGTCTTTGCAAAGATGCAGCCTTCTCTCTAGAACTTTCTCAGTGACATTGACACAAAAGTGAACAAGGAGGGGAAAAAATTACAAATTGGGCCCAACTGAAGACTTTAGATACTGAAAAATGCTAGTTTTGCACAAAATGGGAAGTAAATTGGCTACTGGTTTTCCAAAGGAGCTACTGTAGCCTCACATCCCTGTGGAAGATCCCAAGCAAGACCTGCCCAATCACCCACCCAGCACTTTCTATTACAGCCGTGACAGGCTCATCCTCCCCCATCAGAGGCCAGGCCATCTGTTAAAGCAGCCTTGTTATTTTCCAACTCTGCTGCAATCATTGCACAGATTTTTATATTTATATGGCAACCAAACAGTTGTCCAGCAGAATAAATGGGCAACAAACTGACAAAGATCAAACTGGACTACCTTGTGGCACAACATGCAACTGATTTCAATGGCTGCTTCAGAACCCAGGCATTCCCCCTTCCAAGACTTTCTGAATTGTACAGATGGGAATTATCCTTAGAAGACATTCTACTGTCTCAATTATTATGGCATCAACATACAGTAGTAACCACTTCTGTTCTATCCTTTTCAGGCCCCGCACGCACAATTGTGGGGTTCTGGTTTTGCTCGCTTTACTTCCGGTATACTTACAATGGCGGCAAGAAAGACTTGTTGACAGGGTGCTGATATCCTTGTTTCAACATATGAAGCAATCATATATGACATCCAGTTTTATATGATCCTGTAATGTTGTTATGTCATTGCTTTCAAAGGCATGTTACCGTAAGATGGTGCAGATCGTAAAAATTTGTAGTGAAGGCCCAAAAAAGATAATTGTGCGGGTACAAAATTTTTGAAAATAAATTTATTTTCTTTTTATGTAATGAATTACTGTATGTATTTTGTATCTTAAACAACCCTCACTATATTAATGTTACATCACCTACAACCTTGGGTCTGAAAGAGAAATACCACCACCAAATGCATGTTTCTTACCCTCACTGTTCCTTTTCCCCCTTCTTTGATCCTCTTCTACTTGTCATCCCCCCCCCCCCCCCCCCGGCATTCCACATCCTATCCACCCATCTAACCCTGGCAGTCTCCAGCAGACAGCACTGATACCTACCTATACCTTGTCCGAGCCCAACATCCTTCCCACCTACATTTTAGAGATTGTGGTCAGAGTCAGTGGCTGTGTGTGCATGGGTTGTGCTAGTGAGAGAGAGAGAGAGAGAGAGAGAGAGAGAGAGAGAGAGAGAGAATGTGTGTGTGTGTGTGTGTGTGTGTGTGTGTGTGTGTGTGTCAGTGGCCAAAACCTAAGTTGTGTAAGTGGTCTCTCTCTCTCTCTCTCTCTCTCTCTCTCTCTCTCTCTCTCTCTCTTCATACCTGTTATAGACTACATTTCTTATCTGATTCAGTTTTCCATGAAAACTATGTTTTTGCGTAGGACATATAAAATTACTTACTGCAATTGATCTGGATTCAAGCGTTGCATTTTAACTATTTCGTTATTACACGTCCGGTCAAAAAATGGGTTGCTACGTTCCGAGAAGTAATCCATAATGTTGGAAGGATTTAATATGGGGATCCAAGCACTGTCGTGCCAAGACAGCCCCAATAAGTTTTCTGTGGAACAAAAAGAAACACATTTACTTAAATTATACTTGCATCATGTATATTAAACACAGCAATTTATTTATTGTATACTGTTACAAATTAACATACCAAATTAAAAGCATAGGCCATGAATATTGCCAAATATGACTCACTAAATGGAGGATAGGTAACAATGCACCATAAAGAGGCTCACTGAACTCCTGACAGACATGAAAATAGATAATGACATCCACACAACTTAAATTTTCAGCCATGGCATGACCTTGTGATAGGTCTAGACAAACTTGTGGCCACAGCACACAACATAGCTGGAGTCCTCGAGTGGACTCTGAGCAAAGGTGGCAAAGGGAGAAGCCAATGTGAAAGGACAGACCATATTGATATTGTGACTCCAGACCTGGTCTGCCATTATGCTCTCCATGTCTATTAAGAGGAGATGGTAGTTTGAATGCTCCAGGGGCAAATGACGTGTAGCACATATGTTGTATCATTTGCTGTGTTCCAACCTACTTCTGATCCCACCACTATGATGTTTCTGTCGTAACAGACTCGGGATACTAAAAATTGTTATTACCTCATTTTTTATATACTGTTTAAATCTCTTTTTTCCTTGATAAATGCTCACTGTTGATGACGTAAGCCTTGTATCAAACTTTATTTCTCCAGCAAGCTGTTCGACACTGAAATAAACTAGTTAGCACTATGTCATCTGGTTTAAATAAAAACTTTTGTGTGTTCTCTCCTCGATTATGTTATATTCTCCCTATATAAATACATGCATAGTTAATGAAATGCTCGGTGGTGCGGCAATTACCCCTCCCCCCCCCCTCCTCACACCCACCACTTTGCTCTTTGCTGGACGGTAGGATTGCCCTAATACCAAAGCATCAAGGTCGATATGGGGTGCAAGACCTTCACCCAATTACACTATTGAATGCTGATTAGAAGTTAATAGCAAGATGTGTGGCTTGGAAAATTAAGGTGGTTATTGACACTGTCACAAGCCCTTATCAAGCATGTGGGGTGACTCACCGCAACATCTTCAATGTGGCCGCCGTGTACTGTGATGTGGTCTGCCATGCAGCAGTCAAGAGCGTCGGCGAGCATCATCTCAATAGATTTTTCAAATGCATTTGACTGCTTTGGCCATGCCTACTTACTACAGGTTATGGACCGACTGGGCTTCGGCCACTGCTTCTTGGCTGTTATCAATAACTTGTTCAAAAACATTTTGGGTTTGCAGCTGGTCGTCGTAAACTTCATTCCACGATATTTCAACTGGGCACCTGCCAGTCATCTTCAGGTGAGCCAACAAGGACTGACGAAGATGCTCTCAATTCCGCCTTATATAGCACGCTGGTAGTATTACCGCACATGCTTCGAAGACACGGTGACAGTGACAGAAGAACCACATCGCCCGGCGGCAGCACCCTCGTTGGTGGAACTGCAAGGATCAGCTGTCTTCGATAGTGCCGCTGGCTGCAGTTATCGGAGTCTTCTGGCATCTTCGTCTAGAACAAATCTCGGACATGACAGGATTCCAAATGTTATTCAGCTGGTAGCCATTGTCACAGTTCTTCAGATTTTCTGCAATGCATATTTCAACGGATTCTTTTATAAAGAAGTCCCAGAAGGATGTTGTTGTGGCCAAAATTGATGTTTCATCATACTCCATTGTATGTCCATTAGAAATACAATGCTCTGCAACTGCAGACTTGCAGGGCTGCAGAAGGTGAGTGCACCGTTGATGTTCAGTACAACGTTCTTCCACGGTGTGTGTTGTCTGTCCTATATAGGCCATACCACACTCACAAGGTATTTTATAAATTTCTGCCTTCCACAGTGACAAACCATTTTTTACTGATCCCAACAAGTTATAAATCGTAGATGGTGGACGGAAAATCACTTTCACCTGGTAACTATTAGTATTCTTCCTATTTTGAAGGAGATATTTCCAACGAATGGAAGGAAAGCTAGCGATTTAGCTGGCACATTTTCCTCTTCATCCACTTCCCGGTTCCTGGTTTTAGGTGAGAAGACCCTGTTAATTTGCCAAGTCGAGTATCCATTGTCTCTGAATACTGTCCTTAAATGTGCAAGTTCTTTTGGTAGATTTTCTGCATCCAAAACGGTATGGGCTCTGTGTACAAGGGTTTTAAGTACACTCATTGTTTGGGATGGGTGATGGTAACTTGAGGAATGCAAATACAAATCAGTGTGCGTGGGCTTACGACAAACAGAATGTCCTACAGAGCCATTACTCTCTTAACCAAAACATACAGAAATGGAAGGCAGCCATCTTTCTCTAATTCCATAGTGAATCGAATGTTCTCATGAATGGAGTTAAGATGATTCAGAAACTCTATTAACTTATTTTCTGCATGGGGCCACACTATGAAAGAGTCATTGACGTATCTCCAAAATACAGTTGGTTTACAAACTGCTGAGTCAAGTGCTCTTTTTTCAAAGTCCTCCATAAAAAAGTTGGCCACCAGAGGAGACAAAGGACTGCCCATGGCGACACCAAAATATTCTTGGTTAAACATAAAATAGGTTGAAGAAAGGGCGTGTCAAAACAAACCAGTGATGCCTGACAAATCGTTTACCAATTAGAGCCAAGGAATCAGTAAGAGGTACCTTTGTAAAAAGAGATACTACGTCAAAACTCACTAGAAGATCCGAACTACTCAGGTGAAGAGCCCCAGTCTGTTGATAAAATCTGCAGAGTTGCGTATGCGATGATTACATTTGCCAACCAAAGGTCTCAGTAAGGAGGCAAGATGTTTTGCTAAATTGTATGGGGGCACATCAATATTACTCACTATAGGCCATAAAGGAATACCTTTGAAGTTGAAATATCGTGGAATGAAGTTTACAATGACCGGTTGCAAACCAGAAATCTTTTTGAACATTTGTTTCGCTGGGAAAATTTCAAATTTCACATCAATAAGTTGGAGCTCTGGGTGACAGTAATGCCAGTGTGCGAGTACATACCGCCCCCGTGTGGTGCATTGCATATGCAGATGATGTTGGCATATTTCTGAGCAGGGCAGTGGATATAGACATTGTTCGGGCCACTCTTCAGCTGTACGAGCACGCCTCATCAACCCCCGAAAGATTGCACTGATTCACATTAGTCACAATGGCACAGACACTCCTCAGCGGTGGTATCTTGTAGTCGAGGAGTAGCGGATACTGGGTTTCATCATCCCAAGCAGTTGCAGGTCCGCACCTGGCGGAAGGTCCTTGCGCTGGTCTGCAGCCAATGTAAGGAAAATGCGGTGTAACGACTACACTTGCTCCAGAAGGTCACCTTAACATGCATTCCTTGCTCATGCCTGGTATAAGGCACAAACCATACCCAAGATGATAGAGAGAGTCTTATCACAGGTGACATTCTGCTGGCTGTGGCAACTTCACATCTTCAAAGTTAAGGTGACAGCTTGTGTCCTTGGCACCTCTATGGGAAGACTAGGCCTTGTTCACTTCTACACAATGTTGCATGGCCTTGTTAACTAATAGAATTGACACGTTGAGGCAAACGCACCCACAGGGTCTGTCTGCAGCATTTTGGAGTTTTATCATCCACCATCTGAGAAAGCCTCCTATGGTGCCACTTGGCATCCCATACAAAATGTCTCACGTCCAGAATTATTACTTCAATCGGAGTTATGTACTTCGTGCAGCAACATCACAGCACCATACGACTCGATTGACATACACTGCAGTCTTAGGACACCCACCCATCCATAAACTGGATGCTCGCTACCCGCACATCAACTGGCGGCAGCTGTGGCCTAACATCTTCCACCCACTCCTGCCACCAGAGGTCCGTAGCCTCTGGTACAAGTTAGTGCACAATGTGTTGCCAATGAACCAGAGGATGTTCGACATACAGCTTGTCATATTCGGTAATTGTCTCCAGTGTCAGGTCCCAGACACCAGGAGACACAGGCTCAAATGTTGAGAGGTATCCTCCGTGTTGGCCCTTGCCTGGGGTATGTTTGCTTTTATTAATGCATAGAGGCAGAGCGATAGGGTAAGCGTGAAGGGGAGGAGCTACGGCGGAGCGCCAACAGTGAAGCCTGTGGGATAAACATTGCGTAACTTGCAGCCAGCCAAGCGCCTACAGAATGAACATTATTGGCTGCCAGTGCGGTAATGGAGGGGGATGCGCAGAATGGCTGAAAACTGGACCACCTTCGTAGATGACGCCGACTATAGCCACTAAACATCATATCTATCACAGTAATTTTTTTCTTACTGTTTTAACTAATAACTCATCTGTACACTCTAGCATTCTTGGTAGACCAACATGCAGACGCAAGTTGGAATATGTCATAACCTTCAGTGTATTTCTGACACATTTCCAACAATGTATCAGTACACTCTAGAGTCAAACAGAGATGGACAGATGGATAAAGGGTTTTGGACGCTCGGCATCGAGGACTTCAGCACCCGATCAAATTTAATATGATAGCAATCGAGACTTGTAACAATAAAGAAACTTATAAAAGAAAGAAGAGCCACCACCAAGCAACATGTGCAGCTGAGATAAAAGACAAAAGGAGAACATTAGAGATGGAGTGGGAAATGTACCCCACTGGAAAAGCTTGAGAAAGAGTTAAAACAACTAAGCAGAGGACCAAGGCTGGCTGACCACAGCTATAAAAAGGGTGAGCCAACCACTCTGCAACATACGAAAACCTCCAGCCTAAAAGCTTAGACCAGAGTTGAGACAAATCACAAAATTTTGAAACTTCGCTCACATTTGCTTCGTCATTACCTAAAATAGAAGGCAAATCTGCACCAAGATTCGCCACAACCCTCTGTGCACGATATAAATGTGGTGGACAGTAAGCTTCAGGCCACAGACATCACAAAGTGGGGGCGCCTCACATCGGAGTAGAAAATCGTGCGTCAGTGGACAGTGCCCAATGCGGAGGCGTGTAATGGCAACTTCATCCCGCCTAAGAGGCCGGTAGGAGGAATGCCACAGACGGACGGACAGTGAGATTCAGGTAACACAGCTTATTATGAGTGACTGAAAGCCAGTCCTCATCCCACAACTGCAGGGACCGCAGCCGTAACATGGAAGTAATATCCCACAAGGAAAGAGGACACTGTGTCACATCAGGGGTGCTACAGGCCTCTTTGGCAGCCTAATCGGCATCTTCATTACCCTGAATGCCCACATGTCCCGGCACCCAGCAAAATGACACCTCCTTCCCGTGACGTTGAAGGACAATTCATCGTGTATATGCTGCAGTAATGTCTCAGTGGATAGAGCTCGTCCAACGACTACAGTGCATTCAGAGAAGAAATTGTTTGACCTGAGCACGACGTAACTGCTCCAGTGCCTTCAAGATTGCATGGAGCTATGCAGAGAAAACAGAGTAATTCTCGGGGAGGCAAATCTTGACAGCATGATTGGGGAAAACAACGGAACATCCGACTTGAGTCCCCATGCTTGGATCCATCAGTGTACAGAACAGTAAAATCATGATGCCTATCTAAAACAGTTAAAAACAATGACTGACACGTAAAATCTGAAGTTTGTTCCTTCCTAAAACTCACCAGGTCAAAAATAATTCTTGGCCTCTGGAGAAGCCAAGTGAGGCCCTGCCCCAACCTCTATGGAAAACATTAAAATCAGCCACTCCCATTTCTAAAAGTAAATCCTTAGTGCGAATCCCGTATGGTCTTGTTGCTCTGTGACAAGTATGAAACAGCCTTTCCATCAGAGGCCGAGCAACAGTGAGGTATGCTGATGTGAAAGGTGTGGACAGTGTTTTATATGCCTGGCACACCATGAGTAGCCGTCACCTGATGTGCAGTGATGGCTCCGCAGCCTCAGCACAAAGACTAGGTATGGGGTTCGTCCTAAATGCCCCAGTGGCCAGCCAAATCCCTGCATGGTGTTCCATGTCCAACACCTTTAAATAAGAGGGGCGTGCAGACATATACACTGGGCACCCATAATCCAGATGAGACCAGCTCTCTCTCCACTAACATCGTCCTTTCTGTGGAGAACATATCCATGTACCTCAGGGGTATCTGAAGGCTTGAAATTCATCTCCTGTAGACAGATGTACAGTCGTCGTCCCTGAGATAATAACCGTAGTTCCTCCACATGTGTCCTAAATCCCTTCAAGTTCAATTGTAATATGGAAGCCATCTAGCAAGGTGGTTTAATTTTCACCCGCTTTTTCTGACAAGACAGAGCCCGTAATGGGTGAAGGATCACTCTTGGGGCAAGATGTTTGCCCCTGAGGAAGGTCTGTTTTGGGGGGTTGATTGCCCCAGAGAAACATCACAATCCATAGGCTCTGGAGCTGAATCGCATGGCACGTCAAGCATAATGATGTCACCCTGATCTGACTTTGTGCTTATACTTTTCAGCTCAGTCCTTTCTTTGTCCTTCGCTTGCTTTTTGGGAGTTTCAACAGATGGTGTGGTAGATGAACTGGATTTGGGAATGGGTTGTGGCATGGAAGGTGGCAAGAGCTCACCAATGTCAGTATTGGTACCTTGATCCACCGTTTTCGGGAGAACTACAGAAGCGGGAACACCTGCCGCATTGCACGTGCACTGGCACGAGCAAGTGTTTGTACCGACGCTAGCAACCTCTGTTTGCATAGAAACTCCAACCTTGGAAACTGGCTTTTGAACAGTGGCAGCAAAAGAGGTGACAAAGGAAGGCAGCTGCAGAGCCTTAATGATCTTTTTGACTTCACCATAGGAAATTCTCTTTGTCTTTTTTATTTCCTGCACTTTCCTTTCATCGAAGTTGTTGCTGCAGTTCCCACTCCAAACTGCGTGTTCCCCAGAGCAGTTCAGGCACTTTGGAGAAGGTGAGCAATCTACACCATCATGAGCCACCTTACCACAGTTCCCTCAAGTGGCTTCTCCCTTACAACCAAGGGTGGTATGTCCAAACCGCTGGCACTTAAAGCATCATGTTCAGAACAGAGGGCCTTACTTTTAACCTTAGGAACACTGTCTTTACATATTCTGGGAGTTTCTGGTTACTTAAGGTAAGGATAAAGGAGTCGGATGTTACTAACTCCCCATCCACCCTTTTCATCATGTGTTGGATAACAATAATACCCTCTGGAGCCCACTCAACCTTTAGCTCTTCAGTCGGAATGCTCACCAAATCCCTACAAGTAACAACACCTTTACTATAATTGAGGGTGTTATGTAATTCCATTTCAATGCCATATTCTCCAGGGCATTTAGCATTCTGGAGGTTGACTGTTTGTTGGGAAGTAGACGTTTCAACAAACAAAGTCCCATTACGCGTTTCAAAGATTTCAGTTGAGAAGTAATTCCCTCTAGACCTTTTTGAATGTAGAGAGGGGATAACTTTTCAAAAGTAACCTCCTTCCTCTTAACAACAATAAACATTCTGTGGAGCAGCACGAGTTCCGTTACAATAATTGACACTTATTTTCTGCTGTGCCGAATTCGGAAGACTGGCTACCCTAGCCCTCTTGGTTGGTTGGGTGTTGGTACCCTCCAGTGGTACACCCATCCCACTAGGACGTGGAAAATTTCTCGAAAGGTACATCTCGGTCCCACAAGCATCTAGGGAACTATGGGTCCAGCTAGACAGAGCTTTGAATGCCTAGGTAAGCCTTATACAACTGAGGTTAGGCAATATCCCCAGAGGTTGTTCACTAACGACTGTTCAACTTCAACAGCCACGTATAGCATCATCACTTAGCAAACCTTCGGATTGAAGGTTTTTTTTTTAATAGACGTTTGTATCATCCTCACGATCCGGGCGGTCAAGCCAAGATCCCCATTACCTGGTACACACAATGTTCCACTGTTGCGCCACACGGTGGTGTCCAGAAGCGTGCTCAGAGGTTACGGTCTCTAGAGCACTGGTGGCGCTTACCGGTCCCCAGCTCAGGACCCTGGGTCCGCCAAGCCCGTACTCAGCAAATTAATGCTGAGGGGTCAAACTCAGATGTCTGCCAGAAGGGCATACAGTCACTCAAATACTTATCTTTATACTACTAGTTACAAATAACTTATTGCACATAATAAGTTAATGTTTATGAGTTACCATTTTGCCAAATCTCTGAATACTAGGAACGGGAGCTCTTTCCCATTAGCAGATAAAACCTTTACCGCTAAGACAAAAAAAAAAAAAAATCAATTCAAATCATTCTAATTTTTCAACAAATCTCAGAAGATGCCAGCTTTTTAAACGCCATTGAGGAGGAGTGTTCATCACTGTAGACAAAGATATTGTTTCTACTGAGAACGAGGTTGAAAGTAACTGTGAAGTTATCTGGGCACGTATAACAGGTCTAAAAGAAGTAAAGTTAATAGTTGGGTGTTTTTACCGCCCCCCCCCCCCCCCAGTGCTGCTGTAGCAGTTTTAGAATCATTCAAAGTAAGTCTACATCAGGTAGTGCATAGGTATCCGGGTCATGTAATATTAGTTGGAGGAGACTTCAACCTTAAGAGTATAGATTGGGACCTCGCTAGTTACATTTCAGGTGGTACAGACAAGCAGTCCTGTGAGCTACTTTTGAACACATTCGCCGAGAACTGTCTTGAGCAGTTAAACCGGTAACCCACGTGCAATGGAAATATTCTAGACCTTATAGCCACAAACAGGACTGACCTTATTAATGATGTCTGTGTAGAGACAGGAATTAATGATCATGATATTGTCATAGGGTCTATGGTTACCAAAGTTCATAAACCAATCAAGAAGGCTAGGAGCGCGTTTTTGTTGGGAAGAGCCGATAAGCAAATGTTACAATCCGCACTTAGAAAATGAATGGGCATCGTTTAATTCCGGGACTATGGATGTAGAGGAATTGTGGACTAAATTGTGTCTTTCAGACAGAACCATTGCCTCCCCCCCCTTTCCCCATTTGCATTATTACTTATTCTTCCAAATGTTGAAGTGAGACAGAGTACATCATACTTTGTACAAGAGTATGGCGAATCAATGACAACTGAGTAACATCTCTTATGGTTTATTGACAAGACAAGTTCTTTGCGTAAATTTCAGTAAATGTCTGATGATGCCCTAAGAAGCCAAACATTGATTAACATAATAAACCTGCAGAACAAACACAAAATTGGTTTTTTTTCATAAAAAATTTAATAACTTATAAAAGAATGTCAAAGGTTAAATGGTAACTATTATAGTAAATGATTTATTACTTACTGCAATTCTCACCTGTCATTATATTTCTCGACGGCATCATTCTTTCATCCACTTAACCTGCAATTGCAAAAAAAAAAAAAACATTATAAACTGTTATGTCACAAGTATGCAAAATGTTATAATGTTCATTCATTCTTGGTACACAAACTTTTGCAAAGTTAATTAACAAGTCAAACAAAATCTTGAAATAAATTAAAAAACACAATTTTGTGTGTGTTCTACAAGTTTATTTTTGTTTATTTAACATACTCTGAAGATGGCCTACAAAGCCGAAAACCGGTTAAGTAAGCAAAAATAAACTTGTAGAACACACACAAAATTGTGTTTTTGTGTGTGTTCTACAAGTTTATTTTTGTTTATTTAACATACTCTGAAGATGGCCTACAAAGCCGAAAACCGGTTAAGTAAGCAAAAATAAACTTGTAGAACACACACAAAATTGTGTTTTTTAATTTATTTGATTATGTTCCACCAAGAAGAGACAGAAGAATCAGTAAAAAAAAAAAAAAAAAAAAAAAAAAAAAAAAAAAAGGGGAGAGAAAATCTTGAAAGTTTCAAGGTACTGTCTTGAGGAAAGAACATTTCCCTGGATAGCCCATCATTTTATTTTATAGTGTATTTGCAGGACCGTATCAAAATGGCATCTGTAAATGATATATGTTACAAGCAATGTGCAGTCATTGAATTTGTAAAGAAAGAAATTGTGGGAAATATTCAAAAGCATACAAAGTCTGTGGAGGATCTGCTGTCGACAAGTACAGTTGTTAGATGGACACAGAAGGCAGTTTTTGACAGGGCTCCAAGATTTGCAATAATTGGGAAGACTGACTTGGCTGTTATAACGGACATGTTTCAGTGAGATGAATTTATTTGGGAGTACAGAATCATTATGAATTGGAATTGGCACTGAATATCTCAATCACACCACACACTTGGTTACTCAAAAGTGTGTGCAAGATGGGTCCCAAGGTGTCTAACAGCAGATAACAAATCTCACAGAAGAAGGGAAAAATTATGCCAATTTGTTGCCATGTTTTGAAGCTGAGGGAAAGTAATCTTTCACCAGATTGTGACAGGTTATGAAACCTGGGTTCATCAGTTTGAGCCCAAACCAAAATCTCAGTCTCTCACTGTTTAGGGACTGATGTGTGATTCTTGCTGATGTGATACCAAGAGTGGTGACGGTGATTACGGTATCAGGGTGCACAACGTCAAGATCTTTTTTGCGTGGTTGAAGACAAAGTGAGACAAGTGTCAAACGAGATAAACGACAAGCAAGATAAATGAGGTCATAAAAGTCTGTTATATCACAGTTGCCAAGAGAGGACTAGGTAATAGAATGACAGAACAGATGGGCACGGCTGTTTTTTTTTTTTTTTTTTTTTTTTTTGTGGTTTTAGGGCGCACAACTTCTATGGTCATTAGCGCCCAGCCAAGAACATAGATTCGCTATGATCTAAAAAATGTAGACTGTCAGAACATCAACAAGAGGCTAAAAATGAAAGATAAAAGACAATTAAAAGAGTTAAATATCCTTGGATAAGTTGGCCAAGTTGATAAAACGCAAAACTCGAGCAGCTGCTCGTGTGTCATCAGCTAAAATTTCCTCCAGAGTAGACGGAAAGTGAAGGGCTACACGGAGATGATTAAAATTAACACAAGTCAGTAAAACATGTCGCACTGTCAGCAGTTCACCGCAGGAGCATAGCGGTGCAGGTTCGGCGGATAGCAAGTGGCGGTGGCTGAAACGGCAATGACCGATCCGCAACCGAGCCAGGATGACCTCCTCCCGCCGAGAGGGGCGTGAGGATGTCCTCCAAGCGGTCGGGATCGGTTTGACAGTTCGCAATTTATTGTTGTACAGTGAAAGCCACACACTGTGCCATTGCGACACGATACTCCGGCGAAGAGCCCGTTGAACATCGTCCGATGGGACGCAAAAGGTAGCCATGCGAGGCAAAAGAGCTGCTGCCTTGGCTGCTGTGTCAGCGGCCTCATTCCCGGGCACACCCACATGGCCAGGGACCCACAGGAAAGAAACGTGACAGCTGTCATCCGCCAGCAACTGGAGGGAGCGTTGGATCCGATACACGAGAGGATGGTTCGAGAAAGGGTCCTTAAGACTCTGCAGGGCACTAAGGGAGTCAGAACATATGGCATAGAAAGGGTGGCGGTGGCGGCAGGTATACAAAACGGCCTGGTGGAGGGCGAAAAGCTCAGCCGTGAAGTTTGAGCACCGGTCAGGGAGCTTGTATTGGAAACGGTTATCCCCGACGACGAAGGCAGATCCGACACCGGCAGTGCTCTTGGAACCATCAGTGTAAATAAATACGGCATTATCGAACCGCGAACGGAGTTCGACAAGCCTCGAGCGGAATACCAAATCCGGAGTGCTCTCCTTGGGGAGCGAACTAAGTTCGAGGTGTGTGTGACCCTGGGCCTGATGCCACGGTGGCAATGGGCTTTCGCTCAACCGAAGGGTGGAAGGAAGGGTAAAATCGAGACGCTGTAGCAGGCGGCGAAACCGAACTCCCGGTGGAAGCAAGGCAATCGCAGACAACTGATATTGGCGATCGAGTGAGTCGTCAAAAAATAATCTGTAAGATGGATGGTTGGGCATCGACCGTAGGCGGCATGCGTACCGACACAAGAGTATGTCACGTCGATTGGTCAAGGGTAATACAGCAGCCTCGGCATACAGACTTTCAACAGGGCTGGTATAAAATGCACCGGTCGCCAGACGTAATCCACGATGGTGGATAGAGTTGAGACGGCGGAGAATCGACGGCCGTGCTGAAGAGTATACAAGGCTTCCATAGTCGAGCTTCGACTGAACAATGGCCTGGTAAAGGTGAAGCAGGACGGTACGATCCGCTCCCCATGACGTGCCACTGAGGACACGAAGAACATTAAGGGATCGGGCACAACGGGCAGCCAGGTAGGACACATGTGTGGACCAGCAAAGTTTCCGATCCAACATGAGTCCCAAGAATTTTGTAGTCTCCAAGAAAGGGAGAGCAACAGGGCCGAGACGTAGAGAAGGTGGAAGAAATTCCTTGTATCTCCAGAAATTGATACACACAGTTTTCTCAGTGGAGAATCGGAAGCCGTTTGCGATGCTCCAGGAATATAGACGGTCAAGACAGCGTTGGAGAGAACGCTCCAAGAGACACGTCCGCTAAGCGCTACAATAAATTGCGAAATCGTCAACAAAAAGAGATCCGGAGACGTCGGCTGAAAGGCAATCTACTATCGGATTGATTGCAATGGCAAAGAGCGCCACACTCAAGACGGAGCCCTGTGGTACCCCATTCTCCTGGCAAAAGGTATCTGACAAAACAGAGCCCACCCGTACCCGGAACTTGCGATCCGCCAAAAACGCTTGAATGAAAAGAGGAAGGCGGCCCCGAAGGCCCCATGTGTGCAATGTGCGGAGAATGCCCGCTCTCCAACAGGTATCGTATGCCTTCTCCAAGTCGAAGAACACTGCTACTGTTTGACGCTTCTTTAGAAAGTTGTTCATAATGAAGGTCGACAACGTAACGAGGTGGTCAGCAGCAGAGCGGTGTCGACGAAAACCGCATTGGATATTAGTCAGGAGGCGGCGAGATTCGAGGAGGCAGACCAACCGAGCGTTAACCATGCGTTCCATCACCTTACAGACGCAGCTCATCAGAGAAATGGGGCGATAACTGGAAGGAAGGTGTTTGTCCTTCCCTGGTTTGGGGATGGGGACAACAATGGCTTCACGCCAACTTGTGGGAACATGACCTTCAGTCCATATGCGATTGTAGGTACTAAGAAGAAAGCACTTGCCCGCAGGAGGGAGGTTCTGCAGCATCTCAATATGAATGGAATCGGGCCCGGGAGCAGAAGACCGGGACAGGGCGAGAGCACGATCTAGCTCCTGCATGGTGAAGGCGACGTTATAATTTTCACGATTAAAAGAGCGGAAAGAAGGCGGCCGTGCCTCCTCTACCTGTTTGCGAGGGAGAAAGGCAGGGTGGTAATGGGCAGAGCTCGAAACCTCCGCAAAGAAACGACCCAATGCGTTTGAAACATCAGCTGGGTCCACGAGGACTGCGTTCTCCACGGTCAGGCCAGGAATCGGGGAGTGGACCTTGATGCCGGACAAACGGCGTAGGCCACCCCAGACAACCGTGGAGGGAGTAAAACGGTTAAAAGAACTAGTAAAAGCAGTCCAGCAAGCTTTCTTGCTGTCGTTTATGATACGACGGCACTGCGCTCTCATACGTTTGTAATTGATGCAATTCTCCAAAGTTGGGTGGCGGCGGAAGGTGCGTAAAGCACGGCGCCGGGCTCGAAGCGCGTCGCGGCAGGCTGCAGTCCACCAAGGGACCTGGACACAACGTGGAGAAGAGGATGTATGAGGTATGGAACGTTCAGCAGCAGTGAGAATAACCTCTGTGAGGTATTCGACCTGACTGTCACAGTTGGGAAAATTCTGATTGTGAAAAACAGCCATGGAAGAATAAAGCCCCCAGTCGGCTTTAGAAATGTTCCAACTGGTGGGACGTGGAGATGGGGAATGATGTAGGAAGTGGATGATACAAGGGAAATGGTCACTCGAGTACGTGTCAGAAAGTGCATACCACTCAAACCGACCGGCAACTGAGGAGTGCATATTGCGAGGTCTATATGGGAATAAGTGTGTGTTGTGTCAGAAAGGAAGGTCGGTGAGTCGGTGTTGAGGCAGACAAGATCGAGGTGGTGGAGAATGTCCACCAAAAGGGAGCCTCTCGGACAAGGTGCCGGAGAGCCCCATAGGGGGTGGTGGGCATTAAAGTCGCCTACCAACACGAAAGGTGAAGGGAGCTGGTCAACAAGGTTTAGCACATCTGCCCTAGTAAGGGCAGATGACGATGGCGAATATATATTACAGAGGGAGAAGGTAAATGTGGATAAGGTGATGCGGACGGCAACTGCCTGTAGGTGAGTGTGCAAGGAAATGGGATGGAAATAGACGTCGTCTCGAAGGAGCATCAGAACCCCTCCATGGGCTGGGACACCTTCCACGGGTGGCAGGTCGACCCGCACAGAGGTGTAGTGTGGAAAGTCTGCACGATCACGTGGACGCAACTTAGTTTCCTGGAGGCAGACTAGAAGCGGGCAGTGCAATCGAAGGAGTAGTTTTAACTCCTCCCGATTAGAACGAATGCCGCGAATGTTCCATTGAAGGAGCGCCATGATAAAAATGAGAGAAGAAATAAGGATAAAAACCAAGTAGCGAGCGGGGTCACCTCGACGGCCGCTGAGGACCGGATTTCGAGGGAGCACTGCTATCGCTGTCTGGGGGCAAAGGGTCATGTTCCATTGGTTCGACCGACGCGCCTGCCACCTCCCTGAGTTGATCAGGAGGGGCAGTTTCCACCGCCGGTAAAGGGCCGGGCGCCCGGCAAACGGAGCGTCCCGGTGAAACAGAAGACGGTCGAGGCCGGCAACTGTTGGACGGCGTGACAGATGGGTCACGCCTCGGCGGGGAAGGAGAGGAACTCTTTTTCTTGTCAGCTCTTCTGGAAGAGTGACGGCGGGAAGAGGCAGTTGACGGTTGGGAAGCCTGAGAACGCAGAAAATCCTCACGGACGGGTTCCTTTTTTAAGGTCCGGGCATCTTGTTTAGGTGCCCGCGGTTTACTAGAGTTTGACGAAGACTGTACCCTAGAAGCAGCAAGAGGGAGCGGGGACGTGGAACGGGCAATCTTCGGGCTGGCGGATCGCACAACTGTGTCAGCGAAAGTGAAGTCACATGTCTGGGTACTGGAATCCTTGGTAGGTCGAGTTGAGGTGAGTACCTTACTGTATGTACCCGCTGGGAGGACAGTGGGCTTTCGACTCGCCAACAACTTACGAGCGGCAGATGTCGATACCTTCTCCGTAACCCGAATTTGCTGGATTACCTTCTCATCCTTGTATACAGGGCAGTCGCGAGAGGAAGCCGCATGGTCACCGTTGCAGTTTAGGCAGTGAGGGGACGGAGGTGGGCAATCCCCCTCATGGGCGTCCCTACCACAAGTGACACACTTTGCTGCATTTGGGCAATGTTCACGGGTATGGTTGTACCTGTGGCACTGAAAACAGCGCGTTGGGTTAGGTACATAAGGGCGGACGGAGATGACTTCATACCCGGCTTTGACCTTCGACGGGAGGTCAACTTTGTCAAACGTCAAAAACACAGTACGAGTCGGTGTCAGATGGTTATCGACCTTTTTCATGACCCTGTGGACGGCTGTCACACCCTGATCGGACATATACGATTGGATATCTTCATCAGACAACCCGTCAAGGGATCTCGTGAAGACTACCCCCCGTGACGAGTTGAGTGTGCGGTGCGCTTCGACCTTAACTGGAAAAGTGTGCAACAACGTAGTACGTATCAGTTTTTGGGCTTGGAAGGCACTTTCCACTTCCAGCAACAATGTGCCATTGCGCTGACGTGAACAGGTTTTAACAGGGCCAGCAATTGCATCTACACCTTTCTGTATAACGAAAGGATTGACAGAATTGAAGTCCTTTCCATCGGTGCGAGAGACAACCAGAAATTTAGGTACATTAGGCAGAGTCTTTTTAGGCTGAGGCGAGTCTAACTTACGTTTATGGGTCAATGTCACGAAAGAAGATAAGGAAGTCATCGCGGAAGTGTCCCCCGTGATTACCGGCGTCTCCGATGGCGCGCTCCTTCCTAGTGGGGGCCCTCTCCGAGGGCTTACCCGCCTTAGGTGATTGTTCACACCTCAGGTCACACCTCCCGAGAACTGACGGAGGGACCTATCGGCACGTTCGGAAGGTACCAGCTCGGGTAATCACCCCTCCCTGGGCCTGGCCTTTACCAGGGGGTACGTACGTGCCTTACTTGTCTACCCGGGGCGGGGAGTTACGCGTTACCCCGTCACCTGCTACGCACGATAATGCGTGGGTCGGCCTTCAGACACGCACAGGGAGGAAAGAAGAAGAGGATAGGAAAGGAAGAGAAAGAAGGAAAGAAGTGTCTCAAACGCCGAGGCGGAGACTAATGAGGGGAAGAAGACTAGGAGAGTTCAAGGAGAGAAAGACAGAAAACGAAGGGTAAGAAAGGAAGGAACGAAGGAAGAAAAACCACAACAAGAACCACCGTATCTCACGAAATATGCCCGTCTCCGGGCGAAGGCATAAACCGGGAGGGAAAGTGAAGCAGCCTGGGGCAGAAGAAAGGCTGCTCCGGCTCGGGGCCCCGTGCGCGCCACACACGTACCCACAAAAGAACTGTGGGCCCCCTGGGGGGATGGGCACGGCTGGCTGACCACACATATAAAGAGGAACTCAGCCAGCCACTCTGTATCAAACTAAAATCTCCAACTTAAAAGCTTAGACCAGAGTGCAGACGCACTCGCCTCATTATAAGCTAAAACGGATGGCAGATCACCACTAAGATTGGCTGCTGCCCTCGCAGCACGATATAAGTTGCACTCAATTAAAATGTAGTGTACAGTAAGGTGCATGCAACAGGCAACACAAAACGGATGATCTTCTTGATGAGGTAAAGAGTTGTGTGTCGATGAGCAGTGCCCAATTCGGAACCGCATCAAGGTCACTTTATGTTGTCTCAGTGACTGGCAGAAGGTTTGCCACGGTTGGACAGTTGGTTTCACTAACCACAGCTTATTACCTGTCCATGTCAGCCATGTCTTCCCACAGCTGAGAGCACTTCTGTCGAGCCACAGAGCCTGCAGGGGAATGGCAGATTGTATTACGTTACGGTTGCTGCAGGCCACCTTTGCAGCCCAGTCAGCAACTTAATTTCCCCAAATTCCCACATGCCCAGATACCCAGCAAAATGACACTTGCTTACACCGCCACTGGAGGGAGTACAGTTGGTCCTGTATGAGCTGTGGAATCTTCTTATCTGGGTAGAGGCTTTGCAATTATTACAGTGCGCTATAGTCAGTGCCAGCTATGAAGGCAGCCCAGTTTTCAGTAGTTCTGCCCCCCTCCCTCCATTACTGCAATGACAGCCAATAATGTTCATTCTGTAGGCACGTGGCTGGCCTCGAGTTACAGAATGTTTCTCCTGCAGGCGCAACTGTTGGCGCTCGGCCTTAGCACCTCCCCTCCTCGCTTCCCCTATCGCTCCACGTCTATGTGTGGAAGTGCCATCTTACATGACGCCAGGTATAAGTGAATTGGAGTAGATAAACGATATGCTCCAAACACGTCACATTTCCTACAATGCCATCATAATCGCGTGAAGCTCTGCTGTGAAGACAGAAAAGGCTGTTGGGAAGCGAATCCTGGTAACATGGACAGGGAACATTATGAAACAGCCAAGGGAATCCCCCAGCTTTGAACCATCAGTAATGCCAATCTAAAAGACCAACAAGAACAACGTAAAAAAGATAATTCATTGAGAGGATATGGATATTATACGGCACTCAATGCTCACACGGTTCCAGACTACTACCCAATTTCCAATGTGACTGCTTTTAACAGTAACATCAGCAATGTCAAAATATTCAATGTGGTCGACTGCACCAAGGCATTTTTTCCAAATTCCCATACTACTGAAAGCCAGAAAGACCATGGACTCCTGATGAAGCTTTCAATACCCTTAAGAAGCATTTATCACAAGCAATGCTGTTGGGGCACCCAAGAAAGAATGCCCTCTTAGTCTAATGATAGATGCTACTCAAATAGCAGTGGGAGCAGCTTTACAGCACGAAGTCTGATCATTGGCAGCCCCTTGTCTTTTTCTCTAAGAATTTGACCGCAAAACAGTGAAAATGAAGGGCTAATGATCATGTATTGCTTGCTACTTTCCTGTCTATCAAGTACTTCTGCTCATCCATCGAGGGGAGACACTTTACAAATTTTACAGACCACAAACCACCAATACCTTTCTTTCAACAAGATGCAGACCTCAACTTGCCACACCAAAGCAGGCAGGTCAAATATGTTGCACAATTCATAACTGATGTGCATCACACAGCAGGCCAAGTCAACCAGGTCACAGACTGCCTATCCCATAACTGTGCCAGTTTAAAATCCATCTATTGGGCACAGTTAGCATGAAAGCACAAAGAAGATCCTTTCTTGAGCCATCTTATACAGGAGCAGTGAACAGTGTTGCAGCTGAGGCATGCATCCGTGCCAAATGTTCTGGATGGAAGTTGGTGTGTTGTAGCAAAATAGAAACAACAATGCTATGTACCAGAGCAATACTGTTGTGAGGTTTCCGACACACTCCATAACCTATCACATCCAGGGGTTCAAGCCATAGCTTAAGCCAGTGTCCTCCAGGCATGCAAAAGACTGCCGTGTATGGGCACATCCATGACTGACCTACCAGAGTACAAAAATCAGAAAACATGTTTTCATACCTATTGCTCAATCACCAATGGCACCAGCCAGCTTTTGCATATTCGTGTGGACATCTTAAGAGCCACTACAATATTGTGCAGGACAAAGTTATTTGCCCATCATGATCAATCGTTTTATCAGTTGGCCAGAAGTTGTCATTATACAAAAGTTATCTGCTTAGTTGCGAGGGCACTAGTTCACTCTCGGTTTTAGAGAACATGTCCCACACGGGGAAAAAAATACAGACTGTGGAAAACAATTTGAAATCAAACTTTTAATGAACTTTTGCTATTGTGAGGTTGCAAGCATCTCCACACTACTGGCTTTGAAGCTATCATCCAGTTGGTAACGGAATGGTAGAATTGTTTTATTAGATGCTCAAAACTGCCTTAATGCGCAGTTCATTACTGTGGTCTGAAGCACTGCCCCAGTCCTGCTCAGTCTATGGACATTGGTAAAAGAAAATATAAAGTGATCTTCGGCACAGTTCGTGTATGGTGAGCAACTGAGGGTTCCAGCAGAATTAATCTTATCATCAGTACCAAAACTACAGTTTGCCCCAGGGTTATGATCACAATTCACATGTGAACTAAGCAACAGAATGAGGAACATTCGACCTACTAATCTGCTCAGACGTGGAAACCGGAAAGTATTTGTGCACAAAGACCCAGAAAAAAAAAAAAAAAAAAAAAAAAAAAAAATTCACAGGGCCCAGGGACGACAAACTGTGTCCACCACTTGTATCACTGTATTCCAGACTCCACAGAGTAACTGCAAGAGGAAGTCACAAATTTCAGATAAAAAAAGATGGCAAGGATGAGACAGTCTCAATAGAGTGACTTAAACCTGCATACATGGATGAAGGGGAACTCGTGCCAACCGCAACGTCCCAACCCTACATGGAAACTGATGATGCAGCAGATAGGGCTGTTGAATTCTTATTTTCACAAGAAAACACTGAATCTGTAACTGCAGAGGAAGAGCAAACCTTGGATCCACCAATAGTTCTTTTAAATAACTGGTAAACAAAGTGCAAGTTTCCTCAGATACCAGGAGCACCCAGTTTGGAAGAAGGAAAAAAAAAAAAAGAAGGGGGGGGGGGCTGATGTGTCAAAACTATGATTTTACTTTGATTCATCTAGTGAGCAATTTCATTGCTTCATAAGAAATATCATTCAAAAAACGTACGGGTGTGAACGTTGGCATCGGCCAATACTTCGGCAGCAGCACATCCTGCCACTCTCAAGGAAATACTGCAGCGAGGGAGCAATGTGCAACAACATTTAAAAACTCTGTTCTTAACGACAACAGAAAGACAGCACACACTGAGCAAGCAAGCACACAGCGCCATCATTCAACCAAAGATGAAAACCAACAGCAATATTGATAATGAACTTCAGTTTTCAGTGGGTGAGGTGGCTTTATTTTGTCCCTCTGTTTATTGGAAATGTGAGTGCAGGATTCCATGCAGAATTAAAACAAAACCTCCATACCTATTCAGAAGTTATCTTCTAGTTCTATTTCAATCGTTTCCTTGATAACACAATCCCAGTAGCTGGAAGCACACTCCAAAATTTACATTTTGTTGTATTCCATCGAGTGTCCTGTATCCAAGCAGTGTTTGGCAACAAGAGACTTATTAAGATGTTGCAAATATGTGTACCATTTATGCTCAATACTTCAGTCCTCGTCGGTCCGAATTGTTTGACCAATATATGACATGCCACAGCTGCATGGGATACCATAGACTCCAACCTTACGCAAACCCAAATCATCCTTAACGGATCCTAACAGCGCCTTAATTTTAGAAGGTGGTCAAAACACACATTTGACATCATATTTATGTAAAATACAGTGTCTTGTTAGAAATGCTGCCAAAGTTTGGCAGAAAGACCACTGCCTTGGTTTCTACCTCTGTGCTATTATCTCTAGCCTGTTGCACATTTGGTTGATAGCGCAACACTCTTTTAATCTGCCCTTCACTATAACCATTCAGGCAAAAAGTGACATCCAGATGGGACAACTGGGCAGACAAACTTTCTGGGTCTGAGATGTGTACCTTGTGCACTTAGGTAGAACCCCTTCACACTGAGCTGAATAGGGATTGAGGTTCTCGTTTGAACTGTGCCTGGAATCCTGCTCTCACTTATCCAGAAACAGAGGGACAAAATAAATGCCACCTCACCCACTGAAAAGTGATGTTTATTATCGATCTTGTCGTTGGTTTTCATTTCTGGTTGTGTGATGGTACTGTGTGATTGCTTGCTTGCTCAGTGTGTGTTGTCTTTCTGTTGCCATTGAGAACCGAGGTTTTAAACATTATTGCACATTTCTCCCTCACTGCATTATTGCCTTGAGAATGCCAGAGTGCATCTGCTGAACTATCAGCCAATACCGACTTTCATATCTGGCTGCGTATATGTAATTTTTTTGTTTACACCATACACCAGGAGACATTATGGAATCAAGACATATCTTTTCTGCTATGCCTTGTATAGCAACCCTTCTTTATGTTGTTTTCTATCTTGTTGCATTGTGAATAAAAGTGATTAAAATACAGTACAATTCCTACAGATATTGTAATCGGTATATTAGTTACCATAGACTTCATTTGATATGGATTTTTTTTATTGTTACAAATAAGTCATTATTTTTTACAATACAATCGGGTCAGATTATGTTGACCCTTCTACCTACCAAGTGCTATGATTCAATTATAAAACACTAATAACTTGAGGGTCAATTGAAGACAAGGATACCACCTATTGGCTTGTAGTGTGACATTACCGTTGTCTGTGTTTACACAGGTGGTGGTGTGTGTAGGCATGTGGTGGCATGCTCTTGTGGTCAAAGTTTAATGGTTCGCAGTTTGGTTGTTATGTCCATATAGGTGTGATATGCTTCATAATCCTGTGGTGTGGTTGCTTCTCTTAAAGTTATTTCCTGTTTTGTGTGTTAATACATGTCTTAGTAGGGTGATGTTAATGGTTTAGTTTGCCTTTCTATAACTGCATGTGAATATTGTTATTGTTGTTGGAATTTTTTGAGGGGACTAAACTACTAGGTCATCAGTCCCCTGTTCCTAGTGAAGACATGAAGCCAGGTAAAAAAATATAAAATCTTCCACTCAATAACCAGAGGGAATCCCACAAGGGGTACACAGTGACAATGAACAGACATTGACAATACAAAAGGAGAAAACACAAATGGAAGAGATTGAGTGTTGAACAGATCTAAAACTATACAGAAGTAAATGACAGGCTGATCACAAAGATAATACAGGATGACCTAACCACTCTGCGCATACTAAAATCCTCCAGTTAAAAAGGCAAGTTGAAAGACTGCCGCAACAGGATATGTACCACTGTCAACAGAGAGCCACGTCAGTTTGGTGGATCCTCTCAACATAAAAGGTTGCCATGTAGCCAAAACGTAGTGGCAGAGAATAACAGAGCCCCTACAAGAGGCTCTTCACACAGCCGTAGAGTGCTTGACTGCACGGAGCTTACGCAGCACGATCAAGTCAGCCCATTCCAAATGCCAAAGCCCAAGGATCTCGCAGGTCATTTCCAACTGGAGATCCCTGTCCTTGAGACCAATCTCCAAGTACTGTGACTCCGTGGCCTGCTTGGCGAGGCGATCAACACATTCATTATCCAGACTGCCAATGTGGCCTGGGGTCCAAACGAAAGCCACTGAATGGCCTGACTCGCCTTGGGTGAAGATGGTGTCTTCAACTGACTGCACCAAATGGTGTTTGGGAAAACACTGGTCAAGGGCTTTCAGAAAGTCACTATAGATTACTACAGACTCCTCAGGGCAAGCTCGAAAATGTTGAAGTGCACGAGGAAAAACCTCCAGCTCAACTGTAAAAATGCTACTCCCACAGGCAAGGAATGTTGCTCAACATGGGCATAAGCATACCCACCATGGCTGCCTACCAGAGAACCATCTGTATATATGCAACTTCTGCACCAGAGAATGAATCAATTAGTGCCTGGAACTGGCGAAAGAGGTTCAATGGTGAAACAGAGGTTTTGAGTCATGGGACAAGTCTAATGTGAGTAATGGACCAGAGAGAGTTTGGGAATGGTAGTGAAAAATGGGAGGTATGGGAAGGAACTCAAATGACGAAAGGAGGGAACAAACACAAACTGCAATCGGGAGACCTGCCCTTGCCCGTCGTGGGGAAGAGAGGTCAGCAGAAAGAGAAGCCTGTGATTCAAGTGGTGAAGTGAGGCATGAACACAGGCAACCTAGGAAGCTAGCAGCTGTTGCTGGCGGAACTGTAGGGAAGGGACCCCCTGCTTTGACTAGGAGGCTTGTCTCCGGATTTGTGCGAAAAACCCCTATCCCCAAACAGGCACCACTATGTAGAATTGGGTCCGGGACCTGCATTGTTGAAGGCACTGCCTAATTGTACATTGTCCAGGTGAGATTGTATGAGGGTCTTGCAGGAGTGTTGGACATGAGGCTCCCCAAACAGTGTGTCTGAGATAGCGAAGAATATTCAGATGTCACCAGCATTTTTGTCTCGGCTGACAAAGGTGTGGCACCCAAGTGAGTCGGTCATCAAAGGACATGCCTAGGAAGCGATGCGTCTCTTAAACACAGTTGGAGTTCATCAGCCAGGTACAGGTGTGGATCGAGGTGAAGCATCCGATGGCAACAGAAGTACATTACTCTGCTCCTAGAGCTCGAGAATTGGAAACTGTGGGCAAAAGCTCATGACTGTGCTTTTCAAATAGCTCCCAGCAGGTGCTATTCAGTAACACCAATGATATAAGAACTAAAATAGATGCAAAAGAGGAAGTAGGAAACCAATGACACCACTGCCACAGCAAGACCGTTGATTGTAATCAGAAATAGGGGGACATTAAGAACTGAGCCCTGTAGGACACCATTCTCCAGGACATGAGTGGAGCTGAGAGGGGCAAAAAACCGAACCTGTAAAGATAAAAGAGTGATAGGTAGTTCTGTATGACGCACCTACATACAATGGGAATAACAAAAGAGGACTCTAAATGTAGGATCTGTGATGACGGTGATGAAACCCCATCACATCTAATCTTCGAATGCATTGCATTGGAGAGTAAAAGGCACAGAATATTTGGGACAACCAGACCCGAAGAAATTGTGTCTAATAAAGAACTGGTAAAGGGACTTCTTGCACTGCTCAAGGGCATTGGTTGGCTTTACTAGATATACAGAGAGTGATGCCACACAATAAACTTAGTTTCGGTGCAGGCAATGGCGGGTTGGACCAAGACTGTTTTGGCTTCCCTGAGAAAATCAATTCAATCTTTATGACGACCAGAAGTAGGCCCCATAAGCCCCATTTGTAAATTGTCAGTAGAATATGGTGTCACCAGGTGGTATCATATGCCTTTCAAAGATTGAAATATACCACAACCAGATGCTCACGCCTGGTGAAAGCAGTGCAGATAAGACTCCAGTGACACAAGTTTGTCAATGGCGGAACAGCCTTAGCAGAAGCCTCCCTGTTGTCAGGCAAGGAGTTTCTGGTCTTCAAGAATCCACATGATCCGCTAACTCATCATATGTTGGAAGAACTTGCATAGCACATTGGTGAGGCTAATCAGGTGGTAACTATCAGCCATCTGCAGATCAGCACTAAGTTTCATCACTGGGATGATGATGCTATCTCACCATTGGGACGGGAAAACACCTTCTGCTCAGAGACAATTGAACGGGGCGAGAAGTTTGTGTTGAAAGGCCACTGACTGGCAATGGAGAAACTGGTTGTGGATGTAGTCTGATCCTGGGGAGGTATCAGGGCCGCTACAAGTTCTTGTGTAGTTCATCATCCGACTGCAATAGAAGGCCTCTATGAAATATAATTCCCTGGATCATGTCGAGGCTCTTGTGGGCAGTGATCATAACGGGAGCATCATCCAGCTTATCATAGGTGGGCAATGCCTGTGATTGTGTCGGGGATGAGGTCGTTATCATAACTCATCCTGGTCACATCGGCGACGTCCCTTCCACCTCTCTGAAGTTGTCTTCTAAGTGTTTTTCAAAAAAAAAGGAGAGGTTTTGTGGTCATGAAAGACTCACCATGTGTCCTCTGAGCACATTCCTCTCCTTGCTTTCAAGCCCATGTTCCTCTCAGGGTGTGGATATGGAAGGGAACAACTGGGGATCATATATTGCTGCATTTAAAGTCAACTTTATCTCACTTAGAGGAGGCAGATAAGCACCCATCGATACAATTTTTTGATCATTTCATTTTGTTCCCATGAGCAGGTAAGGAAGTAGAAGTCACCCAGGCAGAGCCCTGCTTGGCTGGGTAAGCATAATACAACTGAAGTGCGGCTGATTCCCCAGAGGCTGCTAGTGACTCTTCCACCTCAGGAGCCATGCATACCTTGAGATTGAGTGTATTTTTTTTTATTTTTTTTTAATACAGGTTTTTACCATCCTCATGACCGTACAGTTAAGACAAGATACTCAGCTATGTAACATAAAATATTCCACTGGTATGCCGTACGATGGCAGCTGAGGCACGCACAGAGCTTACAATAAGGAGGTTCGTTGATGTGTCGCAGCCCCCAGCTCAGGGACCATGGGTTCGCCAAGCCTGTACTCAGCAAATTAATGCTGAGCCCCCAGAGGTGGCATATGTATAATTGTTCTATTTTTGTAAGGATGAATACGACTAATGTTAATTCTTTCTTAGTGCATGATGCACTGCAAAGAGACTATGTTGGCCATGATAAAAATTATTCAGCTGTTTGGTGCTATAGCTGATGGTGCTCTGTGTACTAGATGTCAGCTACCAATAAAGCTAATGGAAGTTGTGACAATGGAGAGTGGGTGTTTCTCCCCCCCCCCCCCCCCCCTTCGTAGTCTGTGGTATGTTGGGACATATTTTTCATAATTTTTTTTTTTTTTTTTTTTTAATGTTTTGTCGATTTTTGTAATCTAGATCTTATTGTTGTTGGTGGTATTTGTGTGAAGTTCACATCATTGTAATGAGGATTTTCAGTGACATTTCTGTAGTGCTTGTAGGCTGGCAAGATACCATATTGCATGCAGGTGTTGTGTGAAAAGTGAGACACTGATCGTGGTGACAAACTGATCTGAAGCATAGCTTAAGGTCTAGGTTAGGTTGAGAGGCAACAATTTGGTTGTCAGTTGGCAAAGCCAACAAATGAGAAAGTACAAGAGTGGTTCTGGGACATTTGAAACAACTGAAGTTATTGCTTGGGGTGGAGGGGAGAAGATTTAATTGATATCGCTGTCTTCATTTGAGGTGTATTATAGGTCAATTTAAATATTTGATACCACTTTGATCTCGATGGGATTTGGGTAGTGGCAGTGGCAAAATAAAGGGGGGGGGGGCAGTGCAGACTGCTACGGGCATTCCGTCTTGGGGGACGTCGAAAGCACTTTTTGTCTTTTTGAGCGCCCTTGGTCTCTCGTTCTGGGTGCTCCAAATCTCTAAAGCTACTCCTTTTCAGACTGTCCTGTGCCCTTGATCCTTGGGTGGGGGCTCCAAATCTCAAAGTTACATTTTTTTTATAGTAATACAAGTATTTCTGAGTGGATGGCGGGAAGGGTCCTTAAGTTGTGTTTTGCAGCCACCCCGGGCCTTCAACTACCTCAGTCCACCACTGGGTAATGGATGATCAATATTGTTTTCTTAATTTTGGGTGTAGTATAGTTTAAGTATTCATGGTTTTTTTTATGCTGCTGGTTTTGTACAAGGATGTCTATTGTAATGCTCTCATTATTTGACATGTCATAGATCAACTGAACTATCCAATATTGTGTCTAGTGTTTTGGTTGTTTTCAGTTTTTATTCCGTGTTATTTTTAAATTATATATTTGTGTGTTATTTTCGGTTTGCTATTTGTCATGTTATCCAACTTAACCTGCCTCACATAAAAAAAGAAGAAGAAGAAGAAGAAGAAAATAAAAATAAATTACCCACAGTCCCACGTTTGTCCAATTTTTATTGGTTTTAAATTAATGTTCACATGTTTATTGGTGTTTTCCGCAACTGTTTTGATCTCCATATTGGCTACGAGTAGTTATATATATGTCATTGCCGTCACCTTAATGACTTCATGGCTCAAAGCTGATGGGTGGTGTCCCATTCTTCAATTTATGCTTTGTACTGGTATCTGCTAAGCAGAACACTGTCAAAGGAAAGCATATAATGGAAAGTTTAATTTCTTGAGTTTGTTGTGCGTTTTGGACTGTTTTCTACATTTCCCCCTTCTTTTATACTAAGATTTTTGAAAGTTATGGGATCAGACTGCAGTGGTCATCAGATCATAGACTTACAAATTACTTTCACTCAGGCTAAGGAACACACACACACACACACACACACACACACACACACACACACACACACACGAGAGAGGAATCTAACCTCCAACAGGGAACAGCCGTGCAATCTTCAGCAAACCTTTTATTTCTCCGTCAGGGGTCAAAACAGTCAGGAAATATCCAGAGTTTCAGTATTGCCAAACACTTCTTGTTAATAAAGTTACATTCCCTAAACTATAAGCACATCTTATACTCTTATGTGAGACTACAAGTTAAGATAGTTTTGATTTAAAATTTAGAGGTTTCCCCCATAATAACAATGCAGTCTGAAAGCTTGCTCTTTCTAGATGTGGGGGGAAAAAAAGAGCAGTTGAGATACTACTCTCAAAAATTTTAACTAGGTAGAGAATTTTTGGCCAACTTTTCTGATGCATATATCTTTCTTTCTAGGCAGCTAATGTTGATTAAATTTGACCCATATATAGCCTAATCTTATGGAGGAACAAACCTCTCAATTTTTCATGCAATTGGTTTGTATGAAAAGTAGCAGTGGTATGTCAAACCCTAGCTCTCATAATTGTTCAACATGTAGGATATTTAAGAGGCTTTTATCTATATCCAGGTGTGCCTATATTCCTAAATATTGACATTGTGTTATTCAGTATAAAAAAATTATCTATTTATATTATAGCAGATGATCAAATATTCGCTCTAAAGGACCAGCAAACTTGACACCTGTGCACCTTTATATATTATGCAAAGATGAGTAGTCCCACTTTAGGAGATCCTCGCATATATCACTCAAGATACGTAACTGAAATTTGGTAGCTATATATGAATCAAAAACCATGTAAAAGCTTCACACCATATTTCATGGCTTTGGAGCTTGTCAAATGGGAACAAATTTTAATATTGGTCATTTTGGCACGGAATTGCACTATTGTTAAATTAAGGTTGAGCGGCAGTGCTGGTGCAAATATGCTACCATTTTTGTTTAAATGCTCACTGTTGTCACACTAATGGAGATGCCGTATTTACACTTTAGCTATTCCTCAATTAAGCCTTAACAATTATGTCAGTGAAAGTTCCGAGTTTCTAGTGCACGGCTGTGCCCACCCAAAAAACAATTTGTTATGGAGTGCATCACTGGCAGCAGATTTGGACTGCACTGCCTGCCATGCAAGTAGATTTGAATTGCTTTGTGTTACATCTAATTTTCCTTGCAAATGGATTTGTGGCAGTTTATAGTAAATATTTATTGTATAAATTTTACCCTAAAATTAAATTCATTTCGTAAATAGTAGTTTAATTCTTCATAATTTGTCCTTTAGTTACTGCAGTTACTGTCAGTTTCATTTTTAACCCTTACACGATGCGAAAATGAGTGCTATTCTACAACATAATTTAATCTCCAGGTCTCATAGACGTGGTATGGATCTAACAGATGAGGAAATAGATTTCTTTCAACAATTAGTGAACATCTTAGTGATTTTTGTCTAGATTCCTCATCAGATCATGAACAGGATACTATTATTCAAATGTAAATCCTAGTTACGATCCAGAACAAGATTTCAGACACAATGAATCTGATAATGAAAGCGGTACCACTCTGGGGAGTACAACGCTACACGAGCAGCACTCCAAAACACTGGACAAGAATATCATAAAAATATTCCCTGGTTCAAAAGGGAACGCAAGGGACATGAAGACAGTGACACAAGATCTCCCATTCATGATAGATGATAATATGATTGATCAGGTAATTGTGTGTCCTCAAGTTCCTCATAACACAGGAAAAAGCTGACACAAATTTCTCAAGATACAGGAACTACAGGGGAGTAACGACAGAGAAAATTTTAGTACAGCTGAGTATATTATAGGCTACATGATTATTGTCCACTTTCGGAATAATGTTACATTTATACACAGAAGGTAATTGATATACTAATTCAGATATTAACAAATATTATATTTCTACCTGTACATTATTTTTGTCATTACGGTCACTTGATAACTATATACTAGGCTCGTAACACGGAATACACAGTGGCATCAAATCTTCACCGCGCTGCTGCTGACGTTATAATAATTAGCGCTGCCGCCCGAGGGTTAAACTCACTTGTTGATAGTATTACGTACAATTAAAAAGCCGAAAAAAGCCAGGTAGACGTACAACACGTAGCTTTTGCTTCAATGACCATAGAGTTGGAGTTAGACGTCCAAACATAATTCACAACTACTAAAACATAGCATTGTACTACACGATATTATGTAACTTGGAAAACAAAATACTGGCAATAACTTTACAAAATAGAGTTTAAAAAAGAACATCCCAAACATTTCATCCCGATTAAATCAACAAAAACCTTTAACTGCGTGAAATGTATCTGCAAGTAGTCCGACACGATAACTCATAATGCATTACGGCAATACTGACCTTACTAATAAAAAAAAAAAGAACTGTAAAAGTCCTTGCTTTTAGTGGCGGGTAACCACTAATGTGTTAGTATAGCATTCAGTAATTAAAACCTATGCCCGCCCTCATTTCAAAGCACCACAATCCGCCACACACGACATCTATCGTCTAGGGTTTAACATCTACTGCTTCGGCTTCACGCGCACGCTTCGTACTCGACGTCGACAGTCGACTAGTGACTATACTCCTCCTCCAAGTTTACTACTCCTATCTCGACAATAATATAGCTTTGTTTCGCGATATAAAATCGTTTTACTTTGTACGATATCGACTGTAGTTGAAAGTAGTAACATCTACGGAAGTATCGACTCTGTTTATGTATTAGGTCGATATTTTTCTTGTGGACTGGTCAAACCAATCGAGTTTAGTTTAGTGCAGCGAAATGACAATTTAGAATTACTTAGAGCAGAATAAAATATTTATTAACACATTTGAAGATTTTTGACAATCAGCCACCACGGAAGTCAATCCACACGGCACAATTATCGGCCTACTGACTCTCTGTTACTATGCATTCTTTCAATCACAGCTGCAATATGGAGAAATGCACCAGACACATCCCTTATTTTCAAATTGCAGAAAAAAGCAATTAGATGTATACAAGGGCTGGGACCTAGAGAATCCTATAGCTCAGTATAATGACACTCCCAAGTCTCTACATATACTACTGTCTATACATAAATTTACTGTCAGAGTGAATGTACATAGAAAAAAAGAGTATTAACTTATGTTAGATATTCCGTATTCAAGACTGTCCCTGATACACAATAGCCATAAACAACAAATAGGTCTTAAATTATATAATAAGCTACCACAGTCTGTAAAACTCCTTACATTAAGTAATTTTAAAAGAGTGTTAGAGGCATGGTTCAAAAACACGCCATATTATTCAGTTTAAGAATACCTCCAAAGTAACTTAAGGAATATGCACAATTAAATTAAATTCAGATGTGTAATGCCAGATAATTATTTATGTAAAAGAAAAACTGTAATAATGTGTATGTGCTGTAAATTATGTAATCAATTTGTAACCTAAAAAGATAAAATGTATATGTAAAACCCCATATGACAAAGCCAATTGCATGGTGAACATGCTAAAAGGCTAATAAATAAATAAACAAATAAAAAAATATTTTTTGTTCATGTATCTCCAAGAACCACCCCCCTCTCCCACTCACTCTTGAATAAATATTTATCACATAATGAAGCACTGCACAACACAGGTATCACCAGAATGTTTCACTAACTTCTGAAACTTGTCCTTATTGAGAAGCTTTGTTAGAAAATCTGAGTATTTCCTCCATACCAGTACACAGATAACTGATGATTATATTATCCTGTTTAGGCAATCTCTTATAAAGTGATGCCTTACACCAATACAAGCATTCATACAGATTATCATCAACACCAGGGACCTTTCAATTTCTTCTAGCAGTATCATATCTCGTATGTCATCTTCCTCTACTTTGTCTTCCATTTCTGGAATACTGCCTTCAAGTTTGTTTGTCTTCATATATACCAAAAGCACAGTCTCATTGACAGACACACAAATAAAAACACAAACAAACACAAAAAATCAAGCTTTTGCAACCGTTACTTGCTTCATCAGGAAAAGAGGAAGAAAGGAGGGGGGAAAATGGAAGGATGTGGGTTTTAAGGGGATGGATGAGGAGTCATTCCATTCCATATATGAACTCACACCAAGGCAGACAGTTGTGAAGGCTTGAATTTTTTTTGTTTGTATGTGTTTTTATTTATGTGCCTGTCAATGACACCGTGCTCTTAATAAGTTAAACCCCTCATCATTTCCTTTTTCCTCTCCTTCCCTTCTGCCTGAAGAAGCAACTGGTTTGTGAAAGCTTGTGTTTGTGTGTGTGAGTGTATGTTCTATATATTTGTGCTACTATCACACCTGTGCTCCTTTGCCTGGTGAGTAATCTTGAAGGGGGTAAGGAGCCATTCCAATCCCGGGAGAGGAAAGACTTACCTTGGGGAAAGAAAGAAGGTAAACAAATACACACACACCCATACATTTACACAGACGCAAACACACCTAGCCAGACATACTATAGAAACCAAATAAGTTAAGAAGCTAGACCTAATATATATAATAGAAAATGGATGACTTACCAAAAGGACCGGCTCGTCGATAGGAACAAATAAAATCACACACATACTAGCTTTCGCAACCATTGGTCGCTTCGTCAGGAAAAGAGGAAGAAAGGAGAGGTGAAAGGGAAGGATATGGGTTTTAAAAAAATGGAAAACGAGTCGTTCCAATCCCAGGAGTGGAAGGACTTACCTAAGGGTAAAAAAAGGAAGGTAAACAAATACACACACACTCACACATATCCAAACGCAAACACACCTAAACAGACATTTGTAAAAAACAAAGAAGTGGGACAGAGATACCACTTAAGGCAGAGGCTCTGTCCACACAACCGAGCCAAAGATGCTAAAGATGGTGGGCGGGAATTTGAATTAGTGGAGATTGAGACCAGGTGGGCAACGGGAGGAGAGAAAAAGCTGAAGGGCAAGTTCCCATCTCTGGAGTTCTGAAAGGTTGGTGTCTGTGGGAAATATCCAGATAACCTGAACGGTGTAACACTGCACCAAGATGTGCTGGCTGTGCACCAAAGCATGTTTAGCCACAGGGTGATCTTCATTACCAACAAACACTGTCTGCCTGTGACTGTTGTTGCGAATGGACAGTTTGTTGCTGGTCATTCCCACACAGAACGCTTCACAGTGCAGGCATGTCAGTTGGTAAATCACGTGGGTGCTATCGCAAGTGGCTCTGCCCTTGATCGTGTACACCTTCCAGGTTACTGGACTGGTGTAAGTGGTGGTGGAAGGGTGCATAGGGCAGGTTTTACAACGAGGGCGGTTGCATGGGTAGGAGCCAGAGGGTAGGGAGGGTGGTTTGGGTATTTCATAGGGATGGACTAGGAGGTTACGAAGGTTGGGTGGGCGGCGGAAAGACACTCTTGGTGGAGTAGGAAGGATGTCATTAAGGATGGATCTCATTTCGGGGCAGGATTTAAGGAAGTCATATCCCTGCTGGAGAGACACATTCAGAGTCCGCTCCAGTCCCGGAAAGTATCCGGTGACAAAAGGGGTACTTCTGGTGTTCTTCGGTGTAAGGTTAAGGATTTGGGGGAGTGACGAGGTGGCTCTGGTAATTTGCTCCTGAACCAGATCAGGAGGATAGCTGCGGGATGTGAATGGTGTTATTAGGTTATTGGTGTACTGGTTCAGGGATTCGGGACTGGTTACCAAGCCCCTACAGAACGAATCTCTGCCTACATAGACCAGCTTCAACCCATCATGTGCAGTCTCCCATCCTTCATCAAAGACACCAACCACTTCCTCGATCGCTTGAAATCCTTACCCAGCCTGTTACCTCCTGAAACCATCCTTGTAACCATTGATGCCACTTTCGTATACACAAATATCCCACAAGCCCAAGGCCTTGCTGAGATGGAGTATTTCCTGTCATGCTGACCACCCACTTCCCTACCTAAAACCTCTTTCCTTAATACTCTAGCCAGCTTTATCCAAACCCATAACTTCTTCACTTTTGAGGGCCAGACATACCAACATCTAAAGGGAACAGCCATGGGAACCAGGATGGCCCCCTCGTACGCAAATTTATTTATGGGATGCTTAGAGGAAACCTTCCTGAATACCCAAGCCTGTCAACCCAAAGTTTGGTACAGATTCATTGATGACATCTTCATGATCTGGACACACAGTGAAGAAGAACTCCAGAATTTCCTCTTTAACCTCAACTCCTTTGGTCCCATCAAATTCACCTGGTCCTATTCCAAATCCCATGCCAGTTTCCTCGATGTCAACCTCCATCTGTCCAACAGCCAACTTCACACATGCGTCCACATCATACCTACCAATAAACAACAGTACCTGCATTATGACAGCTGCCATCCATTCCACATCAAACGTTCCCTTCCCTACAGCTTGGGTCTTCGTGGCAAACAAGTCTGCTCCAGTCCCGAAGCTCTGAACCAGTACACCAATAACCTAATAACAGCTTTCACATCCTGCAGCTATCCTCCTAATCTGGTACAGAAGCAAATTTCCCGAGCCACTTCCTCATTCCCCCCCAAATTCAGAACCTTCAACAGAAGAATCCCAGAAGTGCCCCTCTTGTCACTGGATACTTTCCGGGACTGGAGCGGACTCTGAATGTGGCTCTCCAGCAAGGATACAACTTCCTTAAATCCTGCCCCGAAATGAGATCCGTCCTTCATGACATCCTTCCCACTCCACTGAGATTGTCTTTCCGCCACCCACCTAACTTCCGTAACCTCCTAGTCCATCCCTATGAAATCCCCAAACCACCTTCCCTATCCTCTGGCTCCTACCCTTGTAACCGCCTCCGTTGTAAAACCTGCCCTATTACCCTTCCACCACCACTTACTCCAGTCCCATAACCCGAAAGGTGTACACGATCAAAGGCAGAGCCAATTGCGATAGTACCCACATGATCTACCAGCTGACATGCCTGCTCTGTGAAGCGTTCCATGTGGGAATGACCAGCAACAAACTGTCCATTCGCATGAATGGACACAGGCAGACAGTGTTTGTTGGTAACGAGGATCACCCTGTGGCTATACACGTCTTGGTGCACGGCCAGCAAATCTTGGCACAGTGCTACACCGTCCGGGTTATCTGGATACTTCCCACTGACACCAATCCTACAGAACTCCAGAGATGGGAACTTGCCCTTCAGCTTATTCTCTCCTCCCGTTGCCCACCTGGTCTCAACCTCCGCTAAATTTGAATTCCCACCCGCCATCTTTAACATCTTAACATCTTTGCCTCCGTTCTCTGGACAGAGCCTCTGCCTCTAGTGACATCTCTGTCTAACTTCTTTGGTTTCTATAGTATGTCTGCCTAGGTGTGTTTGCGTCTATGTAAATGAATGGGTGTGTGTGTATTTGTTTACCTTCCTTTTCTTCCCCCAAGGTGTCTTTCCTCATCTGGGATTGGAATGGCTCCTTACCCCCTTCCTTAAAACCCTCATCATTTCCTTTTCCACTTCCTTAAAACCCATATCCTTCACTTTCTCCTCTCCTTCCTTCCTCTTTTCCTGAAGAAGCGACCAATGGTTGTGAAAGCTTGTATGTGTGTGATTTTATTTGTGTCTGTCGACAAGCCTGTCCTCTGGGTAAGTCATCCGATTTCTATTTTTTATATAAATTTATTCCACCAGCAAAGTTTCCTTCTATGAAAAGCACGGGCTCATTGACATCTACATCTACATCTACATACATACTCCGCAATTCACTGTAAGGTGCGTGGCGGAGGGTACGCTGTACCACTACTAGGCATTTCCTTTCCTATTCCACTCCCAAATTGAACGAGTAAAAAAAGAATGCCTATATGCCTCTGTACGAGCCCTAATTTCTCTTATCTTGTCTTTGTGATCTTTATGCGAAATGTAAGTAGGCGGCAACAAGATTGTACTACACTCAGCTTCAAATTCCGGCCCTCTAAATTTACTTAACAGAAATTCACTAAAAGAACGTCGTCTTTCTTCCAGCGATCCCCAATTTAGTTGCCGGAGCATTTCCGTGACACTCGCACATTGGTCGAACCTACCGGTAACAAATCTAGCTGCTCGCCTCTGAACCGCCTCTATGTCTTCCTTCAAACCGATCTGCTGCGGGTCCCAAATACTTGAGCAATACTCAAGACGTGGTCGTACAAGCGTTTTATACGCGGTCTCCTTTACAGGTGAAGTACATCTTCCCAAAATTCTCCCAATAAACCGAAGTCGGCTGTCTGCCTTACACACAACTGTCCTTACATGCTCGTTGCATTTCATATCGCTCTGCAATGTTACGCCTAGATATTTGAACGACGCGACAGCATCAAGAAGCTCAGTACTAATGCTGTATTCAAACATTATAGGATTGTTTTTTCTACTCATGCGCATCACCTTACATTTTTCTAAATTGAGAGCTAGCTGCCATTCTTCGCACCAACTAGAAATTATGTCTAAGTCAACCTGTATGCTATTACAGTCAGTTACAGATGACACCCTCCCATACACCACAGCATCATCAGCAAACAGCCGCAAATTACAAGTTACTCTGTCCATTAGATCATTTATATAGATAGAAAATAATAGCGGTCCTATGACACACACCTGGGGCACGCCTGACGATACACTAGTCTCTGATGAACACTCGCCGTCGAGAACAACGTACTGCGTTCTATTACTTAGGAAGTATTCCAGCCAGTCACAAATCTGTGAACCTATTCCATAAGCTCGTATCTTCGTTAGCAGTCTGCATTGTGGCACCGTGTCGAACGCCTTTTTGAAGTCGAGAAAAACACAATCCGCCTGTTGCCCTTCGTCCATGGCTCGCAAGATGTCATGTGAGAAAAGGGCAAGCTGAGTTTCACATGAACGATGTTTCCTAAACCCGTGCTGATTCATGGAAAGAAGCTTTTCCGTTTCAAAGAAATTTACTATATTTGAACTGAGAATATGCTCCAAAATTCTACATGAAACCGATGTCAACGATATTGGCCTGTAATTGTATGGGTCAGTTCTCTTTCCTTTCTTATACACGAGTGTCACCTGCGCTTTTTTCCAATCTAGGAACTTTGCGCTGAATTAAAGATTCGCTATAAATGCAAGCTAAGTAGGGGGCCAACGCCGCAGAATAGTCTTTGTAAAACCGAACTGGTATTCCATCCGGACCAGCAGACTTTTTCATGTTTAGCTCTCTCAGCTGCTTCTCTACACCGGAAATACCTATTGCTATGTCCCCCATTTCGGAATTAGTACATTGATCAAATGATGGTATGTTTGTGCGGTCCTCCTGCGTAAAAGATTTCTTAAAGGTTAAATTTAGAACTTCAGCTTTCCGTTTGCTTTCTTCTATTACTGCCCCGGAATGATCAACTAGTGACTGGACAGTGGGCTTTGACCCGCTTATCGATTTTACATAGGACCAGAATTTTTTCGGGTTCTCGGAAAGATCTTTTGCTAAGGTATGGCTGTGATAATTATTGTATGCTTCACGATTTGATCTTTTTATAGACGCACGAATCTCTACTAACTTTTGCCTGTCATCATTTGCGTGTTCTTTTTTGAATCGAGAGTGCAACAGCCTTTGCTTTCTCAGCAGCTTTCTAACATTATTAATATACCACGGTGGATCTTTTCCATACTCAATCGTCTTTACTGGCACATATTTCTCTAATCCTTTATTAACGATGCACTTAAAATTAGTCTACAATTCCTCTACATCCATAGTCCCAGAATTAAACGATGACCATTCATTTTCTACGTGCGATCATAACATTTGCTTGTCGGCTCTTCCCAACAAAAACACGCTCCTAGCCTTCTTGACTGGTTTATGAACTTTGGTCACCATAGACGCTATGACGATATCATGATCACTAATTCCTGTCTCTACACAGACATCGTTAATAAGGTCAGGCCTGTTTGTGGCTATAAGGTCTAGAATATTTCCATTGTGCGTGGGTTGCCGGTTTAACTGCTCAAGACAGTTTTCGGAGAATGTGTCCAAAAGTAGCTCACAAGACTGCTTGTCTGTACCGCCTGAAATGTAACTAGCGAGGTCCCAATCTATACTGTTAAGGTTGAAGTCACCTCCGACTAATATTACATGGCCCGGATACCTATGCACTACCTGGTATAGACTTTCCTTGAATGACTCTAAAACTGCTATAGCAGCACTGGGGGGCTGGTAAAAACACCCAACTATTAACTTTACTTCTTTTAGACCTGTTATACGTGCCCACATACATCTGTATGTTCTATAATAATAATAATAATTTATTTGTCTGTAGATCATATTTACAATGATATTAGACAAGTCATGTTGTTAATTTTATATAACATAAGAAAGAAAGAAAGAAAATTTTACAAATTTATCATTTATAAATATAACATGTGGTGTTTAATTATTAGAAATTTAGTGAAAAGACATAGTCCACTTCTCTGTTTCCCGCACTACTTCACTTCACCTTTAAATTACAAATTTTCTGTCAAATACTCTTTCACCATATACCAGCATCCAGAGATGAGATGCTCCTTTAATTTTCTTTTGAAGGCATGACATTCCTTTATGCACCTGATGCTAAGAGGCAGTTTGTTGGAGAATCTGCATCCTGCGTTTATAGGATCCCTATCTGTCATGTTTAGCCTTTTGCTGAAAAAATGGTATTGTTCTTTAGTTCTTGTATTGTGGTTATGAATATCACTGTTTAGTGGGATTGTACAGTTTACCATTAGGAAAAGTATTGTCTCATATATATACAGCCTTGGTACAGTTAGTAACTTGAATTCTTTAAATTTGTTTTTGCATGATTCCCTTGGTGATAGTTTGGTTATGCATCTGATGGCTTTCTTTTGAAGTTTTGAAACTCCCTGTATGTGTACATCAGCTGCTCCTCCCCATAGTGGTATATCATATGACAAGTGTGGGAAGATAAGTCCATAATACATTTTAACAGGGTTTCTGCATCCACAGTATAGCACATTTTTCTCATTAAGAATATATTTGTGCTTATTTTCGAACAAACCTCATCAGTGTGATTTTCCCATGACAGATGCTTGTCCACCTCTATTCCCACAAATGTATTACAGTCCACTTCTACTAGGTCTGCACTGCCAATCTTCAGTGTAAAAACGTCTGAGCTTTTTGCTATCTTTGTTTCAAATTTAGTACATTTTGTTTTCTTTCTGTTGATCAGTAGATTATTTTCTGTAAAATACCTTTCTGCCATTTGGAAGTTTTCAGTGGCTCTCTTTTCCAAATCCTTCACTGTGTCACCACATACTAATAAAGTTGTGTCATCAGCATACATTATTACTTTTTCATTTATTTCAGCGGGCATATCATTTACGTACAGTATGAAGAGCAGAGGTCCTAATATCGAACACTGAGCTACCGCATACTTTACCTGCTGGAATTCAGAATAGACTTTATCTTCTTTGTTCTTACATTTGTGTTTTAATTCCACACACTGTTGTCTGTTTTCAGCAAATGTTTTTATAATGTCTGCAGCATTTCCTCTTATGCCATAATCATAAGGAATGTCAAAGATGTTGCAAGATATTTAGCACGATGTTTTACTATTTTGGCTGATATGCCATCTAGACCCTCTGTATGTTTATTTTTTAGTGCACAAATTATTTTTTAAACCTCCAATTCATTTGTAGAAAGTAGGTATAGACTCTCAGCCACCCATTTAGGACTTTTGGTGCTCTTTGTTACTGGACTGTTCTGATTTAGTAGTTTCTCCACTATAGCTACAGAGTGCTGATTTAAGCTATTTGCCACTTGTAGTGGGTCTGTCACTTTAACCCCCTCCATTTCCAGTATTATATTTGTATCTTTTGAGGTCTGTGACTCTTTTCTATTATCATTTATTAATTTCCAGACAGTTTCAGAAATATTTATAGAAGTTTTTATTTCATGTTTATATTGGTTAGCCTTTGCTTCTCGTATCATCCTTGTGTACGATTTCTTCTTGCTCCTGTAAGCCTCTTGATTGGCCTGTTCTTTATCTTTCTGGTAATTTTCATAGAGTTTAATCAGTTCCTCTCCTGTTTACTCAATTTCCTTGGTGATCCATTTTTTGTTTTGCTTGGCACTTACAGTTTTACATATTACAGGAGAAGCCACATTTATGTGGTGTCTTAGTATATCACAGAAAGATTACCAGCTCTTTTCTACACTGTGCTTGTTATACACATCATTCCATTCTTCTGCTTTTACTAAAATTTCTAGGCTATTTAAATTTGCAATATTTGTTTGTCTATATTTTATCATTTTCTTGTCTTCAGCTTTTGCATAATCTGTCAGTTCAATTGTTTGTCCAGAATTGGAATGACTCCTCACCCACTCCCTTAAAACCCACGTCCTTTCCTTTTCCCAGGGTTGCAAAAGCTCAACATTTGTGTGTTTGTGTCTTTATTTGTGTTTCTGTCTGCATACCTGTGCTCTTTCTGCTGTTAAGTAAACCAGGCATTTTGCATATGTCTGCCTTGATGTGTGTGCGTGTATATGTGTGTTTGTTTACCTATCCTTTTCCCCCCAAGGTAAGGCTTCCCTTTGTCAGGATTCGAATGACTCCTTACCCATTCCCTTAAAACCCTCATCTCTTTCTTTCCCCTCTCCTTCCCTGCTCTTTCTGAAGAAGCAACCTAACATTGTGAAAGTTCAGTTTTGTGTGTGTGTGTGTGTGTGTGTGTGTGTGTGTGTGTGTGTGTGTGTGTGTGTATGTGTATGTTCTTATTTGTGTATCAACGAACCTGTGCCTTTTTGTCTGGTAAGTCCACCTTTCTTAAGGAGAGGGAAAAGGAAATGATGAGGGGTTTAAGGGAGTGGGTAAGGAGTCATTCCAATCTTGGGACAGGAAAGACTTACCTTGGGAGGAAAATAGGAGGGTAAACAAATACACACACACCCACACATATACACTCAACGGTGAATGTTCATCAGAGATGTGTGTATCATCAGGTGTGTCCCAGGGCAGTGTGATAGGACCACTATCTATATAAATGATCTGATGGACAGAGCCGGCCACAGTGTAGTTCATAAGTAGTTTGTAAGTTTAGGGACTGATGACCCTGAAGTTAAGTTCCATAAGCTCTACAAACATTTGAACATTTTTTTTTTTTTTTTTTTTTTTTTTTTTTATGGACACAGTAACTTGTAATTTGTGGCTCTTTGTTGATGATGCTGTGCTGTATAGGAGGGTCTTGCCATTAATTGACTGTTATAGCATACAGAATAACTTAGACAAAATTTCTGGTTGGTGTGAAGAATGGCAGCTAGCTCTAAATGTAGAAAAATGTAAGGTGATACACATGAGTAGAAAAACAATCCCATAATGTTCGAATACAGCATTAGTAGTGAGCTTTTTCATGCAATTGTGTCGTTCAAATATCTAGATGTTAAACTGCAGAGTGATATGAAATGGAACAAACATGAAAGGACAATTGTGAGTAAGGCAGACAGCTGGCTTCGATTTATTGGGAGAATTTTGGGAAGCTGTACTTCATCTGTAAAGGAGACTGGGTATAAAACACTTGTACGACCGTGTCTTAAGTATTGCTCAAATGTTTGGGACTCACAGAAGATCAGTTTAAAGATAGACATGGAAGCGGTTCAGAGGCGAGCAGCTAGGTTCATTACTGGTAGGTTTGATCAAGGTGCGAGTGTCACAGAAATGCTCCGTGAACTCAAATGGGAATTGCTGGAGGAAAGAGAATGTTCTTTTTGAGAAATTCTGTTGAGGAAATTTAGAGGGCTGGAATTTGAAGTTGACTGTAAAATGAACGATCTTGCTGCCTCTTACTTACATTTCGTGTAAAGATAACAAAGACAAGATATGTGAAATTAGGGCTCATTCAGAGGCATATACACATTCTTTTTTCCCTCATTCTGTTTGGGAGTGGAATAGGAAAGGAAATGACTAGTTGTGGTACAGTGTAACCTCTGTCATGCACTTTACGGTGGATTGCAGAATATATATATATATATATATATATATATATATATATATATATATATATATATATATATATATATGTAGGTAGATGTAATTTATATCAACTCTGCTGCAATCACTGCAATGAAAGCCCACCCCAAACTGTGTCCAAAAAATGCTAGACCATCCTGTGGTACAGCATGCAGTGGAGCATATGCCTGATTTCAACAGCCACTTTATGACCCATGCCATATTGATACCCCACCACCGAACCCCACACATAATTATCCTTACATTGATCAGTCCCAAAATTGTCCAGGCCTCAACCTACAATAACCTCTTTTTCCCCACATTCAGCAGTTCTTGCCTGCTCAATCTTACACTTCTCCCATACTGTGTGCCATGAGTGTGTGTTTTTCTTCCCTCCCCTCCTTCTCCCCCTCGCCATTTCCCATTCCATTCCTAAGCTAAGCCTCTTTCCATCCAACTAATACCTACATGCTTTGTAACGCTGTGCCGTGTCTATCTCCAGCATCAGCTTGAAAACTTCCCATCCTTCCTCCCCTCCTATTCCTTCATCACAGAGTGTGACTCAGAGTGCAGCAATTGGAGATGATGGTTGTGTGTCTGTGAAGTGAGCTGTGTACTGGTATGTATGAGTGGTTTATATTTATTATTCTTTTTTAATTTTCTTTCTTTCTTTTTTACTTATTTATTTATCTATATCTACATGGGATACTCTGCAAATCACATTTAAGTGCCTGGCAGAGGGTTCATCGATTCACCTTTATACGACATCTGTATCTCCCATTCCATTCTCGAATAGCGCGTGGGAAGAAAGAACACCTGAATCTCTCCATACAAGCTCTGATTTCTCGTATTTTATTCTGATGATTTGTTTTACCTATGTAAGTGGCAGTCAACAATATATTTTCACATTCGGAGGAGAATGTTAGCGATTGGAGTTTCCTAAGTAGCCCAGGCCACAGTGATAAGCGCTGTTATTGTAATAATTCCCATCCCAGATCCTGTATCATTTCCGTAACGCTGCCTCCCCTGTATCATGACAATACAAAATGATCTACCCTTCTTTGGACTCTTTCAATGTTCTCTGTCAAACCCACCTGATAAGGATCCCACACTGTGCAGCAGTACTCCAAAAAAGGATGGACAGGTGTAGTGTATGCAGTCTCTTTAGTAGTTCTGTTGCCTCTATTGAGGGTTCTACCAATAAAAGGCAATATTTGGTTCGCCTTTCCCATGACATTATCTACATGTTCTTTCCAGTTTAAGCCTGAAGTAATAGTAATTCCTAGATATTTAGTGGAGTTTATGGCCTTCACTTTTGATTGATTTATCTTGTAAACAAAATTTAATGGATTTCTTTTTGTACTCATGTAAACAACTGCACACTTCTCATTATTTAGTCAATTTCCAATTTTTACACCACAGTGATATCTTATTTAGATCATTCTACAGTTGGTTTTGATCTCCAGATGATTTTACTAGATGGTAAATGACGGTGTCATTTACAAACAACCTAAGAGAGCTGCTTAGATTTTCTTCCAAATTGTTTATGTAAATAAGGAACAGCAGAGGAGCAATAACACTACCCAGTGGAAAGCCCAATATCTTCTCTGTTTTAGTTGATGCCTTACCATCAATTACTACAAACTGTGTCCTCTCTGACAGGAAACCCCCTATCCAGTTGCAAACTTGGGGTAATATACCATAACCACACAATTTGATTAAAAGCCGTTTGTGACGTACGCTGTCAAAAGCTTTCTGGAAATCAAGAAATACAGAATCAATTTAAGAATCCTTGTAGATAGCACTCATCTCTTTGTGGGAGTAAAGAGCTAGTTGTGTTTCACATGAACGACATTTTTGAAATCAGATAGAAATCTAATGGGATACAGTCCAGACCAGAAGACTTGTTCTTGTTAACTGATTTAAGTTGTTTCACTACTCCGAGGATATCTACTTCAATGTTACTCATTCTGGCCTCTGTTTGTAATTCAAAATCTGGAATATTGGTTTCATCTTCTTTGGTGAATGAGTTTCTAAAATCTATGTTTAATAACTCTGCTTTAGTAGTGCTATCATTGGCAGGATCGCCATTACTATCACCAATTAGTGAGGGTATTGTTTGTGTTTTGCCCCTAGTACATTTAACATATGACCAAAATCTCTTATGGTTTCAGTCAAATTTCGAGAAACAGTTTTGTTGTGAAAAGTATTGTAGGCATCTCGCATTGAAATCCTCACTAAATTTTGAGCTTCTGTGTAGGATTGCCAATCCTGGGGATTTTGGGTTCTTTTGAATTTAGCAAGCTTTTTCCATTGTTTTTGCAAAAGTGTCCTTACCCATTTTGTGTACCAAGGGGGATCACCTCTTTCTTTTATTAATTTATTTGGTATAAAACTGTCAATTGGTGTCGATATCAATTCTTTGAATTTGAGCCACATCTGGTCTTCATTTATGTTTAGTGTTGGAATGAGTGGAAACTGTCTTTCAAGAAGCAATGTATTGTATTTCCATCTGTTTTCCTGAACAAATATACTTTTCGTCTATTTTTGGTACCTTTGGGACTTTCAATATTCAATCTCACTATGACAACTCTGTGCTCACTAATACCTGTATCCATTTTGATGCTCGTTATGAGCTCAGGTTTATTTGTTGCTAAGATATTAAGTGTGTTTTGACATCCATTTACAATTCTAGTTGGCTCATGAACTAATTGTTCGAAGTAATTCTCAGAGAATGCGTTAAGTACAATTTCGCACAATGTTTTATGCGTACCCCTGATTGGAAAATAATTTCACCAACAGATAGAGGGTAAATTAAAATCACCACCTACTATTATTGTGTGACTCGGGTATGTGTTTACAATTAGACACAGGTTTTCTTTGAACTTGTCTGCTATTGTATAGTCAGAGTTGGGGGGGGGGGGTGGTAAAAGGAACCAATTATTAACTTTTTATGATTTTTGAGACTACCTCTACCCATAACAACTCACAGCAACTTCAGTACACGATAGACTACTTTTGACGGCGACAAACACGCCACCACCTATTTTGTTTAATTTATCCTTTCTGAACACAGTTAGATCTTTTGCAAAAGATTCTGCTGAACTTATTTCTGGCTTGAGCCAATTTTCACTGCCTATAATGATGTGTGCTTTGGTGCTTTCTATTAACACTTGGAGTTCTGGAACTTTCTCGTCACAGCTACGACAATTTATCTGTTATACTGATAGTTCCTAGATCTACATTTCTCATGTGATCCACCTGCACCCATTGAGACTGCCCATTTTGTTCTTCCCCCGAAGCCCTCTATCCTAAAAAAACTCCCCAGTCCACACCACATAGCCCCTGCTACCCATGTAGACACTTCCTACATGTAGTGGACTCCTGACCTATTTAGTGGAACCCGATAACCCACCACCCTTTGTGGCTGTCACAGCTCTTCTGCAAACTGCAAACTATGCTCACTATATTGTTATAAAACCATCATTTGTTCTTGGGTCATACCTGAGAAAAACATGAAAAAACATGATTTTGGGAAATGGCAACTTCTATACTTTTTATTCATTGCAAATCATCGAAATTTTTACCAAAGGTTCTTAAGATTATATTCTCAAACTACTTTTTTAAAATTTTTTTGTTGCTTTATCTGTTACCAAACTCCAAAAATTCATAGATGCCATGCTTACATGCAGAATTACATTATTCGGTTTTTAGCCATTTTTGCATTGTGAGACACAAATACCTAAATAACTAACCATAGATAATGGTTCAAATTTTAACAACATATTTTGTAGACATTTATCTGCAAGCAACATATTGCCTTTTATAAAAATCTTTATTCTTCCTAAAGATACATCCTGGAAACCACGATTATTGTGTACTGAAACTGGCAATTGCACTGAGAGATCGTGTTTGGACTGTTATGAAATGTACCATCCAATTTCAAGAACTCTACTCAGTGGAAAAGAAACTGATTTTTTTATATACTTAATAGTTTGCTATCTTTTGACAATGGAAAATCTGATAGGAAGATCAATAACAACTCACCGTAAAAAGGCTCACTGAGCTGCTGACAGGCACGAAAATAGATAATCACATTCACACAACTTAAATTTTTAGCCATGGCCTTCATCAGAAAAAGAAACACATACATTCACGCAATCACTCAGACAACTATATACACACAACTATCATGTCCGACCACTCCAGCAACACAAGCATCCAGACTGTGAGTGAGGTGGGGAGCAGGGGGGAGGAAGGGGGCAGAATGCCAGATAAAGGTGGAGATGGAAAGTTCTCCATTGCACAATGGATTTTAAAGGCTCTGATAGGCAGGAATTTGAATTGCGGCAATGAATATAGTGTAGGGAAGGGGTGGGAAAGAATAAAAGGGAGGTGTAGAGGAGTATGGGGATGAAGTTGGGGAATTTGAAATGATAATAATACTCAGGAAAAATAGGAAAAAAGAAAAAAGTAAAGTTCGAAAAAGTAGGAAAAAATAAAAAGTACTTAATTAAGGGGATACTGTAAGTGGTGATACACAGTTGTAAGGAAGATATGAGATACAGGATAATGGGTGGGAAGGAAGAGGTGGGGGGGGGGGGGTGAGGATGTTAGGCATCAGGTGCAGGAATGCAAAGTTATCTTAGGTTGAGGCCAGGATGGTTGTGGGACTGTAGAATGTGTTGAAGGGACAACTCCCATCTGCGCAGTTCAGAAAGACTGTTGGTGGAGAGGAGGATCCAAATGACTCAGGCAGGGAAACAGCTATTGAATTCCAGAGTGCTGTGCTCAGCTGTATGCTGTGCCAAAGGGTGGTCTTATTTGCTTTTTGTCACAGTTCAGTGGTGGCCATTCATCCAGACGGACAGCTGGTTCATCATCATACTGATACAAAACACTGGGCAGTAATTGCAGCAGAGTTGGTATATCATATGGCTGCTTTCACATGCGGCCCGATCTCTGATGGGGTAGGATAAGTCTGTGACGGGACTGGAGTAGGAAGTGCTGGGTGGGTGGCCTGTTTAGGTTTTGCATCGGGGTCTTCCACAGGGATATGATCCCTATGGTAAGAAGTTGGGTTTGAGAGTTGCATAGGGATGGACTAGGATGTTATGGAGATTGGCTGATCAATGGAACACCACTTTAGGAGGGGTTGGAAGGATCTTGGGTAGACTGTCTCTCATTTCAGAGCATGATGGCAGATAATCAAAGCCTTGACAAAGCATATGGTTAAGTTTTTCCAGTCTGGGGTGGTATTGGGTGACAAGGGGGACACACATTCTGACTGGTAATGGGGTAGGGGGAAGGATTGTTGGTGTGTGGGGATATGGCACAGGAAATCTGTTTGCGGACTAGGTCAGGAGGTTATGTCTGTCTGTGAAGGCCTTTTTGAGGCCTTCGGCATAATGGGAAGGGACTTTTCAGCACTGCAAATTTGCCATCCACAGGTGGCAAGGCTGTATGGCAGGAATTTTTTGATGTGAAATGGATGGCAGCTATCAAAGTGCAGGTACTGTTGGTAGTTAGTAGGTTTAATGTGGACAGAGCCATCAGAGAGGTGGAGGTTAACATCTAGGAAGGTGAATTGCTGGGTTGAGAAGGACTAAGTGGAACTGATGGGGGAGAAAGAATTGAGGTTGTGAAGGAACAATGATAGGGTGTCCTGGCGCTGAGTCCAAATCATGAAAATATCATCAATGAACGTGAACCAGACTAGGGGTTTGGGATTTTGGGAAGCTAGGAAGGTTTCATCTAGATGGCCCATAAATAGGTTGGCACAGGAGGGTGCCATATGGGTGCCCATGGCTTTGCCGTGGATTGGATTGTATACTTTTCTTTCATAGAAAAAGTAATTGTTTGTTAGGATGTAATTGGTCAGGGTTATAAGGAATGAGGTATTGGGCTTGGAGTCTGAAGGATGTTGAGAAATGTAGTGTTTGAGAGCAGCAGTCATGGGCATGTGGGATATTGGTGTACAGTGAAGTGGAATTAACAGTGACAAGTAAGGATCCGGGAGGTAAAGGGGTGGGGATAATGGAGAGTCTGTGAAGGAAGTGGTTGGTAACTTTGATGTGGGAGGCTAGGTTTTGAACAATTTGTTGGAGGTGCTGGTCAACAATGGCTGAAATTATTTCTGTGGGAGCACAATAACCAGCCACAATTTGGCAGTCAGGATTGTTAGGTCTATGTCTGTTGGGGAGCATGTAAAATATAGGTGTGCAAGGTGTTGTCAGGGTGAGGAGGGAGATGGATTTGGGGGAGAGTTTCTGGGAAGGGTCATAAGATTTTAGCAGGGATTGTAGGTCATTTTGGACATTTGGGATGGTGTTGTCCTGGCACAACTTGTAGGTGGCGGAATTAGACAATTGACATAGGCCTTCTGTCATATAATCCTAACAGTGGTGGAACCCTTGTCTGCAGGGAGGATGATTAGGTTGAGATCTGTTTTGAGGTTGCGTAAGGTTGTCCTTTCTTCTGCCGAAAGGTTGGTGTTCTTAGGAAGGGACTTGGGGAAGGGTGGTGATGCCAAGTTGGATGTGAGTGATTCGTAATTTGCCTCACAACTGGCGAGGTAGTGGCGGAAGTAAAGTTTTGAGACGGCATCATGAATCGTGTCGGGATAGCTCAGTTGGTAGAGCACTTGCCCGCGAAAGGCAAAGGTCCCAGGTTCGAGTCCCAGTTCTGGCACACAATTTTAATCTGCCAGGAAGTTTCAAATCAGCGCACACTCCACTGCAGAGTGAAAGTTTCATTCTGGAAACATCTCTTAGGCTGTGGCTAAGCCATGTCTACACCATATCCTTTCTTCCAGGAGTGCTAGTCTTGCATGTTTTTCAGGACAGCTTCTGTGAAGTTTGGAAAGTAGGAGGCGAGGTAATGGCAGAAGTAAAGTTGTGAGGCGGCATCGTGAGTCGTGTCACGATAGCTCAGTCGGTAGAGCACTGGCCCGCCAAAGGCAAAGGTTCCAGGTTCGAGCCCCGGTTCCGGCATACAATTTTAATCTGCCAGGAAGTTTATAGTTTGGTATGTTTGGCTGATAAAGGGTCGATTTTATTTTCATTATTCATTACAGTTACCAAGTTGCATAAAGTACATTGCAACATATCTCAAGTAGGTTTCAAACATAAAAACACATTAACGCAGACGTAGTGTAGGGTTGATTTTAGACCATACATAACAACATATGAAATCCAGAGGAAATGAAAAAATTTTATTTAATATACAGAAATATCTCAAGTAATCCTCAAATTATTGGCGAACTCTCACAGTTTTCACACTTCCATCCAAGTGAACTTGGTGATTGATAGGAAATAATTATTATTCCATTTTAAGAAAACTATTCTGTGAATAAATTTGATTATGGGCATTGTACAGGCTTTTCTCTCAGTAAATAACAATTTATTTTTGTTATTTGTCTTGACCTATATATAAATATTTTGAAGCATATAAGGAATCGAATATTTACAGGTCTACAATGGACTCATATGCACAGGACTATGGTTCAAATCTGCTTCCAGTCATCAAGTTTCAGGTCTTCTCCAATTTACCAATATCGTACCAGGCAAATTTTGGGATGGAGCAGAAAAGGACAGAGAGAATCTCTCAGTTTAGGGTTTACAATCTCAGCCAATCCATCTGCAGATATGTATGTAGTGAGTGAATTTTCAGAGAGGTTCAAATTCTCTTCTGCACTCCCTGGAGGCAGCATATAGGTGCTCCTGCAGCAGGAAGGGACGAAGGGAAATGCTGCTCTTAACAATGGCATTGGAGCTGATAGACACACCAGGTCCTGGCTACTCGAGCTGTGGAGGTTACGCATAAATGGTCTCGAATCAAAACAATGGAGCAACTGTGCACCTGACCTTGTGTATGCACAAATCCTCCATCAAGGCAACATCCACCTTCATATTTGGTTTTGGCTCACTGAAGATCCATCAAAAACACGTCATATTCGATAAAAAATCTTATCACAAAAGAACAAAGATGCATCAACTGTGAAGGCTTCAGAAAATTCAGTAATGAGTAATAATGAAGTTACTACTGTTCACTTATCAAGGTTAGCAGTATGATTAGCGGCATTGCATTGCGCTGTCAAATGAAATGGGTTCGAGACCGACTGTAAGCATTTTTTTTTTAAACCAAATCTTCTTTACGGGAACAACAATTACTTTTGTATTGTTACTTGTCACATATCTTTGGACATTGTAGCAAATGTGTCATGATTTTGAGGTTAAATGACATTTATACTCTTTGTTGTAACAAATATTTAACTGTTTGAAAAGATGTGGGGGAGAGCAGCTTCTGTGCATGCGTAAGGTTAGGAGGGAGTGCTGCTTACAGTGTCACGTGACTCGAAGATAGCTTGACTCATCGTAACAGATTAATTTGGTTACAGTCACTTAACAGTATAATCAGTTACTGTTTTTTAGTGTTCATGTGCATTTTCATATGTTCTTGGTGTTTATTATCAAAGAGCAGTGAACAACGTTCAGTACCTTTTAGAAACAAATTACTCAACTTTAAGCTTGGAACAAAAGTGTGAAATAAAACAAGCTTGGTAGGTTGACGCCTCAGCTCGAGTTTAAGCAAGTGCTAACAAGCCGAGGTAAGACATTCTGCAGATCTTTTAAAGAAAATATATCTGAAAGAGGCGGGGGGGGGGGGGGGGGGGAGGCAAACCATGGCACTTTCCCCCAGTGCTACTCGCAGAGGTGTGCCAAGATTATATCTTTGGATGCCAAGTTAAGGAGATGCCACTGTTAAGATCTGCCACTTAAAAAAGTGAACCCCCAATCATCTGAAGCATGAGCCATCACTGCCAAAGGCCTGATGAAGGATGTGCTTTAGTTGTTCCATTCCAGGGTGGTATTGGGTGACAAGAAGGACACTCCTTTGCGACTGGTTACAACCCCAGTAACTGATTACAACCCCAGTAACCAGTCACAAGGGACTGTCCTTCTTGTCAGTGAATATCACCCGGGACTAGAACAACCAAATCACATCCTTCATCAGGGCTTTTGATTATCTGTCATCATGACCTGAAATGAGAGACAGTCTACCCAAGATCCTTCAAACCCCTCCTAAAGTGGTGTTCCTTCTCCCATCCAACCTCCACAATATCCTCGTCCACTCCCTACTCCAACCCCTTACCACACAGGGATTACAATCCTGTGAAAGACCTCGATGCAAAACCTACCCAATCCACCAACTCAATACTTCCTATTCCAGTTCTGTCACAGGCTTATCCTACCCCATCAGAGGTTGTGCCACTTGTGAAAGCAGCCCTGTGATATACCAGCCAGGGTCGCCGACTCTGCCGACGCTCGTGCACAACCCCCCTTCCCCCCCCCCCCCAGAACTTTTTGGGGGTGCTGAGCACCCACATAAAATTGAGGTGGAAAATAAAATTGTATAATTAAAAAAAAAAAAAATCGGGAAAAATCAAAACCTTCCTTATGGCTCAAGAGGCAATGCAAAACTTGACCATAACAAGAGATGATATTTCATACGTGAAAGAAATGATCAGCTTTGTATGAGGGTCGCCAAGCGAGTAGTAATGAGTGTCCTTGTTTTTGCTACAATGCTAGCTTTATTCATCCTGAAGCACATCGGTCCTTTTGACCTTTCAAGTGTACGTATTTATGAACTTTCAATTGTGTTCTTTAAGGAATTTAGTATGAAGAATCTGATGCTGATGCTAAAGTTAATCGTTTCTCATTTATGTTTGTCACTTCCCTTGTTATTAAAATTAAAGATTCAGTTGAAATTTGTAATGGTTTTCTCTCAGGCTTAAAAAAATCCTTGGACTATAATAATACTGTCACAGATGTCATGAAGGTATCTCGAGGTGATGAAAGTTTCGATGAAGTATACAGCTCTTGCTTGGGACTGACCAAAAAAATTTTATGTTGGACTTCAAAATCTCAAAATATTTCAAAGATTTCTTTAAACCTTAGTGACAGTGTTCTACCAAACGCTTTTGTCAGAAAGAATACCTTCTCACAAAAAGAGTTAGATTAGTGTACAGTGAACAATTATTTCATTGGTCGTGTAGAAGTTTTGGGGTGTTACTTATATCGAAATATCCACTTCGGCAATTAGATCGCTTTATTATAGTGTCCTAATGCAGCCATGCTTTCCTTTTCTTCATACTCCTTCTTCCTTCTATCTTTAAAAGGCCAGACAACTGCCTATTTACTTTCATCAAGTATTGCTGATTCAAAAATGCATGAATATGATTTTCAGGAGGGTTGGTTTCGAACATTTGTGAACCCACACTGATTTTCAAAAGTCAGCGCCACTGATACCAGCTCTGCTGCAATCATCGCACAGCATTTTATATTGGTATGACAACGAACCAGCTGTCCATCAGAATGAATGGCCACCACCAAACTGTGTGGTAAAAAGCAAGATGGACCACCCTGTGGCACAGCACATACAGTACGGAGGGGGACGCAGTCAGCGCTCCACACTCCTGGGTTGGTTATAGTTATCGTGACTGGAGCCGCTACTTCTCAATCGAGTATCTGCTCATTTGGCGCCTACAGTGATCAGCAGACCCGGACGGTCACCTTTCCCAGTGCCAGCGGAGGCCAATGCTGCTCAACTTTGGTGATCGAGCAGGACCTGATATACCGTATCCACTGCAGCAGATACTATCTACAGAAGGGCCAGACACAGTGGGCAAAATGGCCCGTGGGCCAGCTGGGCAAGCCATTGGGGGGGGGGGGGGGGAGGGACAAGTCAAACTTGGACTGACTCAGCCTTGCTCGGAAGACAAGACGGCAAGACATTTAATATTGCAGTGTGATGCAGCCCTGTTTCTTGCAGCCAATGATATGATTTTTTCCAACTGGTAGCGCCCAATTTTTCTATGCTCAGCTACATGTATTAAAGAAAATGATTTTTTAAAATTCATTTCAGTTTTGGAATTAATAGCTGGATTGTTTTCAAATCGTTTTTAGGGCAATGCCAACATCTCTTAGGAGACATTTTCAAATACATTTGCTGTAGCCTATCAGTTGAAATTGCCGCTGTCGGTTTGCAAATGGAAGTAAAGATTTACAGTGTAATTCCCGATTGATATACATATTTTATTACATTAAAACTGTTCAGGAGCTCTAGGAAGAATTTCCTCGAGACGAGTTTCCACGTCTGCATGATGAGATTAAAAAAGTTACATCAATGTTTGGCTCAACTTATAAGTGCATGAAAGATTTTTTCAAACAGTAAACGTAAATAAGTCACTATTACGTAGCAGCTTGAATGATGACAATCTGATAAACTGCCTCCACCTCTCAGTGTGCCTGTTATTTATAGCATAGGCTATACAAATGTTATTACGTCTTCAGAAAATAAAACCTACCGGTATATTTTTTGAATTGTAGTCATGATACCGTCAGTAGAGAAGTGCTGAGTGAGTGCTAGGCAGTAGTTTTTTCTTTCACGTGTATATGAACTACATTTTAGAATGTAAGAATTTTTCATGGAACAACGTATCTTTCACAATATTGTTTGTGTAATGCAGTTGCAAAACAAACTTTTTTTTTACCTAACAGTCAGTAGCAGTGTCATACCGCTCTTTACGATCTGTACTTCAACTTTAGAATTATATATTTTTTGGGGAAAAATGTTTCTTTTGAATGACAGCACCCTTATGGATATTTTTAAACATAAAAACAATCTAGAGCGCAAGATTGGTTATTTATTACCCAACAAGTTTCGATCCATTGTAGGACCATCTTTAGACTGTTTCTCCAAGAGTGTTTACCTCAGGTGCTGTCATATGGCCCAACAATGGGTCGCAAGTAGTTCGTAATAAATAACCAATCTTGTGCTGTAGACTGCTTTTATACGTAAAACTTTCAAATTTCTTAATGCGGCTTAATGTAAGTGTCATGTTCCGTATGCGACGATTTTGCCGTCTATTCGACAGTTATGCGATTTATTCCTCCAACGTTCCCGCCCAGACAGCATAGCGGCGTGGTGGGACAAGAAGGCGAGAAGGGAAGGCCCGCGAGTCCAGCCAGTTTCGTGGCCGGCCCTGATCTACGGCAGGGTGTAACAGATGACAAATGAAGCGTTGGAGATGGTCAGCTTAAGCCGACAGTGGTGTGTAGGGGTGTGGTACACCCCATATGATGTATCTCTCTTGTTAACGACTAGATGGCACGTCACGCCACTTTGGCATTCCAGGTATCTGCCACGGGATGTTGTGTTTTTCTAACTTCAGTCGCAAACAGTACTTCGTGAGGTGCTGCTGAATCGAAACTGAGCTCACTGGAGTGTGTGAAACTGTCTGCACGTGAATCATATTTTGTTTGTTGTAACCTGGTAATACGAAACGAGTGAATATATGCCAAAGAAGTCTTGATTTTCTTGTAGTTTGATAGCAACACAACAAATTACAGAAGCTACCAAAATATAAACAACAATTTCAAAATTTCCTCTTTCATACCCTGAAATAAGAATGTAAATAAGTTAAATGTGAGGAGGTATCACAAGATGTGCAACAATGATTTTCTGAAGCTACAACAAACCAACAGAAGATGAACAACATAATGAAAATATAAATAAATTTCAGAAGCAATAGTAGATAATTTTTTTCACATATTATGTATAAATGCCTTGTATAATAATAATAAAGGAGGAAAAAAAAAGAAAAAAAGTAGCACAGTGTTCGCGTGCTAGGATATGAAACTAAAGGTCGCGGGTTCGATCCCCACCAGTTCCTAGGATTTTTATCTCTCACTTTTCACTTTTTTCACCTCTCGCTATATTGCTGATGTGAGAAATATCGAGTAGCACCGTGCTTCGGAACACACATTAAACTGTAGGTCCCCCTTAGAACTGGTTGGATAAGACAGTTCAAAGGTCGGAGGAAGCCAACGGCATACCACCTCCAAACAGGACCACGCTTCGTAAACCACTGTGGTGTTCAAACCAATCTTCGGATTGTTGACTGCTTTACCTTTTTTATGTTATATTTATACTTATTTTAGTGCAAATGATTTTGGCACAAAACACGAATCTGAGTACTGTATGACTCAGTAGTTATAGCTTGTATGTGATAATTACGGTAATAAATAAAGTTTGACTATAGTATTAACATTGTTTATTAATAATGTACAATAATTAGAACCTTAGTAACAATTCAGTGTTGATTAAAAACTAATTTCAGCCTTATTTAACGTAAATAAACAACTAGGGTTACCACTCTCCACACATCATTAGCATAAGAATTCTAGGACACAGAGCGTCTTTCAATATTGCAAAGCTTACTAGCGGCATTGCTGTCAACGCACCATATTCTCACTTCACAACACTTGAACAAAACTTAAGTGAGACAAAAGCATGTACTGAAGCAAAACTTTGGATAGTAAAGATAAATATCGGCATGTGATAGCCTGACAGTTCCAATACTGTAGTCTATAGACAAGGAGGTTAGAATTTACTCTAATGCCCTTGGGTATAGCAGTATTGCTGACAAAACATGGAAAAATATGAATTGCCATTGATATGCCACAGCCTTTTGAATGCAGTCATAGCGATTCAGCTGCGTCTACACCTGATATGATGCTTGGCCTCCTTCTCCTATCCCGTTCCTTTCCCTGGATTCCCCATTAAAACACTGTTTTCACCACAATGGTCTGTATTATTTTTTCTGTAACTTCCTCAAGTTTTAATCTCTCCTTTTTATTTCTCCATGTTGAAGCTGTAACATATAAATATTACCTACATACACGTAAAATTATCAAACTTCATCATGGCTGTGAAGCATCTGAACTCCAAAGCATGATCTGTTTATCCAGTTCCGTGGCACGAACAAGTGCGATACAGGAAAATAAGATGGTTTGGTCATTGATGAAAGACACTGACGAAAATGTCGACTGCGAAAGTGCAAGGAAAGGAAGGGAGCGGCGCTTTAATGTCAGTTTAAAGGTCAGTCCGCTCCAACAAGGCCGTACCTAGTAAAACGGTGTCGTATTCAAATATTCTCGGACAATTTTCTTAGATTCATCGTTGTATTATTTCACGCCTTTAGTGGTCTACAGGACAGGCCTGGATAAAAATGGTTTGAAAGAAATAATAAAAAAATACACGCTATGCGCTTTGTTAACACTATTTAAAGTCATAAATTTCCGTAGATTCGTCTGCAAATGAAACTAAATATTTTCATTCGCGATAGATGGTTATGACCATAAGCAAACGAAATAATTTTATGGTAATAAACACTTTGTAGATCACCGTTTTGTACATTCTACATTTTCAGAGTATTTTTAACATTTAGGTACCATAATAGTAGTATTGTCCTACTCAGTTTCTTTGACTGGCACCAGAAGTGCTGTCTGAAGTTCAATTTACAAACGTGCTCCTCGCAGGGAAATTTAAGATCCAACGAAGTTTAACACCATCCAAAACAGTGAGTATAGAGATTACTGATCCAAACAAATTAACTGATGACTAAACAAAGACATAACGCCACTGAGCAACATTGTTATCCCAGCAAATAACGAAATTTAAGTAACCCGCGTATTCCTCAGTCTACAGCCGCTTGAGGTAGGTCACTCGAAATCGATTCGCCGAGCGCTCACCTAGCGCCACCGCCGCAGAGGAAAAAAACCCGAACATTCTGAAAATAGCTCACCCTTGCGTGGTGCACGGACTAGATGTTGTCGTAGCAGCGGGGCAGTTGGACTTGAAATATGGGATCTGTAGTCTTACGAACTGGACAGCGAATGCCCCTAGTTGGTTTGGGAACGTGGCAGGTAAATAGCTCAGCTGTATTGCTTGCTGACAGTCGCAGATGAGATCCACTTAGGATTAGTACGACACACGTAATATAAGGTTGACATAGGTTAGTTTACCTTCCGCACAAGAAATGGAAGTGACACTTCACGTTATGTTTCCAGGCAGCTCCGGAAGAAGTAGAACGAGCAGTTGAGGCTGCGCTTGAAGCGGGCTATCGGCTATTTGATACTGCATTTAATTACAACAATGAAGAAGCTATTGGTAAAACGTTGAAACAATGGATAGAGGCCGGAAAAGTTAAAAGGGAAGAGTTGTTCATTGTGACAAAGGTTAGTAAATATGTATTAACCGGTATTTGGTGTGAATTTATGCCTGCTCATTTCCAATAACGGCGGAATGAGCTTGGGAAAGCAGCTTTGATTAACAAGAGGTTTTTTTTTTTTTTTTTTTTTTTTTTTTTTTTTTTTTTTTTTTTTTTTTTTTCGCTGTAATTTATTCGACAGTCATATGTACACCAGTGCTAGAAGTACCGTTATATAAGCTACAGATCACTGGTGCCCGTTGACATAGAGTAGAGGGAAACAGCTATCTTGAACATTAGAAGATTGACTCTATAGATCGGATAATCACTGCTTTAGCTTTGTTGCAATATTTGTAAGTTTCTGATACTGACGGATCAACTATGAGATAAATGACAATGTACTCTTATTAATTAAGCAATTTGTATTCAGTGCACAATTTCTTGAGACTGAAACAACTGTTAGTTGTAGGGTGTCTTTCTGTAACAATTATTACGTGAAGAAATAATCATTGTCTTCAATCTGTAATAATAACACGTACAGTACCGTGAGTTGCTGAATAATTGGAGCAAAAAATTTGTGATGATTGAAATTTCTCTTTCAGTGTTGTGTTGGTTGGGTACTTTGATGATAAAGAACGTTAGGCCTATATCTCATAATATGCATATTTACAAATTGCTTCTGTGTGAACTATTTATTGCACATAACGTAAGAAATATTTATTATGACTTGTATTTATGACCAAGTCTATTTCACCTTGTGTGATATATAGCCAATCAAAATTCTTGATTTTTATTTATGATTCTCTTGACATCAGGACTGGAAAGTATTCTGATATAGGTGGTTCTTTTAGGCTCAGATGACTAAGCGCAAACTTTTCGTTTCGCAGAAGATTACACGACAGTATCGACGTTACTTAATGTCAATCTGTATCGTTGAGCAGCCATACGGGTCAAACTTTTACCGTAACGTATTATTCGTTACGCTTTTACTGAAGCATGAAATGGTAGCAACTGGTTACACCTGGTTTGAAGCCTATCTGACCTTTGGGATTTCTATGAACCTTTGTAAAGAACTCAACAACCGACAATCTTAACACTAGAAGACGAGTTAACTCTAATTAGTGTCTCAATTATGAGCTTTAATTGTGATACTCGAGTTTAATTATTGAAACTTAGCCCTACGCTCGTATTAAGAGTTTTATGGTACAGAACTGTCATGAGATTGAACTTTTTAGTTGCAATCTAGATTATCGGTGTTGGTTTAATTGATACTAAATGCTAGGAATAAATATTGTTAGGCGTTTTCATTTTAATAGAGCGAGTTTTATTCCACCCGCTTTTCAGTTGTGACAAGGAAAGTGATCAGTATGCTTCGGAACGGAACACTCGTTTCCCCTTCAGAATAACTTTGTAATTCACACATTTCATTCGGACACGCCGAAGCATGATCTTATAATGACTTGTCTTCATTGATTCAATAATCATGCAAACCTCATGCTCATCACAAAATCATTACATTGTCATTTTAAGTTACGAAATAGCTGCCTTTTAGATTCTCCCTGTTTCATCTGGAGATAAAGCACAGGAAAGTAAATAAATAAATAAAAAATAAATGTTCAATGGAAGTTGTTTCCCCTCACCTGTTATTTCTTATTGGCAAAACATGCCTCAACAATGGCACGTATTTTTGCACCACAGCTACCGTTCAGGTGCAAGTACTTGGGTTAAGTAAAACAAAAATTTATGCCTAAGTGAAATTTATTTAATATATAATTAACATTCATTATGAAGTGAATAGATATAAATTCCATTATAATACAGTGTGTTAATGATGAATAAGCGCGAATTCTAAAAACTGTTTTCAGCAAGTAATCAATATGTAGGCTAAAAGAATTTGATAAAATAAGAAATTCGGAAAAACAATCTACCTCTTTACAAATTGTGTAGACAATGGGACCTTTCTTAATAGGAATAATTCGCTTTTGAGTCTTGCCTGAAATCTATTTTTTGTGTTAGGAATCATGTAAAAATAGGATAATTTGTTCCATTCCAAAAAATAAAAACTCTTTCATCAATTTGAAAGTAAGCTGAAGCAAAAGAAAGAAAATAAAATTTGTTTCCTTTGAAATAAAGTAGTTTTGTTACAGTACAGTTCGTGAGGAGGGGTGATCGTCACAATATTTTTCTTTGGAAAGTGGGTCGCCAAAACATTTTTACTTGGAAGAGGGTTACATATACGACAAGGTTGAAGATCACTGCTCTTGAACATAACCTCTCGTAACAATGACAGAAGCGCGGAGCGCGATACAAAACGTCTCGCTTGCAGCGTCTGCCACTAGAGCTCGCTGATCGTCTACACGACACTTTTACGATTACGAAATGCGCGTGTTTAAAGCGTGGTGCATTCCGTTTTCTTCTCTCTCTCTCTCTCTCTCTCTCTCTCTCTCTCTTTCATTTCAGTTCGCTCCCTATCCTATATTGATGACCACTACATTGATGAGCAGAAATCTTTAAGCATCGCCCAAACAAAACTTCTGAAATTAACTCCGTTGCTGAGGACTATATTTCAAGCGGATTATGCAAATGAATCACACAGCTTGTCATCTGCCTTAATCAAGATTAATTTAATGTGGTCATGCCATTTCAAATTGATCTTTTTGTCTAACTGCTTCCAGTGATTCTTCTGCTACGTATTACTTGATTATATAATAATTATAGTTTCTCTACGTATTCACAGTACATTTCGTTTGTTTATGCTGAGAGTGAATTGCCACTGCATGCATGTTGATATGCTACAGATCGTTCTGCACTCGCTACGATTTTCCAGTGTTGTGAATATTTGATATAAGGTTACTACTGCATAATCAGTAATTGAACTTCTGGTATTATATATTGAGTCATTTTTATACACCATACTGTGAAAAATAGCAGACATAATAACACTCCCTTGGTGCATACCAGGACTCATTGTCACGTTGGAAGCTGCCACTATGCAGAGAATGACAGGCTGTGTTATATATACCCCACACACTACCTTCTAATGCTAAGTTGAAGATTCCTTGATGTGTCAATGTGTCCCACCAACCTATTCCTTCTCTTAGTCAGGATATGCCAGAAATTCCTATTCTTCCCAATTCTGTTGAGCACTTCCCATCAGTTATGTGATCTAACCCATCTAATCTTCATCATTCGTCTGTAGCAGCACATTTCAAAAGCTTCTATCATCTTTTTGTCTGAACTCCTTTTCATTCATGTTTCACTCTCGTAAAATGCTACATTCCAGTCCAATGCTTTCATAAAGGACTTCCTTAACATTTAAATTAAAATTGGATGTCAGCAAATTTCACTTCTTCAGAAACGTTTTTCTTCCTGTAGCCATTCTGTACATTATATTGTCTTTACTTTGTCCATAAGAATTTACTTTGCTGCCCAAATAACAAAACTCAACTACTACTTTTATTGTCTCATTACCTAATCTAATTCCTTCAGCATCGCCTGATTTTCTGACACTACATTTCATTGCCCTTGCATTACTTTCATTAATTATCATTTTATTCCCTTCGTTCAAGGCACTGTCCATTCCATTCAGTTGCTCTTCCAGGTCCTTTGGTCAGTCTGACAGAATTATTATGTCATCGGCAAACCGCAATGCTTCTATTTCTTCTCTCTGCACTTTAATGCCGTCTCCAAATTTCTCCTTCCATTCCTTCACTGCCTGCTCAATGAACACATTGAACAACATTGGGGAAAGGCTACAACCCTGTATTATTCCCTTCCCAACCACTGTGTCCATTTCATGCCCTTTGACTCTAATAACTGCTATTTTGTTTTTGTAGAGGTTGAATATATAACTTTTCACTCCCCATATTTTCCCTCTTTTACCTTCAGGATTTGAAAGATTGTAGTCCAGTCAACATTTTCAAATGTTTTCACAAGATCTATGAATGCTAAAAACATAGGTTTGCCTTTCCTTAGCTTATTGTCTAAGGTAAGTTGTAATGCAAGTATTGCTCCTGTGTTCCTACATTTCTCCTAAAGCCAAACTCACCTTCCCCAAGGTCGGATTCCACCAGTTTTGCCATACATCTGCAAATATTTCATGTTAATGTTTGGAACCATGACTTATTAAACTGATAGTTGGATCATTCCATGTCAATTCAACCAGTTTGAAAAAGTCTTTCAGCCAGTAGTTTCAGATTTGACTGAAATTTAGCACACCTGTACTACCATGCATGGAAGACTCAGGTACAAAGTATTAGGTTCCCCTCACAATTAGTTCCACAATGATAATTTGAGAAAGAAGGTGGTGCGACCTGGAAATTGCAACGTGCCTTTGTCAATATATCTTCAGAGCTTAATAACTTTGGAACTGTTCCACCAATCCCAGTGAAATTTTTACCACATAGTAACATCACCATGGGGAACACACTCCTTGTGTCAAAACACCAACCACATGTTTCTGAGGGGAATTTAAAAAAATTCAAAATGAAATTCAATACTTGTAACATGTATTAGATATGTAATGTAGGTGCCCATCATTCCAAATGTAATTCTCTCAGGAAGGGGATAAAAATTTTTGTTGTGAGCCTCATAGGGGCTAAACACACACACAAAACACATCACGGCTACATCTGTCGTACGTACTGAGTTACACGCACAGGAAAATACAAAAAATTAAAAAATCACCTGAAGAATGTGGTTTTTCATAGTAAGGTAGCACAAAGGGGACAAGTGATATCAAAGCCAAACTTTATACACTACATAAGTAGCTCATTATGTAAATTTTGACATGTTATTGCAAGGCATTTGTGTACAACATGTGTTGACAGAGACATGTTGGTTACATTTGTTTTAACACGATTTAGCAAGTAATAGTGATGATACAGGTAGCTTGTTTCTAATAAAGCTGCAGCAATTGTTGGAAACCATTTGGCAAATAAAATGTAGACAACGGAAATTTTCAGGGACATTATGAATCCTTGTTAGGCAGGAACAACAAAGGAAACAAGCTTGCAAAAAAGGTAACTCATGCTTTTAAGATTCTGGTTTAAACAGGTCAGTGCTGTTGTGGAAAGGTAGTATGGATGCAGAAGAGTGTGCTGGTGGTGCTTATGTTCAAATAAGTTGCAGTATTAGGAAAGCACTAGAATCTTAACATCATATAACAACGTAGGAACTAAATGAGACATTTGCTTTGTACATGATCTGGATGAATTAAACCAAGATTTGTTCCTGTGGAGATCTGGGTTGCATCCTGTGGGCATGAGAATTACAGTTCAAGGAAACATTAGTGTTTGTTATCATCATCATGAAAGTGTTTCTGAATAAGTATTCTTTCCTACAAAGAAATTGTTTTGACCCATTTTGAATCTTTAGGAAGACAATGAAGTGTAGCCTCCGAGAAGCTGATATAAAATCAGTATTAAAAGTGAATCAGTGCATGGGACTTAACATGAAACCAAGTCAGAAATTATGTTCAAGGTGTGTAACATTGCTGAAAAATTAACTGTATTCTGATAATGTACATGACAGTGATGAAGAGTATCATCCACATTCAACCACAGCAGATGACTAATTAAATTCTTCAGTGACTGCTCTTGGTTTGTCAAGCATGGTGACAGAGAGTCAGGAAAAGACAGGTCCAGCTGTGGTAGAAGAAAACTACTATAAGCTCAAACAGAATTAAAACACAAAATAGTAAAGACACTAATGGCGGAAGAGGAAGAACTATTTGCTCCAAAAGAACAGAAATCATGCCAGCAATGCTCTGATTTGGACAAAATTTTGCACTATTTGACATAAAAATGTGTCTTATCCACACATCAGAAAGAAGTAGCTATTCTTACCCTTGCACCTTCCAGTTGGGTCTACTGAGTGTACTGCAAAGGATTTCAGTGTTTCTACATATATGGTAAAGCAAGCTAGGAAAATAAAAACAACCCATGTAGTGCTCCCAGAACTTCGAAAGGCTCAGGGTAAGCAATTGAGTTCAGAAATAAAGGTTCTAGTGTTGAAGTTTTATGAAAGTAATGACTACAGTAGAGTAATGCACAGAAAAAAAAGAATATGTTTCAGTAAAAATAGGACATTTGCATGTATAGATGAAAAAAAGACTCTTGCTGTGTAACCTATCAGAACTATACATAGCATTCAAGAAAAACTATGGAAATTCCAAAGTGGGCTTATCGTCTTTTTTCAATCCTCGGCCAAAATGGGTTGTGCCTGTTAGTGCAAACAGCGCACACACACTGTGTGTATATGTGAAACCCATCAAAATGTAAGCTGATGTTTGCTTCTGTAAGGATTCTGGTCTGGGAAATAAACATGTAATGAAACTGCTAGTGTGTGACATCAGTTCCTACCAGTGCATGATGCATACGTGCGGAAAGTGTCCTGGTAAGGCAAAACTAACAGCAGGGCCCTCTCTAGGGTCGGACATTCCGGCCTTTTGCTGGGGCGGTAAATTTGAGGGGCGGCATTTTGGGTGTGCGTGAAAAATATGTTTATAGCTGAACCAATTTTTACTTCGTGAAAGCTGTCATTCTGCTGCAAGGAGTCCTGTGGACAGAATTCCTCCAGCAGTGTGGTGAAATCTTTTGTCTCTGGGTCGGAAAGTCCATTTAGCACCTGAGCTGGGAATCGACGTTTGTAGTTCAGCTTTGGTATTTCCGTGACCCGCGTGCCACTTATCTCCTTAACCCCACCGCCCTCTCTGCTAAGTTTACCCTTTCTCACTCGCTCATTCAATGACATTCACAGTAGCAGCACCTCCTGGTGAAATGAACATAGGAAGACGAGTCCGCCTCGGCCTGGAGTGATTTCTGTCAGCGTCCACCGTGTCGGTCGGGACACCAAGTCTACAAGTAAGTAATATAATTTCTAAATGAATGATATAGGATCTGTAAAATTATTTCGAAAATGTATTTCTTTTGTGAAAGACATTTGTTAAAAGTCTATATGTCCGTTACGGCAAACCTTAGGATATAAGCAAACAACATTTTCTTTTTTACTGCACGTGACTGGTTCTCTTGTTTGATGCCAATCTGTAGAACTCTCATACAATTATACTTCAGATTGAACGTCCGATTAAATATTCTATGCATGAATTGCAAGGAAACTACGCGATCACGATTATTAAGCCTTCAAACTTGTCATTGTTGCAAGAAAAACGATAAGGGCGTTCTGTAATACTTCAGTTCGCAGTGCAGACTCCTAATACTTAAATGGGTCACTTAGCTAATTTGAATGTGATAAATTCTGTCTGTATCCCTTAGCAATGGCAAGTCAGAAATATGTTTGCAATATCATAAATGGGGAAAAATTATGAATCCTTTCACTAAAATATTTGGTGTCTATTATGCGAAGAGCAATGTAGACCAGTGTTCTTCAAACTTATTCCCATGTTTTGCAGAAACTAGGAAAACATTTTAGAGGAGTGGCTAAAACTGAAACAGAAGCGAAAGCAAATGCAGGCAGCACTTCGCCTATTGCATACAGTGGTATAACTTTTTCATGGCGTATTTTTTATATCATCATTACTTTTTTTCCTGATTTCTTTCCGTACACAGAACTGTCGTACAGTTTCTTTTTTTTTTTTTTTTTTTTTTTTTTTTTTTTTGTCACTAAAATAATTTGGTTGTACGACTCCAGAATCTATGTACGTAGTATCGACAAAAAAGCTAAACACAAAATTAGAAAATAATGTTGGTGTGGTCGTAGTCACCAAGAGAAACGTTCTTGGTGGACTGGCACGAAATCCTCGTGGACTGTAACTGGTACACGGATGAGTTTGAAGAATGTTGATTTAGTTTAGACAATTTTCCTTTGTCCAGCACAGTTGTTCCTAAAGTGTTCAATATATTCCAAATTGGTTTGAATACTTCTCAAAAAATCTTTTTTGTTGGCATATCCTTCATGATAGATATGGAGCACAGCTTTACATCTCTTGCATCATGCATGCAAAAAAATAATGACACTTATCTGATGTATATTAAGTTAATCCGCAGTAACTTTTGGCAGTGATATGTTAATTGTGAAATCAAAAGGTAGCGAAAGCACATTACTTCTTACAGTTTACGCATACTTCACTTATAACTCACTCTTCAACGTCTTTACAGAAATATTTACTACTTTTTTGTATTTCCTGAGTTCCAGCTCTGTAATTGCGGAAAACTTTGCAGGATCTCTTATGTCAGGAGAATTCATTGAAGCTGAACACAAACACACACAATTTTCCTAGTATATGTATAGCTAAATGAAACAAATTTGGCAAAAAGTCATAGTTACCCTTTCAACAAAGGCTCATTGAGTTATTAATTTCTAGAAGTACGAAGGTATTTCTGCTTCCTCATCTATTATTTTATTAGTACACATTTTTACTGGGATATTATTATTTCAGAATGTATGATGGGTGTAAAAGGCTGTCTGGCTGTCAGTAAGAAAGGAGAAGGTTGGAAAAGCAAGCAAACATACAGAAACAACCTTGAGATTATGCTGTACTCGTTTATTCTAATGATGTGTCACTTTCTGCCTTGCACATAATGTAATTTTTTAACTTATATCCATTTAAATACATGATTTTTATATTAGTTAAAAGACTTAAATTTTATTTCAATAAATAAAATATTTAAATCTCCTAATTGCAAGGAGCAGGTGCAGATGGAGGTTTTCGGGATGGGAAAAGTCACCATCAACGTTTTCGGATTTGAGATGGTCATGATTCAGAATATTCATTTTGTGTGGAATGAATTCAACAATAACAACAACAACAATAATAATAAAGCGTCAAAGTGTAGAAATTTGTAAATCACAAATATAAATATTTTATTATAATGTGTGGATCATGACTCCAATGCTTCTAACTCCCCGCTGCCTTGGATGCGCGCTTGACGAGGGGCGGCATTTTCATTTTTTGTCCGGGGCGGCGTTAATGCTAGAGCGGGCCCTGCTAACAGCATAAAAAGGTAAATTACTCAACAATCCAAAGATTGGTTTGAACACCACAGTGCTTTACTAGGCATGGTCCTGTTTGGAGGTGGTATGCCGTTGCTTTCCTCCGACCTTCGAACTAACTTACCCAGCCAGTTATAGGGGGACCTACAGTTTAACGTGGGTTTCGAACCACGATGCTTCTCGGTATTTTTCACGTCAGCAACACTGCCAGAGGTAAAAGAAGTGGAAAGTGACAGATAAAAATCCTAGGACCTGGCAGGGATCAAACCCGGGACCTTTGGATTTGTAGTTTGGCACTCTACCACGGTGCTACAGAGCCGCACGCTAATACATGAACTGTATGGTGAGCACCTTATGGATGACAATGAACTTATTTCTTATAAACAGTGGACACTCATGGATTGCATGCATCTTGAAATGAAGCAAAGTACAGTGGAGTGTGGTGTGAAAAAATGGACAAACTGACCACACGCAAGGATCACTCAAAACAAGATGAAATTATAGTAATACTAGACTTTTCTGGAAATTATTCATTGTTCAAGATGATACTCAAGGATATCATTGCGACAACACCCAAGCAACTTTCTAACCATTTGAAATTTACTGTAGTGATGAATCAGGTACTGTGTCTATCATAAACTTGTATGGTTTTAGTGAGTGCTTAATTCATGATCCCATTGCAATTCATGCCCACATATGCACTGTCATGGCATATGTCAAGAACAAGTTCCCTCATGTACATTCTGCAAAATACTTCACTGATGAGGCAGATAGCCAGTACAAAAACTGTAAAAAACTAAAAAAAATTATGTTTTCATCACCATGATTTTCAGATTTATGCAGAATGGATTTTTTTTTCCCCACAACAAATCATGGTAAAAATCTATGTGATAGTATTGGTGTTACCATTAAACACATGGTGAAATCTGTTGAAGAGTTGGTAAAAAGCAGACTGAAACATGTTAAAACTATTGCAGGCACATGGAGCCATCATCACTTTTCTCCAGTGGACGGTTGACAACATGCAGATGAGCAGGCTGTCCGGTAATAATTATAGGTTCATACACAACCTGTGTCTTCACAGTGTGCCTGACCCTGGATTCAGAAGCAGAAGGTGATGTATTAGTGAACTTCATTGCACCAGCAGGATCATCCCACAGGCCATGTTTGACGGACAAGTGTTGGATTCCTTTATGACATATTCTTATGGCAGTTCTAGTTCCTACTACAGTGTCAGGAAACAGTACAATTTGCTGCTCAATGTACACATACAGTTGCTAAAGCATGGGCGAACTTCAGCTCCAAACAGAATGACTGGTTTTTGGCAGTTAAGGTGCATTAAACATTAATTATTGGTTGTGTTTATCTATATGTTGTAGCTTAGTGCTTAAACAATAGGGGTAATAAGGAGAGTGTAAGATTATTATTATTAACTGTGGAGCTTTGTCACGTCATCAGATACATCTGTCTACTCTCATTATACAATGAGGCATATGAAATTTGGATGGATACCACATGTCCCTTTTGTGCTACCATGCTTAGAAAATACATGTTTTTCAGGTGATTGTTCAGTTTTTTGTATTTTTCTGTACATGTAACTCAGTCTGTGTGACAGATGTGGTCATGATGAGTTGTGTGTCTGTTTAGCCCACATTAGGCTTACAACAAAGAAATTTATATTTGGAATGATGGGCACCTACATTATGTATCTTTTAACACGTTACAAGTATTTAATTTCATTTTGAATTTTTAAAAATTTCCCTCAGAAACACGTTGTTGATGCTTTGACACATGGCTTGTGTTCCCTACAAGAATGTTACTATTTGGTAAAAATTTCGCTCGAATTGGCAGAATTGTTCCAAAGTTATTATGCCCTGAAGTTGGCTCTGCAGACAGATTGCCAAAGGTGTGTTGCAATTTCTGGTTTGCACCACCTTATTTCCCAAGCTATTATTGTGGAACTAATTGTTACGGGAACCTAATAATTTGTACATGAGTCTTCCACACATGGTATCACAGGTGTGCTAAATTTCAGGCAAATTTGATGCTATGAGCTGGAACCCCTGGTTGAATTAACATGGAATGACCCAGTTCTGTAATTTTCACATTTGTGTGCACTTGCTTTCTTTGGAATTGGAATTACTAGGAAAGATAATTACTCATTTATAGATGATTGATGTATGGTGCATAGATAGAAATGACAAGAAACAATATTTGTACTGGCTTTCTCACTAACGCTCTTTTTCTACAGTGGGAATATATGCCATGCATGGTATACTTTGACTCTTACCAGTGCCATGGTTGAATACATTTGGCATGTGTATACTCTCACTGTAATTAAAGAGTCAGCTTGAAAGCTAGTACAAATATTGTTCCCTCTTGTATGTATGTGTTAGTTAATGCAAATCATTATATAACCAATGTTTATGTCTGTTTAGCTGCCTCACATTGGTAACCGTGCTAGTGATGTACCAAAATATCTTGATAAATCATTGAAAAGACTGCAGCTGAGTTATATTGATCTGTACTTGGTGCATATGCCATTTGGATTTATTCCTGATAAAACTGGTGATGCCCCTGCCTTGAATGCAGATGGAAGTTTTGTACTAGACCTTGAAACGGATCACAATGCAGTGTGGAAGGTATGCTTTTTTAAACCCACATAGCCGTTACTTGTTATTAATTTCATCATATTGAATGATATAATAATTTTGTATATGTTTATTGTTTAATGTTTTGTCCTTATGACTTTCATGTCCATAACTACATGTCTCACGAAAGATGCCTGCCTGGCATCCACGGATCATGCGGTACGGCTTCCCCAGCTGCATCCGCAGCATCCAATTCTCGGACTCTGTTGTGCTGTGGGCGCATACACTAAGTAAAAGTCTAAAAAAAATTGTCATCTGAGTAACCTAAACTTGCCTTTATTTACAGTAGATGTTCCAAATGTTGTTCCTCTATGGAAAGAGCGGCTCTATATCTCTTGAACACATTTGCGAACACTCAACGAATTTTGGCTCCCGAAATCTGGGAAACGACTAGTCAAATCCTATCTTCCAACTCTTTGAGTGTATGGGGATTGCTTGCATACACCTTGTCTTTTAACATTCCCCAAAGATAAAAGTCACAGGGATTTAGGTCTGTAGAACAAGGAGGCCAGTCAACTATCCTATCATCAAAAACACTTTGTATTGCTGCCATAGAAGCATTGGCAGTGTGTGGTCTTGCATTGTCCAACATGAAATAACCATACAGCTTTTCGTTGGGTGAAAGTTCTTGAAAAAATGGATGCAGGATATCGTTCATGTACATGTCAGAATTTATTGTTTCGTGAAAAAAGATTGGCCCAATTATTCGCCTGGCACTAATTGCACACCACATTCCAGTTTTCATGACATGAAGAGGTTGTTGATGTAACTCATGTGGATTTTCTAAGCTCCAATGTCAATAGTTCTACAAATTTACGTTGCCTGACAAATTCAGCCATGCTTCATCAGAAAAATAAAGTATCTCAGGATCAACTTCCCCTTCGTGCACATCCTGTAACAGCCAATTACAGTAACAACGTCGAGCAACAGTGTCTGAGATCGTGAGGTGATGCACTATCGTTATTTTGTATGGCTTCAAATTCAGGTTGTGTACTGCTCTGTGAGCAGATGCTCTTGACACACCTGTCTGAAGTGCCAAATGACGAAGAGATTTTCTCGGGCTTATTTCCAAGGCCTCCCCTATCTCGTCTAATTTATTTTTGGTTAAAACACTACCTCCTCTAGGCCTTCGCTCGTCTAACACAGATCCAGTCTTTTGAAATTTCTTCATTAATCTGCATATTGCGGAGTCATTGGGGACATGCACAGCGGGAAATTTCTGTATGAATTCTAGCTGATATTCCACATACGATTCTGTTTTTGCATAGTTCAGCACAAGAAACACTCTTTGATCCTTCGTGTATACCATACTGAAAGGAAACTCAACAGCAAACTCAAAACAAAACACCCGAATACTCTGTCACGCAGTTCAGACCACAAGAGCATGGTGTTTCTACCTGACGACAATAGGGTCGGACTCGGCACTGTTGCCAACTGTCCCAGAACACGCATAGCTGCGACCGGCAGGCGAAGTGGCAGCAGTCGGCAAACTCGCTGCGCAACTCGTGGACCTCTCCCAGGCGTCTTTCCTGAGACACCCTGTATAAGATAAATACCCTTTTTTTCTCATAAAATTATAGTCGTATACTATGAATAAGTATCTATTCCCTTGTGTTCAAGTTCAAATGAGTATAATTTTATGTGAAACATCTCAGACATAATTTTATTGGGAGATATGTAGGACACGATTCCACCCATCGGGTTTGACCCATTATGTCGGTTTGTTATGTTGTGATGTCAACATTGTACTATAATTTTGACAGGTGGTGTGGTTAGGCATGTGGTGTTGTGCTCTTGGTGGTGGAAGTTCAATGGTTTGCAGTCATGTTTTGTTGTAATGTCTGTATGATGTGTAACGCTATATTTGTGTGGTGTGATTGCTTTTCTTAACATTGTTGTCTGTCGTGTGTGCATTCCTATGAATTTTAGTTGTCTGATGTTTCCTGTTTAATTCACCTTTCTAATGTGTTTCATTTTTCTGTTTTTCTTAGGATGGATATGATGAATAAATTAAATTCTTCCTCATTGTGTGATACACTGGAGGAAGACTATGTTGGCCACAATAAAATTTATTCAGCTGCTTGGTGTTACAGCTAATTGTGTTTCGTTTACAAGATGTCAGCAACCAATGAGGCTAACTAAAGTTGTGGTGAGGGAGGGTGTGGTTTATTTTTTCTGTTAGTGTTTTGTACCCTGGGACGTATTTTGGGGAGTTTATCTTTTAATTTGTTGGCTTCTTGTGGTGTAGTTTCTATTGGTATTGTTGGCAGTTGAGATCACTGTAAGGAGGATTTTCACTGGCATTTCCGTTGCGTGTGTAGGTTGTCGACATACCGTATTGCATGTAGGTAGTGTAGTGTGGTGTGATTATTGCTTTTGGCAAGACAACACATGTAAAAAGAAAGAAACTGGTTGTGTTGACAGACTGAGCTGTAGTGTAGCTTGGGATCTAAGTTATGGTGAGAGGCAATAGTTTGGTCTGAGTTGGCGAAGCGAACCTTTGTGAAGAGGGAAAAATGTTTGGTTTTGGTGACAGATTGATGTTTAGCATAGCCTAAGGTCTACATTAGGTTGGGAGGCAAGTCTGATTGTGAGTTGGTGAAGGGAATGAACGTGAAAGGTGAAAATCTTGTATTGGTGGCAGGCTGACCTGTTGTGAGTTGGTAACACCAACAAATGTGAAAAGCAAAAAACTGGTTGTGGTGACAGACATATCTGTAGTAGAGCGTGACGCAACAATTTGGTCGTGTGTTGTGAAGCCAATCTATGTGAAAATACAAAAGTGGTGTGGTAAAGAAGATTATGTTCGAATGGAACACATGACTGAAGTTTTTGATACTGTATTTTTTGTTTGGGAGGGGGGAGGGTGAATGGGTAATGCTGCTATTGGTCTTGTATAGGTGTGTTAATTGGTATCGCTATCTTCATTCTTATCAATCAGCTGTTTTTTGGTAACATTTTTTTTTTAAATATGCTTTCTAAATTATATATTTTTGTGTGTTTTCAGTTGGCTTTATGTTGTTTCTTCCCACTTAGAATGACCCCACCCAAAACCTTCACATTATCACACTAGACCCATTAGTGAGATTTTAATGGTTTTATGTTACTTTCCGCATGTTTATATATGTGCTTTTGTCATTGTTTTTGGTGTATTGTTTTGGTCGCCATATTCACTACAAGAATATACATTATTGCCACCATTTCGATGACATTCATGATGGGTGAAAGCAGATGGGTGGAATCATGTCCTAAAACTATGCCATTTTATTATTGTTTGTGTTTGTTAAAATTTGTTGAACATGTGCTTGCTGCTTGCCACTAACAATATCAATTAAAAACCCTTCAGTTAATGGACTCATCAGGTTCAGTAATTATAAATAAGAGGAAGGTAGTCACTCACCTATAGCAAACTGATGTATAGTGTATAGATACTTAACAGAAAACAGTATATATAGTAACTTTTGAGTTCTTGCTATTTTTCTAGAAAACGTACACACATTCACAACACTGTCACGCAGGCAATCTGTGATAAGTGACCAGGAATGACCACCACTAAATTGTGCCAAACTGCAAACTTGACCAACCACTAGCTGAACATTTTGCACACAACAACAAAAATAACTTCAGTTGCTGTATCACTATGCAGTTCATTTGGGTAATTTCCTTCCAGCACAAGTTACTCTGAATGGAGGCACGAATTGCCTCTAAGCATATCCTGCATCCCACAATCTCCATACCCCCTCCTCCCCCCCCCAGCCTAAAGCTACATAACAAGTTTTGATTGCCTCACCTTACCATTGTCCTTCTCTCTTCTGTCCATACAACTCCTTCCCCATCCAGATCGTGTTCTGTTGCCCCCTCCCCCCCCCCCTTTTCACTCCAAATATAGGCATTCTTCTCTGTCGATCAGTGTGCCTCCTCTCTCTCCACCTTTCCCACCCTTCTTCTCTTCTCATGTTTGTTTTATGTGATTGATTTCCCTCAACTTTAAACCATCTTAACATGACAATGGATAATGATTTGGGAAGAATAATTGTTTTGAATTTATCCTTTTATCGACGTCTGTGCAAAGTTTGAACCATTTCATATAGGTTTACAGTAATTCCCTTCAAAACGTCCCCAGAGAACCGCTTCTTTTTATTTTTTATTTTTTGCACATAAAATACAAATGAATCAATATTTTTTTCCAATGGTTAAAATTTAACTGAGACTAATGTTCAACACATCGGTGGAACAAATATGAACCATAAGTCTCCACAGTTATTGAAGGATGAGTTTTTGTAAAATCAGTATGTGAGTGACTGATTTTGGATGTAAAAACTGAATGGTATGGTATGCATACAGTTGATGCTTTAGGTAAGCATTAATTTCAGCCTAACTGACATAATTTGAAAATTGAATAATTGATTTGCACAATTTGCCTGGAGCCTGGGCTCGTTTATTATTCAAAGTTAGCTGATATACAGGGTGTACATAAAGTCCCAGAACACTTTCAATTATTTATTGCACAAGAACTAAACATTGCACAGATATTATACATATGTCATTTTGAAGGGAAACTTTTTGTCATGTATACCGCCACAGCTTATTTTGGTAATTTGCTGATAGTCAGCGCTAGTCACAAACTGGGCAAGTTCAGCTTTCTGTGTGTTGGAGTTTGACAAAAACTAGTGTTCTACAGCTGTTCAATGGATGTTTAGAACCAAGTAAGTTGTTGTTGCTGGTTAGATGTCTTAAGGGGACAAATCTGTGGAGGTCATCAGTCCCCCATTCCATCACTGGGCATCACAAGAAGATGCCTAAATGTGGAAAAGGGCCCAAAGTTGAAAATAGCAAATGGGAAGAATATCCACCTGAGTCAATAAAAACACAATGAAGTCAACAAGAGACAACACAAAATGAGATAATCACACAGAAACACCAAACAATGACAAGAAATGGAATGAAAAAGTCACTGTCTGTGGTTGACCGTTTATAAAGAGTGATAAAAACCACCATCATGAATAAAATTTAAAAAGTCTGAATCAGCCATTTTGGCATCATCACTTAAAACATCTGTTAAAACTGCAGGAAAATTAAAATTTTGCTGCAAGGTGGCTAAAATAGGACAGTCCAACACCGACAGGTGAGAGCCACAGCGACACTCAGTGGGTCCTCACCATGAAGGAGATGGCTGTGGGTTAGACCAATGCTGGAATGAGAGTCCCAGTGAGATGCCCGCATGGAGGAACGCTACACAGCCATGGTCTCCTTTACATCCCAAAGGTTGTTGGGCACGGTCAGGGTACGCCACTCTGTATCCCAAAGCTTAGAAATCCGATGGTGCAAAACAGCCCAAGGCGTTAGCACGATATCCAACACAGACTTGTCAACAGCCTGTTTAGCAAGCCTGTAGGCACATTCATTGCCTGGGATACCAATGTGACCCTGAGACCAGACAAACACCACTGACAAACCGGACCGGGCAAGAGAAGAAAGCCTCTCCTGTATGGTTAACACCAGGTGAGATCAAGGATAACACTATCCAGAGCTCAAAGGCTGCTCAGGGAGTCGCTGCAGATAAGAATGGACTCACATGAGCAGGACTGTAAGTGCTGTAGAGCCCGGTAAATGGCCACCAGCTCTGCAGTGTAAACACTGCAGCCATCTGGCAAGGAGGGCTGTTTGATGTGGTTCCCATCAAAGTAAGCAAAGCCAACGCGGCCCTCAACCATTGAACCATCCGTGAAGACCAGGTCGTGTCCAGAGAATGAGGTAGTGATAGCAAGGAACTGATGTCGAAGAACCTCAGGGGGAATAGAGTCTTAGGGTCCATGGGCCAAGTCCAGCCAAGTACGTGGCCTTGGCATGCGCCAAGGAGGTGTATGTGCACAGGCGCATTGCCAAAGCTGATGCTGAACTGTAGGCAAGGCACCCAAAGTCAAGCTGCAACTGTACCAGTGCTGTGTATAGCCGCAACAGTGTGGAGCGATCAGCATTCCAGGTGGTATGGCCCAGGTGGTGAAGAACATTGAGATGGCACGAGTACTCCTGTTTCAGCTGATGAATGGGGGGAAGCCACGTCAGCTAGGCATCAAAGACCTGCCCTAAAACCTATGCGTTTCCACTATGTCAAGTAAGTGGAGGTCAAGATAAAATTCGGGCTCAGGATGAAATGTCCGACGTCAACAGAAGTGCATAACACTTGTCTTAGCAGCAGAAAACTGGAAGCCATGGGAAGCCATGGGCTAAAGGGTGCATGGATGTCAGTGCACAATGGACATGACTTGCACTGAAATGAAATATCCTGCCCAATGGCCGGATAAAAGCTGCAGTAAAAAATCCATTCCATAATGTGTGCATAGGAGGTTGTCATTGCATGATAAATACATGATGCACCACATAAGATGTCCTTCCCTAAAGGGTTTGCTCTTTGGAAGAGTTTTAAGATGGAGAGTCAAACCCCCATAGGGAACCATAGTTGTATGGTCGAAAAGTGTGAAGACTCCTTTTAGTCTCCTCTCACGTCAGGCAGGAATACTGCAGGTCTATTCTGATAGGGATTGCGGGTGCGGTGGGGAGTTGACTGGTAAAGTTAGTCAAGGGTACTCAGTTCAAGTTCCTTTGACCCATTTTATTTTAACAAAAATAAAAAATCCCTTTTACAACTAGGATGATGCAAGGCAGAAGGCCAAAGCAACCATTTATAAAAGTAAATAAAATATGGTAAACAAGACAATCAACAGGGGATGCAAAATTAAGTAAAATTATCAGGCTGAAGGCCAAGTTAAAAAAACAAGTGACACATGTTTAAAGTGCAATGAAATAACTCCCCAACAAGACAATCAATAACACTTCCAGTGTAATATAAAATTAATTTAAAAATAGGACTGGTTACTCGTTAACTTAATACATTCTCTAAGATATAAACCAAATGAGCTGACTCCAGACAGGAAGGAGAAGGGGTAGGGAGCTTAACCATCCACAACAACTACAGCTCTGACACAAAGGGGCTTACACTAAAATGGATTGAGCGCCAAATTACAACTGTGGGCTGGCGATGCCTAACGGAGGGAAATGGTCTGCAAGCAGAAGATAAAAAAATAGAAAAATAAAGCTATACAACTACCGACCGTGCAGATATGAGCTAGCAGAGGGGCACAAACCAGATAAATTCCCCAGTGGCGTTAACCAAGTTCGTGAAATTTGAATAATTGCTACACAGAGCAAAAGAGAGAAAAATTCAATTGAGCCGTACAAGAAGTGCAGCACAACACATAAGTAAACATCAATAGAGCTTTCGCCACCAGTGGTGGCTTCTTCGGGAAAAAGAGGGAGGAAGGAGAGGAGAAAGGGAAGGATACGGGTTTTAAGGAAGTGGAAAAGGAGCCATTCCAATCCCAGGAGTGGAAGGACTTACCTTAGGGGACAAAAAGGAAGGTAAACAAATACACACACACTCACACATATCCACATCCAAACACACTTAGGCAGACATGTCTGCCTAAGTGTGTTTGGATGTGGATATGTGTGAGTGTGTGTGTATTTGTTTACCTTCCTTTTTGTCCCCTAAGGTAAGTCCTTCCACTCCTGGGATTGGAATGGCTCCTTTTCCACTTCCTTAAAACCCGTATCCTTCCCTTTCTCCTCTCCTTCCTCCCTCTTTTTCCCGAAGAAGCCACCACTGGTGGCGAAAGCTCGAATGGTTGTGTGTTTTTGTGTGTGTTTAGTGTTCCTATCGACCAGCCTGTACTTTAGGTAAGTCAAAAATCTTTATTTTATACCATTTTCCTACCTGGAAGGTCTCCTTCTATAATATTAAACATCAATAGATGTAGACAAAGGCAATGACAGTCCCTGGGGAACAACCACCGATCCAGATAAATACACACACACACACACACACAAATTTCTGGAGCAGGAATGTACACGTCACTTAATTTCTTCACTCCAAGATGACTGCAGCCACCCTCACGATGGCGCAGGAGGATGATATCAACAAACGCCTTGAAAGCATTTCATGGATCCCAAGTCGAAAGCAGCTGGAACGATACGAGGTGCTGCCAACGACTGACTGCAGAGTACAAGTTGTTGACTGCTCTGGTGCTTGGCAAGGAACCCACGTGGGATCGCATGACCGCTAGGAACACGACCGCATAGCCGAGGAGATGAGGTAAACTGCCTCTGCTGTGCTGATGCTGGAACTTGACACCATTCCCTCTCCATTTCCAGACCTCTCCAGTTGTTCATATCATTGTGTATACTGCTCCAACAGACTGACAGGATGCCACTGGGGAATTACTTCGGTGACTCTCACTGACTGACCCGGTAACCGACCTCCCCAGAACTGACCTGGCGCCAATCTCGAATAGCACCACTAGCGGCATGGATCACACAAGTAAGGAGACAAGTAATGCGCAATGGATCTAACAGCACCACGAGCGGTGATAGCACAGAAAGATCGATTGGTACTTGTGCCAGTAATTTAATAAAGGACTGGGTGAACCGAAGAAACACGAGCTGGGACAGGACATGCAGGGGGGCAAGTACAGTAAGAAGCCACCAACAAGGAAAGCCATTAACCACTGGTACAACAGATTCATTATGACATGTTGCATGTATGTGGCAAAGTGAAGCGGATGTCTCAAAGTGAGTGAAGTGAATGTGGAGAGTATACGAGACACATTCATAAGGAATCCAAAGAAATCTGTGCCTTGTGCATCCCGTGAACTCAAAATGACTGGGATTGAAGGTGTAAATGAAACCATTCAAATTGGAGCTAGAGCATAAGCTCAATGATGACAACATAGGCAAGCAATTTGAGTTTTCTTCACAGTTGCAACAATTGAATGAGGATAGGAATGACTCTGTAGATTGCTTAATTTTTAGTGAAGAAGCCACTTTTCACACTAATGGGAAAGTGAACAGGCATAATTGTGGAATCTGGGAGACAAAGCATCCACACAGAATGCATTGAATTTCTGTGCGATTCCCCAAAGGTAAATTTTTTTGTGTCTTGTCGTATCGAAAATTGTACGAGCTATTCTTTTTCACTAAGAGCACTGTCACTGGATATTCCTACTTTGACATGTAGCAGCCTCTTGTGTGTTTCCTGGCACACCACTGGGCTATGAGTGTTGCCTGTCAGGTATAATACCTGAACTCGCCATGTTTGTGACTAGTGCTGACTATCGGTAAATTACTAAACTATGCTGTAATGGAGGGGGAAAAAGAACTTTCATGGTTTCTCTTCAAAATGGCATGTCTATGATCTCTGTACAATGTTTGGTTCTTGTGCAATACATAATGGAAAGTTTTTCTGGACTTTATGAACACCCTGTATAGTGACATAGCTACCATAAGATAGATGTTCAAATGACTATGCAAATGGGTAAAGGTTCTGGCTAAATCAATTGAAAGGCTACTTCTGAACATTATTTATTGAGATAAAAAGAAAAGAATATTTAATTAAAATATTAATTATTGATACTGCTTAATGTGGTATATTAAATTTAATGATTTGGTCAATATATGTAGAGAAGTTCAATTAGGATTTACACTGCCAAAAGCTATTCAATTTATTCTCTGAGAGTATGTTTCAGGAGAGACTTAGTGACATAGACTCCATTAACATTTATATATTTTGGTATATCATTATGCTGATGACACGGTATTGATTGCTGATCATATAGATGATCTCCAACAACTCATCAACATTGTAACAGATTACAGAAGTTCTGTAGGTCTGACTATTAATTTTATGAAGACCAATATATAATGACTGTTATACAAAATTGTGATTCCATGATAAATGCAAATTACAATTTCAAGGCCTCTTAATACACAAAGAGCAGACAAGTTTAAGTACCTTGGAACCTGACTATGTAAAGACTAGAGAATAGACAGGGATATAGAATGTCAAATAGAGAATGTCTGTAATGCCTACTTAAACCTTAAGAGTTCGATTCCCCACTGGTCTGTGCTGCTACATGGTTCTGAAAGATGGGCACTAAGAGAAGTTGGAGGTTTGAAATGTGGATTTACAGCGGGATGCTTAAAATACCAGAATCAGCAAGAGTAACCAGCATTGAAGTATTTCAATGAATAACCAAGTATGTGTTGTAGGATTATGGATGGGACTAAACTACAACAGTTATCAGTTCCAATGACGAAGCAGTGAGAAATGTTGATAGTGTTAAAAAGGAGAAAAACTGTACACCTCTGACATATGTTACAGAACACCAAATACTTTTTTTTGTTAGTAAGAAACTAATTCAGTCCCATTAGTCATCAGTTTTATAACTTGGTCTATCCCACTCAAACCTTATACATTCTCACCTGTCAATTCTGTTTCATGATTCAGTGTTGTGACTTCTCATATTTTTGTCGCTAAATTTGTATGATAGAACAAGGGAAAGTAAGCATTAATGATGGTGCCATTTTTGTAATCACTGTTGATGACCTGATATATTTAAGTTATACAATAATTCTGAAATCCGAATACAGTGCCGTGACTGCAGCATGGGATCACACTTTGACATGCATAGTGGCAAGGAAAATGCAAATAGAATTAACTGCTGCACGTTTTTGTGGTTTTAATTAAATTTCCCATAATAGAACATAACATGTTCCAGACTTTGAATACAGATGATGGTCACATTTAGTACATTGTGTCTGTGTAATTGTATTAATGTGTGTGTTTGTATCTGATGAAGGCTGTGGCCAAACAACCAAAAGTTAGGTTGTTTATGTGTTTTGGGGGGGGGGGGCAGGGGTGGGGGGCGGGGGGTGAAGATTCTTTTCTATGTGCCTGTCTGCAGCACAAAGTCATCTTCATGGTGAGTTATATGCATAAAAAATAGAAATCAAATAACTTACCCAAAGCACAGGCTCATAGATAGACACAAAAACAAACACAAGATACAAGCTTTCGAGGCCGATGGCCACTTCTTACACGGGTAGGAGCCAGAGGGTAGGGAAGATGGTTTGGGGATTTCATTGGGATGAACTAGGAGGTTACGAAGGTTTGGCGGGCGGTGAAAAGACACTCTTGGTGGAGTGGGAAGGATGTCATGAACGATGGATCATATTTTGGGGCAGGATTTAAATAAGTTGTATCCTTGCTGGAGATCCACATTCAGTGTTACACCGTGTGGGTTATCTGGATACTTCCCACCCACACCAACCTTTCACACCTCTGGAGATGCGAACTTGCCCTTCAGCATATTCTCCCGTCCCTTTGCCCACCTGGTCTCACCTACGCTAAATTCAAATTCCCGCACACCATTCTATAACATCTTTGCTTCTGTTCTCTGGACAGAGCCTCTGCATCAACTTGCATCTCTGTCCAACTTCTTTGCTTTTTACAATATCTGCCTTGGTGTGTTTGCGTGTATATGTGTGTGGGTGTTTGTTTACCTTTCTTTTTTTTCCCCTAAGGTAAGTCCTTCCTCTCCCGGGATTAGAATGACTCCTCATCCACTCCCTTAAAACCCACATCCTTCCTTTTTCCCCCTCCTTCTTTCCTCTTCTCCTCTTCAACACTGTAATAACATGAAGCAACAAACGGTTGCGAAAGCTTGAATTTTTGTGTTTGTTTGTTTTTTTATTTGTGTATCTGTCTACAAGCCTGTGCTTTGGGGACAAGCCTGTGCTTTGGGGAAATTAAACGATCTCTATTTTTTATACATAAACATAAGAATATATACACACCTCATGCAAATATTCCTATATTTAATAATACTAGCAAATTCTGTCAACATTGAAAGAGACATCATAAAGTGTGCAGTTCAGAATATCTGGTGGTGTAAGGGAGGATCCAGATGGCCTGAGTTGTAAAGCAGATGAACTGCACATGTGGGAGTTGTCACTACAGCACAATCTACAGTCTTGCAACCACCCTGGTCTCAACCCAAGATAACTTATCATCCCTACAAATGTTCAAATGTTTGTTAAGCTTAAGGGACTCTACGGGGTCATCAGTCCCTAAACTTACAAACTACTTATGAACTACCTTATACTAAAGACGGCACAAATATCCATGCCCGAGGGGGGATTCGAACCCCCGACTGTAGTGGCCGTGCAGACCGTGACTGAAGCGCCTCAGTCTCCTCGGCCACCGCGGCCGGCTATCATCCCTACACCCCATGCCTAACAGTCCCCCTCTCCCCCACTCATAATACTGTATCTCCTTCCAATTAATGTTTTTCTTCCAACTGTGTCACCCCATTCTATTTTCTTTATTTATTTTTCTATAATATTTCAATATCCCTTTAATTGCTTTATTTTACTTATCATGTTTTTTTTAATTATTTTTATCATTTTACAGTTCCCAATCCCTCCCCAAACACAACTGATATCTTCAACACTGTAATAACATTTACTGCTTCGGGTAATTTCAGTTTATTATTATTTATTTGCAGGTATCCTTCAGTATTTTTTACATCGAATTCACACTCCCCTTCTAGATTTTATTTGAGAATTTTATGCCCATGTAATGTGGGCTTTTTTCATATTTTGTTGTCTGTGATTGGATAATACAAAATTAACTTTATTTCTAGCCTCATCCTGATGAAAGAAGCAGTTTATTTATTTATTTATTTTTATTGGGGTTTCTCTTTGTGAAAATGAAAATCTCTTTTATGTAATACTGGTGACAATATTCAGTGTGGTTCATCCATACTTACATACCAATATCACAATGTAACCTGTATTTAAAAGTTTACAAATAGATTGTACAAACATAACTGATTGTAGATGGAATCTGACATTAGTTCAGAAATTAAACTATATTGTACAATGCTTTACCTAGAGCAGCTAAAGCTGTTTCAATATTAATCCGAGTCAGCAGTGAAGCTGCTTGTCAACACTGTTAAAATCAGCTATCAACATAATTATTGCACCTCGACCACTGATATTAATTGGTACACAATATTTGTTATCGAAACTGTCATGTTGTAAAGACGGAAGGAAGTAAACAGAAAAAAGAACTATATTAAAACTTCTCTCAACAAGACAAAAAGATTTTTACTTCTAGAAATCGTTGTGGGACATTAGGAGGACACAACAGACAAAAAAGAAACGAAAAGAACAAAAAGGTAAAGTTACTATGACCTAGAAGTTACAGGCATGGAAAGAAGTTTTTGTTGATTTCAATTTTTCACAATATCACTACAGATAGAGTTCGAAACTGTGTTATCAAAATATTAAGAAAAGGACCTTGAAAATATTTACACAGGAACAGATATTACTTGTTTTATACTCTTTGCAATTAGAGATTTCATTATTGATGCTGAACTTTACTTTGCAAGTTTAGAAATTTTTAGCTCATATGATGGCAGATGCCGAAACATCATAATAAATAATTTTAGTGATCTAGATGATTTTTCATTCTTATTAAAGAGAAAGAAGGTCACAGAAGCATAAAGGTAATCTTTGTCAAAAGATATAAAGAAAAGTTTCATTGATCAAGGAGATGAATACATTCATTAATTTTTTAATTCATCATAATAGAGTAATGTCAACTGCTACAATAAATAAATTACTTGCCTTTTAAATCGGTTTTGTTAGTGTTTTCTTTGTCTACTCCCTAAATGATGTATTTTTCTAGTGCTTTTTTTCCTACAGGCTATGGAAGAACAAGTTGATGCTGGCAAAACTAAAGCTATAGGAATATCAAATTTTAATATCTCTCAGATGGAACGTTTGATTGTAAATTCTCGTATCCATCCAGCTAATCTTCAGGTGGAGATGCATGCATACTTTCAGCAAAAAGATTTAAGAATATTTTGTGAAAAGAATGGAATTGTAGTCACGGCATATTCACCACTGGGGTCTCCAGGGGCTAAGGTACATTGGCAGAAGAAATATAATTACAGGTATGGAATTTGAATAAAAACTGTAATATTGCTGTGAAAATAACACACCGAGTAATGCAACACAATTTCTATTTGACAAAATTTAGTTTAATTGGTTAAAGAAATCCATTACCTAGCCTTGTTCCATGAAATTTATTTCTGTTGTATGACATACGTTTTAGCTTAGAAGTCCATTTTCTAGTTACAACTGATAACAAAAGATAGCTCATGCAGGAGTGGCCTTGTGGTCTAACATTTGCATGGTAACCAAACAAAGATATACATGGCAATTTCTTAAACTAACAATTCTTGAATAAACTATTAGGGTTCTCCTTTGTTGACCTGTGACATGTTTATAATTTGTATTCCATAACATTAATTAGGTCAACATTTAATGGAAATATGGGTAACATACACTGGAGCAGACCTGTGTATACAGGAATGTGCCATTATCTACTTATGAATAAAGGCATCCAGCTATATCTTTTATCTATTAGTTGTAACAGTGTTTTAAAGGGATGGAGCCCCTTAGGCAGATAGCGTCGAGATCTGGAAAGGAGTCCAACATGCACTCGATGTGTCTGCCAGGGGTCCTCATCTGAGATGTGGAGGCAGCCTTGCCGGCGGCTATCGAGGGTGCGGGGTGCGGTTGACTGCAAGTCGTAGCTCACATCAGCATCAATGACGCTTGTCGCTTGGGTTCTGAGGACATCCTCAGTTCCTATGGGCGGCTGGCTGAATTGGTGAAGGCTGCTGCTTTGGCACGTGGGGTGCAAGCAGAGCTGTCGATTTGTAGCATTGTTCCCAGGGCTGATCAGGGTCCTTTTGTTTTGAGCCGAGTGGAGGGTCTGAACCACAGGCTTCATCAACTCTGTGACAGTCATGCTTGCAGATTTCTGGATCTGCGTTATCGGGTGTGGAATTGTAGGATGCCCCTTGATAGATCAGGGGTGCACTACGCTAAGGAAATGGCTACTCGGGTAGCAGAGTACTTGTGGAGTGCACATGTATTTTTAATTTAATTTTATTTATTTATTTAATTCTTTTTTTCTGATGAGCACTCACCTGTCAACATTCAGACAGCAAATTCAGGCCGTGTTCCTCTCAAAAATTCAACTATCAAAATATTAGCCGTGAACTTTCAAAGTATTAAAACAAAGTTCCCAAATTTGCCACACTGCATGGAAATGATTGTGTTCAGATAGTTTTAGGCACTGAAAGCTGGCTAAATCACAGTGTGGCAATTTCAGAAATATTTAGTGAGGCGTGGAATGAAGAACGGAAAGATAGATCGGACACAACTGAAGGGGGAGTGTTCATCGCTGTGAAAAAAGATATTGTTTCTACTGAGATCGAGGTTGAAAGTAACTGTGAAGTTATCAGGGCACGTATAATGGGGCTAAAAGAAGTAAAAGTTAATAGTTGGGTGTTTTTACTGCCCCCCCCCTCCCTCAGTGCTGCTGTAGCAGTTTTAAGAGTCATTCAAAGAAAGTCCACACCAGGTAGTGCACAGGTATCCGGGCCATGCAATATTAGTCAGAGGAGACTTCAACCTTAACAGTATAGATTGGGACCTCGCTAGTTACATTTCAGGCAGTATGGACAAGCAGTCTTGCGAGCTACTTTTGGACACATTCTCCAAAAACTGTCTTGAGCAGTTAAACTGGCAACCCACGTGCAATGGAAATATTTTAGACCTTATAGCTACAAACAGGCACGACCTTATTAATGATTTCTGTGTAAAGACAGGAGTTAGTGATCATGATATTGTCATAATGTTGATGGTGACCAAAGTTCATAAACCAATCAAAAAGGCTAGAAGTGTGTTTTTGTTGGAAAGAGCTGATAAGCAATTGTTAGGAACGTACTTAGAAAATGGCTGGGCATCATTTAGTTCCGGTACTATGGATGTAGAGGAATTGTGGACTAAATTTCAATGCATTATACACAAAGGGTTAGAAAAAAATGTGCCTGTAAAGTCCATCAAGGATGGAAAAGATCCACCACGGTATAATAACAATAATGTTATAAAGCTACTGAGAAAGCAAAGACTATTACACTCTCGGTTCCATAAAGAACACACAAATGATGACAGGCAAAAGTTAGTAGAGATTCATGTGTCTATAAAAAGATCGATGCGCGTAGCATACAATAATTTCTACAGCCATACCTTAACAAAAGATCTTTCCAAGAACCTGAAAAAATTCTGGTCCTATGTAAAATCGATACGCGGGGCAAAGCCCAGTATCCAGTCATTCAGTGATCATTCCCAGGCAGTAGTAGAAGAAAGCAAAGGAAAAGCTGAAGTTCTAAATTTAACCTTTAAGAAATCTTTCACACAGGAGGACTGCACAAATGTACCAACATTTGATCAACATACTAATTCCGAAATGGAGTACACAATAATAGGTATTTCCGATGTAGAGAAAGAAGATGGAATACCAGTTCATTTTTACAAAGAGTATTCTGCGACATTGGCCCCATACTTAGCTTGCATTTATCACAAATCTTTAATTAGCGCATAGTTCCTAGTGATTGGAAAAAAGCGCAGGTGACTCCTGTTTATAAGAAAGGAAAGAGAACTGACCCACATAATTACAGGCCAATATCATTGACATCAGTTTCCTGTAGAATTTTGGAGCATATTGTCAGTTCAAATATAGTAAATTTCATTGAGACAGAAAAGCTACTTTCTGTGAATCAGCACGGGTTTAGGAAACATCGTTCATGTGAAACTCAGCTTGCCCTTTTCTGAGATGACATGTTGCGAGCCATGGATGAAGGGCAACATGCAGATTGTGTTTTTCTCGACTTCAAAAAGGCATTCGATGCGGTGCCACACTGCAGACTTCTAATGAAGATACGAGCTTATGGAATAGGTTCACAGATTTGTGGCTGGCTGCAAGACTTCCTAAGTAACAGAACGCAGTACATTGTTATTGACGGCGTGTGATCATCAGAGGCGAGTATATTGTCAGGCGTGCCTCATGGGAGTGTGATAGGACTGCTATTATTTTCTATCTATATAAATGATCTAATGGACAGAGTAACTTGTAATTTGTGTCTGTTTGCAGATGATGCTGTGGTGTATGGGGAGTGTGTCATCTTTAACTGACTGTAATAGCATACAGGATGACTTACACAAAATTTCTAGTTGGTGCAAAGAATGGCAGCTAGCTCTCAATGTAGAAAAATGTAATGTGATGCACATGAGTAGAAAAACAATCCCATAATGTTCGAATACAGCATTGGTAGTGAGATTCTTGATGCAGTTGCGTCGTTCAAATATCTAGGCGTAACATTGCAGAGGGATACTAAATGGAATGAACATGTAAGGACAGTTGTGAGTAAGGCAAACAGCCGACTTCGGTTTATTGGAAGAATTTTGGGAAGATGTACTTCACCTGTAAAGGAGACCGTGTATAAAAACACTTGTATGACCATGTCTAGAGTATTGCTCAAGTGTTTGGGACCCACAGCAGATCAGTTTTAAGGAAGTTATAGAAGCAGTTCAGAGGCGAGCAGCTAGGTTTGTTACTGTTAGGTTCGACCAATGCGCAAGTGTCACGGAAATGCTCCGTGATCACTGGAAGAAAGATGACGTTCGTTTCATGAATTTCTGTTGCGAAAAGTTAGAGGGCCAGAATTTGATGCCGAGTGTAGTACAATCTTGCTGCCGCCTACTTATATTTTGCATAGTGATCACAAAGACAAGATAAGAGAAATTAGGACTTGTGCAGAGGCATATAGGCATTCTTTTTTTCCTTGTTCTATTTGGGAGTGGAATAGGAAAGGAAATGCCTAGTAGTGGTACAGTGTACTCTCCCCCACGCACCTTACAGTGGATTGTGGAGTATGTATGTAGTTGGGTGGAACGAGTTGCAGCTTATGAGTGGAGTGAGGAGGTGGATGACAGAAGAAAAACAAAAAAGACTGAAATAAAATAAAGAAACAGGCATGTACTCATGCGCGCGCGCGCGCACACACACACACACACACACAGAGAGAGAGAGAGAGAGAGAGAGAGAGAGCACGACCAGATGGCATTGTTAAGAAGCCATTGAAATCAAGCATATGCTCCACCTTGGTTTTGGCTACAGTTTAGAGGTGGCCATTCGTCCTAATGGACAGCTGATTAGTGGTCATGCCAATATAGATAGCTGCGCAGTGATTGCAACACAGTTAGTAAATTACATGGCTTCTTTTCACAGGTAGCCTGGCTGCTGATTGGGTATGATAAGCCTGTGACAGTACTGGAATAGGAAGTTCTGGGTGGGTGGATGGCACAGTGGCTGGACAGAGTGCTGGGTTTCGAGTTGGTATTGGGATGGACTACGATGTTATGGAGGGGAGGAGGGTGATAGAACACCACTTTAGGAGGGTTGCGCAGGGCAGGATGTCTCTCATTTTGGGCAGGTTGACAGAAAATCAAAACCTTGGTGAAGGATGCATTTAGTTGTTTGACTCCAGGGTAGTATTCGGTAAACACTCTTTTGTGGATGGTTACTGGTGATATAGGGAGGATTTGGGGTGTGTCGAGATATGGCACGGGAGATCTGTTTACGGACTAGGTCTTTGGGGTAGTTTCTGTCCGTGAAGGCCTTTGCGAGGCCTTCAACATAATGAGAAAGGGAATTCTTGTCACTGCAGATATGCCATCCATGGACGGCCATGCTGTAAGGGAGGGAATTTTTTTATGTGAGAGACTGCAATTGTCAAAGTGTAGGTACTGTTGGTGGTTGGTAGGTTTACTTCCTATCCCAGTTCCATCACAGGCTTATCCTACCCAATCAGAAGCTGAGACAACTGTGAAATCAATCATGTAATTTACCAACTGCGCTGCAATCACTGCGCAGCTTTCTATATTGGCATAACCACTAACCACCTGTCCATTAGGATGAATGGCCACCACCAAACTATGACCAAAAACAGGGTGGACCATCCTGTGGACAGCATGCAGTGGAACATCTGATTGATTTCAATGGATGCTTCACAACCCAAGCCATTTGGATCCTCACACTCACCACCAGCTTTCCTGAACTGCACAGATGGGAGTTATCCTTAACAGTACATTCTCCAATACTGAAATTATCCTGGCCTCAACCTGTGATAACTCCCCTTTTTTCCACACCCAATAGTTCCTATCCCCTCTGTCCTAAACCTTCTCCTATTTTGTGCTCTCTCTGTGTGTGTGTGTGTGGGTGGGTGTGTTTGAGAGAGAGGGAGAGAGTGCAGACGTCCGTTTGTTTGTTTATTTTCTTTTGATTTGTTTTGTTTTGCTTTCCTCCCTTCACCTGCCTCCCCACTCCATTCCTAAACTACATCTCGTTACACCCATCTAATCGTACATGCTCTGTAAGGCTGTTTTGCATCCATCCCCACCACTGATGCAACCTACCTATCCTCCCCCGTCCCTCCCCTGTTTCCACACCGCGGAGCATGATTTGGAGTGCAGCAGCCGGAGATGATAGCTGTGTGACTGTGTTGTGTGATGGCTTGAATGTTATATTTTCTGAAGAAGGCCATGGCTGATAGCTGTATTGTTGTATGTGTGTGTCATTTTTATGTGCCTATCACAGCTTCTTGTTACATATTTACGTTTCTGCTGTGAGTTGCAGACTGTCCTTATTATATTGTTTAATTCCAATCTGGACTTTTAATTTCATTATTGCTTCCATTCTTTATCTTATTTCAATTTCTTGACATTTAATGTATAATTATAGAATAAGGATTTATACTGAAGCATTTGTGCACCCAAGGTGATACTTACATGTGAAATATAACATATTTATTAAGTGGATGATTTATATATGTTTTCAGCTATTGCTTGTATTCAGTTCTGACCTTTAGGTCAACGATACATAGTTTAAGTACACTGTTTCAAGGAATATCAATGGTTTTAATTTTTTAATAACAGGCAAGCCATATATGAATGGTATGAGTACACATGGCATTTTCATGTTACTGTTTATTTATGAAGTAAGTGAGTTAGGATATTGTTCTTGGCACCTAAGAATGCTACCAAATACTGGTATGTAAACATTTCAGCAAAAAATCAAGTTCAGATTCAACTGTCCATGTGCCCATCGAGGACTTTGAAGTTCATCATATTTGATTTTTTCCCTGATGGAGTCAACTTTAACTGAAAGTAAGAACTATTAAATGCAATGCAGTACGCTTTCCATTATTTTTTATAATTAATACTAGGACTAAAAAACTACAGTACCAAAACTGAGGGCTATACTGTTTTCATAGAGAGAGTTATATATTTTAAAAGAATCACGAATTTAAACCGAAGCATGAAAAAAGTGTGTTTTTCAACATTTTTTCATGAATAATGTAAATGATGTATCTTAGTATTTATATGAAAATTATAGAAGGAAACTTTCCTCAACTTAGTGCCCCACATACTTGATGTATAAAAAATTGAGTTCTATAGGTCAACTCATCACTAAGTAGTAGCCCTATGAAAATGGGGTAATTGGTGCCCAACTGTTGATCGCATACATACCTTTCAGCATTTAAATGCAATTTTCTCAAAAATGGTTAGAGGAAGGACAGTGATATTTGGTATTTTTGCTATTCAGACATGTAGGTACCGACTTACCAAATATGACCAATTGGTCACATTATTATTCACCAAAAAATCTGTGATTTTTCCATCGAATGACCCTTTCTGCTTCCTCAGAACTCAGTTATCCTATACATATTATAAATGCGAAAGTGTGTATGTTTGTTACCGCATCACGCTAAAACTACAGCACTGATTTAGATGAAATTTCATTTAGAGATTTCTTATGTCTTGTATTAGGACATAGGCTACTTTGAATTTCGTTATCGGATTCTTCGAAATGAGTGCATTTTTACCTGTGTTTGGCTCTACACTACTTACGTTCCTGATAAATAGATAATCAACCAACACGCGAGCGGAGCCGCGGGTTTAAGCTACTCAGTCATAAAATTATGTGTGAACATATGCAGTCAGGGTGAATACATCCTGGGACAACTGACAGATCCGTGGAATTTTTTGTCCAGGAGAAATTTGTGAAATACGGTGGGTTTTTATTTATTTTTTAGAATTTCAGTAATTTTTCATTATCTTAGTCAACAGCTAATTTTTTATTTTATTTTAATTTTCACTGCCAAGCTAATTACTTTAGATCACTATTGTAGAATAATACTTCAGCAATAAACATAAACAAATGAATAACATAAAAATAAAATTTTTGTTTAAAACAACATGTGTTGTTTACAACAGTGAAACACAGTGCACACACAAGTATCTGCTGATAATAGAATGTGTCAAAGGCTTTGTGAAGAAGTCTGGTTCAATACTTCATAACAATGAACTGCTTTCATGAATGTGGTGTCTCGTCTGTTTACATATCTAACAGGCTGCAGCGAAAATTGCAAATAGTGGTTTGGTTTGAGGAGCATTACTTTCAAAGTAAATGTAAATGAAACAGGAGTAGTGAAAAACAACATCCTCACTGGCTGTATGCTCTTGACTTATGATAGGCCATCGTTACGTCCCATCAATGAAAAAGACAGTCCTATACTGGCGAAAAAAACATTTACCTTCTAGAATAGATAAGTTTTACTGTTCCAAGAGAAAGTTCATTGTCACTTATAAAGAAAAAAAGTATATTTTTAACCAGGAAATCTCAGAAAATGAAAACTATTTTCACTTTTGAAGTGACTACAAACACACATTATAAAAACAAAATTTTGTAGTTGATTAATAATGGAAATTCTCCACAGAGATGATAAATTATTTTTCAAAAGAGATAGATTGGCTGGCCAGTACTTACCTTAATACTGTACCTCCGATAGTTACACACAGAAAAAAGGACAAAAATAGAACAAGTTCTTGGAACTGTGTTCCTTCTTCAGGTGGAGAGAAGAGAGAAAAAGAAGAAACAAGAAGTGGGAAAGGAAGGGGAAGGTAATTCCCATTCCTTTTCTCCCTTCTCTCCACCTGAAGAAGGAACACAGTTCCGAAGGCTTGCTCTATTTTTGTCCTTTTTTCTGTGTGTAACTATCGACAGTACAGCAAAAAGGTAAGTACTGGCCAGCCAATAATTTTGTAGTTGTGAATTTTACTTTTGATGTAATTGTAAATACTAGTTTGTAGACCCACTAAGTGATGCTTCTAAGAATATACTATTTGGCCACAATAATTTGACGACTTTGCTGGTGCTGCCACAAGCGGCGAAAAACAGCACTAGTTGAAAGTTATTCTTTAATTACAAGTGTTGCCAACGTTACAATGGTCCTTGACGCGAAAGGTTAATGTACACATTGTTAGAGTAACGATTCCAGCACTGCAGCAAGCTGCCTTCCCCTCACCCTTCACTCCCCTCAGCAGCCTTAATGGAGCTCCCATCAGCCACCACGCATATCATCAAGTTATCGTGGCCAAACAGTATATATATCTTTAAATGTATTTGACTACGTAACTCATATATATATATTAAATTAACTTTTTAATGTGACAGCCCAGAAAATTTTCCTGATCTTCTGGGCCACCCTGCAGTGCAGCAGATAGCAGATGCACATGAAAGGAATCCTGCTCAGATTCTCTTGAGGCATCTTGTGCAACAAAATGTTGTTGTCATACCAAAGAGTACCAATCCAGAGCGAATAAAGCAGAACTTCATGGTGAGCTTTATAAAAATTTTCCTCGATGCTTTGGTAATTTTTGCATTAATGCATCAATGTACAGTTTTGTCATCGGGAAGAAGTCAGCACTCACCTCAAACTGCTATACTATTATTAACCACCATGAGAAGTTGTTAAATGATTCTGCATCAACATGATGTGGCATGGAAAAAATGTTCAAATTTTTGTAAACCTACGAGACCAAACTACTTTGTTCATCTGTACCAAGACTCACAAACTAGTTAAATGAACTTAAACCTAACCTAAGGATGAGATACACACTCATGCCCAAGAGAGGACTCCAACCTCCGGCAGGAGCAGCCACTTAGTTGCTGACATAGCACCTAGAACTGCACGGCTATTCTCAGGCAGCAATGTGACACGGACTTGACTAATATCTGTAGTAGTGCTGGAGGGAATTGATTTCGTGTGTCCTGGAAGGCTGTCCACAGATCTGTAAGAGTATTAGGGGGTTGAGATCTCTTCTGAACAGCATGTTGCAAGGCGTCCCACATATTTTCAATAATGTTCATGTTAAGGGGAATTTGGTGGCCATTGGAGGTGCTTAAACTCAGAAATCTGTTCCTGACATCACTCTGTAACAATTCTGGACATGTGGGATGTCACATGTCCTGCTGCAATTACTCTCTCAGAGTACACAATTGATTGTGAATGGGTGCTGGTGATCAGGCAGGATGTGTACGTACGTGTCACCTGTCACAGTCGTATCTAGACGTATCAGGGCTCCCATATCACTCCGATTGCACACACCTCACATCATTACAAAGTCTCCACCAGCTTGAACAGTCCCCTGCTGATTCAACTGGAAATGAGTCTCATCAGATAGGCAATGTGTATTCACTCATCAACAGTCCAATGTTGGTGTTGACAGGAAAAGGTGAGGCATAAAGCTTTGTTTCATGCAAGGGTACGAGTGAGCTTTCAACTCCAAAAGCCCAAATTGATGGTGTTTCATTGAGTGGTTCGCACACTGATACTTGTTGATAAATTGTCCTTGGGTGGCTGCCTATGAATGTTGCTGCACTTCCTAGTTATGTCAGCTGCTTCCTGCGGTATTCCATTTGATTGTGAACTGTGTGATGTTAGATGTGTTTCTATGCAGGCCACTATAGTCCCCTAATACTTACAGTCTCCATCTGTAAGCATTCTGCCTGCAGCTGTTGTACTACAGTGTTATGTAGGTTAATTATGACATGATAACTGATTGATTTTCTGTTCATTGATGCAGCATCACTGAAGTTTACAGAACACATAACCATTGTGCTTGGTAGTGATTGGTGAATTGAAATTTGATGATGTAAGCTTTGCAAAACTTTTGGTGAGCATATTTGTTAGAGTTTCAATGTAGTTGAGTAAAACTTCTATCAACATGATTATTTGAAGCACATCTGCAATTTTCAAAACATATCTGCTAAGAAGAAAAAGAATATCAACTAGTAATCATTTACTGAATTTTTTGTCTTTTAACATTTTTGTACTTTTTCTTGAATTATTATATGAGGGTTGGAACTTGAATAGTGGCAACTATTTATTTGCAATCGAATCACAAGTGTTACATGTTTGTCCCTTTTATAGTCCTTCAGAGTAGTCATCAGCATTGTGTACAACCCATTACCAACAATGTGGAAGGCATAGTATTCCCTTAGCAGAGCCTGTTCTGTTGATGGTGGAATTGTGGTTTACTCTCTGGAGCAGTTAATGAAGTGAATGCCTTCATCATCAGAATCAAATCAAAGTCACAAGGACTTAAGTCTGGGGAGTGTGGTGGATGGTACAGTACTTCCCAGTCCCATCAACTGAACAGAGTAGCCACACCTTGCGCTGAATGTGCCAGCGCATTCTCACGCAAAATGATGGGTGGGTGGCACAGAAAGTATTGTTGCTTCTTTCACAAAGCTGGTCACATTGTGATGCAATTTTTCGTATGCCCAGGCTTTCCTTCAGGATACAAAGCAGTCGGTTTTGTGGGTGAGCTCAAGAATCGCCTGGCATCAATCACTGTCCACTAACATGGCAACAGTATGCACTTATTCTTCAGAGATGCTAAGATGATCTGCCCAATGCATGTCTACCACAATTTGCTAACCTTTGTTGAAGGCTTTTACCCAATATGCCACTGTTCTGTACGGCAATGCTGATTCCCTGCACGCCTCTTGATGACCTTGATGACAGTGTCATGGTGTATGACCTGTGGCACGTTCAATCTTGATCCAACTCCGTGTTCCTGTTTCAAAAACTTAGTGACACCATTAAGTTAGGTTACTCGCTCACAAGTGACTGTGTTTCCCTTGATTGTGCACACGCCATTGATGTGAGACGGGCGAGTCCATTTGCTTGGAGGCAACACATGTATGCCAACAACGTGTGCTATCAATGGAAATAGTAGATTCCATTACATAGTGTCTTCATGGCAGTGTTGCCACTATTTAAGTTCCAACCCTAGTATTTCAGCAACATAAATAAAAGTCTGTTATGGTTTATGCCTATCTTTGCAGTTATTTGATTTTGAACTAACACCAGAAGAGATGGAAATATTAAACAATTTGGACCATGGAGAACAGGGTCGTATTCTGGATTTTGGCTTCTTCAAAGGGTATGTCTCTACAAAATCTGATTATATAGTTTACACAAAGTTGGTTACAGACAGTATGTAAAGAGGCAGCAGCTTTTATGCTAATGTGAAGCCTTTTAAGTATAAATGAATAGAACTAATATCTTACAACTCTCCACCGAGACATATGACGATCTGTGACAAGCACTAGAAAAGACCCTCACTCATACACTTAAGCTCTCAGCCATCGGCTTTTTTCAGACAAGAGAGTTTTCACACAATCAGATTGGCACACTTTACAGTCACACATTTGTCATTTCTGGCACAGAATGGGAGAGTTTAAGAATAGAGGAGACAGGAACTGTTGGGTGGGGAGAAAAAGGGGTTATCTTAGGTTGTTGCTTCCTTCACGTGCCCCTCCTTCCCATTCCATTCCTGACCTGCATTGTCATTGCACCCATTTCGTACATCCATACTCCTTAAGGCCATGCTGTATCCATCCCCACCACCGCCACACAACCTTTCTCCCCCCCCCCCCCCCCTACATGCTTTCCTTCTCCTCCTATCCCCTCACTACAAAGCTTGATTTGGAGTGTGGCAACCAGAGGTACTCTCTTGTTCGAAGAAGGCTGATGGCGTATAGCATAAGTGTTATATGTGTGAGTGTCTGGATATATTGTCGACCTCCATCTGTCCAACGGCCAACTTCACACATCCGTCCACATCAAACCAACCAACAAACAACAATACCTCCATTATGACAGCTGCCATCCATTCCACATCAAACGTTCCCTTCCCTACAGCTTAGGTCTTCGTGGCAGAAGAGTCTGCTCCAGTCCCGAATTACTGAACCAGTACACCAATAACCTAAAAACAGCTTTTACATCCCGCAGCTATCCTCCTGATCTGGTTCAGAATCAAATTGCCAGAGCCACTTCCTCATCCCCCCAAATTCAGAACCTTCCACTGAAGAACCCCAGAAGTGCCCCCTTTCTCACCAGATACTTTCCGGGACTGGAGCGGACTCTGAATGTGGCTCTCCAGCAAGGATACGACTTCCTTAAATCCTGCCCCGAAATGAGATCCATCCTTAATATCATGCTTCCCACTCCACCAAGAGTGTCTTTCCACCGCCCTCCTAACCTTCGTAACCTCCTAGTCCATCCCTATGAAATCCCCAAACCACCTTCCCTACCCTCTGGCTCCTACCCATGCAACCGCCCCCATTGCAAAACCTGCCCTATGCACCCTTCCACCACCACTTACTCCAGTCCAGTAACCCAGAAGGTGTACACAATAAAGGGCAGAGCCACTTGCGATAGCACCCACGTGATTTACCAACTGACATGCCTGCACTGTGAAGCGTTCTATGTGGGAATGACCAGCAACAAACTGTCCATTTGCATGAATGGTCACAGGCAGACAGTGTTTGTTGGTAATGAGGATCACCCTGTGGCTAAACACGCCTTGGGGCACGGCCAGCACATCTTGGCACAGTGTTACACCGTCCGAGTTATCTGGATACTTCCCACCGACACCAATCCTTCAGAACTCCGGAGATGGGAACTAGCCCTTCAGCATATTCTCTCTTCCCGTTGCCCACCTGGTCTCAACCTCCGCTAAATTCGAATTCCCACCCACCATCTTAACATCTTTGCTTCGGTTCTCTGGACAGAGCCTCTGCCCCAAGTGGCATCTCTGTCTAACTTCTAACTTCTTTGCTTTCTACAGTTCTACAGTATGTCTGCCTAAGTGTACTTGCGTCTGTGTAAATGTGTGGGTGTGTGTGTATTTGTTTACCCTCCTTTTTTCCCCCAAGGTAAGTCTTTCCTGTCCCGGGATTGGAATGACTCCTTACCCACTCCCTTAAAACCCTCATCATTTCCTTTTCCCTCTCCTTCCCTTCTGCCTGACGAAGCAGCTAGGCTGTGAAAGCTTGCGTTTATGTGTGTGTGTCTGTGTGTTGTTTATTTGTTGCTATCACTGCCTGTGCTCCTTCGCCTGGTAAGTTGACTTCACCTATTTTTTATATATATAATAGACAAAAAATTCCTAGCAGGAAAAATCATATATAAAAAATAGACGAAGATTACTCACCAGGTGAAGGAGCACAGGTGTGACAGCAGCACAAATAAATAGAACACACACACACAAACACTAGCTTTCTCAGCCTAGCTGCTTAGTCAGGCAGAAGGGAAGAAGAGGGAAAAGGAAATGATGAGGGTTTTAAGGAAGGGGGTAAGGAGCCATTCCAATCCCGGGATGGAAAGACTTACCTTGGGGGAAGGAAAGGAAGGTGAACAAATACACACACACCCATACATTGACACAAACACACCTAGGCAGACATACTATAGAAACCAAAGAAGTTAAGAAGTTAGATATGCCACTAGAGGCACAGGCTCTGTCTAGAGAACTGAGGCAAAGATGTTAAAGATGGCGGGCGGGAATTCAAATTTAGCAGAGGTTAAGACCAGGTGGGCAACGGGAAGAGAGAATATGTTGAAGGGCTAGTTCCGATCTCCGTAGTTCTGAAGGATTGGTGTCGGTGGGAAGTATCCAGATAACCCGGACGGTGTAGCACAGTGCCAAGATGTGCTGGCCGTGCATCAAGGCGTGTTTAGCCACAGGGTGATCCTCGTTACCAACAAACACTGTCTGCCTGTGACCGTTCATGCAAATGGACAGTTTGTTGCTGGTCATTCCCACATAGAACGCTTCACAGTGCAGGCATGTCAGTTGGTAGATCACGTGGGTACTATCGCAAGTGGCTCTGCCTTTGATCGTGTACACGTTCCGGGTTACGGGACTGGAGTAAGTGGTGGTGGAAGGTTGCATAGGGCAGGTTTTACAACGGGGGCGGTTACAAGGATAGGAGCCAGAAGGTAGGGTAAGTGGTTTGGGGATTTCATAGGGATGGACTAGGAGAATACGGAGGATAGACGAAAAAATCCTAGCAGGAAAAAATATATATAATAAATAGACGAAGATTACTCACCAGGCGAAGAGCACAGGTGTGACAGCAGCACAAATAAATAGAACACACACACAAACGTTAGCTTTTGCAGCCTAGCTGCTTCGTCAGGCAGAAGGGAAGAAGAGGGAAAAGGAAATGATGAGGGGTTAAAGGAGTGGGTAAGAAGTCATTCCAATCCCGGGACAGGAAAGACTTACCTTGGGGGAAAAAAAGGAGGGTAAACAAATACACACACACCCACACACGCAAGTACACCCACAGACGCAAGTACACCTAGGCAGACACACACACACACACGCACACACACACACACACACACACACACACACACACACACACACAGACACACAGACACATATCCTTAATTATAGTGTTGAATTCCAACCTGGACTTCCCATTATTGGAACCAATATTTGTAATTAGACTCTAATTACAGTTACTTTGTGGCTGATGATAGGTTGCAGTGGCAAGAGGCACTGTTGCCAATGTGCATCCAGTAATGCTTCACAATGACCCACATGATCCTACAAAACAGGCAACACAGTGAGAACATGAGACTCTACAAGGTATTATGATTAGCTGGAACTTGCCTCCTACCACTCATCTCATTGAAATGCGAGTCACAAAATAATTTATTTGTAGTACTGTTGCAGTTATTAGAAGTAGTTTACTTTTTCAAATTGTGTGTCTTGAAAGATGTTTCACACTGCTGTCTGTTCTATACTCAGTCAAATTAAAAACTATGGATCACAACATGATGGTACAATAATCATAGGACCATTGAGGCTAGCAATGTACTGTAAAATTTTCACACATTTTCATCAAAATGAACCTTTACAAATTACAATGGAGTATAAAGTTGTGGGTAAATAATGAGTGACAATTCACCGCATAAATAAGGTACTGAGTGGGCAATGTGCACATAAATGAAACACTGACAAGCTGTTGGACATTGCCCTTCTCCAAGCAAGTTGTTGTTGTGGTCTTCAGTCCGGAGACTGGTTTGATGCAGTTCTCCACAATACCCTATCCTGAGCAAGCCTCTTCATCTCCACATAAGAATGGCAACCTACATCTGTCTGAATCTGCTTACTGTATCCATCTCTTGGTCTTCCTCTCCGATTTTTACCCCACACACTTCCCTCCAATGCTAAATTCACGAGTCCTTGATGTCTAAGAATGTGTCCTACCAATTGATCCCTTCTTCTAGTCAAGGTATGCCAGAAATTTCTTTTCTCCCCAATTGTGTTCAGTACCTCCTCATTAGTTACGCGATCCACCCACCTAATCTTCAGCATTCTTCTGTAGCACCATATTTCAAAAGCCTCAATCCTCTTCCTATCCGCACTGTTTATCATCCATGTCTCACTCCCATACAAGGCAACACTCCATACAAATGCTTTCAGAAAGGACTTCCTTAGGCTTAAATCAATATTCGATGTTAACAAATCTCTCTTTTTCAAGAACGCTTTTCTACCCATTGCCATTCTGCATTTTATATCCTCTGTACTGTGACCATCATTTGTTATTTAACTGCCCAAGTAACAAAACTCATCTACCTTCTTTATTGCTTCGTTTCCCAATCTAATTCCTTCATCATCACCTGATTCTCTTAGACTGCACTCCATTACCCTAGTTTTGCTCTTGTTAATGTTCATCTTATATGCACCTTTCAGCACACTGTCCATTCCATTCAATTGGCTCTTCCAGGTCCTTTGCTGTATCTGACAGAATTACTATGTCGTCGGCAAAACGCAAAATTTGTAATTCTTCACCCTGAACTTTAATTCCTTCTCCAAATTTCTCATTGCTTTTCTTTATAGCTTGCTCAATGTAAAAATTGAATAACAATGGAGAAAGACTACAACCCTGTCTTACTCCCTTTCCAACCACTGCATCCCTTTCATGCCCTTCAACTCTGACAACCGCTATCTGGTTTTTGTACAAGTTGTAAATAACCTTACGCTCCCTATATTTTACTCCTGCTTGCTTCAGAACTTGAAACAGTTTATTCCAATCCACATTGTCAAAAGCCTTCTCCAAATCTACAAAAGCTAGAAATGTAGGTTTGCCTTTTCTTAATCTATCTTCTAGGATAAGCCGTAAAGTGAGTATTGCCTCCCATGTTCCTACATTTCTCCTGAACCCAAACTGATCTTCCCCAAGGTCGGCTTCTACCAGCTTTTCCGTCCTTCAGTAAATAATTCGTGTTAATATTTTGCAACCATGACTTAGTAAACTGATGGTTCTGTAGTTTTCACACCTGTCTGCACCTGCTTTCTTTGGAATGGGGATTATTCATTTTTCTTAAAGTCTGAGGGTACTTTGCCTGTCTCATACATCTTACACACCAGGTGAAACAGGTTTGTCATGGCTGGTTCTACCAGAGACTTCAGTAGCAATGAGGGAATATCATCTACTCCAGGGGCCTTGTTTCGATTTAGGTCTTTCAGGGCTCTGTCAAATTCTTCTCTCAGTACACTATCTCCTATTTCATCTTCATATACATCCTCTTGCCTTCCTACAATATTGTCTCTAAGTTCATTTCCTTTGTAGAGCCCCTCTATCTTTCCACCTTTCAACTATCGCTTCTTTCCTGAGAACTGGTTTTCCATCAGTGTCCTTGATATTCATAGAGCTGTTTTTCTTATCTCCAAATGTTTCTTTTATTTTCCTGTAGGCTGTATCTATTTTTCCCCTATTTATACATTCTTCTACATCCTTGCATTTGCCTTCTAGCCACTCCTGCTTAGCCATTTTGCACTTCCTGTCAATCTCATTTCTGTACTCCATTTTGCCTGTTTCATTTACTGCATTTTTATATCTTCTCCTTTCATCGATTAAATTTACTATCTCCTGTGATATCCAAGATTTTTTGTAGGTCTTGCCCTCCTACTTATTTTGTCCTCAACAACCTTCACTATTTCATCTCTCAATTTTACCGATTCCTCCTCAACTGTTTTATTTTCCCCTGTTTCTGTCAATTGTTGCCTAAAGCTCCCTCTGAAATTCTTAAGAACCTCAGGTTCCTTCAATTTATCCAGGTCCCATCTCCTTATTATCCTACCTTTCTGCAGTTCTTTCAGTTTCAGCCTACAATTCATGAACAATAAGTTATGGTCAGAGTTTATATCTGCCCCTGGGTATGTCTTACAGTTTAAAACCTGGTTCCAAAATCTATGTCTTACCATTATAAAATCTATATGGTATCTCCCGGTGTCTCCTGGTCTCTTCCATGTATAAAACCTTCTTTCGTGATTTTAAACCAGGTGTTTGTTATAACTAATTTATGTTCCATGCAATATTTTACCAGGCGGCTTCCTCTTTCATTCCTTTTGTCCAGACGATATTCACCTACTATCTTCCCTTCCCTTCCTTGACCTACTACCGAATTCCAGTCTCCCATAACAATTACGTTTTCCTCTCCCTTAATTGTCTGAATAATTTCCTTTAGCTCCTCCTCGGCAGAGCTAGTTGGCATATAAACCTGTACTACTGTGGTCAGTGTTGGCTTCGTATCTATCTTGACAATGATAATGTGATCGCTGTGTTGCTCATAGTAGTTTACCCGCATTCCTATTTTCTTATTCATTATCAGACCTACTCCTGTAATACCCCCAACTGATTTTGTATTTATAATCCTGTACTCGCCTGACCAGAAATCCTGTTCCTCTTTCCACCGAACATCACTAATCCCCACTATATCTAACTTCAACCTATCCATTTCCCTTTTTAAATTTTCTAATTTTCCGAGTCGATTAAGGGATCTAACATTCCACACTCTGACCCATAGAATGCCAGTATTGTCTTTCCTGATGATCACATCCTCCTAGGTAGTCCTCGCCCGGAGATCCGAATGGGGGACTATTTTACCTCCGGAATATTTTACCCGAGAGGATGCCATCATCATATGTTCATACAGTAGAGCTGCATGTCCTCGGGAAAAATAATGGGTGTAGTTTCCCCTTGCTTTCAGCCGTTCGCAGTAACTGTGTGACAAAGCCACATTAGCTGATGTTACTAGTCCAGCTCAGTCAATCATCCAGACTGTTGCCCCTGTAACTACTGAAAAGGCTGCTGCCCCTCTTCAGGAACCACACGTTTGTCTGGCCTCTCCACAGATACCCCTCCGCTGTGGTTGCACCTACGGTACGGCTATCAGTATCGTTGAGACACGCAAGCCACCCCACCTTCGCAATGTCTGTGGTTCTTGGGAGTGGTTCCAAGCAAGTACGTACAAAATACACATTGTCAATGACTTCATTCCATTGGACTATACAGTACAATGTGGCTAAAAAGTACTTTAAGGCCTAAACAAAGAGTATGTAACAGTGTAGGATGGTAAGATATTTAAGATCTGAATTTCCCATCCTTATCAATTAAATACGTACAGTGTTCCGTAGGTGAGTTATGTGACTGGCCAGGTTGGAGAATAAAATTTCTGCATTAAGCAGTTCATTATTCATTTTACCATGTTTGTCACTTAAAACAGTACTTATCAATTGCACAGAGACATATTTTATTTTGACCAGTTTATGGTACTTTCTCTTTTTTAAAGGCCAAACAGGAAAATAGCCACACATTGGTGGCTATAAAGACAACATATTGTTGTTGGTGCGCCTGAGATGTTGAGAATTAAGAGACTTATTTATTTTATTTACTTCACTGCTGCTGTTGCCAAGAAATGTAGCAATTTTCTGTTGGGAGTCATGTTTCTGTTTTAATTATTAGTAGGTGCAGATTTCGTAAATGTTGCTTCTTGTCTACTTCATTTCATAAAGGAACACACTGAAAGACAACATGTAACTCTATAGATACATAGAGCAAAACCAAACACTACCACTGCAAAGGAGCATTTAGTGCTAGCAAGCCACAAATATTTTTTCTTTGCCACACACACAGATAGCATCTTTTGTGGTGTTGACATATCGTAAAAATTGGTACCATAGTCTAGAACTAGCAGCAAACAATGTTGCAGCAAATGTTTCAAACTCATTGTAAACACATCTTAATGCCAAAATCAAGCAAAAAACCAAACTGTACATGTTTTCTTAAGTTTGCTGAGGAGTTTTGACCACTTTGAATTCTTTTCCCAATGGCACACAATTTGAAACAAAAGTAATATTTTATTTTTACTTTAGAAGTCAAAAATTAGAACACTTGAGCATAAGCTGATCAAGGCATGCATGTGTCTTCTTCCTCCTCCATGTCGAGGGGTGTGGACAATAATTGCGGACCACATGGTGGTTATGTGTGATGCCCCAGCTGATCGTTTTAAACTCATTGCTGCGTACACAGCTTTAAAATAAGAATGTTGTGAATGAATGAGCACACAGCTTTAAAATAATAATGTAGTGAATGAATGAGCACTAGTAAAATGATATAACGGTACTAAAATGTATTATAATTCATACATTTCCAACGTACGATGTTGAAAAAAATTAATTTTGAAACAAAAATTCTTTCTTTTTTCTCTTTACTAAAATCAAAGCCTGGTATTCTGCAGTCTTGAGAGTCTTACAAAAAATACGTTATTATACTTGGGACAAAAAAGTAACAACACTTCTGTTAAATAGCTAACCAATAATAGTAACTTAGCTACAGTTAAAGGTACTGTATGCAGATAATAGTGCTGTTACTGTCCATTAACTTTGAAAAATAACTGTTACTAGTAAAACATTACTCTCCAACACTGCATGTAATAATGTAATAAACAGTTTATTTTAGACTGAAAGTATTGGTAGAGGTGTGCTACCTTCATGATAAATGATGGCAGGAGGTGTGCTTAGGTAGTCCTTGCAGGTGTGTTGATCACTGTGGTGTTGTGATCAGCGCAACTGCCTAGAAATCAGGAGACCCGGGTTCAAATCCCGACTGTATACACATTTTCAGCTTTGCCCATTTGCAGTTGATGTCATGTATTCTGTGAATGTGAAATAATAAATCAGTGGCAATTTGATTAAACAGTCTAGTGTAAGTTATTGAAAATAATACTTGTTTGTAACATAATTAACAGCAATATGCTAGATTGAATGCATATATAATTGTCCTTGCAGCATTGAGTTAGACATAATGAATGACAAAGTTGAACTATGGTAAAATAGTATGCTATATAATTAACAATTCAGAACTAGTGTAAGAATGCAATTTATTAGAGAGACTCAATGTGAAGCATTGTAAGCTTAATAGGCCAACATGAGGAGAAAAAAATATCTTTGGGGAAGGGGGGCAGAGAGAGGTGGGGCTGTAGAATAGAGAAGGGGGATTGGTGATTTACAGATGATTATTAAAAACAGTAAAGCAGGGTAGAGATAGTAAGTAGCTTTTTCTGTGATTGGCAAAGAACAATGGGGATACTACTGATTTCCCTTTGGTGGAGCTCATAGTGACAAGTACATCGGTCAACGAATGGAAGAACACAAATAAAAATATGACACAGGTGATGCATAGGTTTCATAAATGACCACTACTAAAGTGACTGACAGCAGAGTCGGCCATCCAGTGGTGGGACACATGCTCAACTTGTTGCTTCACAATCCATGCCATATGGATTGAGGATCTAAATAAATCCTAAGGACCAACAAAGCTTGTCATCTGAGTTATACAAACATACAAAATTACAAACTGCTGTCAAAAATATACAGTAAAATACACAGACATCAACTGGGTAACGGTGTACTTTAGGCACTGTAAAATGTTCGGGATTGATGACCTAGCAGTTTAGTGCCCTTTAAAATACCAACAACCAACAAGCCAAATGCGAGTTAACCCTGTCACCCACTTCACTCAAGACAGTCCTCACCCAACTTGAGTAGCAGAACAATTCAACTAAGTACATGGGACATGCAAATGTTTCTATGTAAATATGTATTCTGTACTAGTTAGCTCGAAAGATGTGCTGTCCAACAAAAACTTTGCAATGTTTACAGTACTGTCTTTATACCTAACAACCATGCAATGCCTCAGTTATATGATAAAATGTTATCTCTATAATAGCAGACAGGGGACAACTCACCGTAAAGACGAATGTTGAGCCACTGACAGACACAAATAAAAGACACACAAACACAAACACAATTCTAAATTTTCGGCCGCAACCTTCCTCAGAAATTGGTCTTCATGGTGAGTTGTTCCCTATCTACTATTATTAACATTCCTCACTGGACCATCCATTGCTGTTAAAATGTTATTTTTTCTCCTTTATTATTTATAAGCATGAAACATTGAAATGGAATGTTGTGAACCCATTCTAATAAGTCTGTGTAATTTCAGGGTTGAAAACCATCCAGAGTACCCCTTCAAGGGAACAAAAAAGGGTACTCAAAATGCTGTTAATAATGTTATCTCATCTGACACAAAGCAAGTGGCTAAGCCAGTTAATGCACTCTGTGTGCAAAATGTTTGAGAAAATTTGTACAAGTAAGTTGGAAAAAAAAATCTGGACACTTGAAATTTAAAAGTTATTAATAATCCTTTGTGGGTAACAAATTAGTGAATACTGTATATAACTTTTGAATTGCCTTAATTAAGAACATAGATTACATAAAAATTTGGAATATTTTGCAAATGTATAAGTTATGTAATTTATTTTATATTTCAGCACATCACACAGAATCATAGCAGGAAAGGCATTCAAGAACACTCTCTCAGGGTATTTATGTGATTAGACAAAAAACAAGAAATATATAATGCCTGAAAATTGTTGAAAAATGAATGAGATGTAAATGTTTTTCATGTATTAAATAAATGTACAGAAATTATTTAGTATTTTTAAACCCTTACTCTCTTAACAGTTTGTGTGTTTCAACTTGTTTCATCTTAGTGACACTCTCGACTGATAAAGCATTATGCAGTAAAGAGAACAGTCTTCCATTTAAAAGTATTAAGTTTGTAGATTTAAAAGTCAGTACAACAGGTGTAAGGGTATAGCCTTATTGTATGCACTGTTAATATTTGTGTGGACTCCACTGGTAATGGCGTATTCATTAGTAGTTTAGGCTTCAGTAATTATTACTCTGTTCTAGTCCTGCTACTGATATTTTAGGACATAACATATCAAGCAGTCGAAACTGAATGACTTTCTCTCTCTTCATATCCCATGTTCTCTCTCTTGAGCAGACAAGTCATATATTGTATCAAAAAAATGAGTGATCCTGAGATTCATATAGAACAGTTAACAAAAAATTCTAGTCAGACCTGATGATTCTCTTTGCAAATTACACAGAATGTAATTTATCCCTATTATCATGACTTCAAAATAACTGTTTCCAAATGTTGTAGTAGCAATCCACTCTTTTTATTTGTTTGTCCTTTTACAGGTTAATTCATTCCTAGTTTATTATTTACCAGAGATTTTTGGGTAATATTAAAATCAACTCCAGTACACATTCATGAAAGGCTGAAGAATGTTGACTGGTGCTAAAAGGATGTCAGCACACTGATGCTAAAAGGATGTCACCACAGAATAAGGTTTTGTCAGTGTATGCAAACTGTTACACAAAAGTTGAGCAAATATTGCAGTGACTGTGTCATATGTAAAATGTGTATGTGACATCATTCAGTCAGGCTACTGGGTTGAAGCTGATGAATCCTGTCACAGTCTTTTCATCTCTAAAGCCACTATATGGTTCATCTGTAGCAAGAGTTGTAAAAAACTATGAAAATTGTGCAGCTCCTGATGTCATTTGGCAATGCTTTACCAAGAAACATTAAAATTCTTTATGTAATAGAAGACATAAAAGTGTTAATTTAAATTAGGCAGTAATCATTTGCCATCCAAACTGGATGCAAAGAGCCGTTTTGTGCAGCGTGGCACTCTCAGTGTGTACCTGCCTTTACAGAGTGATATCTTTGCTCAATGAAGGGGTGATTTTATTTTCATTATTCATCACAGTTAATGTGCAGCATCCAGTTTAGTCGAGTATTGCAGCATACCATCAAACAGGATGATTTCGGACAATATGGTTTATCTTATCTTTCCCGCTGCATTGCAACAAATTAACGGTAATTTCCACCTCTGCGCGCTGCTTATTTTATGCATGACACTGTAATTCTCACGCTCACGTGTTTGGATCGATTGTTTACCGATGCAATAATCACTCAAACAGTCTCATTGTCAGAAGTTCTTGCTGTGTTATGGAGCGGAAACTTTCTGTTATTGCGACTGGCGGAAAAGTATTGTAGCATTCGTTGCCAATGAGATCAGTAGACAGCGGCACTGTGAGACATTTTGTACCAGTTTGTCATGAGTTTTGTGTAAAGTTTCAAAGTAATGGAGGTTTTTTTTCGAAATTGTGTACTTTGTGGGGTGATTTCAGACAATGCCGAGAACATATAAAAGTAAGAAAGGTGTTAAATGTCTGTGTAATTATGACCTGGAAATTTTAAAGACAGCAGTTTGAGATATTCCGTGTGGCAAATTAACATATAGAAAAGCCTTTAACAAATAAAATTCCTTATCTCAGTCCTTATCCCTTATTGTAATGATGGACGTCCTTAAAATATGTTAAAGGTCACTGAAACCAAACAGAAAGAAAGTAGGGAAAAAAAGGGTCAATTTATGTCTGAAATCACCCCATACACTTTGAAACAGTGGACAGAGATTGAAAATATATGTGTGTCCGAAATCATCCCAGTCTATGGGGTGATAAAAAAAAACATGAAATTTGACAAAAGATATGAAAGTTATTGTGAAAATAATCTAAAAACTGTCTAAAATCACCCCGTTTGACAGTATTTTAGAGTGTCTTCAGAGGTAAAAACATTGCATAAACTTTTCAAATGGTTGATTTTAGGTTGTACTCAGCTGTGTGTGAAATGTAGATAACATATCGAAATTTTATTTAAAGTTGAGAGCAGAATTATATCTTATTTGGTTCATGAGATAACAGTCCGTGCACAATAACAGGCGCTGGCAATGTGTCCAAAAATGTGATATTTAAAGAGTATTATCCTGGGGAGTAGCATATGACTCAAATGTTACCTTTATGTTGTTATCTGAAAAATTAGTTTCCCATTTTTGAAAATCTGTATTCGTTATTACGATATGCTACAAAAATTATATTTTTTTGTATCAAAGTATGAATTGTGTGGATTGCCACATCTCCACTTTCAATTCATACCAATTTTTTTGTGATATGTTCTTTAGATGTTAATCCCAGAAAGCCTTGAAAGTGTTTTTCCCGCTCCCCCCATAATACCATGCATTACTGACATCTGTAGGTTCCAATTTATTGTACAGTACCAAACCCGGCAACACTTTGTAGTAGCTAATGTGTATGGGTTATATACCCCAATCTTTCCTCTTCTTCTTCCTATGTCTATCCCCTCCTCCCTCCTCTATTTTCACATCGCCTCCTCCCCCTGTCTTTTTTCCATCACCTTCACACTACTCCCTCTTATCCCACACCATATCCATATCCCCCACCTCCTCTCTGCTTCTATATCATCCCCCCTTTTTAAATCAATTTCATTCCCAATCTCAATCTCCTCCTCCACCTCTCTCTGATCTTATTTATTGTTATTGGGACCCTGATTGGTAATATAAGTCAAAATGGATGGGTAAATCAATTGGAAACGGGTTATTAGAGAAACCTTTCAAGTTGCTCTATCTGTGAGGTTAGTGGCTGTATTTTTAATGATTTTATTGTATGAACAGGCGTAATTATACATTTAAGCATAAAAATCTTTCCTGTTTCATGTTAGAAATGACTGGAAAAAGGAAAACAAAATCGCTCTTTTACAGCACAGCTTAGCAAGTTTTTCTCGCAGAGAGCAGAACAGAAATGCTTTTTATAACTCGTCTATACCTTCTTGAGAGCCTATGAGTTGAAAACAAAGTAATTATGGCATTATCATACTATAATGATAGAAAGTCCTTATGAAACAAAATACAAATACGTTTTGGAATTCTTTGTGTTGCATTCATTGTAACGCTTGTTGATGAACGATATTTTTTGGCCTTTCACCTGGATAGAAAATGAACAGTGCAGATGGTTTACCAACCCTTGAACACGTCGCGTAAAACTGCCCATGTGAAAAACACGATTCAAGATTTAATCCACAAACTTCCAACGACTGGTAATGCGCTTTATTAATCGTCATTGCGAATGCAAGGCGAACAGTAAACTGGTCACACTTAAATTGAAACGGCAAGTCAGTTGGAATCAGTGGTATTCTTGAAATCAGAAAATCCTCTCCTTTGAACTTTCCTGTGATTATCGTTGCTTCAATCACATTGTTCCATCAGCTTCGTCACAGAGAGTCTTGTTCCATTGCATAGTTTCGGTTGGCTTAGATTGCGTAACATGATTATCACAGACCCAACCTTAATTTGCAACTCGTGCGGTGGCATTCCTAGCAAATCCAACGAATTCAGGAATTTTGTTGGATAATTGACGGCTTCAACAGGATCGGAAATGGAAACCATCGAAGTAAATGAATGCAAATATCAACAATAATACATTTCCTTGAGACAATATTAACAAATGTATGTTATTGGCCAGCAATTTGGCTTTGAATTTTTATGTTCAAATCATCTACGTCCTTATTTTTCGCTGCCAAAATGGCTAGTTCGCTCAACCAGATAGTATGGTTTTTGTAATTGGCAACAATATTCGGCTGCTTTTTTCCTGACCTGTAAGTGAATCTAATTGAAACATGACTAACAACATTGCTATATACCAGTAAAATTTTACAATCTGCGACACAGACGTGGTATAGCTATGTTGGCAACAGCTGCTGGATCGTGGGAATGAAGCTGACCAACCACAGCAAAACTTGAGATAGCCAATGAAATTTTAGATGGCAACAGTTGTTTTCTTTTCATAGTAAATAATATTATTTTGATAATTCGCATAATAATTTAGTTTCAGACTCATTAAACTTACTGAGGAAGATGATGTTTCTCATGTATTCTCAGCACTGATAATGCCATCTCCCTTTAATCTAATCTCCATGGCGTATTTGTTTGCTCCGATGCAGCGTATTTTGTCACTGGACGAGTAACAAATGAATAAGCTGATTCTTGGAGAATCTAGAAAATTATCCGATTTGGAAGCGTACTTTCAGTTTTATGTCAAGTAACACGGAAACGCGGTCGAACGGGACAAAAAGTATCATATGTCTGTCTCCTGCTTCTAAGCTACCTCCCCACTGATTTTGAGCAAGATCGGTTCAGATGTTCTTTAATTATAAATAGTGTAACTAACATGACTTTCTTTTATGTATATAGATATGCACGTAATATACGATCTGATGTGTAATTGTAGTATTAACAAATGTAGAAAATGAACAGCAAGGCTTCTTGGTTTGGAGGTCACTAAACTATGCTTATAGTCGCCATTTACTCACCAATAACATTTATAAAAGTCACAAATCATCGTAAATTTTCATATCTGATTGATAATTTGTCACAGACCACCATACATTGTGCATTTTTCGTAGATATGCCCATAAAGCGTGATTGTGGCAAAAAACGTGTGCAGTTAAGATGATAAACCTCTTGCATATTGACATTCATTAAGGTTGATAATGAGTATGCCCATAACTTATCACCATATATTGTGTCTAACAAAAAAGTCTTTGCATTGAGCGACTCCTCCCCATCCACAACTCTCCCTTTTAAATGTTTGTATCCATGATAATTTGTTTCTTCAGGGAAAAGATTAATGTTGGTACCTTCCATGCATTCTACAAGTATTTGAATAATCCTACTGTAAATGAAAAAAGATCAACATTCCTGCCAATTGCAGATATTTGTAATGCCTCCATTAAAACAGCTGAACATTGCTTTTCCCCCAATTTTTCCTTGTAACAAATATATTCTTGTAAACTTACCATGGTAAGGACTAAAAGTGGCACTACCAACAGTAGAATAGAAAAACACTATCATAGTTCTGAAAGTTACGTAAAATCCTTATCATCTTAAAATACACGTTTCTGATGCATTCACTTTATTTTTTAACTTCATTTATCTTAATGGCTTAAAGTGCGTCATCAGGGAGCTTGAGTCATTTGCATGACAATGAACAACTAGGTTCTCAAAATCATTTCAACCCCAGTATTTTATTAAAAGAAATACCATTGATGTTTATTTAGAAATGCCATTTTCTCATTTACGATAGTATTTATACTTTATCAAGATAAACCCGAAAAAAGATGCTATCCTCATTTTCAATAGTACTTTATCAAGATAAACCCAAAAAATGATGCTTGAGTACCAAAAGTGTCAGTTGTGTTAATAGACGATGATCACTATTAAACTTTTTATCCACTTGAAGAAAAATGTTGTTGTCGTTGTGGTCTTCAGTCCTGAGACTGGTTTGATGCAGCTCTCCACAATACCCTATCCTGAGCAAGCCTCTTCAACTCCATATATTAATGGCAAACTACATCTGTCTGAATCTGCTTACTGTATCCATCTCTTGGTCTTCCTCTGCGATTTTTACCCCACACACTTCCCTCCAATGCTAAATTCACGAGTCCTTGATGTCTAAGAATGTGTCCTACCAATTGATCCCTTCTTCTAGTCAAGGTATGCCAGAAATTTCTTTTCTCCACAATACTGATCAGTACCTCCTCATTAGTTACGCGATCCGCCACCTAATCTTCAGCATTCTTCTGTAACACCACATTTTAAAAGCCTCTATCCTCTTCCTTTCCGCACTGTTTATCATCCACGTTTCACTCCCATACAAGGCAACACTCCACACAAATGCCTTCAGAAAGGACTTCCTTAGGCTTAAATCAATATTAGAGGTTAAAAAATTTCTCTTTTTCAGGAATGCTTTTCTACCCATTGCCATTCTGCACTTTATATCCTCTGTACTGTGACCATCATTTGTTATTTTACTGCCCAAGTAACAAAACTCATCTACCTCCTTTATTGCTTCGTTTCCCAATCTAATTCCTTCTCCAAATTTCTCCTTGCTTTCCTTTATAGCTTGCTCAATGTACAAATTGAATAACAATGGAGAAAGACTACAACCCTATCTTACTCCCTTTTTTTTCAAGCACTGCATCCCTTTCATGCCCTTCAACTCTGACAACTGCTGTCTGGTTTTTGTACAAGTTGTAAATAACCTTACGCTCCCTATATTTTACTCCTGCTTGCTTCAGAACTTGAAAGAGTTTATTCCAATAAACATTGTCAAAAGCCTTCTCCAAATCTACAAAAGCTAGAAATGTAGGTTTGCCTTTTAGTAATCTATTTACTAGGATAAGCCGTAAAGTGAGTATTGCTTCCCGGTTCCTAAATTTCTCCTGAACCCAAACTTATCTTCCCCGACATCGGCTTCTACCAGCTTTTCCATCCTTCAGTAAATAATTCGTGTTAATATTTTGCAACCAAGACTTATTAAACTGATGGTTCTGTAGTTTTCACAGCTGTCTGCGCCTGCTTTCTTTGGAATGGGGATTATTCATTTTTCTTAAAGTCTGAGGGTGCTTCGCCTGTCTCACACATTTACACACCAGGTGAAACAGTTTTGTCATGGCTGGTTCTCCCAGAGACTTCAGTAGCTCTGAGGGAATGTCGTCTACTCCAGGGGCCTTGTTTCGACTTTCAGCGCTCTGTCAAATTCCTCTCTCAGTATAGTATGAGGTGTGTTAGAAAAGTAATGAGATTGGCAACACTGCGGGAGATCTGGCAACGTTGTGTCTATCGGCCGATGCTAAATCTGATTGTTGATCCCTTCCACTTCCTCAGTCTGAGTTACTACTCCGTACAGTTAACACATTAGTTTTCACAACTCCATTAGTAAACTTGTGTTTTCATTGTGCGTCACAGAAACGGAGCATCGGAATTTAGAGCAACGTTGTGCAATAAAGTTTTGTAACTTGGTGAATCCGTGAGTGTGACTTTTGTAAAGTTGAAACAGGCCTATGGGGAACAGTGCTTATCGAGAGCACAAATCATTTTTGGAAGGCCGAGAACACGTTGAAGATGAATCTCGCTCAGAGAGACCTCCGACTTCAAAAACTGACGAATACATTGATCGTGTGAGGGCTCTTGTGAGATCAGACTGTCGTTTAACAATAAGGATGATCAGTGAACAACTAAATTTAAACACTTTCACCGAGCATCAAATTGTGACAGATGATTTGAACATGTGAAAGGTTTGTGCCAAATTGGTGCCGAAAAATCTCACAACTAAACAGAAGGACATTCGAAAGAACGTGTGCGTTGATCTTCTTGAGAGGATTGCTAATGACCAAGAATTCTTCAATTGTGTGATCACTGGTGATGAATTGGATATTTGAGTACGATTCTGAAACAAAGCGGCAAAGTAAAGAATGGCACACTCCGTCATCTCCTCAGCCGAAGAAATGTCAAATGAGTAAGTCAAAGATCATGGCCATGCAGATTTTTTTTTTTTTTTTTTTTTTTTTTTTTTTTTTTGACAGGAAGGATATTGTGCACAAATAATTCGTTCCACCAGGACAAACTGTCAACCAAGTGTTTTATAAAAGTGTCTTGAAAATGTGAGGAAAAGAGTGATCCGTGTGAGACCAGAAATTGCAGACAAGTGGATGCTTCACCATGACAATGCTCCGTGTAACATGGACATTTGCATCCGTGAATTTTTGACCTCAAAACGCATTACTGTTGTTCCTCAACCCCCCCAATTAACCCGATTTGGGTCCTTGTGACTTTTCCTCTTCCTAAAATTGAAACATGTTCTAAAAGGATGTCATTTTTGAACTCTGGAGAACATTCAAAAGACAGTGACCGACCAGTTAAAAGCCATACCAATTGAAGACTTCCAGTGCTGCTACCAAGAGTGGGAACGACGACTCTGCCAATGTGTAGCTGCCCAAGGGAACTACTTTGAAGGGGATAACATTGTTGTTTGAAAATAATAAAAACTTTGGTTAGTATGAAATCAGTCATTACTTTTCTCACACACCTCGTATCTCCTATTTTATCCTCATCCTACAATATTGCCTCTAATTGTATTTCCTTCGTAGAGCTCTCTATATGCTCTACCCACCTTTCAGCTTTCCCTTCTTGGCTGAGAACTGGTTTTCCATCTGTGTTCTTGATATTCATAGAGCTGTTTTTCTTATCTCCAAATATATCTCTTATTTTCCCATAGGCTGTATCAATTTTTCCCCTATTTATACTTTCTTGTACATCCTTGCATTTGCATTCTAGCCACTCCTGCTTAGGCATTTTGCACTTCCTGTCAATCTCATTTCTTAGTCATCTGTACTCCATTTTGCCTGTTTCATTTACTGCATTTTTTTATTTTCTCCTTTCATCGATTAAATTTAGTATGTCCTGTGATATCCAAGGATTTCTTGTAGGTCTTGCCTTCCTACCTATTTTTTCCTCTGCTGCCTTCACTATTTCATCTCTCAATGCTACCCATTCCTCCTCTACTGTTTTATTTCTCTCCGTTTCTGTCAATTGTTGCCTAAAGCACCCTCTGAAATTCTCAAGAACTTCAGGTTCCTTCAGTTTATCCAGGTCCCATCTCCTTATTTTCCTACCTTTCTGCAGTTCTTTCAGTTTCAGCCTACAATTCATGAACAATAAGTTATGGTCAGAGTTTATATCTGCCCCTGGGTATGTCTTACAGTTTAAAACCTGGTTCCGAAATCTATGTCTTACCATTATAAAATCTATATGGTATCTCCCGGTGTCTCCTGGTCTCTTCCATGTATACAACCTTCTTTCGTGATTTTAAACCAGGTGTTTGTTATAACTAATTTATGTTCCATGCAATATTTTACCAGGCAGCTTCCTCTTTCATTCCTTTTGCCAGACCATATTCACCTACTATCTTCCCTTCCTTGTCCTACTACTGAATTCTAGTCTCCCATAACAATTAAGTTTTCCTCTCCCTAAATTGTCTGAATAATTTCCTTTAGCTCCTCATATATTTCTTCGATCTCCTCATTGGCAGAGCTAGTTGGCATATAAACCTGTACTACTGTGATTGGTGTTCGCTTCGTATCTATCTTGACTACGATAATGCGATCACTGTGTTGCTCATAGTAGTTTACCCGCATTCTTATTTAATTATTCATTATCAGACCTACTCCTGTGATATCACCTGACCATAAATCCTGTACCTCTTTCCACTGAACTTCACTAATCCCCACTATATCTAACTTCAACCTATCCATTTCTCTTTTTAAATTTTCTAACTTCCCTACCTGACTAAGCGATCTAACATTCCACGCTCCGATCCGTGGAATGCCAGTGTTGTCTTTCTTGATGATCACATCCTCCTGAGTAGTCCCCGCCTGGAGATCCAAATGGGGGACTATTTTACCCAAGATGATGCCATCATCATATGTCCATACAGTAGAGCTGCATGTCCTCGGGAAAAGTAACGGTTGTAGTTTCCCCTTGCTTTCAGCCGTTCGCAGTAACTGTGTAGCAAAGCCACATTAGCTGTTGTTCCAAGGCCAGCTCAGTCAATCATCCAGTTGCCCCTGTAACTACTGAAAAGGCTGCTGCCCCTCTTCAGGAACCACACGTTTGTCTGCCCTCTCCACAGATATCCCTCTGTTCTGGTTATACCTACGGTACGGTTATTTGTATCGTTGAGGCACACGAGCCACCCCCAACTCGGCAATGTCTGTTCATGGGAGTGGAAAATACTCTGTGAAAATATTTGATTTTTGCACCACTTATAGTTCGATATCTTTGCTCGGTGATTTTATTTTCATTATTCGTTACAGTTATTGTGCAGCATAAAATTAAGCAAAGTATTGCAACATATTTTAGAGATTTTGCGAAGGCAAAAACATAATAGCAGCACATAAAATTCAGAGGACATTTCGAAATTTTATTTAGAATGGGGGGAAAAATATCACATTACATTCTTGAGATATTGGTTTCATATCTGATGGATGAACCCTGTGAGAAATTTTATTTAGACATTGTATGATATGATATATACTGTCGCGTTGAAATGGAAGCAGGCTTGACTTCGAAGGCAACTGAACACAGCACTTATACTGAAAGCTGGTTTATTATGAACTCAACATACACGCAGCACTAACTGCCTCTCGGGCAGAGTGCTCTGCTATTTATACACAGACAGAATTTACCAGAAATTAGAAGAACAGTTAACATAAGAAACAAGTAGAATTTACAATTGAACATAAGAAAGACATCATACATTCTGGAATTGTTAATTACAAAGAAATAAATTTTTGCCGGTAGGCGGGATTGAACTGGCGACCTTCAGCACCGCAGTCCGTGACGCTATCCCCTGCGCCACGCCGGCAGTCGGTGTGCGTGGTCTCTCGCGGCATTGCTCCCTCTCCTGGAAAATCAGCGACCCGCTGTTATGTTCCCTGCGGAGCCAGCTGCAATGTCCTGGATCTTGAGCTTGTCGTGGATCCTCTGTATGACAGTTCAAGGAAATCCTTCCCTTCTCCACTATTATCGTTTCTTTTGTGGCTTTCTCAGTAACATTACCGTCCTTAGAGTCCTTGAACAAGAAGCCATTGACACCTACCAGGATCATGTAAGACTTCATGCACAGGACGTAAACAATGTCTCTTCGTTTTTGTCGTTTTGACGACGGCTCATAATCCTCAACTTCATATGTGAGGTCTGACAAGCGGTATATGACACGAGGAGTCAGAAGCCAGAGGAAAGCATCCACAAGTAGACTGTGAAAGAAAGATGCAGCAGCAATGTCAGAGAAAAAGAATGGGCCACTGACAATGGCAGAAGAAGGCAGCCAAAATGGAAAGAAAGGGATGAAGTCAATGGCATTGGGAAACACAGACAGGGAGGAAAACAAGACACTTGGGGAGAGAGTAGACAGTGGCAGTGGAAGGGAGATGTGTATGACTTTACAATGTGAGACTGGCTAAATGGATTTAAAATGTTCTTTGTCAAAAGAGTGGGAATATGTTCATATGCCAAATTTTTGGCGAGGAAGGCAGAACGAATACTGAAGCAGCTGGTTTCCCATTTTTCTGTCAGTGTTGTTTAAACAGGAACAAATTTGCCTTTTTTGTCCTCTGACAGATCCATTTTTCAGCAGGTATTATTACACTGAAACATTTACAAAGTAAAACACATATTGTAAAATTTGGGTCCTGCAGCATTAAATATGTCACTTAACAACATAATGTACCTTTTATTGATTCCAAAATATTGCTTAATATCTTGTATTTATTTAATGATGGCCATTTTGGCTGCAAAGCCATCATCAGTTTAGTTCCTATAATGTGGTTTTCTATAGAATATTGTCATGCCACCAACATGTCTACCTTGGTGTGTTTGTGTGAGTATGTGTGTGGGTGTGTATGCGCTTGTTTACCTTTCCTTTTTCCCCCTAAGGTAAGTCCTCCCACTCCTGGGATTGGAATGACTCCTCATCTACTGCCTTAAAACCTGCATCCTTTCCTTTTTCTCCTCCTTCCTTCCTTTTTTTTCTGATGAAATGGCCAATGGTTGCGAAAGTTTGAATCTGTGTTTGTATGTATTTTCATTTGTTTTTGTATCTATCAACGAGCCTGTACTTTAGATATTTTTATATATATTTTTTTCCTACCAGGAAAGGTTCCCTCATGTAAAAAGTGGGTGATGTTTACTTACCAGGTAAAGGAGCACAGGTATGTGACAGCAACATAAATAAAACACAAACACAGACAAAAACAAGCTTTCACAACCATTTGTTGCTTTCTCAGGCAAAGAGCAGGGAAGTAGAGGGAAAAGGAAAGGATGTGGGTTTAAAGGAGTGGATGAGGAGTCATTCCAAACCCGGGAGAGGAAACACGTTTGGGGAACAAGGATAGGTAAACAAACACACACACATACACGCACATACACACAAAGGCAGACATATGCAAAATGCAAAGAAGTTAGACAGAGATCTCAGTCGAGGCAGAGGCTCTGTCCCGAGATAGGAGCAAAGATGTAGAATGGTGGGCGGGAATTCAAAACTAACGAAGGTTGAGACCAGGTGGGCAATAGGAAGAGAGAATATGTTGAAGGGCTAGTTCCCATCTCTGGAGTTCTGAAAGGTTGGTGTCAGTGGGAAGTATCCATATACCCGGATGGTGTAACATTGTGCCAAGATGTGCTGGCCGTGCACTAAGGCGTGTTTAGCCACAGGGTGATCCTCATTACCAACAAACACTGTCTTTCTGTGACCGTTCATGCGAATGGACAGTTTGTTGCTGGTCATTCCCACATAGAATGCTTCACAGTGCATAGGGCAGGTTTTACAATGGGGGAGGGTAGGGAAGGTGGTTTGGGGATTTCTTAGGGATGGACTAGGAGGTTACGGAGGTTAGGTGGGCGGTGGAAAGACACTCTCGGTGGAGTGGGAAGGCTGTATCTCATTTCGGGGCAGGATTTAAGGAAGTGGAAGTCGTATCCTTGCTGGAGAGCCACATTCAGGGTCCGCTCCAGTCCCAGAAAGTATCCGGTGACAAGAGGGGCACTTCTGGGGTTCTTCTGTGGGAGGTTCTGAATTTGGGGGGATGAGGAAGTGACTCTGGCAATTTGCTTTTGTACCAGATCAAGAGGATTGCTGCGGGATATGAAAGCTGTTATTAGGTTGTTGGTGTACTGGTTCAAGGATTTGGGACTGGAGCAGACGTGTTTGCCACGAAGACCTAAACTGTACGGAAAGGAATGTTTGATATGGAATGGATGGCAGCTGTCATAATGGACGTACTGCTGTTTATTGGTTGGTTTGATGTGGACAGATGTGTGAAGTTGGCCATTGGACAGATGGAGGTCAACATTGAGGAAAGTGGCAGGGAATTTTGAGTAGGACTAGGTGAATTTGATGGGACCAAAGGAGTTGAGGTTGGAGAGGAAATTCTAGAGTTATCTGGATACTTCCCATTAACACTTATCTTTCAGAACTCCAGAGATGGGAACTTGCCCTTCAACATATTCTCTCTTCCCATTGCCCACCTGGTCTCAACCTCCGCTAAATTCAAATTCCCGCCCACCAACTTTAACATATTTGCCTCGGTTCTGTGGACAGAACCTATGCCTCAAGTGGTATCTCTGTTCAACTTCTTTGCTTTCCACAAATGTCTGCCTAGGTGTGTTTGCGTGTGAATATATGTGTGTGTGTGTGTGTGTGTATTTGTTTACCTTCCTTTTTTCCCTTAAGGTAAGTCATTCCACTAAATGGATTGGAATGACTCCTTTTTCACTTCCTTAAAACCCGTATCCTTCCCTTTCTCCTCTCCTTCCTTCCTCTTTTCCTGAAGAAGCTGCCAGCGGTGGCAAAAGCTTGAATGTTTGTGTGTGTTTTTATCTGTGTTTTTTGTTTCTATTGGCGAGCCTGTGCTTTGGGTAAGTGAAACAATCTTTATTTTTATACATATTTTTCCCATCAGGAAAGTCTCCTTCCACAATTTCCCCCTTCACCCACCCTCTTCAAAAATACATACAGACGGGTCTAAAAATTGTATCCATTGTTTAAAGGTCCATAACTTCCAAACTAATTGATGGAGTTGTCTTATTTCTAGTGAAAGTGTAGCTTAAAGTCCAACTTAAAGATATCACTGTAGGTGTTTGAAATGGTCACCATTAACATCTACACACAAAAGGTGCCGCCGAACTGTAGCACGAACTACTGCAACGATTACAGTTGTATACCTGCACATGAATTTACAATTGATTCTCTAAGTTCATCCAATGTGCATGGCTTTTGTTGATAAACGATGTCCTTTAGTGTCCCCCACGGGTAAAAGACTAGAAGAGTTAAGTCTGGGGAACGTGGTGGATACTCCACTGCACCTCTACGGCCTATCTAACTTCCTGGTAGATTTTCGTCGAGATAAGCCGTAACACGATTTTGGTAGTGGGCTGGAGCACCATCTTGTTTAAAGTAAAATATTCCGTCTCCATACAAGTCTCAGATGGCAGGTAAAATGGATGCCTGAAGTTTCTGAAGGTACTCCTCACCGATAATTGTGCCGTCAAAGAAGAATGGCCCAATCAAGCCCTGTGTAAGACAACCCACATCTCTTATTTACACCTGGCAAATTCACGGCTTTGTCTACATGGACGTTCAGATTTTCGGCTGCCCAATAGATGCAATTGTGGTGATGTACTGTACCATTGAGTTTGAACGAAGCCTCATCATACCACACAATCATCTCTGCAAACTCTTCATTGTTGCGCACCATGTTAGTAAACCACTCACAGTACTCCATTCTATGATCTGGTTCATCCTCGTTCATTGTGTGTAGCAATTGTGGGATGTAGCACTTCTACTTTGCTGTCGTCAAACTTCGCCCAACACTTGAGCGGCTCACTCCAGTTTCATGGGCACACTGTCTTACAGACTTCTGTGGTGAGTGGGTGAATTATTGTAACACACGATGGGAGTTAACTGGACTTGTTACTGTTACAGGTCATCCAGGTAGTTGTTTATGTACATCTTTAACACAGCCTTCGTCTTCAAATTTGTCTCGAATGTGATGAATCGTTAAACGGGTTGGTGACTGTTTGATACTCATTTCACTATTGCCTCTTAACCTCATTAATGTTTTCGAACTTAAAATACCACTTCAAAATTGACATCCTTTCATCGAATGTAAGCCTTGCACCAGCCATGTTTACTTGAGTAACTAGGTACAACTAAGAACGAAACACTGACTGTCCGGCAACTGTCATCTGACAAAACAAAATAACGCAATTCAATGCTTGTGTGGCGATTGCCGGAACTACAAAACTATTACACTAGCAAAGATGACGCAACTCAGACAATTAGTTGGCAAGTTATGGACTTGTAAACAATGGATACATTGTTTTGAACCCCTCTGTATCTACAGTTGCAAAAGAATATTAAAATTATGTACTGGTTCAGTTCTAACTTTTGGTATTTGGTATATTTTGTTCTCTGCATCTTTTATATTATGGCAGATCTATGTTTTTTAATGCTGTGATTAATTATCACAAAATATAGCTTTTTTTTTTTTTTTTTTTCTTTTTTGTGCTGCACATATCATAACACTTTTATTTACGTTCTGACTATTTATAAATAACTCATGCTATTTCCTGGAATTGCCTGGATTGTATTTATTCCTTTTCTTATGTTAGTCCATTGCTTCAATTTATTTTCTTTGCATTTCTTCCCTCTCTATCCATCACCTTTTGCCCTCTATCCATTTCAGTTTAGTTTTCATGCAGTATAATGCATCTCCTGAACTGTAGGGGGTAGATAAAATAATATAAACATCATGCAGTATACTACATCTTGTTGCAAGTTGGCACCACTATGTACATGTTAACACTGAGAAGTGACCTCCATGTACAATTGGTGTACAAAATTTTGGGTGTTACCTTGCACTGCATTTTATGTTTTATTATGCTATGTTTAACACAAATGATCAGTGAAACATATGATTGCACAGACTTCCAAAGAGGCCAGCCCGATGGTCCATAGTTGGTAGGAGCATCTGTTACAAAAACTAATAAACATTTCACTAACAATAGTATCCTCCGTACGAAAGTGGGCACAAAACAAGGTAATATGTCATTGGCAAAGAGGAATTGTGGGCAAACCCTTAAGTTAATTGACAATGGCCGATAAGTATTATGAATGGTTGTGGACGAACATCATGAAATTACCATGGCCAAATTGACTGTAAAATTCAACACTCACTTGATTAATACTGATTTGATAAAAACAATATGGCTGGTGGAACTTGTCAACATTCACTGAAGGGCTGCAGTTGCTTATCACTCAATAACGGAAGTCCACAAAGCTGTGAAGGAAGTGGTGCCATGATAACAAAAACTAGACACTTGGTAAGTGCTATGGTTCAATGAATCATCATTTACATGGTTACATACTAACAATTGTGTCTATGTATTGAAAATCCTGAACAAAACTTATGATATAGAATGCCTGCTTCCTGTAGTCAAGCACGGTGGAGGTTTCTTTGTGGTTTGGACATATGTATTGTGGTATTCAACTGTTCTTATCATTACCCTCACTGGTTGGATAACTGTGACTGAATATCTTACCATCCTCAACATTACTTCTTATCATGGTTAACAAACACTGCTACATTCCAAAATGTCAATGCAGTCACACACACAGCCTTAAAGCTTAGGCAAACTTTGTACAGCATCGGAAAATTAAAAGTCATTTCTACTGGAATGCAAAATTACCATGTCTGAACATTTAAAGCAAAGAATGTGGAAAAAATATACAGCTCCAACATTGCTGAAGTTGTACAAGAGTGAATAATTTTCTGTTGGGAATTATAAATACTTTATTAATCTGTTCCTTGAAGAGTTGAAGAACTTCTCAAAGCCAATGGTGAGCCAACTACTTACTAATAAATAAATATTGTGACAATGTTAAGTGTTCATGTTGTCATACAGTGGTGTCGCAGGATGTTACTGGTTGATTAACAACCACTCATTTAAACTCGGTGGTAATTTATTTAACAATTGTTGCACACGTACAACAGCACAGTATGAACTAACTCCATCCAGAGATTTACACAAACTTCTGGAACATTATTTCTCAATACATCTAGAAGGTACTAGAACACTAAAAGCAAATTACAATGTACTGACAAGGTACGTTTCAAATCCAGGATCCTTTGCTTCAGAGTCCAAAACTTTAACCACTGTCACTGTCTGCCAGCACCTTATTTACAACATTACTTCCTTAGGAGAACAACACCTCGATATTCATGTCTTCTTGCTGCAAGAATGAGTTGTTGGCCCTACATATTGCAGTTTCTGATAGCTGGCGTTCATTTTGGCAGTGGACCCCACCGAACTTATGCTGACATTACAACTTTCATTACCATTTAATTTGTTGGGTTGTGCTAAGGCTTCAGATTTATCCTGAGCTATGGGATCTCTGTGCGGCTTCATTCGAGCAACATGGCCAGTGTCCCCAAACCTTCCATTGTCTTGTTTCAGGGTCGCAATCTTCAATTTTATAAGTAAACTCTGTCAGATATCATGATCTTATATGGCCCAAAGTAACTTCTGAATAGCTTCTCAGGCAACCCAACCTTCCAAAGAGGAGTGAAGATCCAGATATGGTAACCAGGCTGGAACAAACTAGGGCAATGGCTAGCATTGTATTTTCGACAATCCTTCAGAACATGTTGTGTACGGAGTTAAGCCAACTACCGAGCCTCTTCAGCCCTGGTAAATAACTGACTATGTAATCACCATCGACGTCATCAACCAGAAATGGAAACACACTGTTCATCATTGTTGCTTTATGACCATGCATTAAGAAGAAGGAGGTAAATCCAGTGGGCTCTTATTTGGCTGTAAATGTTACAGTAGGCAGCACCTCATCCCAGTTGCTCTACTGACATACATGATCAGCTTGTCAACCAAATCTTATTAAGATATTCAGTGAGCCCATTAGTTTGAGGATGGTAGGCAGTCATAATGTTATGTGTAATGTTACACTGGCTGTTTATCTCTGCCACAAGTCTTGATTGTAAAACTTGTTCTTGATCTATAATTACAGATCTTGGTACTGAATGTACCAATCCAGTATCTTTCATTAAGAATTTAGCTACTTCAGTTGCCTCAAAAATAATCTGCTTATTGCACCTAGTAGAATATGAAAAGTGACCGAATGGTCAAATCACAATGCACTGGAAAGGCGTCTCCATTGAAGTTTTGATAAACCCTTGATGTCCAACCCCCAGTGCATCATAGAATTTTTCTAGAACCTCTAAGCACATCAGTTTAGGAATCACTGGAAGCCACTGCTTTCGAAATGAATTGAAAGTTTCCTTGCAAAGAAGTCAATTATCATAAATTTCCCATTCACATGCACTTATCGACTCAAGTTACAATTTTTTTCCCTTAATAGCTTGGCATCCTTCTGTTCATGAGACATATCATGGACTAGATGACCTGGTGAACATCGTATCACTTACCTCTTAATTTTAGTATTGGCTCGATAGTGGGTAGAAAGAGTGGGCAAATCACACACACACATGTCCAGGATAATGTTCCTGTCACATTCGTTGAAGTTCAGGGAAGGTTTCAACGGTGATATAATATGGAATAATTGCGAGGAAAATTTAAATTTAAAACATGTAAAATAATGACTTGATTGTTGTGTTGGGTGCGGTCAGAAATATACTTTGAAAGATTAAAGTTTGCTTTATACGAACTGAACCTGTATATGAACTGACAAACATAAAAACAAATTGCTGTTCGTTGGTCTTGCTGAAACTCGAGATCAGCTGAACCGATTTGGCTATATATCATCACATAAACCACTGAATCTGTCGTGATGAAGGCTGGTGTGGAGATAGCTTGAACGCTGAAGTACCAGATAAGATACTTTAGAAAGTGAGTAATTCAAGATATTTTTTGAAGTATATAAAGCAAAATGTCGAACAATAATTACTCTCTGGAAAAACTATTTACTCTTTGACTTCTTAATTTTTTTTCAAAAGTTATAATTAACTTTTAAAAATGCATTTTTAGTGGATAGAACGGCAGAACAACAGAAGTACCTGTCAGTTTTCCACAAATTTTCCTATTTTATGGCCAACTATTCCAAACTTTTACTTCACTCAAACCTTCCTCTCGTTTTGAACGTCAAATTTACAAAATTTTATTGCAATCAGATGAATGGTATAGATATTTCATAGAAAAATCTCTTTCTGTTTTTTCTGAAGTTTCCAATTTTCTGGGAAACTTTTCCAAATTTTTATTTCATAAGAACGTTATTCTTGCTTTGAACGTCAAATATGCAAAATTTAATGGCACTGAGACGAATGATATTGATATCCCATTGAAGAAAGCTCTCAGTTTCTCGCAAATTTTCAAATTTTCCGGGTAACTTTCCTAATGTTTTAGTTCATAAGAACCTACATCTTTCGTTGAATGTCAAATAATCAAAATTTTATTGCAATCAGATGAACGGTTCTCAACTTATAGTGTTGAGTACATTTAGGAACACATTGAAAAAGGAACTTTGTTCGAATTTTGCGACTTTTCTTTTTAACTGTCGCAATTAATTAAAAATATTTCATACAAACCTTTTCCTGTCAAGACATACTCAAGTGATGCTCTTACAACCATGCGGCAATTGATTTTTATTCATAGAAAAAAAATCTGTTTTGGTTTTTCCTACTTTCTGGGTGACTTCGAAATTTTTATTTGATGCAAATTTTTGCTTTTGTTATCAACATGAAATGTACAGAATTTTATCACAATTGACAAACAGTATTGATATCTCACTGGAAAAAGCTGTTTCAGGTTTTCCCAATTTTCCTCTTTTTCCGGACAACTTTTACATACTTTATTACCATTTAAACCTTCCCTGGACTTACACGAATATTTCAAGACTAAAATTAGCCAAATTGGTTCAGCCGTTCTCGAGTTTTAGCGAGACTAACGAACAGCAATTCATTTATATATATATATATATATATATATAGATTACAGAAAGACAGTCACTGTCTTCATCACTCTCTTGTTGATGTTCCACTGGATTTCTTGAGAGGTTGTCAGTGTCTTGGTGTTTCCTTCCAGTCTTGTACATATAATAATGTCATTTCCTAGAAGACATATTGCCTACCTGGCAAATTTTTCTTAAGGATCCTTAAAGGCCTGTTATCCAACAAAGCAAATGATGACCTGTAATGTCTATGAATGCCCTACGATAGAGATATTATCAGTTTTCATATGGTCCAAACAACAGCAAGACACTCTCATTCAGTAGTCAAGTAGTTTCTTTTGGCTTTCATAACTGCCTCGAGGCATATGTTATTGCCTTCTCTTCTTGGTTGATGATTATTACCAAAACAGTACTAAGTCCATATCCACTAGCATCTGTATGCAATTCTGTAGGTGCTCTCTCATTATGCAGACAAAGTACAGGATCAGTTGTAATAGCTGTTTGCAAGATACAGAAAGAAACTTGATGAGATTCGCTCCAAGTAAATTTTACATTAACTATTAACAGCTCCTGGGGGGTTCGTCTTAATAATAGTGAGAGGTGCTATCCGAAATTTTTGGGATTTGTGTTGCCATCTGTTGAAACCCTTACCTTTGGACTAATGGTCACCATCACCCTCGAAGTAGTTCCCATTTGCACGTACACACCAGTCCCATTGCTTCTTCCATTGGTCAAACATTTTCTGGAAGTCCTGTTCTTTGAGTGTATTTATCACTGCCAGTGATGCTTCTTGAATCCTCTAGAGTGTCGAACTGATGGCCTTCCAACTTAGGTTTCAGTTTTGGAAATAGTGCAAAGTCGCAAGATGCCAAATCTGGTGAGTACGTTGGGTAGGGTACAACTGCCATGTTGTTTTTTACCAAATAGGGCCTGGTGAGCAAGGTCATGATGCAGCAGCCAGTTCCCTTGACGACAAAGTTTGAGCCGTCATCGCTGCACGCTTTCACGGAGTCGCCGGAAACCACCACAGTAATATGCGGAATTCACTGTTTGGTTGGTTGGGATGAGTTCTTTGTGTACAATTCCCTTGGTATCAAAGAAAATGATGATCATGCTCTTCACCTGTTTTGCTTTTATGGGTCTAGGGGAGCCCGGGCTGTTCCATTTGGAGCACTGTTGCTACGTCTCTGGGTCATAACCATAAATCCAGCTCTCGTCACCGGTGATAACCTGTGAGAAGAATGTCGGATCATCAGAGGTGGTCTGTGCATACTTTAACACACTGTGCCTTCTGATTGGCAGTCAAGATCCACAGCATAAATTTTGCGGCGCACAATGCATGCCCAATTCATCAATCAACATCGTTGAAAGTCTCATAACCAATACCCACTTTATCCACAAGGTCTTAGACACAGTGAATGGCATTAAATTTCCTGTAGCTACCAACTTCTGTCTGATGAGAACTATTGCTGAAGACAATTGGCTCTGAAATGGCTCCTTCATTATTTTGTGTATCTCTTCATGTAATATTGAATGTTCTTTTGCCAACATATGGCTGATGATTTCCAGTGTTACTTTGGTGTTTACCACAGTCTAACATTTAGTCACTACACTGCCACTTTTATACACCACGACAGCAGAGATCCTAGGAGCTGGAAAGTTACATTTCTGAATAAGATTTCAGATAAGTATGAATAGCTTTGTTTATACTTAACATTCTTTTTACAATAGGCGTTTGTGTGTGTGTGTGTTTATTTGTTACTATCACTGCCTGTGCTCCTTCGCCTGGTAAGTAGAAAAAATATAATATTTTATAGTCGGAGCTCTACACATTCACCAAACAACAACTGGATCTGCTGTGCATTTTGTCCCTTGAAATAATCTGTGCAGAACAAAAATAATTTTCATTTATTTTCGCAGTGTCACTCTTATTACACACACCTACTTATATCTTATAACTCACAAACATCTTTACTCGATTTTAAGAGAGGAAATGTATAAAGGATATTTGCACAATTCAGAATGTTGTACTGGAGATAGAACACTTTGTTTCTTGCCATTTGAATTGCACCTTTATTAACATAGCATCTTCAGTGATAATTTTGTAGATGTTGTAAATGTGCTGCCGCCTCTGGTTGTTTGTTTTTCTTTATATAATTGGGATGTTTCTTTCCAGCACTAGGCACATTCCACATAAAAACATAACACACACACATATTAGCTTGTCCCTAATGTTGTAAATAAACATCCCAATGAGATAACAAAAAACGCCAACAATACATGCAGAACATCATCTACATAAACTACCAATGAAGATAACTTGTAAATGAAGGCAAGGTTCTTACAGAAAGAAAAGAAACCTTGTTTTATTTCAAAAAGGAAGGAAGTTTGGAGTTTAACATCCCGCCGACAGTATGGTCATTAAAGATGGAGATTACGCTCAGACTATTTGGGTAAGGATACAGAAGGAATTCGGCTGTGCCCTTTCAAAGGAACCATCATGGCATTTGCCTGAAGTGATTTAGGGAAATCACGGAAAACCTAAATCTGGATGGCTGGAGGTGGATTTGAACCACCATCCTTCCGAATGCGATTCCAGTGTATTACCACTGCGCCACCTCACTCAGTCTGTATTATTTCTGTTGCATGGGTGGTTCCTATAATTAAATATCTGTATAATCAGACCATGTAAATTTCAGAAAGGATTAAACAGAATTTTTGGGAGGATAGGTTGCTACTCACCACAGAGACGTCTCGTTGAGCCACAGGAAGGCATACACGGAACAGAATACAAGTTACTAACTAGCTTTCGGCCATTAAGGCCTTCGGCAGATGGAAACACACACATATGACTGCTGCCTCCAACCATTACGGACAGTCTGGTGGCAACAGATGGAGATAGGTAATGTGTGTGTGTGTGTGTGTGTGTGTGTGTGTGTGTGTCTGACAAAGGTCAGCCAACTATTATTCAGTAAATTGTATGACGGTTGTGTGTCTGTGTTATTGCACAAATGTTCTATATTCTGAAGGAGGCCATGGCCGATACGTTCAGTGTTGTATATGTGTGTCTTTTTTATGTGCCTGTCGCAGCTTGTTGATACATCTTTGGGGTGAATTGTAAACTGCCCATATTATATCAATTCCAACCTGGAGTTTCCAGTTTTAGTAAATTGTGTTCTGTTATGTGTGCCTTTCTGCAGCTCATCAAGATGTCTGGCGACTAGCAATCTATCCTTGTCAAAAATATTATCAAATATTTGCATTTTAATATAAGAAACAACTAGGGAAAAGGAAGCCAAATATCTAACAAGATTTTGTCATCATAACAACAGATTCAAGGCTCAGAATGAGCAATAAAGGTTGTGTCAGTATGTGATTTACATTTACCAACACACAACCAACAAATATAATTTGGATAACCAGCTGTTTGGTGTGGGACATTTATTGGAGCCATGTGTAATCAGGCACAGAAAATGAAGCACTGATGTAAGTCTATTTGTACAGGGTTTAATTTTAATTTGTAATAGCATATAGCTCAATGCAAAGGTACATGACAATAAACAAATGAGGGATGTAATTAAATGAGAAAAAAAACAGTGTGAATAGGTGCTTTCACGTGTTGTAACAGTCTGAACTAATCAGGCCTGTGGAGTAGCCATTAAGCTGTCTGTCCAAGGCAGACACCTGTGGTAACCAGGACAGCACTACCCATGCCAGATGATGAAAAACTCCTTGTCCACATACTCATGTTAAGATACAGCCAGGCCCATTACATCAGACTCAGAGACACTGTAGTTTAACAGCTAATTTAGCTGAACACTGTGGCACTATCCCGACACGAGATGTGTGGTTTCACCATATATAGATCAATAGATGTTTTAAGGGTTTTACTGTGTGCCATGTGCGCAGGTACACGGGAGCGAGCAGCTGATGCAGTCCAGAGGCAGTCATAGTGGCTGAAGAAGAGGCCATCGTGGAACATAGCAGAGAATAAATGGGAGTCTGAAGAAACACTGTTATATAGTTCCTCTTGAGATCTGATCCAGTGATGATTGCTTGTAATCTTAGCCTACAGGGCATAATACAAGATGTTTGGAAAAGTTAATCATCTTGTGGTTTTTTACTTTGTCAAAGTATATTCTGAGTGTGTTCCTCCCTGCTACAGAATAAAGTCCTAGCCTTAATTCTAAGGGATAACCCAATTATAAGCTCTGAAGAAGAAAAGACTGCTCAAGGTAATTTGAAGAGAAGTGTTGTTTACATAACTAACTATGTCATAATTTGAGTGCTGGTGTTGTTTACATAACTAACTATGTCATAATTTGAGTGCTGTGTTCTGGAAGAAGATGTCGATTATAGCAATACGGTCATTGCAACTTCCGACTTACCGAGAACACTGCAACACTGACTGATGTGGAAGGCTTCTGATGCCCCACTAAACAGTAAATGCACAGAACGGAACACGAAGAAGGCACAATTAAGGACCGCCAACCAGCCTGATGGTGTGGAGAACACTCTTAGGCAATGGTAGTGCACCCAACCTGTGTGTATGCTGTGGTAACTCGTCACTGTCATGGCATTTGCGTTCTCTAACCCTGTACCCTGGACGGCCGGCTAACACACCTACCATTGCTCTAGAACCCTATAGGATGATAATGTAGTAATACAAGTTGCATTTATCCATCACATACTAAGTCTGTGGCTGCACTATCCTCCTGCTGCCTCCATCAAGTTGACCTGCAGGTTATTCACATTAATATCACTGTTGTTTGAATCACTATTAATGTGTTCTTTACTTCTCCCTCTATTAAGGTCCACAAAAAACCAGCAAAATCATATATTCTGTTGCCAACTGTAAAAGGGTAGAAGTGCACAATACATGATTATTAGTCTCAATGTCGACTGTCACTTAAGCTGCAAAGGGAGCCTCAAATGCTATAATGCAAGAAGAAAGTTTTTAATCTAACCTTCCTATCCATACCACTTTCACAATAAACAACCTTGGTGTCAGTTATGCCCTCTTTTTCAATGAACTTAAATTTCAATCCTGTCACCCACCCTTCCTAGCTTGAATACACTATACATTATAGGTGTCTGGTCACTGCCCAACACCACTTGAATGCGTCAGCAGTAATCTATATTACTAAAAGGTCTCAGCACATCAGCTACCTAATGACTTCTAGGATGAAGAAAAAATTTCACTTCAATAATTCAAGCAGATATCGGTCAATTTTAAAGATGTAATGCCGTATTCTACTCATTGAGTGTATAATCTTAGGTAAAGTTCAACACGATGAGACTAGTATTACTACTAGAAACTTAGGCTTCTCTTGAAGTTGATGGCACTCAAATATCACAACTTTGTTTATCCATTGCTCACTTACCTAGTTCCAACGAACTTCACAAATAATTTTAAACATTTGCTAAACTTTTTCTCAGTGCCACCATACCCGAAACCCTTTGGGAAGATGAAAGGAGAAACATTTATTGTGAACTACATTTTCACTGTTCATGTGATCAAGATTCAGCATCTGCCAGGAAGTTTTGATTTATTACTTTTTAACTACTAAATCCATTTACATCATACTTTGCAGACAATGGCTCCATATATGACTGAATTCACCTGCACAATTAAATCACTGTATGGCACATAAATCAGTAGATATGGTAAGACACTTTGAGGCACACATTCAGTAGATCTTCCTGCATCAGGTATGATGTTCTAATTTATTACTTTTGCATCAGATATAATGTTTTAATTTATTAATTTTTATATTTTGCAGACATTATGCACATATATCACTGAACTTACCTGCAAATCTATATCATGAACTATCTAAGGTCTGTCATTTATTTATTCCATACTATAATTAGTCCATGTCCTTTCCCTTCCTCTCTTTTTGTTCCTCTTATTCTGAAATCCTAGTGTGCAAATTTTCGTTTTTCAAGATCGGAATAAAAATTTGACTATTGTTTTCAAGGTCAAGTGTGAAAATTTCATCAAGATGGTAATAAAACTGTACTTTTTGTTGAAGTTCGTACTACAGTAAAGTACCTTTCACAGTACACCATGTATAAAAATTATGTAAACAGTGCCCCGCCAACTGCTTTGAGTGTTAAATAAACAAAATTCCATCAAAAGTGTATGCAATAAAGCATACAAAGACACGCTATTTATGTACACAGTAAATTTGTTTGAAAAATATGTAGCTTATGTCTGTCTGAATGTTTATTACAGTATCATGTAAAATTTTGAGTAAATTGCTCAAGAACTTTTCAAAATTTGTGGCAAAAAATTTAACAATGACTGATCTTTATGTAATAGCCTTAGTACCAGGTTTTATCATGCAGCTCATTGTTTATCATGTCATATCTCATGAACTGTGGTTTGTACATTGATGTAATTACGCCCATAACCTTTGCAAAAGTGGAAGTAATATGCTGACAAAGTTTCAGTGCAATTGGATGAACAGTATGGTAGGGCATAAAATATGAAAAAAATTCATTTATACAATATGACCAACATAGTTCAGGAGATGAATGAAGGAATGGTATCCATCCATCCTCGAAGGATGATGGCATAGCATACTTGGCTCAGAGCCTACAACATCTGTTATGACTAAAAGTCCCACTTGAGAATGGCAGTCCCTGCTGGAGTTTGGGCACTTGAAATTTGAAGTTCTTTGAGCAGAGGCCACTTTCTCCTTCCATCTCATCCTCTTCATTGTTTCTGCTTGTAGATGTTCATCCGCTGCAAGCATGACCCCTTTGTGTACAGCTAGTCGCCACTTGACATGGTCATCGGCAGTATGTTCCCATTGAGATAGGTTGATGCAGGCCTTAGTCAAATGTCACCTGCAGACATCCTTGTAGCGAAGGTGCGGTCTTCCCACTGGCCTCACGCCATCCTGCAGTTCTCTGTACAGCAGTTTCTTTGGAATTCGCTCAGAATCCACGCGCCTGACATGTACCGGCCATCTCAGGCAACGATGGCTTAAGAATGCATGAATGCTGGTTGTGCTTGCGAGCTCTAGGACTTTGGTGTTTGGTATTATACCTCTCCAAGTGATCTGAAGGATGCTCTGGAGAAAGCGGAGATGAAAGCTGCTCAGTCGTGATTTGTGCTTAGCAAGGGTTGTCAATGTCTCGCAGCCGTAGAGAAGGGTGCTGATGACGCAAGCAGTGTATAGTTGTAATTTAGTTTTTATTGTCAGCATTCTTTTGTTACATAATCTGTTTTTCAGTCTACCCATGTTAGCCGATGTTTTGGCAGTTCTCTTCGTAATCTCTGTGTCCACAGACAAGTTGCTACATATTGTAGATCCCAAGTATGTAAACTCTTCAACTACCTGTAGAGGATTACCGTCAATGGTGATGGATGGATGGTTGGTGCCCTGCGCCATGATCTTAGTTTTTTGGAGGCTAATGGTAAGACCAAATTTTCATTACGCATGTGATAACTTGTCGATTAGGCACTGCAGCTCATCATCTGGGCTTGCTACCAGAGCTGCATCGTCTGCGTATAGCAACTCTCAAATAACAGTTGTATGTACTTTGATCTTGGCTTTAAAGCGGGAAATGTTGGAAAGATTTCCTCGTACGTAAATACAGTCCCTCCTCGCACTCTTCAAAGGCAAATCTAAGCAGAAGGGAAAAGAAGATCCCAAACAGAGTAGGCGCTAACACACACCCATGCTTTTTGATATGCCGCATTTTGCAGCTCTTAATTTAATTATTATTAACTAATTATTACATTAAAGTAATTACAACAAACAGCGTGACCTAAACAGTAACCAAATATATAAACATATATATGAATGTGGCTTAAGAAAATGGGCAAAGCCCGAAACTAGTCAGCATTTCAAATAAAAGCAGCTTTGGTGCATATATGAAAATATCTTTTCTACACACCCATGCTTTACACCACTATTAACAGGGAATACTTCCGATGTTTTGCCATTGAAGCAAACTGTTGCTTGCATTTTCTAATTGAACGAGACAATTATTTTTAGTATTTTAGGTGGGCATCCAATCTTTTGCAGCAACTTGAAGAGCCCACTTCTGCTCATTTAATCAAATGCTTTAACGAGGCCTATAAAAGCAATATACAGTGGCATCCACTGCTCATGGCACTTCTCTTGGAGCTGTCATAGAGAGAATATCATATCCACAGTGGATCAGCCAGCTCTAAAGCCGCATTGACATTCTGGGCAGATTCTAGATGCTAGGATTTGCAGCCATGTTAGGATGGCTCTTCCATAAGCCTTAGCGGCTACATTTAGCTGTGAAATGCCTCGGTAATTGTTGCAGTCAGTGCTTTTCCCTTTCTATTTATACAGAGTGACTGTCTTTGAATTCCGCATGCTCAATGAGACGTAACCCACTTCCCAGATGGTTGTGAGAAGTGAATGTAGATGTTTGAGAAGTTCAGATTTGTTATACTTGATAATTTCTGCAGTGATCCCATCTTCACATGGAGCCTTTCCATTTGCAAGGGAATCTATTGCTTTACCGAGTTCTTTCGTAGTGGGCATTCCATGTAGCTCTTCCATAACTGACATTTGTTGGTGGTGTCGAGTGCTTCCCTGTTAACATAATTCTCAACCGTATACAGCTCTAGGTACTGTTCGATTCAGTGCTCCAATTGCTTGGCTTCATCAGTGATACCTTCTCCTGTCTTGGTCCTCAGATGAGCTGTTTTTTTGACTGTTGGTTCAATTTTTTCTTAATTCCTCCATACATTGCCTTAGTGTCCCCACAATCGGCAGCTTTCTGAATATTTGCACATTCAGCCAATAATTATTTACACACCTCCTTAATGTTTGTTGTGCCCTGTACTTTGCTTCTCGCAGGTCATCCTTATTCCTCCATTTTGTTTTCTTTATAAGCAATCAAGGCTTTTTGTTTAGCCTCAAAGACTGGTTCAATCTCTTCCAAATTCTGCTCGAACCAGTCCTTGTTTCTATTATCTTTTATCCATAGGCTATTACTACCGATTTGTAGATGGCATCTGAAAGTTGTTTCCATTTGCTATCAATATTCCTTTCTGTTTGTACGTTTACTGATAAAGCACTTTCAAAATTATTGTCTAATTGCTTTTGTTGTTGCCAGTTGTTAACATGGTATGTGTTGATCTGGTGTTCACCTATCTGTTTGGTGTGGCGATGTTTCTTAGGGATGAGCCTCAGTTTGCTTGCCACCAGAGCATGGTCTGTGTTGCAATCGGCACTATGATAGCTTCGCATTCTTGAGATCAGTTTGTCTAGTTATTACAAAGTCAATTTGATGGAGAGCGAGGATGTCCCCACGACACCTTGTATCGATCCTTAAGTTGAAAATATGTGTTTGTAATGCATAGTCCATAGCAGCAGCACATTTCAAGAAGTCTCTGGCCATTTTCATTCATTTTTCCTACTCCACGATGACCCATACAAGTCGGCCACATGTCATTATCTGATCCAAATCGAGCAGTCAAGTCACCAAGAATATACAGTGACTCCGATCCTGGTACTTTGGCTATTCTGTCACTTAGTCATAAAACCGATCCTTTTCTTCAATGCTGGATGTTAAAGTGGGAGCATATACATTGAGGATGTTGATAGTACTACTTGAAGACTGCATTTGTAAACCAAGAATCCGTTCTGTTCAACCAGATGATGGTACAATACAGTTCAAGAGGGAGTTTTTAATCGCGAATCCTACACCGTGAATTCTTGGCTCATCTTGGGACCTCCCCTGCCAGAAGAATGTATAATTAGCTTTTGTAATAGAACCCCAGTCTGGAAGCCGTGTGTCGTGCAGTCCCACAATGTCCAAATTCAGGCGATGAAGCTCTCTGTCAATTACTGTGGTCTTGCAAAAGAAGTCAACTTCTTGGGTATCATCAGTGTATCTTGGACACATGGTCCTGACATTCCAGATAGCAATACGAAATGATAGTTTGTTTATTATTTCCTTTTTGTTTTTGGTAGGTATACTACATCAACCAACTTGTCGAAGAATCTTCTAAGCTCCACACACCCTATAAAGCAGGTGGGTAGTGGTGGGACAGCATCTTATTGGCTGGGGACTGCCCAGCTTGAGGCAGGCGGTAGCTGTCCAAGTGTTCTCTCCAGGATGCTACATGCCTGAGCGATAGATATGGAGACCTGTGAGTTGCCAAAGCATCACGGTCTCCCTCTCAACCCAAATGACAGTGTCTAACAGAAGAAAGGCAAACCAATGTGTCTGGTATCACTTGGATTGCAGGAGCTGCCGGGAGGCGACGCGGAAGTCAAATATTTAACACATTAACTAATTTGTAAGGTAATCTGAAGTTTGAAGCAATTCTACACATCAAAACTGCATTCTTTATTGAATTAGAAATTGCCTAGTCTATCCTAATTCCTATTGGTATTATATTTAAAATTTATCGCTTTAAAGTATTTAGAAAAATTAAATACTGTATATTTCCGCAGATAAGACAACCTTCAGATAAGAGGAGGTACAAATTTTCATCAAAGTTTATAGTTTAAGCATATATCTGGCCTATAAAACAGCCCCCAAGTTGCTGTATTTACTCGAATGCAAGCCACACTTTTTTTCCTGTTATTGGAATCTAAAAATACACCTGTGACTTAGATTCACAGGTAAAGCTTCAGGAAGTTGCGAAAAATGCCGCTAGAAGCCGCCATAAGTAGTTTTCGTGATTGCTACATCTGGATTTTAGGCTTTGTTTCAGTGTTTGCGGTCTATTTTTGAACTTTCGTTTCTGATCGTGAAGAAGCATTTTATTTTTACACCGTGAAGTTTAAGAGAAAAGTAATTCTTCACCATGACGACATGTAAACGCGCCGATGCACATGTTATGCAGATGAAAACACACGAAATTGCCCATGAACATAAGATAAAGGATTTGTTGTGTGTAGCTAAAAAATATTTTAACCCTTTTCCTGCTCCATACGTAAATACGCGCTATTCATTTCAGTGCGACTCTGGATATATTGAGAAATTATTTTTGACAAGCAACATGGTAAAAACAAGCTGCATTGTAAATAATTAATTCTATTCCTGCTCTATGGTGTATACGTTATCGTATGTACCCTTGTCCGCTATGTAAATTAATAAACCTCGTAAAGCAAACCAGAGCCCGGAGCAGAACCGGCAATAAACTGTTGAATTCTGGGTCTGTGACCACATCAGTAGGTGGATAAGGAGGCGGTGTGGACGGAGCCTCTGTGACCACGTCGGTAAGTGGATGAGGAGGCGGTGTGGATGGAGCCGGAGGTGGTGACACCTTTGTCATGTGACAGCAGGCCAGCCTGTGGTGGAAGCTCTTGCTGGGTATTTTGTGGTACCCTAGTGATGATGTAGCCCTGGGGGGATGCAGCAGGGGAGGCTCCTCGTAATGAGGCCGAGTCACAGATGGGAAAGGGGTGAGGTTACCATGAGGAACTGCCACACAACACAGGGGCGCCTACCATTGAGATGCCATGTCGGATGACAACGTAGGTGTAGAGCCTGCAGCCGTTGCAGTGCAGGACAACTGCAGGTATCCAGCGGGGATTGCGACCAAATCCCCATGGCCAGACTGGCGTACCCGTCGGAAAACCTGGCACTCCTGGTGCGAAGACTGGCACGGATCAGGATGGAGGAGGTGCAGCAGAGAATGCCAAAGCACGTACAAAAGTCCTGGAAAGACTGTGAAAGAAACTGAGGGCCATTATCCGCTACAAGTGTGACTGGCAGCCCTTCCACCAAGAAATTTTTGGAGAGTGCTTGGATGGCTATATCAGAAGTGATTGAAGAGCAGCGAATCACATACGGGAAGCGTGAATATGTATCAATGACAATGAGCCAATAATCATTTAAAAATGGGCTTGCAAAATCTATGTGGACGAGCTCCCAGGGCTGGGTTGCAGGAGCCCAGGGAGAGAGTGCCGCCGTGGGAGACACTTGTTATCTCACACACTGGGGGCAAGCCGCCACTAGATGTTCTATTTCTATGTCAATACTGGGCCAGTATACATGTCTGTGAGCCAAAGACTTAGTACGTCAAACACCCCAGTGTCCCTCGTGTAACAGCTGGAGAACTTCACGTCGCAAACTCATGGGAACCATGATGCGGAGATCTGTAACCGCAGTCAAAGAAGGAGAACTCCTTCTAAGACAGAAAAGCGGTCTCGCAGAATAAAGTAATTGTGAAGAGGGTCAGAGGTACAGCCTGGCAGCCGGGAAGACCACCCCTGTTTAACGAGACGTACCACTTGCCCAAGCACCGGGTCCACTGCCATCGCCTTTGCGACTCGAGAACTAGTGATCGGGAAGCCATCCACTGCTCAAGAAGAAGACATCCAAATAAAAATACATTATCTCTTCCTAATCGAACTGTGGAATTGGGCCCACCAGAAGAGCATCGACGTTGGCAAGCTGACCAGTGGGGTGAAAATGAATGTCATACTGGTACTTTGAAAGGAACAGGGCCAAACGCTATAGCCGGTGGGCAGCTCTATTAAGAATTTTGGAGGATGGAATAAACAATGATATTAACAGTTTATGGTTTATGATTAACTAAAATTTCATGCCATACAAGAAGGGGTGAAACTTGGCCACAGTGTAGATTATGACCAGGGCCACTTCGTCCACTTGCGAGTAATGGGCTTGAGCTGGATTAAGAGTCTTGCATGCAAACGCCAGCGGCTGCTCAGAGCCATCCGCATTGCAATGGGCAAGGAAGGCCCCCCACCCTATACTGCAAAACATCCATAGCCAGGACTAATGGCTTAGAGGGGTCGTAAGTCACCAAACATGGGGCCGACGATGCGGTCCTTCAAAGATGTGAAAGCCCGCTCGCATGCGGGAGACCATTCAAAAGGGACACCCTTGCGCAGAAGATGATACAGGGGATGAGCGTCCCTGATACCCTGCACCAAACTCGGCAGATTGCACTGCACGTCCACGGACCGGAATTTGAGGAAGAGGGTCCGGAGGTTGTGCAAGTGTTCCTTTGTGTTGCAACCTGTGACTATTATGTCATCAAGGTAATTACTGCATTGGGGGATTCCTGACATGACCTGCTCGATATAACGAAATATTGCCATTGGCCCAGCCATCCTGAAGGCCAGACGCTGGTATTGAAAAAGGCGAAATGGGGTGTTGATTACTGCCAGACATTTGGAGTCCTCATCAAGAGGTATCTGATGGTACGCCTCCAAAAGATCGAGCTTGGATAAAAATTTGCCTCCTGTTAACTGGGCGAACACTTCTGAACAAGGCAGTGGGTAGGTGTCCACCACTGACTGCGAATTGACGGTGGACTTAAAAGTCGCCCGGAAGGTTTCCTCACAATAACTAAGAGTGTGTCCCATTCACTGGAAGACGTGTGTAGACCCATCCCGAGGGCTGCCAGCTGGTCCAGTACTTCTTTTAGCTGAGGGCAGAGAGCCAAGGGATCTGCCTAGCCCGGAAAAAATGTGGGCGCACTGCGGGCTTTAATGTTAAGTAGGCCCGATTTTTGAAAACACACCCTACGCCTCCCTCAAAGATGTCTCGAAATACGAATGTCAAAGATTCCAATGAATAATATAATGAGGACAGTTACAACTCACCGCAAAGACGTGGCGACGAGATGCGACAGGCACATACAAAAGACACACACATACAACACATTCAGCTATCGGCCATGGCCTTCTTCAGAAATAGAGCACTCACGCAATCACACAGGCACACAACACAGTCATACAACCATCACCTCCGACTGCCACACTTCGAATCACGCTCTGCAGCGAATCGGGGACGGGAGGGGACGGAAGGGGGAGGGGATAGAAAGGTTACGTCACGGTGGTGGGGATGGGTTAGATGGGAATAACGAGATGCAGCTTAGGAATGGAGTGGGGAGGCGGGTGAGGGGAGAAAATAAAATAAAATAAAGTAAAATAAAATAATATAATATATATATACGGGGACGGGAGGGGAGGGGAGGGGGAGGGGATAGAAAGGTTACGTCACGGTGGTGGGGATGGGTTAGATGGGAATAACGAGATGCAGCTTAGGAATGGAGTGGGGAGGCGGGTGAGGGGAGAAAATAAAATAAAATAAAGTAAAATATATATATATATATATATATATATATATATATATATATATATGAAAATTCATGCACACTGCAAGTGCACAAGACCACATACGCACACATACGCACGCACGCACACGCACACACACACACACACACACACATACATACATATACACACACATGATCACACATTCACACACCACTCAAATCAGGCGAGGTTTGGGGTACAGAGGTAGGAACTGTAAGGTATGGAAAAATATATATATAGGGAAATTATCGTAGGTTGAGGCCTGGTTGATTTCGGGATCGGAGAATGTATTGTAGGGATAACTCCCATCTGTGCAGTTCAGAAAAGCTGGTGGTGGATGGGAGGATCCAGATGGCCCGGGTTGTGAAGCAGCCATTGAAATCAAGCATGTGCTCCGCTGCATGCTGTGCCACAGGGTGGTCCACCTTGTTTTTGGCCACAGTTTGGCGGTGGCCATTCATCCTAATGACAGCTGGTTGGTGGTCATGCCAATATAGAAAGCTGTACAGTGCTTGCAGCACAGTTGGTAAATTACGTGGCTGCTTTCACAAGTGGCCCGGCCTCTGATGGGGTAGGATAAGCCTGTGACAGGACTGGAATAGGAAGTGCTGGGTGGGTGGATTGGACAGGTCTTGCAGCGGGGTCTTCCACAAGGATATGATCCCTGTGGCAGTGAGCTGGGTTTCGGGGTGGCATAAGGATGAACAAGGATGTTGTGAAGGTTGGGAGGGCGACGGAACACCACTTTAGGAGGGGTGGGAAGGATCTTGGGCAGGATGTCTCTCATTTCAGGGCATGAGGATAGAAAATCAAAACCTTGGCGAAGGATGGAATTTAGTTGTTCGAGACCAGGGTAGTACTGGGTGACAAGGGGAGCGCTCTTTTGTGGATGGTTACTAGTGTTAGGAAGAGGATTTGGGGTGTGTGAGGATATGGCACGGGAGATTTGTTTGCGGACTAGGTCTGTGGGGTAGTTTCTGTTTGTGAAGGCCTTTGTGAGACCTTCAGCATATTCAGAAAGGGAATTCTTGTCACTGCAGATATGCCGTCCACGGGTGGCCAGGCTGTAAGGGAGGGATTTTTTGACGTGGAAGGGATGGCAACTGTCAAAATGTAGGTACTGTTGGTGGTTGGTAGGTTTAATATGGACGGAAGTGTGGATGGAGCCATCAGTGAGGTGGAGGTTGACATCCAGGAATGTGGCATGGTTGGTTGAGGAAGACCAGGTGAAGTGGATGGGAGAGAAGGAATTGAGGTTCTGAAGAAAGGAGGATAGGGTGTCCTGGCCGTGAGTCCAGATCATGAAAATATCATCAATGAACCGGAACCAGGCCAGAGGCTTGAGGTTTTGGGATGCTAGGAAGGATTCCTCCAGACGGCCCATGAACAGGTTGGCATAGGAGGGTGCCATGCGGGTGCCCATGGCTGTGCCTTGGATTTGATGGTAAACTTTCCCCTCAAAGGAAAAGTAGTTGTTAAGTAGGATGAAATTGGTAAGGGTTATGAGGAATGAGGTATCAGGCTTGCATTCAGAAGGACGTTGGGAGAGGTAGTGTTCCAGAGCGGCAAGGCCATGGGCATGTGGGATGTTGGTGTATAGGGAGGTGGCATCCACTGTGACAAGTAAAGATCCAGGAGGCAAAGGGGTGGGAATGGTGGAGAGTCGGTGAAGGAAGTGGTTGGTATCCTTGATGTGGGAAGGTAGATTTTGGACAATAGGTTGGAGGTGTTGGTCAACTAGGGCTGAAATTCGTTCGGTAGGCGCACAGTAACCAGCCACAATAGGGCGTCCAGGATTATTAGGTTTGTGGATTTTGGGGAGCATGTAAAAGGTGGGTGTGCGGGGTGCTGCTGGGGTGAGGAGGGAGATGGATTCAGGGGAGAGTTTCTGGGAGGGGCCATAGGATTTTAGTAGGGATTGGAGATCTTGTTGGACTTTGGGGATGGGGTCAATCTGGCACAACTTGTAGGTGGAGGAGTCAGATAGTTGGCGGAGCCCTTCTGCCAGGTAGTCACTGTGATCCATAACTACAGTGGTGGAACCTTTATCAGCAGGGAGGATGATTATGTCAGGATTAGTTTTAAGGTTTTGGATGGCTCTTCTTTCTTCTGCTGAAAGGTTTGAGTTCTTGGGAAGGGACTTGGGAAAGGATGGTGAGGACAAGTTGGAGGTGAGAAACTCTTGGAGGGTAACCAGAGGGTGGTTAGGTGGGAGTGCAGGGGGATCTTTGTTGGATGGTGGTATGAATTGGGACAGGCAGGGTTCAATATTGGGATTAGGTAGATTGCGGTCAGAGGGATTGGTGGCAAAGTAGTGTTTCCATCGTAGGGATCGGGAAAAGGAGAGTAGGTCTTTGACAAGAGCAACATGATTAAACTGGGGTGTAGGACTAAAGGTAAGACCTTTGGATAGAACGGAAACTTCAGTGGGGTTTAGGTTTTTTGTGGATAGGTTGACCACAGTGTTCTGGGGTTGTTTTGGTATTGGATGTTGTGGAGTGGTGGTAGGGAGTTTGGAGGGATGAGGTAGGTTCAAGAGGTCAGCTAAACATGGTCTGGGACCTATGAGGGGCTCATGAGGAGGAACACTGTGGTTCGGATAGGGATTGGATATGGGTGCTCCAAGGCGGCAATATGATGTCAGCAGGCTGGATAGTTTGTGGAGGTGGTGTTTGGAATGCTCCTCCAGTTGCTGGAGAGCAAAGGATTCGATCTGGGAGATGGGATGTAGGTAGTTTTGGTTACACAATAGTAATATCTTACGGAGGGAGAGAAGGTAGCTAAGGGATTTATGAGCCATGGAGAGGTGATTTTGTAGGACTAGGTTCGTGAGGGATAAGGATTGGTGGAATCTGAAAAGGTGCAGGTCATTGTGGAAGGAGGGGTGGGATCCAGACAATGGAATTTTTAATGTTAGACCGTTGGGAGGGATACCATGACTTAGACAGCATTTTAGGAATAGGATGTGGGATTGGGTTTTGGCCAGGGAAAGGGATACTTTCCTGAACTGGTACAGATAGAAGGAGCAGGGGTCCATTGGGACAGGAATGGTGCCGGGAAAGTGGAAAGTGAGGAATGATGGGAGAGACAGTGGATTATGATGAACCTGGAAAGAGGTTCCTCAACACGCAAAATACGCACCAGACACGCAAAAGTTCGCAAATTCGCGCACACAACTACACAGATACACACCCAAGCACGCAGATTCACGCCCAAGCGCACTAAATGACGGAAAATACGCAAATTACGCACCAGACACGCAAAAGTTCGTAAATTCGCGCACACAACTACACAGATACACACCCAAGCACGCAGATTCACGCCCAAGCGCACTAAATGACGGAAAAAATGCAAAATCACAAATAAAATCAGTACCAGAACGCAATATCACGCACTAAAACGGGAGATCTCACACAGGAGCAAGCAGCCCACCGCAAAAATGCGTGCAAAAACCCAAACAACGCATAAGTACGGAAATTCGTGGAAGAAAGACTGTAATGGAGCTTCTAGAACAGAAAACTCAAGACACAGGAACGTAAATTTACGTAATTCTAATATATAGTGCCAGAGGAGAAGAATATACGTGGCTGGGGATAAAAGATTACATGTACATATCTGTGGGCGGGCCTGTTAGTTCAAACGAAGGGGTTCTGGCATAGTTGGGTCGTAATAAAAAACTAAGGTGATAAAAAATATAAAAGTATATACAGTGGACCAAAACTACGAGAAAATACACGAGGGAAAGTAAGGAAAAGTGTATTAGAATAACTGGAAGGAGGAAGAATAAGCTGCATCAACAATCGGCGTGGTTATAAAGCTCTCTGTTGAAAGCTGGCGGGATTGTTGGCTGGGAAGTCGGAATGTGACAGTAACAAACGATTGAGAAGAAGGAAAATACAAAAATACAAGAGTGAAGGAAATATTGATAGAGGGATGTTATAGAAAGTAGTAACAAAGGAAAAGGTTATGGGATGGAAGGAGGACCGTTAGGCAAAATATAATAATGGAAAGTCCAGGTTGGAATAAATAATATAATGAGGACAGTTACAACTCACCGCAAAGACGTGGCGACGAGATGCGACAGGCACATACAAAAGACACACACATACAACACATTCAGCTATCGGCCATGGCCTTCTTCAGAAATAGAGCACTCACGCAATCACACAGGCACACAACACAGTCATACAACCATCACCTCCGACTGCCACACTTCGAATCACGCTCTGCAGCGAATCGGGGACGGGAGGGGACGGAAGGGGGAGGGGATAGAAAGGTTACGTCACGGTGGTGGGGATGGGTTAGATGGGAATAACGAGATGCAGCTTAGGAATGGAGTGGGGAGGCGGGTGAGGGGAGAAAATAAAATAAAATAAAGTAAAATAAAATAAAATAATATAATATATATATACGGGGACGGGAGGGGAGGGGAGGGGGAGGGGATAGAAAGCTGCATCTCGTTATTCCCATCTAACCCATCCCCACCACCGTGACGTAACCTTTCTATCCCCTCCCCCTTCCGTCCCCTCCCGTCCCCGATTCGCTGCAGAGCGTGATTCGAAGTGTGGCAGTCGGAGGTGATGGTTGTATGACTGTGTTGTGTGCCTGTGTGATTGCGTGAGTGCTCTATTTCTGAAGAAGGCCATGGCCGATAGCTGAATGTGTTGTATGTGTGTGTCTTTTGTATGTGCCTGTCGCATCTCGTCGCCACGTCTTTGCGGTGAGTTGTAACTGTCCTCATTATATTATTTATTCCAACCTGGACTTTCCATTATTATATTTTGCCTAACGGTCCTCCTTCCATCCCATAACCTTTTCCTTTGTTACTACTTTCTATAACATCCCTCTATCAATATTTCCTTCACTCTTGTATTTTTGTATTTTCCTTCTTCTCAATCGTTTGTTACTGTCACATTCCGACTTCCCAGCCAACAATCCCGCCAGCTTTCAACAGAGAGCTTTATAACCACGCCGATTGTTGATGCAGCTTATTCTTCCTCCTTCCAGTTATTCTAATACACTTTTCCTTACTTTCCCTCGTGTATTTTCTCGTAGTTTTGGTCCACTGTATATACTTTTATATTTTTTATCACCTTAGTTTTTTATTACGACCCAACTATGCCAGAACCCCTTCGTTTGAACTAACAGGCCCGCCCACAGATATGTACATGTAATCTTTTATCCCCAGCCACGTATATTCTTCTCCTCTGGCACTATATATTAGAATTACGTAAATTTACGTTCCTGTGTCTTGAGTTTTCTGTTCTAGAAGCTCCATTACAGTCTTTCTTCCACGAATTTCCGTACTTATGCGTTGTTTGGGTTTTTGCACGCATTTTTGCGGTGGGCTGCTTGCTCCTGTGTGAGATCTCCCGTTTTAGTGCGTGATATTGCGTTCTGGTACTGATTTTATTTGTGATTTTGCATTTTTTCCGTCATTTAGTGCGCTTGGGCGTGAATCTGCGTGCTTGGGTGTGTATCTGTGTAGTTGTGTGCGCGAATTTACGAACTTTTGCGTGTCTGGTGCGTAATTTGCGTATTTTCCGTCATTTAGTGCGCTTGGGCGTGAATCTGCGTGCTTGGGTGTGTATCTGTGTAGTTGTGTGCGCGAATTTGCGAACTTTTGCGTGTCTGGTGCGTATTTTGCGTGTTGAGGAACCTCTTTCCAGGTTCATCATAATCCACTGTCTCTCCCATCATTCCTCACTTTCCACTTTCCCGGCACCATTCCTGTCCCAATGGACCCCTGCTCCTTCTATCTGTACCAGTTCAGGAAAGTATCCCTTTCCCTGGCCAAAACCCAATCCCACATCCTATTCCTAAAATGCTGTCTAAGTCATGGTATCCCTCCCAACGGTCTAACATTAAAAATTCCATTGTCTGGATCCCACCCCTCCTTCCACAATGACCTGCACCTTTTCAGATTCCACCAATCCTTATCCCTCACGAACCTAGTCCTACAAAATCACCTCTCCATGGCTCATAAATCCCTTAGCTACCTTCTCTCCCTCCGTAAGATATTACTATTGTGTAACCAAAACTACCTACATCCCATCTCCCAGATCGAATCCTTTGCTCTCCAGCAACTGGAGGAGCATTCCAAACACCACCTCCACAAACTATCCAGCCTGCTGACATCATATTGCCGCCTTGGAGCACCCATATCCAATCCCTATCCGAACCACAGTGTTCCTCCTCATGAGCCCCTCATAGGTCCCAGACCATGTTTAGCTGACCTCTTGAACCTACCTCATCCCTCCAAACTCCCTACCACCACTCCACAACATCCAATACCAAAACAACCCCAGAACACTGTGGTCAACCTATCCACAAAAAACCTAAACCCCACTGAAGTTTCCGTTCTATCCAAAGGTCTTACCTTTAGTCCTACACCCCAGTTTAATCATGTTGCTCTTGTCAAAGACCTACTCTCCTTTTCCCGATCCCTACGATGGAAACACTACTTTGCCACCAATCCCTCTGACCGCAATCTACCTAATCCCAATATTGAACCCTGCCTGTCCCAATTCATACCACCATCCAACAAAGATCCCCCTGCACTCCCACCTAACCACCCTCTGGTTACCCTCCAAGAGTTTCTCACCTCCAACTTGTCCTCACCATCCTTTCCCAAGTCCCTTCCCAAGAACTCAAACCTTTCAGCAGAAGAAAGAAGAGCCATCCAAAACCTTAAAACTAATCCTGACATAATCATCCTCCCTGCTGATAAAGGTTCCACCACTGTAGTTATGGATCACAGTGACTACCTGGCAGAAGGGCTCCGCCAACTATCTGACTCCTCCACCTACAAGTTGTGCCAGATTGACCCCATCCCCAAAGTCCAACAAGATCTCCAATCCCTACTAAAATCCTATGGCCCCTCCCAGAAACTCTCCCCTGAATCCATCTCCCTCCTCACCCCAGCAGCACCCCGCACACCCACCTTTTACATGCTCCCCAAAATCCACAAACCTAATAATCCTGGACGCCCTATTGTGGCTGGTTACTGTGCGCCTACCGAACGAATTTCAGCCCTAGTTGACCAACACCTCCAACCTATTGTCCAAAATCTACCTTCCCACATCAAGGATACCAACCACTTCCTTCACCGACTCTCCACCATTCCCACCCCTTTGCCTCCTGGATCTTTACTTGTCACAGTGGATGCCACCTCCCTATACACCAACATCCCACATGCCCATGGCCTTGCCGCTCTGGAACACTACCTCTCCCAACGTCCTTCTGAATGCAAGCCTGATACCTCATTCCTCATAACCCTTACCAATTTCATCCTACTTAACAACTACTTTTCCTTTGAGGGGAAAGTTTACCATCAAATCCAAGGCACAGCCATGGGCACCCGCATGGCACCCTCCTATGCCAACCTGTTCATGGGCCGTCTGGAGGAATCCTTCCTAGCATCCCAAAACCTCAAGCCTCTGGCCTGGTTCCGGTTCATTGATGATATTTTCATGATCTGGACTCACGGCCAGGACACCCTATCCTCCTTTCTTCAGAACCTCAATTCCTTCTCTCCCATCCACTTCACCTGGTCTTCCTCAACCAACCATGCCACATTCCTGGATGTCAACCTCCACCTCACTGATGGCTCCATCCACACTTCCGTCCATATTAAACCTACCAACCACCAACAGTACCTACATTTTGACAGTTGCCATCCCTTCCACGTCAAAAAATCCCTCCCTTACAGCCTGGCCACCCGTGGACGGCATATCTGCAGTGACAAGAATTCCCTTTCTGAATATGCTGAAGGTCTCACAAAGGCCTTCACAAACAGAAACTACCCCACAGACCTAGTCCGCAAACAAATCTCCCGTGCCATATCCTCACACACCCCAAATCCTCTTCCTAACACTAGTAACCATCCACAAAAGAGCGCTCCCCTTGTCACCCAGTACTACCCTGGTCTCGAACAACTAAATTCCATCCTTCGCCAAGGTTTTGATTTTCTATCCTCATGCCCTGAAATGAGAGACATCCTGCCCAAGATCCTTCCCACCCCTCCTAAAGTGGTGTTCCGTCGCCCTCCCAACCTTCACAACATCCTTGTTCATCCTTATGCCACCCCGAAACCCAGCTCACTGCCACAGGGATCATATCCTTGTGGAAGACCCCGCTGCAAGACCTGTCCAATCCACCCACCCAGCACTTCCTATTCCAGTCCTGTCACAGGCTTATCCTACCCCATCAGAGGCCGGGCCACTTGTGAAAGCAGCCACGTAATTTACCAACTGTGCTGCAAGCACTGTACAGCTTTCTATATTGGCATGACCACCAACCAGCTGTCCATTAGGATGAATGGCCACCGCCAAACTGTGGCCAAAAACAAGGTGGACCACCCTGTGGCACAGCATGCAGCGGAGCACATGCTTGATTTCAATGGCTGCTTCACAACCCGGGCCATCTGGATCCTCCCATCCACCACCAGCTTTTCTGAACTGCACAGATGGGAGTTATCCCTACAATACATTCTCCGATCCCGAAATCAACCAGGCCTCAACCTACGATAATTTCCCTATATATATATTTTTCCATACCTTACAGTTCCTACCTCTGTACCCCAAACCTCGCCTGATTTGAGTGGTGTGTGATCATGTGTGTGTATATGTATGTATGTGTGTGTGTGTGTGTGTGTGTGCGTGCGTGCGCGTATGTGGTCTTGTGCACTTGCAGTGTGCATGAATTTTCATATATATATATATATATATATATATATATATATATATATATATATATATATATTTTATTTTATTTTCTCCCCTCACCCGCCTCCCCACTCCATTCCTAAGCTGCATCTCGTTATTCCCATCTAACCCATCCCCACCACCATGACGTAACCTTTCTATCCCCTCCCCCTCCCCTCCCCTCCCGTCCCCGTATATATATATTATATTATTTTATTTTATTTTACTTTATTTTATTTTATTTTCTCCCCTCACCCGCCTCCCCACTCCATTCCTAAGCTGCATCTCGTTATTCCCATCTAACCCATCCCCACCACCGTGACGTAACCTTTCTATCCCCTCCCCCTTCCGTCCCCTCCCGTCCCCGATTCGCTGCAGAGCGTGATTCGAAGTGTGGCAGTCGGAGGTGATGGTTGTATGACTGTGTTGTGTGCCTGTGTGATTGCGTGAGTGCTCTATTTCTGAAGAAGGCCATGGCCGATAGCTGAATGTGTTGTATGTGTGTGTCTTTTGTATGTGCCTGTCGCATCTCGTCGCCACGTCTTTGCGGTGAGTTTTAACTGTCCTCATTATATTATTTATTCCAACCTGGACTTTCCATTATTATAAAGATTCCAATGAGTGATATGGGACTTTTCTGGGACCAACTGAATGGCGTCTTAAATCACAAAACCAAAAGCCTGAAAGGCATCCAATCCAAATAGTAAGAGGGTGCATGACTGATTTATAAGTGACGTTGGTTATGAATTGCCCTAGCAGAGGAATGCACTGTTTTCTGTATCTGCGAAGACACCTGTGAAATGGGGCCAACGGGGGAGACCCGAGGTCTGAGTACGTTTCTGCATTCAACAAAGACACTGCCACACCCGTGTCTACTTGCAGATGGAGTCGGCGTGACAGAACGGAAACCTCGATGAAGAGCTTGTTTGTAGTATTGTCGGGTGCCAAGTCCGATGAAACTTCATGAATATCTACGTCCATATCTTTCAAATCTGTGTCGTGTGCCGCTGAGAGGCAAACTTTTGCCACATGTCCTTTTTTTTGTTACATTTGTGTCAAATGGCCCAACACCAGGGACACTCTGATCGGTAAAGTTTTGTATAGCACTACGGGCAAGACAATAATAGGGGCCAGTGATCGGAACTTTGTTATGTGCCTCCTGGTGGAAGTGGCCAGAATGGTCGGCTTGTATCACCCGCACATTCTCCTCCCCTGCCGCATAGGACGCGTCCGCACCTCCCTGCACCGCCGCCACGTCGCACCAGGCTTCCAACTGTTGACCTGCAGCGTGTGAGACTTCATGCGATTGAGCAATAGAGACGACCTCCTCCAGGGAAGGGTCTTCCAACTGCAGAGCCCTGTGCCTGACCCCTCTACCCAGGGCTGAACGAACAATTATGTTGACAACCATAACGTGAGCAAATGGCACTTGCTGTGCAAATTAGCGGCCCAGGCACTGTAGCCACAGTGGAGTAGCCGAGTGGTCTAAGGTGCCTAGCTGCAGAACGCGCGGTTGCTTGCCGTCAGAGGTTCGAGTCCTCCCTGGGGCATGAGTGTGTATGTTTGTCCTTAGGTTAGTTTACCTTAGTTTAAGTAGTTTGTAAGCTATGGATTGATGACCACGCAGATTTACAAACAACAGGCATGGTAAGAGTGAAGAGGCTGTTTCTTACACTGATAAAACTCGACCCGCGCAGCCATGACGTGTGTGGCAGCGATAATAGGAAAATAACGAGCATAAAGTGTCAAAAGACAAGGATGAGTGTTCTTGCAACGGTGTTAACTGCCACAACACCTGATAAAGAGAGGGTGATATCAAAGACAAAAACAGAGCACGACATACCTCCGTGGCGTTGACATGAAAGGCCTGGAAATGCTGCCGAAGACGATGTTCACAGGTGTCCCAATCTTCCCTTTTTTTTTTTTTTTTTTGTGGTTTCAGGTCGCACAACTTCTATGGTCATTAGCGCCCAGCCAAGAACATAGATTTGCTATGATCTCAAAAAAAAAAAAAAAAAAAAAAAAAAAAGGTGACTTTCAGAACATCAACAAGAGGCTAAAAACGAAAGATAAAAGACAGTTAAAAGGGGTTAAATATCCTTGGATAAGTTGGCCAAGTTGATAAAACGCAAAACTCGAGCAGCTGCTTGTGCGTCATCAGCTAAAATTTCCTCCAGAGTAGACGGAAAGTGAAGGGCTACACAAAGATGATTAAAATTAACACAAGTCAGTAAAACATGTCGCACTGTCAGCAGTTCACCGCAGGAGCATAGCGGTGCAGGTTCGACGGATAGTAAGTGACGGTGGCTGAAACGGCAGTGACCGATCCGCAACCGGGCCAGGATGACCTCCTCTCGCGGAGAGGGGCGTGAGGAGGTCCTCCAAGCGGTCGGGATCGGTTTTACAGTTCTCAATTTGTTGTTGTACAGTGAAAGCCACGCACTGTGCCATGACGACACGATACTCCGGCGAAGAGCCAGTTGAACATCGTCCGGTGGGACGCGAAAGGTAGCCATGCGAGGCAAAAGAGCTGCTTGCCTCGGCTGCTATGTCGGCGGCCTCATTCCCGGGCACACCCACATGGCCAGGGACCCACAGGAAAGAAACGTGACAGCTGTCATCTGCTAGCAACTGGAGGGAGCGTTGGATCCGATACATGAGAGGATGGTTCGAGAAAGGGTCCTTAAGACTCTACAGGGCACTAACGGAGTCAGAACATATGGCATAGAAAGGTGGCGGCAGGTATACAAAACGGCCTGGTGGAGGGCAAAAAGCTCAGCCATGAAGTTCGAGCACCGGTCAGGGAGCTTGTATTGGAAATGGTTGTCCCCGACGACGAAGGCAGATCCGACACCGGCAGTACTCTTGGAACCATCAGTGTAAATAAATATGGCATTATCGAACCGCGAACGGAGTTCGACAAGCCTCGAGCGGTATATCAAATCCGGAGTGCTCTCCTTGGGGAGCGAACTAAGTTCAAGGTGTGTGTGAACCTGGGCCTGATGCCACGGTGGCAATGGGCTTTCGCTCAACCGAAGGGTGAAAGGAAGGGTAAACTCGAGCCGCTGTAGCAGGCGGCGAAACCGAACTCCAGGTGGAAGCAAGGTAATCGCAGACATCTGATATTGGCGATCGAGTGAGTCGTCAAAAAATAATCTGTAAGATGGATGGTTGGGCACTGACCGCAGGCGGCATGCGTACCGACACAAGGGTATGTCACGTCGAGTGGTCAAGGGTAATACAGCAGCCTTGGCATACAGACTTTCAACAGGGCTGGTATAAAATGCAACGGTCGCCAGACGTAATCCCCGATGGTGGATAGTGTTGAGACGGCGGAGAATCGACGGCCGTGCAGAAGAGTATACAAGGCTTCCGTAGTCGAGCTTCGACTGAACAATGGCTTGGTAAAGGTGAAGCAGGACGGTACGATCCGCTCCCCATAACGTGCCACTGAGGACACGAAGAACGTTAAGGGATCGGGCACAACGGGCAGCCAGGTAGGACACGTCTGTGGACCAGCAAAGTTTACGATCCAACATGAGTCCCAAGAATTTCGTAGACTCCACGAAAGGGAGAGCAACAGGGCAGAGACGTAGAGAAGGTGGAAGAAATTCCTTGTATCTCCAGAAATTGATACACACAGTTTTCTCAGTGGAGAATCGGAAGCCGTTTGCGATGCTCCAGGAATATAGACGGTCAAGACAGCGTTGGAGAGAACGCTCCAAGAGACACGTCCGCTGGGCGCTGCAATAAATTGCGAAATCGTCAACAAAAAGAGATCTGGAGACGTCGGCTGAAAGGCAATCTACGATCGGATTGATTGCAATGGCAAAGAGCGCCACACTCAAGACGGAGCCCTGTGGTACCCCATTCTCCTGGCAAAAGGTATCTGACAAAACAGAGCCCACCCGTACCCGGAACTTGCGATCCGCCAAAAATGCTTGAATGAAAAGAGGAAGGCGGCCCCAAAGGCCCCATGTGTGCAACGTGCAGAGAATGCCCACTCTCCAACAGGTATCGTATGCCTTCTCCAAGTCGAAGAACACTGCTACTGTTTGTCGCTTCTTTAGAAAGTTATTCATAACGAAGGTCGACAACGTAACGAGGTGATCAGCAGCAGAGCGGTGTCAACGAAAACCGCATTGGATATTAGTCAGGAGGAGGCGAGATTCGAGGAGCCAGACCAACCGAGCATTAACCATGCGTTCCATCACCTTACAGACGCAGCTCGTCAGAGAAATGGGGCGATAACTGGAAGGAAGGTGTTTGTCCTTCCCTGGTTTGGGGATGGGGACAACAATGGCTTCACGCCAACTTGTGGGAACATGACCTTCAGTCCATATGCGATTGTAGGTACTAAGAAGAAAGCACTTGCCCGCAGGAGAGAGGTTCTTCAGCATCTCAACATGAATGGAATCGGGCCCGGGAGCAGAAGACCGGGACAGGGCGAGAGCATGGTCTAGCTCCTGCATGGTGAAGGCGATGTTATAATTTTCACGATTGAAGGAGTGGAAGGAAGGCGGCCGTGCCTCCTCTACCTGTTTGGGAGGGAGAAAGGCAGGGTGGTAATGGGCAGAGCTCGAAACCTCCGCAAAGAAACGGCCCAATGCGTTTGAAACATCAGCGGGGTCCACGAGGACGGCCAGGAATCGGGGAGTGGACCTTGATGCCGGATAAACGGCGTAGGCCACTCCAGACAACTGTGGAGGGAGTAAAACAGTTAAAAGAACTAGCAAAAGCAGTCCAGCAAGCTTTCTTGCTGTCGTTTATGATACGACGGCACTGCGCTCTCATACGTTTATAATGGATGCAATTCTCCGAGGTTGGGTGGCGGCGGAAGGTGCGTAAAGCACGGCGCCGGGCTCTAAGCGCGTCGCGGCAGGCTGCAGTCCACCAAGGGACCTGGACACGACGTGGAGAAGAGGATGTACGAGGTATGGAACGTTCAGCAGCGGTGAGAATAACCTCTGTGAGGTAGTCGACCTGTCACAGTTGGGAAAATTCTGATCGTGAAAAACAGCCACGGAAGAATAAAGCCCCCAGTTGGCTTTGGAAATGTTCCAACTGGTGGGGCGAGGAGATGGGGAATGATGCAGGAAGTGGGTGATACAAGGGAAATGGTCACTTGAGTACGTGTCAGAAAGTGCATACCACTCAAACCGACCAGCAAGCTGAGGAGTGCATATTGCGAGGTCTATATGGGAATAAGTGTGTGTTGTGTCAGAAAGGAAGGTCGGTGCACTGGTGTTGAGGCAGACAAGATCGAGGTGTTGGAGAAGGTCCACCAAAAGGGAGCCTCTCTGACAAGGTGCCGGAGAGCCCCATAGGGGGTGGTGGGCATTAAAGTCGTCTACCAACACAAAAGGTGAAGGGAGCTGGTCAACAAGGTGTAGCACATCTGCCCTAGTAAGGGCAGATGACAATGGCGAATAGATATTACAGAGGGAGAAGGTAAATGTGGATAAAGTGATGCGGACAGCAACTGCCTGTAGGTGAGTGTGCAAGGAAATGGGATGGAAATAGACATTGTCTCGAAGGAGCATCAGAACCCCCCCATGGGCTGGGACACCTTCCACGGGTGACAGGTCGAACCGCACAGAGGTGTAGTGTGGAAAGTCTACACGATCACGTGGACGCAACTTACTTTCTTGTAGACAGACTAGAAGCGGGCAGTGCAACCGAAGGAGTAGTTTTAACTCCTCCCGATTGGAACGAATGCCGCGAATATTACATTGAAGGAGTGCCATGATAAAAATGATAGAAGAAATAAGGATAAAAACCAACTAGCAAGCGGGGTCACCTCGACGGCCGCTGAGGACCGGATTTCGAGGGAGCACTGCTATCGCTGTCTAGGGGCAAAGGGTCGTGGTCCATAGGTTCGACCGACGCGCCTGCCACCTCCCTGAGTTGATCAGGAGGGGCAGTTTCCACCGCTGGTAGAGGGCCAGGTGCCCGGCAGATGGAGCGAACCGGTGAAACAGAAGACGGCCGAGGCCGGCAACTGTTGGACGGCGTGACGGATGGGTCACGCTTCGGCGGGGAAGGAGAGGAACTCTTTTTCTTGTCAGCTCTTCTGGAAGAGTGTCGGCGGGAAGAGGCAGTTGACGGTTGGGAAGCCTGAGAATGCAGAAAATCCTCACGGACGGGTTCCTTTTTCAAGGTCTGGGCAACTTGTTTAGGTGCCCGCGGTTTACTAGAGGTTGACGAAGACGGTACCTTAGAAGCAGCAGGAGGAAGCGGGGACGTGGAACGGGCAATCTTCGGGCTGGCGGATCGCACAACTGTGTCAGCGAAAGTGAAGTCACAAGTCTGGGTACTGGAATCCTTGGTAGGTCGAGTTGAGGTGAGGACCTTACTGTATGTACCCGCCGGGAGGACAGTGGGCTTTCGACTCGCCAACAACTTTCGAGCGGCAGATGTTGATACCTTCTCCGTAACCCGAATTTGCTGGATTACCTTCTCATCCTTGTATACAGGGCAGTCGCGAGAGGAAGCTGCATGGTCACCGTTGCAGTTTAGGCAGTGAGGGGATGGAGGTGGGCAATCCCCCTCATGGGCGTCCCTACCACAAGTGACACACTTCGCTGCATTTGGGCAATGTTCACGGGTATGGTTGTACCTGTGGCATTGAAAACAGCGCGTTGGGTTAGGCACATAAGGGCGGACGGAGATGACTTCATACCCTGCTTTGACCTTCGACGGGAGGTCAACTCTGTCGAACGTCAAAAACACAGTACGAGTCGGTGTCAGTTGGTTATTGACCTTTTTCATTACCCTATGGACGGCTGTCACACCCTGGTCAGACATATAGGATTGGATGTCTTCATCAGACAACCCGTCAAGGGATCTCGTGAAGACTACCCCCCCGTGACGAGTTGAGTGTGCGATGTGCTTCCACCTTGCCAGGAAACGTGTGTAACAGTGTAGTCCAGAGTAGTTTCTGAGCTTGGAAGGCACTTTCTACTTCCAGCAACAATGTGCCATTGCGCTGACGTGAACAGGTTTTAACAGGGCCAGCAATTGCATCTACACCTTTCTGTATAACGAAAGGATTGACAGAATTGAAATCCTTTCCGTCGGTGCGAGAGACAACAAGAAATTTAGGTACATTAGGCAGAGTCTTTTTTTGCGGAGGCGAATCTAACTTACGTTTCTGGGTCAACGTCACTAAAGAAGAGAAGGAAGTCATCGCGGAAGTGTCCCCCGTGATTACCGGCGTCTCCGATGGCGCGCTCCTTCCTAGTGGGGCCCTCTCCGACGGCTTACCCGCCTTAGGTGATTGTTCACACCTCAGGTCACACCTCCCGAGAACTGACGAAGGGACCAATCGGCACGTTCGGAAGGTACCAGCTCGGGTAATCACCCCTCCCTGGGCCAGGCCTTTACCAGGGGGTACGTACGTGCCCTACTTGTCTACCTGGGGCGGAGAATTACGCGTTACCCCGTCATCTGCTACCCATGATAATGCGTGGGTCGGCCTTCAGACACGCACAGGGAGGAAAGAAGAAGAATAGAGGAAGTGAAGAGAAAGAAGGAAAGAAGTGTCTCAAACGCCGAGGAGGAGACTAATGAGGAGGAGAAGAAGGCTAGGAGAGTACAAGGAGGGAAAAACAAAAACAAAGGGTAAGAAAGGAAGGAACGAAGGAAGAAAACGACAACAAGAACCAACGTAGCTCACGAAATATGCCCATCTCCAGGCGAAGGCATGAACCGGGAGGGAAAGTGAAGCAGCCTGGGGCAGAAGAAAGACTGCTCCGGCTCGGGGCCCCGTGCGCGCCACACACGTACCCACAAAAGAACTGTGGGCCCCCTGGGGGGCCCAATTTTCCGACGTCTTATCGTATGGGAGAGGGTACAAATGGCGCCAAAGAAGACTGTTTTGAAAGCAATGCCAGAATTGCCTGCTGCATGAGCTCCAACTGCTGCTCAATCAAACCTTGAACTACAGCTTCCATGCCTAGACGACATCGCGTAACCCAACGAACAAAACAACATGCGTGAGAAGGACCCTAATTGTCGCCACTTGTTAAGTACACAAAACACGATAGTACGCAGCACTGTGCAGTGCTTACATGAGTGTGACCCGAGGTTCGGCGTACGCCGCATTGACGCGGCCGGGCTGTGCTGGTTCAAATGTTTGTGAACTTACGGGACTTAACTACGGGGTCATCAGTCCCTAAGCTTACAAACTATTTATGAACTAGCTAAGACTAAAGACGGCACAAATATTCATGCCCGAGGGGGGATTCGAACCCCCGATCGCCGTGCTGGTGGAGTTACTGTTGATCCGGTGGTAGAGCACAGTGCCGAGGCTACATGCACGCTCTGTTTGCCAGGCCTTACTCACTGTGTTTGCTGCCTCGGGTGCATCATGCTGATGTGTGCCTCGCGTGTACTTTCTGGCAGCTACTGCAGTTTTCACCTGGATTTCAACAAAAACTGTGGGGAGCATACATAGAATGAAATACAGAGATTATAATTTCTAAACTACAGCCTGTAGTAAGAGTGAAAAATTAAGAACTGTGATGAAAAAATATTTTTTACAGACATTGAAAGATGTTTGCAATTACTGGATTGGAATGAGTTAAAAATAAGTCTCAATGTATACCTACAAACCATGCACTTCAAAAAGCCTTATCTTTCACATATACATTTTTAGGGAATTTGAGGTTGAGGGAGGGAGGGCTGTGGCTATGGTAATTTGTACAATAAGATACATATAGGAGAAACCACTAAATAAAACATATACACATGTATAATCTATTTATATGATTTACAATAGGGTGTTATATACACTATATAATTATTATTTCATCAAATATTTTGCTAATCAGTTGGCAATGAACTCAACTTTCAGTAACAAAGACAAGTTGCACTCTTTTTTTGTGGTGAAAGGAGAGCAGTAAACTTCCAATAAACAATCTCTGGAAATATATTTGTAAAACATACATCATATTTCAATAAAACAGGCATTCTAACCTCTATAGGTAGTTTTCAACTACACACACACTGACTTAAACCAAGCATAAGATCACTCATTGCAAGTAATTTGTCCTTTATAACATTGATTGTTATAGAATTTTTAAAATAATTAAAATATTATAATTTGTTAAAATTTTATTTCATTTAAAATTATTTAACTTATTCGTATATACTACAGCATCAAAATCAACAATGAAATTAAATACAAACATTCATGAATTTTTTTTTTCACAAAAAATTCCACTGGTTGGTCTCTTGTTTGGTTCATTTATTTCAGCACAACTATAAACATTATGGAAACAAATCACACACAAACATGATAACAACAGTTGTAGCAATGTTTAAGGAAAGTGTGTGACAATGCCCACATCACTGATAACTCTTCTCTCAAGTTGTTCTGTTTTCTGAACAAGTATAATTTGAGACCTTTTATAGCTGATTATTCCCCTCAGCAGCTTCTTCTTTCACGTCTAAACAGTTTTCAAGATGACGTGTCAATGAATCCTCTGAAGAAAATGACTGGTGGCAATGTGGACAACGATGACTGGATGTGTGTGAAAACCTGTGTAATGCTAAAGATCTCTTACGCTCATAGCCTTCCCCACACTGGTCACAAAAGTACAATTTGCCTCGTTCTGGCGTCTGAAGTAGCTCTACAGTTGATTCCACTGGAGATGTAGCCACAGGAACACTGCTTTGTTCAGGCGTTGAATGGTGCACTTTCTTATGTTCCTCTTGGAAGTGCTTTGAGGAAAACTTACAGTCACATATGTCACAAACAAACTGATCAGCAGATGTGATTATTAGATTTTTTTCCAAATGAGGTACTTTAACTTTCATAATACCATCTTCTTTAACAGTTTTGGTCTGTTCTGGATCCTGAACATCTGCGGCCACAGAACTCACATCAACAGAGCCACCTGAGCCGCTTCCTGGTTTATCTATATTATGTGTATCTGTAACAAAATGTAAATTGAAAATGTTAAAAATATTGTCCTAGTGACAGTAGCACAAACCTTACTACATAGATATTGGTTAAAACATAGGGTTAATAAGTAAGTTACTAAAATGTCATTCAGTGTATTCCATTCCACTGCAATTGTTGTCTAGCTGTTAGCTGTATTGAATTTTATTATAACAACATTATGAAAAGGATAGACATACATTCAACAGTAAGAGGAGACAGTGAGTCACAGACAGTCTTTTACACACATGCTTGATGCACATGCACATGTTTGCTGTCTACAGTTGTTCAGACCTGAGAGCAGACTGCTTGCATCTGACAGCATGTATGCGACAGGGGAGGAAGGGAACAAGGCAAAGAGGGTGAGGAATAGATGGGAAAGAGTGAGGAATCTGAAGTCGTTTCCAGGAAGGGAGAAGAGGATAGAGGAGACATAGACAAAGATGACTGCAGTTGCACTGGTTAAATGGAAGTCCTGAGCAATACTCTTAAGTGAGAGGCGGGAAGGCGCTGGAGGACAGAAAATAACAAAGTTCAAATATGGGATTATGGGAGCCAAGAAAGTGTTGTGAACATTAAGCATATGAAGTTGGACAGCATGTTCAGAGATGCCAAATTTTGAGAAAGCAAATTAGTAATGGCCAAGTCGGGCCAAGCAGTGCGTTTTTTTTTTGTTTTTGTTTTTTTTTTTTTTTTTTGTTTTTTTGTTTTTTTTTTTTTTTTGTGGGGGGGGGGGGGTGACTGGGTTAAGCATCAGCATTGCTAATTAAGACAGTACAAAACATCACTAAATAAGTGAAGCAGAAGTTCAAGAATAATTTTTTATTGAAACTCCAGTTGCTCTGTTTGCTGAAAGTAGACTGATAAAAATCTTTATTGTTTGGTATCATATATCGTCTGCACTAACAGAGCACTTTTAAACCTTTCCTTCTTCATAATAGCACTACATTTTTATCTCAGATCGGCAATGCATATGTGAAGTAGAAGGTTCATTTTTGAATTTAATACTTTAGTTGCCTCCTTAGCCGATAGCAGTTTCCGTTTGCTAAAAATACATTCTTAACATTTTTTTTTTTTTTTTTTTTTTTTTTTTTTGCTGTGACATCATATGCATCTTCTGCACTAAAAGAGCACTTAACGGAATAATTCATAATCACTCCTGCTGTCATATCATGTCTGTCGATACCAATAGGTTCACAACCCATAGTTACATCACACACCAGTTCAGCAAACAGGATGAAAAATGCTCTTTACTCGGTCTTATTCTTTTTCACAAAACTTAAAACTCTTTCCACAGGGGAATTACTGTGAGGCACAGAAGAATAGCCATCATACGCCTACTCAGTGATTGGTACTTTCTTATCCCTGGAACATCAGTGAGTTTAGATATTTCATGCCAAATTCTGTCCGTTTGAAAAGAGGGTCCATCAAAATGGTAGTGACTGAACTTAGTTTTCAGAGATTCTTTTTTCTTCTGCTGATAGAATCTTAGGGAACTGGTGAATCATATATTCTACAGATGAAAAGGTGTTAAACTTTCGCGGGGATACAACAGCAACTTGAGCATGTTGAAGAAACTTATCTAAACTGGCCATTTTTTAGAATATTTTCTTGTGTAGAAGAAGAAGAGTCGTCACGTCACAAGCAAAGAGAAAAACTGCACAAGATAAATCACTTTATACTGGAGACTGAAGTCATTTACAAGCGGCAGAAAAACACAAGTACACAAACTGTTTACTGTGAATAATATGAAAAGAAATAACACTGAGAATTAGATTGTAAAGAATTATTTTCTCTTGTGCTACCTTTTGACAAATTGGTATAAATAAATTTTAAAAAAATCATAATTTTAGTCATGTCATTCGTATGTCGTACTCACTGGAGGAAATTCGTAATTATTACTATTGATTCGTAATAGTTGGCATCTCTGCATGTTCAGTAACTGGATGGTCCAGCTGTCTCTTGGCTACTATCTGAAGGTGGCTATTCATATGCACAAACAGCTTGTTACTTGTCATACCCATGTATGAGATGTGTTTTTAAGTAAGTACCGTTTTGAAATTAAAAAAAGGATTTGCTAAGATATCTCAATAATTTTATTTTAACATGAAAGCCTGTACCTTAATCTACTTTTCTACATAATTTCCGTCAATATTGAGACACTTGTCATAATATTGTAACAGTTTTTTAATACCTTCCTCATAGAAGTCTGCTGCCTGACTTGTTAACTACTGCATCACAAATGTTTTGACTTTGTCATCATCCTGCTCGGTCACAATGCCATACAAAAAACTACAAGTAACATTAGGAAACTCATCCTGCAAGGAGGAAATTGTAAAGTGTCTGTTTTCTCTCACCTTATTGTCCACTTCCTGCACCGAACTTTCATTAACGACCAAAGGACGCTCACTCTGTTGTTCTTCATGCACATTTGTGCAGTCATCTTTAAATGCTCTCACCCACTTTCTTACCATTCCACCACTCATAATGTTTTCTCTGTAAACTGCATAGATCTCATGATGAATATCAATCGCTTTTAGGCCTTTAGCACTAAGAAATCTTATAACAGCCCTTACTTCACAGTCAGCAGGACTCACGATTTTCAGAGGCATCTTAAACACTCGGTACACAACGTAAACAAGGAAGAATCAGACTGTAATGGCGTCAGCGTGTAGACAACAGATGTAGGTACCCAGTGTGCATAAAATTATTATGATATCTTAGCACATGTTTTTTAAATTTCAAAACGGTACCTTCTTCAAAAACACGCCTCATACAAAGCAGCACAATATTTGTAGTGCAGTCTGTACATTACAGTATGCTGCCTTCATAGGTGGCCGAGTCTTTGATGGAATAGGACATGCCTGTGACAGGACTATAATAGGCAGTAATGGGAGCATTTATGGACAGTTCTTCCATTTAGGTCTATTGCCGGAATATAATGCAAGGGACTGGAAGCAAGGAATGGACAAGGATATTATGTAGGTTTGGTGGGCAGCAGAAGTGGGTATGATACTTCTGTTTCAGTGCATTGCAATAAATAGTCAAAACCATGTCAAAGAATGTGATTTACTTCCTCATGTTCTGATGGCACTGAGACCAAAGACGAATGCCTATTTATGATCATCCTATGAGCATGTGGCAGTTGGTAGCTGACTGGAGAGACAAGGCATGGGATTTCCCCCCCCCCCCCCCCGAAGGGTGGGATGATGCTTTCAGTCTATGAAGGTGTGATGATTGTGGGTGACTTGGTGTGGAACGGGGGGCAGCTGTTGAGCTGGTAGTATCATTGGTGGTTGGAGGTTGTGATATAACCATCTTTTAGGTGGAGGTCACCACCGAGAAAGGTGGCTTGTTGGGTTGAGGAGGATCACGCAAAGCGACTGAGTAGAATGTGTCAAAATTCAGAAATGTGGATAGTGACTTCACCCTTATGCTGATGCAGGATGGAAGGAAACCACTGACAAAATTAAACAATGGATAGCCCAGGATGGAATAACAACATAACAAAAATTGAATATATAAGTCTTTCAACACGGAAGAAGTGCTGCGCTTCAGGCAGGCACAATGAAAAGATTATGAAACATGCAGCTTTTAGAAAAAAATCCTCATACAGAGACAGAAAACAGAGAAAGAAGCACAGCCGTTGTAGCTTAGTTTCTAGATCACATAATCACTTTTACATATAGCCCTGTCTTTGATAACACAAGAGTTTCCTGTGTCAGAACTAGAATAGATAATAGTGAGAGCATGTATCGGACACATCTTGTATCTACGTCTATTGCAGGCAAATGAGCCAAAAGGCAAGGGGTTAGGAATGGGGGAGGAGTAAGCATGGACAAGGATACTGTGAGCAGTGGAATACCACAACGGGAGGAATGGTAATGACGGTAGTTGGAACAGTCAGCATTTCAGGGCACCTGAAAGTGAAAGTAATTTACTTACTACAATCCTAAGTGGTACTGTTTAATGAGAGGAGCCTTCCTTTGTGGTCAAACAGCATATCTTTGGGAGACTGGAGAGAGAATGCATGGGTGATATATTTCTGAACAAGGCTGGAAGGGTAATTTTGGACAGTGGAGGCTCCTGTGAAAACTGGCATGTTTGGAGAATGAATACTATTAAATACAGGTGTGATAACCATAATTCGCTAGTCCATTCAGAAGGGATTTTTTGGTATGGAATGAATGGTAGCTGGTGCTGAAGTACTAAAAGAATGTGGATAGTTTGTTCTTTCCCTTAGTCCAGATCATAAAGATGCTTAACAGTGAACCTGACGAGAGCTTTGTTTAATTGTAGCTAGAAAGGATTGTCTATATGGCCCATGAGTAGATTGTCATAGGATGGTGCCATGTGGGTGTCCATCGCTATACCACAAAGATTTGTTTGTTGTTGACCTACAAAAGAAAAGTAATTTTGGGTGAGAATCTAATGGTTATAGTGACGAAGAAAGACAATGTAGGTTTAGAGTTAGTCGGGCATTGGGGAAGCTGATGTTCATTAGTGTCAGTCATGGCCACTGGGTATGCTATGTTGTAGAAAAATATACTTGTGAATATGCAAAGAACAACTACCCTTTTACAGTTTAGGACAGAATTTAGAGTTTACCTGGTGGGCTTATTAAGGAATTTTATCATATGGCACATTCTGTTTCAATTATTCTAATCTCGTTTTACACCTTCTGATAATCTTTTAACTCGCTAACTAGTGAACTTTCAATCATTCTGCTTTCCCCCTACTTTTTACACTCTTTTACTTCCCTTATCATATTATTTTCATCATTACACTAAATAAGATAAAGGCAACTATTCACCTATAGCAGAGGAATACATGGCATACACAAATATAACAGTAAACAATACTCATATGAGATTTTGAATACACTCTATTTTTATAGAAGTATACACACAAACTCACAGACAACCATACAACCCACTTCCACAGGTTTGTATTTTTAGGTGCCTGTATAGTTGTGTGACTTAGCACTTTTCCTAGAAAAAGAGCAACAGCTCAAAATCTAGTGTGAATATTGTTTTCTGTAATGTGTTTCTGAGCACCACTCACTGAATGGCTGTAAAGGTGAGTAGTTCCTTTTATTTGACTTAATACCCAGCCAGGAATTTTCATCATTGTAATTTTATTTTGTGTTTAAAATGTGTCCAAATTTTCCTTCCTTTAAGTACGTTAGCACTACATTTTCTTTGAAGATCAAACAGTGGAAAGCTCATTTTGCAATTAGACAACAAGATGGTGATGTATCATCTCCCACCCATCGATTTTTTTTTTTTTTTTTTTTTTTTTTGGCATTAATCTTTGCATCTCAATGCATAACTGCCTCGTGTTTTCCACAGTAAATAATAGGGTCATTCCATGTCAAATCAACACAATTTTGAATGAAAATTTACCTTGACCTCTTAGATTTTTATGAAATTTAGTATACATAGTGCCCCCACATTGTCAAGAATTAAAAAAGATTTTTTTGTAAATTAAGTATTGAATATTCAAATTTTTGTTAAAAATCTCTGAAACTAGACGAGATAGAGACCTGGCAAATATGTCATTTCAAAGCTTTTCAGTTACGCTTGCATAGTATGCAACACAGCGGTGTTTATTTTATTTATTTATTTTTTTAATTTCAAATTTCTAAAAAGCCATATTTTAAAAATTTTGAAGAATGAAAAATAGAAAAACTTTCTTGCACAATATCCTAACACCACCTAAAGTTTTATTTTGGGGTCATCACATATTGCAAGTTTTTCAAGTTCCAGGTGTTGTGTAAAAAAAGATTAATATAGAAACAAATTTTCAAAAATTTATTTACTTATTTACAACATTAAATATTGTTCAAACGAGATAGAATGGCTGGCCAGTACTTACCTTTGTGTTATACCGCCGATAGTAACACAAATGAAGAAACAGAAAAAATGGGGACAAAAAGGACAAACTTTCGGAACACAGTTCCTTCATCAGGTGGGAGAGAAGGGAAGAAGAAGGATGGGAATGGAAGGGAAAGGTAATTCACGACCTAGGTCATGAAGGTGGTGTTTCGGGAGTGTGGACGTCAGAGATACTGCATGTACGTACTGAGCCAAGCCAGAGAGGATATATATAACCAAAGAGGAAAGATCATGTAGTAAAGAGAAGATTTTTACCTCTCTCTCTCTCTCTCTCTCTCTCTCTCTCTCTCTCTCTCTCTCTCTCTCTCTCTCTCTCTCTCTCTCTCTCTCTGTGTGTGTGTGTGTGTGTGTGTGTGTGTGTGTGTGTGTGTGTGTGTGTCCATCCATCTTTCCCTGTTAATGAAAAACGTTTTAGACAACCCCCCCCCCTCCTACACCCCACAGCATCATTCATTTCACTCCTCTTCTCTTTACTACTTGATATTTCCTCTTTGGTTATATATATCCTCTCTGGCTTGGCTCATGACCTAGGTCATGAATTACCTTTACCTTCCATTCCCATCCTTTCTTTCTTCCCTTCTCTCCCACCTGATGAAGGAACTGTGTTCTGAAAGCTTGTCCTTTTTGTCCCCTTTTTTCTGTTTCTTCATTTGTGTTACTATCAGCAGTACAGCACAAAGGTAAGTACTGGCCAGCCATTCTATCTCGTTTGAACAATATCTATAATCTCTGAGGAGAATTTTCATCATTAATCGAATACTACCCTCGTGGTCTACATTCTTCTTTTATTGTTTCAACTTTTTTTATCTGTTTGCTTTCATTCATAACTGTCATCTGAACTCTTTCTATCTCGCCATTATTGTCTATATTCCTTCTGCAATTTTACGCCCACATCCTCTTATTTGATCATCTACTAAATAGTCATTTTTTAAAGAAAGAGATTGTTGCAACAATCCAACATTGTGGCATTGTTTACAACTATTTATTTAAACCATAATCCCAGCGACTTTTTCGTTATGACTAATCAATAACGGCGGTTTGGTTGTTTATTACCGGTTTGACCATAAATTTTGTGGCGCTGTAAGTTTTAAGGTGCCGCCAGTGATCTTTACTGGACCCCCCCTTTTTTTTTTTTTTTGTGGTTTTAGGGCGCACAACTTCTATGGTCATTAGCGCCCAGTCAAAAACATAGATTCGCTATGGCCTCAAAAAAAAAAGGGGACTGTCAGAACATCCAGAAGAGGCTAAAACGAAAGATAAAAGACAAGTAAAAGGGTTAAATATCCTTGGATAAGTTGGCCAAGTTGATAAAACGCAAAACTCTAGCAACTGCTCGTGTGTCATCAGCTAAAATTTCCTCAAGAGTAGACGGAAAGTGAAGGGCTACACGGAGATGATTAAAATTAACGCAAGTCAGTAAAACATGTCGCACTGTCAGCAGTTCACCGCAGGAGCACAGCGGTGCAGGGTCGGCAGAGAGCAAGTGACGGTGGCTGAAACGGCAGTGACCGATCCGCAACCGGGCCAGGATGACCTCCTCCTGCCGAGAGGGGTGTGAGGAGGTCCTCCAAGCGGTCGAGATCGGTTTTACAGTTCGCAATTTGTTGTTGGACATTGAAAACCACGCACTGTGCCATTGCGACACGATACTCCGGCGGAGAGCCCGTTGAACATCGTCAGATGGGACGCAAAAGGTAGCCACGCGAGGTAAAAGAGCTGCGGCCTTGGCCGCTATGTCGGCCGTCTCATTCCCGGGCACACCTACGTGGCCAGGGACCCACAGGAAAGAAACGTGACAGCTGTCATCTGCTAGCAACTGGAGGGAGCGTTGGATCCGATACACGAGAGGATGGTGCGACAAAGGGTCCGTAAGACTCTGCAGGGCACTAAGGGAATCCGAACAGATGGCATAGAACGGTTGGCGGTGGCGGCAGGTGTACAAAACGGCCTGGTGAAGGGCAAAAAGCTCAGCCGTGAAGTTAGAGCACCGGTCAGGGAGCTTGTATTGGAAACGGTTGTCCGCGACGACGAAGGCAGATCCGACACCGGCAGTGCTCTTGGAACCATCAGTGTAAATAAATATGGCGCTATCGAACCGCGAACGGAATTCGACAAGCCTCGAGCGGTATACCAAATCCGGAGTGCTCTCCTTGGGGAGCGAACTAAGTTCGAGGTGAGTGTGAACCGGGGCCTTATGCCACGGTGGCAATGGGCTTTCGCTCAACCGAAAGGTGGAAGGAAGGGTAAAATCGAGCCGCTGTATTAGGCGGCGAAACCTAACTCCAGGTGGAAGCAAGGCAATCGCAGACATCTGATATTGGCGATCGAGTGAGTCGTCAAAAAATAATCGGTAAGATGGATGGTTGGGCATCGACCGCAGGCGGCATGCGTACCGAGACAAAAGTATGTCACGCCGAGTGGTCAAGGGTAATACAGCAGCCTCGGCATACAGACTTTCAACAGGGCTGGTATAAAATGCACCGGTCGCCAGACGTAATCCCCGATGGTGGATAGAGTTGAGACGGCGGAGAATCGACGGCTGTGCAGAAGAGTATACAAGGCTTCCGTAGTCGAGCTTCGACTGAACAATGGCCTGGTAAAGGTGAAGCAGGACGGTACGGTCCGCTCCCCATGACGTGCCACTGAGGACACGAAGGACGTTAAGGGATCGGGCACAACGGGCAGCCAGGTAGGACACGTGCGTGGACCAGCAAAGTTTACGATCCAACATGAGTCCCAAGAATTTCGTAGTCTCCACGAAAGGGAGAGCAACAGGGCCGAGATGTAGAGAGGGTGGAAGAAATTCCTTGTATCTCCAGAAGTTTATACACACAGTTTTCTCAGTGGAGAATCGGAAGCCGTTTGCGATGCTCCAGGAATATAGACGGTCAAGACAGCGTTGAAGAGAACGCTCCAAGAGGCACGTCCGCTGGGCACTACAATAAATTGTGAAATCGTCAACAAAAAGAGATCCGGAGACGTCGGCTGAAAGGCAATCCACGATCGGATTGATTGCAATGGCAAAGAGCGCCACACTCAAGACGGAGCCCTGTGGTACCCCATTCTCCTGGCAATAGGTATCTGACAAAACAGAACCCACCCGTACCCGGAACTTGCGATCCGCCAAAAACTCTTGAATAAAAAGAGGAAGGCGGCCCCGAAGGCCCCATCTGTGCAATGTGCGGAGAATGCCCGCTCTACAACAGGTATCGTATGCCTTCTCCAAGTCGAAGAACACTGCTACTGTTTGACGCTTCCTTAGAAAGTTGTTCATAATGAAGGTCGACAACGTAACGAGGTGATCAGCAGCAGAGCGGTGTCGACGAAAACCGCATTGGATATTAGCCAGGAGGCGGCGAGATTTGAGGAGCCAGACCAACCGAGCATTAACCATGCGTTCCATCACCTTACAGACACAGCTCGTCAGTGAAATAGGACGATAGCTGGAAGGAAGATGTTTGTCCTTCCCTGGTTTGGGGATGGGGACAACAATGGCTTCACGCCAACTTGTGGGAACATGATCTTCAGTCCATATGCGATTGTAGGTACTGAGAAGAAAGCACTTGCCCGCAGGAGAGAGGTTCTTCAGCATTTCAATGTGAATGGAATCGGGCCCGGGAGCAGAAGATCGGGACAGGGCGAGAGCACGGTCTAGCTCCTGCATGGTGAAGGCGACGTTATAATTTTCACGATTAGAAGAGTGGAAAGAAGGCGGCCGGGCCTCCTCTACCTGTTTGCGAGGGAGAAAGGCAGGGTGGTAATGGGCAGAGCCCGAAACCTGCGCAAAGAAACGGCCCAATGCGTTGGAAACGTCAGAGGGGTCCACGAGGACTGCGTTCTCGACGGTCAGGCCAGGAATCGGGGAGTGGACCTTGATGCCGGATAGACGGCGTAGGCCACGCCAAACAAACGTGGAGGGAGTAAAACGGTTAAAAGAACTAGTAAAAGCAGTCCAGCAAGCTTTCTTGCTGTCGTTCATGATACGACGACATTGAGCTCTCATACGTTTATAATGTATGCAATTCTCCAAGGTCGGGTGGCGGCGGAAGGTGCGTAAAGCACGGCGCTGGGCTCTAAGCGCGTCGCGGCAGGCTGCAGTCCACCAAGGGACCTGGACACGACGTGGAGAAGAGGAAGTACGAGGTATGGAACGTTCGGCAGCTGTGAGAATAACCTCTGTGAGGTAGTCGACCTGACTGTCGCAGGTGGGAAAATCCCGATCGTGAAAAACAGCCATGGTAGAATAAAGCCCCCAGTCGGCTTTAGAAATGTTCCAACTGGTGGGACGAGGAGATGGGGAATGATGTAGAATGTGGATGATACAGGGGAAATGGTCACTCGAGTATGTGTCAGAAAGTGCATACCACTCAAACCGACCGGCAAGCTGAGGAGTGCATATTGCGAGGTCTATATGGGAGTAAGTGTGTGTTGTGTCAGAAAGGAAGGTCGGTGCACCGGTGTTGATGCAGACAAGATCGAGGTGTTGGAGAAGGTCCACCAAAAGGGAGCCTCTCGGACAAGGTGCCGGAGAGCACCATAAGGGGTGGTGGGCATTAAAGTCGCCTATCAACACGAAGGGTGAAGGGAGCTGATCAACAAGGTGTAGCACATCTGCCCTAATAAGGGCAGATGACGATGGCGAATAAATATTACAGAGGGAAAAGGTAAATGTGGATAGGGTGATGCGGACGGCAACTGCCTGCAGGTGAGTATGCAATGAAATGGGATGGTAATAGACTTCGTCTCGAAGGAGCATCAGAACCCCTCCATGGGCTGGGATACCTTCCATGGGTGGCAAGTCGAACCGCACAGAGGTGTAGTGTGGAAAGTCTGCACGATCACGCAGACGCATCTTAGTTTCCTGGAGGCAGACGAGAAGTGGGCAGTGCAATCGAAGGAGTAGTTTTAACTCCTCCCGATTAGAACGAATGCCGCGAATATTCCATTGAAGGAGCGCCATGATAAAAATGAGAGAAGAAATAAGGATAAAAACCAACTAGCAAGCGGGGTCACCTCGACGGCCGCTGAGGATCCGATTTCGAGGGAGCACTGCTATCGCTGTCTAGGGGCAAAGGGTCGTGGTCCATAGGTTCGACCGACGCGCCTGCCACCTCCCTGAGTTGATCAGGAGGGGCAGTTTCCACCGCCGGTAGGGGGCCGGGTGCCCGGCAGACGGAGCGACCCGGTGAAAAAGAAGACGGCCGAGGCCGGCAACTGTTGGACGGCGTGACGGATGGGTCACGCCTCGGTGGGGAAGGAGAGTAACTCTTTTTCTTGTCAGCTCTTCTGGAAGAGTGATGGCGGGAAGAGGCAGTTGACGGTTGGGAAGCCTGAGAATGCAGAAAATCCTCACGGACGGGTTCCTTTTTCAAGGTCCGGGCATCTTGTTTAGGTGCTCGCGGTTTACTAGAGTTTGACGAAGACTGTACCCTAGAAGCAGCAGGAGGAAGCGGGGACGTGGAACGGGCAATCTTCGGGCTGGCGGATCGCACAACTGTGTCAGCGAAAGTGAAGTCACATGTCTGGGTACTGGAGTCCTTGGTAGGTCGAGTTGAGGTGAGTACCTTACTGTATGTACCCGCTGGGAGGACAGTGGGCTTTCGACTCGCCAACAACTTACGAGCGGCAGATGTCGATACCTTCTCCGTAACCCGAATTTGCTGGATTACCTTCTCATCCTTGCATACAGGGCAGTCGCGAGAGGAAGCCGCATGGTCACCGTTGCAGTTTAGGCAGTGAGGGGACGGAGGTGGGCAATCCCCCTCATGGGCGTCCCTACCACAAGTGACACACTTTGCTGCATTTGGGCAATGTTCACGGGTATGGTTGTACCTGTGGCACTGAAAACAGCGCGTTGGGTTAGGTACATAAGGGCGGATGGAGATGACTTCATACCCTGCTTTGACCTTCGACGGGAGGTCAACTCTGTCGAACGTCAAAAACACAGTACGAGTCGGTGTCAGCTGGTTATCGACCTTTTTTATTACCCTATGGACGGCTGTCACACCCTGGTCGGACATATAGAATTGGATATCTTCATCAGACAACCCGTCAAGGGATCTCGTGAAGACTACCCCCCGTGACGAGTTGAGTGTGCGGTGCGCTTCTACCTTAACTGGAAAAGTGTGCAACAATGTAGTACGTATCAGTTTTTTGGCTTGGAAGGCACTTTCCACTTCCAGCAACAATGTGCCATTGCGCTGACGTGAACAGGTTTTAACAGGGCCAGCAATTGCATCGACACCTTTCTGTATAACGAAAGGATTGACAGAATTGAAATCCTTTCCGTCGGTGCGAGAGACAACCAGAAATTTAGGTACATTAGGCAGAGTCTTTTTAGGCTGAGGCGAGTCTAACTTACGTTTATGGGTCAATGTCACGAAAGAAGATAAGGAAGTCATCGCGGAAGTGTCCCCCGTGATTACCGGCGTCTCCGATGGCGCGCTCCTTCCTAGTGGGGGCCCTCTCCGAGGGCTTACCCGCCTTAGGTGATTGTTCACACCTCAGGTCACACCTCCCGAGAACTGACGGAGGGACCAATCGGCACGTTCGGAAGGTACCAGCTCGGGTAATCACCCCTCCCTGGGCCTGGCCTTTACCAGGGGGTACGTACGTGCCTTACTTGTCTACCCGGGGCGGGGAATTACGCGTTACCCCGTCACCTGCTAAGCACGATAATGCGTGGGTCGGCCTTCAGACACGCACAGGGAGGAAAGAAGAAGAGGGTAGGAAAGGAAGAGAAAGAAGGAAAGAAGTGTCTCAAACGCCGAGGCGGAGACTAATGAGGAGAAGAAGGCTAGGAGAGTACAAGGAGAGAAAGACAGAAAACGAAGGGTAAGAAAGGAAGGAACGAAGGAAGAAAAACCACAACAAGAACCACCGTATCTCACGAAATATGCCCGTCTCCGGGCGAAGGCATAAACCGGGAGGGAAAGTGAAGCAGCCTGGGGCAGAAGAAAGGCTGCTCCGGCTCGGGGCCCCGTGCGCGCCACACACGTACCCACAAAAGAACTGTGGGCCCCCTGGGGGGTTTACTGGACCGTAATTACCTTTTATGTGCAGCTAGCGATCATTTATCTGCCACCAAAAACCCTTTTTTCGGCCCTCTACGATCATTTTTCACCGGCACTTGATAATTACATTTTCGTAGAAATTTCTTTCATTGATACTTTTATAAATTCGAATTTTATTTTATTATTATTATATATATTTTTAATACATTTTCGATAAATTTTCACTCTTTCATCCAAACTAAATTCAATTTAAATTTTCTTACGATCTGCCCCTCCTCACACACGAGGACCCAACCACCACCCCTTTGTGTGTGCTTCTGTGTGTATGTGTATAATTTATTTATTATTATTTTTTCAAACCAATTATCCACCATGTATCCCAACCCCATACCACAGCACCTTCAGTCATTCCGCAAACATGAATTTGCTATAGCCAAACTGCAAACCCACATTCTTGTCCTCCAGTCCTGTTTGTCATTTGGAACAATCCCCAAAGGACTCACTTTAAAAGTTCCCATCTCTGGGTGTAATCCTTGTTTCCATCACTCCCTCCTACAGTTTCAAACTCAGTAGTCCTTAGCTCTCACTCATCTTATCCTCCAACAGTCCAACAGTATGTTACCTCATGTAACCACCACTCCCAACAACTCCTCTCTCTCTCTAAAATACTTCTCCTTTTAGCACCTGGCTCAAATAACACACTTGGATCCATAATACAACAAGCCAACTGTAAACTTGAACTGTATGCCACACAACACCTTAGAAAACTATCCAACCTACTGGTCCATCATCTCAGAAGTGGTATCCCTCTTCCCATAATCCACAACCACCAACCACAACACCACCCTCAAAACCCCCCCACTCATTGGCAACAAACCAAGCCTGGCTTCCCTACTGAATCTTCCAATCCCAGCACACACCCCTCCCAGATCCTATCACAACCCTCACCACATGGAGACACCACCCAATTCCAATTCAGTCCTTAACCTCTCATCCAAATCCAATCTCCATTCCAGAAATATCTGTCCTGTCTAAAGGCTTAACCTTCTGTCCTACACCTAAATTTAATCACACCACCCTGGTCAAGGATCTCCTCTCATTCACCCGTAACCTCAACTGGAAATACCACTTCAGCACCCAGTCACAACCCCCGGGCAGCAGAGCCGCTGTTGAACCCTGTCTTGAACAATTCCGACCTCCCGTCACGGAAATGTTGCACGAATTGGGGTGGAAATCATTAAAAGAAAGACGTTATTCATTGCGGCGTGATCTGTTTGCGAAGTTTCAATCACTGACTTTTAGTTCTGAATGTGAAAATATTTTGCTAGCACCCACCTACTTAGCGAGACATGACCATCCCAATAAAATAAGAGAAATCAGATCGAAAACGGAACGATTTAGGTGTTCTTTCTTCCCACGCGCTATTAGATAATGGAACAGTAGAGAAAAGTTATAAAAGTGTTTAATGAACCCTCTGCCAGGCACTTGAATGTGATTTGCAGAGTATCTATGTAGATGTAGATGTATCCGATTCACAGCAGGGCCACATGCGAGACAACACACGTCATATATCAGCTGACATGTGTCCACTGTTCAGCCTTTTATGTTGGAATGACTACTAACAAATTGGCTGAGCGAATGAATGGGCACAGACGGACTGTTCACCTGGGGGACATCGAATATCCGGTGGCAGAACATGCCCTCCAGCATAACTCCAGGAACCTGGTCACGTGTTACACCACACGTGCCATTTGGATACTACCAACAAACACCAGTCCCTCAGAGCTATGGAGGTGGGAACTTGCCCTCCATCATATCCTCTCCTCCTGCCACCCCCAGGCTTAAATCTACGCTAACCCCTCCCCTTCCTCCATCCTCAGCTCACCTATTCATATCCCTTCCTTACCTCTCTCTCTCTCTCTCTCTCTCTCTCTCTCTCTCTCTCTGTCTCTCTCTCTCTCTCTCTCTCTCTCAGGGTGGCCACCAAATCTTAATTTTCGAATTCAAGGTTTTTTTCCAGGTTTTCACGAAACTTAATTTTGCTCAAAGGGGTTGGGAAACAACTACGCCGGAAAAAGCTAGTTACATATTTTTAATATTTTTAAAACACATGTCATCCAAGTTGAACCATGTCATCATGTAATATACACCAAGCAGTGGTGAATCCAGGATTTGTGTTGGGTAGGTGGGGGGGGGGGGGGGGGGGAGGAACAGAGCTCATAAAAATTGTGGCATTTTACCCCAAACTGATCTAAAAAGAACCAGCTCATGTTATGTTTTCCTCATGGTTTTGGGGGATCTCCAGCCCCATAGACCCCCCTCCCCCACCACAAATTCGACATTGACACAATGTAGATTACAGGGTGTACATTTTAAGTTAAACCAGAATAAAAAAAAATAAAAATAAAGTATATACTCAACAATGGATGGTTTTCTCCATTATGAACGGACAGCAGAGGCTTAGGAAATGATACTAAACTTGAACTGTCTCCACCGTTTGGGAGCGGTGTGGGTCTAGTGTAAAATTTTAAATGGAAACTCCCATTTTTATTGCAGATTCAGATTCTACAGACCAAATCATGTTTAGTTTGGTTGATTTTTTTTTTTCTCCAATTGGCAACATGTTGCACTGTAATGGTAAGAGTTATTTGCCATACTGCTGAAGAAATGTACCACCCAGGAAGGAAAATATTGATGATGCTTCAGAATCCAACTAAATGGTACTAGATGTACATTTCTTCCCGGCTAGTTCAGTTAAGTGTTTTTTCGGCACTTCATAACTGGTATTCAGACAAGGGCAATCTGGACTAAGGTTTTGGAAGACTGCCGTGTCCACTGCAGGGAGAGGGAGGGATCACTTTTGGTATCATTTGGTAGTGTTCTGAAGCATCATGAATATGTTTTACATTTATTTTATTTCATGTTTAGTAGTTTTCTTCACCAGTATGGCAAGTATCTCTTACTATTAGAGCGCCAACTGTCGTAAAAAAAAAAAAAAAAAAAAAAAAAAAAAAAAAAAAAAAAACGAACCAACAAAAAACAAAAAATTATCAACCAGACCATACATGACTTGGGCCTTACAATCCGAATCTGCAATAAATAATTGGGGTTCCCATTTAAAATTTTACACTTGACACTCCCCCGTTAAGTAAATTAATTATCCTCATAATTGTTACCGCGACTTCTCATTGGCGCTAGTCGCGCCCGCATGAAAAACAGTTTGGACATCAACAATACGTACATGATGCCTGTGTTTACTATTTATATATTAGCATTAAGACTCCTATAAACCCTAAACCCTATAAACCCTGTATCGTGACAATACGAAACGAGCTGCCCTTCTTTGGACTCTTTCGCTGTCCTCCGTCAAACCCACCTGATAAGGATCCCACACTGGGCTGCAATATTCCAAAAATGTACGTAAACGCATAGTGTATACAGTTTCTTTTGTAGTTCTGTTGTATGTTTTAAAGGTTCTGCCAATAAAACGCAGTCTCTGGTTCGCCGTTCCCACGACATTATCTATGTGTTCTATCCAGTCTGAAGTAATAGTAATTCCTAGGTATTTAGTGGAGTTTACTGCCTTCACTTTTGATTGATTTATCTTGTAAACAAAGTTTAACGGATTTCTTTTCGTACTCATGAGGACGACTTCACAGTTCTCATTATTTAGCGTCAATTACCAATTTTTACACCATACTGATATCTTATTCAGACCGCTCTGCATTTGGTTTTGATCTTCAGATCATTTTACTAGACGGTAAATGACGGAGTCATCTGCAAACAACCCAAGAGCTACTTAGATTTTCTCCCAAATCGTTTATGTAAATAAGGAACAGTAGAGGACCAATAACACTTACCCTATGGAACGCCCGATATCACATCTGTTTTAGTCGATGCCTTACCATTGATTACTACGAACTGTGTCCTCTCTGACAGGAAATCCCCTATCCAGTCGCGAATTTGGGGCGATATACCATAACCACGCAATTTAATTAAAAACCGTTTGTGAGGTACGGTGTCAAAAGCATTCTGGATATCAAGAAATACGGAATCGATGTGCGAACCCTTGTCGATAGCACCCATCACTTCGTGTGAATAAAGAGCTAGTTGTGTTCCGCATGAACTATATTTTCTAAATCGGTGTTGACCTTGGGTCAATACAACGTTCTGTTCGAGATAATTCATAATATTTTGAATACAGGATATGTTCCAAAGCCCTGCTGCAAATTGACGTCAATGAAATAGGCCTGTAGTTTGGTGGGTTAATCCTACTACCTTTCTTGAATATAGGTGTGACCTGTGCAACTTTCTAATCTTTTGGTAATGATCCTTCTATGAGAGAGCGGTTATATATGGCTGTTAAGTATGGAGCTAGCACTTCAGCATTTAGTATTAGAGCTAAGCACAGGTTGTTACTGCATAACGTCCATACTTGAACATAGTGGTACTAACTTCTTAACCCATTAAATTCAATAGTTGCAAACTACAAAAGTGTTTTGTTTCTATGTAATATTCAATTTCAGTTTTTCAGTTATATCAAAAGGACATTGCATATATCTCAATGCAGAGTGCTTTATTATGTGAGGAAATGAGAACAAGTCAGTTCATTAGGTAGTGAAGAATTTCTTGGTATCTGTCATTTTCTAGTATTCTCGCATAAAATCCACATTAGATTTCATAATTTTCGTTCTATTACTGCAAGGGAATGTAACTCCTATTAATTTTTGCAAGCTGAGTAGTAGGTCTGAAACTCGTCGGACAACAAGCAAAGAAATAAACGTTTGTGACTGATGAAGGAATACCTGAACACTGATTAATAAATCCCTAACTTTACTCCTTTTCGTTAAAAAAAAAATTACGTATCCTTGAATAAAGCGACAGTTATTAAAGTTTTGCATAGTAACCATATGGCAAAACACGCACCTCTTTGCATGTTATCATTTGCCAGAATATCATTTTTATACCTTTAACCGTGTATGAGACGCACTGATATTTCATGCTGGCCCTATCACCATCGGAAATGAGTTCGCTACATAAAATGAATTTTAGCAATTTGAGTGAAAGGTAAAGATCTCCTGCTAAGTTTAAAATAAATTTCAATATGTCAGGAAAATTTCATCCGCAGCAACATATGGTGTAACATGCGCTGTCTCTTATTTCAAAGCCAATATCTTACTAACTATGGCTATTCATGAAATTATGCAGATTTCGTCAAAATGCTGACATATAGAGATTTAAGTAGCGAAAAAATTAAATTTTTCTACCAGTTAGTTTAGACGAAATCGTTTGTGAAAGATAGCAGGCCGTGCGTCTTTCTGCTGTTGGTGCAGCGCAGTTCCAACCATGTTGGGGAAGACATGGCGGACGATTCAGCGTGGGTATTTAGGAGCTCTAATTACCAATGTGACGTCAGTCAAAGCAATTGTCTATAATTATTACGAACAAACATAAACGCCGACTTTTGAAAATCTTGGGGTACGCTCAGTGGCGAATCCGTGTATTTCTAAATAAATAAATACAAAACAAAGCCAAAAACGTATACAAAACGTACACGCTATCGATTCCATATCACCGTCACCATCACGATTATAAGTCGAAGTCCTTTTGTATTTCACTATATACTTATCCATTTTAACGATTTCCACACGCAAGACATTAACCCTTTTAAACCCAAATTTTATTGATTATTTTTAGTTTTTGGAGAGAAATTTGGGATGACTACAGATGGCATCATTGTGCAGGATATGTTTCCTTTACCATAACTAATAACATTTTCAAACTGTTGACTACTAATTTAGATATTGGACAATTATTTAGTAATAAAGTTTTTAAATTATTTTGTTTCCTTTACCTTGATAAAATTATTTGGAAGTATTGTTGCATTTACTCAAACTTAGACATCAAGTAACGACATATATTTTGACAATGCATTGTAGCCTAATGTTATTTGTTTCCTCGGGGTAATGATAGACAATCTGGTCACAATGAATAATTGGAAGCCCAGCAATGCTATTTACAATCTTTGAACAAATGGTTGTGCCTAGAGGGACAGATAAAGATGATGGGAGGGAAAGGGTTAAGACGTAATTCCTTGCACAGGTGACACAGGTCAAAAAGAGCAGGTAACTAAGGTCCAACAACTACGTTCAATTGTTGACAAATTCTTGAAGCCTGAAAATTCAAATTTAGAAAAAAAAAAAAAAAAAAAAAAACTATCAGTAGCTGTTGCGTTTCGAGAATTTTGTAGGGCTGCCAATTAAAACACAAAAACCTTCACAAGTTGTTATGAGGACTGTCTGTTTACAGATTGTTTTAGCTAGAAGGGATAGGGCAGTCTTCGCAGCAAGTATGTCGGCTCGCAGGTAACATATGTGGTTGTCTAAAGGTTATCTCAAAAGATGCCGGGAATTAAATTCGTAGTGTAAACATTTTCAATGTATTGTACCAAACACACTTCATTTCTAGTTATTTAATACAATTAAAAGTTGCCGCCTTCAGTTTACAATATTGACTTAACAAGCGGAATTCCATTAACATTCGGACTATTTAGAAAACGGTCACTTCACTCACATATGAACGTGGATTTTAATGGCTACGAATTCAATTACCTGTTTAAAATAATCTTTGTAGAGCGGTGTCTTACAAAAGCTAGCCGGCCATCAATGGGATGATAGAGTAAATTTTAATTGCAGTCAAGAAATATAACGTAAAGAAAAAATGATACCAACATTTTCAGTGGGGTACGCCTAGCATACCCACTCAAATTTTGGGATATGCATTTTTTTTTTGTGGTTTTAGGGCGCACAACTTCTACGGTCATTAGCGCTCAGACAAGAACTTAGATTCACTAGATCTCAAAAAAATTTTTGGTGACTGTTAGAAAATCAAGAAGAGGCTAAAAACGAAAGATAAAAGACAAGTAAAAGGGTTAAATATCCTTGGATAAGTTGTCCAAGTTGATAAAACGCAAAACTCGAGCAGCTGCTCGTGTGTCATCAGCTAAAATTTCCTCCAGAGTAGACGGCAAGTGAAGGGCTACACGGAGATGATTAAAATTAACACAAGTCAGTAAAACATGTCGCACAGTCAGCAGTTCACCGCAGCAGCACAGCGGTGCAGGGTCGGCAGAGAGCAAGTGACGGTGGCTGAAACGGCAGTGACCGATCCGCAACCGGGCCAGGATGACCTCCTCTCGCGGAGAGGGGCGTGAGGAGGTCCTCCAAGCGGTCGGGATCGGTTTTACAGTTCTCAATTTATTGTTGTACATTGAAAACCACGCACTGTGCCATTGCGACACGATACTCCGGCGAAGAGCCCATTGAACATCGTCCGATGGGACGCAAAAGGTAGCCATGCGAGGCAAAAGAGCTGCTGCCTTGGCTGCTATGTCGGCGGTCTCATTCCCGGGCACCCCCACGTGGCCAGGGACCCACAGGAAAGAAACGTGACAGCTGTCAGCTAACAACTGGAGGGAGCGTTGGATCCGATACACGAGAGGATGGTGCGACAAAGGGTCCTTAAGGCTCTGCAGGGCACTAAGGGAGTCAGAACATATGGCATAGAAAGGTTGGCGGTGGCGGCAGGTGTACAAAACGGCCTGGTGGAGGGCAAAAAGCTCAGCAGTGAAACTCGAACACCGGTCAGGGAGCTTGTATTGAAGCCGGTTGTCCCCGACGACGAAGGCAGATCCGACACCGGCAGTGCTCTTGGAACCATCAGTGTAAATAAATATGGCATTATCGAACCTCGAACGGAGATCGACAAGCCTCGAGCGGTATACCAAATCGGAAGTGCTCTCCTTGGGGAACGAACTAAGTTCGAGGTGAGTGTGAACCTGGGCCTGATGCCACAGTGGCAATGGGCTTTCGCTCAACCGAAAGGTGGAAGGAAGGGTAAAATCGAGCCGCTGTAGTAGGCGGCGAAACCGAACTCCAGGTGGAAGCAAGGCAATCGCAGACAACTGATATTGGCGATCGAGTGAGTCGTCAAAAAATAATCGGTAAGATGGATGGTTGGGCATCGACCGCAGGCGGCATGCGTACCGACACAAGAGTATGTCACGCCGAGTGGTCAAGGGTAGTACAGCAGCCTTGGCATACAGACTTTCAACAGGGCTAGTATAAAATGCACCGGTCACAAGACGTAATCCCCGATGGTGGATAGAGTTGAGACGGCGGAGAATCGACGGCTGTGCAGAAGAGTATACAAGGCTTCCGTAGTCAAGCTTCGACTGAACAATGGCCTGGTAAAGGTGAAGCAGGATGGTACGATCCGCTCCCCATGACGTGCCACTGAGGACACGAAGAACGTTAAGGGATCGGGCACAACGGGCAGCCAGGTAGGACACGTGTGTGGACCAGCAAAGTTTACGATCCAACATGAGTCCCAAGAATTTCGTAGTCTCCACAAAAGGGAGAGCAACAGGGCCGAGATGTAGAGAAGGTGGAAGAAATTCCTTGTATCTCCAGAAGTTTATACACACAGTTTTCTCAGTGGAGAATCGGAAGCCGTTTGCGATGCTCCAGGAATATAGACGGTCAAGACAGCGTTGAAGAGAACGCTCCAAGAGACACGTCCGCTGGGCGCTGCAATAAATTGCGAAATCGTCAACAAAAAGAGATCCGGAGACGTCGGCTGAAAGGCGATCTACGATCGGATTGATTGCAATGGCAAAGAGCGCCACACTCAAGACGGAGCCCTGTGGTACCCCATTCTCCTGGCAAAAGGTATCCGACAAAACAGAGCCCACCTGTACCCGGAAATTGCAATCTGCCAAAAACGCTTGAATGAAAAGAGAAAGGCGGCCCCGAAGGCCCCATGTGTGCAATGTGCGGAGAATGCCCGCTCTCCAACAGGTATGGTGTGCCTTCTCCAAGTCGAAGAACATTGCAACTGTTTGACGCTTCTTTAGAAAGTTGTTCATAATGAAGGTCGAAAACGTAACGAGGTGATCAGCAGCAGAGAGGTGCCGACGAAAACCGCATTGGATATTAGTCAGGAGGCGGCGAGATTCGAGGAGCCAGACCAACCGAGCGTTAACCATGCATTCCATCACCTTACAGACGCAGCTCGTCAGAGAAATGGGGCGATAACTGGAAGGAAGGTGTTTGTCCTTCCCTGGTTTGGGGATGGGGACAACAATGGCTTCACGCCAACTTGTGGGAACATGACCTTCAGTCCATATGCGATGGTAGGTACTAAGAAGAAAGCACTTGCCCACAGGAGAGAGGTTCTTCAGCATCTCAATATGAATGGAATCGGGCCCGGGAGCAGAAGATCGGGACAGGGCGAGAGCACGGTCTAGCTCCTGCATGGTGAAGGCGACGTTGTAATTTTCACGATTAAAAGAGTGGAAAGAAGGCGACCGTGCCTCCTCTACCTGTTTGCGAGGGAGAAAGGCAGGGTGGTAATGGGCAGAGCTCGAAACCTGCGCAAAGAAACGGCCCAATGCGTTTGAAACATCAGCGGGGTCCACGAGGACGGCGTTCTCCACGTGCAGGCCAGGAATCGGGGAGTGGACCTTGATGCCAGATAAACTGCGTAGTCCACTCCAGACAACTGTGGAGGGAGTAAAACAGTTAAAAGAACTAGCAAAAGCAGTCCAGCAAGCTTTCTTGCTGTCGTTTATGATACGACGGCACTGCGCTCTCATACGTTTATAATGGATGCAATTCTCCGAGGTTGGGTGGCGGCGGAAGGTGCGTAAAGCACGGCGCCGGGCTCTATGCACGTCGCGGCAGGCTGCAGTCCACCAAGGGACCTGGACACGACGTGGAGAAGAGGATGTACGAGGTATGGAACGTTCAGCAGCGGTGAGAATAACCTCTGTGAGGTAGTCGACCTGTCACAGTTGGGAAAATTCTGATCGTGAAAAACAGCCACGGAAGAATAAAGCCCCCAGTTGGCTTTGGAAATGTTCCAACTGGTGGGGCGAGGAGATGGGGAATGATGCAGGAAGTGGGTGATACAAGGGAAATGGTCACTTGAGTACGTGTCAGAAAGTGCATACCACTCAAACCGACCAGCAAGCTGAGGAGTGCATATTGCGAGGTCTATATGGGAATAAGTGTGTGTTGTGTCGGAAAGGAAGGTCGGTGCACCGGTGTTGAGGCAGATAAGATCGAGGTGTTGGAGAAGGTCCACCAAAAGGGAGCCTCTCGGACAAGGTGCCGGAGAGCCCCATAGGGGGTGGTGGGCATTAAAGTCGTCTACCAACACAAAAGGTGAAGGGAGCTGGTCAACAAGGTGTAGCACATCTGCCCTAGTAAGGGCAGATGACGATGGCGAATAGATATTACAGAGGGAGAAGGTAAATGTGGATAAAGTGATGCGGACGGCAACTGCCTGTAGGTGAGTATGCAAGGAAATGGGATGGAAATAGACATCATCTCGAAGGAGCATCAGAACCCCTCCATGGGCTGGGACACCTTCCACGGGTGACAGGTCGAACCGCACAGAGGTGTAGTGTGGAAAGTCTACACGATCACGTGGACGCAACTTACTTTCTTGTAGACAGACTAGAAGCGGGCAGTGCAACCGAAGGAGTAGTTTTAACTCCTCCCGATTGGAACGAATGCCGCGAATATTACATTGAAGGAGCGCCATGATAAAAATGAGAGAAGAAATAAGGATAAAAACCAACTAGCAAGCGGGGTCACCTCGACGGCCGCTGAGGACCGGATTTCGAGGGAGCACTGCTATCGCTGTCTAGGGGCAAAGGGTCGTGGTCCATAGGTTCGACCGACGCGCCTGCCACCTCCCTGAGTTGATCAGGAGGGGCAGTTTCCACCGCCGGTAGGGGGCCGGGTGCCCGGCAGATGGAGCGACCCGGTGAAACAGAAGACGGCCGAGGCCGGCAACTGTTGGACGGCGTGACGGATGGGTCACGCCTCGGCGGGGAAGGTGAGGAAGTCTTTTTCTTGTCAGCTCTTCTGGAAGAGTGACGGCGGGAAGAGGCAGTTGACGGTTGGGAAGCCTGAAAACGCAGAAAATCCTCACGGACGGGTTCCTTTTTCAAGGTCTGGGCAACTTGTTTAGGTGCCCGCGGTTTACTAGAGGTTGACGAAGACTGTACCTTAGAAGCAGCAGGAGGAAGCGGGGACGTGGAACGGGCAATCTTCGGACTGGCGGATCGCACAACTGTGTCAGCGAAAGTGAAATCACAAGTCTGGGTACTGGAATCCTTAGTAGGTCGAGTTGAGGTGAGGACCTTACTGTATGTACCCGATGGGAGGACAGTGGGCTTTCGACTCGCCAACAACTTTCGAGCGGCAGATGTTGATACCTTCTCCGTAACCCGAATTTGCTGGATTACCTTCTCATCCTTGTATACAGGGCAGTCGCGAGAGGAAGCCGCATGGTCACCGTTGCAATTTAAGCAGTGAGGGGACGGAGGTGGGCAATCCCCCACATGGGCGTCCCTACCACAAGTGACACATTTTGCTGCATTTGGGCAATGCTCACGGGTATGGTTGCACCTGTGGCACTGAAAACAGCGCGTTGGGTTAGGTACATAAGGGCGGACGGAGATGACTTCATACCCTGCTTTGACCTTCGACGGGAGGTCAACTCTGTCGAACGTCAAAAACACAGTACGAGTCGGTGTCAGCTGGTTATCGACCTTTTTTATTACCCTATGGACGGCTGTCACACCCTGGTCGGACATATAGGATTGGATATCTTCATCAGACAACCCGTCAAGGGATCTCGTGAAGACTACCCCCCGTGACGAGTTGAGTGTGCGATGTGCTTCCACCTTGACAGGAAACGTGTGTAATAGTGTAGTCCGGATTAGTTTCTGAGCTTGGTAGGCACTGTCCACTTCCAGCAACAATGTGCCATTGCGCTGACGTGAACAGGTTTTAACAGGGCCAGCAATTGCATCTACACCTTTCTGTATAACGAAAGGATTGACAGAATTGAAATCTTTTCCGTCGGTGCGAGAGACAACAAGAAATTTCGGTACATTAGGCAGGGTCTTTTTTTGCTGAGGCGAGTCTAACTTACGTTTCTGGGTCAACGTCACTAAAGAAGAGAAGGAAGTCATCGCGGAAGTGTCCCCCGTGATTACCGGCGTCTCCGATGGCGCGCTCCTTCCTAGTGGGGCCCTCTCCGAGGGCTTACCCGCCTTAGGTGATTGGTCACACCTCAGGTCACACCTCCCGAGAACTGACGAAGGGACCAATCGGCACGTTCAGAAGGTACCAGCTCGGGTAATCACCACTTCCTGGGCCAGGCCTTTACCAGGGGGTACGTACGTGCCCTACTTGTCTATCTGGGGCGGGGAATTACGCGTTACTCCGTCACCTGCTACGCATGATAATGCATGGGTCGGCCTTCAGACACGGACAGGGAGAAAAGAAGAAGAATAGAGGAAGTGAAGAGAAAGAAGGAAAGAAGTGTCTCAAACGCCGAGGCGGAGACTAATGAGGAGGAGAAGAAGGCTAGGTGAGTACAAGGAGAGAAAGACAGAAACAAAGGGTAAGAAAGGAAGGAACGAAGGAAGAAAAACGACGACAAGAACCACCGTAGCTCACGAAATATGCCCGTCTCTGGGCGAAGGCATAAACCGGGAGGGAAAGTGAAGCAGCCTGGGGCAGAAGAAAGGCTGCTCCGGCTCGGGGTCCCGTGCACGCCACACACGTACCCACAAAAGAACTGTGGGCCCCCTGGGGGGACAACACTTCGAGATAAATACAGAAATAGATAACGGGATACGTAACCTATAATTATAAAACTTTTTAAACTGACCAGAAATATATTTGAAAATGTTTTTGTACACTAAAATAAAGCAATGAATATTATTTAACCCGCGGGTACTAGCGATCTGAGCATTTAGGTCACCGTAATTTTAAAACGACTGGCATTTTGTTACTTTCAAATATTAAACTTTGAGGTTTTATCTTACTAAAACTACAGGGATTACTTACACTTATTAAGTACATTTCTAACTGGTCGTGTAATCTGAGTAACATGCTATACAAGGAAACGATCATTTAACTCTTAAAGTCGCGAGATCTCATGGGTTAATAATCCCGGTTTCTGGTTGAAATTCAAGGTTTTTTCCCGGTTTCAAGGTTTGGTGGCCACCCTGTCTCTCTCTCTCTCTCTCTCTCTCTCTCTCTCTCTCTCTCTCCCCGTGTGTGTGTGTGTGTGTGTGTGTGTGTGTGTGTGTGTGTGTGTGTCCGTCTATCTTTCCCTGTTAATGAAAAACGTTTTACACAACCCCCCCCCACCCCTCCTACACCCCTCAGCATCATTCAGTTTACCCATCTTCTCTTCTCTTCTCTTTACTACTTGATATTTCCTCTTTGGTTATATATATCCTCTCTGGCTTGGCTCAGTACGTACATGCAGTATCTCTGACGTCCACACTCCTGAAACACCACCTTCATGATCTAGGTCGTGAATTACCTTTCCCTTCTGTTCCCATCCTTTCTTCTTCCCTTCTCTCCCACCTGATGAAGGAACTGTGTTCCGAAAGCTTGTCTTTTTTTTCTGTTTCTTCATTTGTGTTACTATTCATGTAACACCTCAGCCGGGCTGTAATCACCCATGGATGTAAATCGATAAGAACTTAGAAAGTGAAGTAAAGCAATCTTCTTTAGAAAACTCACTGAGGAACTTCTTCAGCTGACATTTGAATGTGCTTATAAGACGCTCGACCTCCCCATTCGAGTGTGGATGGAAGGGCGGCGCCATGACATGACGGATACCGAGGCCAGAACAAAAATCTGCAGAAACCTGTGACAAGCGTAGAGGGTAGTCCTTCAAGGGCGAAAATCTTTGTCAATGCATTTGTGGTTGCCGCAGTGGAAGGGGACGCACAGCAAACCACAAAAGGAAAATTGGAATCAGCATCAATGACTAGAAACCAGTAGGCACCAAGAAAAGGGCCAGCAAAATCGGCGTGGACCTGTTCCCACGGGCGTGCTTGGGCAGGCCACGGGAAGGGGTCAGCTCGGGGGGCTGCCGACTATTGAACACAATTGGTACACAGGGCGACCATGCATCAATTCCTGGCCATTAAACATGTCTGCGAGCCACATTTTTAGTGTGGGGAAACACCCCAATGTCCCTGGTGTAACAACTGAAGAACACATTGACGCAGAGAAGCAGGAACTACCACCATTGGAAATGCTCTGTCTGTAGAAAGGAGAACCACCCCATCACGAACAGACAGTCACAGCTGCAATAATTAGGAAGCGGGTCAGAGGCCTTGCGAGAGGGTCAGTCAGGTCACTCTCGTTGAATGAACCTAATCACCTTACAGAGAACTGGGTCTTTGGCTGTGGCCGAAGCAACATTGTCCCCCGTAATTGGAAAACCAACAACTGCATGACGGAGTAACTCATCGCGGTTGAATACAGGGTCAGGACCCATAGGCAGCCACGATAAGGCATCAGCATTTGCGTGCTGGGCCGTGGGGCGGTAATGGATCTCATAGTTAAATTGAGACAAATATAAAGCCCAATGTTGCAACCTATGTGCAGCTTCATCCGGAAGTGATGCTGGACGAAACAGGGAGACAAGAGTTTTATGGTCGGTAATGAGATGGAACTTGGAACCATACAAAGAAAAGCATACACTATCGCAGGTACCTCTTTCTCAATCTGAGAATATCGCCTTTGAGCATCGTTGAGCGTCTTCTAAGCGTAAGCAATAGGCCGCTCTGGTCCATCATCATATTGGTGTGCAAGGATGGCCCCAAGACCATATTGTGACGCATCCATGGCCAACACCAGCTGCCGCCCCGGACAAAACGTGACTAGACACGGTGCCAACTGAAGTTGATCTTTGAGATGGAGAAAAGCACGTTCACATTCGTCAGTCCAGTGGAAAGGAACATTTTTACAGAGCAGCTGATTCAATGGATGGGCCACGTCAGCTGCAGGAGGAAGGAATTTATGATAGTAGGCAATTTTGCCAAGAAATACCTGAAGGTCTTTAACATTGGACGGCCTTGGGAGGGCTGTGATAGCATCAACATGCTGACAAAGAGCAGATACCGTCACAGGACAGTTGAAACCCAAGATACACAACAGAAGACTGAAAAATTTAAGATTTAGTGAGATTACACTTCAGCCCCACAGACAGGAGAACTTTAAAAGCGCGCGAAGATTGGCAAGGTGTCCATCCGTGGAAGCCCCTGTAACTACAATATCATCTTGTTAGTTGATGTAACCTGGCACGGAAGCCGACAGTTAAGCCTCTCTCACACGGAGACAGATTTGCGGGAAGCATGCCGCGAGGCACACAGAGCAGGTGAGTGGTCGGCCCTGCGGCCTGCTGGAGGGCTGTTTGCTGCACGATTCTGGATATAGCGTGTGTCCTATTATTCTCGCTTGTTTTCGGAATGTTACCTGCGCTGGCCAATCAGGAATCCCGTGTGGCGTGTCACCTTGCAGCCAGAAAGGTGGGAACTCGAAGAGAGCACTCCAGGCGGAACGCAGTGCCACGCGCCCGCCAGCGAAGTGCAGTCTTTCCCAAACGATTCTAAAGAACTATTCGGTAAAAAAATATGATTCTCGCACAACTTATATAGATGCATTCTTCTGCTTCATGATGAAATGAATAATATTTTGTTAGTGATCACAGTTCTTGTGATATTTACAAATTTAGTACAGTACTACAAGGAATCCGAAAATTTTACATTCAAAAATAGAGGTCGCTATGAATTTGCGTTTGGTACATGATAGGTCATGTGTTGCTGTGGATGAAATGTATCTGAAATATTGAATTATTCTTCGAAGTTGGAAGGATGTCGCTATCTATCACCAATCTCCAGATAATGGGTTATATGTAAAGCAGTTGTTCCCGTTCTCGTGCGTCAGCGAAGAAAACGGGACGAAATTTTCATATAATCCCTTACATCTCTTAAATCATTGGAGGTATCGTAGCAAGATTTTATAAAATGATATTACACAAAGAACAGTTTATTTTGTCGCACTATTAATTTATGAAACTTGCATATGAAAGGCGTTATTCAAGCAACTACATATTTTATTAAATGAAGTAATGAACTTTTAAGGAGTCACAGATACCTGGTAAAACTAAATTTACTTTGTCTTTAGTTTTACAACATCAGTGAGCAATTTATTTGTTTAATTTTATACCGCTTATTTTCATATACTACTTACTTGTCTTGCCCTCAGTATTACTAAATACAATTTAATATTATGTGGTAACTGCAAATGAATAAAAGCGTTAATTAGAGGAATATTTGTAAACTCTGTTGTTTTGACAAAAGAAGCAGATTTTAGCATTACAACGAAAGTGTCTGCATATTAACGAAATCTCATCACTAAAATATTACTCTGGAAAAAAGAAAGAAAAGAAAAAAAGTAGTGCTGTGAAATAAATAGCTTCTTGATTTGAAATTACAGTGGAATTCAGTATCCCAGTATGTTTTTAAATGATATAGAACAAACCGATGACTTGATTTTATATGTGTACGTTCAAATTTCTGAGAAATAAGGAAAACCATTTAGAGTACATATCATATGATATATTTTAGTTAGTGTCCCAACACAGAGAGATGTGTGTTTTTTTTTTTGTTTTTTTTTTTTTTTTTTTTTTTTTTTTTTTTTTTTGTCACAAACATCTTTCAGCTTGTCAAAGGAATTCAATTTAGACCATGGTGGCTGGTTTACAGGATTTCTAAGATTGAGATAAAAAAAATAGATTTTTTCCTCCTGTTTTCAAACACGATTTTCACCATTAAAATATACTTGGGTATTGGATTCCACGAGAGTTTCAATGTAACCACACATTTATGTGGCCTATGAGACTTTCCTTCTTCTGACAAACGTATTTTCACATCCTGTCCCTGACTACGTATCTTCCCTTGTTCCGATGTTAAAATCCGCTTATTTTGCCAAAACATAGCAGAGCTAACAAATATTATTTTCACTAACATTTTTATGCATATAAAATATGAACAGAACATAGAGTGTTCCGATTTGTAAGGGGACTAAACGGCAGGGTAATCTGTCGTCCAGAATATTGAAACTAATAATACTGAGGGCAAGATAATTTGTACTTCATGAAAACGTCCATTCTAAAATTGAATGAGTAACTTCTTCACTTACATAGAAAAACAGCAATTTTCGTTTCCTTGGCTATTGATGGTCCTTAAAAAGCGCACTACTTCATTCATTAAAATCTGTACTTTGTTAAATATTGCGATTCATGTGAAAGTTTCGTAAATTGATCATATTAAAAAATAATCTCCCCTTTGCGTGCTATTGTTTGATAAAATCTTGCTTCGATACCTCCAATCATTTCAGAGATATAAGGGATTTTATGAAAATTTCTTTCCGTTTTCTTCGCTGACGCGCATGATACGGAACAAGTGCCTTACATACAACCCATTATCTCGAGATTGGTGATAGATAGCGACATCCTTCCAACTTCAAAGAATAATTCAATATTTTAGCTACATTTCATCCACAGCAACATATGACCTAACTTGCACCAAACGCAAATTCATAGCGACCTCTATTTTTCAATGCAAAATTTTCAGATTTCATGCAGTACTGTACTGAATCCGTTAATATCACAAGAACTATAACCACAAACAAAATAGTAGATAGATCTTCATGAAGCTGAAGAATGCAGCTATAAGATGTGTGAGAATCATTTTTTTTTTTTTTTTACTGAATAGTTTCTTCACAACTGTTTGATAAATAAAGCAGCTCGGCTGTGCTGTGCGTCTTGGCGTCCACTCAGCGAAGCCAGGTCTGCACGCTTCCGCACCCAATGTTGCACCGTGTGAGAGAGACGCAGTGTGTTTCAGCCAAATGACGTGCGTGCCATTCAGGAAACTTCTCGTGAAACATGCTCCGTGTGAGAGTGGCTTTATTCTAAAAAATGCTGAAAGATAGCTGGTGCAATGGCAACGCCGAAGGGCAACCGTTGGTATTGATACAGGCCAAATGGAGTGTTTAAGATGAGAAATTTTCTGGAATCTGCGACCAAAGGCAGTTGGTGATATGCCTCCAGCAAATCAATTTTGGAGAAGAATTGACCGCCTGCAAGTTTGGCAAACAACTTGTCAGGACGAGGAAGAGGGTAAGTATCAACGAGACATTGGACATTGACAGTTCTTTAGAAAATGCCACACAACCCCAATTTGCCATTAGGTTCGCAAACCACAATGAGTGGAGGTGCCCATTAACTAGAAGTAACTGATAGGAGAGCCCCCAAAGGCACCAACCTACCTAATTCAGCCTTGACTGGGTCACGTAATGCAACTGGAAGGGGGCGGGGTGCCAGTTTGAGCATTATATGTGCCTGAAATTCGACAGCGCGGCCCATGCCAGGAGAGAAAATCGAGGAAAATTCAGTACACAATGCAACTAACAGAGTGTAAGAAATATCATCAGATACCAGATGTACATCACCTGTAATAGGAGAATCCAAAAAGTCGAAAAGCATCATACCCAAACAAGTCTTCAGTTCCTGAATGATCAACAACAATAAAGGTAAGAGAACGAATGACCGACTTGTAAGAAGTGGACGCCTCAAATTGGCCGATAATCGGAATTTTCTGTTTGTTGTACATCAGCAAATTGCGCGTGACAGGAGACAATGGCGGAGAACCCAATTCCAAGTAAGTGTGTGAATTTATGAGAGTGACAGCAGAACCTGTGTCTACCTGCATGCGAAAATTTTTGTCAAGTACCTGAACATCTATATATAACTTACTAGTATCGAAAAGAACACAATTGACAGTCATAACAGAATCGTCATCTTCAACGATAGCAGGAGTCTTGTTAGACCGGCAGACGGAGGCAATGTGACCTTTCTTATAACAGGTGTGACATGTGGCCCAGCGTTGAGGACAATCTACCCTATCGTGTTTGATAAAGGAACATGGACAGGATGGAAGTGGCAAAAGTACCTGAATTTTCTGCCATGGCTGCTGCATCTGCCGCTGCTGCTTCTTTTTAGCGTGCAGTTGTATTGCGCCTCATCGTTGACACGCGTGTACTGCGGCAACTTCCCCATCATACGAAACAGACGCATTGTCTGGCGCGGCATCAGACTGCACACCGCTGACATCCATGTATTTGTCAATTAGGGCGCCAGCGGCACGAGAAATTTCATACGACTGGGCAATACTGAATACTTCAGATAAAGAGGGATTTGGAAGCTGGAGGGCCAACCTAAGAATAACATCTCTAACCATCGAATCGGCATAAGACTCATGATGCACGCCCGTAACAAATGACAGTTTCTACTAAGGCCTTGTAATTCCGCAGCCCATGCACGGTATGATTGATGCGGCTGCTTGCTGCACTTAAAAAAGGCCACCAGGGAAGCAACAACATGGGTGTTTTTGCGATAATATTTGGAGAGCATGTCACACATTTCAGTACAAGATAGCGACGCCGGATCCCGTAGGGGGGCAAGCTGAGACAATACTTGAGACACTTTCGGAGAAATCCACGAAAGAAATAGTGATTTGCACAGCTGATCGTCGCCAACGCTGAAAGCGCCACAAAATGTTGCCGCAGCCGCTTTTCATAGTCCTCCCATTCTTCCGCAGCTTCGTCGTATGGAGGGAATGGAGGCAGAGAACACGGCACGACTCGACTGGACAACGACGTGGACACAACTGATGTAAGCGTCTGTGGTAAGTCACGTAACGATGCTATGAGGGCTGTCTGTTGCTCGATGAGCGTGTGCAATAGCTGGTCTAAGGTTTCCATATTTATCACAACACTACCGACGACAACGTGTGGAATAGTCCACAACTCATCACCACTAAAAGTGTAATAACTTTATTAACACTTGAAACCTCCATTGTACACAACAAGTGTTTTGACTCATGGTTCATTGTCAACTGACATGCTCCATTGGGAGTCCAGGTGAGCCCCTGTTCACTTAGGCAGCGTAGTCTATTTACTGTAGTACCCTTATATTATTTTGCATGCATTATGCATGGCGGTAGTTTTAAATTTACGACGCACTGTCACAACAGTAATGATATCGTGCAAGAAAGTTTTTCTATTTTTTATTCTTCAAATTTTTAAAAATATGGCGTTTTATATATTTGAAATTAAAAAAAATAATTAAACAACATTGTGTAGCATACCAAATGAAAGCCCACCGGCAGAGCTTTAAAGTGACATTTTCCAGGTCTGTATTTCGTCTGGCTGTAGAGAAAATGGCAATTTACCGTTCATGGGTGTAGCAATTGTTAATGAAAATTTGAATCAGTGTTTAGTAAATTTTTAAAGAAATGACCAAAAACGCTCTAATTCTTTTATTCTTAACTATGTAGAGGCACTAGGTAAAGCAAGCTTAATCAAATCTATGAATCTAAGTCTTAATCAGTGTGATGGAATGTCATAATTTTTGCTCAGTGGCCTGGTGGCTAGTCTTTCAATTGTCCACAACAGTGGTGAATTTTATTGCTTTTATTCAGGGGTTCTCCATGGTCAGCTGAGTACACACAAGCCCCCCCCCCCCCCCCAATCATATTGATGTTTTCCACATGACTAATGGTGTCCATATTGAGAACCTGTAAGATAAGGTGAAAACTTGCAGAGATGTGCCATTGACTGATGTGTATCTGTTTCAGGTATGATTTATGTTGAAATAACTGTCTTCTCAAACCCTAAATGTATTTTGAATAAATCTATTAATTAAAATAAGAAAGAATTGTACAAAGAAAGTGTTAAAAACAAACCAGGAATACGAGTCTGTTGCAATGAGATGAAATAATGCACTTTGAAGTGGAATGCCTTGCACTTCGTATATAAATTAACAACTTTAATGTTTCCATCAGAACAAAGAATTATGACATAACAAAATCAAGGCCATCTGAAGCATGTAGCACAGAAGACAAGAAAAGTGAATATATGAACTCTTACTAGCATTCAAAAGGAAACACACAATAAATGAAAGGGAGACACTGTTCTGCCATAAACTCCTAATTGTCACAACATTTCATTCATCATTTTTTCCTTTAATAGATGATATGGTAATATGGGATGATACAGAGGTAGATCTGCAATTAAAAACTTGATGCATAAAAGGAAATGGTCATGCTATTTGGAAGAGAGATTGATAAATGGAAATATTACATTGGGTAAAGAACCCCTCAAAGTAATAGGCAGTTTCACTTATTTAGGAAGTGAAAAATATAGCGACGGAAAGATAAGCAATTAAATTAGGAGAAACAAAATGAAGATAATTTTGGTCAAACCATAAAGCATCTGGTCTGAAATAAGTAAGTGCCAAAAAAAGCAAAACTCCTTATGTTATATACAGGACCTATTGCACATTCATTCTCTTATGAAGAAAAAACACAGGCACTGAGAAAGGGACTGGACCACACTTCAAGCAGGGCAAATGAAAATTCTCAGAGCAGCAGGAAGTGAGGATATTAGGAAAGAATGAAACCGACAAATACTAAAGAGGGAATTGAGAAAATGAGGTTATGATGGTTTGGACATATTAAGAGATTGTCTGGGCAGAGAATACCAAAAATAATGGAAACGCTAAAGATGGGTGGAAGAAGGCATGTAAAAACACAGTAGAGTATGAGAGCAAAAAATATATATGGAGAGAAGAGGAGTGAATTGGCAACAAGTAGAGGAGAAAAGGGGGGGGGGGGGGGGGAGACAGAATTAGATGCAGAGGACTCGTCAACACCTAAAGCCAGCAGAATCTGGAATGAGATCTGGCTATACATAAATAAATGAATAAATAGGCCACATACATACAATTGCAACAAGAGGTACAAAAGAGCATCCAAATACCTTTCTCACATATATAGATACACACTGATAAAAAAGAAACAACTTTCTGAAATTTTAACTTTGATAATTATATTAACTGATTTCTATATTCCTTATACTCATCCTTATACTAAAATTGAAAGTGGACAGCACAGGAACCATTTTTGATACATAATTTTGTACACATAACTAAACTTGTAATTAATATACATATAAAACAGATTGTTCAAATGCACAATGAAGTAGTAAAAAAATGTAATTTACCTGAAGTTATTTCAGCTGTAGGTGCACCATTCACGTGAATAGTGGAGCTACTGGAAGCATGCTCTTCTCTATGTTTTTCAAATTCTATCACACTGTTGAAAAATTTACTGCAAGTCTCACATTTTAGAGTTGGGGTGCTTACAGTCTGTTGAACACGACGTCGAAATAATGATTGATTATTTTTAGGCTTTTCTGGTTTATGAATTTTCAGATGCTGTTTCAGTCTAATCCTTGTTGGGAATGCTTTTGGGCAAACCTTGCACGTATAAGGTACAGTCGCTGAATGACCTAGGAATGTTGAATGCGTTTTTGTATGAAGTAATAATCGTTGGCGAGTCTTAAATGTGCGCCTACAAATTTCACATTCATGAGCTGCGGCTGCTGCATCTGTGACAGCCTTCAATTTTGCAAGGCAATTCTCTCTACTGTGATTTGACAGTTCTTCAGAAGTATTAAATATGGTGCTGCACACAGCACACTCATATTTACTATGCATAAGTATGTGTCGCTCCAGCTTCAGTTTAGATGCGAAGCTTTTATTACATTCTGAACATGAATTTTTTGCGGGTAACACTTTCTTTTTGTTACCTTGTTTTAAGAGTTTATTTTGGGTTTTCATTTTCAGCTTTAATAGTTTTTGCCTCTCTGTCATTAGCCGCACTTTAACACTACCGGATCCAATTTTTTGTCTCACAGAGACACTGCTAAGAGAGCCTTCTTTGGGAGAGGGACGGCTGTTTGTAATTGGAACAGAGATACCAGTATCCAATTTGCTCTCATTTACATTACTGTCATTAATTATGCTCTCATCCACTTTACATTCATTCATGTGAATATCATTCACAATACTATCATCTGCTTTACTTTCGTTCAACATTTTGTGGTTTAATGTCATGTTACAATCCTTAACACTTTTCATTTCTTCGTCTGCAATAGGCTCTATATCCATCTTTGTAGCCTCATTTGCAATTTGTTTTTTTGCGTTGTTCATTAATAATTTTTTGTTATTCTGGATATTGTCACTGGTGCCCATATCTTCTGAAATACTATCATCATATGCCTCATCATACCAGTGAATTTCATAATTGCTATCATTTTCAAAATCACTATCTTCAGCTGTGGTCTTTGTATCTTGAGGACCAGGCTTTGCTACATTTGGTATTTCTTCAACTGTGAGAATTTCTTCATTAGGATCAGCATGAACTAATTCTGGAATTTCTTCAACTGTATTATTTTTTCCATGAGGACCAGCCTTCACTAATTTTGAGTTTTCTTCAGTTGTAGTCTTTTTACCATGAGAGCCAGTCTTTACTAGCTTTGTGATCTCTTCTCCTGTGGACTTTTTCCCATGAGGAGCCGACTTTATTAATTTTGGGCTTTCTTCAGCTGCAGCTTTTTTGATGTGAGGTGCAGACTTTATTAATTTTGGGCTTTCTTCATCTGTGGCTTTTTTGCTATGAGGTAACTTGATTAATTTTGGTACATCAACAGTTATGGTACTTTTCCCTTGAGGAGTAGACTCTATTAATTTTGGTGTATCTTCAATTGTGGTTCTTCTCCCATGAGAACGTGATTTTGTTACTTTTGGGATTTTATCATCCTTTTTCCTAGTATTCTTATTTTTCACTGCAGCCACAACTCTCTTTCTTTTCTTAGAACCCCTTTTCATGGTTTCAGACCTAAAGAAAAAAAAGGAGCACATTTAAATATGATTTATATAGCAATGAAAAGTTGGATATTAACATCACAAGCAATTTAAACTACACAGAATAACAATAACAAGAGTAATAAGGAAAACTGAAAGTTTTATGAAAGAACTTGTTAAAATACCTGACAAATTCATACAAAATAATTCCAATATCAGATCATCAAACCTAAGTTAGAGGTTCAAATATTTGCTAGATTGGTATTTGTAAGGCTAACACCATGGGCATAGGAAGCCAAGAATTAACAAAGATGTCAATCAAGACATGACATGACAGCAGTAACCCTGAGTGTGAGAGGAATTGAGACAGTTATAAGATCACTGGCTGGTGCACCAGGAGGCTGTTATATGATAAAATTAAGTTAAATCATCTCCCACACCACCTGACTACTGGTACAGCAACTGAAAAAGATTATTTTTGAAGAGTAATAGTGCTGTTTGTTTTATTTATTTATTCAAAACAAAATTACATTGCCTATAAACATCAAAAACACACATGAAAAATAAAATACAACTGAGTAAATCTGGAAGTTCACACTTCCACTACATTCCATGGTCCACTACTGTTTTGATAGTATAAGTTCATTAACAACTATAGGAAAAATAAAGAGAGGGGGTGGGTGGACAAGATTCAGTGTTACTTAGAATGTTGTGCTAACTAATTTTCTGACAAATTAACACATTGCCACATCTGGAACCTAACACATATTTTGCCTTTCAAGTGAAATTAAAATACCAAACAGCAGCCATAATAATGTAATCCACTGGCCTACTCAATGCTTCAATCTAGGAAAATTCTGCTACTATCATAACTGCCAACCTTTACAATTGGCTGTCCGTAATGATGCGCAAGACCAAAGAGGACGTGGGGCTATGGCCGTGTCCCAAGAATATTGTAAAAATTTAAGTCTGACACTATATTCCTAAATATCTGCCACGAACCGTATAAAAACTATTCTGTTTCAAAAGACTGAGGTTAGGTGGAAGAACCTAACACATTTGTGTAAATACCGTGAGTGGCTTAGAAATATTCCTGTAAGTTTCAATTAACTGTCTTTACGGAAAGTTAACAGTTGCCGAAGGAACAGAAAAGGGTGAAATTCCTTGCATTTTTTAAATATAAAGTCCTTAGCAGCTAAGGATACACAAAATGGTTTTGGATTTTAAACAACGAATGAAACCACTGAACTGAGGTGTCACAAATGGCTCATCACTCATATTTCATTCTAGCTGCACAAGACTGCTATGGAAACATGTACTCGTGAGAAAAGCCAGTAAAAGCTTTTCTCTTCGGAAACGAACTGGCTAACTTCCGCCACCTGGTAAAACATGTGGGCTGCTAAGCTTGAACCATTAGCTTGAAGACATTATACTCATTATAGACCATAGAATTTACATAGATCTTGGGTGTGTGAGTGTGCATTTGGTAGGTGGGTAGGTGATTATATAGGCGGGATTTGATCCAGATTTGTTCCAACGGAAATGCTATCTTTAACATTTCCTACAGCTTTGCTACGTACTCAGGAATGAAATAAATTATTTATATAAAACTTTTTATCGGCTATTACCAAAATGTAGATAGTAACTACTCCGATTTTCTCAAAACACATCAGATCGTACAATGTCTAGTTTCCGTAATTTTTCACGAACTTCCCGTAACTCCGTAAATATGACGATAAATCCGTAACAATTACAGACAATCCGTAATAGTTGGCATCTATGTACTATTCTCAACCAGTTTACACACTGACACTGCAAATGTGTTTCTGCTGCAAATACAGTGCTTGTAGCACTTGCAAATTTGTCTTGCTAAGATCTCTTTATATGATGAACTTCTCTTGGGTCTCCAGCCAGATGGTAGCATTTTTCATCAAAGGTGTACCTACTAGTACCTGGGTAAGATTGGATGTCAAGTTTATTTTGATATCCTGAATCATTTTAAGACAAATGGCTCTGAACACTTATTACAAGTCAATATCCATTAAATGTTCTGTTAAGTTTGCCAGAGATTGAAGATTAATAAATAAGTAAGGACTTATAATGTAGGAGAGGGTATGGAGGAACGTGTGGGCTAGCTACTATCCCCTAACAATCACTGGGTACTAACACACTAATATGTTGTTGATACCAATATTCTTACGATTCCACAGCAACTGAAGAACTGGTTCTTTGTACCTAATGCCCAGCTTATCATACTGGACTATCTTTTTGACATTTTAGAGTGCCAATAATGTTTGGATCTTCTTGGCACTGTTGTAATTTGTATCAGAAGTGACCAGTAACACAGAGAAAAGCTGTAGGTGAGCACACAGCATCATTGGTGCATTTTGTTAAGTCAAAATAAACTGTTTTTCTCTCTCTGTTCTCTCTTCAAGCACTTTAGGATCTCACATGTATCAGACTGGAGGATTGGTTTGAAAGTGAAGTATGTGCCTAGTTAGATGTATGTAATGCCATTACTAAGGGCCTAGAGCCTCCAGTGATCAGTCACCACCTGTAACATCGTTCAGGTGTAGAAGTAAGGGCACTGCACTAAGGAGTGTAATAAGTATGCGTAATCAGCACTTAGACATGAAAATTAATTAGTATCAAAGAATTGTTATGGCATTCTTATCGTCAAGTGTTTCTCTGTGCTTGACCTAACTGTGTTTTATCCTGGTATGTTAGTAGATACATTACTATGAGTGAATCAAAGGCACATAAGGTTACTACTCAGAAAGTGGTTAAAACTTCACCAGATCAAGTATATAAAATAAAGTATGTAATACAGACCTATTTGCTACTTTAAAGGAGGACAGAACCTCATCCAGATGTTGGTACTGCTACTCTAGTTAGCTTTTTGTCAGAAAGGCCTATAGAGGATGCATTTACGTCACTGAAAAACCTGTGTGTTAATCAGATGAGGCAGGTATTTACGAGATTACACACAGCACACGTAACTCTTACAAAAGAAAAATGTAAGTTATTGCTGTATTAGGTGAATTACTTAGGGCATGTAGTTCATTGTGAGAGGGAATGGGCAGAGCAAATTCTGATCAAAAACATAAAAAAAACTTCTAATTCGTTAAGATGAGAAGAGACTTGTGGTTATTCATACTGGCAGTAAAGTAATAAAGGAAACTTGTCCCGAAATTTGCAGAAACAGCACAATCTCTCATGTACTCTTGAAAAAGGGAGTGAAATTACACATTAAAATTAAATGTTAGAATGCAAAGGTGCATTTGAAAATCCAAAAGAATTATTGACAAATAGCCAAGTATTCAATGGATCAAAAAATGGATGTAAATTACCAGCACCTGCCCCCCAACAGACCCCATAAACTTTCATCCAGGTGATCCAGTATGATCCCTTCAAAATTATGCTGTCTAGAGCAACAACACTTCTCAAGTGACATAACACAGTGCTGGGTTACCTCAAGCTAATTTTCCTGGGCCCCTGAGTGTCACAGAGTAGCTTCGTTTCAGAATGAAAGTAATGTGATCAATTATAAATACTATAACAAAATAATGAGGATAGGTTGACACTCATCAAAAAGACTTTCAAATGTGCTGCAGACAGGCTCATACAGACTTACAAAAATCTGAATTTGATTCTTGCCTATGCTGAGAACTACTCCAAGCCAAGAGAGAATCGGCTGGGGATCATCCAGCCTCATCTTCAAGTAGCTGGCACTGCTATTAGATGGTTGTAAATGGACCACACCAAGAACTGATACTGCAGGGGCGTGTACTGGTGTCATCTGTCTGATTTCCTCAACTGCCTAACCTACTGCTGGGCCACCAACTGTGCTCCTTACAAGTGCTCTGCCATCACAGACTAGTGTCCACAGGCAACTGATTTTGCAGTCTTCACCAAAGTCCCGAGTCCAGACAACCACAGGCCTCGCCTCTAGGATATGGAGGGGTGGGCACACAACGCCGAGGTCTTTAGCGCCTGATCTAATCTAGGAAGAGAGGAATGTGTAATGGAGAATGAAAACATCAAGAGAATTAAAAGATGAAACTGATGGCAAAATAGGTAAACTGCTAAATACTACACCAGATACAACAGTGACAAAACACAGTGATGGATGCTGAAGCAGATAAACGAACCCAGCAGATGATTATGGCTGGCTAATCACAGAATTAAAAACGAAAAGCCAGCCATTCTGCCTCACACTAAAACCTAAAGGTTTAGGCCAGAACCCACACAAATCACAAAATTTTAAGACTTGACACACTCCGCTCATCGTCAGCTAAAATAGAGGGCAGACCAGTAGCAAGATCTGCTTCAGCTCTTGCAGCATTATATGAAACACATTCAATTACAATGTGGCACACAGTTATCCGTACATTGCAAGCATTACATAGTAAGGGATCCTCACAACGGAGGAGAAAACCATGTGTGAAGGGGCAGTGTCTGATGTGGAGGCATGTCAGGGACATTTCATCCCGCCTTAGTGGCCGACAGGAGAACTGCCACGGTCAGACGGTTGACTTCACCAACCATAGCATATTCGTCGTCACTGGTAACCATTGATCATTCCATAGCCGTAAAGATTGCTGCCGCACCAAAGAGAGAACATCTTGCAGCAGAACAGCGCTCTGAGTGATATCATGGCCTCTACAGCCTGTTTATTGCCCCAAATTCCCTCATGGCCTGGCACGCAACAGAATGACACTTTTTCCCCTGTTGTTGGAGAGAGTACAGTTGGTCATGGACGAGCTGCAGTATCGTCTCAGCTGGATATAGGTTTCACAATGACCGCAGCGCACTAAGGAAATCTGAGCATGCAAGAAACTGTGTGCCCTGAACTCGTTGCATGTGCACCAGTACCCGCAAGGTCACACGGAGCTCTGCTGAAAAAACAGAATAGGCATTGAGGAGGCGAATCCTAATCTCATTATTGGGAAACACAACAGAACAGCTGATGGACTCCCCTTGTTTCAACCATCTGTATAAACGACCGTATAACTGTGATGCCCGTCTAATACGTTAAAAAAACACAGATTAGTATATAAAATCAGTAAAACAATTTTTTTTTAAATACAAGTATGTTGGATACAGAGTGTCAATGAATGGTAAAATGACAACATAATGGAAGAGAGAGTAGGTGTTGACCAAATAGACTATGGAACAAAATATCAGAGCAGAAGAGCATGGATAAAACTGGTATAAAACAGGATGAGCCAGTCACTTTGCACACAATGAAATCCTCCAGTTAAAACAAGATACATAGCATAAAAGTGACAACAGGTTAAAGTACTGGAGGGGTGGGGGCCCGGGAAATCGGGCAAATAAGCCCACCACTAAATAGAATAATAAAAGCCAGCTGCGCGAATAAAACCTAAAACACAGTCAACCGCAGATGTATTGTCAGCTAAAATTAGAGGAAGTGCAGAAGGCAGGGTAAAAGACCGCCTCAAGGTGGCTAAAAGTGGGCAGTCCACCAGGATGTGGGCCAGTCAATAACCCACCACAACGGCAATTTGGTGGCTCCTCTCAATGTAGAAGAAGGTGGCCATATGTCAACCACGTATGCCCAATACGTAGCCTGTAGAGGACTACAGACTCCCTACTACGAGAGGCCCACAGGGAGGATCTCCACGCGGCTGTATAGGACTTGACTACACGGAGCTTGTTTGGCTTATTCAAAGCAACCCATTCAGAGGACCAAAGCCCAAGGACCTTGCGAGTCATTTCCCTGTCCTGAAGAGCAATCTTCAAGGGCCGTGACATCATGGCATGCTTGGTGAGGCGATCGACTCATTCGTTTCTCGGGATGCCAATGTCACCCAGTGTCTAGACGAAAACCACTGAGCGGCCTGACTCGACAAGGGTGAAAACAGCATCTTGAATGGACCGAACCAAATGGTGCTTTGGTAGAAACTGGTCAAGAGCTAGCAGGCCACTCAGGGAGTCACTATGGATAACTATAGACTACCTGGGGCAGTCTTGGAGCACAAGAGATAGCCACTAGCTCAGCTGTTAAAAGCACTATTCCCAGAGGGTAAGGAACCCTGCTCAATGTGGTCACCATGAAAATAAGCATACCCAGCTTGGCCATCTACTACTTCTGCACCATGGAACAAATCAATGAGCGCCTGTAACTGGTGACAGAGGGTCATTGGCGAAACTGAGGCTTTCAAGTACTGGACAAGTCTAACAGAAGCTGGAGGCAAGGAACAGACCATGGAGGTGTACAGGAAATATAGTAGAATGTGGGAGGGATAGGAAGGGATTCAAGGAACGAAAGAAGGAAACGAACACAAACCACAATGGGGAGACCCTACCATGAACGTTGTTGAGGGAAAGGGAGGACAGCTACAGGAAAAGAAGCCTGTAATTTGGGCGGTCAGGTATGGCACAAATATGGGCAATGTAAGAAGCCAGTAGCTGCTGCCGGCGGATTCGTAGGGGAGGAACCCCACCTTCAGCAAGAAGACTGGTCAGCGGACTCGTGAAGAAGGCCCCCCTCATTAAAAGGACGCAACTATGATGAATTGGATTCAAGACATGCAGTGCAGAAGGACCCGCAGAATTGAATGCCAGGCTATCATAATCCAGACGGGATTAGATGAGAGCCTTATACAGTTGCAGAAGATAAGGACGGCTGGCTCCCCAGATGGTAAGGCTTAGACAGTGAAGAATGTTCTGGTAGCACCAACACTTTTTCCATAGCTGTTGAAGGTGTGGGACCCACGTGAGCCGGGCATCGAACTGCATGTCTAAGAAGCAGTGCGTCTGTTCAACGCAAAGCAAGTCATTACCCAAATACAGCTCGGTGTCTTGGTGCAGAGAACCACCCATGGACCATCGCCCAGGACTGTGCTTTTAAGCCTGCAGATGCCTTTCAGTGACACCCATGCAGGTGAAACTAAAATATAGGCTGAAGTCATCAGCATAGAGTGAGGATGGTACTGATGACCCCACTGCTGCAGCAGGGCCGTCAATAGTAATAAAAAAAAGAGAGGAACACTAAGGACAGAGCCCTGTGGGATTCCAGTCTCCTGTATGTGGGGTGAGCTACGGGAGGCACCAACAGGAACCTGGAAAGAGCGAACAGAAAGTAAGTTCTGAATGAAGAGCGGGAGCAGACTCCGCAAACCCCAACCGTGCAGTGTAGCCAGAATATGGTGGCACCAGGTGGTGTCATATGCCTTCCGGAGGTCAAAGAAGACGGCAACAAGGTGCTCATGCCTTGTAAAAGCCGTACAGATGGCAGACTCCAGAGCCACTAGGTTATTGACAGTGGAGCATTCTTGGCGGAAACCCCCCTGTTGTGCAGAACTGTCAGTTCTACAGTATGTCTGCCTAAGTGTACTTGTGTCTGTGTAAATGTGTAGGTGTGTGTGTATTTGTTTACCCTCCTTTTTTCCCCCCAAGGTAAGTCTTTCCTGTCCCGGATTGGAATGACTCCTTACCCACTCCCTTAAAACCCTCATCATTTCCTTTTCCCTCTCCTTCCCTTCTGCCTGACGAAGCAGCTATGCTGCGAAAGCTTGCGTTTGTGTGTGTGTGTGTGTGTGTGTGTGTGTGTGTGTGTGTTTATTTGTTGCTATCACTGCCTGTGCCCCTTCGCCTGGTAAGTGTACTTCATCTATTTTTTACGTATATTTTTCCTGTTAGGAATTTTTATTATTTGGAAGGAGACTTTCCAGGTGGGAAAAATAGGTATAAAATAAAGATATTTAACTTACCTAAAGTACAGGCTCGTCGACAGAAACATAAAACACACACAAAAACACACAAACAATCGAGCTTTCGCCACCACTGGTGGCTTCTTCGGGAAAAAGAGGAAGGAAGGAGAGGAGAGGAGAGGAGAGGAGAAAGGGAAGGATACGGGTTTTAAGGAAGTGGAAAAGGAGCCATTTCAATCCCAGGAGTAGAAGGACTTACCTTAGGGAACAAAAAGGAAGGTAAACAAATACACACACACTCACACATATCCACATGCAAACACAGCTAGGCAGACATATGGGCTTTTTACAAATGTCTGCCTAGGTGTGTTTGTGTTTCGATATGTCTGAGTGTGTGTGTATTTGTTTACCTTCCTTTTTTTCCCCTAAGGTAAGTCCTTCCACTCCTGGGATTGGAATGACTCCTTTTCCACTTCCTTAAAACCCATATCCTTCCCTTTCTCCTCCCCTTTTTTCCTCTTTTTCCTGAAGAAGCTGCCAGTGGTGGCGAAAGCTTGTATGTGTGTTTGTGTGTGATTTTATTTGTTTCTCTCGCCGAGCCGGTCCTTTTGGTAAGTCATCTCTTCTCTATTTTTATCCTCGCAACTTGGGTGATTAAGCCAAGACACCGGGCTCTGAAACGTACAACATTCCACCGTCACACCAAATGATGGTTGTTGAAGCAAGCACAGAGTATACGGTGTAGCGGACTGTTGGTGCAACAGTCCACAGCTCAGGACCCCGGGTTCGCCAAGCCCATACTCAGAAAATTAATGCTGAGCCCCTGAGGAGCATCTCCAAAAGGCAATCCTTCACCAAAATAGCATAAGGTCTTGTTGCGTGTTGCCGAGTAGGAAACAGTATTTCCAGAGGCGGCCGAACAATAATATGGGAGGAAGGTGTGATCACCATGAATCACATTTGATATGCCTGGTTCATGATGAGTAATTGTCGCTTATTGGACAGAAGGGGCTCAGCACAGAGACTCATTATGGGGCTTGTTCTAAACGCCCCAGTGGCTAGCCGGATTCCTTCATGATGTACCATGTCCAGCATCTTCAGATAAGATGGACTCTCAGATCCATAAACAGTGAAGCTATAATCTATGCGAGATCAATGGCCCTATCTGACTCCCATGAATAGTGGCTAAGGCATTTTAACCTCTTCAGACCCATAGCAATTCATGAGAAGAAACCAAAACATAATTTTTTATTGCCTTAGAGGTACAAGAAATAAAATACTGGCGCTGTTGAGATGCGACCAGCCTCTCTGCCACTGTCACCTGTGCTGGCGGAGATCCTGCCCCGACTTGGCCTCCGCCAGAGTGGGCACTTCCACCCCTACGTGCCCCTGGACTGGTTAACCACTCAGCGATGTGCTGGAGACATCCCTTCAGACACAGATGGGGTGATGGAAGCGCTCGCCGTCTCGGCCGACTCCCGCGCCGCTGCAGTCGCCCCCGCCGCAGGGTCACGTGGGCAACTACCGTGGCAGCCAAGAACCAGCTTCGCCGACCATCTCTCTCTCCACCTGCGGTGTCGGCTTCCCGGAAGAGGGGAGGGATGTTGGAGCACTCCACCACAAGCCACGTCCACCACATGATGGTGCCACCTCCGAGGGCTTGCAGCGCCATCACGACAGGGCGAGCACACGATGTGCAAGGCGTGCCTCCGTCACGTTGTAGCTCTCGCCTGAACCTCATATGTAAACATTAGCTGTGTTCTGTGACTTGCCACCATAGTACCGTTCACTTAATGTATGTGTTGTATCGTCCTTTGTCTGCAATAAATTATACTGTTACAACAGTATCGTCTGCTGTGTGTACAGAGGCTAGTGTTGCAATGTCGCTAAAGCAGTGTAGCCAACTTAACTCGTCGTAACGCGAAACATCAAGTGCAATGTTTCAGCAGCCCGCGTATAATTCTGCCGCTTCCTCATGTCGCTGCCTGTTTTACTGTGTGGGTTATCATATATACTCGAATCTAAGCTGCACCCAAAAAAGTGAGATTCGAATTTCAAGGAAAGAAAATACAAATGTACTGAAATCTAAGCAGTACCAGAAAAATATGACTCTCAATTCAAAGTGTGGGGGGTTGGGGAGTTGAAGTCTGTATTTCAAAATCTAAACAAGTTGATTCATTTTAACATGAGATACAAATTAGGTAGAATGGGTGTGCATACAGCTACACTAGTTGAGTTTGAGTTGTAAGCTTAGATTAGCTTCCGCAAGGGTTTCTTTCTCTCTCTCTCTCTCTCTCTCTCTCTCTCTCTCTCTCTCTCTCTCTCTCTCTCTCTCTCTCTCTCTCTCTCTCTCCTTTTTTTTTTTTTTTTGGAGAAAATACAGTCTAGGTGACAGCGGTAGCTTTTGGTAATGGCACGGTAAATCACGGAAAACATGCACACCAGTCATGTTACATTGCAGACAGTAGTCGAGTCTTTTCAGTTGTAAAGAAATCTTTGTTTCTGTTTACTTTCAGTCATATTATGTTCAATCTAACAACAAACTCAAAAAACACGAAATCTTCATAGGAGTAGATTAATAAATTTCTAACAAGCAACTGTGTCAATGTGTCAGCTGTCTTATACTCAGAACGGGACAGCGATCGCGTTCTGAAGAAAAAAGGGATTAAATATGAAATTCTGATTATACAAGAAGAAAACTTTGCTGGCACAATGCTCTGTCAAGCAATCTTAATTTCTAAATAATCAATGTTTCAAATGATTATTGTTTTGTAATTAAATCATGGGACCAGGTGGACTATCAATGGAATAGTTTGTATCACAATGAATTTATACAACCACTAATATATGCTGCCAGAAACACCAAACCAAATAATTGATACATTTTTCGCTATAAATTCACTCCATTTCTTCCTCACTCCTCACTGATTATGTGAAATACATAGAAACACATGTTAACAAATCTGAGTTGCAAACAGTGTATTTTAAAGCTGTGCTACTAGCTTCCTGCATAACCACATATTGAAAATCATAGCATATTTGCAGCTACTAACTCGTGCAATATTCCCAAGGCCTTGTGCATTGTTGGTATTAATGTAAAGATATTTATTTTTTTGTTGCTGCGAATATTTGAAATGCTACTACATTCAAGGATGATCAACTTAATTTCTCTTTCCTTCATTACACTGATTCAGTTATGTTGTGTCGATTTAGTGATCGAAACTCTGAAAAAATTAGATTAATCTTCTACCATATTTTTTTTATTTTTTACCACAGATGTTCTGTTGCCAGAAGGCCACTTTATCTTTCAAGCAGCAAAGTGTGCCTAGCGTTGCTTACATTTGGCAGCAAAAGTTAGTTGTAACAGTTCCTATCGCCATTTTTCCATGGCACTACATGCTAAGTCGCAAGCAGATTTTTGGATCCTGAAAATGGGTAAAAAGTGCAGCAAATTCAAATAAATACAGTAAACGTGCTGCCACAAGAGTGCTCAACTCAGTGACTGAGTCACTGCTCTTGTGATTCAATGACAGCTGGGAACTAGTTCTTTCCTTCAAATCTCCAACAAACTGCAATCTAAAGGTCATAAATTGACTTAGATACCTAGAAATTATTATTATGGCACACTTAATTTAATTTGGAAAGAACACATACAAAATGTTGTAGGGAGGGCAAACTAAATATTACTTTTAATAGTCAGACCACTAAGAAAATGCAACAAAACTACTTAAAAGACTGCCTACAATATCCTTATCCATTCTCTTTTGGAGTGTTGCTATACAGTGTTAAAGCATTATCAGGTACGATTGACAGAGGTCATCAAAATAATGCAAGAAGGGCAGCTCTTTTGTACTATCATGACATGAGAAGGAGTTTCACAGATTAATCACAACAATGGGATTTTTGCAGTGACAAGATCTACTTCAAAAACATCTTATCGTCGACTGTCTCTTCCAAATGTATTTTTGACTCTTACTTACAGAGGGAAAAAATAGCCATCACGAGAGAAACGGGGTGCAAACGAAGAGATATGGTAATTCTTTCTTACCATACACTATTCCAGAATGGAATTTATAATATAACATCAAAAATCACAAGGCACAACTCTGCATTAAGATCCAAAGTGTATACCTACTTTTAAGGTACACAATAAAGTTAAGTTCTGTGGACAAAAGTCAACTACAGTTTTTTTTAAAAATGGGATGATTTATTCAAGAGAAAGTGCTTCACAATTTGAGCTAGTCACTACTGTGTCATTTTCTGTCCAGTTGGTGAATTAGATTGTCAAATCACCGAGCTGTTTGGATGTTGTTGTTGTTGGAGCTTTAGGGCACTCAACACCGCGGTCATCAGCGCCCGTACTAGGAATAGATGAGTCCAATAATGCTAAATGGCACAGCAGCCAGGCAATGGAAGAGAGAAAACGAAGGGACGTACGCTCTTCCCCCTACATCATATGTATAATAGTGAAAGGTTCTGTGGCACCAATAAGAAACTAGACAAAACAGACAAATGGTGCACAAGACTAAAAAGAAAGTGGGCTAAATATAGAGGGACGGACCGAATGATCCTATCTTCCTCTATCTATAATTTAGAACCGTCGACCTAAGATCTTTGGTAGGAGGTCGGCCAAAACACAAAATCTTAAAACGTGTACCACTGTCATTTCACTATCACCTAAAATGGACCGGAGGTCATCAAACAAACCAGCTTGTTCCCTCACAGCATCATAGGAAACACAAGAAGTTAAAATACGCTGAACGGTTATCAGCACAAGCATTACAAGTAAGGGGCTCGTCGCCACGAAGGGGGCAGTGTCCTATTCGAAGTCTTGTTAAGCATACTTCAACACACCTGACAAGCTGTACGGATGTAAACGAGGGCCGAACTGTGTCTTTTATTGACCGCAACTTATTATTCATGATGGCAAACCATTCTTGGTCCCAGAGGTGCATGACAGAGCTCCTAAGAATGTACAGCGAGGTACGGAGAGGAATAGGACAGTCAGCTATGTTCGGAAGCTGACAGGCCTCCTTGGCCACAGTATTGGCCAACTCATTTCCACGGATACCCACATGGCCAGGTACTCGGCAGAAGGAAACCACTTTAACCACTTTTCCTTGCTGTTGCAACTGCAAGAGGACGTCTTGGATATTCTGGATGGTCCTATCTGCTGGGTACATATGCTGAAGGGTCTGCAGAGCACTGCGTGAATCAGAGAAAAGCAGGAAGGTAGACCCACTATGACGTTCCATATGCTCCACTACTTTCAAAACAGCGTAAAGTTCTGCGTCAAATACGGTGAACTGACTAGGCAGACGAAATCGGAGGATTCGGGTAGGGAAGACGACAGAGCACCCAACAGTATCCCTCTGTTTCAATCCATCTGTATATATAGCATTAAAAGTATGATGGCTATTTAAACTGGCAAGAAACTTGTCCTTAAAAACATGATCTGGAGTGAACGGTTTGTTGCACTCAGTCAAGTCTAAAATGAGGTTGGGCTTCACTAACAGCCAGGGTAGACCTCTCCGGGGGACACCACCTTGACGAAGCACTGTCCATGTGGGTGCAGAGGCTCATGCATCCGTGGGAAGCTGAGGGCTATACCGAAGGTAGAGAACCTACTGCCGGAAAGGCCTCAGCTGATGGATCTGACTAAGTGTGACCCACAACATCCCGTCTTCCTTATCCTCTCTCAATTCCTTTCGCAACCCAAGGTGTGATGCGATCCGTGCGGAGGGGTGCGTGGCACATGGGTGGATGTGTCTGTAACGGAGCCTCAGGGATACCATGCAACCTCCCTGAGTAAGTAGCCTTGCACCGTGCAGGGTTATTGTGGTGTGGACCATATAAATCTCCAAATCTCGTGGGACTAAGATGAACACAGAGAAAGAAAGTATTTTAAAAGAATCTGAGGGGCAATCTGAGACCTCAGATACTCAGACTTCGGGATCAGGACCGATGGAGTGCACTCCTACTTCTGAATCAGAGTCTAGACCTGAGCAAGAAGTGGGAACTGTAACAGAGACGTTGGACCAGATTAGGATTCAGGCCTTGTCTGGGGCTCAGAGGAGGAAACTTCTCAAGGAACAAAAGCAAAAGGAAGGAAAAGAATGGCTTTCTAAGCATAAGTGGAGTGAATCAAAAGGGCTTGAGCCCAAGACCCCCAAAAAAGAAACTGCCTCAGGTCGAAGGGGATACACAGACCCCCTCGACGTCAAAGACAGGGTCAGGGAGGAATCTAAGACTCCCTCCTCTCTGGACAAGTATGATCCTAAAAGGCTGAGGCAGGAAATAAAGAAACAGACCTATAGTACTGCAGTCTCGGTCTTTAGAATGGCGGTTGTCCAAGAAGGATACCCACTGGTGACCATCACCTCGGAGCAAGAGCAGCTCGTGTAGATGGCTGGGAGCGCTGGTCCAGGACCCAAATTCAGGAGAGTCTATCTAGATCGTGGTGCCCTCATTTATGTCTGCGAGGGGGAGCACTCAGCAGAATGGCTTAAGGACAAGGTGCCCATGATATCCCCGTGGGAGGATGCGAAGCTGCTGGTCATGACAGCAGCCGTACTCCTGAAGACCGCAAAGGTATCAATATGGGTATCAAAGATCCTTAAGGATGTCTCTCCAAAGACTCTGTTCGAGAAAACAAGGGTCCAGAACCCAAAAGTCTTGACAGAGGATTGGAGGGTAATTAACCAAAAGGTTGTTCCGGAAGGACGAACCCTGGTGGTGGAGGTCGGAGAGAAGTCCCTGAAGGCAATGCGGGAGCAAGGCCTGAAACTGTTTTTAGGGTTCTCACAAGTCGCCGTCGGGGTAATCAAAGACCTTAAAGGCAATAATGGCAGCAAGATGGGGACTGGAAGTGCTGCAGATAAACCTGCAGCACAGCAAAAGGGACCACTGCTGCCATGAGCCGTTGTATGGGGAGACAGGAGGTGGACGTGGCCCTGATATAAGAACCATATTTATACAAAGGGGGTTTATCGGGCCTCGGTGGTGCTGGAGGTAAGCTGATTTATGCTAGAAATCTAAAAAACTCCAGAACATGTATTTATGTTAGAAATGGAATCCGTTTCATACCAATGATGGATTTTTGTTCCAGGGACCCGGAAACCATCAGGATGCAGCAATGTGAGGAAGGTATCATGAGGGAAATTGTTTTGGCCTCAGCATACCTTCCTTACAGACAGCTCTCCTCCGCCTTTGGAGGTGAGGAGACTGACGGAAGCCTGCCATTGGCAAGGTGACGAACTGGTGGTGGGATGTGATGCCAATGCCCACAATCTATCGTGGGGCAGCAAGGACACCAACAGTAGAGGGGAGCACCTTCTTGAATTTCTCCTATCTAACAATTTGGAGATCCTGAATAGGGATGATGAACCTACATTCAGGAATAGTAGAAGGGAAGAAGTAATTGACATAACTTTTGGTTCCATGATGATGGGCAGTTACGTCAAACAGTGGCATGTGGTCCTGGAGCCATCCTCATCAGACCACATGTATATTAAATTCAAGGTTGAAATGGGAACCAGACAGACCATGGCCTATAGGAATCCCAGGAAAACGGACTAGGAGACATATAGGAGAGACCTTGACTTCAGCCTATTGGAAATTAAAACTTCGATAAGGAATCCAGCAGAGTTTAAGGAAGTAGCAGAGGCCGTAACCTCTGCTGTAGTGACCTCATACCAGGATAACTGATCAATCACCAAGAAGTGCACAAGTAGGAGTGTGCCTTGGTGGAATAATAACCTGGAAATGCAAAGGAAACAGATACGAAGGCTGTTTAACCTTGCGAGGCGCAAAGGACAATGGGCAAAGTATCATGAGGCCCTTGTCAATTACAACCTTGCCATCACACGGGCAAAGGAGGCATCCTAGAAGGTATTCTGTGAGGAAGTGGAGGGCACGGCTGCTCAAGCAAGACTTCATAAAATCCTCACTAGGGTACCAACTAATCCAGGAGGAACATTGAGGAAGGAGGATGGGGAATATACAAAGACAGCACATGAAATGCTGGAGCTGCTCCTCAAGATTCACTTTCCTCAATATACTTTGGTGCATAACTCAGACCAGAATGCGATTCCTGAGAGACAACTGTTCTCAGGAGTTCGCAAAGAGGACTGGGATTTGGCCAAGGAGTGTGTCAATTTCAGTAAGGTCCAATGGGCAGTGGGAACATTTCAACCGTTCAAGTCACCTGGCCCTGATGGAATCTTTCCAGCTCTCCTGCAACAAGCGGGAGAAAATATTAGATTCCTATGCAGGTTATTCAGGGTTAGCCTAGGAGCAGGAATCAGTCCCAATGCCTGGAGGGCAGCGAAGGTTGTCTTCATTCCAAAACCAGGGAGAATTGATCATACCAAGGCCAAGGATATGAGACCCAATCAGCCTGTCCTCCTCCATTCTTAAGACATTGGAACAGCTAGTTAATGTGCATGTTGGAGAAAGGAGTTAAATAGGGCTCCTCTACATTCTAACCAACATGCATATCATTCAGGTAAATCATGTGAGACAGTTCTCCACCAACTCATTGGGAAGCTGGAGAAAGCACTACAGTTTCAGGAAATAGCCCTCTGTATCTTCCTGGACATCGAGGGGGCTTTTAGTAACACAACCTTCGATTCCATGGTTACGGAAGCAGAGGTGCATGACCTAGGGACCATTATATGTAGGTGGACTAGGGCCATGCTCAGTGGAAGAAAGGTAGAGGCTACCATGATGAATGAACAAAAGGTAATCAACACCACTAGGGGTTGCCCGCAAGGAGGAGTTCTTTCCCCTTATTTATTTAGATGCCTATTATGTACATATATCACAAATAAACTACGAAAATGCAAGGCTGATCCAGTAAGCAAATTTTACCATTTAAAACATTATATCCTGCATTTTACACTGTTTCACTGAAGTCCCTTGAAAAGCGTAAAAATTAGGTTCTACTGTATTATGGACAGCAAAAGGAACTTTAAGTTTTAAAGTACAAAGCTTGTACATTAAGTCTATCAGTCATCATTGTACAAGTACAACATGTACACATTTAATTGCAATAACTTTTTCATGTGTTACTAGAATCGTGGCATCTTTGTGTAATGTGTAACTATGCACGCCTTAATATATAACACTTCCACACCAGAAGAGGATTCAACAGGATTTTCCCTGGGAATAGTTTTTGCAAACTGTACAACAATTGTTTGGTTCAGTAAAGACTGTAATGGGGTTGGGGACAACTAAGCAGTATTGGTGTTGAGGACACTGCAAGGGATGAAGTCTCACTATTCTACCTGGTTCCCTGGTTAAATCCAATTGAATTCATACAGAATGGTGAGAGGGGAGCAGCTGACTGCAGCTGGGGGGATGGGCGCGCGCACACACACACACACACACACACACACACACACACACACACACACACACACACTTGTTTCTTGCTCATTAATGTCATTACACCCAGTAGTTTCTCTTTTCCACCCAAATTCACATCACTTAACAAGGTTATAAGATATGGATATAGCATTGTCCAAACTGATGATACTCACTGTGCTGTTGTTGTTTCCTCAGTATGCAGTACTCTTGAGGGTGGCTCATTTTCTTTCAGTTGTACTTTTGTTACATTTTCTGTTGGAGATGTGATGGCTTCAGCAGACGGGCTTCCCTGTGCAGTTGATTGTTCCTTCGAAAGAAGAATATAAATCAATTTTAATGGGAATCACACATCTGACAACTTAGAAGTTTTGACATATTCTAAGTCATCATATTGTACAACTAGTTTAGAATACAAGATAAATGACTTAGTTTTTCAGAGAGTACCCACTTGAACATCTCAGAATTTGTTCCAATTTTTGTGCTGGTAGTAATCAAAACAAACACACACACACACACACACACACACACACACACACACACACAAAATTGACAATGAATGCGGACGTATTTCTTATTTCAAAATGTGCTAACATCACTGCCATGTGATGTCGCTACTACACAATTAACATTATACAGAACACACAACATTTATGTCTCCAGGAAACTTTCTGGTCATGGTTTGTTTATATCATTAAAGTTAATTAAAGTGATCTAATAATGGAAAGTCTATGTTGGAATTAATAATATAGTAATAAGGACAGTTTGCAACTCACCGCAAAGACGCGGCAACAAGCACATACAAAAAGACACCCACATAAACACTTTCAGCTATTGGCCATGCCCTTCTTCAGAAAAGAAAACATTCACGAAATCACGCAGGCACACAACACAGTCATACAACCATCACCTTCGGCTGCCGCACTTCGAATCCACTTTTCTCTTTGTTAAACGTTAAAGCATTACTTTATGGATAATTTAACAGAAGTCAATGTTAATCATTAATTGTTAACTCGTAAAATTACTCTGCATCCGCAAAACCTCACCTTCAGCCTCCAAATTTATATATTTGTGGTTGCTGTATTACTGAATTAAGTAAAATGTATTACTCTATTTGATATTTAAAAAATGTTTGGGTTAGGCAACTTGAAGTAGGACTTCAAGTATAAATAAAAACTAGAGTTAGTCGAACACACTATCCTGGCACTCGGCTGCAAGCGTAAAAAAAATTAGGACTAATCACGTACCACATTGTAAAGTTTCAAAATCGGCTTCGCTAGATTCATTCGCTTTGGCGGAAAAGTGTTATATTCTGTGAGATGATTTGTCTTCTTGAACATAATGAAGATTTTGTCATTTGCTTATGCCCGCAGCCAGCCGCCAGGACATAGAGTTCTAGTAATACATGAAGCTTTGTTTGTAGTAATAATAATGATAATCATAATAATAGAGGAATAAAATATTTACAGAAGACTCAAAATATGTAACTTCACTGAATATCATTTGACAAAGTACATATTGCCTTTAAGAATTATTAACATATTAAAATTCTCGTCTGACTTTAGGCATATTTGGGAGTCAAAATATCTTTCCCCCATAGGAAAAAGACGTTCCACTGTAGCACTTGAAGGTCTAGTGGTAAAACATCTATTAAAATATTTTACCCAATAAATACCATGTCGTTAAATGAATATTTTGATTTCATGTCCAGCTACATTTTCATTAGACTCTGTGCTTTACTTGTTTAACATTTTTGGCCTGTGGTCTCGTTAGACTGAATGACAAAATTTTAAAAATGTTGCACAGAAGGTATGTTCCAAATAAAAAATGAAACACGTCTGGTGTAAAATATTTATTTAATTGCAATCAGCATAAGACGGGGAAACTAATATAATTAAAATTATATGCTAATTTTCTGATTAGGTGTGTCAGCCATACCTCGATTCTCACAGCCTCCATTATCGATTGTTTCATGGTATGCAATTTCAATTTGTTCCTGACAGCTACAAGATAGTTCAATGACAAAATTGTAATGAAAATTAACTTTTACTGCCTTCCTGTCCCCATTCACCACTAATACCTATGTCACACAGATGTCCAAAAGTTAGAACATTAAAAATACTTATTTGTTTAGTACGTCATTTCTGAACGTACTATTAATCAACAGGGACATAAGACAAACATTTATTTTTGTTGAAACGTTCTCATTCGGCATTGTTATCAATGATGGAAACAAGAATTAGGTAAGAAAATAATGGGTTAACGGGCTTAGGACAAGTTAATGGGAGTTAAAGAGTCAGTTAACGTTTTTTTAATTAACTTAAAAGTTAATCTGTTACTCAAAAAGTTAATTAATGATTAACAGATTAATGGACTTGTGCCTAGCTTTGCTATTTTCTCTCTCTCCCACTGTCACAGCCCCTCTCTCTTTCCACGATCACTGTACCTATGCTATTCTGTTTCAGTATATAAAAGCGTGCATATGTTTACATGACAAATTTTGTGGTAAGAAAGGAGAATGAAGATGGAAGAAGCTCAATCTGTATTTTTTTTGTCGGAGGCTTAAACAGGAACATGTTTGCCTTTTTTGTGCTGTAACAGGAGCTTCACCAGTGTGTGCTGCTTATAAACACAAACTCTGTAATTCTGTGAAGTTTTGGCAATTTATTTATTACGCTGACACATTTATATACAAGTTATGATGAATAATAGGCAAAGAAATTGTCATTTATGGACTGAAGCTTTCAGGCGGTACAGTGAGCAAAAATAATTCCTCCACCCCCCCCCCACCCCATGTAATAATTGTCCTGAAATTGTGCTACATCCACTTGTGGACAGAAGTGGTCATACCATGCGGGTTTATCTGGCAGATCTGATACACCGATATGTGAAGAATGTTTAGTCGTCAATTTTAAGTGGAATTTGAATATGTTATTTACGTTTCTAATGCTGCATTGCTCAAGGTAAAATGAACAATACATAAAATTGACACTATGTGTTTTACCTCTGCAAAATCTTTTAAATATCTTGCAGTAGTGTACACAATTTGATGTTGCAGTGTAACAGTGATGAATAGTGAAAATAAAATCGGTTGTTCAGCAAACAAAAATATCAAATTATTTTCCTAAAATTGGATGATAATCTTCATGTGAGGTCTCAGCATAGGAGATAAGTACAAAATCAACAATTAAAAAACTTAGCAGAATTCAGAGAGAATGTCTGTAGTAATGAAAGTGGTAAGTGAAGCAACACTGATTACCTCTGATCTTGTTAAGAGTGATATCGGTAGAGGGGGTATCAATCTACCCTGAGTCATCACCTTATGAACAGATGAGAAAAATTTCAACAGTTTGCCCTCAGTAGAAAGGTTATAGACTGGTCCAGAATCACAATAGTTTGTTTTGGTACCCAAAACACCATAAGTTGTCTCTTTATCTTGCTTATGCATAAAGATTTTTTTTTAAAGTGGGTATGTCCAACGTGCAAAAGGGTAAAAACAGGTTTTTTGTGCATACTTTGACTCTCAGTATTGGTAATTGCTGTAAGGCGCACACACACAGCCGTTAACATTCGTCATTGTCATTTTGTTACGGATGTGCATAAAGAATCGTATGCCGATCATATGGTCTGGGACGCTATTATTCGGCTCACCCCCGACCGCGAGGTTTGCGAACGCGCTCTCCTGTGCGAAAATCCTTCTCTTTCAGAGGTCCTTAACATTGCGCAGTATTTCGAGGTATCGCGGGCGGCAGGCAACCAAATTGAGGCTTGGTGTGAGGTGGCGGAAATCCAACCCACTTCTTCCCCGTTACAGGCAGGGTCACAAAGGGATGATGTGGTCGTGGCAGTCTGTGCGCAGCCTCAGCGCCGGGGCGATCGGCCCGTTGCATGGCAGCGGAAATTCGGGCCAGACGGCGTGCAGTCACGCAACCGAAAAATGCTTCCTTCGTGTCCCTCCTGTTTTGTCGATCATGATAGACCTGACTGCCCCAAGCGGTGGTCCACATGTCATCAGTGCCACAAGAAAGGTCACATTGCTTCTGTTTGTGCCTCCAAAATCCAAGATTCCGATGCCGAGATGGACGTAAATTGCGTCTCAGCGATTTAGGTTGCACCCAACAAACTCTTTATTGACGTCACGGTTTTCCACAAACAGTTGCGTATGCAAGTGGTCACAGGCGCAGCCGTCACCTTATTGAACTCAAAGACTTATTTGGATCTGGGTTCTCCCTCTCTCTTACTGGTGTCACGGAAATTGGTCAGTTACAATAAACAAAATATTCCGATCCTGGTACAGTTCTCAGCACCTGTTACATACAAATCTGTCACTCGTAGGATCACTTTTCTTGTTGTCAAAAATGCTCACACAGACAACTTGTTTGATCTTGACGCCTTTCACGGGTTTGGGTTCACTATTTCCGATGACAATAAACAAAATATTCCAATCCTGGTACAGTTCTCAGCGCCTGTTACATACAAATCTGTCACTCGTAGGCTCACTTTTCTTGTTGTCAACAATGCTCACACGGACAACTTGTTTGGTCTTGACGCCTTTCACGGGTTTGGGTTCACTATTTCCGATGACGTCAACATTGTCTCTGACCAGGTGCCTTTTCCGCAACTAGACTCTTTATGCACCAAATTTTCGGCGCTGCTTTTGGTGGGGTTGGGCTGTGCTAATAATTTCCAAGCCCACATCACCTTGAAGCCCTCCGCCAGGCCCGTTTTTTCCGCGCTCGGCCAGTTCCGATTGCACTCCGTGACCATGTCAAAGCGGAGCTGGACCGCCTGGAGGAAGCTGGGGTGGTAAAACGCATTCCATCTAGTGAATGGGCGACTCCCATGGTCATTGTAAAAAAAACGTCGGGGCGATTGCGCCTTTGTAGCGATTTCAAAAGTTCTGTGAATGCCCAATCTATCATCGACACTTATCCATTGCCGCGCCCAGAAGAGCTTCTCGCGAAATTGGCAGGTGGACAATATTTCTCAAAGATAGATCTCTCTGAGGCATATTTGCAAGTTCCTCTCGATGCTGACTCTCAACGTCTCTTGGTCCTGAACATGCCCTTTGGTTTGTACCAATACTTGAGGTTGCCCTTCGGGGTGGCCAGTGCTCCAGCAATTTTTCAGCATTTCCTAGAACAACTCACACTGTCGGTGCCCGGTTGTGTCAATTATCTCGATGATATAGTAGTGTCCGGGTCCTCAGCCGATGAACATTTACGCAACTTACTTGCGCTGTTCACAGTACTACAGGAGGCGGGGTTGACGTGCAACCTGGAGAAATGCCACTTTTTTCAGCCTTCTATCACTTATTTGGGGTTTGAGTTTTCTAGTGAGGGCAGCAAGCCCCTCCATCAGAATGTGTCTCCCGTGTTGGCTCTCCCTCGGCAGACTTCAGTCAAGGACCTGCAAGTGTTTTTAGGAAAGGTCGCTTATTATCATAAATTCTTGCCGGGGGCTTCATCTATTGCAAAACCCCTGGATGACCTGCGCAAAGGGACTTCCTTCCATTGGTCATCAGCCTGTGAAAAAGCACATTAAAGAGCTGCCACAATCGGCTCCCTGCCTCGTCACCTATCAACCCAGCCCCCCCCTTGTCTTAGCAACGGACGCCTCTCAACATGGGATTGGGGCAGTGCTCGCTCATAAATATCCAGACACACCTGAGCGACTGATCGCTTTCGCCTCTAAAATGCTCACTCCGGCGCAAACCAGATATTCGCAAATTGAGGAGGAGGCCCTTGGTATTGTCTACGCTCTGAAGAAGTTTCATGTCTTTCTGTATGGCGTAAAATTTCACCTCGTAACTGATCACAAGCCATTGGTTTCTCTCTTACACCCTTCGGCATCACTACCCGACAAGGCCGCTCACCGTCTTCAGCGTTGGGCGCTATTCCTATCTTGATATAACTATGCAAATGTGGATGCGCTCTCCCGGCTTCCGGCTGGACCAGACCCAGACTTTGATCAGGAAGAATTGCTGTGCTTTCATGTCAACTTAGCCGCTCAGCAAGCAGTGGACGGTTTTCCAATCACAGGTGCCAAGGTGGCTCTGGCTAGTGCCGCAGACCTGGTCCTCCGTTTGGTCCAGCAGGGCTGGCCTGAGCCTCCACCGAAATGGGCATCGGACCCCCTAAGAAACTATTATGCATTTCGACACTGTTTTTCTGTTGTAGATGGCATGCTTCTCCTTGATTCTGAGGATTCCTCTCCTCGGATCGTCATTCCATCGGCTCTCCGCTCAAAGGTCCTCAAGCTGCTACACGCCGATCATTGGGGGGTCTCTCGTACTAAGGCATTGGCCCGCCGCCATGTGTTTTGGCCGGGTCTGACCAGCGATGTGACTCGTATGGTTACCTTGTGCTCGCTCTGTGCGCAACATCAAGCCTCCCCTCGGGCAACATTCACTCCCTGGCCTCAACCTTCGCAGGCCTGGGATCACCTGCACATTGATTTTGCGGGCCCCTTCCTTAATGCCTATTCGTTGCTGGTTATTGATGCCTTCTCTAAGTTCCCGTACGTGGTCCATTGCCTTTCAACCTCAGCCATGGCCATGGTTGCGGCCTTGTCACGCATTTTCTCGATTGAAGGCCTTCCCACTACGGTGGTGTCAGACAACGGTCCTCAGTTTGTATCACGCAAGTATGCCTCCTTCTGCAACACCCGGGGTATCCGCCATGTCATTGCCCCACCCTTCCATCCGCAGTCAAATTGGGAGGCTGAAAGATTTGTTCGCACCTTTAAGACCCAGTTGAAAAAATTTGTGGCTCGGTACCCTTCGGATGTTGCCCTCGATCAATTTCTCTCATCTTTTCGGTTCACCCCGTTTGGCGACAAGAGTCCTGCGGAACTTCTCCATGGCCGGCAGCCCCGGACTCTGCTTCATCTCCTGCATCCAAGCCCGGGACATTCACCCGTGTCTCCATCTTCTAGCTTCTGACCAGGGATGGCTGTCTGGGCACGTGGGTTCGGACGTCGACCGAAATGGATTCCTGCCATCACCACCAGATGCCGTGGCCGCCGTCTCTGCGACATACGCACAGAAGACGGCATCACTGCACGTCACCACGACCAGCTGCGCCTGCGTGTGGAAGATCAGGAGCTCCCCATCTGTCAGCCAATGCTCCCGCACCAGTCTGCTCCACTAATCAGCCCACAGGCCGAAGAGAGGTTCCTGCCATTACCTGCAAGTTGTCTGCCTCAGCCAGGGACTGACCCAGGTCCCTCCTCTCAGGGACCTATACCTTTGCGGGTACAGCCAACACCCATGCTGGATTTATCTCCTCCTGATGCATTGCTCCCTTCGGGTCCACCATCACCATCACCAGGTCCGGGGACCAAGGTGGAGATGGAGACCGAGCCACCATCACCGGTCCTGCCATATGGGTTGTCGGGGGAAGGGCGCCGACGCTGCCCGCGCCCCAAGTACTTCCAACCTTACACAATGGTGCCCACCCGCAACCTCAGTCAGAGCCCCACAGATGATGACGTCATGGACATTGCTCGCATCCAAGCCTCCCCAAGGGGAAAGGAATGCTGTAAGGCACACACACAGCCGATACATACGCCGAGAATCGGCCACGAGAGTGTGCCGCCGGAAAATGCGATAAACGCCAGAGCACGCCACGGGCGAGTCAATGACACAAACAGTGCAGAGTTGTGCTCTGCGCGCAGTGTGTTGTTTACCAGGTACGAGCTCACTTCATGGGTACTCGTGCAGCCAGTGCACGACAGTGTTCTGTGTAGCAGTGAGAGAGTTGTTTTCCGTGAATACAACAGTAATGAATAAAAGAGTACAAGGAAATATGCTTCAAAATATAGAAGTGGCCATCTCTACAATTTCTCTTCTTGCTTCCTACTATAGAAAATTTCAATTTATTACTTCCATAGGAAAAGTGCTCTGGGCAAACAAGTTATCTGTTAACATGGATTTCGAAATTGTAATACTAAAAGTCACATATGGTAATATCCCCTTCTTTGTTATAGGTATATATAGATCCCCAAATGGAAATTTTGATGTCTTCCTCAAATCACTTGATTGTGTTCTGAGTAAATTAATGTCAGGTCATACGAGTGTTAACTTCCTCATACTTGGTGATTTGAACGTCAATACATTAGATGATTGCTGGGAAAGCAAACTCTTTACAGATTGTATCCTGTCTCATGGGGCAAAAGATCTACTTGGTCTAGTACCTACTAGAATAGTCAACACACAGGGTAGTTCAATAGATTATGTTATAAAAAATTATGAACACATCATCACAGCAGACATTATAAATGGTCACCTTTCAAATCACTTTGGTCAGACACTAGTTCTAAAATGTAATGATGTCTTCAAACCAGAAAAATGTACCAAGAAAGTGGAATACTATCTGCAAGGAATATTGAGAAGCTAAGACATAGCTTAAGACAGGAATCTTGGGAACCAATTCTTAACACTAGTGGTATCAACAATAAATGGAATATTTTCTTAAAAGTTCAAATGTTTGTATAGCTAATGGAACTTAACTACGGGGTCATCAGTCCCTAAACCTACAAACTACCTGTGAACTAGCTAACACTAAGGATGGCACAAATATCCATGTCCGCGGGGGGATTCGAACCCCCGACCGTAGTGGTATTGCAGACTGTGACTGATGCGCCTCTGTCCCCTTGGACACCGCGGCCGGCTTAGAAGTTCTGACTATGCATATAAATAATACCACCCCATTACAAAAAGTAAATATTAAGAAAAATCCACATTTAAAGTTAAATCCAGTGCCATTAGATGTCAAAACAAAAAACTGGAAAGAAAAAATGGAAAACATGTATAGTTTGCACAGATTGACTAACTCAGAGTTACATAAAGAACTCTATAAGCAATGTGTGTTTGCATCTGTGTAAATGTATGGGTGTGTGTGTATTTGTTCACCTTCCTTTTCTTCCCCCAAGGTAAGTCTTTCCTCTCCCGGGACTGGAATGGCTCCTTATCCCCTTCCTTAAAACCCTCATCATTTCCTTTTCCCTCTCCTTCCCTTCTGCCTGAAGAAGCAACTGGGTTGTGAAAGCTTGCGTTTGTGTGTGTGTGTGTGTGTGTGTGTGTAAGAAAATAGATGGAGTCTACTTACCAGGCGAAGGAGCACAGGCAGTGATAGTAACAAATAAACACACATACACACACACACAAGCTGCTTTCACAGCCTAGCTGCTTCGTCAGACAGAAGGGAAGGAGAGGGAAAAGGAAATGATGAGGGTTTTAAGGGAGTGGGTAAGGAGTCATTCCAATCCCGGGACAGGAAAGACTTACCTTGTGGGAAAAAAAGGAGGGTAAACAAGTACGTACACACACACACACACACACACACACACACACACACACACACACACACACACACACACATTCCTGCTAGGAATTTTCCTCTAGAAAGAGAGAGAGAGAGAGAGAGAGAGAGAGAGAGAGAGAGAGAGAGAGAGAGAGAGAGAAATGTCTGCCTTGGTGTTTATATGTGTGCGAAAGCTTGAATTTTGTGTTTGTGTGTGTTTTTATTTGTGTATCTGTCTAAGAGCCTGAGCTTTGGGTAAGTTAAACGATATATATGTTTTGCCCACCAGGAAAGTTTCCATAGTCAGTAATTGATGCAGAAATGCCATGTGTGAGACAGAGACTGTATTACAAGGACCACAGGAGAGGACCAAGGACTTCTGTATGTTCCATAATGTAATGTTATAGTTCTTTCAGGACTATCTGTTGATACCATGTGTATGTGCTACCTATACTAGGTGGATGTCAGAAATGTTTTTGCAACTGTCAATATGATTAATCATCAGCTTGCACAATTTGCTAGTGACTTGAAACTTTGTTTCGAATGGGGACTCTAATGCAGATTTTCCACTTTTGGGAGACATTAAGCAATCAGAATGCACCCAACAACTCACTGGCTAGATTTGGACTAGAATTGGTTTCAATTCATGGGAGACACCTACATTAAGTAACGAAATAATGTTCTAGATACATAAATTAATGTTAACATGTGACATGGGGTTGACACAAAATTGATGCATGTTCCAAAACAAGCATTTTGAGAAGTATTTGATGAGGTGATGGTGTGTCAGGAAAAGGATGCAATTCATTGTTGATAAAACTCTTCTGGGTATTGGACCGCATCGTCAATATATCAAATATTTCACCGACGTTTCGGCCACTACTGCAAGCGGCCATCTTCTGGGTGATGGCCGCTTGCAATAGTGGCCGAAACGTCGGTGAAATATTTGATATATTGACGATGCGGTCCAATACCCAGAAGAGTTTTATCAACAATGACAACAGCCGCGGAAGCCTTCGTTTACAGATGCAATTTATCTTTGTACATTCTCGTAAGACGATTTGAGTCAACTGAAGCATGCAATACCAACTGTCAGCTTTGACCACTGGTGTTGGCTTGTTGTGTTGTATGACTTGAAACATTGATCGTTTTCCTTACATTAAGAATGTGACATTACATTTCCAATATAAACTGATCAATTTACATTTACCCATCCACCTATCTGAGCCCCATGTTGTAATTAAACAACCTTAATCACTTGAAATGTTGATCATTCATAATGGCGGAACACTACAGCGAAGGAAAATTTTATTTTTTTACTACTGCTTCGTGTTTTGGAATGTTGCTTTTCGTGTTTGTCATGGGTCAAAGCAGACAAGTGGTATCTTTAGTATTGCCAACAATTAAGTAAGAACATGAATGCAGCCTGCAAATTGCAAAAAATTACTTATACCTGCATTCAATTATCTTTGCAAACTTCCCATACCAACCCAAAATTCCACATTACATATATTGTATACAACCCATGGCAACCACTGACACTACTGTGTCCTATTCATAACAAAACAATCACATGAAATCACGCCAGCATTATGTTGGGGGTCAAAGCTGACAACTCTTACTGAACACACTGTTGTTGTTGTTGTTGTTGGGTTGTTTAGGGTGGACCAAACTTCAATGGTCATCAGTCCCCCATTCCTTCTCTAGGCGTCAAAAGGAAAGCCATACACGTGAAAGATAACACGCCCAGAGTTTAAAGTTGTGAAGCGGGAGAGGAGTCCCACTGTGTCTATAAAGAAAAACAGCAAGAATAACAAGACACAAAACGAAAAGATGAGCACTCAAAGACATCTGACAAGAAAGAAGCTGATGCCTGTGGTTGACCGACCAGAAGAATAAAAACGGAAAAGTCAACCACTCAGGAACACTAATAAATCTCCAGCTAGATGGAACGATAAAAACCCCCTGCTCGCATAAAACGTAAAACGGAATCTGCCATTGCAGCATCGTCACCTAAAACGTCCGATAAAATGACAGGGAGGTTAAAATTCCGCCGCAAAGCGGCTAAAACGGGGCAGTCCAACAGGATGTGGACTATTGTCAGGCGCGAGCCACACTGACATTGGGGCGCATCCTCACCACGAAGGAGATGTCCATGGGTGAGCCACGTATGCCCAATGCGGAGGCGACACAAAACCACTGAGTCCCATCGTGAACCCCGCATGGAGGAGCGCCATGCGGCCGTCGTATCCTTGACCACCCGGAGCTTGTTGGGCGTGTTCAGGCTACGCCACTCAGCATCCCAAAGCCGATGTACCCGTTGGCGCAACAATGAACGGAGATCAGAAGCCGGGAGACCGATCTCTAGACAGGACATACCGACAGCCTGCTTGGCAAGCCTGTCAACACGTTCATTGCCCGGGATACCAACGTGACCCGGAGACCAGACGAACGTCACTGATCGCCCAGACAGTTCAACGGAACGAAGCGTCCCATGTATGGCCAACACCAGAGGTGACCGCGGGTAACACTGCTCCAGAGCTCGGAGGCTGATCAGGGAGTCGCTGCAAACAACAAAAGACTCGCCTGAGCAAGACCGGATATGCAGGAGAGCTCTGTGAATGGCCACCAGCTCTGCAGTGTAAACACTGCAGCCATTCGGCAGAGAGTGCTGTTCCACATGGTCACCATGAGTATACGCAAATCCCACACAGCCATCAACCATGGAACCATCTGTGTATATCAGGTCATATCCACGGAATTCCGCTATGATAGCCGAGAACTGACGGCGGAGCGCCTCCAGTGGAACTGAGTCTTTGGGCCCCTGGGCCAAGTCCAGCCGAGCAGACGGCCTTGGCAAACACCACGGAGGTGTACGGGCATGGACCCGATAGGAAGATGGAAGGGGAGAAGACTCAAGCTCCTGCAGGAGGGACTGAACCCGATAGGCAATCGTACGACCTGATCTGGGGCGTCGCTGATGGGGACGGACCACCACATCAGGAAAGAGGAGACGATGGTTCGGGTGGCCTGGGGAGCAATACACATGGGCTGCGTAAGCCGCAAGTAGGTGTTGGCGGCGGATCCCCAAGGGTGGAACCCCAGCCTCCACTAGTAAGCTGTTCACTGGGCTGGTGCAGAAGGCACCCGTCGCGATGCGAACCCCACAGTTGTGGATGGGGTCCAGGAGATGCAGTGCCGAAGGTGCCGCAGACCCATAGGCAATGCACCCAAAATCGAGACGGGACCGCAACAGTGCCGTGTAAAGCCGCAACAGTGTCGAGTGATCAGCACCCCAGGTCGTATGACCCAGGTGGCGGAGAAGGTTGAGATGGCGCCAGCACTTCCGTTTTAGCTGACGAATGTGGGGGAGCCACGTCAGCCGAGCGTCAAAGACCAGACCCAAAAACCGATGCGTGTCTACCACTGTCAGGAGTTCGTCGTTAAGGTAAAGTTCAGGGTAAGGGTGGACGGTCCGACGCCGACAGAAGTGCATCACTCTAGTCTTGGTGGCAGAAAACTGAAAGCCATGACTTAGGGCCCAGGTATGTGCCTTCCGAATAGCACCTTGCAACCTACGCTCAGCAACCTGGGTGCCGCAGGAACTAAAAAAGATACAAAAGTCGTCAGCGTAAAGAGAAGGGGAGACCGACGATCCAACTGCTGTCGCTAGACCATTGATGGCAACTAAAAATAATGGAACACTTAAAACTGAGCCCTGAGGAACGCCATTCTCCTGGATGTATGAGGCGCTCAGGGAGGCACCAATTTGAACACGAAAGGTACGGACAGCTAAAAAATTCTGGATAAAAATCGGTAGGGAGCCCCGGAGGCCCCAGTCATATAAAGTGTTGAGGATGTGGCGTCGCCAGGTGGTATCGTATGCTTTGTGCATATCAAAGAAGACGGCAACAAGGTGTTGGCGCCGGGAAAAAGCTGTGCGGATTGCAGACTCAAGGTACACCAGATTATCGGTGGTAGATCGACCCTGGCGAAAACCGCCCTGGCATGGAGCCAACAATCCTCGAGTCTCAAGAATCCAACACAACCGCCGACTGACCATCCGCTCCAGCAGTTTGCACGGCACGTTAGTCAGGTTAATGGGCCGATAGCTATCCAAGGAAAGAGGATTTTTGTCGGGCTTAAGCACTGGGATGATGATACTCTCCCGCCACTGTGACGGGAAAACACCATCACACCAAATGCGGTTATAGACCGCAAGTAGGTTTCGCCGACTATCTGCTGAGAGATGTTTCAGCATTTGACTATGGATGCTATCAGGCCCTGGCGCCGTGTCAGGACATTGTTGAAGAGCACTGAGGAGCTCCCACTCAGATAAGGGAGTGTTGTAAGATTCAGAGCGGCTGGTACGAAAGGAGAGAGACTGGCGTTCTACCCTCTCCTTTACTGCACGGAAGGCCGGTGGATAATTTGCAGAGGCAAAGGCACGAGCATAATGCTCGGCGAACATCTCTGCAAGTGTGGCCGGGTCCGTACATAGGACTCCATTTGAGGAGATCCCAGGGATTCCCACTGGTGTCTGTAATCCCTGTAGCCGTCTGATCTTACTCCAGACCTACGAGGCTGAGGTGCCTGTCCCAATAGTGGAAACGTACCTCTCCCAGCACTCCTGTTTCCGTCTTCTTATAAGCTGGCGAGCACGAGCGCGAAGCCGTTTAAAATTGATTAGGTGCTCCTGAGAGGGGTGCCGTTTGTATCGCTGTAAGGCCCGCCTGCGGTCTTTAATGGCCTCAGCGATCTCCGGCGACCACCACGGCACTGTCTTACGCCGTGGGCACCCTGATGTACGCGGAATGGTCGCGTTCGCAGCAGAAATGATGGAATGTGTGGCACTCTCGACCACCACATCGATTTCCTCGAGTGGGGGAGGGCCAACGATGGCAGCAGAAGCATAGTCTTCCCAGTTAGCCCTGTGCAGAACCCACCTAGGTGGGCGCGCTGGGGACTCGCGTTGTGGGAGTGACAAAAAGACAGGGAAATGGTCACTGCCACACAAGTCGTCATGGGCTCTCCAGTGAACAGATGGTGGAAGGCTGTGGCTGCAGATCGACAGATCAATGGCCGAAAAAGTGGCATGTGCCACACTAAAATGCGTGGGGACACCTGTATTCAAGAGGCAGAGGTCGAGTTGAGTTAGGAAATCCTCGACAACCCTGCCATGACCAGAGATCGTAGAACCACCCCACAAGGGACTGTGGGCATTGAAGTCGCCCAACAGTAAGAAAGGTGGGGGTAGTTGAGCAACGAGTGCAGCCAAGACGTTCACAGATACGTCACCATCTGGCGGCAAGTAGATACTGCAGACGGTAAACTCCTGTGTGGTCCTCACCCTGACAGCCACTGCTTCTAATGGCGTTTGAAGTGGCACAGATTCACTATACACAGAGGTGAGGACATACACACACACTCCACCTGATACCCTGTTATATATGCTACGGTTGCAGTAAAATCCCCTGTAGCCACGAAGGGCAGGGGTCCGCATTGTTGGAAACCAAGTTTCCTGAAGAGCAATGCAGAAAGCAGGTGTCGTGCTCAAAAGCTGCCGTAGCTCAGCCAGGTGGGGGAAGAAACCGCCGCAGTTCCACTGGAGAATGACATTGTTCGAGTGCTGGGAAGACATGAATCCGAGTCGGTGGGCTACAACTCAGCATCACTGGCACCCACCGGTGTAGGCGTGTCATCGGGATTGTCCGTTTTCTCAATGGCGTCCCCGAGAGCGAGGTCCTCGGGTGACGCAAGAATCTCCACCTCATCCTCAGAAGCAGAGGTGCAGGTGGAGGGGGGAGGTGGCACTGAAGCCACCGTGGTGTCTCTTGTGATGCCCGTCTTTGGTTTCTGTTTACCCCTCCGTTCCCTCGGGGGCTTCGCTGGTGGGAGGTGCTCCTTGGACTCAGCCACAGGGACTGAGGAGGAGCGTGAAGCCCTAAGACCAGCAGTCTGCGAGCGCGCCTGCTGCTGGTTAGTGTCACTATTGACACTGGCAGAAGGGAGCGTCCCAAGGGACCCCTTCCGTGTGAGGGAAGCCGGAGAAGGTTGTTCTTTCTCCGGCGGAGAGGTGGTAGCTGATCCCGAGGCTTTCGCCTTGGGAGCTTTGGAAGGATGGCCCCCAACCTCCGTGGGGGCAGGCTTAGGTTGGCGGCCCTGGGGGCCCACAGGAACAGAAGAAGTAGAAAATACTGTCGCCGCCAAGGAGAGTGGCGACGACGTCACTGCTGCGAACGTGTTTTTCATTGTTACAGGGTGCAGACGATCAAACTTTTTCCTGGCCTCATTATAGGATATACGGTCCAGGGTTTTATACTCCGTAATTTTCCGCTCCCGTTGAAGTGCGGGACATTGCGACGAGCAGGGAGGATGGTTCTGACCACAGTTTACGCAGATGGGAGGTGGCGTACATGGGGCGCCTGGATGTGCTGGACGCCCGCAGTCCCTACATGTAGCACTGGACATGCAACGGGAAGACATGTGGCCGAACTTCCAGCATTGGAAGCACCTCACAGGGGGAGGAATATAAGGCCGCACATCAACACGGTAAACCATCACCTTGACCTTTTCGGGCAATGTATCACCCTCAAAGGCCAAGATGAAGGCACCAGTTGCGACCCTATTATCCTTTGGGCCCCTATGGATACGCCGGATAAAATGAACGCCCCGTCGTTCAAGGTTTGCCCGTAGCTCATCGTCTGTCTGGAGCAACAAATCCCGGTGGAAAATTACTCCCTGAACCATATTCAGCGACTTGTGGGGAGTGATGGTCACCGCAACGTCACCCAGCTTGTCACAAGCGAGTAACGCCCGTGACTGGGCCGGGGATGCTGTGTGGATGAGAACAGACCCATTGCGCATTTTCGAAATGGAGTCCACTTCCCCAAACCTGTCCTCCAGATGGTCCACAAAGAACTGAGGCTTGGTCGCTGAGAATGAGTCCCCATCAGTCCTGCTGCACACGAGATATCGAGGAACATAATCTTCACCCTGTTTTGTGGCCCGACGTCCCTCCCAAGGCGTGGTCAGGGAGGGGAACGTTTGGGGGTCGTATGTAGATGCATTAAACTTTCCCTTCTTAGAGACGGCGGTTGTACGTCCGCCAACGTCACCCGATTTGTGTCTTTTCATGGCGGGTGATCCGCCCCGATGCCACCCACTCCGATCAGGGGCTCTCCTCATGGGCGCCACCCAGCCACAGCAACGTCACCTGGCGGGATGACCATTGCCGGGAGTCCTGATGCCCCACAGAGACAAGCATCGACTCCTTGGCTTGCATGAGGAGTATGCAGCTCTGGCACCGGTAGAGCGATCCCTGTGTTGTCAGGGGGCTACAGCCAAGAGGGTACATGACGACCCCACCACAACGGACTGGCTACCGTGTTGGCTTTCTGGCGCTACGTGAACCATCATAAATTAGAGTGCTGAGGTATCAGTGCACAATGGATGCGACTTGCACGGAAAAAGAAATGACCTGCCCAGTGGCAGAATAGAATCCGCAGTCGCAAGTCCATTCCATGATGGGTGCTTAAGATGGCATGGCACGAGAATTACATGATGCACCACGTAAGGTGTCCTTCCCCAAATGGTTCGCTCTTCTGAAAAATTTTGAAAAATGGAGGGTCAAACCCACATAGGGGACCACAGATGGAAAGCCGAAAAGTATGAAGACTCCTTTTAGTCGCCTCTTATGACAGGCAGGAATACTGCGGGCCTATTCTTACCCCCGAACACACTGCCAGCCCCTGATGTCTGTTGTGGATCATTTGTAGCCTAGTCGTCTTAACTTACTGACTTCGAGATCGTTACTTTCTTTCATTTCTTATTTAGAATGCAGCTGAGAGAGAGAGAGAGAGAGAGAGAGAGAGAGAGAGAGAGAGAGAGAGAGAGAGAATTGAAGTCAAGGTCACATTAAACTGAGGTAGCTTCAATGAGAGTTTGAGATTATGTTTGTGAAGTTGTGATAAGAAGCTCAGCTACCAAACATTTCAAGTTGTAGACCCTAATTATAATTTATCACTATTATATAACACATCCTACTCTTAAGCATGTTTGTCATTTGGCTAAATATATTGTGTTGCACAATATATTATGAATTTTTATTTTTGTGGCAAGAATCTACAAAAGTTAACTTATTTGTGTAGCAAATACAATATTTTATTTTCAATTGTTTGAGAAACAAATATCACATGTTTTTGTTATGGTCTTCAATCCAGAGAATGGTTTGATGCAGCTCCTCATGCTACGTCATCTCTAGCAAGCCTCTACATCTCCTCATTAGAAAGGCTACCTACATCCATTTAAATCTGTTACTCCCTCTGCGATTTTTACCCCATGCACTTCCCGCCCATGCTAAATTCAAGATTCCTTAATTTCTAAGAATGTGTCATACCAAACAATCCCTTCTTTTAGTCAATATATGGCAGAAATCCCTTTTCTCCTCAATCCTCTTCCATATCTCCTCAGTAGTTATGCGATCTACCCACCTAATCTTCAGCATCCTTCTGTAAGCCCACCTTTCAGAAGCATCTCTCCTCTTCCTGTCGAAATTTTTTATCGCCCATGTTTCACTCCCACACAAGGCAATACTCCAAACAAATGCCTTCAGAAAAACTTTCTTACACTTAAATTAATATTTGATGTTAGCAAATTTCTCTTTTTTTAAAACGCTTTTCTTCCCATTGCCAGTCTGGATTTTATATCTTCTGTACTGCCCAAGCAATACAACTCATCTACCACCTTTATTGTTTTGTTACCTAATTTAATTCCTTTAGCATTGGCTGGTTTTCTTAAGACTGCATTCCAATATACTTGTTAATGTTCATCTTACATGCACTTTTCAACACCTGGTCCATTCCATTCACTTGCTCTTCCAGGTTCTTTGTTGTCTCTGACAGAATTACAATGCCATTGGCAAAACACTATGTTCTTATTTGTTCACCCTGAACTTTAATTCCTTCTCCAAATTTCTCCTTGCTTCCCTTTATAGCTTGCTCAATGTACAAATTGAATTACATTGGAGAAAGGCTACAACCTGTCTTACTCCGTTCCCAACCACTGCATCCCATTGATGCCCTTCAACTCTGATAACTGAATCTAGTTTTTGTACAAGTTGTAAAGAACCTTCAATTCCCTATATTTTACACCTGCTGATTACAGAATTTGAAAGTCTAATCCAATCAATGATGTCAAAAGCTTTCTCCAAATATACAAAAGATAGATGTGTATGTTTGCCTTTCCTTAATATATCGTCTTCTAAGTTAAGTCATAAAGTAAGTATTGCCTCCATGTTCCTACATTTCTCCTGAATACAAAGTGATCTTCCCTGAGGTCACCTCCTACCAGCTTTTCCATCCTGTAAATCATTTGCGTTAAAATTTGCAATAATTACTTATTAAAATGATGGTTGTAATTTTCACACCTGTCTGTGCCCACTTTCTTTGGAATAGGGATTATTACATTTTTCTTAAAGTCTGACGATATTTTTCCTGTCTCATACATCTTACGTACCAGATGAAATAATTTTGTCTATGCTGGCTCTACCAGAGAATGCAGTAGCTCTGTGGAAATATCATCCACTCCTGGTGCCTTGTTTTGATCTTACGTCTTTCAGTGCTCAGTCAAATTCGTCGCTCACTATAGTGTCTCCCATTTCATCTTCATCTACATCCTCTTCCCTTCCTACAATATTGTCTCCAAGTCCATTTTCTTTGTACAGCCCCTCTGTATACTCTTTCAACCTTTTAGCTTTCCATTCTTGGCTGAGAACTGGTTTTCCATCAGAGTTATTTATATTCATACAGCTGCTTTTCATGTCTCCAAATGTCTCTTATTTGCTTGTAGGTGGTATCTATTTTTCCCCTATTTATACATTCTTCTACAGACTTGCATTTGGCTGGGAGCCAGTTCTGCTTTGATATTTTGCACTTCCTGTCAGTCTCATTTCTGAGCCGTCTGTACTCCATTTTGTCTGTTTAATATACCGCATTTTTATATTTTTTCCTTAAATTTAAAATTTCTTTTGTATCCAAGGATTTTTTTTTTTGTAGATCTTGCCTTCTTACCTATTTGGTTCTCTGCTGCATCCACTGCACACATAACATGCTTTATGACAACCAGTTGTTCTACTTTCACATTCATTGGGTTCTCAACCGAACTGTTGCTACCCAACCTAACCTTGAACTGACACCATAGCTCTTCCCCCCCCCCTTTTTTTTTTTTTGGTTGAGCTACACAATGTCAGTAATTTGTAATTAACTTACTTTTCACAAATAACATAGTATCATCTTCCAACACAACAAGTATTATGCAGTTTAAATGTATTCATTAAAATTTCAGGATACTACTTGGCTATCATACATGCAGAGGCATTGCCAACATTTACACACAGAACAAAAGCAGCATCTGGCTGGCCCATTGTAGACTTTAGCCGACATTTGAGTTTCATTGATTCTCCTCCCTTTTGTAAATTGTATCATTATAATGATTCAAACACTAGGTTTCAGTCACCACTGAGAAACATCCTCTTGACTGCACTATCACTGGCCACTTACCCATACTACTTGCAAATGTAAACCTAACACTGACACTGCTAACTTTACTGCACCAAACATGTAAGTGACGTTACAGCACTATTAATGAGAGGATGAAAGGAAGAGGAGCAAAAGAAATTTTATCTGCACTAGGGCACTGAAATAACGCTATGGCAACAAGTGAAAACTTGAACCAGATCAGCCAGCAGTTTCTGTAACCTCTTGGCTACCCACTCTCCCCTCTTTCAAATTCACACAATACATATGTAGCATCCTTATCATCCATACCCTCCGATGCCATTTCGGATTCAGGCAGGCACCACACATCTAGATACAGTCAGTGTGTGGTTCATTACTTCACTGCCAATACAGTAATAATGTACAACCTTTTGCACAACAATCCAAAATGGTAAGCATAAGAGCACATGGATGATAGGGTCACTACAGCCGAAGTGTGCAATTTGAGTTAGTAGGAAGGCAAGTGTTGGCAGTCAAAAGGTTAAGGCGACCAACATCCCAAAACAGGAGTCCCGCAATTAAATCTTAGGTCTCCTGTAAGACGCAATTTTGCACGCCGGCTTTGACCTATGATGTCTGCTCATTGTACTGTGATATCATGGCGCGATAATTTTGAGTTATCTGTGTTTACAGGTGGTGTGTGTGTGTGTGTGTGTGTGTGTGTAGGCATATGGTGGCTTGCTCTTGTGGAAGTTAATTTTTGACTGTAACATCAGTATGGTGTGTGATATTCTTTGTATTCATGCATTCTTAAAGTTGTGAGTTACTGTAAATTTTATTGTGGACATGAAGAATTTGATTAATTCTTCCTCGCTGTGTGACACTCTGGGGGAAGATTTGTTGACCACAATAAAATTTTTTCAGCTGCTTGGTGTTATAGATGTTTGGCATACAAGATGTCGACAATCAATGAAGCAAACAAAAGTCACGGCAACAGACAATGTGTGGTTTATTTTTTAGTGTTTTGTATGGTAAGACATAATTTGGGATTTTTTAAATTATTTATTTGTTGAAGTTTTGACTGTAGTTTCTGTCAGTGTTGGTGGTAGTTATGTAAGGTATAGATCACTGTAAGGGGGATTTTTAGTGGCATTTCCGTAGTGTCTGTAGCCCGCCAACATACCACACCACATGAACGTGGTGTGGTGTGATGTGATGAGGAAGCTTGAAGTTTTACGTCCTGTCGACAACATGGTCATTAGAGATGGAGCTTATGCTCAGAGATTTTTTGGGTAAGGATGTGGGAAGGAAATTGGCCGTGCCCTTTCATAGGAAGCATCCCAGCATTTGCCTGAGTGATTTAGAGAAATCATGGAAAACCTAAATATAGATGGCCGGAGGTGGATTTGAACCACCATCCTTCCGAATGCGAGTCCAGTGTCTTACCACTCACTGCGCCACCTCTCACTGTCTGTAGTGTGATGTGATAATTGCTTTTGGCAAAGTAGATGACTATGAAAAAGAAATTAACCATTTGTGGTGCCAGACTGATCTGTCACATAACCTGAGGTCTAGATTAGGTTGGGAGGTAACAATTTGGTTCTGAGTTGAGTAAGCCAACAAATGTGAAACTAAGTCATTTTGGTTATGAAGATTGTTAGAGTAGAACATTTGAAATGAATGAGGTGTTTGATAGTATTTCTTTGTTGTTTGTTGCATTGTCTTCATTGTAGGTCGATTTAAGCATTTGATAGCATTTTAATGTTTATGAAATTTGGGCAGGGTTGATTGGTATCTGTTTCTTGATTTTAGGTGTAATATAGGTTCATTGAAGCATTTGATATTGTTTTTATGCTACTGATTTTCTGCAAGGGAGTTAATTTGTATTGGTGTCTTCATTTGAGATGTAGGCCAACTGAACTATTTGTTTCTGTGTATATTTTTCCTGTTCATTTTCTGTTTTTATTTGTCATATTTCCTTTTTTATTGCATTTTTATGTCCTTTTGATTGTCTTTGTTGTTTTTTCCCCATTCAGAATATCCCCGCACAAAACTGCCTAATTTCTGCAGCTATCCTGCTAGTTTAAATTTATTGTTTCTGGAAATTTTTTCAAATGATATATGCACTTGTCAAAGTTTTTGGTGATTTTTCAATCACCATATTGGTTACAAGTGTTATAGGCTTATGTCATTTCTACTATCTTGATGACGTCATGTGTCAAAGCAGATGAGTGTAGTCCAGTAGTAAAATGCCCAAATCTCAACTTGGCTCAACTTCACTAATCACCATAGAGTTATTTCAATAACCTAGTGCAGTTAAAGGTGTTCCCTTTTCTGCTCTTCCTCCTCCTTTTCTCTTATTAATAGTGCAAATGCATAGTGGTTGCGAATCAGGTGTGGTGTCTGTCAGGCATGTTCAAAAGGAGAGACACCGCATCAATTTAAATTACTATATCAATGTGAATTAGATCCTTACACCACTTATCCATAAAATTATGAAGATAGTAATTATGTTGTCATAAATTCACTAGTAAAATGTTACTTCTGTAAACCACTACTTTGCACATTAAAAGCTAACAAATAGATCTACTGTCCACATGTATAACCAGCAGGTTAAGTAAAACAGTAGTCCAATGTACACAATTAGAAACTTAGCCTACGAAGTGAATAAATAAGAAGGGATACAGAAACCAAAATATGGAACTACAATGTGTGTTTTCTATAGGCCTACCTCAAGACAACTTACAATGAAACTGTCGAGTTGGAACCTAACCCAAACCTAGTGCTGCATTATAAGTAACTGTCACCACAAATAAGATTTGGTGAGAGTAGCATATGAGGCGGAGACAAATACTAAAATTTAGTCCAAAATTTTGTAGCATGCTGTCTAAAGACAACCCTGTTGAGAAACACCATGTGAATACGAATGTCAGACAACACATCACAGTTTGGCCTACGTCTCAAGCTGAAGCACAGTGTTGAGTATAGTGTGTTAATGTTAGCAATGTAATCTCTGTAGGAGTATTTTAATTCATTTACATACCGAACATAAATAGGTACATACAAGAATTTGTCCAACAAACTAGAAGGAACAACAATAATTATTTATTTCATGGCCAACGCAGACCATTATTCCCTCATTCTTCGTGATTGGAGCACTCAATGGTCGTCAACATCAGCACATTGCATCACCCCCTGCCATAAATAAAAATTCACCCTCCACAATGTCTTTACAATTGATAGAACATTTTTGAACTTGCCTCTAGCACCTCGAGTTGTTTATAAAGAAAGATAAGCCTATTATGTGAGAAAAGCAGACAGTGATCAACTCTTTCCAAAATTAGGAACAACAACCATAATTAATGATGATGAATAAGGAGCAAATATTTCCAACAACAAAATGTCGATCGAGACTTTTCCCCTAGGGGTATATTACAAAGCAATCCGTTAAAATCACTGATTGGTTTTGGCAATTTGAAACCAAATTGTTTACAACCTAGTACTCAGAATAAGTAACACATCAGTGACTCATTACAAGTATTGGTTTCCTAGAGTGGAAAGGGTAACATTTTACTAACCATCACAGTGGCCTCATGTGATTATGTTGACAAGCACAACAACAAAGTAATTTTTTTTCTTTTTTTGCCAATATGTTAATACTCCTAGAAATATGGACCACATAAAATGACTTTATTAATGTTTCATTAATACAATGAAGCAAATAAATAATGCTGTTTTAAATCTATGACAAAGGCTCAACTGAAGACCGGGATACCAACTGTCGACTTTGACCCGTGATGTTAGGGTGCTGCCTTGAATGACTTAACATTGCTCATTTTTCCTACTGTTACTAATGTGACATCACTTTTTACAATACAAACTGATCAATTTACATTCACCCATTCACCTACCCAAGCCTCATGCTTTTAATTAAAAATACCAATAACTTGATACACTGATCATTCGTAATGGCAACCTCTTGGCAGAACATTTCATACCGTACTGGAAAGTTTTACTTTTTGATTATTGTTTCGTGTTTCAGCATGCTGCTTCCTGCCCCCCCCCCCTTTTTATATCACCACCACCAATGACATTATGGGCCAAAGCCATAGGATGGCATCCCAGTCTTAAATTACACTGACAGTTTCTTGTACCGGTATGTACCCTTGTTCATGACGAAATATTTGCATAATCATGACATAGGCCTACGATCGCCAGCATCCTCCACAAATATCATAAGAGGCTGCCAGGATGGAACGTAAAATTTAACCATGGTACTGCTTAGGGGGAGGGGAGCTAAAATCAAAATTCTACCACAGAAGCATAGCTTACAGTAAGTTTTGACTGTTGTATGTGATAGTTGGTGGACAACCAATACTACACTAAAAACTTGCTTTATACTGATTCAAAAGTCAGGATTAAAGTGCTCAGCAAGATCTGTACAGTTTTACTCATGTACTGTATGCATGTTATTAAGATATATTTTTTAATGATTTACAAAATTTATTAGGCCTAGGTTATTTTTAACATACTAATGTAATATCAATTAAGTACCATAGCATTTTATTTAATAGTTGGAAAAATACTGCACTTTTTGACTGTCATGGTGCAAACGTTGTTTCTTCCTTTAAAGATTGAGGTATGCCAATAGAGTTGGGATTAATCTGCTTCTGTGAAGTGCTGACCTTTATTAATGTACAATGAATAAAAACAGACACAAACATAAACACTAATTCATGTAAGAATAAATTACATAAATTTTGTCTATATTTGTTGTGCTGTTCAGAATGTCAGCTTGTTTATTGAATCACTGAAAACTTTTCTACTATACTTAATTGTATTTCTTTGAGACATTGTAAACAGTAAGTTTGAATACATTAATATTTTATTTATAATATCATATATATTGGCTACCGTAACAGGCATAGCAGATCTGTTAACAAAGAACAATTCGTACAATGGTACACTATTTATATGGGTTTCTTACAGTAGAAACTTTAGTGTGCTTGCATGCGTATACCTATGTAGCTATAATACTTCTTACCTCGACGTTTCCTTTAGTAGAGGGAATTTCAGCAGAGTCCTTCACAGCTACAATGCCCAAAAGATCGCGTAATCTTTTGTCTGAAGCTAAAAATTCTTTTCTTACATCGTAACAAAATGTCAGTTTTCGTACACACAAGTTACAAACTTGTTGTGGCAAACCATCGTCCTGTATAACTTTTGTTGGCATAATAGAATTAATCATTGCTTCTAGGTGGATTTTTTCCGCTTCATAACTAAAAATTGGTATCACACTTTCACGGTGAGTAAGCTTTGAACACAAACGACACAGTAATTGCACTCTTGGAACTGTATCACTAGATTCAACATTGGTAGTTTTATTCAGATCGTTTAATCTTTTTTCAAATTCACGACTTTCAGTTTCGTTCTCATACTGCGTATATGCGTCAACACACTTTTTTTCTGTTTGTGGCTGTAACTGCGGAGTATGGCTGCTATTTTCGGGTAGTAAGCACAGTAGCTGCTCTGTAACAGTGTCAATCTGATGATGCCAGTTATCAAATGTTTCAACATTGCAAGAGAAAAGTGCTCCACTATTACACCCCGGAACGTCTCTTCTTTCCGATTTCGAATGAATGTCATTTTTATGACTTTCTTCAGTTCTGAGAGGAGGAATGTTGAATATTGTAGGGACAGCGTTTCTCACGAGCGAGCGTTTCTTCTTGTTCACAAAACACTTTTCTTCGAAATGAAGAGCACAAACAACATTGTTCTTCAGGGCGCTAGGTGGCCGCTTCAGCAGTTCTGGGTCACCAATGTTTGCAATCCATTTCTTGGCACTATTAAAAACCAAAACAAGACATTATATAAAAATAATTCAACATGTATTTATGACGTGATAAGCACAAACAAACGTTTACAAATACACTGAAATATGTACGTACCTGACAGGGTTTTTAGGAAAAGTGAAGAACGGTAGATCAGGACACTTATCTTTAGAACGAAAGCAATTACGAGCTCTGCACACGCCTCCCATTACACAACTTTTATGTCATGTATCTTATAATCTCGTTATTTCATATTTCGAGCGCTAAGTCGTATAAAATCATTGATATACAAACTTCGTGCCAAACGAACACACGCCAACTAGAAGTTAACCAAAGATTGTTGACTCAAATTAATACAAATGGCCAGACAACATGGCGGGAAAGCTATTTCATAAAATTATTATTTAAGAGACTAAATAATATGCTACGAAATGCCTTTAAGTTATAACAGTTTACTATATATGTGCCAATATAAGACTTAGATATAAAAATGAATAAAAGTTGTGGACATATTCACTTATTCAAAAGGGTCGTATTTCATGTTCTGCGCAATTTTTTAAGGATTTGTTAGTCACCAATTACATAGCGCTAGATTATTACTTTTCTCCTATGTTAAAGATTTAACGATATACGATGAAACTTTCAGTACATTTTTTACACGACTGTGAACTAACATGAAATGTGATAACTGCCGAGATGGTAGTGCTATCAGTATAACTCAAGAAGTAGGGTTCTACACTTGATCTATCTAAAGACATTTTCAGTGTTTCGCGTTCATCTCTGTTATAAACAAATATATCTTTATACATAGAGACACACTTAGTGTAAAATAGGCCTACTTTAGATGATTCATCGTTATCAATTGTTCACTTTTGCGTCTCCCTTCTTTTCGATTTGTTAAGTCGTTAGAATCAGCCTTAAATAGCTCTAATTTATTGTACCACTTCTTCAGGAAGAAGTTGCTGCACCAGCCACCACCACCATCATCATGGAATGGAATGAAAAGTTCAGTATCGTTTGTTGCCGACAACTCCTGACAGAATATGTATTGCTTCCCTATGGGTAATTTTTCTTGGACAGATTGCAAAAAATCTAAATATTTAAATAGTGAAAAGCATACTAGGCGCCACATTCAACGAAATTACAAGAAAAATTGCCAGCCGTAGATGTTCATCTTTCGTTTCTTTCCAACCTACCACATTGTTCTTACGACATGCTACTAGAACACGGAAAAGAAATACGTTCAGATTCTGCTCCTGTACGAGCTTATAACGTCGCATATTTACATAAAGTGCAAAACAATAAGCAAGCAAGCAATACTTTCTCTTGTACAAAGTGATGGCTAGTCGTTTGCCAAATTACAACATGGCGGGAAATACAAAAGGATGTGCAAGACATACGAAAGTAAGGCACACTGCAGTTCTATGCACAGAGAACTGAGTTATTCATCCATATATTATAGAGATCACTGATGTGAACCAAAGATCAACAGTGAAATGTGAACTGTACAACATTACCTGTAAACAAATATAAAAAATTCCATTACTGTTTTGCGAGTTTTTCCAAAAACTCTTATGTTCAGTATCATGAATAACAGGACATGGGCGTTGAAATGGGAGAACTGCAAACTATTACAACCAAATTTAACAATATAACAGTAGGCATTGAATTATTGTAAAGAGGAGTGTTGACACTTCATACCAAGCAGGGATTCAAAGCCGGATCTTCAGCTTTTAAATAATTGCATTACCCAATATTTCATCTAGTCACTGATACCCATGACTGTACACACTACACTAGCACACCTCCCAACACACAACTTGTCATGAATGTCCAAAATCACAAATACTACACACACACACACACACACACACACACACACACACAAACTGTGCATTGGGAGGTGTGCTAGTGTGTGTTTGTGTTGCTGTGAATTTGAGAGACTGTGTGTCTGAGTGGTGTCAGGTTAGGTGTGGCAGCAGTAATCAGAACACAATATTGATTTCTGTTTCAGTCGTGGCAGTAGGAAAATCTCAGTTTGGCAATACCACTTTATGGATTCTTGTAGGGGGCCATCTATGTTACAAAGATTATCATGTGTGTCCAGTGGCACAGCCATGGGGGGTGGAGGCTCAACCGCCCCCCCTCCACTCCGGCACATCCCAAAGATTTTTTAATATTATTATTATTTTTTATTTTTAAAGGTTGGAACTGGAAATTTGAAATATTACACATGTAACAAACCACAATGTAACTATAATTTTCAAAGCACAATAGAATGTAACAATGGGCCACCACTGAGAACGTGTACTAATGTTACTGTGAGTGGTTTTAATACCGCCGCAACCAGCTTCGATGCTGCCGCTATTATTACTGCTATGTAGAAGTTACAAGCCGAATGTTCATATGGGAGAGCTGCTGCTTAGCAGCTAAGTGGCGCCACTGAGTGAGATTTTGTGAACCCCATTAAAAACTACGAACAACAGTAGTGTTATTTTAGTTCAATTTTTACACATAGAGTCTCATGTTAATTAAACAGTTGTAACATTGGTGAGCTTCTTATATTTCTGATAGTGAATGATAAGAGCCCTTTACCATTAATAAAGTCAGTAGGCATTTTTTTTAATGAGCCCCCCCCCCAGAACCGAATCCTGGCTGTGGCAATGTGTCTGTGTGTGTGCTCTGATTAGCTACAAGATAGATAAATAGCTTGAACATATAGCCTGTGAGAGACTGTATTAGTTTGTTCATAACTAGATTACGAGTTGACAGCATATTTTTATAGGACAACATTTAGAATTAATGCCTACTATCTCTAGGTAACTTTGAAATATCGTTCAGTGTCTGGAACTTAAAAACTGTATCTGACTGCAATTACCTTCTCCAAGGCCCAAAGATGAGTACTTATTTGTTTTAATAAATTGTGGAGTGGTTGTTAAAGTGTGCCTACGACTGCTTACTGACACCATAAACAGCAACACATAGTCTCAAAATTAGAGAAGAACTTGAATAGGTCTCAAAAAAAGAAAACAACAGTGAAAGAAGTGGACAGACAGAGGGAAGAAAATACACAAAAAGAAAGTGAAGTTGTGGTTGACTCAAGTTGACACAATATGTAAAACAAGAATAATCTATAATGAAGGTCTAAAATGTCAAGTGATCCTTTCTTCAGTGCAGATGCAGACCATGCTCACATTCGCACAAGAATGGACGAAATTCTCTGAGTAATGACTAAAATGTCAAGCCAGTAGTGTGGCATTTTCATTGCAGTTTATTATAGCAAATGTATCAGAAAACATATTGACGACTGATTTCTGTCATCATTTGTTTTACTAGTTGATCACAAAGATAAAAAGTTGGTAGACAACGTAATTCAGTTAGAAATTTAAGAAGATTTATCTAGTGTGAATGTTAAAGACAGAAAGCACACTTTAGTCAACATTACAGTTTTCCGAATTTTGGGGAAATTTGATGAACTAACAGATCAAACATGCTACTAAAGATGTTGAAACATAAAATGTGGAATTGTGCCAATATGTATCTAGTGGTTCAGCAGAAAGTATTAAGGCCCATAATTTAACGTCACATTATTGGCAGATTGCTAAAATTATCCATGTTATGTCAAATAATGCTATTATTTGCTACATCGATCAAAATCACAGTGAGCTAGTCCAATAGACCCTTTTATGAAGCCAAATGGTAACTAGTGAGGTTACTGAGTTAACACTGGAAGAATGACAAGACCCTCCCTGACCTATATCCAATTCCAAAAGTTGATGAAGGAAATTTTATGCTTCTTAATAAAAAGTTATTCTCAAAGATTGATCCTATCATGTGATTTGTTACCTGAAGAATATTAATTAAAATCAGTGTTAGTACACCTTTTTGTCTTTAAGAATTTAATTAGATCTCCTTCAAACTACACAATGCATCTAGCACATTTCAGAGGTTTGTACATAAATTGGTGTGGGACCTAATTTCTGTCTCCTGTCTTTGGAGAATAGGTAGCATCTGAATCTCCTGAGCAACATGCCCAACATGGTCTCATAATAAAAGTTGGAAAAAACAATACTTCACGTGTAACAACCAATATTCCCAGGACCTTTAATTATACACTCTGGAGCAAGATAATATCCTGAAAACGTTGTGTTAATAGCGAACGAAAAACAGCCAAAAACAATTTGTAATGATGGTGTATTCTTAGGTACTGTCAATTTCTGGTATTGGCATTTGAAAGATGTTGCGGAAAATGAAGCTTACTTGAATGTTTATCCAGAAGAAGGAACTAAAAATGAGCAAAGATGTTGTTACTTTATTGCATTTGGCATTTGGTGAAAATTACCATACAGTCATATGAATACAGGGTGTCCATAATTAAAGTCCAGCTTTCAGAGTGCTGTACAAAGGAACCAGGGGGCAGAATGAAAGTATTTGATGAAGGGAAATCGCAATTAAAAAAATTTTAAAAAAAATGAAATACTTCCAAACTTTATCAATAGATGGTACTGTAAGTGGAAATTTGATGCCAACAAATGACGCCCATGTCATACACAACTTGAGGTACTGTTACTGGAAAATCCCCACTGTAAGGTCATACCAGATTTGATGGGGAAAATGGTTTTCAATTGTCTTTGGGCCCAAAGCCGCAGAAACGGCATATAATGTTTCGGTTTTTAATTGTTCTTGGGCCAGAAACCGCAGAAAACCACATTACGTAAAACCTTTTAATTACCACAGGATTTGTGCAAGTCATGTTCAGTATGCTGACTACCATTTTCCACTAGAAGTTGAAACCGATAAATAGCAAGTTCCATAACAGACCACAGTGTGTCAGGAGTCACAGTGTGAATATGCACGTGTTATTTCAGTTCAGCCAAATTCGCAGTTTGTTTACTGAACACAACGCTTTTCAAGTGGATTTTCATGTGGATTTTCATTTGGATTGATGTCTGGCAACCTTGACAGCGAGGCTATAGGAAAATGACAGCTGATAATTCTGTCATTTGGAAAATGGGTCATGAGGAATTTCTTCACAGTTACAAGTGACGGTACAGGTAATAGGATCTACAGGAGTCATCTCTTCGTAAATAAATAAATAAATAAAAATAAAAAAGACCTCTGGTAAAGGATGCTGTGAGCGTGCACCACACTGTTAGCTTTGCAGAATCAAGCGGCATTGCTTTATATGTGACTGGAATTTTTGTTCCCCATATCCTGCAATTTTGGGTAATGGCATAGTCTTTAAGGTGGAAATGGGCTTTATCTGTCCACAAAATGTTTGACAGGCAATCGTTATACACTTCCATATATAAAAGACGTTTTAGAGAGGACGTGTGTCCAGGGCCGACCTTGTCCATCCAGGCGACCTGGCCGAGTCGCCATTTGGCGCCCTTTACATAAACACCAAACCTTGCAGCGCTTTGCCACAGGTATGTAGCTGTTTTATAGAGATCATCCTAAATATTATGCTCATAGAATGGTGTTTTCCTCGGTGAATTTATGTATTTTACAAAAAGAAAAATCGGAAATGAAATCCAAATGATTTGAAATCCTGCTGAGATACATCCATTTGAGTATTGACTTGGCTTTGACGTCACCGTCAAGAATGCTGCTGCGCTGTCATAACACTCAGTTGGCATACAGCAGGGATACATTGTTTGGACATTGACGTTTTGGAAAATTATCTAAAAAAAAAAATACGCACAAATACATCTACAATTACTCCAAAAAAAAAGTTAATGCATGTTTCAAACAACGAATAGATGTGTCAAATGTGAAGGAAACACGGCCTTAGATCCCAAATAAGATAGCAGTCACTTCACACGTTTATTTTTGTGAGGATCATTCTGATGTTGTGTTAGTGCACTGTTAATTATCATGGCCGGCCGCGGTGGCCGAGGGGACTGAGGCGCTCCAGTCACGGTCTGTACGGCCACTACAGTCAGGGTTTCGAATCCCACCTTGGGCATGGATATTTGTGCCGTCCTTAGGATAAGCTAGTTGATAAGCAGTTTGTAAGTTTAGGGACTGATGACCACGTAGTTAAGTCCCATAAGTTATACAAACATTTGAACATTTAATTATCATGCTTTGCAACTGCTAATTTTAAAGTTTTATTATATATATATATATATATATATATATATATATATATATATATATATTCTTATATATATATATATATATATATATATATATATATATATATATATATATATATATATATATATATTCTTTTTCCTTTTCCTTTTCCCTCTCCTTCCCTTCTGCCTGATGAAGCAGCTAGGCTGCGAAAGCTAGCATTTTTGAGTGTGTGTGTGTGTCTGTGTGTTTATTTGTTACTATTACTGCCTGTGCCCCTTCGCCTGGTAAGTGTTCTTCATCTATTTTTTACGTATATATATATATATATATATATATATATATATATATATATATATATATATATATATATATCTGTGTGTGTGTGTATGTATGTATATATATATATATACTTTGTGTTTACATTTGCGAAACAGTTATTCACGATATGAGACTCACCTATTAGTAGATGTGAGTAGAAAAAATTCTTGAACTGAAAAAAAAAGTATTTTCGCACTTGCCAGAAAATTGAAATGTAGTGACAGATATGACACTCGTTTCAGTTACTATTATTCAGCAGGAACACATGACCCTTGCCTCCGACTGTTACTGACAATTACTAGCATGTGAGTATAAATCGTTGAGATGCCAAGATATGCAGTGTAACAAACATTGGATGGCGCTGTATTATTCCAGTGCCTTAGGGGAGTATTCTCCATGAATGCAGTACATGCATTGCATGATCTATTAATTGCTACAGATGAGTCATTAAGCCAAAATATTAGATGTAAATCCAATTGTATTAGTGAAACCATAATGTAACGGCCTATTTTCTTTCATTTGGACCGACAGTTACTTTCTGTGGTGAAAGAGAGAATTTGCAACTGCATGTTCTTGCTGCTGTTCTTGAAACGAATAAGATGTGCTGTGGTGGGTAGTTTCGAGTGTGAAACATGGATGGATGCAGGTAGTAAGAAGAACGCATTCAGCACGATTTCTCTTCAGCTACCCTGAATTCAGTATGCAGTCATAATAGTAGCGTTTTATTATTATAATTATTTATATGGTAAGAGTAGGATGGACTTGGCGTTCTGGGCGTTCTGGCTCCCATCCAGGAAATTGATTTACTTGGAGTTCTGCTTCCAAGCGAGTGGAGCTTACGAAACGGAGATGTGCTCTTCAGAGAGTGAGACTAATTTGACTAACCACAGGAAACTTTTGGTTTCATCAGTACTATACTAATAGCGTTGCACGAGTCTTGTCATGGCCTACACAGCTGCACAACGCTGCACTAAGGTTATGGTAACATGCTGCCCACTCACGCATTGGTACCACAGGAAATCCTTGAGCTCTCAATGTTAGGGACTACATTTTGTTGTGCAATTAATTTCCGCGATCTGGCCAAAGCTGGTTTTGAACATTTCTGTGCATTTAATTGTATCTACCCGAGTTTTAATCTGACTTGACAGTCATTTACGTCTGTCCTGATTAATCTTGTAAAAACTTAATTAGTTGTTTATTTTAATTTTTTGTTATAAAATTTCTTAAATGCAACTGATTTGCTATCTAACCATAAATTGTTTAATATTCATAGAATATATGACATCAATTTCGATTGGGCAAAGCTGAAAATGTGTACCCAGCCAGGATTCGAACCCGGGTCTCCTGCTTTCTACGCAATTGCGCTGACCCCTACACCACTGGGGACACAGTGGTGGACTAACTAAGCACGCCTCCCGTCAGATACAAATTCCCAGCTTCGCCCTGCCCACAGTACTCAAACTCGTAGTTTAACTAATTCCCGTAAGAGTAAGGGCTTCAAATTTTGCCCACCCCTCCCCACTAACGATAGGATCATTGCCCGTCAGCGGCATATTATATATATATACATGTGGCGTCTGTTGCGAGAGAACAGACGTCACTTCTGATCCTGTAGTTGCTATTATTTAATATTCATAGAATATATGGCATCAACTGTATCAACATTCATTAGAACATTGGCAATAAAGCTGAAATAAAGTTGTCTTTATCTGTGTAAAATGGAGATACTCGTCTAATGCGTAATGAGGGGTTGGCAATGAATATTACTGTTTAGTCTAAATATTTCCGTGGGAAGTGATGTGATGTGATGCAATGGAGCTTGGTAATGTATTGGCAAGCCTTAGTCCTGCGTACACGGGTTTTCTTTGAGAAAGTGCCATCCTGTGACTTATCCAAAGAAATGTACCTTTGATTCTGATGTTATATTTGTGTAGGTCAGAGTTTACATTCAGCTTTAGATTTTGGGTCAACATAATTTATTTAAAAATAAATATATTTACATTTGGATAACTTCAAAAAATAATAATAATAAATGTATCTCATGTAATGTTATCTTTTACAAAACTGAAACATTCCAAATCATTACGAAAACTCATATTCATGATATGTGGAACAAGTATTAATCTAATCTAATCTAATATTTAGGGAATAGATCATAGCACGAGACTTTTGATTTTGCACCACAAATTATACTTACTGTCTTCTTTTGTAACTTTAAAATTTTGTAAAGAGTTATTTGTGTTGTCTACCCCATATTTCTATTCTGTAATTTATATTGGATGACAGTAATGCATGATAGCCAGTCCGAAGTACATAGTTGTCATTACATTATTTGCTCAGCATGTTCACTACAAATATATTTTTAGCAACTTTGCTTGCCAGAGTCTCAATATGTATATCCCACTGAAGTGTTTCTTGTACAGTTATTTCCAAAAATTTTATGCTTTTTTCTTTGGTAGTACTGTTTGTTCCAAAGCACAATTGAATTTCAAATTAAGTGTGCCTTGTGGGGTTAGAGACCATTACTACTGTTTTCATAGTGGTGACATCGAGATGACTTTTATTGAAATACTGAACAATTTCATTTGCAAAAAGGTTGCACAATATTTGTAATTGGTCATAATCTTTGTGCTTGTGCATGATACATGTGTGCATAAAGCTAAAAGGTAAAGCAGTAAACAATCCTGAGATTGTTTTAAACACTAAAACACTACAGTGCTTTAGTAGGCATGGCCCTGTTTTGAGGTGGTATGCCATTGCCTCTCTCCAACCTTCGAACTGACTTACCCAGTCAGTTATAGAGGAACCTACAGTTTAACGTGGATTCTGAACTTTGATGCTACTCAGTATTTTTCACATCAGTAGCACTGCCAGAGCTGAAAGAAATGAAAAGTGACATAAAAATTGCTGGATCTGGTGGGGATCAAATTCGTGACCTTTTGGATTCATAGCCTGCCACTAGAGAATAATATTTGAATTTTAGGAACAATATTTTATGTCATTCAGATGTATCAAAAAGTGAGGATGTCCCAGTATCAAGTTTTGGGGCACCACGTATTTCATATCAGTAATTCTACAGCTGTATGTGCCACTTGCCATTCTTGTAAGAACAGGTTGCTTGCTATTTGTAATATAAGATTTAACTAGCTTGTGAGAAATGTCTCTGATGCCTCACTTCAGTAACTTCTCTAGGAGTATTTTTATATTCACACATTCAAATGCCTTTTTAAGATCAACGAATATAGGCCAATTCACACTGTCCGTCACGTCACGTCACGTCACCGTCCGTCAGAACATTCCGCAATGTATTTCTAATGGCGGCATTCACACTGTCCGTCACCGGACCGTCACGTCACGTCAACGTCCATCAAGCTTTCTCGAGAAGAATGTTTTGACGGAACGGCCGTCTGCTGACATCGGAAGTTAACCTATTTTCGTCACGCGAATTACGTGTTGCAGTCGACAATTGCACTGTTTATATGCAAATAGGTCTTATTCATCTGTGTGTTGTTATTGTACCTCGTTTTAGGGGTAAATCTCAAATGTTTCATGACGACTTAAATATTTTTGTCAATTGACAAAATCGAGGTCGGATATCTGAAACCAAAAAATGGTCTATTTTACGTAACATTGTAACAGAAACTACTGAAGCAAACTGTTTATTTGAATAAGATTGTAATTTGATTACGCATCTTTCATTAAATAACACTTTAAATGAAAACGTCAGTTCTAATGAAAGACAGTTGTTTACGACGGTATTAACAATGTCAACGAGCAAATCGTAATGGTTAAAGTATACAGGCGCTATTTATGCTCTTACAAGTATGGTTTGATGTCTTCATAATTCTTATTTTTTCGCTTGAAAACAGATGTCGATGTTTTGAAATGTTGTTTCAGTTCCCAGAAAGTTGGCCAAAAACATACACTGTAAAGTTTTATTTGGCCATTAATAACATTTAGCGTTGTTGTTTCCCCTTTCTAGTATTAAACTATGACTTTCTACTTAACAGATCGCCACTCATAACCTCACTTTCAACATCGCGTATTGAGATGGACTAATTGACGTGACGGACACGGATGGACAGTGTGAATACAACTTGACGTGACGTTGACATGACGGACAGTGTGAATTGGCCTTATACCTGTCATATATTCCTTATTCTCGACTGCAGTCGAGAATTACCTCAGTAATTGCAGTGTTACCTCAGGGAGAAATTTTTTGTCAAATTTTTTATATTTTTGTCCCTTAAATGAAAATTGTATTTTTTCAAATTATTTTTAAAAATTTTAAACGTATGACTCAAAGATGTTTACCAAACCCATATTATTTACTTACAAGAGTAGAAACCTGTGATAAAGAAAAGCTTTGTGAAACATGTGAAGAGCGTGTTGCTATCAATTTTTCTCTTTATACTAGTCAGTCGTTTCTTGTCTTGTAGCCATGATAGAACGAGCACAGTCTCTGCATATTCATGTGTGAAAGTTCTTTTTTTTTATAGTGAATATTTATAAATAAAAATGATGAGTAAAAGGTTTAAGAGTGTCTGACTTACTTGTGGAACTCCTCAGCAGTTTAAAGGGTGAGAAAATAGACAGTCAACAGATACATCATGGACATAGCACTGCAAGAATCCATATCTATACTCAATCTTTTGAGTTCATGGTGACATATAAAATCTAACATTATGTAAAACAGCCAAGATAAGCAGAACTGAATTATATAGAGGAGATAGTGCAACCTTTTGTACAACAATGGCAAAATATTACTCTATGTAAAGTTAATGTTAGGTAATAATTGATTCTATGATAGATGAATACAGAAAATTGAATCATGTCTTCTCACTTATTCCCCCAATCAAAATTTCAAGTTTTCTGTTTAATATACTTTTAACAGTGATCCAACTTCCCTATTATTGAAGAAAAACATTGTTCATATACATTTATTCACTCCCATAATAACAATAATAAGAATAACAATAAATATTTCAGTATCATACTAATGTGGGGATGTTCACTCTTAGAAAAATATTAAAGACGAAATTTGACAGTTAGATTGGGGGATAAGTGAGAAGGCAAAATACAATTTGCTGTATTCATGTATCATGGAATCAATAACGTTTTTCAATTGCCTCTATATATTATGTTGGATATTTTATGAAATGATATGAAAATATGATATTTTAAGAAATGATATGAAAATAAACACTATTGATTTCAGCTCAAATAATGTAATGCGTTATGGAACATATACGCTAATTTAAATAGCGACCTTTGTGTAGCTATATATATAATAGTGTTGTAAAGTGATCCTAGAATGTAGTGTTTATGACTCACTGACAGTTATGTAAATCTTTTTATAGTTATTGAAACAGAAAATTGCAAACAAACATGAGTGCAAATATTTATGTAAATAAGTCTCCATTATGTAAATCTTTATTTTCAAGCAAAAAATATCATAATTTTTTTACTATACTATCTTACCATATGAATACATATTTGATATGATTTGTTGTCAAACAAAGATTACACTTTATCATGTCTTCGACTTAATGTCTGCACAATCTTTGACATACTTGTCAACAAAGAGAAAAATAATGTGGTTATTTCAACATACCTATGGAGAATGCTACCATTGCATTATTTGGTGCTTAGCATGTGTATCTTTTTGTTATTATTATAAGGAAAATGTAAAGCAGTTTTACATGAGAACTACTGTCAGCAATTTGTTTTAAGATGAATGATCGAGATATTTACTTACATATAAAATTGTGATGTATGGTAAAGGCTTTATGTAGTGGTTTATGCAGTCTGTTTGTATAGTTTGTGTACTTTTCTAGATCAGCAGATGATGCTTAAGTTCTGTCAAAACTGGAAACCATTATAAACATCAAAATAAAGTACATGAAAGATAACTATCATCGATAGACTCAGAGTTTAGAGGAACAATGCTAGGGAGTTTTACAAAACTTTCAGAAGTAGTTGAAAGGAATACTCGCCGCTAACTTTTTTTTTTTTCTCAGATCCAAAACGCAGAAAATTGATATAACAGCCCAAAGAACTGCAGAATAGTTGTGGAACACTTTGAAGAACTGGGATCCAGTGAAAGAGAAATTTAATTTCGATAAAATAAATTAAATACCACCGAACTCAAAGCCACCAATAACAGGAGAAATAAAATGAATCATAAAAGAAATTAAAAAATAAAACCTCTTGAGAATATAACATAGTTACCGGACTATGAAAATACTCAATTAACATAGTAATTGACAAAGAAATTTCAAAAAAACACATTGCTTACAAATGAGAATGGACATCTGCACTAATACACTTGATAGGAAACCGAAGAAAACTGACCCTAACAACTATAGGAGAATCTCCTTCTTACCATTGACCTACAAGATCGTGTCAAAGGGACTTTTCGAAAGAGCAGAAAAATTCTTGACAGACAACTAGGAGAGTACCAGGCAGGATTTAGAAAGGGAAGGTCATGTGCAAAACAAATATTAAACGTAAAGAACATAACAGAAATGTAAAAAATCAGAATGTGATATATGTAGTTACTTTCGCATATAAAAATGTGTATGATTCACTTGACAGAAATGCATTGATTCAAATTATACCACGATTATAACTCGATACTAAATTGACTGAAATATTTAAACAAATTTTGACAAATATGACAACCAAAGTAACAGTTAGGGGGAACCCTCAAAATCGTTTGAAATAAAGTCATGTGCATGATAGGAAGATGGTTTGTCACCTCTGCTTTTCAATTGTGTATTAGAGAACGTAGTTGGAGAATGGAGGTAGATCATCAGTACTAAAGGGATTCACAGGGATTATCCTTTGAAGGTTTCCAAACAAGATCCCTATTGACTACTTAACCGTAGATTTCAAGGCATTAAATATAGACTCGCTAGAAAATGCTCAGGAACAATTCAAAAACAAAAACTACTGTCCGGCCGCCGGAGATTATTATCTTGTAGGGCAAATAATTTGTTAGCACTAAAAACTTTTGATATTTATTTTTCATCGTGTTTACTGCTTATGCAGTGAGCACAAACAGTATTAATTTTGAATTTGTTTTGTTTCAAAGAAAAGACTTTCCTTCAGTGCTCTTTCTCAAACATTTTTCAGTGATATAAAATGCAAATGGGACACTTTCTCACAGAAATTATACTTTAATTTAAAATTGTAAAACATCCTAAACAAGTACTGATTATGTTAACTATGCATCAGATCAGTCGTATGCTAACCAATATTTTGGATATCACAAAGTTATGATTGCTGATGGACGAATAACGCATATTTGAGTATTAAAAAATTGTTTCCATTGTTGGTCAGATTTTATCCAGTGTTGAGAGTCAAGGGCCTGGTCAGGAAGAACGTAGCCTGGTGGTCTGGCATCTGGCCTTAAGGAACGATGGCTAGGCATTACCAGTGCTGTTTGTTTGTTTTTTTTTTTTTTTTTTTTTTTTTTTTTTTTTTTTTTTTTTTAACTGTATGCCACAGATATCAGTCAAATGCAAAACGAATCTTACACACTGGCTGGCAGATCCCCAGCTGTCCAGCTTATTCTTGCTGTCTATGCTTCTCTCCAGTAGTTAAAAAAAACCACAGCTTTACTTACTAATCTGTAAAGTAATGTACTTTTACAAATTTAATATTGAGAACGAAAGGAGGCATATGATTGTGGAAATCCGTTCAGACAGTAATAATGTGCAAAAATTCACTACCCACAAATCTATATTACTTAAACAGAAACTAAATTCGCCTTAGGTCCTTCCCATAAGTGTCTATTTCTTTTTCCACAAAAGAATCCTTCTCTGATTCTCATCACGATGAACCTTCACCATACAAAACCACTGAGTTGATTATCTGCCATAGTAGCTTTTAGTCGCATTTTCACATCTCTGAGTCTGCTACAAACAAACATAGCGTTATTACTTCATATAGTATAACATTCTTCATTTACTCTATTATGACAATATTTCGAACAAGATAAATTAGATCAGATTAATACCTGTTCCATAGATCATGAAGACGAGATTTCATAATGATGTGATGCGTATAAGTTTAGCAAAAGATAACATTATATGACATATTTTATTATTTTTGATTTTTATTTATTTATTTGACCAAAAACACATATTTAGCATTGTTGTTTCCTTAATTCAGGTATTAAACTATGACTTTCTACATAACAGATCGCCACACATATTCTCACTTTCATCATTGGGAAATGTGAATTGATGTGATGGACAGTGTAAATACAACTTGACATGCCATGCCGTGACTTGACATTGAAATGTCGGACAGTGGGAATTGCCTTTAACCTTGAATAGTGTATATCTTCCTTTCTCTTAATGTTGTATCTATCCACACTGCTATAACTTTTGAATTGGGTTGGGTTATTAAAAATAAATTTCACACAAGAATATATATATTGTGAAGCTACTATAATGATCTCTAGATCTTTAAACAAATGTCTGCAGCATGATCTTGTGTGGACTCTAGAAATTAGTCTAAAACACGCTTTTGTGAAATGAATACTTTTTTGCTCAATGATGAATTACTCCAAAAAATTGATGCAATATGAAAGCAATGAATGAAAATAGGCATAGTAATTTACTGAGATTGCTACAAAAATTTCCGATAACTCTATTAGCATAAGTTTCTGAACTCAAATGTTTCAGTAGATCATCAATGTGTTGCTTCCAGTTCAATTGCTTATTAGTGCACACACACCTAAAAACTAAATATTATCCTTTGGCTACAGAATTGTGTTCACAGACATTTATTTATATATGGTGACATGCCATTTACTGTGTGTAACTGTATGTATTGTGTTTTAGCAAAGTTCAGTATGAGTCCATATGCAGAGAACATTATTTACAATTTCATCAGTTAACTCTTTTTTATTCGGAGTGATTACTATACTTGTTTCGTCAGCAAAAGCAACTAGCTTTGCATCATCATGAATATACAATGGCATATCATTAATATACATCATGAACAGCAAAGGAAATAAGAGTGAACCCTGTGGGACACCACTCGTGATAGGTTCCCAACATTTACATCTACATGGGATACTCTGAAAATCACATTGAAGTGCCTGGCAGAGAAATTAGATGATTTTTGCAGTTTACCTGAACGATTTATTTCAACTTACAGTTAAATATAAAGCAAACGATTTGTATACTGCCACACTAATACCACAATGCTTAAGCTTATGTAGACAAACTCAATGATTTACACAATCAAAATCCTTTTAGACATCACAAAAAATCCCAATGTGTGATGTCCGGTTATTGAGAGCATCTAATAAGTGAAAACATATAAAATTAGTGAGAAGAAATGTGGACAGATTTCTGTAAGTAACAAACTTTTGTTTGACCTGGCTTAAGAAATTCTCATTAAGTAATTGCAATAAGAAAAATGTAACTATGGCAATTAAGTACCTGAACGACCTTTCCAGAGAGCAGTGCTTCCCAGTAAGCAGAGGGCTAATTTGGCTTTCCCAAATAGATCACTTAGTCTCAATTCAACTGTGTCTCTTTCAGTTACTGTATCACGTTTCCAAATATTTATCAATGTAAGTGCTTCTTCGGGAGAATTATGTAGATGACTGCCATAAAAATCTTTCAATAGTTGCGATTATTATTTTCGTATCTAGTTCGCGCTGGGATTCCATTACCTTTTGGTGCAAGCAGAAAATCTCGTAAGTTGCTTTGTATTTTTTTTTTTTTTTTTTTTTTGGAAACCATTCTTGCAAGAACTAGACTAGGGAATCGAGTACAGAATGAACAGAGATTTTCTGTAACACTCAGAGATAAAACCTGATAGTTGATTGGAATGATGCAAGAACTTGCAGCAGTCGAATCCCAGTGACATCTATTCTAAATGCGCTTTCAGCACTTTTCATGGTCATTTCAAATTTGGTTTCCGCGTTTTCTCTGTCATGCATTAAAATTTTTAAAATTTCTTGAATATGTTCTGAAACTTCTAAGACGTAAATGTTCAATGATTGTAGGATGGCGACAGGTTTCAGTTTGGCTGAATATTTAGTTAATACATTTAGCACAACAATAAATGTTGCAGAAGTAACTGTGCAGTAAAGTTTGCAGGCTTTCTGCATAGTATCACGTTATCCTTCTTTTTCTAAAATCAGTAATGGAGGGTAGGTAACAACTCACCGTAAAGAGGCTTGCTGAACTGCTAACAGACACGAAAATAGATAATCACATTCACACAACTTAAATTTTCGGCCTTGGCCTTTGTCAGATAACGAAACACATACATTCACACAATCACTCAGACAACTATACACATACAACTATCATGTCCGGCCATTCCAGCAACACAAGCTAGACTGTGAGTGAGGTATGGCGTGAAGTGGGGAAGATACTGGGTAAAGGTGGGGATGGAAAGTTCCGAATAGCTTGATGGATTTTAAAGCCGCGAATATGAATTGTGGCAATGATTACAGTGAAGGCAAGGGGCGAGAAAGGATAAAAGGGAGGTGTGGAGGAGTGAGGGGAGGATTGTCATGATTTGGACTCAGGGTCAGGACTCCCTATCGTCGTTCCTTCACAACCTCAATTCCTTCTCCCCCTTCAGTTTCACTTGGTCCTTCTCAACACGGCAAGTAACTTCCGCCTCACTGACGGATCTATCCACACCTCCGTCCACATTAAACCTACTAATTACCAACAGTACCTGCACTTTAGTAGCTGTCATCCCTTCCACATAAAAAAATCCCTCCCATACAGCCTTGCCACCCGCGGACGGCGATTTTTCAGTGATGAGGAGTTCCTTACCCATTATGCTGAAGGCCTCACAAAGGTCTTCACAGGCAGATATTACCCTCCTGAGGTAGTTCACGAACATGGTAGTTTCCCATGCCATATCCTTCCTCACCACTCCCCAACCCAGTAACCAGTCACAACGGAGTGTCCTCCTTGTCACCCAATACCACCCCAGACTGGAACAACTTAATCAAATCCTTTATCAGGGTTTTGATTATCTGTTGTCATGCCCTGAAATGAGAGACATCCTCCCAAGATCCTTCCAACCACTCCTAAAGCGGTGTTTCGTCACCCAATCAACCTCCACAACATCCCACTCCATCCCTATGCCATTCCCAACCCCCTACCACAGGGATCATATCACTGTGGAAGACCTTGATGTAAAACCTGCCCAATCCACCCATCCAGCACTTCCTATTCCAGTCCTGTCACAGGCTTATCCTATCCCATCAGAGGTCGGGCCACCTGTCAGCAGCCATGTGATATACCAACTCTTCTGCAGTTATTGATCAGTGTTTTATATCAGTATGACAACAAACCAGCTGTCCATCAAAATGAATGACCACTGTCAAACTGTGGGAAAAAACAAGTAGATCACCCTTTGGTACAGCATACAGCTGAGCACAGCACTCTGGATTTCAATGGTTGCTTCACTACCCGAGCCATCTGGATCCTCCCCTCCGCCACCAGCTCTTCTGAACTGCGCAGTTGGGAGTTGTCTCTTCAGCACATTCTACGGTCTCACAACCATCCTAGCCTCAACCTAAGATACTTCCCATCCCTGCACCCTATGCCTAACATATCACCCCCTCTTCCTTCCCCACCCATTATCCTGTATCCATGTATTTATTACAACTATCACCACTTACAGTATCCCCTTAATTTATTTATTTTTATTTTTACTTATTTTTTATTTATTTTTCCTTTTTCCTAACATTTTTTCTTTATTTATTCCTTTTTTCCTAACTTTATTTATTCCTTTTTTCCAAATTTTATTTTGCCTTTATTTTTTCCTATTTTTATTTTTCCTTATTATTCTTATCATTTCAAATACCCTCACCCCCTCCCCACGCTCCTCTACACCTCCCTTTTATCCTTTCCCGTCCCTTCCCTTCACTGTATTCATTGCCACAATTCAAATTCCCGCCTTTAAAATCTATCCTGCAATTCAGAACTTTCCATCCCCACCTTTACCCAGCATTCTTCCCCCTCCACTTCCCACCTCAATCACAGTGTAGGTTGTGTTGCTGGTGTGGCTAGACATGACAGTCGTGTGTGTATAGTTGTGAATGATTGTGTGAATGTATGTGTTTCGTTTTCTGATGAAGCCCATGGCCGAAAATTTGTGTGAATGTGATTATTTTCGTGTCTGTTAGCAGTTCAGGGACCCTCTTTACGGTGGGTTGTTACCTATCCTCCATTATTAATATTCCTATCGGATTTTTCTTCTTTTTGTAAAATTGTTAATGCTTCTTTAGTTTCCAAAAACTTTTCATTGAATTCCCTTATAGATTTAGGATTCTCAGATCAGCAGATCTCACAGATTTGAAGGTCCCCAATGAGGACTTTCATTAGCATACTCCCCCAGAAGACAGAAACAGCTTCTTTCCAATGGCATTTCTAACCTTTGGTAAGGTGTTCAAATTATTTACGAGTAAGTTAAGCCTATGGCTCGCACAATGATGGAAGCGAGCCTTTGGATATTTCTCAGCAATTACCTTTTATACTCTGCCAATTTTAACCAACCATTATACTGTGCTCATCGTAACTCCGTCTTACCACTTTATCTAGATTTAGACCCCAAGCAGATAAATTAGATATTAATGTGTCTGAAATATGTTTTGCATCTACCCTTGTTAAATGTGTAAATCTATGGAAGCCTTCTCTGACAAAATTAGTTGCAAGGTGAAAATAACATGCAGCAAAGGAAAGTTGTTCTGTGACTGCAACATCCAGTGTTTCATCTGCTAAAATTGAAAATTATTCATTGTTGTTCAAACTGTGAATCGAGTCATTCTTAATACTTCAGCGCATACATCAAATCATTTTGGGTCCTATGGGAAAGATAGGTAGCATTTTAGGAACAGTTTCAAAATTTTTCTGTAAAGTTTCGTTACCTGAATATACTACAAATTGCAATTAATCATCAAACATGGCTTTTTAATTTGCTTTTCCTCTTAAAGGAATGTCATGTACCGCACCAAACTACACATAAGAAACAAATGGTTTCAACTTTGCGCAATCAGTCTGCACTAATTTCGCAAGATTCATGTTGACAAGTTCTTTAAAATGATCAAATGTTTTTAAAGTTATGGGACCTAACTACATTGGTCATCGGACCCTAAACTTACAAACTACTTACACTCACTTATTCTAAGAACATCACAGTCTCACCTAAACCCAAGAGAGGACTCGAACTTCCGATGGCGAACAGCAGCACACACCACAACAAGGCGCCTTAGTGCGCACAGCTGATCTGCCACAGTGACATGTTCGCCCACACTTTTAATATTGATTGTCACATTGTCATTTTTTCGATTGCCTCTCTACATCATTCGCAATTCATATGAATTTTTCACATTTGTGTATGTTTTTGAAGTCTGTGGATAGGTGGCTTATGAATGTGCCATTATGACTGACATGCATTATGCATGACAGAAAAAGCACAAAAAACTTCAACAGAACACTTTAATTGCCTTAGAATAAACCAGCCATGGATACAATTATGGCCAGTCTGGTCGAAATGTTCTTTTTGTGCCAACTCCATCATTGTTAAAGTCATAATTTTTTCACGTCACCAAGGATTCAATTAAATCTTGCATTTTAGTCAATCGTCAATGTAATTTTTCCAATGTAATTTCCGACATCTAGAATACTGAGTGGGATACCACTATCATTCTGAACCACATACTTGAAACAAACTGAAGTTCTGGCTCTGGCTCTGTTATCTCCATCAGTAGAGTTCATCATTGGTAGAATTACTTAAATTTTTAACCATGATGGTTACGTTTGATACACTGTGATGTCTCATCATAGACAGTAACTTTTTCGATGCCACCACTTTCATTTGAAACCTTCATACGGTTTTGAGGAACAAAAAACTTACGTATAGCTGTCATTTTGCCACTATATTCATAATATTTTTATAATACATAAACGTCCATGCAAATCACAATGCTGCACCACTATTGACTTACAACTCACACTGAAATTTATAGCATTCTGAGTCAATGGAGTGCCAAGCTCAAGAAGATTAGAATAAAGGGCTGAAAACAGGATCGCTTGAAGCCAGAAGGGCCATTCTTTTGCGCCCAAAATGATTTCTCACTTAAACCAGTGTGAATATTGCCCTTTTTTCGTAATGTCATTAAATTAACAGTTACATGGGAGTATTTACTTAGATATGACGTACATTTCAGTGACTAGAACTGCTTTATACAGACATTATGACAAAATAATGTTTTGGGAACAAATAAATGCCAGATTTCTGAGTTTGCTACCTTCACTTTTTCAGTGTTATGGCATCTCCAGAGATTCTAACCTCCATGGCCAAGCTGAACGATGACTACAGAACCACAACCACAAAACAGTGACAGGTGCTCCGAGTGTAACTGGAAACTACCTGCTCACTACACCTTAGCCTACCTGCATTCTGTATCCTCGTTCACCACTTCCTGTATCTGCAGTCGTTCGATGCCACCTTTATCCCTAGGTAGTCCTCACTCACCAGAAACGCTCTCTCAACACGGTTTGCCTGCAGTCCCAAAGTCCATCACCTCTGTGCTGTTCATTGACTGACTATAGTAACAATCCGTGCTGCTAGATTCGTCATGGATGTTCGCCTATGAAGTTTTCATAGCTCTAGTTCATTTTGTAGTTCAGATCAAGTGTTTTAGTTAAATTTGCGTCATTTTATAGATTTTTCGGATTACATTATTGGTAATTCTACAGGTATTTCAAATCATACAGCCCCAGAGCTACAGACATTTTTTATATTCGTAAACTGAATGAATTTTCACTAGAAGCAATTGTCTCAACTGCCCCCTGATTACAGTCTGCTTTGCCACATTCAGTAATGTGTCGTCTTAAATTGCTGTTTTATTAAATTGTTACCAGTTCCGATCAACTTCAGCGTTTTTTCAGTAGTAGGCCTATTACCGTCATAAATGTGCTGTTTGTCGTGTATAATGCATATCTTTATTTTTCTGAGTGTTTTCCTATAACTACAGTATGTTTTAACTGTTGAGGCCTATGTAACACGTTCTCATAATCTGATTCTAAAATGTGTGTTTTACATTCAACTATTACAGAAGTATTAACTGAAATACAAAACATGTTTAAACTAAGTAGTAAACCTTAAACATCATTTTGTGTCAGATCATAGTAGTACCATGGTAGTGACGTAAAGCAAGATGGCGGCGTCAAGCTTCAGTCACAGTGGCAAGTTAGCCTCTCTAGTAATATATGTCTACAATAAATACGCCGTTAGGGAAATAAATACGAAATTTTCATTTTTGAACCAACAACACTTTTATTAGGCTTCGGAAATGACTTCTTTTCATAGCAAAATTGGAAATATCAGGCGTCAAAAAATTTGCAGCATTAATGTGGAGCATGCATATCATTGTGGCATCCTGTATAAAAGATCGCTTCATCATGATTACTCCTTTTATTCCTGTAAAATGGTTGTAACAAGAGCATGTAGACTCGAACAGCGTTTTTAATAAGTTATTTCGGAATTACTGTTTCTAGCTGTAATGTATGGTACCATAGTGACAAATTCAGCCTGTTATAGCACCTTTCTCTCATCAGAGAAAATTTTCCTAGCCTGTAATTTCCAACTGGAATGAGAAGGTAAATAATTGGGTGAAACCTGAGAAAGAGTGCCCAATATTTTTAATTTCGTTTCCAAAATGATGTGTTATCTTAATCGTGTTTCAATATATATGAAGGAAGAGAAAGGGTAAAGCATAAATGGTAAGAATGTATTTGGTCTCTGTCTTAACCATCAAAGCGCCTCGAACAAGTCGGCATTTGGCGCCCTTTACTTCATAAACACCGAACTTTGCAGTACTTTGCCACAGATATGTAACTGTTTTCTAGAGATCATCGTAAATATTATGCTCATAAATGGTGTTTTCCTCAGTGAATTTAAGTATTTTACAAAAACAAAACTCGGAAATTAAATCCAAATTATTTGAAATCCCGCTGAGACACATCCATTTGAGTATTGTCTTGCCTTTGACATCACTGTCAAGCATGATGATGCTGCTGTCATAACACTCAGTTGGCATACAGCAGTGATACACTGTTTGGGCATTGACGTTTTGGAAAATTATCTAACAAACATACGTTCTACCACACTGTACAAACACATCTACAACAACAAAAAATTATTTTCGGACTTGCCAGAATATTAAAATGTAGTTGACAGACATGACACTCATTTCAGTTACTATTACTCAGCCACGAAAACATGACCCTTGTCTCCGACTCTTACTGACAATTACTAGCATGTGAGTGTAAATCGTTGTGCTGCCAACATCTGCAGTGTAACAAACACTGGATGGTGCAGTATTATTCCAGTGCCTTGGGGAAGTATTCTCCATGAATGCAGTTCATGCATTGCATGATCTGTTAATTGCTATAGATGAGTCATTAAGTCAAAATATATATAAATCCATTCATAGTAATGAAACCATAATGTAATGGTCCTATTTTCTTTTATTTGGACCGACAGTTAGTTTCTGTGGTGAATGAGATAATTTGCAGCTGCATGAGCGCTTCCTTGTTGCTGTTCTTGAAACGAATGAGAAATACGCTGTGGTAGGTAGTCTCGTGTGTGAAACATGGATGGATTCAGGCAGTAAGAAGATTTACAGTGATACATCTGTTCCTAAAGAACAGACGTTGCTGATGGTCTGCAGCTATAAATGTTTAATACATTCATTAATTCGCCTTTTGTGAGAATTTGCGAATTTAGGTGCTCTTCTTCAGTCGGTCTACCATATTGTAAAATATGAAAATTTGTGTCAGGCCAGGACTCGAACCCAGGTCTCCCACTTTTCGCGAGCGGCTGCCTTAACCACTCGGCCACGCTCCCTAGCCAGACCCAAAGTTCCATACTTTACAGTTGTCTACCTCCCGTAGTGCTCGCACACATTTTTAGTAGTGATTCTCACGATGGGGAGAGACTTACTATACCATCTTTAGCCTATCTTAGCTGTCATATTTACAATGATACGTCTGTTCCTAAGGAACAGACGTTGCTGATGGAGCAGTGATTCCCGCGCCGGGGAGAGACATACTACACCGTCTTTAGCCTGTCTTGGCTGTCATATTTACCTTAGGAACAGATGTATCATTGTAAATATGTCAGCCAAGACATGCTAAAGATGGTGAAATGCGTGCGAGCACTAAGGAAAGTGGACAACTGAACTTTGGGTCTGGCCAGGGAGTGTGTCCGGGTGGCTGAGTGGTTAAGGCGACTGTTCGCGAAAAGCGGGAGACCCGGGTTCGAGTCCCGACCTGGCACAAATTTTCATATGTTATAATATGATGGACCAACTGAAGAACAGCACCTAAATTCGGAAATTCTCGCAAAAAGCGAAGTAATGAATGTAGTAAGAAGATTGTATTCAGCACGTTTTCTCTTCAGCTACCCTGAATTCAGTGCGCAGTCATAATATTTAATATCATTTTTTTTCCAAGTGTTGGTGCCTGCTTTTTCAACTTGGCGATCTGTTCTTTCAGTGCGTATATCTAGTTGTGGCATCTGGTTGTTGCAATCTTTTGATTGCCACTGCCTTATATATGATTGTTCCTTTCGTGACCTTTGTCGCGTTCGCCGTGCGTGTGACGTCTTTACGTCGCGTAAAATTTGTCTACTGCTGCTGCTCCTGAAACTGCTTTGTGACGTAACAGTTTCTTCTAGAGCTCCTAAATACCCAGGCTGAATCGTTCGCCATGTTTTCCCCAACATGTTCGGAATTGGCTGCACTAACAGTGTGGAGGCGCATGCCCTGCTATCTTTCACAAACGTTTTCGCAAAACCTAATTGGTAGAAATATTTAATTTTTCCGCTACTTAAATCTGTATATGTCAGCATTGTGACGAAATGCTCATCATTTCGTTAATAGTCATAGGTAATAAGATATTGGCTTCGAAACAAGACACTGCACTACGTTACGAAAAGTTTGCAGTAAAAGATAGGGGCTGCTATGAAATTCTGTTTGGTGCATGTTGCACCATATGTTGCTGCGGATGAAACTTTCCTAATGGATTGAATTTTATTTTCGACTTAGGAGATCTTTATCCTTGCACTCATACGGCTAAACTTTATTTTATTTAGCGCACTCATTTCATTAACTGTCGCATTATTCAAGGAAATACATAGTTGTAGATTGAAAAAGAGTGGAGTTAGTGATTTAGTATTCGATTCCTTCGTCAATCACAAATGTTTATTTCTTTTCTTTTTGTTCATTGTGTTCCAGAGCTACTACTCATTTACCAAAACCTAATAGGGGTTACATTTCCTTCAGTTTAAAGCCTAGCAGTAACAGAACGGAAGTTACTAGATCTAATGAGGATTTTATGTGAGAATACTTGAAGTTGACAGGTAACAAGGATCTCTTCACTAGCTAACGAACTGTCTTGTTTTCATTTCCTCACATAGTAAAGCACTCTGTATTGAGATATTTAAGAATATCCTTTTTATATAACTGAAAAACTGAAATTGAATATTACATAGATACACAGCCCTTTTGTATTTGTAACTATTAAATTTAATGGGTTAAAAGAAGTCAGTACCAGTATCTTTAGGTATGGGTGTAATTTGCCTAATTATTAGGAGCTCTAATACGGAAGACGTGTTACTTCTAGACGGACGGGCGGATCCCAGTGCGTCATATTTAACTGACATTATCTCAAGTTATACATTTCTCACAGAGTTTCTGTAAGAGAATGAAAATTTGATGTATTTTGAACATTTCATTCGCTTAATTTGTTCACCTAACTTCAACAGAAAAAAAGTTCCTCGCATGTCGAAAATTCCGTAACGTCGTCAGAAAGTGCATGGTCGTCAACTATGTTGTTTATAAATTATTGCCATAAATAAAACTAAAAAGAAAATGTAGTGTAGTTCTTAACGAAGACATTGATGAAAATTCCACTCTCATACAGTGAGTAGTTTGTGAGTGTGAGCGAGTTAAATGAAACGCGAGGTAACGCGTGAGCTCGTCCGGAACGTGGCAACTCCTACAGCTTGGGGAAAAATGGCGGACAGTTCAGCTCGGGTTTATAGGAGCCTTAGTTTCTTCAGGCACGGATAATGCTTCTCTCGCGGCAGATTAAGTATCACGTTCGCAACTATAGCGGCCGCCCTAGCATCCAATCCGTTCACTGCTGCCGCGAATCTCATATTCTCGTCGGTAATTTCATAGTTCGTAAATGCTAGTTACAGCATTGCGAGTCAAAGTTCCGGGTTTTGTGGCAAGAATTGTGGTGTGCGTATCTTCATTTGCGTCTTCCTAGTCATTGGAAATTTGTCGTTGATTGCTTCAGATAGACTTGGAGAATTATTTTCTTCATCTTCTATCGCCAACTGGTGTTCTATCCCGCCGTTGTAAATCTTGCATAGCGAGTAGAAGAGAAACTCCCCTAGTTCGCCGGTTCCGCCGCCAGATATCAGTATCTCCGTTTGTGACCCATGGAAGTATTTGTTACGTCAAACGCAGCACGAAAATTCATAAATTCATTAAATGTATGAACCGAAATGAAAATTACGTGGACTTAAGTAGTCTGCTAGTTTCAACAGTTTCTGAGTAATCTTCGAAGTTTGTGAAGACTTCAGCTTCTTCCCAGTCTGTTTAATGCCCGTGAAAAAACGGCATTTCATGTAATGAAAAATCAGCTTATGAACCATGTCCACCACAACATTTAACGTTAATAAATTAATCTTCTGTCGGTAGTTCCCACAACCTTGTGACATAAAGGACAAGACAGATATTCAACCGTCTTAATAAACAGAAATGTAGCTTTCAGACTACGCTTACCCACAGCTGTCACTGAACTCTTGATTGCTAGCCTACACCAGTTACGACTTAATTTACCAGGGCGCAGTGAGCTCGCTTCACCCCCCCCCCCCCCCCTTTTTTCTCTCCCCAAGAGTCCTCACAGGTTTTGATGTAACTGTTGTGCATCGTTGGGGGCAAAACGTTTCCCCCTACATGTGACCTAGACACTTTCAGGGCACTTGTACATGTGTTACACAATTTTTAAGGTATTTTACATATTTTGCAAATCCTTCTTTTATAATCTGCAGATATTTTAGGTCTAAAAATCATGGCACATTTTGATATTCGCAAAGGAATTCCCAGTAGGGACACTTGCCCACTCTGGCACCCCTATGTGGGCGCCCCCTACCTTCTCCCTCTCTCTCACTCCTACCAAGCACGAAACAAGCTCCTAGACGCTGCAGTGACTTGTGAGGCACCATTGAAGCAGGCTGCAGGAGGATTGTGCTTGCAAGAGTGCGATGTAATAATATGCATGATAGACAACTTTAAATTTTTAAATAGTTTTTAAAATTCATTACGAATTTAAATTTCCCCTATATTTTTAATACCCCATTTTGTGTGGCTGCTGAACACCCCCAAAATTTCCTGTGGTGTAGAAGCACCCACCAAGTTGGTACCCCTGCTAGTGCCGGTGAGACAAATCTGATCATCTGATACTGTAGTGGAAATGCACCAGCAGTATCACAGGCTACAGCTAGTCTATGTGCAGCAGCTCCCCCCCCCCCCCCCCCAATGTACAACACCAAACACCAAAGGACACAGCCATGTGGCCTCACCGGATGGCCACACATCCTTAAAAGGTTAGTTCTGTGCATCCAAGGTATCTCCACCTTATCAGTTGACATTCGCAAGTACCTCAGTTATTTTCCCGTGGCACAACTAATTCTATTCTAATGCACTATACAGAATGGAATGATGCACCAAATCATTATGACACCAAGTCCATCTGTCAGCCAGGCATCACCACATATACTGTTTTGGGCAGCTGAGACAATGATGCAGGTAGGCTTCCTATGACCTCAGGACAGTGCCTGGGCTATGTCACTAATAATATAGCTGCAAGATGCCTGAGGAATTGGAAAACTTTTTAACAGAGAAGCAGTACATACATACATAATTTATAAGGTGTTGTCTGGGATGTCAGCAGCTGAAGAGGGCAGGAAGAAACATTGCCAGAAGTCCCATTTGGCACAGAAATATTTCCCTCCCCCAAGTCAAGTGTGTGGAAATAGTTCATCAAAGTATCTCTGTGCATCAGTTATCTACGGCAGCATAAATCTGTGCATCATCATTTCCACACTGACACTCTTGGCAAACTCATGTGCCTGCTGGAAATAGCCTTTCAGTCAGAGACCAGTAGGAAACAACACAGCAAGACATTTGCCATGTCTTGGAGAGGCCTCAGTGTCCAGCTACCAATGAGCATTTCCGGTTCCAGTGACAGACTTCAGTGTTGTTAAGCTCCCTATATCTTCATCTATTAGAATCTCTTCCTCAGGCCCAAGCTAGATATAAGACTGAAGCCCTTTGTATTATCTTACATTCAAAATGAGTTACATTCTATTAATGTCTTTTTCTTTGACAATAAAATTTCGTTTTCTTGATCTGACACCTGTTTTCTTCTAAACTCTCACTTTGTTTGATGTAGCAAAAATCAAACTAGTTACAAAGAAAACAGTATTGTCCCTCTTCTGTGGCAATTACTTATCCCTCAACACGTAGACAATATATTTCTAGCTGTTTTAGAGGCAGCAGGAATGATCATTTAACAATAAGAAAACACAACTGCACAAGGACAAAGTGACATTCTGTGACCACATGCTCAATGTACGGAGCATCCCTTCCACCCCTGAATGCACCAAGTCCATCTGGTAGCTACCTCCCTCGCAAACATGGCATGACCTTTACTAGTTTCTCAGTATTCTGAAATTTTACTGGTGGCACATACTGCATGTGCCATTGATGGTTGCACTCTCTGGACCAAACAAGCAAGGGAAATGGAAATGTACCTGCAAAGCATTCACGTGTGCAAAGGAAATCCTTGCATCTGATGTACCACTGGCACATCTGCTCACCACACACCGCCGCTACAGACACTAGTGACACTGCTACAGGTGCACGTATACAGCAAGTCATTGTGGGTAAGGTGCAACTTCTTTGATTCTTTTCAAGAAAGTTAACAGTGTCACAGATTAAGTTGTCAGCATTCAAATCAAATCAAATGTTTGTAATTCTTATGGGACCAAACTACATTGGCCATCAGTCCCTAGACTTACAAAGTACTTGAATTAAGTTAAATTAACCTAAGAACAACACACACATCCATGCCTGAGGGGGGCCGACACGGGAGGCCATGCTATCCGTAACGTGGCGCTCCAGACTGCTCGGCTACTCCCATGTGGCGTTGTCAACATTCAACCATGAACTACTAGTGGTCTACAAAGCCATGTGATACTTCAGCAATTATATAAAGGAATAATAGGTCAAACCTTTGATGGATGCCATCTGGCATTGCAGTACACCATGAATGTCCATTATCTCAGAGATACCAACAACTTTGTTGTGGATTACCGGTACCTCTTGTTTGTCGATGGCATTTCTCTTTATCTTGTCTATGAAGAAATGGCAGTGGAAAAGCTTGAGACCCAATAGTATCAGCACTTTGTTGCTTGAGGCTTTCCCAACAGACAAATAGTAAACATGGTTCTCGGGATAAGCTATGGGTATCGTTGATCAATATCCAAGATATTTCATCAGTGCAACTGGCTGACATATTCAGGTGATAAACACACTGCTAAGTTGTGCTTGTGGTCATCTATATATACAGGTAACAAACACACATGCGCAAGGTGTAAAATTCGGCAAACAGTCACGAAGCTTCCTTATGGATGGAGGGAAAGGTCTTCTCACGCCATCCAAGTACAGCAACCAAAAATTCCGGTGTGCACCCAGCTATTCCTCTAGGGCAATGCCACCACCAAGTGGCCCATCGGCATCAGGCACCATAATACGCATTCCAAATGAATTGGTGGCCAGCAAAAGTTAATATTCATACTTTAATCCACTACTGAGATGTTGTGAATTGTCACAGTACTTGATCTCTTCAACCTTTATCAGTGTTGGATTCCAGACTCTGCTAAGCTGAAAGCCCGTGTGTCTGTTTACCAGGTTTGCCGAGCCGCGGATTTCGATAGCTACCTTAACCACACTGTCTAGTAGAAAGATGATGATGAGAGTATTACTGTATCACCATAGTACATTTTGTGTCCCTCACTTACACAATGTTCAGCTACCACTGATTTTTCTTGTTCAGCTACCACTGATTTTTCTGGTTGGTCCAACAGTGTGTGACGTTGGTGTTCCACACATATATATTCTACACTTTGACATGTTTGTCCGATGCAGGGAATCTTATACATACCTGGTTTCCTTAGACCAAAGTCATCCTTCACGGTACCCAGCATTGCTCTGAGTTTCACAGGAGGACAGAAAAAGCATTTAGCATAGTGTTTTTTGAGTAGTCTTCCTATTTTAGAAGATATGCCAAAGATGTACAACAAGACAACCATTCCACATAATACATCTGTTCCCTCACGTTGTCTGGTACATGCATAGTGGAAGGCACAGTGAACCTTCTTTTCTGAATATCCATTTTGTTGGAGAGATATATGCAGGTGGTGCAACTCACTGGATAAGCAGTCTGCATCAGAAATCTGTGAACCAATGTCCAAAGCACACTGTTATGTTGTGAGAGATGATGGCAACTGGTGGCCTGTAAATATAAGTACACAGAGTGACCCAAGGTACTATATTCTTTTCTTCACACCAATACATCCAGGAATTTTAGTACTCCATTTTCTTCCATCTCCAGTGTGAACAGAATGTTAGAATGAATAGAGTTTTGATGTAGAAATATGTCCACCATGAGATCAGATTATGAAGATGTTGGCCAGTTGTGCTGATAAAATATCTTGGAGTTTGCACAATGATATCCAATGCTTATCCTGAGAACATTGTTTACAGTATCAGCACTACAATAATCCACATTTTGACCTCAACAGTGTGTGACGACAAATACCAGTGTGGAGGCTATAATCCTGTATGATAGATCCCAGCAATGAGTTCGAACAATACTTCCAATGTCATTTTACCATGCAATTTCTGAATACATGACTGGTACATAGTGCACCCATAAGAACAAGAATAATCCACATGGTCATTAAATGCTTCATTTGGCGCAATGTCAAACGAGACACAAGAGTCCACAGGCATACATGACACATAAACAGAGCAAGACATCACAGCATAGTTGGTGGTGTGCGTGTTTGACTCCATATGGATCTCCCTTCTGACTTTTGTTGTCCTGTCACCATCATCAGGGGCAACAGTTTGAGTCCTCCATAGTCACCAGCCTCTGGAATCTTGTCATATTGAAATCTTGAATACACTGTATTTATGTTTATTTTTTAGTTCATTATGAACCAGCTTTCAGATTTTTAGGCAGTAATCAGATAACTTAATACTGAAGAGATAGTTCACAAAATAACAAAGAGTACATAGTTATGCAATGATGGTTTTTCACAGATATGTGACCTTTGTGACTATATATCAACACTAGATAAAACAAACGGTCTCTAAATAAACACATCTTAATTTAAATATTAAAATTGTTCAATAGCATTTTTTAAATGTTGTCCAGGTAAGTTATGGTACAAACAGAGTGTGAATCTCAGAGAAACATTTGAATAAACAATATTACATTACTTTAGGTATACTAATTAATAGGCTAGGTATTTGTAGAATTGGGAATGTGTTGGAAAATCTAAAAGTGGCTGGGGGAGTATTGGGGGACTATGGCTAAGGAAAGGTAGGAGTCTATGGACTGTTTGGATAGGACAGTTATAACAAAATTATTAACATAAGGTGAAACAAGTATTAAAAAGCTGACATTACTTTAATAAGGGTGGATAATGAAATTGAGTTTGGTCATTAAGGACTAGGTCAGAATTGTTTGACAGATATTCATTAATAGCCAGAATCTCTAATAATGTCAATTTTCTACCCTTAGTTTCCCCTATGGAATACACCACGTTTAACATCATAGAAAATTGTCAGCAAAGGTAAACTCTTTCTGTATTAGTCTCCAGCTCCTCTCATGTTCAGCCAGTCTGGTAGTTATAGCCCTCCTTCACTGACCTACATATACTGTAATTTCCCACAAGATTGCAGGTAATTCTGCCAACTCCACTCTGTTCTAAATGTGGAATTTTGTCTTTACTGTAGAACAAAACGTGGACTGCAGTATTTCTAGTATAAAACGCTGCAGTTTTTTTTTTTTTTCTTTTTTTTTTTTTTTTTTTTTTAAAGTCTTACCTACATATAGCATGGGGGACCATTTTCTTTTTATCAGTGTGGCTTAGTGCATTTTAAGCAAGGTACAGGAGTGCTATTAACCTTTGCCTCTTTTTTCTCTACTAAGTATGCTATCAATTACGGTTAGCTGCATTTAGCTTATATTCAAAATCTGATTTTGTGTGTGATATACATAGTAGGCAGTCCACCATGGTGTGGATGGCTGTGTGTTTGTGTGCTATGAGAAGGTGGGAACTGGTCAGTATTACTGCACCTGTCCTAGTTGCTTCCTGTATTTCTTAAATAAATGTTTTTGTTTACTAATATTACCAGTTATGTCCAAAATGTTGATAGTGTCACCCCTCAACACCATTGTATACTTGATTTTACTGTGTTATGACGTTAGATTATGAAAGAAATTTTTTAGCTGACTCATGATACCTGCCCACAATTACTAAACATCATACCTTGACTAGTACTGAATTTTAGAACTGAGGGTCTCTTTCTCCAAATATGTCAGTTCAAAGTTTCCCATGAAAATTTCAGCTAGTAAGGAGACCCCATGGGTAACAGAGTATACAGACTCTGTAGAAACTGAAAATAGTTTTGCTTTAAGCATGTTTTTGTGGGCAATTTTATATCATCTCAATGGTACTTCTTCATGTTCTGTAAAACGATTGTATTAAAATTTACTTAGCCTTCCCAACTGGAATATTGGAGAATAGGCTACTCACATTAAATGAGACTAACTTAGCATTAGGTGGAATCAGAACATCTTTTAGTTTTGTTTTTCAATAAATCAAATGAGTTTGGTATTACATATTTCAGTTGAAACTTTGTTTTATTTCAATCAGTGAACCTAGCCTTTGGTTAATTTATGTGAAAGTGCTGAAACTAAAATTCTTTGTTTAGAGAGTTTAAGTAATCCATACAATCTGGATACAATTGGAATCATGTTTATGAGGGTTGTGGTTTCTACCAACACTATAATAGAATAACACCAGAAATGCTGGCAGAAAGTCACTTTATTTGTGTGCTATAACCAACAGAGGTGTCACACTTTAACTTCTAGAGCAACACTGACTGTCTTGCTGCTGAGGCAGCGATCGTGTAGCTCGACCAAAGAGGTTACTTTTGGCTCCCGTGTGTAAAAGTGATATGTGGGATGCCACAAGGTATTTGAAAGTGCTGCTGTAAGTGACTGAAAAGCTCACTTGCAAGCAAGAGACCAGCAGAAGCGATGATGCAAAAACTGATGCAGGGGTTGTGCCACTGTGGTCACCTGTGCAAGGAAGGGGTGATATAGGTGATCTTGCCTAGGAACATGTGAAGTTCCTTTACGGAAGAAGGACAGGGAAGGTCCGCAACTGCACATACATGATCGGCCAATGGTACCTCATGGCCCAAGTAATCAATAGAAAGTTGGAAGAAAGATGACTTTTGGAAATTCCAGTGGAGGCCGACTGCTGGCAAGGCAGAAAACAGGAAGCATAGGTTGCCGAAATGGTCAGTTGCCATGGATCACAACAATAACTTCTATATATTTCATGAAAATGGGGTAATGGCACTAGCAGCTGCTCCAAAAAGTGCTGAAATATGGCGGAGCACTTGCCACCCTGTATGGCAACCATTGATACTGGAAAGGCAAAGGGGGTGGCAACTACCAGTGCCCACTTTGTCCCATCATCCAAAGAGGCCACTGCAGATATGTCTCTGCATGATGGCTCTTCAAAAAAATACTGCCTGCCCCCCTCCCCCACCAACTGGTGAATCAAATCCACAGGGCAAGGCACCAGGAAGAAATCAATGATGAAGTTGGAATGCACCGTCTTCTTGAAGTCATCACATAAGTGAAGGGCCCCGTGCGCTTGTGTATGGTAACCAGAGGTGAGGCCCACTCACTAGTTGTGACAGGAAGCAGTATTCCAGTAGCCGTTAGGTGATCTAACTCAGCTTTAACAGCCATGGAAGGCGATAAGTATGGGGAAAGCCTGGCAAAAGCAGTGGGTTTGAACATAATCGAGGCCTGAAAGTTGTCACCCGAGACATGGTACAAATAAAGAAACAAATTCCATTCACAGCTGAGAGAGAACCTCGTATGGAATCTGGTCAGAAACCAGAATCTGGTCAGAAAGAGTAATAGTAAAGCCAAAGGCATGGAATGCATTGAGACCAAAAGTATTTGTAACTGCCATACTGTTAATGACCACAAGTGGTGGCTAAGAGTGGAATGGGGTGGCCTCCGTAGCCGGCCAATGGACGAGGTGCCAGACCCAGCATGGGGGAGCCCAATGATTGGTAAGGAGCCTAGTTTAAAAGGGACGCTGTGGTGCCTGCGTCCACTCAAAAGGGTTGTTGAGGTGGTGGAAGGTGGGGGCAGGAATAAGATATGACTACTGCCACTGAAGAAATAGGCTGAGCAGATAACTGGGCTGAATTGTCAACAGAGAACACTTCACCCCATGCGGAAAGCTGCCTCACATATCTTCAGATGCACAGGATATAAGCAAGACCTCCGGCAAAGGCAGGTCAGAGGACTGAAGTGTCTGCTTGCTAACTTCCAGGTCAGGAGCAAAACAGAGCAAACTGTTGCAGGCTATAGAGTCCACATATGAATCGCCATGCAGTTCTGAACAAAATTGTTAATGACGGACCAGCCCCTTAAGTTCCATGGCCCAAGCACAGTAAGATTAGCCCAGCTGTTTACACAAGCAGTAAAATGAAATGTGAGCTGACACAAAATGAGAGTGGTGCCTAAAGTAGGTAGCAAAGAGGAAAGAGATATCCGAAAAGGAAAGGGACGCCTGTGCCTGAAGTGATGCCAAATCACCTAGCAAACTGAACAGATGAGGTGAAAACCACAAAAGGAAATAATCTGTTTGCTTACCAGCATCAGACACCTGGAAAGCCACAAAATGTTGGCAAAGATGTTACTCGTAGTTGGACCAATTCTTGGAATTTCATCAAAAGGTGGAAATGTAGGAACAGGCATTGAAGATTGCAATCAGACCTGGTGTGACACAACACAAGTCAAGGTGTCAATAGATGAGGTGAGGGAGGCACTCTGTTGAGCCAAAACCTCCAGAAATGACTGAAGATTAGACACTGCTAAGCTGCTCAGTCATGACACCAAACAGGAAGACACATGCAACCAATATCCCCATCACCACTAAAGTAAACAACACCGTGTTTGGAGGAAGCACTTTATTTGCGATCACTAGAATAACACAAAAGAGAGTGAGACTGGTGTGCATCAGCTTTTTATCAGTGCGCTATAGGCAGATGGCACACAGCTGGTGTCTCAGTTTGTTGCCTACTGCTGTGACATCCAGCGCCCGGACTACGTGCTATCGTGGCCTGGGCCACACAATTTATAGACCCACATTGCTAGCCCGCACAACTAGAATGCCATGCTTGCTAGTCCATGACAGGGCTGAAAAGCTGAAATCCAATTCATAATGAATTAATAAATAAAAATATTGTGGAACATAAATACAATGTATTCAAAATTGTAATAGTTCTATGTTCCTCCATGTACCAAAGGAATATTCTATAAATCTGTATTATCACATTCCAACTGTATGAGAGTATGTTACCTTAAAGAGAATGTGTTCTAATAGCTGCACTCATGCATTGGGGACTCCCAGGTAATATTTTCAGCTTTCAACACAAATGTCAGTGCTCCTCCTACAGAGATAATCTATGTAGAACCACTCATCCTACCATTAGAATTGTTACAACACCACTTCTGTCTACTTTTAACTTAAAAGATGTGGCTCAGCATTTACAGGAACACACTGATGATTCTGTCATGCCAATCTCACACTCAGTTCCAAAAATTTACATTCATTGTGAATTTATTGTGCTTTTGGATGACGCCATCTGGCTCCCCTCCACCTACCATATACAAGCCCTTCTGAATCTTGCACCATGAGACACACTCATAGAAGGTAATGGAAGAATGAAAATAGTGTCCATAAACTGCCTTAAATTGTCACAGGTCCTCGAAGAGGTCACCAACAGTGAGATGAATCAGGAAAACAATGCTGAATCTCACAAATCAAATTACCTGCCGTAGTGAATGTAAAAATTTATGTCTATTATTTCCAGCCTTGTGAAGTGTTCCCCACAGTGATTGAAAGCAACCTGCTTGTGGACACCTGTCCACCATGACCTCAATAATGAACCACTGACACCAGTCAGCATACACCTTTCCTCCAGTTCCACCTGTTAATGACTGGATTTTGCACTGGTTTCTTCAACTGGGAGCTTGCTCATGATTTCCGGTCCCATACATTGCACCAATGGCCCCAACAATTGATGTGGGAAACATCACCAGTGCTTATGATCTGTTGACTCCTTCAATAACTCCAAGACATCCACAGCCTAGAGCATCACAGTACAAAAGGCACCAATGACCACATCCACACCTTGATCCGTACCTCCTGTATGCCACGGGACAGAGTGGGCACCGCAAGGAGAAGGAACCACATTTCACACAATAGTGCATGAACAATTCATCTAATGAGCTGTTTCCTGGGGAAGGGGGCTGTAGGAGCTACAACAACTCTGGCCCGAAAAACACTTGTTAGGGGATGGAATATCTGCGAGGGTGGACAGTTCATTATGGCCAGAGAATTGTAATGAGGTAGACACTCGTGTAAGTATGTGTGTGGACAAAATGTTTCCCCATCATACAGACATTATTATTGCACAGGTCCTATGCTATCATCCTATAAGGTACTGGAGTCCCCAGTAAATTTATTGAACTGTGAAAAATGTTTTCTTACCAGTGCCAGTACTAAAGGAATATTAAGAAAACTCAAATAGATTATTTTGCTAGAGTGTATCAAAATTTATCCACCAGCATAAAGAAAGGCAAATGCTACAATGCATGTAGTTGCTGTTCACAAACTTTGACTAAAGGGGACCTACAATCATAAGAAAAAAAAATCATATTTCGTTCTACACTTGGAGGATTAACGTGACTCACATTCCAGTATAAAAATACCATTTCATATGGTCAATGTAGCAAGCAAAGGCTTTTCAAAACCAGAACCTACTGCCAGAATGTGCCAGTTTTTGTTGTTGCTTACTGTTAAAGTAACTTTCTGCTGGTGCTTCAGCTAAATGCAACATGCTTAAATATTACTTTATGAATGCAGCCATGTGCCACGCCATCACAAAAAGTTTGATACACATGTACTTAATGATTTCACAAAGCTGGAACTACCTTTTGATTGTCTAAAACATAATTATGACTCAGCTAGAAAAGCAATATCCCATGGTCATTGTAGTATCAACAATTAAGCCAACAGTAAGTCTTAGAGTGGTAACTGTTTTAATTGTTTTTGTTACTTTAACTCATAGGTTCATGAACAATCAAAACAATTTACTTGTGATTCAGAGCCTGGTAGAATTTCAGGTCAATGCTGATAGGTACCTTGAAATCACCATTAAGAAAAGTGCTTTCATCAGGGAAGTTTACCAGTTGCTAGACACACTTGATATAACAACATGTGGTGTCTCTAAATGGTGGCACTCTACACAAACTATATCATTTGCAACAAGAAAATCAGAACTTTAATTCACAAAAATAAGAAGTAGACTTTTTAGAGACAACAATCTTCTTGAAACTTTCATATCAGCGCACACTCTGCTGCAGAGTGAAAGTTTCATTCTGGAAACAATCTTCTTCTTGTGATTCTCCCAAGTTTGTCTAAGTGAATCTAACCAACTGAAGCAGTTCCAAATATTTCATTTATAAGAAATACAATGGAAGATCCCAGGATTTTTATTTTACAGCTCATTTTGTTTAATTTCTGGTTAAATGTTTTTTGGTTAATTTTAAATATTTTTTCTGTATAACATGTCATTTGCAACAACATGATTGTTCTGTAAGCTATATGAAATTGATGATAATCACAAGCGGTTTGTATTGTGATAAGTATTTATTCCTGTACTAGGTATCTTGGAACACTTAATAGAAGCAGTCTGCTACATGTGTTAACAAATGGAAACTTTAACTGCCTGAGGAGGCGGAGAGATGTGGAGTATCATGGCACTGATCATGTCCCACTACTTTCTTGTAGAGCTGGTAACCTGCATGCATTTGTTCTTCTCCAAAATCTTAACTAAAGCATGAGCATTCTGGAAATTTTATTCAAACTCCATGGTGGACTAGAATTAGACTCCTTAATCATTTCAAAATTAGAAATGAAACCAATGAATGCTTTATAAAACAAAGTAAAATGGCACTCTCATCCATTTGGTGATAGCTACTGTATAAATATTTGTTGAAGTTGTGTTGTAAATGAGGTTGTTAAGGGGTGAAAACTTCTGGTACCTTGCAGAATAATACTTCAAAATACCTTCACCTAAAACTATTACTTTATAGTTTCAGCACTGTACTCGATTTCTTTTTTATTTTATTTATTTCTGTATATCATTCTTTTTATAAACATGTTCACATTATATATCAATAGTACCCTAAAACATTAAGCACTAGTTTATGTAATGTTTGTGTAGGCCCACTTACTACAGTTTCACATTCACTGCTCATTAGTTTTAATTCCATGCCAAAGGTATTAAATAAATGTCTCTCTTTCTTCTTGTAGGTAGTTACCAGAGTTTGTGGTAATTCTCCAGAATTCTCTCTTGTGTATGCACTTCTGTCTTTGCTATTAAAAAAATTACTTTCATAAGTAAAGAACAGTGTCTTTAAATAATGAAAATATCGAACATTCTAAGTGCAACTTCTTTGTCAAACATGTTCACAGTGCTCTTGTGATTTCATTTCTCCCTTGCATGTTCTTAGAGTTGTTGCAGATATTTTATTAACTAGTGTGACATGGGCTTTGTGCCAAGTAGTGCTTTCCTCTAGAATTCCAAGATTCATGCATCAATTATATCTTCTGTAAGATTTACACAAGGTAGTTGAGTCAGCAAAAAATTATGAACCTATTCTATGTAATTTCCATGTAGATGTTAGAATTCTTTTATTTGAAAGATGCTGCTGAAATATTCTTGTCAATGCAAACATGTAATATATCCAAATGCAGTAAGATCAAAATTTCTCGTCCTCACTCTACTCATATATCTACGTACATGTATACAGGAAGGACTGATGCAACACCTACTAATAACCACATATGGTTATCATCTGCAATACTTTACTTAAGATGACACAGACATGTGACGCCCCCAGTGGCCAGAGAGGTTATTTTATGCTATCTCCATCTGAGTCCCTACCTCCCCCTCCCCCTCCCCCGGCCTCAAAATCCCTGTGCAGAGCTTAGGGGGGGATTGATCTGGTAATGTTCAAATGTTTGTAAATCTATCAGACCAAACTGCATGGTCATCAGTCCGTAGCTTACAAACTACAAAAATTAAGGCAAATTAACCTAAGGACAACACACACACCCATGCCCCAGGGAGGGCTCGAACCTTCTACGGAGAGCAACCACGCGCTCCGCAGCTAGGCACCTTAGACTGCTCGGCTACTCCACCGCGGCATGCAGTTCTTTGCACAGAAGTAGAAGACCACCTGCATTATAGACGGCCACTGAGAAGGATAGGTTGTTACTTATAACAAAGACATCTTGATGAGCCCCAGAAGGGCACACATAACATATTACAGCTTTAAAAAGATTTTGGCCATTACGGGCTTTGCCAGGCAGAGAGAAACACACACCCTCACACAAACACGATCACCGTCTCCAGTCACTGTGGCCAGTCTGGTGACTCAGCTTGGCCAAGGTGAAAGCAACCAATGGTGGGGGGTGAGGAGGTAGCAGGGAGAGGGAAGCAGGAAGGGAGGGAAGGATGCATGGTGGGGTGGGAGAATACACAACTGCTATCTGGTGGACAGAGAAGAAAACACAATCTCTGCCAGGGTTTCAACTATCTTTTATCCTGATCTGAAATGAGAAATACCCTACCCAATATTCTCCCCACACCTCGTACAGTGGTATTCCACCACCCACCAAACCTATATAATATACTCTTTCCCTGCTCTCAACTCTTTGTGCCATGACTCATATCCTTTCAATATACCAAGATGAGAAACATATCCACCATCCCACCACCACCTACGCCTGTACCATCACATGCATTTCCTATCTGATACAATGCAGGGCACCCTGTGAAAGCATTCATGTGATCTACAAACTGAGTTACAACCAGTTGTCCATCCACATGAATGGCCATTGTCAAACTATGGCCGGGAGACAGCTAGACCATCCTGTTGCAGAGCATGCAGCCCTGCATGATGTGGATCACTTCAACAACTGCTACACAGTCTGTGCCATATGAACCCACTATCAACAGCTTGTCTGAACTGTGTAGGTGGGAACTATCTCTACAATATATCCCACACTCCTGCAATCCCCCAGGTATAAACCTTTACTGGCTCCTGCCCCCAGAATCTCCCTTTCCTGCCCGCACTATACCCTCACATACACTTCTATTCCACCATACACTCCAGTATCGCCTTACCTTCCTCCCTGTTCGTCAGACAACACTGGCATATTTCCCCACCACCATGCATCCTCCCCCTCCCTTCCTGCTTCTCTCTCTATGCTGCCTCCTCAGTTCCACCACTGGTTGCTCTAGCTCCAGCCATGCTGAGTCCCGCAGGGTGCAGACTGGCCACAGTAATTGGAAACGGCGGTCATGTTTGTATGAATATGTGTGTTTCTCTCTTTCTGGCGAAGGCTGTAATGGCTGAAGGCTTTTTAAAGCTGCAATCAGTTATGTGGGCCTTTCTGCAGTACATTGACATATTTCTGTTGTGCATAGTAACCTATACTTCTCAAAAGCTTTTCAAAATGTTAGAAATTTTAACTGTTCCTTGTGAATTTATATTCCAAACCAGTGTATATAAAGAAAAATATAGAAAATTGTAGTACAAATAGCAAATTTCATTACTATAACACAAAAATAAGTTACCATCTTCACCTAGAAAGAAAAAATAAACAGAAGGCTCAAAACAGTTTCTTGTTGTTTGTTGTTGTGGTCTTCAGTCCGGAGACTGGTTTGATGCAGCTCTCCACAATACCCTATCCTGAGCAAGCCTCTTCATCTCCACATAAGAATGGCAACCTACATCTGTCTGAATCTGCTTACTGTATCCATCTCTTGGTCTTCCTCTGCAGTTTTTACCCCACACACTTCCCTCCAACGATAAATTCACTATTCCATGGTGTCTAAGAATGTGTCCTACCAATCGATACCTTCTTTTAGTCAGGGTACGCCAAAAATTCCTTTTCTTGTATGAAGGTCTAAAACTATATAATAAATTGCCACAGAAAATAAAAGAAATTGATAAAATGTATTGATTTAGTAAACTTCTTAAACTGTATTTGCAGTAACACTGTTTTTACACTGTAAGTGAATAGCTTAGTAATAAAAGTTTTTAAACAGTTTGTCTTACAATGTTTGGTATATATAATATTTTATAAGGAGAAACAATGATTGTAAATAATGTATGTCTCTCAATGTTAAACTAGATGTAACAAACAAACCTGTTGTGAATGTAAACGAACTGGACGTAACAAAAACTGTATATATATGTAAATGAACTGACAACATCCATATACTTTAAAATGTCTGTGGATGGCCAAAACAAATAAATATTGTCGAATCATTCCTGGAATTTCCATTATTCCCCCTTGGGGGGAGGGGACGGAGGAGGGGACCTTATATGTGTGTAATGTTGTAACTGGTCTGGTCCACCACATTCCAGTGGTGGACTAAGGGGGAGGGGAGGGGTGGGCCATGCCTCTCATCCTGGAAAGCCTTCCAAATTTCAAAAGCCACTCCTTTTTTTCTTTTTTGTCCGCCCTCGGTTTCCCGTTCTGAGGGGGCTTCAAAATTTGAAAAGCTATTTTGTTTTGCTGCCCTGGGCCTTTGACAGCCTTAGTCCACCTCTGCCATATTCACTGTGTACTTTTGTGGCTGTCTGGGGCTATGCTGTGTGTGGTGACACAGTTTATTGAATAAATTTAGGGTTTAGAGGTGTTTGCAATTGAACTGATGTTCATCAGCTCTCCTCATGCTGATGTTCATACTTTTTTTAGTTGTGCTTCTGTTGTTTGATTGCGAAGTAAAAGGAAATGCTGTAACTGTTGGAGGAAACACGTGACTTCTTTCTCATTGGGAATGTGCCAAGCTGGACTGGGTGAGATGGTAAAAGGAAAATAGCTTGGTGAAATCACTGCCCAGAGTGTAGGGGCAGTGCAGATCAGTGCCCATGGGCCCCTTGGCTTTGCTGGTGCCTGGGAAGAGGGGTTGTACGTCTGTGGTAGAGGGACCTCGGCTATGCTGCAATGAGAGGCAAGGGAAACCCCTTGGTCACATCACTTTGAAATGGGATCTGCAAGAAATAATGTCACACTCAAACTGTTTGGTGAAATACAAAACAAAAAATATCACAAAATTTTTGGTGGGGCTGGGCCCCTCTAACCTTTTAGAATGAGTCACCCCTGTTATAGAGCCACTTTATCACTATCTGTCACATATAAAATTCTTCCAGAGCACCATTAAATCATACAGTGAAGGTTGTCATGATTGCTGATGACTCTTCCGGATTGTATAGCCGTAGATCATAAAACATATCTGTTCATCCAATCGGCAAGACTCAGCACTCCCAGGAACACCTCTGAAGATGTCCAGTGCACTTATGAATGAAATGTTTCATGGTCCACACCATACGACCTTGAAGTTTCATCAGCAACCATTAAATCAGTTAGATCTGGTTGTTGAGAACAATAAGAAAGTCTAGGAACACCACAATAACTTTTGTTGACTTCAAGAAGTCCTACAACTCCCTAGGTAGAAAAACATTCCTTAAACATGTCAATATACTTCTGAAGAAGGGCAGTGTGTGCCTGAAACTGGTTGAAATAAAACTTATCACCAAAGCAATCAGTTGCTGCCCTTGTAATTTTTTAATAACCAGTTACCCAGAAGAAATTGACTCTCTGAGCTGTTGACAAGCATGCAAAACAGACATTCACATTTCCAAAACTTAAATTTTTGACCATGGTCTTCATAAGAAAAAGAAACACATACATTCACAGAATCACTCAGACAACTATACACACACAACCACCATCTCCGGCCACTCCAGCACATGTCGCTAAAAAGCTTTGTATGCCTCAGGACAACAATTAATGATTTTCGTTGTTTTCTTGATTGTTGACAATCATTGGAAATCAAGGTGTTCAAAAAAACAAGAAAAGAAAATATCATGAAAGATCCATGGGGTGGTTCATAAAGAGATCTGGATTAAAGAACTAAAGAAAGGATGTAATGGGCAGAAATGATTAAAAACAAGATCATAAAAAAGAACAAAGTTTTCCAGACACATATATTGAACAAACAAAGATGGACCTCCTAGTGAGATATTTGACATAGCAATGACTGAGAGAAAACCAAGTGGTCAAAGGAAACCATGGAAGATTTGAAGAAAACAGGCCATGAAAACTGATAATGCTTTGGCTTTTCCATTGATGAGCAATTACCGATACTGTACGGCGCGCGCAAGTGTATGGGATAAATTATACGACTCTTCTCCCCGGGATCCAGTGGTTATGTTGGCACCAATGGTAATGACGGCAACTCAGATCACTAATAAATGTTATTTCGTGACAACTTCAAATAAAACGAAACGGACAAGGGTACATACCTGTCAACCATAGAGCAGGTATAGTACTAATTACGCTGCGAGTGAAACGAGCAGCAATAACATTTACTCAGTAGCTCGTGAAAAATACTGACGCAATCCTACGCTTTATTGTTCATTTGTTGCCTACATAAGCACCGGAGCCCGGCGAGAAGCATCGCAAAATTTTATCGTGTATGTGTGTGTACGGTACACTCATGATTTAAAATTGTCTTGTTTATATTTCATCTAGTGATGTTACTAAATGCCATAATGTTGCTCTCAAATCGGTGTCAGTTTGACGTTATTTTAAAAATCGCGCCAGGACAAGCCTGACAACAGAACACAGTGTGAGGTGTAAGTGCATCTACACTTCCAGTTTTAAGAAGAAACTTCATCACTTATTATTTTATCCAGCTACCAGCTCATGTGTATAATATATCGTAACTACTTAGGGTAAATATTAACATCTGAAGAAGACAGTCCGATTTTGAATTTCGAAAACTGTACAATAGAATTTTCAATCTCTGCGTTGGCAAAGATGATGTAATTGGAAGCATTCTGTCTTGACGTTTTGTAAGCTTGGTTTCTCTCGTGACGTCATGTTTCAGTTGTTTTAGTGCTACAGGCTGTGTCGGGTGTTGTTAATGTGCGGTGCAGACAGTTTTAACTAGAGTGACGTTTACTAATATGTGACAATGGCTTCTGTCAAAGTAGCAGTACGGGTTCGTCCCTTCAATCAAAGGTGAGAGCTTTATTAGTAATAAAAACAATAAACCCTTGCAACTGTGTTAAGAGTTAAATTCGTATCATCTGACTGTTACTGTCTAGACAGTTGTCAGTTTTTGGGTGTCATTATGATATCACTTCTCTGTTTTTTCCCATTCAATAGGGAGATTGATATGGACGCCAAACTCATAATTCAAATGGATGGAAAGAAAACGAGAATTCAGAATATGAAGGTTAGTAAGAAACTAAGAGCAGTTACAGTGGATTCTTAGTAACATCCACATATTTTGTTTCCTAACTTATATCGCATGAAAATTCTTACTCGAGTCGTTATAAGAGAGTCCCCATTCAAATAGCTTCTAAGAACAACTTGTCATCTTGCTTCATTTAAGAACAGGCCTTTGACTATGCTCTATCATTTTCTGGTTAAAATAACATAATCCTGAAATAGACTTGCACTGGGTTGACCAGTGTGGAGAAGTGTATAAAACGAGTCAGAGTGTGAAAGATTGAAAGACCATGTCAAGAAAAAAATATTCTTTTACTCTTATGTCTACTCTTGTGTATATGCTATAAAGTATGCTGTTTAGTCATATTAATTGTCTTTATGTGATAGATTACAAGTTTGCAGTGAATTTTACATGAGCTCGAAAAACTCATTCATGATGCTGCATGTATTGGAGATAGGTTTGTCTTCTTTCTAGTGGGAGGAGCCTCTACATGAGATTTTGTCCCATATTTTCAAACAATACAAAATGTATTGATCTGGCTAATATTTGCTTGAACTATAGGCCTATACATACTTACAGAGATTGAAAGATGTCTGTCCTTTACAGTGTGAAACATTAATACAACTACATGCCTTAAAATACATTGGTGAATGTCTGAAACATGGTCATGGCTTTCACATTGGCTTATTTTGTTAAGTATTGTAATAGGATAACTTGTTTATTCTTTGTCTTTACTCAGCAACAGTATTAGTACTCAACTCATGTGATGAAATTTATTGGCTCAACCGAAGCACGTTATACCATCAGTCAGCTTTGAGTTCTGAAATTGGTGTTTTCTATTGTATTATGCGAAACATTTATCATTTTTCTTGTCTCACTACTTTTTACAATACTAACTGATCAATTTATGGTCACTCATCCACCTACTCGAGCCCCATGTTTTAATTAAATGTACACTAATAACTTGAAACATTTATCGTTTGTAATGGCAACTGCTTGGCAGAAAGCTACTGCAAAGAAATTTTTCTTTGTGTGTAACAGACACTTTTATTTGTATTGCAAGGTTGGTTTTGTGTTGTTTTTCATTCACCTGCCCTTGTCAGTGATGGACTCACCTGTAGACGGGGATACCACCTGTCAGATTTGGCCCGTGATATCATCACAGCACGGTAGTTTTGAGGTGCGTGCGTGTTTGTAGAAGGCATGAGTTATTACATGGTGGTTGAGTTAAAGACGATAGTTTGTTTACAAACAAAACACATTAATATTTTGTGTTTAAAAAGTGATCTGTAGCTTCTCTCTGATGGTTAGGTGTAGGTTAACCGAGAGATTTTTTTCTTGTATGTGAGCGCAGAAGGCGCGAATTTTTGGGCTAAGACCTGTGATCAATGGTACGTTCTGTTACCTATAACCTACAGATTATTTGTACCTACAATACATAAGTATTAAGATATCCCGAATACTGGTATTCCGACATCTTGATGACATCATGGGTCAAAGCAGACGGGTGGTATTCCAGTCTACAGTTATGTCGTCATGGTCAAACCAGATGGGTATTAGAGCCTTCAGTACTGCCAATTTATTTAGTTAGGAGACATGTAAGTTTTCCGTTAGTAAGCTGAATTGGAGTCGTGTGTGCTCAGTATTGGTTTTAGAGAAAGTCAGTGGTGTAACACATTTCACAAAATTATGTTGCAACCCATCAGGTGTATGAGAAATTGCAAATTTAATGAGCTAGCATTCAGTTCAGTCATTACTTGAATTTTTGACCTGTATGAATGAGAAAATGAACATGCTTCAGAGTCTTTGTTTAACTATAGGCCCCCTCAACTGGACAAGAAACTCATGAAGATAGAGAAGAGCATATTATCATCACTAGGTTTGAACGTAATAAAGCAGTGTGTTGCTGGTGAAACAAACATTTGCAATCAGGATAGCTTGACTTTTTTGTGTTGTTTATTGTGATGTTGGCAATGGCTGGTGCTCGCCAGTCATTTAGCAGATGGAGACAGCCAATCAGATGTTAACCTGTGACAGATGTCTTATCTTCACAATAAAGAATATTATTTTCATATTGTTTAGAATAAAATCTCACAGGGTGCTGACAGATATGTTTTATTCTGCTCACAGAAGTTCACAGTTCAATGTGTTGTTTACTATTATTGGTTTATGTTCTTATTTAGAGAAAAACTCTCACAGATGTGGACGGATCTGTATTTTATTTGATTTTCCATTTTATGAAGACAGATATGAAATGGGAATTTCCTTTTTTATTGGTCATGAAGTAAATAAATAAATAAAAGCGGTTCCTAGTCTATAGTTCACAAGTTCTAGTACGGTATGTATCCTTTTCTGCTTAATGTATGAACTGTCATCATAACTGTAACATTTTGCAAGAAAACATTTTCATTACTATGAAGCCTTCCATATACCGTACTATCACCTGATTGACTAACGTCACCTATATCAGCTGTTGCCAACATCGCCACGACACGACAAGTCAACTTTAAACTGGCAATACCAAAGGTCTTGATACCACAAATCTGCATTAACAAATGACATATTAATAAATAGAAAAACATGAAAAACTACAATCTGAAACATTAAACAAACCTTGTAAAATAAAACATTCCATTACACTTAAAGAACTTTCCTTCATCATAGTGCTCCACCAAGCAGTCGCCATTAAAAACGATCAATGTTTCAAGTGAGTAGTGTTTTTTTTAATTAAATAATGGTGTTTTGTAGGTGAATAAGACATTCATAAAAAAGCCCCATTTCATCTGATCAGTGTTTTGATTAATACAACAGAACATGCTGAAAAGGATCATGCCGACATGTGGTATCCTGTGTTTCAGTTAACCCACAAAATTGATACTCTACAATCAGACACAGAGGCCCAAATGATGCAGACTGACTGCTTAGTCATTGTCTATAATATGGAGTCATTTGGTTGCAGTAGGAGCAGCATGAGATTGGTACAGCATTTTCTCCAGACCTTGAAGTTGCTACTTTCAACTTTCCTTGTGCCTTTAGTGCATTCTGTCCTCTCATCAAGAAAAAATATTTGGTGGTACTGGGAACTGAATCTGGATGATTTGCAGAAAATTTACATCTTCTAACCAATGAGCTAAAGGGAAAAAATCATCAAATTGAGTACAGTTTTGATATTTTTAAATTTTTAATGTAGTTTATGTAAATTTTTGCTCATACGTGATCAGAGCAATGAGTAGTATGTAGCCTATGTAACTGATAAATAATTGAATAATTATTGCTTACCTGAAGGAATGACATAATGATTTAGTTTGTAAAGAGGTTCCGAATACATAATATGGTGTCATATGTCAATAATACATCAACAAATTGACACTTTTTTTTCAGAATTATTGAGGCAGTTGTAAATGTTATAGTGCTTATTGTTAAGAGTTGTGATTAGGAAATACTGTGACATGCAGCATTCAATGCATAAATTTATTATTCCAACTACAAAGAATTTTCAGGAACATGATTTATGAAAAGCTTTTTGAATTGCTATGCTACGTACCTTACGGTACAGCTGGTACATATGGGCTCCACTTCTACTAGCCACTGATTACTCCCCGTACCTTCAAAAATATGCCTATACTTCCATATAGCTCTGTAGTACCAGTATCACAAACAGAATGGACATAATGAAGGATTTTGATTTATCTTTACTTGATGGTTTTGAGGCAGTTGGTACAAGCTCTCCATAATTTATGTATCTGAATTTCTACTCCCTTTCTAGTTCAACGGGAACAAGGGAATCCATGGTATCTCTGAATGAGAATTTGCATGGTCGTACAAGGAGTGGATGAGCATGCAAAGAGAAAAAAGTGTGTGAAATATTGCATTTTGCAATTGCTTGCAACCTCCGGATGAAGACATGACTGTTGTGTGAGGGTTCACTTATAATACAGTGCTAGACTAAAGTCCATATCAAATCTTGTATTTTGGAAATGGATGTCCAAGGAACATTTGAAGTATGATGATAATGGTGATAGAGAATTAGTTGCACCTTATCGTGATGTTATGCCAGCTATTCTTAAATATGTTGTCTTGGGTTCTATATTCAAGGTTGAAATAGGAAGAGGGTTATGTGGCACATGATTTTGAGCTAGAATTTCACGAACAGTAATGATATGTACATATTTTTTGCCTGCCTATAAATGTTAATAATATGTGCAATGGATCATATTGTGCAGTTTGTCAGCTCCCACCCCTTGACTAGGACACACAGTGAAGACTGTCGCAACAAATATTATTACTTTTACAAATATGTCATTATTTTAAGGGTTGTGGTTAGGCAGGAACCTAAGAGTACAGCTTCAGTTGTTGTGAGCGACGAATATGTCATGTTTTTAAAGGATTTGGTTAGGCAGGAACCGAAGAGTACAGATTAAAGTGTTCCAACCGTTTTACCAAATATGAACATTGAAAACATTATTGTAATTTGTATCATTTGACACAGACGCGCGCACACACACACACACACACACACACACACACACACACACACACACATAACAACAAAGTGTTACATCTGAACAGAAAGACAGTGCATGTGGAGAAACGTAGTTTTGTAGTGTGCGATCTTCTACGTTCGAACACTGTGATTCATTTCGAAAATAAAATCATTCAAAAGTGATGTCAACACATTCATTTTCACATCTTGTAAACATTGTGTGCCGCTATTCATCCCAGCATCCACAGCGACTGTTACCAACACTGCCGCTTCACGTCACGTAAATATATTAAGCCATGCCGCTGATCGAGACTTTTACACTTTTTCTTTGTGTCCATGTTGACCCCACAAGTGTCAGGCTAAGACTTTCGGAGGTTCGGGACGGCGGCAAAAAAAAGGGGGGGGGGGGGAGGTGTCTCTCCGTCCACTTGGAACTACATGTATTACTATTAAAAAAGTAACTTGAAATTTGGAGTCTCCCCCCCCCCCCCCTCAAGTCCGCCACCGCACCCCACACAGTCTCGTACAAATTTTCATCGGGGGGTTCGACAGCTTCCCTTGTGAGCTTTAGCCAGTTCCCAAGCGGCTTAGATATAAGTCGTATGCTGCACTTCAGACAGTACCGTAAGTCTTTAACAATATTCTACTACAAATTGAGGCAGAGCATATTATCGGTATGATTCACGCCTTAATAGGCAGTTGCGATCGAAGTGAGTTGAAGCCTATCACTGTGTCTTCAATCGTAGTTTTAACAGTTTATTCCAAAACTGTGAGGAGTAATTTAACTGAAGCGCTGAAATGTCCACTTGGCTGGCAGATGGAATCAATTGTGGGTGTGTAGCTGGGCCGAAACTTTCCGCGCGGACCTGTTCTGCCGGTGTCACCCAACACCAGGCTGCGCGCTGGCCTTCCGCAATGCCGGCCGTGTGTTCTGTGATTTTGATGACGTCGCCGAGCTGACAGGGCGCAATAAAGCTTCTATCGACCCTGTTGTCATTTCTTCTTGTGAAGCCGCCCGTCAAGTTCGGTGTATTGGGCTCCTGTTACGTGGCTTTTTATCCAGGGAAGGTCACTCACTAGCCTGCAGTACTTTCGGCAGACGTGTTAAATGATCAGACAAATCAGATCCGGTAACTTTAGCTGCGACCTAGGGTCACTTCTTGCTAATGATAACAGACGTGTGATATGTTTCACATGAATTCATCCCGCGAGATTTTAAAATGCGCATGTAAGGAATGCCCACTGGTTAGGTTAGTGTAATGTCTTTATGTCCACTAAAGCGTTAAAGCTTTCAAATTAATTTTAGACACTCATCTCGTAAATGTGCCGTCTCTAATGACCACGCTGTCGACGGGACGTTAAACTCCAAGCTTCCTTTTTTCGTAAATGTGTGAACTGGACGCTAAAGATGCAATTTTCACGTCTTAGCCAAAAATCATCGTGATTATGTTATCTCAGTTGTTCTTTCTGTTGATAGTCCTATTTCAAAGTAGGTGCTATGGTAAGTTAATACGGTTATGTCGATCTCTGCGTAATCTTTATGCATGACGCTCGAAAGTTTTAGGTGTTTCACGGTTCTGCATGGAAGTACATGTTGTTGTTGTTGTTGTTGTTGTGGTCCTCAGTCTGCAGACTGGATTGACGCAGCTCTCCACGCTACCCTATCCTGTGCAAGTCTCTTCATCTGAGAATACATTCGGCAACCTAGATCCTTTTGAATCTGCTTACTATATTCGTCCCTCGGTCTCCCTCTACGATTTTTACTCCACACGCTTCCTTCTAATGCTAAGTTGACAATTCCTTGATGTCTCAGAAAGTGTCCAACCAATCTATCCCTTCTCTTAGTCAGGATATGCCAGAAACTCCTTTTCTCCCAGATTCGGTTAAGCATCTCATTAGTTACGTGATCTACCCATCTAATTTTCATCATTCGTCTGTAGCACCACATTTCTAAAGCTTCTATCAACTCCTTATCGTCCACGTTTCACTACCATACAATGCTACACTCCAGACAAATGCCTTCAGAAAGGACTTTCTAATATTTAAATTAATATTGGATGTTAACAAGTTTCGCTTCTTTAGAAACGCTTTTCTTCCCGTAGCCATTCTGCATTTTATATCTTCTTTACTTCGGCCATCAGAAGTTATCTTGCTACCCAAATAACAAAATTCATCTATTACTTTTATTGTCTCATTACCCAATCTAATTCCTTCAGCATCGCCCGATTTTCTGACATTGCATTCCATTACCTTCGTTTTACTCTTGTTAATGTTCATCTTATATCTTCCTTTCAAGACACTGCCCATCCCATTCAACTGCTCTTCCAGATCTTTTGCGGTCTCTCACAGAAGTACACGATGGCACTAAATTAATTGAACCCGTGGTTGGACAATTGAGCTCGGTCAGCAGGGTGCATCTTAAAAGTTTTTAACCTGGTCTGAATATAGCAATGACCGATTCCGCCACCCTTGCCTCTGATAGTTCAGAATTTTGTTTGTAAGCGACAGTGCGGGTTCGAGAAACGTTATAACGTAGAATGCAGGTCATTATTTCACACACCAGCATTTTCATAGGCGAACTGAAGTTGTCCATTTTCGTACTGAATACTAAACCTTAACAATTCGTTTAAAGGGTCTTAAATGGTAAACTGAATTGAACGGTCGATTTATACTCGAAAACGGTGCATTCCTGGAAATTTGAATAACGAAGTTGATACGTGTATTGTTTAAAGTTCCTCGTTAATGATTTGCAGATAGGTCACCGTTGCATTATGTTGGAAGGCACGGAGACATTTCATGACTTAGATTGCAATTTGTTCCGGAAAACGGATTAATTTTATTTTACGGCATTCTACCAGCTTGTCTTGTCAGCCGTACCTAAAAATATCCTATATTGTGTTCCTTTTCGCTTCTCATTTGAGAGAGCGCGGCAATTACGCTGTTGCAACATACTTCAGGAAGCTCCGTAGACTTGAAAGTTGTTGTTGTTATTTAAAGGGGACCAAACTACTGGGTCATCAGTCCCCTAGACTTGAAAGTAATTTATCACATCGCTGTTTTCGATTGTCGAAAATTTACAGATTTCCGATGGATGAAACAAAATGCCGTTTGACTTGTGTATTCATCACCTATAAAGTTTATTCGGTTACGTATTCTCACTGTCCAATCGTGAATAAATTTACTTAACTCCGTCTTCAAATGTCAACAAAAATTATTATCGACCTAACTATAACTTTTGTTTTAGGAATTTCAGAAGGTAAACAGCGTCTGATCCTGATTATAACGATATATTTTACATGTATTTATTGTTCTTGTCAATTTGGGAAGCTATGAGTCATCTGTAGACGAAGTATAGAGAAGAAAATGGTGTTATTTTCGAATAGCACTCAATTCACATAGGGGATTCCTGGAGCAGCGGTTCCCAACCATTTTAAGACAAGGGACCTCTTTCATTTCTAATGTGAGCAGGGGTCACAAGGTTTAAGAAAAATAAACTGTGTCAGTCAAAAAATAAACTTACAGCTTTTAACACATTCGTTCAACTCATAAGTAATGTTTGCAACAGTACTGTTGTTACAGAAAATGAAATTAGGTTTTTAGCAATGTAATTTTAGAGATTTCTTCTTTTCTTTCAAGTTTGGTATCCTTAGGGCTAATACTGTTGCTGAAATCTACATGCCTGTCATCACTTACATTCCATTAAGTCTTGAAATAGATTTAAATAGGAAACTTTTGTTTACCTAAATATAACAGGAATAATATCATAAGTTTGATTTTATAAGCAGCCACAAATCGCTTTAATTATTTATTCAATTTACCGGTTCCACGTTGTATACAAGAGCATCGTCAGAATAGTTCGATTTATATAATCATATGTACATTAATTTAAAATAGTTGTAGTCTGACAACTGGATAATGGGATGTTTTCAACAGCTTATAGTGATAGCTGTCTCTCTCAGCTGTTGAAAACATCCGATTATCCAGATGTCACACTACAACTATTTTAAATTAATGTAAATGTTGTGTTGTTGTGGTCTTCAGTCCGGAGACTGGTTTGATGCAGCTCTCCACAATACCCTATCCTGAGCAAGCCTCTTCATCTCCACATAAGAACGGCAACCTACATCTGTCTGAATCTGCTTACTGCATCCATCTCTTGGTCTTCCTCTGCGATTTTTACCCCACACACTTCCCTCCAACGCTAAATTCACAATTCCTTGATGTCTAAGAATGTGTCCTACCAATCTATATCTTCTTTTAGTCAAGGTATGCCAGAAATTTCTTTTCTCCCCAATTCTGTTCAGTACCTCCTCATTAGTTACGCGATCCACCCACCTAATCTTCAGCATTCTTCTGTAGCACCATATTTCAAAAGCCTCAATCCTCTTACTGTCCGCACTGTTTATCGTCCATGTCTCACTCCCATACAAGGCAACACTCCATACAAATGCCTTCAGAAAAGACTTCCTTAGGCTTAAATCAATATTCGATGTTAACAAATTTCTCTTTTTCAAGAACGCTTTTCTACCCATTGCCATTCTGCATTTTATATCCTCTGTACTGCGACCATCATTTGTTATTTTACTGCCCAAATAACAAAACTCATCTACCTCCTTTATTGCTTCGTTTCCCAATCTAATTCTTCAGCATCACCTCTTTTCCTTACACTGCACTCCATTACCCTAGTGTTGCTCTTGTTAATGTTCATTTTATATGTACCTTTCAGCACACTGTCCATTCCCTTCAACTGCTCTTCCAGGTCTTTTGCTGTCTCTGAGATTATTACAATGTCGTCGGCAAAACGCAATGTTTTTAATTCTTCCCCCTGAACTTTAATTCCTTCTCCAAATTTCTTCTTGCTTTCCTTTATAGCTTGCTCAATGTACAAATTGAATAACATTGGAGAAATGCTACAACCCTGTGCTACTCCCTTTCCAACCTCTGCATCCCTTTCATGCCCTTCAAGTCTGATAACCGCTGTCTGTACATATGATTATATAAATCGAACTATTCTGACGATGCTCTTGTATACAGAGTGAAAACGGTAAGTTGAATAAATAATTATAGCGACTTGTGGCTGCTTATAAAATCAAGCCGGCCGCGGTGGCCGATGGGACTGCGGCGCGCCAGTCGAGGTCTGCACGGCCACTACGGTCGGGGGCTCGAATCCCCCCTCGGGCATGGATATTTGTGCCGTCCTTAGTGTTAGCTAGTTCATTAGTAGTTTGTAAGTTTAGGGACTGGTGACCCCTTAGTTAAGTCCCATATGCTATACAGACATTTGATTTTTTATAAAATCCAATTCATTTTCAACAGTCGCTTTTCCCTTCATGCAATGCCTTCTCTTTCTAATATCATAAGATTGCACGAGACGATTTCCTGAACGCTGTTGATTAATTTTGGTATTTCACAATAAAACTGCCCAAGAGAATGGATGCTAATAAGTTCTTACTTTTTCTGTCATTTTTTAATTTAATAATCGTTCAACAATACCGGAAGAAAAATGAATATATTTTAAATGGTACCGATATTATCCACTTCTGCCATCAACAGTGTAGTTGTCAGCTTATAGTAGACCCACAGTACGATTGACTGGCCAGGCAACAAGGGATTAATAAATTAAAAGGAATAAAATATGGTAATTTTATATTGTTGCAGACAATATTTTCGCTTTTGCGGTACACAGGCTGGGAGGAACTACCCTGAAAAGAAGGCGACGTTTTTTCTAAAGAACACTTCTAAAGAAATTTATTTAGAGTTTACTGCATTTGAATCTGCTTTACTGGCAGATTAAAACAGTATCGGACAGGGATTCTAACCTGGGACCTTTGCCTTTCTCGAGCAAGCGCTCTACCGACTGAGCTATCATGGCACGCTTCACGGTCTGTTCTCACACCTCTAGTTCCGCCAGTACCTCGCCTCCTACTTTCCAAACTTCACAGTTCTCCTGCGGACCTTGCAGGACTAGCACTCCTGGAGATAGGAACGGTGGAGACACGGCTTAAGGGTATATTACGCGGAGCGTATTTGGTCGCTAGTCGCTGGCGTCCGTTGTCGCTCGGCGTATAGGCGAATAGCGAATGAATACGCTGACGCAATGACACGCAGCGACTTCAGACGCTAGCGTCTTCGTAAAAACAATTGAAACACCATGTAGCATATGATATATTGTTTTGGGGGTTAGGTGATACCAAACAGTTCTGTTTCCCAAGGTGCGACTGACCATTTTCAAGTCTACAGCAAATCGGAAACAGGACAAATTTAGTAATAGACTACGGTACCTTATAAAACATAAATAAAGCATTACAGTTATCAATATAAAAGCGTGTTAAAATATTATACATTCCTTAATTAAGATACACTTATGCTGTGATCATGCCATATGGCTATATTACATGTATTGATGACTGTAAGTTAATGCATTATTTGTGTTTTCTAAGGTAGTCTAATACTAGATGTATCCTTCTGTTTCTGATTTGCTGTAGACTTGAAAATGGTCATCCTGACCGAAACCGGTCTTCAAAACGACAAGAAATTTTGTGATCATTGACGTAAATAAATATATTAAAAGTTCTTTGTCCACCAAACAAAATATGAAGTGGAATTGTAATCAAATTTTTGAAAATTTATCGAAGTTTTCCAGTATTATGGGACATTAAAAATAACGATTATTTAAATTTTATTCTTTGTGAGATCGCCATCCTCATGATGCTATTCAGTTTCCTTATTTTATCCTCTACCATTTACAGTAATCTATCAAAATTTTCTTATGTGGTCCTCATTATATTTCTGTACGCAGAAGGACCTTCACACGATAATTGACCCAAAAGATTTGCAGAAGCACCATATTTATCCCTCCTCGCAATCCACCTTCTAATCCATTTTCTTGTATTCTTTTCTAATTTTCCGTTATGCTTTTGCTTCATTAATTGTTCTTTTATAACTGTTGCGTGAAACACAACGCCAGCATTTACAACTTCCTTCGACATTTTGGCTCGACTGGTGGCTACTTTGGGCGCTCCCGTATATGACACGGGGCGACCAAAAACGCCAGCGACCAGCGTCTAAAGTATCCCACCCTTCAACTTTAGACGCTCGCGTTTCGGAGCAGCGATTTTGTTCGCTGTCTCTGTTTACACGGTGCGAATTTAGCAGCTGCGTCCAAATACGCCAGCAACTAGCGACCAAATTCGCTCCGTGTAATATACCCTTTAGTCACAGCCACAGACAGAGCGCTTGGTCGTGATTAAGGTCCTGGTCCGGCACATAGTTTTAATCTGCCTCGAAGTTTTATATCACCACGCAGTGAAAATATCGTTCTTAATCCCGAGGGTATAATCACCGAATGTAATGTCGGTAGAATCGTACGAAAGACAACCTTCCGGACGTATAGTTAAAGGTAAGAAAATGGACTTCGGTGGGGCACACGCTGCGTAAAAATCATTTGCCCATAGTGAGACAAGCTCTGGATTCAAATCCTCGGGGCTATCCTAGAAGAGATAGGTCGAGGGTAACGTGGGGGACAGAATTGAGAGAAGCAACAGTAGGGGAGATTGAAGGCAGTGGCACGTCACATGCTTAAAGTCTCTCTGTCTTAACGATTGTAAAGTAAGGGCCTAAGCTTGCTACAGCACTTTCTTGAAAGTGAAAGGTATAGATCATCAACTTATAGGTTGAACACCACAATGGACGTGGTATGGCCAGTTGCTCGACTTTCAGACAGACATAGATGTAAGGGGCACTCTATAGCTTAACGTGGACTGTTAACCACTTAATTATTTATTTACAATACCAATTTAGGTCTGTTACCTGGATAACTAAAACAGACCTTTACAATCAATTATTATACATTACAAATTGTTTGGTTGTTAGTAATAAGTTAATGACAACTCTAAGTATAATTCACGCCTCTTAGCAAGCTTCCTGATGGGAGGCCAGTACCCATCCCTACGACGTGGACGTGGGCGGGGCCTACTTACTAACGTAACCACTGCAGCTCGTATTAATTTATTAGATTGTTACATTTACAAAACGAGGTAAATTACACTACTTCTACTAGTGGTGCACTGATTTACACTATCCATCTCCTTTGCACCACTGGATTTCTAGTCTAGATTGGATTTGGAAGGTAGCGAGGCAGCCAACGCCAGAGAACTTATTCCAGTGACTTCTCCCTTATACCTTGCTCACGCAAGGCGGGGAAGTCGTCCAGCTCTTCACTCCTTGCCTCAACTAACCTTCCGGTCATATTCGGTTCCATCCGTGGTGCCAAACCGACGTTAGCCGGCCAGACGCCGGTTTTACGTACGCAGTATATTGCTGCCTCATAGAGGCATGCACGGCTTTTCTCTCCTGTTGTTTCGCAGCAGACTGTCCTCGATAGATCTGCTGCGCCTGGGTTGATACTTTCTCAGTTAGTATAATGAGGATCTCTACTAACTCATCGTTCCTTATTATTTCATAGATGTCCCTGGCGGTTATGGCTTGCCTCTCTACAGAGGCAAGTCGTGCGTGTACTGGGCACTCGAAGATTACGTGTTTCGGGCTGCATATCTCAGCTCCACATTCACAAACTGCATCAGGCCGTTTCCCTATTCGGTGCAAGTGCACCCATGTTTCACAACAAATCACTGGCAGAGGAGAAAAAGGTGTTGAACGATATCGAATATTAAACGTGTCGATTGTGCATCGTGCTCCATGTGCTGGGGTAAGCTCGACAATTCTACTCTTATTAACCTCTTGGATGTGCCGGATTTCTATGCTAAGCTCAATTGCAGAAGTTCTGATAAACTGTCCCTCCACGTTGTCTTTGTCCAACTGATGGCACTTCGACTCAACGGTACAGGACGTCGGCATCGCAGTGACGTCAGTGGTGTATACGGACTTTCGCCACTTTTCATGTTTTCATAATAAGTCAAATAGTGTCATTTCAGACGAATGAAACGAAACTGTGGTTGCTTTGCTTGCACTTCGAAATGTACCACAAAAGACGGGTCTTTACGAATTTATAGTGTAGCTCATTTTACATGTATGTAAATTGTGTAAATAAGTGTCTTCATCTAGGCCACAATCTGTCAAGAAGCATGAAAGAAAAGGAAAGCTCATAAGTTGTGTGTGCTGCCACATCTCTGACTTGGCATTCAAAAGGAATTGAGGAGCTTGGAAACTGAGTAAAGAAAGTGGTAGCTTCGTTACAGTTAATCTAACTGAAAACCACTTACATTTACCATGGTGCAAAATTCACTTAACAAGAAGCAGGTCCGATTTTTAAATTTTTTTTCCGTAACGGCGTTCGGGAATCACGTAATTTGTCGACCGCAAAATGCTGCATAATTGGGTGTTTTTCTCCCAGTCGCGTTACGTGTTCCTGCTGTCGCAAAATGTGTTCCTAGAGACCTTGGCAGGTTCTTTTCTACAGCGTGCTGAGCTTTCGCGACGGTCTGTAATTACATGCTTCAGAGTATACCACACAAACCAATTCAGATTTGGGATTGCTTAGTTGGAAATTCACTGGCAGTGAAAGGTAGGAACAAGTGATAAAACCGCGACTGGCACGCAGCAGTTCGCTAGCGAGTCACTGCACCAATGACGATGATCATCGTAACTCCTTATAGCCCCACTCTAAAAAGAATTCAAGGCTGTGTTGAGTTTTCTGCGGAAATTTAGAATAGCTAGTTCTACTAGCTACTGCGTTCAAAAGAAATATTCGGTAGAAAAGCTAAAAATATATTATTTGGGAAGTCCGACTCTCTTGTAGTCTGGAAGTGATTAATGGAGAATAGCGTGATGGCACGATAACCAGTCGGGTCTAGTCCGCTGAGCAAGAGGTCAAGAAAGGCCGCGATATGATTTGAACGAGGGCCATGTGAAAATCACTTATCAACTGAACGGGTATCTAAAATCCTATATGAACATAATATATGACGGAGCTTTTAGCAGGACAAGTGTTGATTTTCTTGTGTTTGGACAACTTTGAAATTGTTCAAGTGTGTGTGTGTGTGTGTGTGTGAGAGAGAGAGAGAGAGAGAGAGAGAGAGAGAGAGAGAGAGAGAGAGAGAGAGAGAGAGGGAGGGAGGAAGGGGGGTGGACAGAATATCACTCGGTTTGACCTTGCGGGAATGTTCTGAGAAGCCGAAAAATGAAGGTAGAAGATGCCGGATTCAATTCTAGGTCGACGTCGAAAGCCGCCTTATCAGCTGAGCCTAGCGAGGTAGGTAAGACATTGGACTGATATTAGGGCGGTGGTTCAGAACCCCGCCTGGTCGTCACGATTTTGGTTTTCCGTGACGTTCCTAAATCGTTTAAGACTCAAGGCGAGATAATGCGCTTGAGAAAGCATGACTCGTTTCCTTCTTTCCCTTTGTGTCCAGTTTCCAGTGGTCGCGTCGTTAGTGAGACGACAACCCTGATCTTCCTTCTTTCATCAGCTGGAGAAGCTATCGCGAAAATTTGTTCCGAATCATTTTGTGATATTTACTACATACGACATTAGTTTGTAGTTGCGAACTTTTCTGAGATCATTACCTGAGTGCAATCAGTTTATAGTTAGTATCCCTCCTCCCCCCACCCAAAAAAACTATATTGGTGGTATATTTCTAGACTTCCGGAAGGCTTTTGACACACTACCTCATAAGCGTCTTCTAATCAAATTGCGTGCATGTGCTATATATCTCCACAGTTGTGCGATGGGATTCGCGATTTCCTGTCAGAAAGGAAGCAGTACGATGTAACTGACGGTGAGTCATCGAGCAGGACAGAAGTGATATCTGGCGTTCCCTAGGGAAATGTTATAGAGCCCCTCTGTTCCTCATTTTATAAACGAGTTAGAAGGCAATCTGTGCAGCTCTCTTAAGACTGTTGGCTGATGATGCTGTCATTTATCGGTTAGTAAAGTCATCAGAATATCAAAAGCAGCTGCAAAACGATGAAGATAAGGTATCTGCATGGTACAAAATGACCCTAAATAACGAAAATTGTGAAGTCATATGAGCTGTAAAATCCACCCGTTATACCACATTTCCACAATGAACGAGTAAAATATAAAGGCCATAACGTCAACCAAACGCCCAGGAATTACAATTATGAACAGATTCAATTGGAGAGAACTCAGAAAATATCGTAGAAAGGCGAACCAAAGGCTGCGTTTCATTACCAGAGCACTCAAAAGATGCAGTAGTTCTACTTAAGAAACGGTCCGTCGCTTCCGGAGCTATTGGAGCTGACACTGTAGCTTTCGCTACCGCAAGTTCATTTTAGTCTTGTTGGTCCGCACTGTTTATCGTCCATGACTCACTCCCATACAAGGCAACACTCCATACAAATGCCTTCAGAAAGGACTTCCTTAGGATTAAATCAATATTCGATGTTAACAAATTTCTCTTTTTCAAGAACGCCTTTCTACCCATTGCCATTCTGCATTTTATATCATCTGTACTGCGACCATCATTTGTTATTTTACTGCCCAAGTAACAAAACTCATCTACCTCCTTTATTGCTTCGTTACCTAATCTAATTCCTTCAGCATCACCTGATTTTCTTCGACTGCACTCCATTACCCTAGTTTTGCTATTGTTAATGTTCATCTTATATGCACCTTTCAGCACACTGTCCATTCCGTTCAGTTGCTCTTCCAGGTCATTTGCTGTATCTGACAGAATTACTATGTCGTCGGCAAAACGCAATGTTTTTAATTCTTCCCCCTGAACTTTAATTCCTTCTCCAAATTTCTCCTTGCTTTCCTTTACAGCTTGCTCAATGTACAAATTGAATAACATGGTAGAAAGGCTACAGCCCTGTCTTACTCCCTTTCCAACCACTGCATCCCTTTCATGCCCTTCAAATCTGACAACCGCTGTCTGGTTTTTGTACAAGTTGTAAATAACCTTACGCTCCCTATATTTTACTCCTGCTTGCTTCAGAACTTGAAAGAGTTTATTCCAATCAACATTGTCAAAAGCCTTCTCCAAATCTACAAAAGCTAGAAATGTAGGTTTGCCTTTTCTTAATCTATCTTCTAGGATAAGCCGTAAAGTGAGTTTCTCAGAATATGCTCAATTAGCTGGGGCGACTGCGGATCCGTTATTCAGCCGCTGCAATTATCCGCACCACTACTGACGCAGTGATCGTCACTATTGTTAATATATATATATATATATATATATATATATATATATATATATATATATATATATATATATATATATATACACCTACCGGATCTGGTTTTCCTCTGGGGCGCGTGAAGGGCCTGGTTTCTAAGGCTGCCAAGCCCACTTGTCCTACCCTTCATACTTCTCCTCTTCTGGTTTATATTTATTTCTGCTAGCAAAGTAAGGTTTTTTGTAGAGGCGTATAAACTTTACCTTATAAGAAGTTTCGATATCGCTCCCTGAGTAATTAGTGTCCAAGCATCAAAATCCGGGTATTATTTGGGTAATCATCACATTCATCCATGTCTGTAGAAAGTGGTTACGTAACTCTGGGCTATGGACAGTGAATTACAGCGTGTCTGCACATTCCTTCGGTCTCCCGCGTCCGCCGTATTACATATATGCTGCTGGTCACCCAAAATGCTACACCCTGAAGAAAGCATCCATATCTGCAGCACGCATTTGCACCGACGAGTTCAGCGTACACACAGACATCACAGCCACCAGCAACTGCTGTGCATTCAAGTCATAAAGCTGCCCAGTTTTTCCCCCCTCCGGAATGGCTACTAAGAGAAACACGTGGTTTGTTTTAAAATACGCGTTCTGCGTGGTAGACATGGCAGCAATGCACGACTCATGTAACTCTAGCGGCAACGCAGAAAGTTAGGACTATTATTGATACTTGAAATTGCGACTTCTGAGTACAAGTACAGCGTGTAATCATTCGCTTTCTCCTGTACGCTGCGTGCCGCTATAATAATGATGTCGTGTGCCTCATTGGCCTTGTGCAACTCTTTCAATTGGACGCCACTTCGGCGAGTTGCGTGTCCCTAGCCTACCCCAGTTATCCAACCGGGGAAAGGGGACCTACAGGTTAACGTGGAATCCGCTATTTTCAGTTGAGTGAGCCGTGTGGTGCTGGCGTCGTCGATATGTCCAGTGTCCCTTCGTGAGTGCGACACTTGAGAGAAGACAGAGACAGTCTCGGCCTCACCCCAGCCCATCTGACGTCATGATCGAGCGAGCGGAGAAATTGGTTTGTAGGATCGCCGAAGGACCGTCGAACACACCCTTCCAGCATTGCGTCAAAAGGCTGCAAGTGTGCAAGTCAACGCACCAGCACATCGGGCGAACGCTGCGCTGCTGTTTCTTCCTGAGAACAACTTTGAAGTCGTATAAAACAGGAAGAAGATCGGAGCCACAGAACTACAGACCAATATCAGTCACATCAGTTTGCTGTATAATTCTTGAACATATTCTCTATTATAGGAAGTCTCCTAGAGACGAAAAAGTTTCTGTCCATGCATCAGCACGTCTTTAGGTAGCATCGATCGTTCGAAACACAGCTTGCCCTTTGCTCTCATGACATCTTGCGTGCTATGGATGTAGGGCAACAGGCAGACTGCATATTTCTCGACTTTCGAAAAGCGTTTGACACGGTGACGCACAGCATACTGCTAACGAAGATACGGGTGTATTGTATACGTACCGAACTATGTGAGTGGCTCGAAGACAAGTAATAGAACCCAGTACGTTGCCCTCGATTGCGAGTGTTCATCAGAGACTAGGGTATCGTCAGGAGTGCCCCAGAGAAGTATAGTAGGACCGCTATTTTCTATCTGTATAAATGTGACGGACAGAGTGAGTTGCAATGTGCGGCTTTTTGCTGCTTATGCTGTGGTGTACAGGAAGGTGTCGTCGTTGAATGACTATAGTACGTTTGCAGGATGACTTGGACCAAATATCTAAGTGGCGCGGGGAATGCAACTAATTCTAAATGTAGAAAAAAGTATTTGATACAGATAACTAGGAGAAACAATCTCATAATGTGCGAATACAGCATGTCGGGCCCGGTGGTCTTGGGGTAAAGTGCTCGACTGGAAACCGAAGGGTCGCGGGTTCAAAACCCAGTCGGACCTCGGATGTTTTTCAGTCTGCACTTTAACCCTTCACCTCTCAACGATGTGAGAGTCGCCAGAAACGACACGTGGTTCGGATTCCACGTTAAGCTGTAGGTCCCCTTTCGCCGGTTGGATAACTCGGGTAGGCTAGGGACACGCAGGTCGCCGAAGTGGCGTCCAATCGAAAGACTTGCACCAGGCCACTGAGCCACACGAAATTATTATTATTATTATTATTATTATTATTATTATTAATACGGGATTAGTACTGTGCTGCTTGACAGAGCCGCGTCTATTATATAGGGGTAACGCTGCACAAGTGATATTGAAATGGAACGAGCCATATATAAGAACAATCGTGGGGAATGGGATTGGTCTCGGTTTATAGAGAGAATTTTGGGAAGCTGTGATTCGTCTGTAAAGAAACAGCAAATAAAACGCTTGAGCGATCCCTTCTTAGGTATTGCTCAAGTGTCTGGGATCTCCACCAGAGTGGTTTAACACGTTGGCTGCCGTGTGGCCGCCGGCGGCCTCAACAGGAGGCTCTAGCGCGCCTCTGACGTCATCGCGGCAGCCAACGTGAACCCAAATGGGAGTCTTCTTTCTTTATGTGAATCTATCAGACTCAACTGCGTGGTCATTAGTCCGTAGCTTACAAACTACTTGAAATAAGGTAATTTAACCTCAGAACAACACAAACATCCATGCCCGAGGGGGGACCCGAATCCCCGACGGCGATCTACCGCGCGCACCGCAGCACGGCGCTCCAGTACGCTCGGCTAATCCGCCGCCGCTCAAATGGGAGTCGTTGGAGGGAAGGCGACGTTCTTTTCGAAAAAAACTGTTGAATAAGTTTAGTGACTGGAATTTGAGGCAGATTACATAATAATTCTACTGACGTCAACCTACATTTCGCGTAAAGACTGCAAAGACATTAGAGCTCGTACAGTTGCATACAAGCATCTGTTTTTCTCTCATATGTAGCAGTGGGACAGAAAAGCAAGTAACTAGTAGTGGTACTGACTACCCTCCGCCACGCTCGTTTGGGTGGATTGCGGAGTATGTATGTAGATGTGTGGACGTAATGGATTTGTTCTTTCAAGCTGTGTGAAAGCAGCTTCAGTATACCTCGGACTAAACAGTGAGCGTATTTTGAGTACGTTTTAGATTCCGACCGAGGAAGAGTAGTTGCCCTTAGGGATTTCATATTGTGCTTCAGAGAAATGGGCGATCGTGTCTGACGTAACCAAGTAATTGTGGTACGGTTCTGTAATTGTTGGAAGCAAGACGGGACGGTAGACCGACAGGACCAATTCCATCTCCATAATGATTTTGCATGGACAGCGTGAATTTTTGCAGGTCAGCGGAAATGGTTCCTAGAGAATGGTAACGGAGCTCTCTAGTTTACACAGCAGGGCCTTACTATCGTCGTGTCGTCGATGATCGGTACTGCAAGCTGGCGGGGGTCAAGGGCAAGGTTGGTGGGGGGGGGGGGGGGGAGGGGGGAAGGTGGACGCACGCGTCAATCAGAGCCACAGACTCCGCGCGTGTGCGAGGACGGAGGGGCGTGACGCAGCGGTCTGCCCGAGAGACGGGTGCGTCGACCAACCCCTCCACGTGGCGCGTCGCTGTTTCCCAGAATCTGCTCGATTCGCCCGCCGGATGTTATCGATTCTGCAGCCCTTCAATCACCCGCTCCACTGCTGACTCAGCGCGCATCATAATGTTTTTAAAAAAATGGATTCGGATGTATGAAGGGCGTGGTTAAAAGGCTGCCAAGCACACGTCTCCTCCTCATCATCCTCTCGACTGCACTGAAGCCGGCCGCGGTAGCAGAGAGGACTGCAGGGCTGCTACGGTCGGGGGTTCGAATGGTTATTTGTGCCATCCTTAGTATTAGTTCAAAAATGTTTGTATAGCTTATGGGACTTAACTATGGGGTCATCAGTCCCCAAACTTACAAACTACTTACGAACTAGCTAACACTAAGGACGGCACAAATATCCATGCCCGAGGGGGGATTCGAACCCACGACCGTAGTGGCCGTGCAGACCGTGACTGGAGCGCCTCAGTCCCCTCGGCCACCGCGGCCTGCTAGTATTAGTTCATAAGTAGTTTGTAAGTTTAGGGACTGATGACCCCGTAGTTAAGTCCCATAAGTTATACAAACATTTGATTTTTTGACTGCACTGAACACTCTTAGAAGGGAACCTTCCTATCGCACCCTCCTCAGATTTAGTTATAAATTGGTGCAGCGGATAGTCCGTGAACAACTGCACACATATCAGTCGAGAAAACAGGAAGAAGTTGCGTGGAACTATGAAAAAAAAAAGCAAAATATAAAAACTGAGCTGTCCATGCGAAAGATAAGCAACGTCAAGCAAGTTGCAAGAGGAGCTCCGTGGTCCTGTGATTAGCGTGAGAAGCTGCGGAGCGAGAGGTACTTGGTTCGAGCCTTCGTATAGGCGAAAATTTTAATTTTTTCATTATCAGAAAATTATCTTCCAATCCGTCCGTTGCCAGGTAAGTGCGCCGTATTATGGAGACGCTACGCCTAAACAAACATCTAAACATATGTTTTGACAGAGCACAGGAAAAACTGGAGTGTGAAACTGTTGCATTCATTTGTTGCAGTTTATGTGACAAACTCTTGTGTTTTCATCACTTTTTGAGAGTGATTATCACATTCGCAAGAAAACCTAAATCGGGAAAGGTAGAATCTCACCAAGTGTACAAGTTACACGGGTCGACAAGAGATTTCTGTCATGAAGCACATTGCGCCACCTGTGTCGTATAGAATACATGCGACGTGTTTTTCTGTGGAGGAATCGGTTGACCTCTCCCACTGAAGAGACACTTCCTTTCGTCTGCCAACGGGCGCTGATGACCTCGCTGTTGAGAGCCCTAAAACGCCAATAATAATAATCATCATCGTCTGCCAATCGCACGGTTTTGTGGTGCGGTCGCAAAACACAGATACTAAACTGATTCAGCGAACAGACGCGCGATGAACGGACGCATATATCATAATATTGCGAAAATAAAAAAAATAAAATTAAAATTTCCGTTTAAGGGAAGGCTTGAACCAAGGACCTCTCGCTCCGCAGTTCCTCACACTAACCACAGGACCACAGCGCTCATATCCTCAAAATGTTCATAACGTTGTCTATCTTTCGCATGAACCGTTCAGTCTTTATATCTTGCTTTTTTTTTTCACACAACTTCTTCCTGTTTTCTCGATTGATCTGTGTTCAGTTTTTCACGGCCTATCCACTGCGCCAACTCATAACTAAATCTGAGGGGATTGCGTTGGGAGGTTCCCTTGTTAGCAGAATGTCTCCTGGAAAATTTCGAAATCGTACTTAGGTAATTAAAAAGAAAGTCAGGGACAAGTTAGTTCTCCAAGCAGTGAGCTCCATACATTATTTGAATATCCATCGATTTCTAGAGGGTAGTTATTCCACCGCGTAGAAACTCTAGGAATTGATCGATGAGAGGATCTGTAACAAAACAGTCCTAATGTCCGAAAATACATGGTTTCCACACTAGAGACCATTTATCCAATCATACTATGTCACAGGTACTACAGTCAAATACGCGAAGTAGTATGTAGCCACAGTTTACCCATGGTTTTCCTCCTACAGCATTGTACTGTTCCTCATACGTCATCTCCTAGCGCTCTCTCCTGTCACAGTATTTGATGACTCGCTTGTAGTGGGTGTGGTACAGTGTTGTATTCAGTAGTTCAGCGTTCAAATGGAGAGCTTGCCGACATGGTGTGTACTTACGGAAAGGCAAAAGGCAACGGGCAGCAAGGCTGTATCAGGAGACCTATTCCCACCAACTGCCACAGTATTCAGTGTTAGCAACAGTTCACCTGTTTTTCTGAGACAGGGTCGTTTAACGAGGCAGGAAATCATGAAGGACGAAGCGGAAATGTTCGGAAACCAGACTTGGAGGAAAATGTGATTAACACTGTGGAAGGTGACCAGGCAGTTTGTACGCCAGTGCAGGGTAAGCCGCACGAGCGCGTGGAACATTACGACAGTTGTTCCTACACTTATCATTTACAGTGTGTGCTAGCAACAGACTTTTCACATTGGGAGTAATTTTGTCCTTGGTATATTCAGTAGGCAACCACGATTCCGGTATTTTGTCATCCATCCTATTCACAGGTCACATTTACGCTGAGTGGTAACTTATACTATCGTAACAATCATCTGTGGGATCATATACAGTGGTGTTTTTCAACCTTTTCGACTATGCGACCTCCCTTCCAAGTAAAAATATTCTGATGACCCCTCCTCTCAGTAACAAAACTAAGTTCCCTGAAAGGCAACAAATTTGATCTTCTTTCTTTTCCTTCAGCTTTCTTTCAACTCATTAGACGAAGTTTTTGCGTATTTTTCGGAATAGAACACATCTTATTTCTTACAGAAAAATATATTTTGCTTAACGACTCTTTCGCCTGTCAGACTAGACTGAGAAGCGAATTATGCTTAACGAGAAAAATCCCACTGTATAAAAAACTTGTACAGTAGACTTTTTCAGAATTTTTCAGAAATACTGATTGTATCATGTTATTTTAACTATAGATTGGATAATGTAAACAGTTTTCAGACTTTGCGCTAGTTCATTATTGACACTCTATCTTGGAAAACCCCTTTCTCAAAGAAGGATCTGTACCAAAAAGATTAAAAGTTGCGCAGGTCACACCTATTTTCAAGAAAGGCAATAGGAGTAACCTACTAAACTACAGGTCTATTTCATTGACGTCAATTTGCAGTAGGGTTTTGGAACATATCTTGTTTTCAAATATTATGAATTATCTCGAACAGAACGATCTATTGACCCAAGGTCAACACGGATTTAGAAAATATCGTTCATGCAAAACACAACTACCTCTTTTCTCACACGAAGTGATGAGTGCTATCGACAAGGGCTCGCAAATCGATTCCGTATTTCTTGATTTCCAGGATTTTGACACCGTACTTCACAAACGGCTTTTATTCAAATTGCGTGGTTATGGTATATCGCCCCAAATTTGCAACTGGATAGGTGATTTCCTGTCAGAGAGGACACAGTTTGTAGTAATCGGTGGTAAAGCATCGACTAAAACAGAGGTGATATCGGGCGTTCCAGAGGGTAGTGTTATTGGTCCTCTGCTGATCCTTATTTACATAAACTATTTGGGAGAAAATATAAGCACTCTCTTAGGTTGTTTGTAAATGACACCGTCATTTACCTTCTAGTAAAATTATCTGGAGATCAAAACCAACTGTAGAACGATCTAAATAAAATATCACTATGGTGTAAAATTGGCAATTGACTCTAAATAATGAGAAATGTGGAGTCGTCTACATGAGTACGAAAAGAAATCCATTAAACTTTGTTTACAAGATAAATCAATCAAAAGTGAAGGCCGCAAACTCCACTAAATACCTAGGAATTACTATTACTTCAGACTTAAACTGGAAAGAACACGTAGATATTGTCATGGGAAAGGCGAACCAGAGATTGCGTTTTATTGGCAGAACCCTTAAAAGATGCAACAGAACTACTAGAGAGACTGCATACACTACGCTTGTCCGTCTTTTTTTGGAGTATTGCTGTCCAGTGTGGGTACCTTATCAGGTGGGTTTGACGGAGGACATCGAAAGAGTCCAAAGAAGGGCAACTCGTCTCGTATTGTCACGATACACGGGAGACAGTGTTACGGAAATGATACAGGATCTGGGATGGGAATCATTACAACGGCGCTTATCGCTGCGGCGTGGGCTACTTACGAAACTACAATCGCCAACATTCTCCGAATGCGAAAATATATTGTTGACTCCCGCTTTCATAGGTAGAAATGATCATCAGAATAAAATACGAGAAATCAGAGCTCTAACGGAGAGATTCAGGTGTTCTTTTTTCCCGCGCGCTATTCGAGAATGGAATGGGAGATAAATATATGTAGTATAAAGGTGGATCGATGAACCCTCTTCCAGGCACTTAGGCCTAAATGTGATTTGCAGAGTATCCCATGTAAATGTAGAAAACAATTTATGATCCATTCAATTCATAATGAATGTTACGTAAGGAACTCCGTAATTTTAACATTGAATAAATTTCAGTTACGCTTACGTTTTTGTATTACTCAACTCCTAGGTATCTTGTGATGCAAATACTAACTCCTGTGACGGCGACACCCTGAGCAACACTATGCGACCCCCTGAAAACACTGATAATACAGGAACCGCAAGGTTGGTGACAGCGAATCATCAGGATCGGTGCAGTTGGAATACGCGGGCCGAGTTAACTGGCGACCATATTTTGGGACCAGTCTTCTTTTCACCGGCTGGAAGTGCCGGTTTTTCTTGCGAGTGGCTTTGCCTTCCCTGCTGGAAGAAGTGCCTCTGATGACTCGAAGGGTTATATGGCTGCTACATGATGGTGCTATGGCCCATTTCATGATCTAGTTAAAAGTTCAGCCTGTGCGATTTCTGGTAATGGGTCTTTCTCAAAAGTAGGGTGAGTAGACCTGGGGCCGCTCTAGAGAAGAAATCCCCTTCCCTACACGGATTTGAACTTAGGACCCCCCCCCCCCCCCCCGAGCGGATCTTATTATCTACCTGCTAGGCTACCACAGCTCCTCTTTTCTTTGGTAATACCTACATCTCTCCGTTCAGCAGTATTTGTTTTTCCCTAACTCGCTTAAGCCAAATGTTTGGAGCGTTCTCTTGTAAAGGGTATGACTTCATCTTACAGTGTGCCCCCTATTCCAGAGATCCTATTCCGTACGTAAACAAGACAAGCCTTATAAAGTGACCACGACCTGTCGTTCCAGTGGACTTTTCACTCTATAGGTTGTCACTTCCGCTTATGTTTGCTGTGTGAAGTCCTCTACTAATTCTGCATACTATTATTTTTCCCAGTCCAGTCAACATTGCTAAAACGTGGCAACTCTCACGGCCTTGTTATTTGTCTCGATCGAGTCCTGTGTTATGCAAGGTGGTTCTGGTAGAGGTCATACGAACAAGTGGATTGGATCTTGTGTTGTTCCGTAATTCTGCATGCTAATGTAAAAACCTTTCCGTGTGAGCAGACTTGCTTTGTGCACTTTTCCAGTATGTGGTCGGACACTTTCCGCCATATGTGAAACGAGTAAATTAGTGTTTCGTGTTAGATGCATCGCAGCCCGTCAGCATGGTGAAGCGAATAAACTATTCACGCCTTCTCGACGCCCCTGCGAACACTGAAGTCGTGAGAGAAGTAAGCATCTGCTGCGAGAATTGATGGGCTTTTCTTTGAGGAATATCTGCGACAGGTAGATTATAACTGTTAATACTCTGTCGTCCACTGTCAACATTTCCACTTCACCGTCGCGACAGTGTTCATCAGTAGAAAAACTACTGTCTGCTTGTAGGTATTCAGTACCTGTCAACTTTCATGATTTATCCTTAAAACTTACGGAAAATGCACCGTTTCACTGTTTTACAGATAGACTTATTTTACGACTTCGCGGCCAAAAATTTGAAACTGTAACATTCGATAATCATGCCACTTTCGTACATTGTTGTTCGCGTGGATGGCATTTAAAGCAGGGATGAGTTCCTCTACGTGAATATTACGTGTCGACGGGCTCTGCTCCGCAAATTCTAAGTGGTAACGACTAGCCAGTTATTGGCATTCAGACCTAGAACATAGTGCTGGTTGTCCAGGATACAGATAAGCCGGTTTTCTTTTCATCAATAAGAAATTACTTTGATACGTACTGCCTGTGACTACAAGCTTGCACTCAGTGTTAGACAAAACTGAAGACGCAGTTTTCTTCCATTCGTTTTTGTTGTAAAAGTTTATCATGTTATGCAAGGAGGCGAATGAAAAAATGAAAAAAAAAGAAAGAAGACTGTAGAACATAGTTGAAATCATACACGTACAATGAATCTCCGGAGTCTATTTTGAAGACCAATAGTTCTGGTCGTGTCTTCTTGCAAGAAACTAAGGAGACCATAATTATGGCTTTAAAGGCAGACTAGCATATGATTTGCAGCGTGTATTCTGTTATTTCTTGCGAGTGCTACATTAGTCTAGTCTTACTGTGTAAGTACTTTTTAGCTATCGCATACCTGCTTAATTTATCAAGGAAGTCTTTTGTATGCACCTAACTAGGGTTGGGGAGTAATGCGTTACTTGTAACGCCATTACTAATAACAGTTACTTTTCATAGGTAACGGACGGTATCGGCATAAAGTAACTTTACCTGTAACTAAGTTACTTTTATCGGTTATCGATTCAACGGAATTGTCGTTACTTTTTATCGCAAGTGGCGTAACATGTTTTTGTAAGAATACCAGGCTTTGATTTTAGTGAAGAAAGAAACATTTGTTTCTAAATTAAATCTTTTCAACAACGTACGTTGGAAATGTATGAATTATATTACATTTTAGTACCGTTGTAACATTTAATAGTGCTCATTCATTCATAGCATTTTTATTTTAAAATTATCTACGCAACAGTGAGCACCTGTAAACAATCACCTGTTGCGTCACGCGTAAATAGCCTGCAGTCTTGGAGAAGGAAGAAGAGACACGCATTCCTTAATCAGCTTATGCTGAGTTTTTCGAAGTTTTGACGTCGGATGGAAAAATTATTCTTGTCTCTGCAAATTTTGTGTCGGTGGGAAAAGAATTCAAAGCAGTCGAAGCTCGACAGCGAACTTACGAAAACATGTGCAGAATAGTTCATTACGTGTTCTTCCGTTAAAGTGCGTTTACATTGAGCTTGAAACATGTTCTGCAACGTTGTTCGCTGCTAATTCGGGAGTACGATACCGATTTTCACAACATACCGGCAACACAAAAGCTGCGTTCCATGGCTGTGACGATAAAGAAACAATGTCCGTGACTTGCTAGCAAATAATGTTCCTTTGCAGCGGCAGTGTTCGGCTTTGCTCTGTGTATCTATAGAGTTTCATGTTGTCTTTCCGTGTGTTCCTTTACGAAATAAAGTAGACAAGAAGCATTTACGAGCTCGTTACCTTCTAATACGAGGCATTGGAATGCCTGTGGAATGTTCGACGCCATGAAAATATTAATCAGACGCATGACTCCCTACCGAACATTGCTGCAATGCTTGGCACCAGCAATAGTGGAGAAGATAAAACAATTCTTTCGTTTCTCAACACCGCAGCAACAACAATAGTATAAGTTATCTTATTTTGGAAAATTAGTCATCAAATTACACTAGTTGCCGGCCTATGAAAGAGCGATGACAACATTTTAGAGCGCTTTTTATGAAGCACAAATGAAAGAAAGTATGTATGAGGGAGCAGTGTGTACTAAACGTGGACGTGAAAAGGGGATCGTCAGCAGTAGATTCCTTGTCACATTCATTTGTCAATCTGTTTATCACGATCAAGACTTCCTTAAATAGATATAATAAATGCATACCAACCAGTGCATCCGCAGAGAGAGTTCTCAGTATAGGGGGTATTGTGTTGAGTGCAATAAGGGCAAATTAGGAGATCGAACGTTTGAAAAACAACTTTTGTTAAAAATGAACCTACAGTGCAATTGAAATACAGTGAGATAGATGATGTTGTGGACAGTTTATGTAATAATGGAGTAATTATGTTTTACTATTTCTTACGCGTGTATTAATGTGTTTAATTATTGATTGACATTAAAGTACGTTCTCTTTGTACATGTGTAAGGTTGATTAGAGATTTACAAATGAGTTGAAATTTTTAAAAGTAACTGTAAAGATACTTGTAACTGACACTGTTACTGTCAACGTAGAGTGCCGGCCGCGGTGGCCGAGGTGACTGAGGCGCTCCAGTCACAGTCAGCACGGCCACTACGGTCGGGGGTTCGAATCCCCCTTCGGGCATGGATATTTGTGCCGTCCTAGTTCGTAAGTAGTTCATAAGTAGTTTGTAAGTTTAGGGACTGATGACCCCGTAGTTAAGTCCCATAAGCTTAACAAACATTTGAACATTTTTGTCAACGTAGAGTAACTATAACTGTAACTAAGTTACCTTACAGGTAAGTAACTTTAACTGAAACTTACAAGGGCAGGCCGCCAATTGTGAAATTCAGATTCGATTCATACTGCGCATAATGAAAGCTCATAGCAAGAAGTGTAATTTGGCAAAGCACCAAGATGCACTTCTCAGCCGTTCTCGAGAAAATCGACAATTAAAAAAAAAAAAAAAAAAAGCCCTTGCGGTGAAATATTCTCTGCGATCTCTACGATTAGTAATATTGTACAGAGGCGTGGCGTAGCGGTAAGCACTCGGGTTCGTAATCCGAAGATCGCCGGATCGAATCTCGCGGCAAGCAACTTTTTTTTATTTTATGAATCGAATCTGAATTTCATAATTGGCGGCCTCCCCTTGTTAGTTATTTTTAAAAAGTTAAGTTCCCAACCCTGCTCCAAACCAATATTCACCACGCCTCCTGTTTTTTGACACTGTTTTCTTCTTGACTTTTATTGTCATCTAGAAACCGACCGAGCGAGGTAGCGCAGGGGTAAGGCACTGAACTCGTATTTACGTTTTCCGTGATTTCACTAAATCACATCAGGCGAATTCCGGGATGATTCCTTTGAAAGGGCACGGCCGAGGTCCTTCTCTATCCTTAACCAAAATTCGAGCGCGAGCTCCGTCTCTAATGATCACCCTGTCGACGGAACGTTAAACACTAAGATTCCTTCGATCTAGAAATATTGGCCTGTGATGTGAGTAGATGTGATTTCATTTAGATATTCTTTTTGAAGCATGAAATATTGTATTTTGTAGTCCAGAAGTATTATTTTCGTCAAGTCGGGATATGTCGACAGTGATCAGAGTTTTACTGATAGCCGTTTTGTAAAGTTGGCAGGTATGCATTATTTTAATCATGCACACATGAACATTTTAGCCGGGGCCGCGATTCTAACCCGGTACCTCCTGCCACAAGCTCAACGCATCTGCAAGGCTACTGAAGCAGCTACTTCGCCTGACCCGAACTCCCATGTTCATGCTACTTGGACCACTGAACTCCATGGCTCGCAACGGGCCCTGTATTCGTGTCCATCCGCACGGAAACAAGCATCGCTCCCCAACAAGGTGGATTATAGTTGCATCATCACATAGCGGCGACGCAGTTCTTAATAATAATAAAAAATATTGTCCTTAAAGAGATATAGCCACCATCCCTCGGACATCACGACTATCTTTTACTGTTCAGTGATATATCTTGTAACTTATTGTATTGGTGTGGTGTATTTCGGACGTCCGAAAGAACAGACACCACACCTGCTTCGCAGCCAAATAGCTTTTGCAAATGAATATTAAAGGAAGGGAAGGAAGAAGGATAGGAAAGAAAGGATTGATAGTGGCTGCATTTGGACATTGATATTAAGCAACGGTGACAAGTGAAAATGTGAGCCGGACCGGGAATCGAACCCGGGTCTCCCGCTTTGGCCAGCGGTCGTCTTAACCACTTGGCCACCCGTGCACGCCTCCCGTCCGTCTCAAATTCCCACTTGTCGCACGCTATGTTTGTAGCGCCCCTATCGTCCATACCCTCTTACACTCTCCATTACGGATTCCCGTGCGAGGTCGGACGTATGACCGCATCTGCGGTGAAATAACCGAAGCTAACGCCGTCGTCGCGTTTAATACTTATTGTATTGGTGTGGTGGTGTCTGTTCTTTCGGACGTCCTTCTTCCTTCCCTTCCCCTTTAACATTCATTTGCAAAAAATATCTTGGAACGTTCACTGTTGAACCCGTTTTATTGAACTTTCTCATTCGGTGCTTCATTTCACCCTAGAATTGTGCGAAGTCGCCGTACAGTTGCTGAGTAACTTTTTCCTGTATGTTAAAAAGGTTTCACAATTAGCACACTTAGCGATGTAGCAAACTGCTCAACGGCTACTCACAGGTTGGAGATTTACGAGAAGTTCAAACTAAAGCGACAGTCGGATTGTTTGTGGATATAGCATCAATGTATGTCGGCAACCTACAAACAAAATTTCACCAAACGCTGCGAAACCGGGGCGCTTTTTGAAAGATTTATGCTACATTTTTAAAAATTTGTTAATCTCTAGAAGCAGAACAGTTGTTATAACGATATGAGTACAACAACGCAACGGACGACTAAACTAATGTGGGAATTCTCTTGCAAAATACTAATAGTACCTCGCAAGGAAGTAGCTTAGTTTAGGTTTGAGAATGTGATGTTTATTGCTCAGATTGTGTGTGTGTGGGATTTTTTTTTTTTTTTTTTTTTTTTTTTTTTTTTTTTTTTTTTTTTTTTGCATGCTGCACCTGTCTTGATTTTTTGGCCTAAAGAGAAGTGGAGGCTTTGGCGTAAGACAAGCACGTACCAGGAGATTAATCGTTATCCACATGCAGGTGATGTGTGGACACGCAACACATAATTGCGCGTCAAGCCGAAGTTGATGAGACGTTACACTTACCGTCACTCCAAAGGCCGACACTTCCTCGTGTAACTGGCATATCTTCAGTGTTGCCTCATTCTGACGGAGTGAAAACTCATTAAAACGTCTCTTGGGACGCTCTCATTAAGCTGGTTAAAGTGCCGGTAAAACCCTGTTGTATAATTAGGATTATGGCCTAAGCACTAGAGCTACACTCGTGGTTTTAATGCTACGCTCCGTGAAAGGATTGTACGTGAAGTGACTTTCTCGTACACCTACATAACCCAGTCTGTACAGGAGACAAAAGGGCACGCACTCTGTTATTGCAGAATGCTAACATATCTGGTACAAGTCGCCGGCAATCCCGTGCAAGTAAAGGCAGCTTCTTGAGAACTGCTTGCTTCTTACAGTGCGGACAGGAAGAGGATAGAGGCTTTTGAAATATGGTGCTACAGAAGAATGCTGAAGATTAGGCGGGTGGATCGCGTAACTAATGAGGAGGTACTGAACATAATTGAGGAGAAAAGGAATTTCTGGCATCCCTTGACTAAAAGAAGGGATCTATTGGTAGGACACATTCTTAGACATCAAGGAATTGTGAATGTGGCGTTGGAGAGACGTGTGTGTGGGGTAAAAATCGCAGAGGGAGACCAAGAGATGAATATAGCAAGCAAATTCAAATGGATGTAGGTTGCCGTTCTTATGAGGAGATGAAGAAGCGTGCTCAGGATAGCGTATTGTGGAGAGCTGCGTCAAACCAGTCTCCGGACTGAAGACCACAACAACAACAACAGTACACTGTCATGTGGCTGTCACTACTTAGTTGTTAATGACTTCGTTATGGCACAAGAGGTGGAATGGTTTGTCACTACCTTAAAAGGAGCCAGGTTCATGTAGATGTCGCTCGCAATCGGCAATAAAAACCAATACCGGCCTGTCGTACTAAAATTAATAATTGAACAGCAGCTATTTGGACCTATTATTAATGGTGTCGTTTCCAAACGTTGTTGTATTTAAATAGCTTGAAGAAGTACCACACAAAAATTAGGAGACATCTCTTTACAACACGCCCTTCCATTAGTATTGCGATAGTGTACCATAAATTAACAAATGATTTTATTGAAATATCATAAGTACTGAATCCTCACTGTCAGGCATAGAAACATCGCCAGCTACGATTGTAACATGCTTCCTTCAGGGAAATTTGATAGGACAGCTATTATTCGCAGATGGTTACGTAAGTGATACGGTATGTAATATTGACATGTCGTGTAGATTGTTTACGACAACGGTGCTACTTATGTAGACTTGATACCGTGAGAAAACTGTTGTGTAATCCAGTAAGGCACGGAAAATCGATGTTGGTTGCAGCGGCGCAGCTAACTCGCATTGTAATCACATGCAACGTGATATGCATAAAAACCAGTACCCGGATATTGCTGGAATACATCAGTGGCGTGGCACACATCGGCCAACTCTTTGCCACGTGCTGGAACAATCTCTTGATATGTCTACGCTTTAGAGGAGGATAACGAAGGTAGAATTCTGAGGATGAGTACTTCACCCATTTCATTGTATACTGTTTTTTCTGTGGTATTTCCAAGTAACAAGTAATGGTCGAGTAGTCAGAATTTCAAGATCATTTGCAAGATTCGCTACATATTTCTTTTGTGTGCTTTAACGTTGACGGGATGGTCAGTAGACTTAAGTAATGGAACGGTGATGGGATAATTGGCCACGGGAGATACGCCATTCATCCTCCCGCCTTAAATACACAGTATTTCGCCTCAGATAACTGATTGCAAAGGGCGTTTTAGTTATGCTTGAAGATTTCAGAAAGGCTTTCGATCTTCTTCGCAGGGATAAATAATTCGAGAATTTTGCAGAATGTCAAAACTGGCAAAATTAATCCGCGAAACTCACGTACAGTGTGTAAAGTAAAATTTATGGAATAAATTTCACAGCCTTAGAAATAAAATCAGGTGTGCTTCAAGGTGGCGGCCTTTCCCCAATTATTTTAATATTTTGTTAAAGAAAACGCTGAGAATTTGGGTTGAGAAATTTACTGAACTAAGTATTTTGCTGATGAGGTTGCGTTGACTTTCCGGCGTAATAACTGATAATATTCATCCCGGGTTTGCAGCCGGATACCATTGTCAACTAAACACAATATTTCGGCAGACCAACTGGCTGCTATCTTCAGGTGATTGTGCTGATTACACTTACTCGTCAGAAACTGAGGCAGAACAGAAACAGCGGCCCCTTTATTCACCGATGACGACCCACCGCGCGTGCGCGAAATCGAAGTAGAGGCCCTCTAGCCGCAGTAGCGTGCCGGTGGAGAAATTTGACAAAACGACGGGTCGAAACAAGACTAGTTAAAAGAAACTGCAGGTCGAAATGAAGACCGTTGTTGCTTAATACCAGATAATATTGGGTTCCAAGTTTTCCTTAGAGGGAAGCCCTTGTCCCTATTAATAACATTACCGGCCATACGAATTTCCATGGATTCTTTAAGAACACATTCCCAGTAGCGGGAAGCAGTTGTTTCATCATATATCTTGTGTCCCTCATTCAGACAATGTTCAGCAACAGCTGACTCTTCAGTTTTGAAGTAAACGAGTATGACGGTGATGTTCAACACACCGATCCTGGACTGTGCGGATCGTTTGGCCGATGTCTTCCACAATAACATAGAATTCTGTTTCCTCTGTCCTAAATCATCTTTGACTGACCCAAGGAGAGCCCTAGTCTTTGCTGGTGACAAAAAAATTTGAATTAACGGTTAACATGTCAAATTCAAATGTCTTATGCCACCTTAAACAATATCCGTGAAAACTTCTGTTAAAAGTAAACTTAAAAGCCAATACTCCTAATATCAACGTAAATGTAATTCAGAAATCTTATTTTATACACTCCATAAAATGCATATATTAAATTTTTAAGGCAACTTTTGTTCTTATTCAATTTAAATTGGCTTTATATTTATATCCTATAAATAAAACTTTCGCCAATATTTGGATTCACACAAAATCTCTTAGCCTGTAGTCTAACTATACTCTTTGCTTGGTTTACAATTTGTAAAAGACGTGAGAATTGCTGTCTGTGGAAATGTCTGTCCAGTGTAGTGGCATTTGCAAATGGTTTTCCAAAAGCGACACACGTATATATGTACTTATAATGAATCTCCTAACTAAGTAAACCTTGAAGTCGAACTTATACTACAAATATTCAGTGTAACATACTACATGTAATGTTTACTTGTTCTCCTTTTTTTGTCCTGTCACATAAACACAGAAATCCTCACAAAGAAACTTAACTGCACTGAAAGGTATTGTATGTACCTTGTGATGAGCTGTTAAGCGGCTCGAAACCGATTATGGTCCAGTAAATAACTCAATCGAAAAAGAAGGCGACTGGTTGCAGTAATTTCTGAAACCTATATTATGCGACAATTGCTCCGTGATCCAGGTTTTCATGGTTTCGGCGTCACGGTTTCCCGTTACAAGGATTTTGCGTCACTGATGTGTGGTTTTGGAGTTCTATCTCGGCCTGCAGTTGCCAGCTTAATGGAACTCCTTGGTTTGGTTCAAATGTCTGTTAAGCTTAAGGGACTTAACTGTGGGGTCATCAGTCCCTAAACTTACGAACTACCTATGAACTACCTTATGCTAAAGACGGCACTAACATCCATGCCCAAGAGGGGATTCGAACCCCCGACGGGTAACGGCCTCGCAGCATAGTGGCTCAGTGTGCTCGGCCGTTCCGCTGCGGCCGTGGTTTGGTGCTGGCAGGCTTTCTGAGACTTTTGCTGCTGCCTCTTTGTCCCCACAATTCTCTTAAATCACGATTACTCCACACACACACACACACACACACACACACATTGTTTTGACTTAGGCCGGTATTACACTGTCAAATTATTGGACAAAGAATTGGACGAAAAAATTGGATGAAATATTGGTCATATTTTTTGACAAAGAAATTGGATGAAACGCAAAAGGGGGTATTACTCTATCATCCAATATTTTGTCAAATTTGCTTCAAAATGGCGGTGTAATGCTCAGCTGTTGTTTATACTACAGTTGCGTTGTCTGCATTTAGAAGAGAAGGAGGGAAAAAGAAAAGGAAACGCACTTGGATGAAACCGTGGGTGTCAGAGCGAGATAAATAAAATCTGTTACGGGACCGCGAGGATTTCTTTTTTTATGCCGTCGGCAGAATAACCAGGCCGTTCACTGCTAATTATTTTGTCGCTCTTCATCGTTCACAGTTTGCAATAGAGTAACAAAAAGGCTGACTGAAGCAGTGTATACGAATAAGATTGTTAAGTTGATAAAGCAAGTTTCATTAAATAACATATTAAATGGAAAATGTGAGCACTGACAAAGAGGATAATCTAAATTGTTTATGACGTTATTAGCAATGTAAGGGGGAAAACAATGCTGATAAAGTAAATAGGCTCTATTTATTTCCTTACAAAAATTGGCTGACGTATTTATATGTATATAGATTCGCTTGCAAACAGATGTCGATGTTTTGAAAGTTGTTTCACTTCCCAGCACTTGGCACACCGAAATCATACTTTCTGAAATCTGCTTCAGCCGTAAATAAGATTTAGAGGTATTACTTCTTCAATTCCGATAGTATATAATGACTTTTTTACATCACGGACTGTAACTCAACGTCAATTTCGCCGCAGGGTATTGGGCTACGCGAATTGACGTGACGGATAGCGTGAATTGTCCTTATCACCTGTTATACAACGTCCCATCTGATTTTTTAAAATTTTGTTGTTGCTAGAATACACTACACAAACATTCCACTACTAGCCATGTTTACGAATACGAACGTTATGTCCAAGTAATGTCAGATATTAAACCACCAAATAAAACAGCTGTAGTGGCAAGGAAGCTGTATACTACTAGCACTCCAAGCGGTCACATTTCTCACTGCAGGAAACAGAAGACGAGCGATTTCTTTGATCAAATCTAGGCCGAGGCCTTAGATTTGATGAAATATTGGACGACGTTCCCCTACGTCCAATTTTTCTTTGTCCAATTCTTTGATAAATAATTTGGTAGTGTAATACCGGCCTTAGCGGGTGATGGTTTTTCGCTGTCTCTGCATGTGGTAAACTCTTCTTGCTACCTTTTGCACCAGCAAACACTTCGTCCCCCCTTGGTTCCGGAAGCACTCACCATATGAGCACCTACAAGTTGTTCACATTCGTGGTCAGATACAGCAATGCAACCTAATACTTGGCAGCGCCTCCATATCTGTTCAGATTTGTTCTTGTACCATCAGCCAATGTGGCGTTGCGAACGGCTGAAAACAAGGGGAAATCTTTTCTCTTTCCGAGAACGTGCAGCCTACTCTGGAGGTTAAAATATTCCTAGTCTCTCATTCGGCGGGGCTTCGAGGGAGGATGTCGTCACCAGAAAAAACAAAACTGAATTTCTGCGAATCAGGGCGTGGAATGTTAGCTCCCGTAATGAGGTGCAGTAGTAAGATTATAAAATTTAAAAAATTGCAGAGAGAGAGAGACCATGACTGGGAGTACAATAAGCAGGCACAAGTGGATGCGGGTTGCCGTTGTAGTTCGGGGATGAAAAGACTTGCTCAGCATGAGGTAGTGTGGAGAGCCGACTGAAGACCAGGACAACACTGAACGTGTGCTGCAGACGGCCATACAGAAAGCATAACGTGATACCAGACCGTTGAAGCTGCTGTCTGGTATTGATCTGCTAAGTGGAGTCATACTGGCCCTGATGGAGCGTATAAAGAGTGAACTACGTATTCAGTACGCAATAACAAGTGGTTGATGCCGCCGTGCGTTCGGCGGGCGACTGACAGCGTATAAATTGGCGATTACGAAATGGAGAGGCCACTTCTTAACTCGCCAGGCTCTACATAAACGTAATTATGGCAAGACCACAATTTCATAATAGCTCACGTGTATTAAGTTCTTCGTAACGTCAAAAATTTGGTTGTTTGAATTTAAGCGACTCCTGTTTACAGGTATTCAATAATAGCTGCAGCAAGTTGCTTCCCGTGGTGGTACAATTTTCATTTTATGATGACTCGTTTCATCTTCCCTGGCGATTCGTCATTATATTACACATACTCCTCAGAAACTGTTCATACCTTTATAAAGAGCGGTCGTTATGTAGCTGTGGTGACACAATACTCAAAACAAGTAAGCCTTGATTGTAGTGTGGCATTGGGCTTATTTACTTCATAAGGTAAACTTTATTATATTCGTCTGTGAGATTCATCCTTTTGCATAAATTCATTTGAAGAACTTAATTTATATTACTCGGCGATAGATTTGCTGATTTCATTGCTGCCGCGGCGGATTAGCCGCGCGAACTGAAGCGCCGTGTTGTGGTGCGCGTGTCCGTCCGCCGTCGAGGGTTCGAACCCCTCTCCCCCTCGGGCATGGATGTTTGTGCCGTCTTTAGTATAAGCTAGTTTATAAGTAGTTTGTAAGTTTAGGGACTGATGACCCCGTAGTTAAGTCCCATAAGCTATACAAACATATGAAACATTTTCTGATGGCCCCGTAGTTAACTCCCTTAAGCTTTACAAACATTTGAGTTTTTGATCTCATTGCTGACATCTTTATTAAGTATCGATAAACTAGATTTTAAAAGCGAACGAATTAATAAAACACAATCATCTATATCTATAAATATGAATGGCGGTTCGTTGTACGTTTATCACGTGTGAACCACAAGACGCAGAGACTTAAATATTTGTACAGTTACTAATTTATACCTGAGGAAGATTTTACGCACGGTTTTATAGCGATCTGATAGATATTCAGTAATTTGAAGAATGTAACGCGAAATGCGGAACAATAATTACTCTTTGAAAATTATATTTACTCTTTGAAAATGGTTTTATTGGTTGCATTGTTGCTTGAGGGTTGATAATGATAAAAGGGTGGAATATATTGGGATGGAAAGTTATCGGTGTATATAAAATTCTACGTGTATTTGTTAAGATTTCGCTCTGCAACGAAAACTACAAACGAATGGTCTGTGTGTGATTGTTGTCCGAAGTCTCCCGTTGTACACCATAGCAGTTCCATGCCGATAGCTATAAGGGGGTGGAAGATATGGCGGTTGAAATTCGTCAAATTAAAAAAAAAAAAATTGGACTGAAGTCCAGCGACGACGTTAGCCACTCTATAGCAAAGAGGTTACATACAGCGAAACGTGATGCCACAGACCATATCTTTGCTCTATGCCTGTTACAATGTCTTCAGTTCTTTCTCTGTAAGGATAAGCATACAAATAAGGAAATATAAGATTATAAATAAAGCAGTATAAAAGAAATTTCTTTTAATACATCTTTAAGAAAAAATCGATTTGACGTTTCGCGCATTATCTACCATAATCAACCACGACCCGAGCGGATCCGCGGGTTTAAGCTAGTTTGTTATAAACGTTACGTTGATGACACCTTGACATTATACAGTGGGGACAATAACAGAAATAGAGAACCTACCTTTACAGTGTTGCGATAAGATGTATTTACTTAATCGGCAACATTTAATTAACGTACCACAAGTACAAAGATAAGAGACATACTAGTATAAACAAAAGAGCAATTATTTGAACAGGGAGAATAAACATGCATCATCACTTACGCTGTGTAGCACAATAACTTTGTACACGTTGACAAGGCATTTTGTATTTAATTACATGGCACACAATCACTTTAACAGTATATCTCTCAAAATGCAGTTTACAGTTAAACAGCAAACACAATCTAGATATGAAGGTTAAATGTCACACCATGAAACATAAATCACAAATTTATAGGAAACTCACCACATTAGATATACCCGAAAAATTGCTTAATATGCCACCGCAATTAATACGAAGCACCATTCTTTAGATGAAACAGCAAAAATTTGAGTCGTAAAATTGAAAGAACTAAATATTTTGAAAACATTAAGCTTAACCAGTACTTATGACCAATCCATAGTTGAGAAATGCAGTTAATTTACTAGCAATAAAACACCAGCACCTCACTAGCCATTAGTTCAAGAACAAACCAGATTTCTCGCGCTCCACATTTCGTCGTAACATCTCATTTTACCTCTCAGATCGTTTAATTGTGCAGATCGATTATAGTACCTTGACAAAATGATTTTTTATTTTTTGTTTTTCATTTATTAATTTTTAATAGTAAGAGGATAGGTGGCGACTCACTGTAAAGAAGAGCGTTAAGCCACAATCACGTAGAAAAGACAATCATATTTACAAAACCTGAGTTTTCGGCCACAGCCTATATCAGAACAAACGTACATACGTTCACACAAACATTCAAATGAGAGCTGTTGCGGGAAATTTCGTTGTCTGAATGTGATCGTCTGTTCTACGTGCCTCTCTTCGGCTCAGCAATCGTCTTTACGTTGTTGTCCTCTCTATCCTGACATTCCTACCTGGACTTTCCATTATTAGAAGCAACAAAAGAATTGCAGTGGAAAGAGGAGTTGCACAGAGTTGCAGTCGAACACAGTATTGACAAACGAAAGAAAGAAAAGAGGAAAAAAAGAAACACCCGTGGTGTGTTATCAGTTAACAGCGGAGCGGAGCAGACAGTCGTGACTCGTGACAACTATCTCGCTACACATTAGCACACGTTGTTGAAACATACAACGACAGGTAAGATAGCATGCACCCACCTGGTATGTTACTTGAAACTGCGACAGGGAACAATACAATCTTTCTGAAACTGTTTCCGTACGCCGCGGGAAACTTTGCACACTATATAGAAAGCTAAAAACCAATATCTACAACAGTACATTACATGGTAATTGTTGCTGTAACAAGTGAACGACAATTTTGCTGGAAGTGGCGGTGGCGGTGGCGGTGGCGGTGGTGGTGGTGGTGGTTGATGGGTGGATGGGGACCAAACAGCTAGGTCATCAGTCACATGACCTCTGAATGAAATGCAAAAAAGGGTGTGGTCAGCTGAGGCCTTACCGATAGTAAAATAGAGGCACTAACAGGGAAGTTAAAATCAATTAGAACAGGCACGTCACTACAGATTTAGCACTCCCATTTATTAACGACGAGCAGGTACAGGAGAACAATGTTATGTTCTTGAAGCAGAAGCCTGAAAATGAAAAAAAGGTAAACAACGTGAATTAAAACCAAGTTAAAAGGAGAAATGGAAGTCACCAGGGGGAGAAAGGAGAGTGCCAAACCCTGCTGCTCGCAGGGATGGCCACAAACTCACCCATCCTGTCAAAGCGTCAGAGATAACATATTTGGCACAGAGCGCCAAGAGGAGAGGACATACCACTAAGATATGAGCCACAGATTGTAGGGCTCCACAACCACAATGTGGGGGAGGCTGATTACGCAACAGAAAACCATGGGTCAGCCTGGAATGATCAATGCGGAGACGGCAAAGGACAGTGGATTCCCTTCGAGAAGGGCGTAAGAAAGAACTCCAAGCCGCAGTGGTCGACTTTATGGAACGGAATTTATTAGATGGGGCAGTAGCCTGCCAGTTGGTATTCCAGTCCTGTATGAGTAGCGATCTCGTCTGCACCTGCAAATCCGCACCTGGGATTGGCCAGGGGAAGGAACAGACAGTTACAACTACTCCAGCCAACTGGTCATCCTGTTCATTTCCTAGGATACTCACATGAGAAAAGCAACGGAGCAAGTGGTATGACGAAGATCAGCAAGGAGATAGTGGATACCAGTGACCAAAGGCTGTGAGGAGTAGCATCGGGCTATGGCCTGCAGGCTGGTCATTGAGTTGGAACAGATTAAAACACGGTCCAGGGCTACCTGTTTGATAAAATGAAGTGCCCTACTAATAGCCGTCAGTTCTGCCGTAAACACACTGCACGATTCTGGCAGAGAATGGCATTCCACACAAATGGGAGATGTAAATGCATATCCCGTATCACCAGCAAATTTACATCCATCAGTGTAGAAAATTGTGGCACCCTGAAGTTCTGCAAGTACTGTGTGCAACAAACGCCGGAAGATTATGGGGTAGATTGAAGCTTTTGGGGCTTGGTAGAAATCCAATCGGATTTGTGGCTGAGACACCATCCAAGAGGGGGTGTGCGGTTATAGCACGACGCATACAGTCAAGGGAGGGGAGTTGGAAGTCCCTACAAATAGAAGCAGCCTCAATCCAATGGGTAAATCCACTCGAGGGCGAGTATCAGGAGTTCTAAGACCGTCGCCCCCAAAGAGAACGTGATATGTGGGATCACCAGGGAATGGACGAATGGCAATGGCATAGGACACCAAAAGCTGATGGCACGTAGTCTGAAGAGGGGGATTCGCACTTCAGCAAGGAGACTGTCAACAGGTCCAGTCTGCAAGGCACCCGTAGCCAAGCGGATGCCACGACGGTGAACGTGTTCTAACAATTTCAGGCCAGAAGGAGCTGCCGAGCCATAAACCTGGTACCCATAATATAATTGGGACTGAATCAGAGTCCGGTAGATATGAATTAGTGAAGTATGATCTGCACCCCAGGATGAGTGAGCTAGGAAACAAAGGGCATTAAGCTTCCACATGCAGCTTGTATTCAGCTGACGGATATGGGGCAGCCAGGTCAGTTTTTTTTTATCAAATATGAAGCCCAAAAAACTGTGTTGTCACAAATTCTGGGCGTTGAGTACCCAAGAAGAGTTCTGGGTCAGGGTGGACTGTTGTACGACGACAGAAATGCATTGCTCGCGTTTTAGGAGGAGAAAACTGAAAACCATGGGAAAGAGCCCACGTAGAAGCCCGCCGAATGGCACCTTGGAGTTGGCGTTCAGCCGAGTGTACAGAGTGGGAGCTGTACCATATGCAAAAGTCGTCCACATACAACACAGGAGTGACACTTGGCCGAACAGAGCTCACCAACCCATTGATGGCGATTAAGAAGAGTATAACAGTTAACACAGAACGCTGTGGAACACCGTTCTCCTGGATCTGTGGGGAGCTGAAGGAAGAGCCAACCCTTACACGGGACATGTGGCGGGATAAAAACTGACTGGTAAAACTTGGTAGGGAGCCTAGTAGGTACCAGTCATAAAGGGTACATAAAATATGACGACACCAAGCGGTGTCATATGACTTACGTAAATCAAAGAGAACAGCAACAAGATGTTGACGTTTTGAGAAGGCCTTTCTTATTGCTGTTTTGCAGTCGAAATAGATGGTCTATAGTAGACCTGCCTTCCTGGAACTCACACTCCTAAGGTGACAGAAGTCCACGTGATTCGTGTACCCAGCATAATTTGTGGGCTACCATCCGTTCCAGCAGTTTACATGCCACATTTGTGTCTGGCTAATCGTCCGGTAACCGTCCAGGGATTACGAATCTTTGCCAGGCTTACGAACAGGATCGACTACTGTCCCTCCACTGCGAGGGAAAATCCCATGGAGCTAATTGTGGTTAAATACCTGTTGAAGATTTTGCCGTTGTGTGTAGGGGGGAGAGGCGCTGAGATGTTGGAGATGTTGATTATGGATGGAATCAAGGCCAGGTACAGAATCATGAAAAGAGGAAAGGACCAGTAGTAGTTCCCATTCAGTGAAGTGTTTGTTATAAGGTTCCCCCTGGTGAGTAGTGACACAAATTTGAGGCTTCAACCTGTTGTTTCTTGAGAAGAAAAGCCACCGGGTAGGAAGCCATCGCCAATGCTTTCACAAAGTGAGCCGCAAGGTGCTCTGTGAGAACCGATATATCAGTACAGACCCTTTCTGGTAAGGCAAGGCCAGGGATTGAAGACGGCTGCTGGCAACCTTGGATGGAGCGGAGCATATCCCACACCCACGACAGGGGGCATAAGATCCCAAGGAAGAGAGAATACGTTCCCAGCACACCCACTTGCTCTGTTTGATTATATAACGAGCCTTAGCACAAAGGCGTTGACAAGGGCAGCAAGAGGTGGATGGCACTTAAGATGTTACAAGGCTCGACCGCAGCAATGGTTGCGTTCCACCATGTAACTGGGCAGAGCAATGCTAGCAGCTCGACTAATCGCAGTCGATAAATTAGGGATATCATCTATACAGTCAGGCGGGGATGGTATAAAAACCACCTGGGATATCTACAAAGGCCAATTAGCGTGACGGAAAACCCAACGGGGCATCCTGTCCCTCGTCCATTTTGAAGGATGTGAAAGTGGTCACTATCGCTAAGGTCGTTATGCATTGACTAATGAAAAAAGGCAAAAGGAGAGAAGTCAGTGAAAGGTCTATGGAAGAAAAGGTGCTGTGAGCGGTACTAAAATGGGTTGGGGAACCATCATTGAGAAGGCACAGTTCGTGATCTGCAAGGAATTGGTCTATGAGGCAGCTCCGAGTAGTTGTATGAGTACTGCCTCATGAAGGATAATGGGCATTGAAAGCCCCAAGAATGAGGAAGGGAGGGGGAGTTGCTGAAGAAGTGCTGTGAGGGCAGCAGATGTAGGTGGCTTATCAGGAGGGAGATATAGATTAGAAATTGTTAACGGAGTGTGTAAGTGAACCCTAACAGCAACCATTTTTAGTGTAGTATTCAGAGGAATCCATTAACTAACAACGTCTGTACGAACTAGGGTCCAGACTCCACCAGATGCTTGTAGGGAGTTAACACGGTTCTGACAGAAATCTCAGAACCCACGGAGTGTTGGTGAATGACCACGGAGTTACTCATCAGTTTGAAGAAGGAGGTCGCGATGTAAAATTACTCCCTGAACCATGAGGGGTTACTGACACTGGAACGTCGCCAAGATGATCGCAGGCACACAGAGCTGCAGATTGGCCAGTAGAGACCGTTTAAATGAGCAGAGATCCAGAACGCATCTGGCTCATTGTTTCGTCTTCCCCTAACTTGTCTTCTATATGTTCAACAAAGAACAATAGCTTGGTGGCGGTGAACGTCCCTCCGTCTGTCCTGGTGCAAGTGGTAAGGGTTTCAGCCCAAGCCGACGCACCTGGCCCTCCTCCCAGGAGGTAGACAGAGAGGGGAAGGTGCTCTTATCGTAGCTAGTAGCATTACATTTCTTTCTGCCTTCAGAGACGGCCGTTGTACGGCCATTTTCTAATTTAACATATTTCTTCATGCGAAACGTCCGCCCTGGTATCACCCACTCCGATCAGAGGTTCTCCCCATGGGCGCCAGTCAGCCACAACAGATTCCACCCGGCACGATGGCCATTGCCGGGAGTCCTGATAGGCTGATACCCCACGAGGACGGGTATTGACTCCTTTAGGCCAGTCAATGAGTGCTCAAAATAGGGGTGTAGAGTGCATGGAATATGCGAGAATTTTTGACTTCCGGACTTTGTTAGGGATAGTTAGGAGGTGAACATACCAAAAGTCCCCGCCCCTCGGGGGTGAGCTAAAGCGGGGAGGGGGGTGGAAAGGTACCATTTTTTGGTTTTCCGCTTATATCTCGAAAACGGTCGGCTTTAGGAAAAAATTGTTCCAAATAAAAATGAAAGATAATTGAATTTGCTATAAAATTGTTTCGATACATATACCTCGAATTCCCAACGGTTTTCGAGATATACATTATTGAAAATCGACAATTTCGGAAAATATCATCTTTACCTCACTAATTTTGTCAAACATTTACTTCTAGTGACTCACTCGATCGTTTCACAGAAAATTTATCTGAAAGAAAGTTGTAGAGCATTAAATTTCCTTCAATTTGATGTCCACATTTGCTACCTTATATTCAGCCAATCAGAAGTTACATCATTTATAAGATGTGCTCTCAGTTTCGATGTCCCTCTATAAATGAGTGTTTTGAGGGGCTGTAACGTTTTTACCTTATGAAACGTGCTAGCATGGTAAATAACAACAGTTTAACAATGACAAGAAGGTACTTGCAATTGAAATCATTTCATAATTGTAGTTTTTATTACAATATTATGAATCATATAATGAAAGTTTTTAGAAACACTGATAGTGATTCACAATGAAAAATAAGGCATTCAAAGCAACATCTTCGTTTTTCTGGGTAGGAATGGTCAAGTTCATTCATCTTCGTCAGTATTGGAGACGTCGTCCAATGAGATTGGTAGAGTCTCGATGTCACTGTTGTCATCTTCATCTTGAATTAATATTCCGACTCCGTTATTGCAGTTGCCCTTGCAGTTCAGGCATGTAACAGAACAGTGTACCAACGCTTTTCTGCAACCACATCTGCCACTGTCACATCCATTCGTGCATCGACAAATAAATCATCTTCAAGATTTCGTCAGGGGCAGCATCTAACTCTGAGAGATTTGAAACTAGTTGGCCATTCGAACGCCAATTCGGCGCTCCACCTTTAGGTTTCTCTCCTCTCCGTACTGGATGGTAAGTTCGGAATGCATGCTGCTTAATAACTCCTTCAGCTGGCGGGAAAGTTGAGAGGTTAGGCTTCATGTTCCCAGCTGCTTTTATAGATGATTTGTAGCGGAACACGATGAGGGATTCTGTGATGGCTGGAGCTCCATACCATTATAGAGTACCGTACTCGTGATTCCCACTGTCTCAACGGAGTCGGCGGAAGAACAACTATTTGCAATATCTCAGCAGCATGTTGTATGATTTTGGACTTCTGGTGCATTTTGACAAAACCCATTTACCCTTGAAATACGTTACGGATGTTATGTCACAGCCTGTATATGCATGTAAGAATAACAAATTGACATTGTCCTTCATTTCCAACTCCTGAATCAGCTATTGTGAAGAATATAAACACGTCTTAACCTTTCCTCTTCCTGGTTCTACAAGAGTACAGCTAAGTCGACATCCTCTCCAACAATGGCAATCGAGGAATTATGTTATCTGTTGATAGCTGTCTCCACAATTTCAACGTCAGCATCACCTGAAGCCTGAAGGCCATTTATTCCATTTTTCTGTAGTTGCATCATCAACAGGTTTATCAGCTGATTCTTATTGTTAAATTTGGAGAAGAAATCCTCTTGCTTCACTGTAATTTTAGTTTCCAGACTGACATTCATTTCCCCACACGTCCTGAGCCGATATCGTCGACTATTCAGCTGCTTTTATCCTCTCTGATATGTCAGAGTACCCATTAAAAACGACTGTACAACCTCTCCCAAGACAATTGGTCTTCAAAAATCTAACATAACCATTGCAACCTGATGTAATTTTTCGACATTTAGTATGAATCAGAAGGATGCCCAAACCCTCTAAAGATGAGCCATTGCTATATCCCCTTTCTATTCTAGCTTTGATGAGTGATAGTATTCCTTCTTTTTGTCACTGTGGAAACATTTGTTCCATCTATTGTTACATCACATTCAAAACACCGAGTAGTCATTGTGCACACTACAGTCAACATTTTCATAAATAAATAAAAAATATCTCGAAAAGCTGACACACAATACTGACACACAAACTTTCTCTGCGGTTGGCGAACTTTGGAAGTGAACTGAAATAAGAAGCGAGTGAGAATACTCCATTCCACCCCCAGTCAGTGACAGGCCGTCGATGTTCATCGTGTGGCTTCCCCATCGTTAACCCTCTCCCGGGCGTTAGGTACTGATGACCTTGACGACATATCCACAGCAGGCGACAATAAATGAGTCTCGACTACTCCGCCTCAGAAAAACGATGATATTGCGTTAAATGCATTTTTTTTTTCATCCTGAATCAGTTTCAGTGCTTGTAAATACTTTAATTGTATGATTCATAATATCAGAAAAGCTACATTTATAAAAAGGAAGTTCTGTTTCAATTGCAATAATCTTCTTGTCATTGTTAAACTGTTGTTATTTACCATGCTAGCACGATTCACACGGTAAAAACGTCACAGCCCCTCTAAACACTCATTTATGGACGGACATCGAAACTGAGCGAATATCTTATAAATGATGTAACTTCTGATAGGATGAAGATAAGGTAGCAAATGTGAATATCAAATTGAAGGAAATTTAATGCTCTATAACTTTCTTTCAGACGAATCTTCTGTGAAACGATCGAGTGAGTCACTAGAAGTAAATGTTTGACAAAATTAGTGAGGTAAAGATGATATTTTCCGAAATTGTCGATTTTCAATAATGTATATCTCGAAAACCGCTGGGAATTCGAGGTATATGTATAGAAACAATTTTATAGCGAATTCAATTATCTTTCATTTTTATTTGGAACAATTTTTCCTAAAGCCGACCGTCTTCGAGAGATAAGCGGAAAACCAAAAAATGGCACCTCTCCACCCACCTCCCCGCTTTAGCTCACCCCCGAGGGGCGGGGACTTTTGGTATGTTCACCTCCTAACTATCCCTAACAAAGTCCGGAAGTCAAAAATTCTCGCATATTCCATGCACTCTAGAATGTATTAATTGACTGGACTATTGGCCTGCATGGGGAGGTTGCAGCTCTGATACCAGCAGTGTGATCCCTGCGATGTCAGGGGTTCAGCCCCAAGGGTACATAATAGCAGTGACTCCAGATTGAGTTTTCGAATTTTCCCCATAGCAGACAAAAAAATTCCCCAAAATGGATTAAAACTACTTTTTTCTTCAAATTAACATTTACTGTCAGTAATGGCAATTTGAAGGGTTATAACTACGTGTTCAGGGCCATAAAATTATCAGAAATTATAGTACATAAAACAAAATTATTAATTTATCGATGAAAACATACAACATGGCAAGAAAAATAGAAAACCTGCATCAAGGGTGCCACATTTGCTTTCTTCAGTGTTCTACTGATTTACCATTAGATGGTGTAACTTTAGATATAGATAAGCGAGCTATTAGTGAGTGATAAAAGTATAATTATTGCAGCAGAATTAACTTTATTACTTAAGTTTCTAACAATGAAAAATATAAAATGTCATCCCAATCACAAGAGATTGTTATATTATCACAAAAATATTAAGTTACATGCTACAATGAATGAAATTGTCATCTGCTGTAATTACTGTACAAAAGCCAACACTGTTGTCATTTATATTGAAATGAAATATAAGTAACATCAGTATAACCTATCTATTATGCCAGAAACGACATGACATCAACATCGTTTTGATTTTTATACACATCCTCTGATTTAAATTGCTCGAATTTGTTACACCCTTCGTTTTTCAAACTGTACCACACTCTGAGTGTGTGACCAGCAGTGGATGTGGGCATTCCATTTCTCAGTTTGTTTTTTATTTCATTCATTATGGAGAATGCTCTCTCCACACTACCATTCGAGAATGGCAGGCACAGAACTCCCATCACCAACTTGCTGAACTAGCTTATACTACCAAAATTAGGCGTGACATATAGCAGCGGTTGATATACAGCTGCCACCAAACACAAGTGAAATCTTACTTACGGCAGTGGCAGTGTAGTGTGCTAATGTTTTAACGACCATTGAATGCCCTTTGAAACCGCAATAGAATGTGGGGAATAATCTTTCGTGTTGACCATGAAGTAAATAATTAATGCTTTCCTTGCTCTGTGGTTCACAGGTTCTTGTATCTACCCTTTTTTGCTCAGTAAATTAATTACTCTCGTAAGTGGAATATTTCGTTGCCAACATGACCACACAATACTGCCACTGCCGAAAATAAAAATTTAACCAAAAATTTCCCCAGTATATAATTTTCCCCCCAACAATTTCCCCACGTTTTTTGTTTCCCCAAAAGTTTCCCACAAAATGTTTTCCTCCAAAATGAGGGGGAAAAAAAAACCAATCTGGAGACACTGCATAGCAACCCCCCCCCCCCCCCCAAGCCACAGTGACTGGCTACACTTGCTGGGGACGTATCGGGGGAGGGGGCTATGGCAAGGAAGGAAATGGAAAAGGATAGGGATCCACGCCAAAGGGGCTAAGTCGGGAGTTCTTTCCCGAATGGCTCACACTGGTAGCTGTGAAATTTTGTGGAGGTCAAACCCCGAGGGGGACAAAACTGTGCCGAAAACAACTAAGATCAATTTTGACAGTCTTTAAAGTAACAGTATCCTTCGCTGTATGTGTATTTTACCCCAAAACTCCCAGTACAGTATTTGCCATAGCGAAAGTTTAGGCCTACGTTGTGGACGAGGCTTTGTGCTCCTGCGGTGTGACTAATTGAGGCTGGCGTGACGTATGGCCTGCACGCTTCGTGCTCTGGTGGTTCCTAGTGCAGCCGGCTGTGCGTGTGAGCTGCTAATTAGCCGCGACGATCACCTGTCTCAGCCGAGCTGACCTGCTGTCTTAACTAGTACGCTGTTTGCAGAATGAACCCGCTAACGTACTATGTAGAGCGCTACTGGATGCTCCACATTTGAAAAGTGGAGAATAAACCGCGCAAGGAAACATTTGCTCCCTGCATATGTGTAAATGTTTCTGGACTTGGGTTCAAGGGAAGCTGGAGATAGAAGTCTTAAGTGTTATGGAAGAGAGAGAGAGAGAGAGAGAGAGAGAGAGAGAGAGAGAGAGAGAGAGAGAGAGAGAGAGAGAGAGAGAGATTACTGTTAACACAAACAAAAAAGCAGTCTGTTCGAAAATGCGCGTCTGTGAAATCAAAATCTGCAGCTGTGTAACGTACTGAATGCCATTTGGTATGCTGTCCACAAGCTGGTGTGCATTTAAATGTCCACACGGTCAAGTCTATAAACTGCCAAAATGAGGCTCTTTTTCGCCCCTTATATTTCGAAACTGATCAGGTCAGCAATGATTGAAAGATCTGCAGCGGTTTCAGTAGGGAGTAATTATCGACTAACTCAACCCGGCTCCTCTCAGATGAAATACATAGAAAAGGAAATACTGTGACTCATGTGAACATAGAATCACCGAGAGAATGCTTGAGTCGTATCGTTGTGCTACTGTGGCTATGTGAAACGGAAGTTATAAATAATATAGTTTCATAGATACTCATTATTTTAAACCCATAAGATACATTACATTTTTTGTCTTTCGTTTTCTCCACAAACATACAAATCAGTTTACCGACTCTGGACCATCTGACGAATAATTAATTCACCGTAGTAAGAACCTAATGTTTTCTACAGTGTTTCCATCTATTTCCCATCCGCTATCTCCTGCTTCCCCACAATCTACCTCTTCATCCTCCCTCTATCTAATCCCCGACCTCTGTTCATCACTCCCTTTCCTTCCATAAGTCTTCAATCTTCTCCTCCATCTATATCTATGCACGTATCGTCTTTCCTCGTCGTACCTGATAAAATAAGAAATTAAAAATTAAGGAATTTCTTCAGATTATGCGTTATCTGCTGAAAACTATTACAGTTACATTAAATTGAATGACGGCGCCCATAAACAACGTTTTGTTCAGAATTCGTTTCTTTGGTGTTTTGATTTCCACTGCTAATATCATGATTGATGTTACTGAAAATTAACCATTAAACATGAACGTACCTGAAATGCGTTTCCACGAAAAGTTGTTGCTTCAGTGTCGCATTTTTACCATGGCACGTGACCAGTACGTAAGGCAGATGGTGTCGCAGAATTGACGCACACACTGAAAGGCGCTTTCCTGAGTCTACCCGTGGATATAAAAAAGTACTATGGAGGTACACTGTAACTGAACTAAAAATTTCTGAATGTAATGTAAAAGGTTTTTTTATTGGATAAACACGCTGAATGAAGATTTTCAAAAATATTCTGAAGAGGCATATATTGACGTGATTAATATTACATACAGCTAGCAAAATGGTGTTAATTACCGCGATATATTCCTATCAAGCCGCAAAATACGAAGTTAGGTGCGACTTTATTCGTCTGAGAATTCCCGTCTGTCAAGAAGAGAATGGTATCAGTCCTGTTCCCCGTAACGGGAATGTTGGAAGTTGTGTAGGCCAACTCTCAGGAAACAGTTAAATGGGAACTGGTACGCGGAAAGATACTGTTTCAAGTCGTAGATGTTCTTGGAAACATTCGTCTCGTGCCCAGATCCGTCAGTTAGTTCTTTCTCTACGACAGCGCTGCAGTGCGGTAAAAATAAATGTACATTATATACTGCAGTAGATTCAAAGTTATATCACAGCTATTCTGATATCACGATGTGATTCTGCTTTGCTTTCACTATTGGAGAATCAAATTATTAGTCTTTGCTTTCCAGTGATAGGAAGACGAATGCATCCTACCAAATGGTAGTCGAGAGTATGTACCTTTTGGGTGACGAAGTCTGAAATAGTTTGAAATATTTACATTTAGTGACAATGGACACGAAAGCATTTCAGGCTTACGTATCACAACTCTCTTTGTATGCCGCGAACGATCAAAATGTTCAAATGTTTGTTAAGCTTACAAACTACTTATGAACTAGCTTATACTAAAGACGGCACAAACATCCATGCCCGAGGGGGGGATTCGAACCCCCGACGGGGAAAGGCCTGGCGCATCGTAGCGTAGCGCCTCAATGCGCTCGGCTGCCGCGACCTATCGAAGTACGTGCAAGATAATGTTACAACAGTGTGTGTTGCTTTGTTTCAGAGGGAAGTGTTTCCGGAACTCAGCGCGCTAATGGAAATTGAAACAGTGATTTTTCGTTGAGGCGTCCCTCAGTTGCGTTGTATAGTAGAACATAATTTTTTATTATATTTTTTTACTCTTATATTTCTTTGCCCCTCCCTACGATCATTAAATTTGACTGTCACAACAAAAAAAAAAGGGTTCTAAAATTCCGTTTTCAAGTTTACCCATTTTTTCGATATGCTAGTCATATATAATTTGTCTTGTTCCAATTGAAGTTCGGCTGTGTTTTCAGACTGTATGAAGTTAAACCATTCGCTGTTGAAGTGTCTAAATACATCATAGGCAGACACCATAATGGGCCTAAGTAAAACACAGGTTGTAAGTTATTGATTTCATAATTCGTATTCCTTCTTCGTTTTCCCAGCTTAAGGCCTTTCGTTACGGCCTGTTAAAAATAGTTTGTGCCGCGGAATGTCATTTCCTGACTTGTTTTCAAATCTGTGTTTTCCGCTGTCCTGATGAAGTGTAATACTTTGAAGCTGTAGCACTAATGGAGATATTAATTGCGCTAAAATTGCTTGAATTTAACACATTCTATTTCATAGCTTATTGGCTCAGATTCAGTTGCAAGTGAGTCACTTTTTTAAATCAGTCTTTCAGGCGACAAAGAAGGTAACTGTGTAAATGTCGCTCCAAACTTAACCAAATCTTGTGTTTCGCTAATAGTTTACTTTGAATAGTTACCGTTCATTTAGTGTTTCTTAGTTTAGATTTCCGTATCGTGATAGAGAGCTCATTCCGACTGAACGAAATTCTCGATTTTGTGTTATCTGCGTCGTATGTATTCACTTGTTGCAAGCTTCATAACTGCTGTGGGAGTGTTATGTGGTAGGACTTCGTGAAGTACACTTCAACAGAAAATCTCACAACTTTAGTAAGACATGACAAATTTATTACAATTAATTGTATACTCGGTGTTCGAGAAGTAAACGGATGAATGATAAGTCCAGGCTCCTTGAGTTAAACTTCGAAGTTTCGTAGCTGTCTGTAATAATCCCTAAAGTGTCAATCCATGAGTACGTCTTAGGGAAATGTCTCATGTAGTGAGTTACTTCGATCTAAATATAGTAGTCCAGGTGCTGGATTGCTGCACTGCTAACCCGAAGCTCACCATGACGGACACGTTGCAGCCTGTAACACCTCAAGATATATTTTATCTACAGACCTTACGCCTAGTTAATTATGCTTCGGTCAATCAGATTTCACAGTCGTGATTTTCCTACTGCGCCGCTTCTGGCGGTATTGAAGGGACTCTTGTTTGTAACAGTCAGCGATTCCATAGTAGTCTTGGTTGCTCGGAATACGCGATACTACAGTAACGTATCCCATTGTTGTGAGTTTTCATGACAGTAAAAAAAATTACCGAGCAAGGTGGCGCAGTAGTAATGCATTCAGAGTCTTGGAGACCCGTGTCTGGTCCATCATGTCGTGCACCGAATCCATCGCTCCCTTCAATCGTTACCTGTCGGTGGAAAGTTAGCTTCCTGCTGGTATCTGGCCACATAGCTGTGCCTGGGAAGATGCCGCCGATGATGCGGCTAAGGCTGCAACCCTCCTACTTCCGACAGCTACCCTATGTGTCCCATCCAATGATATTAAACGGGTTATTTGCAAACGCATTTTATCGTCGTGGCATAGTTTGTGGTCCTCGCTTCTTGCCAATAAGCTTAGAACCATTAAACCGATCGCAACGGATTGGAAGATCACCTCACGCCCCTCTCGGCGAAAGGAAGTAATCTTGGACCATTTACGGATCGAACAGGGATGTCAAGGAGCGAGCAGCAGCGGATCGGACATTGCCGGTTCAGCCACCGCCACTTCCTGACTGGTGACCATGCACCATACTGTTCCTGTGGACACCCGATGACGGTGCGCCATGTTTTAATGTTCTGCCTTAATATCAATCATGTTTGCATTGCACTTGAATCTCCTGTACACTCTAGAGAAAATTTTAGCTGACGACGCACGAGCAGCTGCTTGGGTTTTGCGTTTTATACAGATGACCAATTTATCTGGCATTTAATTCCGCCTCTTGAAATAATTTACCCAATTTCATGGTATCATCCTCGTTGGAAGTTGTCTTAACTCTCCGATTTGGAGTAAATCTATGTTCGGGTTCGAGCGCTAATGACCTGAGCAGTTGTGCATCCTCAAACCACAAAAAATAAATTTTAAAAATGTATTGGAGAACGCGGTTCAAACCCGCCTTTGGTCATCCTGATTTTGATTTTCCGTGATTTCCCGTAATCACTCCAGGCAAATGATGATTTGGTTTCTTCGAAAGGGCACGCCCTACTTCCTTCCCCATCCCTGACAGAAACCATCCAAGCATGTGCTCCGTCCTCAATGACCACGATGTCGACGGGACTTTAAACCCTAATCTTGCTTCATTTCCTCAGTAATCGAAATTAGTGCTTCTAATTAGCCAGATGTTGGAAGAGGGCCATAAAGTGGGATGTAACATTCGCTAGGGACGTCGTTAAGCGAGACTGTTACGGAGGTGTTTTTTTGTAACGCCGCTGAAGCGAGAGCATCTGGCACTGGGCTTAAGCTGGCAAAAGCCGACGACCGCGAGCGGATGTGAGCTTACGGTAGCGCAGCGTGACCAGGTTAACACGCCGCCGGGCAGCTGGGGCGCCATTGTCTGCGTGTCAGCTGGCTGCAGCTTCTCAAAGTAAATCTGTCCGCCTTGTAGTCCGGTACCAAACTAATAAAAATAACCAGTGTATCTGGAGTGCTGGGCTTCATACACGTCAATCAACAGTTCCCAGCTCTGTCATAACTAGTGTTTCCTGTGGTAGAAAATCGACGAGTTGTGTTTTCAAAATAACTGAACTAATTTTTTTTAATGCAGCTGGAATTTATTGGTATGCCCATTCTTTATACCTACCTGAACCCAGCATGTCCGTATAATAAGCGGAGTAGGAAGTCGTAACTCTTCTGACGTAATTCTCTGGTGGCAGAAGCAGCAGACTACAACCAAGTTATTAGTTCAGGGTAATACGCGAAAAAGCGCCGCCAAGAAATATCGTTACTCCGTTACCAGGAAATGTGATTTCACTGCTGACAATATGGTCGACCTCGTAGTTGCACCCGTTCTGCCGCTAGATGGCTCTCGCACTAGACCTATACCTCTCGCGGTGAATCGTCGTCTAAATATGAAAACGCAACGATTTTTTTCTTTCTTTTCATATCAATGCCAAAGCCCACTTCGAATTACAGAACTTTCATTGGCCTTCTTTGTGTAATTAATACTAAAATTCCTTACTTCAATTTTCGTGATCGCGTATTTATATGATGTTCAATTGTGTTAAAATATTACCATAATAGTCGGGTGCATTATAACTCGTCGTCTCGTAGAATCTGGTTCAGCTTCGTTGCAGATTTGCCTGTAGCTTCATTAGAAGTCGTGTTGAAAAGCATTGTTACGGTCTTCAGTCCGCAACACTGGTTTGATGCAGTTCTCCACGCTACCCTGTCCTGTGCAAGTCTCTTCATCTGAGAATACATTCGGCAACATACATCCTTTTGAATCTGCTTACTGCATTCTTCCCTCGGTCTCCCCCTACGATTTTTACCCCACACACTTCCCTCTAATGTTAGGTTCACGATTCCTTGACATCTCACAATGTGTCCCACCAATCTATCCCTTCTCTTAGTCATTATATACCAGAAACTCCTTTTCTCCCTAATTCTGTTAAGCACTTCCTCATTAGTTCCGTGATCTACCCATCTAATTTTCATCATTCGTCTGTAGCACCACATTTCAAAAGCTTCTATCATCTTTTTGTCTGAATTTCTTATCGTCCACGTTTCACCCCCATACAATGCTACACTCCAAACAAATGCTTTATAAAGGACTTCCTAACATTTAAACTAATATTGGATATCAACAAATTTCTCTTCTTCAGAAACGCCTTTCTTCTGAATTTTATATCTTCTTTACTTCGGCCATCTGAAGTTATCTTGCTACCCAAATAACAAATCTCATCTACTACTTTTATTGTCTCGTTACCTAATATAATTCCTTCAGCATCGCCTGACTTTCTGACGCTACATTCCATTATCTGTGTTTTACTCTTGTTGATGTTCATCTTATACCCTCTTTTCAAGACACTGTCCTTTCCATTCAATTGCTCTTAGAGATCCTTTACGGTCTCTGACAGAATTACTATGTCATCGGCAAACCGCAAAGTTTTTATTTCTTCTCCCTGATCTTTATTTCCCTGTCCAAATTTCTTATTGGATTCATTCACTGATTGCTCAGTGTACAAATTGAACAACGTTGGGGGAAAGCTACAACCCTGTCTTACTCCCTTCCCAATCTCAGAGTCCCTTTCATGCTCTTCAACTCTAATAACCGCGGTCTGGTTTTTGTATAAGTTGAATATAACTATTCGCTCCCTAGGTTCATGGGGGGTGGGAAAAGCATTACCTCTTTTATATGTTCTTCGGTGATATTTAAGTGCTCAACCAATACCAGGTAAGTGTCCATGAAACGTTTTAATTCACTGTAACTTCCATTAAAAGTTCACAGCTCTAGCAAGCTTCATTATATACTATTCGTAGCAATGGTTACATTGTTAAAACCATAAAATGGTCCCTTTACAATGAAAACTTGAACGTTATTAAAATTACAGAAACAAATCAGACATAAAATTGCATATCTTACTAATCAAATATTAACGGTATTACATCATTACGTAAATACAATTATATATGAAATACAACGACGTCTGAAATATTTAGTACATTATCAGGAGAAATGTTAAATAGACTGTGAAGCTAACAGTTGTGCCAACGACATTATTATCTTTTGCTCAGTGACCTTGAAAGTTAGAAACAATACTTTACGTTATAAAATACGAAATGTTTATATTGCTATGGACAACACACACACCATGCCAGAGGGATGACTCAAACCTCTGATGGGAACGGTCGTGCAACCAGTGACATGGTGCATCAGACCGCGCGGCGGTATGTTTCCAATCGTTTTGACAGTCATATATATCACAAATATCAGGGCATGTTTACACCAGGGAAAGCTTAAAATTAGCTGTCTTTTTATTAACAAACGTGCTCGAATTTGTTATAGTCTGGATGATCTCATTTTGGTAAAGTGTGATCAAGTGATGGAGAGCTATGTGTTAACAACGAAGGGTCCATTTAGGTGATCATCTTTATTTTAAAGCGCAGGTTTTGTGTCCAGGAGTAGGTCACATCTTACAGAATAATAAACTTGCCTTTAAGACTATTGAAAATATTCATTTTTGTATTTATTAATGTGAGCACAAAACAATAGATCTTCACCTTCCACCCCCTCCGAATTGGAATGCTATCAGGTCGTAGTGGTCTTATCCTGGAAACAGCAACTAAAACAATTTTCACTAGCTCCTTCAGTGAAACGTTTGTAAGTCAGGAAAACTTTACTAAAAAATCAAGTTGAAAACTTGTATGTGTGGTTCACTGTTAAAAGAACCGAGAGAATCCAATAGCAGGACCTATGTCAATTGAAAAAGGCCAAATTTTTTCAAACGAAATTAAATCTGCCCTTTAGATCCTCGAAAAAGCAGCTACGTAATTTCAAAATTTCTCATGGAATGCGTTCAGTTTTAATTGCATTTTGTATTTACAAAAAGTAATATATACATATAATTTTTATATGGTAACTCTCATGTTGCGTTTAATAAAACTGTCGGTTTTGCTTATGTCCCTTTTTAAAACCGTATTTAAACATGACCTAATTAGGCATATTTGGTAATGCCACACTGACAGATCACCTATCCTGCTGGATTATCAATGTAGAACAGTATTAAAAAACAATACACACCCATTTTGTTACCCTCGACAAATTGTGAAACGAGTCAGTGTAGAACGTAATGGATAGCTTTTCTAGTTTTATATACATTAGCCCGCTAGAAGATTAACAGCTTTTTGGATGCTGAAGGTGATACTGCACTACGTGAGATGCGTGTACATAATTATCCTCTGTCCAGCGTCTGTGTATTGCTCAGGCAGAGCGAAGAAAATATCGAGCATAAGTTGTTCGTTTTGCAGACGCTGCAACAGGCTTCACGTTTGTAGGAAAAAGACAACACAGCACTAGAATAAGTCATACATTATCATGGTGGTGTACTTGTAGGAGAAAGACAACATCCTAATAGAATATGTCCATGGCTGCATCATGGTTGTGTGTTTGACGCGCCAAGTGCCTCTGTACTGGCTGTTGTTATGCAGGTTTGGGTGATGTAACTGACATGCAATGCCATCGTCAGTGGTTTCTTATCTTGCAAGGCACTCATTACCTCACTCCAGATAACTATTACCTCACTGCTTTGTAATACGAGATGTGATCTGCTTGCTGCTGCGGCCGTACCTATACGTAAAACAGACGCCTTCTAGAACCCTCTATTACCGTCATCGCCCTTGGAACAACCTCGCGCGAATCTCAACACTTTGTGCTCACTTTTTTTCTTTATCCATAACGTACCGATTACCATTAACATTATAACACATATTTGTGGAACATTATTACTTTTACTCCCGGTTTCGTACGTCGTATAATTACAAACTCGTCATTTCTTATAACTAATGAAGTATGATCACATTTCTTATAGGTGCAAGAAAGCGCTAACTCTCTAGGACAAGGAAAAAAAGAAAAATGCTTGAATAAATAAGGCATAAAGTGCGGGCGTGACGCAGTTAGCTCGTAGATTATCTCAAGTGTTACTGGCCAACACACGATTCACTCGTGACTCATATTTTAGCGTTCGTGAAACAAAAGCACTGCAATTTCTTTCATGTGAGTGCTCATTAATTACAAGTAACAGAACATGAATGTTTTCTTTTTCAAGGTCTGCCATTGCATGCCTTTGATTTTATGTCTTTTATCAAGCCATCTCTTTCTCTCATCCAATAATATAACGCAGTTGTTAACACTCTGACTTGGTTGGAGCTCTGCCTCCATCTCTGACAGGCCGTCCAGATTTCTATTTGCTACGATTTATTTTTATGTTTCCGTGTAATTATGCGAACTAAAGTTTCCTAGGAGAGGAACGAGGCAGGCCATAGTTTAGAGACTGCTGGCTAGAAAACAAAGATACACGACTGTTCCTATACGACTAAATAACTCATCCCAGATAAGTTTTCAAGTACTGCGTCGAACTCCTTTGTGGAATATCTGTGTACCTGAAGGAAAACTTTCATCTTGGAATTTTTTTTTGGCTTCTACTGGAAGCGTATTAAAATGAAACCAGCTTAATGCTGCTTGCCTTTCTGTACGATGATCAAGGAATTGTTAATCAAGTGCATATCGATTTAAGTCAAGTCTTCACTGAATGACTGCTTTAGTTTCTTTTGATTTCCTATTGTCAACATCAAATCCCACATGGAATGTCAATACAGGGAAGACAGAATTATAAGACACCCGAACAACGGCTTGCAAGAAACTCGCGAGATATCGCGTGTAAGCCTCATAGATCGTTTCTGAGCTGAGAAATCATAATGGATGCACAGAGTTGCCCCAAAATACATAACACAGTGTAAGAAAATTCGCTGAAAGTAAACCAGTCGTAGTGTTTCAGTGTCAGATATAGTGATCATTCTTATATCGAAAACAGAACCATTTAGTTTCTGCACAAGATATTGGAAGGGGGATTTCCAAGAAAGCCTGCCATCTACCCTTACTGATATGTACAGAATGACACAGAAAATGGGACCATTTCCATAAGCCAATAATATTAAAAGTGATGAAGGAAAAAAAATTAATTTATAGTAATTGAAATCTTAGTACTCTGGCATACACGAAAAATCGATGTAATTTATAATTTTTAATTACGTACTTTAGATGGCGTCCTCCTGTACGAATACATTCGTGAAATCTGCTGTGGGGAGTCCTCATTGACCGCTGCAACATATCAGCTTGGATAATGTGAACTCCATCCCGAATTGTCTGTTTTAACTCATCCAAGGTGCGCTTGCAGTGGTCCCACAGAAAAAAAAAAACACAAATGGATAAATGTGGCGATTTTATTGCAATAAAGAATAATATAATAAATGATGTTCCTTTACACCTACATGATAGACTGGTTGATCTTTTCTACTGCCTTATTCATAATACAGATTTCATGTGTCGGTCCGCCTAGTTGGATTCATTGATGTAAGCGCCTCTATATGTATTTATGTATGTATGTATGTATGTATGCATCCATCCATCCATCCATCCATCCATCCATATCCCATTCCAGCTATTGCCGGGTCTGGTCTGTTCTCCACCGAGCGAGGTGGCTTTAGCAGTGGTAACACACTGGACTCGCTTTCGGAAGGACGGCGGTTCAAATCCACCTCCGGCCATACAGATTTAGGTTTTACGGGATTTCTCTAAATCTCTCCAGGCAAATGCCGGGATGGTTTCTTTGAAAGGGTACGGCCAGTTTCCTTACACATCCTCACCCAAACACTCCGAGCATAAGCTCCGTCTGTAATGACCACGCTGTCGACGGGACGTTAAACTCCAAGCTTGATTCCTTCCTTCCTTCGGTCTGACCTCCCACCACTTTCCTTCCTCCGCTTATTGCAAGGTCACGTATCTTTTTTCCACACATGTTCTCATTTCCGTTTTCCATCGTGTCCTTGGGTGCCCTCTAGGTGCTTTTCCAGCCATCTTTAGTTCTCCCATAATGTTGTTTAGTCACTGCACACACATCCTCTTAACATGCCCGTACTATCTTAATCTCAGTTTTTTTCGATCCTCCCTCACACTCTTCTGTTTCAGGTGCTTCCTTATATCCACATTCCTCACTCTGTCCATTCTTGTTATTCCTTTCACTGCTCTGCGAAATTTGATTTCTCCTGGCTGTAGCTGCTCCAGTCCCTGCCATTTTCCATGTTTCTCCTACGTAGGTGACAATAGTAAGGTAAAAACTAAACTGTTCAAGTTTGTAAAGTTATGGGACCTAACTACAGCGGTCATCGGTTCCTAAACTCACAAACTACTTAAACTAACTTATCCTAAGACCAACACAAACACCCATGCCCGAGAGAGGACTCGAACTTTCGAACTTTAACTGTCCTACTCATTCCCTCCATCACAACATTAAAAAGTGCAGGAGATAGAATACTTCCTTGTCTAATACCTTGTGTTATTTCGAAGTATTCAGAGTTTCCCAGTGGTGTTCTAATTCAACTGTGTCCCCTGCACATTGTCTTTATTACATTGATTTATCCATCCTCTATTCATGGCTTATTAATTTCTTTCCAGAGTCTTTCCCTGTTAAATGTTTTATATGCCATGTCTAATGTTGCCTTCTTCCTCAGAGATATGGATCTCGGCTCGGTACTCTCATTTACGTCTTTAGTTAAAGATTTAGCATTTTTATCTATGAACATACTTTCTGTGATTTTGAGTTCTTCCAAATCTTTCTTCGTTCCTTTAAACCAGTGTTTTTCAACCTGAGGTTCGCGACCCCCAGGGATGGCAAAGACTTGTTCGGGGGGTCGTCGTCGCACAAGGAAGTACTCGCGCCATTGAACAACCATCTCACTGCACCTCTGACTACAAGCAATTCCGTAATACAAAAATATAGGCCTAATGGGAAACAGAAATATACCTTTCATTAAAATTATAAAATTCCTTGTTTAACATTAATTCTGAATTGAATATAACGTAGATTTTTTTGTATTACAGTGTATTATCAGAGTAGTAAGCGTAAAGTCTGAGAACTGTTTTCAGGAACCATTCGTTAGGTAAATGTACAAAATGCAATTAATTAATTCTAAGAAATTTAAAAAAAATCTACTCTATACAGTGGGAGCTTTCTTAATCAGCATAATTCGGCTATGGATCTTGCCTAAGTTCGAAACACTCGTTATGCAAAATATACATTTCTCTCGGAAACCATATAAAATTATGTTTCCCATTTCGAAAAATACACATTAAAAACAGCGTCCAACATCTTACGAAAGCTGCGGCAACTGAAGGAACATTACACTGGCTGCCTTTGAGATAATCTTATTAAAATTCTTGTTGAGGAGGATTGCCAGAATATTTTAATTGGAAGGGGGTCGCATGTTGGAAAAAGTTGAAAATCACTGCCATGTGGAAACGCGAGGCGTTAATGGACTACCGGATCCGTCTCCAGATGCATTTCCTCATATTTACATAAAAATCTAATTACATCCTGCTCTTCATAACTGGCACGAGCAATAATTTTAGAAGTCGTCGTTAACCGTTATTCACACGCAAACGACAACTGAAACATAACCATTAATCTGTGATTCCCATAAACAGTGAATATGTGGCACATAAACAATCAGTAGAGAGCACTGCGTTTACCTTACTTTGTTCTGACTACAGTATCATATATATTATCTCTCATCAGTGTTTTTTGTGGGTACACGATATCTCCCGTATTACCCAAAGTTAGTGATTGAGGTATCATTTTCAAGGTTTTGTTCTCCACTAACGACGAAAAATACACAGATAGTTTAAAGTTATTGTTTCCACACAAAAAACTTTATTTTGGAAAAATTTGTACTGTTCGTACAGTCTAAGTTGATAACCAGCGAACCATCGTAAATGGAACATGTATTTACGGTTGATCCCGTCAGCCAAACAATGTTGAACGTGCTATCCATTGACAGTCTATTTAACTGCCATGAGTGACAGCTCCTGCAGTTATTTAGAGTCTTTATGCAAGCGTAGTTTATCAGGAGATATTATTTTCACACGTGGATTCACAACAGCTGTTGGAATTGTTCACTTTCTTCGAGCAAGCGGTGTGTACTGCGCGATTGAACTGAATTTTGTAAAATAAACAATTTTTCAAGCTATAAAATAAACATGAAAAAGTGAATATCTGAATTTTGTATGTTTCTCAATTGTATTTAATTATGTAAATTTTCTTACAATGAGAGTTCATTATCTTTTATACATATGTACTTGCATCTGCCTCTTTTCTTACCTACCTGTGACTGATCAGGATAGGGTGCAAATTATTCGCGCAGGTCACCTAGTGTGTCAAATTATTGAATTTGTTTGCTGCTTGTGTTACACAGTTTACAAATGAAACCTGCTTAAAAGCTGTCGTTAGTGTGTGTGGGTGTGATCTGATGACTCTTTAGTTTTAGATAATATTTTTGAAGGGCATATTTTGAATGACGGTTTTAACTATACCCATGTTCTGAACCTAATTATCGTTTTCTTCTGTTCCAGGTGAGTACCAAGTGTTGAATGCCTTTGCACCAAGCAAGTCTTACCTGGTGAGTTCAGTTTGTCTTCTCGTTCCATGACGATTTCCGAAGTCCTACATCTCGAAACAGTGCAGAAAACTGTACCAGGGTTTTGAATATACAAAAGCAATTTCCTTACGATATACGGAACTCTCTGTTTATATTCTCCCCACTGTGAGGCTATCCCGTTTTGTGACAAGAAAAATGGGAATGTTGGTAAGTCTATACCCACAGCAAGTAGTCTGTAGACGGAGAGGGAGCCTACCCCGGATCTGGGGATGTACAAGATGCTAACATTGCGCATACGTAAAACTTACCGAAATTGCAGCATTTTGCGGTTTTTCGGATGGACTGTGTTGTTTTACGACTTCGAGGGGGAAAATTTGAAACGTTAAAATTTGATAATCACCCCGCTTCCGTACAATCGATTGTTGCATGGGTCGAAGGCAAGTCTCCAATAGAGGATAACAAGTTCTATGGTAACGATTAATGCTTTTAAGAGCGTGATGTTTGTGTCGTCATTGGAGTTGAATTTAAAGTTGGGATAACAGTTCTTCCATGTGAATCTTAGCTTTCGACAGGGTCTGCACCGCAGACTCAAAGAAGTTATCATGAGTTAGTTGTTGGCATTCAAACCTAGAACATAGTGATCGATTTCCACGGTACAGAAAAATTCCTTTTCTTTTCATCATTGCGAAAGTACTTTTTTACGTACTGCTCGTGACTACATCAACAAGTTTGTAATCAAAGTTTGACAAAATTGAAGATACACCATTTGTTTTTCCTTGGTAACGTTTCCTGTCTTCTTATGCAAGGAAGAGAATGAAACTACAGATGAGATGGTGAATGAGCTTCGGAGGCTTCCCAGCTCTTGACGTATATGATAGTTTGGTTTCAAATCAAGGTGCTACAGATGACTCCAGTTGTACGCCATTCCGAAGAATTCGTGTAACCGAAGGCCTTTTCTAGACATTCGGTTATACTTAAGTAGTGTTCTGTATTCTGACCACAGACCATAGCAAGGCAAAAAGTGAACGTATTGTCAACCTTTTGAAGAAAGGAGGAAAAAAAGGAGAAAAAAAGAAAAGAAAAAAAAATAGAAGAGACTTCAAATCATCCACATCCAATCAATCTCCCGAGTCTTTGGATTTTGGAGAGCAATAGTTCTGGTACTTGTCAAGACATCTTGGAGGAAGCTAAGAAGATCACAAGTATGACTTCAAAGTCCAACTAGCATGCGATTTGCATTGTATGTTTGTTATATCTTGCCTATGTTAAGTTAAACTAGTTTCATTGTGTAAACCATTTTTCATCTGTCGCACATCTACTTAATTTATCAAGGAAGTCTTGTTATGTATGCTCTGGGCCAATATTCACCACGCCTGCTGCAATTTAACATGGATTTCGCCTAGATTGTTTCGTTCATCTAGAAACGTTGGCGTAGGATGTAAGTTGATATTATTTCACTCAAGAATCCTGTTTAATGTATGAACTATTGTATTTTGTAACCCAAAAGTTTTATTATTGTTTCTTGAAACCGTGGTATGTTAGCATTCGTCAGAATTTTTGTCGCACGTGATTTTTACTGATAGCACTTTTCAAATACTGTCAGGTATCATTGTGATAACTAACTAATGTTCGGAAATGAATATTTTACCGATATATGGGCTGGATAAAAAGTAACAACTACTGGTTTTCTCGGAGATGACATAATTGACAGAGATCTTACCGTTACACACTCTCAGTATACTCCCCCCCCCCCCCCCCGTTATTTATGACGTTTCGCCGAATGTCTGGAATTCGTCGTATACCATCTGTGCGTCTATTTTTGATGACGTCGCGTATTGCCCGCCCTATGGCGTATATGAGTGTTTTTCTACCTGTGGGTCGAGACGCCTTGAAGGGTCGCGGTCGCAGGAGGATGCAGTAGCGCCATGTTCGGTAGCAAATCTACGTTTCGTGAAGTTCAGCTACTGTGGCAGAGGGAGCACACGGAAGTGACAGGGTTTCGTAAAAGTCGCTTAATTAACAAGTCAGCCGTAGGTGGAAAACTGCCTCTGTTGTGACACGTTTCGGGTGGCTCTCAATGAGACATCGAAAGCGTTACAGATCTACCTATGGTACTTTTGATGTCTGATGTTCGGCTGACCGAAACGCGTAACAATGAAGCCATTTTTTCGCCTCATGATGAACTGTGAATTAAGCGACTTAACAGCGTGTGTGTGTAGTACTGCTACAGTTATTGACAACAGTCGCAATCTTCTTGGTTGATTCATCACCTGTCCAAATATTGTTATGTCACAAAAACAAATATCACTGTCTGTCTGTCTATCTCTCTTTGCCCCTTTTCCCGTACATTCAGGGTCGGCTCTGTGTTAGACGCGGATTTGGCATGGGTTAATATTTACAGAGTGGCCGGATGCCCTTCCTGCCGCCACCCCATGCTCCACAGGAGGAAATGTGTACCCCAAATGTCTGCGTATATTGTTATATGTGTCTCAAAGTGTAAAGTGTTACGAAATGCTTGCGTATCGTGTAACTGAGGTGGGAATTGGGGATCAGCTCGGTATTCACCTAGGGGGATGTGGAAAACCCCCTTAAAACCACATCCAGGCTGGTCGGCACTCCGACCGCTTTCGTTAATCCGCCGGGCGGATTCGAACCGGGGCCGGTACGCCTCCGCGTCTCGGAAAGCGGTGCGTTAGACCACACGGCTAACCGAGCGGGTGAAAAAAAATCACTAACATGTTATTTTTAGTCAATACATAACAATACCTTTTTACTACTGGGTCATAGTAGTTTGCGACTTGTAACGCGTTTTCAATACAGTATTATTTTTAATCAACTAATATCAGTACTTTGCTGCTAGTTCAGGGTTTCAGTATCGTTTCGAAAAAATCCAATGTTTATGAGCACCCTTGAAATATTGAGAAGTGATACTCAGGTATGATGGTTTTATACTCGCTCAATACAAGTCGCCTCCAGTTAGCATTGTGGTTTATTGTTCTTGACAGCAAAGCCATACATCAAATACGTGTAGTCATAAAGTCTTTTTTTTTCAGTTTTTATTCGTTTCCGCTACTGCAGCTTTCACCAGATGTGAATGGCTGCGCATATCTTACAAGGAGACCACATGGGTATCGGATTATAGAATTTATTTATATTTATGGTACGTGAAGTTCAGAACTTAAATTTATTTAAGCCAAAGCCATTCGACGCACCTCTCAAAAATTTTCGAGAAAATCGACTTCAAAGTTTCGCAAAGTACACGTAAGTATTGTTTACCAATAATTAAAACAGTTGCATCTGTTCCTGTAGCTCAAATAGTGGTGTTCTGGTCTTCAAACCTCAGGGTCAGTGATTCGAATCCTCTCATAGCATTTTTTAAAATATTTTTTCCGTTGTATTCGAATACTTACGCAATTTTAATTTCTAATGATAATTTTTACGAAAAGTGAACTTGTTTTTGATTATTGGTAATTTTCTATATTTTATGGAAGGTTGTTAATAATGATAGTCAATCGAAAAATTGTACTGTATTGGCTTCACTATTAGTTGACGACGATAATCTTTGATTGTCCAGTTTGTGAAGAGCTATGGCACTGTATATGGAAAGTCATCTTCCTAAATACTAATGGCTTTCCAAGAAGCTACCCTACTAAACCACCTTTTTACGCGACGACAAGGTTTTAAACTCGGCTACATACACATATACAAAAATTGATACAACACGTGGAATTAGAGATCCGAAAATGTTTTATATAACTGAATGCGAAAAATAAAATGTCCTAGTTGGACTCGAACCTTCGACTGCGGACATCCCCTATGGTTGTAATGACAGTACGCTACCATCTGAACTAAACCGACAGATGTAGCGACCGTCCTAATTACTGGTACTTACGTGCTCTTAGCAAAATTTCAGAAATTTCTCAAGAATCATTGGGAATTGTGTCGAATGGCTTTGGCTGATTAAAGTTCTGAACTTCACGTACCGTAAATATAAAGAAATTCTAAAATCCGATACCCATGCGGTCTCCCTGTTAGATACATCTAAAAAGAAAATTACTTTGCCTTCGGAATCACTGACATAGTTTTATTACCGGCATGGGGGGTCGCGCGTTCAAAAAGGTTGAAAAACACTGCTTTAAACGAATTTGCTTTCGTTTTTCTGTTATTTATATTTTTATTATACGTACAAATAATATAGCAATCTAAATTAAGTAGGACGGTAACAATTTTGTTTATATTAAACTACATTGTACGTATGCATTACTTTCATTTAAGCTTGGCGGCAAGAAGGGAATCCGGCAACCCCCTCAGTATTAACACACCAAATCTAGAGTAACAAGCCGACCCTGCATTTGCGGGAAAGGGCTGAAGAGAAAGAGAGAAAGAATTACTTTCATTTAAGCTACACATACTGTGCGTTGATGCGCTTCGAAATTTTGTTCCGGCAACTTCAGGTGTGACACATTGTACCCGGAAGGCTACCTCGGTTCTTAGACGCATCTCTGTACGTGTAAAATCATGCGCAGAAGGTTGACGTCGCGTTGGAAAACGTTGTGAATATAGACTTCGGGCCTCAGCCGGTTGGCAGTGCGTCTCCCCAGAGGTCATTATCGTATCTGGAGTATACTGCAGTTGGTACCCGTCTGACTTGACTGGACCTGCAGTGAGGCACGCGACCTCCTCAGAGCAAAACCAGGGGGAACGTCCGGAGGCGGCGGCACGGCCCAGGTTCGCTTGTTGTGTATTTCCCCTGGGGCAGCAGCTGCGGGCTACCCTCCTTGCACTCAATGCGGGGGCATCATTACACATTTCTGCTGCATTCTCCCATCCCCACCCCCTCCTCCCATTTGTTGTGACTGGCGAAAAATTCTTGTTACTGCGCTACACAGAAAAATCAGCCCCGTTATCTGTGGTTCCCCCATTACGGATAATACCCGAGCGTCAGTAATTGTTTACGTTATCTCTTTCACACATTTTTTTGGTTAAGCCATAAATGGACCACACTTAACTCATTACACAGGTGATTGTAGTATGATACCCCAATCTTCATTATATTGCTTGAAATTTCATCATATCCATCAGAGTTAAGAGATGTACTAATTGATTCTTTGCTTGTTTCCTGTAGCTGCATCAGATCGCTAGCTTTCTAGAGTTCCACATATTCATCTGTACCAATAAAATGTTTTCATTTGGGCCTGCAACATTGTGTATGTCTTTTAAGGACATATTGTTAATCTAAGTAATGCCAAAATGCTGCTTTACTTTACAGATGTTAAAAACTGTTTATTAATATAGCAATAGGCCTATTTCGGCACTGTGGCCATCATCAGGCTATCTGCGGAGAAATATTAAATGTTAAAATTAGTAAAATACGGATACTTACAATTTTGATACATTTTTCGTGACATATTATTCCAGACTTACGTCCATATGGCATCGTGGAGGTATAATTTATTATAATAACTTCATATAATTGCAGTATAAATGCTCTTTAGATGGTATATATACTTTATTTTATGCTTATCAGGTATTAGTTCATTACTGCTAGTCTGCAATGAAAATATTACATATCACAACAAAAGGTTATCATATGAACATCATGGAAGAGATAGAAATTTATACACATATGAAGGAAAGCCCTGACGAAATTTTAAATGAACAAACCGAACTAAAACACAAACATTATCTAGACAACTTTATTAAAATTTTCGAATCGAGTTAAAGAAAGATATGTATCGTAATACCACAACATAATAAAGATCACACCACACTATCAAAGATCCCACTATTTGCAGTAATAAACAAACTGTAACCATAGAGCATCGCTGGAGGATATATCAAAATGACAGACTAGCAGTAATGAACTAATACCTGATAAGCATAAAATAAAGTATATATACCATCTAAAGAGCATTTATACTGCAATTATATGCAGTTAGTATAATCAATTATACCTCCACGATGCCATATGGACGTAAGTCTGGAATAATATGTCACGAAAAATGTATCAAAATTGTAAGTATCTTTATTTTACTCATTTTAACCTTAAATATTTGCAGATAGCCTAATGATGACCACAGTGTCGAAATAGGCCTATTGCTGTATTAATAAACAGTTTTTAACATCTGTAAAGTAAAGCAGCATTTTGGCATTACTTAGATTAACAATAAAATGTTAGTTAACTTTCCGACTATGGGAAAAAGGTAATGTTAAATATTTTGCATAACTCTGGTGGATTACAAACAGTTTCATTCTCACACAATAGAGACGTAATAAGTCATCTACATTTTGCCCCGATACATCTTTCATGATCATTCGAGAGGACGACGGTTCATATTCGTCTCTGGCCTTCTGGATTTAGATTTTCATTGATTTTCTTAAATCACTAGTGCCAAAGCCAGGGTGGTTCCTTCTGAAGGGCAGGCGGGATAGATCTAATTTCCAGTCCTACAAACATTCTGAGCCTATGCTTCGTCTCTGATGTCCTCCATGTCGACATTCAAAAATTGACCAAGTAGTTTCCGTTTTGAGAACTTTGTTTTCTTGGTGATATGTGTAGTTTTAGCCTATCTCATGAGCACCTCGACCCCCAATTTTCTCCTGAACTTTAGGGCGAATTTCACAGTTTATGTTCTAATTCAGGAATTATGATTTATTCTGTATATTGTCGCACCTAAAATCGTATTTATAACGTCTTTGGTAATAGGTCAAATTTCGGCCAACATTTGCCAAAACCCATATATTTATGGTACCTAAATCACAAGAATGAAAACATGAAAATGTTGCTCTCATGGCGGTGTTTCAGGAGATTTTGCAACGCTAAAATTACTACAAAGCTTTATTTACCAAAATTAGCAGCAAGTGTTGCATCTCCTTAGTTCCAAAGTTTTATTTGACCGTTGAATATGTATATTGCATCAAGAACACAGTTCGTTAGATTGTCCATAGATGTCACTGAACCACTGCTAATGCGATGGAGTGGGTAAGACGGTCGACGAGTTCCAGTCATAACTCCAGGACGGAAGTACACCGCTTGTGTTCACTGCAGTTCTGTTGTGCCTAAGGAGGTCGGTTCCGAAGGTTTATGGTTTACACATTCTGAGATGCCAACCATTACGAATCAATCGTAATAATTACGAATTTCCTCAAATAATTATGACTTTACGAATGACATGGCTGAAATTACGATTTTTTTCGAATATCTAAACTCACTGATGCTTCTGGAATCAAAGTACCCATCATTAAGCTTATGATGGCTACTCTTCTGGTGCCTCACAGTAATTCCCTTGTGGGAAGAGGTTTTAGTATCGTGAGGGAGAATAAGACCGAGTTTTAAACTAATTTAAACACAGAACGTTAAGTGCTCTGTTAGTGCAGAAGATACATGATACCAAACAATAAGCATGTTGTAAGTGTACTTTCAGCAAACAGTAGCAATTTAGTGTCAACTGGAGTTTTCAATTCAAAAAATAATTTTTGAACTTCTACTTCACAAATGTAGGGCAGATCTGAGATGAGAATTTAGTACTAATATAAAACAGAACTGTTACGTGCTATTAGTGCAGAAGATGCATATGATGCAAAAACAAGAAGCATGTTACCAGTGCAAACAGGAGCAGCTAAGGGAACAACTAATGTTCAACTCAAAAAATGATCTTATTGAATCCATCGTTAGTGGTGGAAACGGGACAGCGGCTGATCAAGAGTCTGAAGGAACTGAGGTACCAACAGCCGCATGTATAATAAAATATTTAGTGTATCACAACCAGTTTCGGCATTCCACTATGCCATCTTCAGGTCCCTGTGTAGTAAACAAGCCTAATCAAGTGACTAAGGCAAAAACATAAAAAGGCGAAAAAAGTATGGTAGCACACTGAAAATACACTATTACAATGAAACTAGTTTTTAATATCATATAAAGAATATGTACAAATGTAGTCATCAATATTTTTTGTTGTTGTTGTAAATAATCGTATAATAGCAATTGCAATCCTAAAGCTGACGAAGGGAATGATAGTGAACGACTAAATTGTCGTTTTTTGACAATAAAACGTTAACATGCTTGTTGGCTTAGGCACATAACACTAAAAAAGCTAGGTCAGCCAAAATTATACATATGAATTTTATACTCAAAGGAGGAAGACATGCAACATACTTGGTCGTGGTTATAAAGAAAATTCGGAAAAATGTCAAAATAGTACAAAAACTAAAATATATGAGGTTACAGAAAACATCCCACTAAAATATCACAAAAGATGACGAGCATATTGTAATATTGTATTTTTAGTGTGCTACCGTACAATACTTTTTTCGTCTTTTTATGTTTTTGCCTTAGTCACTTGATTAGGTTTGTTTACTACACAGGGACCTGAAGATGGCATAGTGGAATGCCGAAACTGGTTGTGATACAATAAATATTTTATTATACATACGGCTGTTGGTATCTCAGTTCCTTCAGACAAAAAATGATCGTACATCAACAATTGTTGTGCAAATCTGAGGTGACGTCAATTTGCAGGTAAGAAAAAGTGTCTACATATCACTGATTGTTATATTCCATTTGTTTTAATGTGTTAGTTTTTCTGTGATGTATTCAGCGATGCCGATTCACAAATCCCCCCCACCCCAAATCCGCCGGCGACAGCACTGGCCGGCATGACTCGGTCATTACTAGTTGGCTTTCTCAAAAGTTGGCATCTCTTCACATTGCTACATTCTTACAGGAGGGGCACTCATCAACGGGAGTTTCCAGTCTCTGACATGGAGGAGGTACAGGAATACATAAACTGTCGATGACTTGCCTCGCTGTAGCCACCCAAAAGCTCCCACAACGGCTGATGACCGCTACGTACGGATTTCAGCTCGGAGGAATCCTGAGAGGAACGCCACCTTGCTGAACAATGATTTTCGTGCAGCCACGGGACGTCCTGTTTCGACTCAGACTGTAAGTAACATGCTGTACGACTTGCAACTTCTACCGACTTCCATGGCGAGGTCCAGCTCTTGTACCAAGAAACCATGCAGCACTGAACAGATGGGCCCGAAAGCATGGTGATTGGATGGTCAGAATTGTCATCAAGTGCTATTCACAAATCAAACTCGCATCTCCCTTCAACCAGACAATCGTCGTAGACGGTTTTGGAGGCAGTGTCTCACACACCGTCAAGCAAGGTGGTGGTTCCGTGATGTTTTGGGGTGGTATCGTCCGCCGGAGATGCTCGTAGAAGGCAATCTCGCGGCTGCAGGCTACAGGAATGACATTCTCCGACGTACGGTGCAGCCTTATCGGCAGCATTTCGGCGAGGGATTCGTCTTATGGGCGACAGTTATCGCGCTCATAGTGCACATCTTGTGAACGCGTTTCTTCATGGTAAAGACATCGGACGTGAACGCTGCCGAACATGTCTGGTATAAGAAAAGGATTGATTTTGAACGATAGATCTATGCCGAATCGCCGTTGAGTGGGAAAATCTTGACCAACAGTACCTTGATGATCTAGTAGACAGTATGCGTCGACGAACACAGGCAGCCGGCCGCGGTGGCCGAGGGGACTGAGGCGCTCCAGTCACGGTCTGCACGGCCACTACGGTCGGAGGTTCGAATCCCCCCTCGGGCATGGATATTTGTGCCGTCCTTAGTATTTGTTCATTCATAAGTAGTTCGTAAGTTTAGGGACTGATGACCCCGTAGTTAAGTCCCATAAGCTATACAGACATTGGAACATTTTGAACACAGGCATACACCAGAACAAGATGACATATTACCGGATGTAAATGGTACTAGTGTGTGATGCAGTCTGGAAGACAAATTCAAAATAACTCTGTTATTGTCCTACAACTTGTCAATTTATGTTTTCAAGAGCAATGAAGACAGGTGAAATGTTGTTTTCGTTTATCTCTATTCAATTTATGTGTGTGCTACAAGGAGGTGCTCAGCTGATTACAAATTAGTGTTGCTGACGAAAGTTGTAGGTGTCCATAGAAGAAAACACGGGTGTGGATGAACTGTACGCTGTGCGGGTATTGTTGTTTGGGGTGTCAAAGTTGACGGTCCTCTGGAAATGTTCTTCGCAATGTGTGAAACTCTCTATACAGCAAAAAACTTACAAATTGCTATTTTGATACCTCTTTGACGCCATTATTGACTGACTGTGCTCAATAACATGCCAGTGCGGTAGTTGAAAATGGAATCGACATGCACTGTGCACGTTGCTACTCTCTGTCGTATGTCAGTGAATGCTGTCACCACTTCACAACTCATACTCATGTGCCCTACATCAGTTTATTATACACATAGTTCAATTTACTATATAAGATTAGTCGGCCGCGGAACCGAGCGGTCTGCGGCGCGCCAGTCATGGTCTGCACGGCCACTGCGGTCGGGGGTTCCAATCCCCCATGAGTAGATTGTAGGTTTAGAGACTGATGACCCCGTAGTTAAGTCCCATAAGCTCTACAAACATTTGAACATTTATGTAAGATTGTTTTTACTTTATTATTAAAGTTATGTTTATTGCTTTCGCAGGTGGGTACGAATTGTCTGTCGTGTACGATACGAACGTTCTTCTTTGGGTTTCAGCATATAGAAGATATTTCCCCTTCGGAAGTAGTATATTTAAAATCGCCAGGTAGTCGAGGAATAAAATGTTACAAATAAAAAAAAAAAATAAATAAATAAAAAAAAAAAAAAAAAAAATTAGCACAGTTTTCTTATGAATGCACGAAGTTTTTGAGGATTGTAATGGAGAGAGAAATGTAAAATGATTTCCAATCCATGGTTACAGCAATAAGTTAGAATGAATATTCCTTCAAACCGTCTTGATTGCAAATTATTTTATTAATTAATGACGCGTTTCGCCCTTTAGCAGGATATCTAGTATCACCAGAGACCACCGCTTCTATTAAGGGCGACAAGGGAAATCAAAAAATGCCAGAAAAATAGTAATACCGCAATAACAACTTACGGTGTCGCACCACGGAGAGCGCATTATAATCTGAAGATGCCCTGCTAAAGGGCGAAACGCGTCATTAATTAATAAAATAATTTGCACTCAAGACGGTTTGAAGGAATATAAATATATGTGGTTACTTTTAGAAACGAATGTGCAGCAGCTGTTACCCTCGCCGGAGGGTAAGGTCGTGTTTGTTTCTTTTGCTTCTCCCCTCCTCCGCTGAGATACATTTTTGCTCCTCCTGCGCATGCGCATCCAGGACTTGACTCGTAACACGTAATTATGTAACGTTCTTAGTTAGCGTCGCAGCTCGCTCGATGTGCATCCACGGCGGGTGTTGAGAAGGCGGTTGGACGGAGTTCCTTGCGTAACCAGCGGGCGCTTGGCGCCGTGAAGGTTGCGGCGGGCTGACACCCGATGTCTCTCCCACACCTAGCTTCTTCGTTTGCGAGTTCTTCTTCGCGCCACTGTTAATTTTTGCGCATGGAAACGACGAAAATTTCCATTTACCTTTTTTTTATGCCGTTCGTACAGGATTTCAAGAAAATGGCTGTGTTTGTAAAGGTGGAGGTATCAGTGGCTGACTTGGATACGGATATTTCGAGGCGAGTGGAGATCGAAGATTATAGGCTGGACGTGTGCCGTGTAACTAGCGCTTCAGACATCAAACATTTGTGAACGTGACGCAAAAAACTTCACGAGTTGCTGCTTCTACACTGCACACTCGTAGACGTTTGCCAAATGTGCGTCTTACAAGGAGACGATATCAACTTGGGGTCACTAATTTTCAAGTCTTTTGGGATAAAGAATCCGCACTAAGTAACTGAAGAGCCGCCAACGCTCAGCCGTTTCCGAGTAAAATCGGTTTAAATAATGTGACGGGATTCATATACACGTACTATGGAGTAGGCGCATCAGAAAATGAGCACATGATTACTTATTACACGGTCTGTGTTCCATTTCCGTGCCGGACTTTTTCTATTACTATCTAGCGACGTTTTTTTTTCGGTTACACTGTATACTGGAACTAAACAGTATTAAAGAAAGGAAGGAAGCTTAGGGTTTAACGTCCCGTCGACAGCGTGGTCATTAGAAACGGAGATCATACTCAGAGTTTTGGGTAAGGATGGGGAAGGAAATCGGCCGTGCCCATTGAAAGGAACCATCCCGGCATTTACCTGGAGTGATTTAGGGAAATCACGGAAAACCTAAATCTGGATGTCCTGAGGTGGATTTGAACCACCGTCCTCCCGAGTGCGAGTCCAGTGTATTACCACTGCGCCACCTCGCTCGGTCCAAATAGTATTAATTATTTGCAACCATCTTCTTTACCTTGGCCATTAAATCTGCTACACCACGAAGATGACGTGCTACAGACGCGAAATTTAACAGACAGGAAAATGATGCTCTGATATGCAAATGATTAGCTTTTCAGATCATTCACACAAGGTTGGTGCCGGTGGTGACTCCTACAACATGCTGACATGACGAAAGTTTCCAACAGATTTCTCATACATAAACAGCATTTGATCGGCCTTGCCTGGTGAAACTTGTGATGCCGCGTGTAAGGAGGAGAAATGCGTACCATCACGTTTCCGACTTTGATGAAGGACGGATTGTAGCCTATCGCGATTGCGGTTTATCGTATCGCGACATTTCTGTTCGCGTTGGTCGCGATCTAATCACTGTTAGCAGAATATGCAATCGGTGGATTCAGGAGGGCAATACGGAACGCCGTGCTAGATCTCAACGGCTTCGTATCACTAGCAGTCGAGATGACAGGCATCTTATCCTCATGGCTGTAACGGATCGTGCAGCCACGTCTCGATCCCTGAGTTAACGGATGGCGACGTTTGCGAGACACATTGGGAGCGTGTGTTCGTCTTCGCCATACTGGCTTATCACTCCCGGCGTGATGGTATGAGGTGCCACTGGTTACACGTCTCAGTCACCTCTTGTTCGCATCAACGACACTTTGAACAGTGGCCATTACATTTCAGATGTGTTACGACACGTGTGTCTATCCTTCATTAGACCCCTGCGAAACCCTACATTTCAGCAGGCTAATGCACGACCGCATGTTGCAGGACCTGTACGGGCCTTTCTGGATACGGAAAATGTTCGACTGCTGCCCTCGTCAACACATTCTCCAGATCTCTCACCAATTGAAAACGTCTGGCCAAGGGGGGCTGATTTTTTTAACTTGTGGGACTTAACTACGGTGTCACCAGTCCCTAAGGTTACAAACTACGTATGAACTACCTAAGACTAAGGACGGCACAAATATCCATGCCCTAGGGGGGATTCGATTCCCCGACCGTAGTGGCCGTGCAGACCGTGACTGGAGCGCCTTAGTCCCCTAGGCCACCGCGGCCGGCCAATGGTGGCTGAGCAACTAGCTCGTCACAATACGCCAGTCTGTATTCTTGATGAACTGTGGTATCGTTTTGAAGCTGCATGGCCATCTGTACCTGTACACGCCATCCAAGCTCTGTTTGACTCAATCCCCAAGCTTATCAAAACCGTTATTACGGCCAGAGGTGGTTGTTCTGGGTACTGATTTCTCAGGATCTATGCACCCAAATTGCGTGAAAATGAAATCACATGTCAGTTCTAGTATATTTGTCCAATGAATACGTTTATCATTTGCATTTATTCTTGGTTTAGCAATTTTAACGGCCATTAGTGTATATGAAAATGAATAGCTATACGTTAGTCTAGCTAAAACTGGAAAACGACTTGCCTGATTTGAAAAGTACAGCTGGAAAATCGGGGGAAAAAAAAATCCGTCGCCTTTTATCCACGTGAATGGCAACCCGCCGTACACGACTGTTAGGAAGTTGCAGTTCAAGGAAGAAAGAGGGATACACTACTAGTACTTTGATGCAACATAATATTAATACGTGAACACGAAAATTGAATTACAGGTTTTTCATTTATCTTGTTTATATATAAAGATGAGTGTTGAAAATAAAAATATTCAAATGTTTGTAAAGCTATGGGACCAAACTGCAATGACCATCAGTCCATAGATGTACAAACTACTTTAACTTATACTACAGACAAAACACACACACAGCGTCAAGGACTTACAGTTAGACAGGTAAACACTGCAATGTGTTCCAGCGAAGACTACGCAGATGAATTGAACCTCCTAGGGGGAGCAGCCGCTCACTCCACAGCAAGGCGCCTTAGGCCACGCGGCAATTCCAGCACGGCGAAGATCCTATTGTGTGTGTGTTTACTACTCAAACAAATCTACAGTTTTATTCCGACTTTAATGAAAATTTTCACACTTTACATTCAAAACAAGAGGAAGGACTTTGTATAAAATTTGGTATGGTTGATGGCTGACGGAACTTTACTTTGCAGACTGGACACACACTTAGTTTTCTTCCTATCGTTAAGATGTTTTGGACACTTGATCATCGAAACTAGAGGTTACCTTACAATAGACTTCTGACACCGTTTTACTGGTTATTAGAAAGTTCGTTCATGTATGAATGTTTTCGTGGAGACGATTTTGATAAATCGTAAGTCACTATAGTAAATGACAAAGGGTACCTTGCAATAATTTTTGACAGTGTTTCATTGATCACTACGAAAGCTGACAGAGATGTGAGAGTTATCAAGTAGGCGGCAGGAGGAGAAGAAATGAAGAGGCGGAATGAACAGAGAAATGGCGAGGAGATGTGGTGGGACTGGAGAAAGAGATCGAGAGTGGGGGAAGGAGCAGATGGGAAAGGAAGAGAGAGAGAGAGGGGGGGGGGGAGATGGATTGCCAGTGTGATGAATAAATAAATACCCAGGCAACGTCGGGTTGGAGATAGTTTGTTGTAAAATTTTACTAACATGTAGCATGTGCTTCGTTTGTGATGGCGGTAGTATTCGCGATCGCCGCCGTTCCCTGCAGCACAGTCGCAACATCCATGCGGAAGTACGCGAAACATAAATTGTGTAAGAGCGTGCGCATTTTAGATGTACAGACTTCTCTCACTGGCCACGTGGGTTTACGGCCGTCACAGGAAAGCCACACTGCCTTGTCTTTTAATAATTTAGGTTCCTGGCCTGTATAAATGGCGGCAAACCAAGAATATTTCAACAGATTTGAAATATTTGGCGCGCTTAATTAATTCATTAGGGAGCAATATATGTTGATACAATCTTTGCGCGATGCTATTTCCTCTGGTCTTTTATTAAAAGAGGGGCGTTCTGCAATCACTTCATCAAAAGTTTCACTTGTCGATGGCAATGTCGTAAATTTATACAAATCACGAGAAAAATTAATTTTCATGCAAAAACAATCGAAAGTATATACTGCGGATTAATAGCGTTCTAGTCGAGAAAGTAGTTGACAAAATCGTGGAACAATGAATAACACGTCGTCAGATAGTAACACAAAAGAAAAAATAACACTAAGGCTGGGAATCAAACACAGATTCCCTAGTTACTAACAGGATGCTCATCTATCGATACACTCATCTTTGTAGCTTTAGCTACAGTTCGTGTAATATGAATCGCGTCACGCTATTTTCCTCGGAAACTGCTGACCATTGCCGAACAAAAGGGGACGCACTGTGTTACTTAACGGCGAGTTCTTTCTTATCCTAAAGGGGCTTTAAAACCCGTGATCCCAAGTTGATATTGTCACCTTGTAAGACACACACTTGGCAGCGACACTACGGCAAAGTTCTACGAGTGCAGGCAGTGTGGAAGAAGAAACTCAAGAAGTTTTTTGCGCCCTATTCAACAAAGTGTGATGAGTGAATCTTTAGTAACAAGGCAGACGTCCAGCCTACAATCCAGTTGAGTCTGCACTCGCGACCAAGTGCCCTCATCAATGTCAGTTGCTGCAGCTCTGATACCTCCGCTTGTTGCTTAAATTCCTGTAATAACTCGTAAATGGGTTGTATGGTGGGTAGAACCTCGTTAAGTGAGACTCTGAACTTCCCGCACTCTGCAGATGCGGACTGTTCTCCTGCAGAAGTAAATCGCGGAAATGCTTTCTCCATTGCTCTGCCAGTCGTGTCAATGGAAATCACTGTAACCAAAACATTTTGAGTTCCTGTTTCAGTAAGTGAATCATTTAATACCTTACTTCACTACTATTTTTGCAAGTATTTGAACTGTCTAAATCAATATAAATAACCTTGTACGTTTCTGAACCACACAGTGCCTGATTTGTTTCTGTTGGATCATTATATTCTCCCATAATATTCTACTCTTTTGCCTCCTCCTCTGCTAGCCCATTTCCAACTCCAGTAGTTCATCTGTCTGTGCCTTTAAGTTACGTATGCATTTTTATATTAGTATATCATTGAACCGAGTTACATTGTCGTATGAATCTTTCTCGTTCACAAGTTTTGTTATTTGCGTTGCCTTTTCCTGTTAATCCGCCGCCTCCCTTTCTAATCATCCTCAAGTATTTGCTTTAATTTTCCAGAAGCGTTTTCCAAGTACCAGAATGTAGTCTTCACGTTCTACAGTACTTTCCATTTCTTACAGTTTTCCCGAGAATGGCTGGAATCTAAGCTTCTTACTTCAACACTACTAGCAGGCTTACAGACCTGCCAGCAGACTTGCTCAAGTTTTGCAGTATAGCTTTAAGATTTGATTGTGCTATGTCGGTATGATAATGCTGGGCTACATATTTTCTGACAGTGTTTTTACTCCTATTGCTGATCGGTAAAATTTGTAAGGTCAGAAAGTCATTAGATGTTAAATTTTTAATTTGGATTTTCTAAAGTTACACAAATATCCCAGCTGTGAATACCAGCCATCGTCGTCGTCGAGTTCACATTCTATAGACCGGACCTCTTCGCCGCAATCATTCTATTCTAGTTTGTACTCCTTTCTTCGTTTCTTAATAAAAAAAGAAAAATGTTCAAATGTCTGTTAATCTAGCGGGCCAAACTGCGTGACCATCAGTGCGTAGCTTACAAACTACTTAAACAAAAGTAAACTAACCTAAGGACAACACACACACACACACACACACACACACACACACACACACACCGATGCCCCAGGGAGGACTCGAACCTCCGACGGGGAGCAACCGCGCGCTCCGCAGCGAGGCGCCTTAGACCGCTCGGCTATTCCACCGCGGTATTTCTTAATATTTTCAATTTTTTTTACCTTCATAATTTCTTCTGTTATGTGCTGTGGCTTCCACTTGCTTTCTTTAAGTAAGGTTCTCTATCAGATGTGTATATTGATATCTTACGTAGAAATGTTTTTTTTTTATTACAGGTGGTAGTAGTAGTAGTTACGAACCTTGGTTTCTACTTGTGTTCAGTACTTTACGGGATTCCTTATTTGTCCACATGGCCTTCGTCAGTGCTTTCCGCAGCCCCTTGGTGCCTCTCGTCAGGTGGTCAGGTTTCGCAGCCGTGCTAAATAACCGGTTCACAGATTATTTATTCATTTCCACAATAACTGGTTTACTTGTTTGTGTAGTCGCAGTTTCCAGACGCTAAAGTAATCAACGTTAGTTGATGCGACTTTTTTTCTTATGGAGGTTTGTTGCTGGCTGGCTCCTTTATTTCATTTTACTTCCGGCAGAGCCAATTTCACCATAAACAGTTATGTTACATGCGATAGTAACAAGACATTGGTCAGATTTGCTTTTCGAGAGCAACCGCTCTGAGCTACCTGTGCATGCTTGAGGGCCATACTCGCAGCTTTACATCCGCCAATACCTTGTCTCTTACCTTCTAACAGAACTTCTCCTGTGCTTGCCCACGAAGGCTAAAGTCCAGTTTCAACCTGTCAGGAAGTTTCACATCAGCGCACACTCCGCTGCAGATTGAAAATTTCACTCTGAAAACACACCTTAAGCTGTGGCTAAGCCATGTTTCCACAATATCATTTCTTCCAGGAGTGCTAGTTCCGCAAGGTTCGCAGGAGAACTTGTAGTTTGGAAGATAGGAGACGAGGTCCTGAAATCTAGCAGCTCTGAGGACTGGCACAGGTAGCTCAGTCGGTAAAGCGATTGCTTGCGAAGGTTCTGGGTTCGAATCCCAGTTTTAATCTGTCAGCAAGTTTTAAAACAAATTCGTATGAAATAACTAGTGAACAATGTGTAGCAGACTATTGCATAAGTAGTTGTGGTTTTCAGTCCGCAGACTGGTTTGATGCAGCTCTCCACGCTACCTTGTCCTGTGCAAGCCTCTCCAACTGAGCATATGAACAATAACCTTTTGAATCTGCTTACTGTATTCGTCCCTTTACGTATTCGTCCCTCGTTCTCCCTCTACGATTTTTACCCCACACACTTCCCGCATAATAGAAGTAACGAAATTTAATTTAGAGCCACGCTTCTTTTCTGAAATGACTTCCATTGCTTTGACCGTAGGCGAAGTCTCTGCAATGCAATGGTGAACGACTCGGAACTGCCCGAACGAATCCCGCTGGTGGAACCAATGCCCAGCGCTTATACATGGCTGTCAAATTTAGATAAGGTTGTTTACATTTTATGCTCACCAGACTCTTAAAGACTTAGGTTAAATTCTTAACTTGTCCGCAATGAATCAAAGGAAGTAGCCCCCTGGTGTTACGCGAGGGAAGCAAGGCACGTTCTGGCATCGCGATTACTCGTTCGTCCCATTTCATATTGCTTTGTAGTGTTACCTAGCAATAATTAGACCATATTGACGCAGATGTTTCACTTATGTCGTACACCGCTGAGTGGTTTACTGTTAAAATTCCATGTGAGTACTTTCCTAGAAGAATAAAGATTATGTCTCGAGAAAAGACCTTGTGAATAACAAAAAAGAAAAAAAAAATGGAATTCACAACAAGAGTAATTCTCTCCGTGCCCAACTGGCGAGTGAAGCAACAAATGTTGAGGAGTAAGAAGGGTACATCGAGTAAGCACTGCCACACATCATATGGCGGCTTGCTAACGTGGGGTATACAGGACCGATCATTAGAAACAATAAACGGACTTCCGCCCTATTCCGAATGAGTTTCAGAAATATAACACATTTAATATGTATTATTTAAAATATTGTCAGATTCTCACACATCTGCGACAGTAAGACTTACAACATACGTTTTACAAATTTTTCTGCATAAAATGTCCGCCATACGTGTTTTTGTGTTACATTACATGAACTGAAAGTCTCCGTGTGCTGGTAGGACTACTTCAATAAGGTGCCGCTGTTCCTACACAGATTGTCCAACTACACATTTCGGCCTCTGTAGTCTAGTGGACAATGTGGTGGCTTCGATTTCCTGTCCGGCCGGATTATTGTGTTGTCCTCATCACCATTGACATGCAAGTCGCCGAAGTGGCGTCAGCTAAAAAGATTTGCACGAGGCAGCCCGAACATGGGTCCCGTTGCGGTCTAACGGCCATGAATGACGTACGATCATCATCAACTAAACATCACAAGAAAATTTGAAAACTGGGAACTGTGTTTGTTTCACATAGTATACTGGAAACTGATAAACCCCTCTGATAATGAATTCTATTTGTCGGAAGCGCCAGTAGTTTGTATTCTATCTCTGAAATCTTTCAGAATGGGACATATGCTCTCAAGAAGTACTTTGCTTGAAATGCGCGTTTCTGTCATATCTTTGAATACTGACTTTGCCTTGTGGGACGCCCTATAAATGCAGATGTAGAAGTGACCCCCAACTGTTCGCCGCTAATTTTATAATCGGGCCGGTATAAAGCCCCGGCAGAAACCGCCCAAGTGCTCTCCGCAGTTAACACAATAAATAATGGAAGGTAATGCAAACCGTCGACACAGTAAAATGGACAGGAAATCCGCCTTATTCAAGACACCTTGTATGATTTATTTTGCATAAGGCGAATTCCCAGTCCAGTTTATTATAGCAATCACGAAAGAAAGATCTGCACCATCACAAAATCTTCATAGTTATATAATTCCGTTATCCTTGACGTTTAGCACGGAAGTGAGAAAAGTTTTAGAAAAGATTGAAATTATGTGTAAAGTTTCTTGGGAGTCGCAAAGAGTTGTTGTTATCAAATACTAAATGGGTAATTTCCGCTTCATGTTAAGAAAAAGCATGTCTTTAACTGCATCTGATTACTTATGACGTCATATCTCTTGAAGGATTTGCTGTACAGTGTTATAATTTTACAGGTGCATTCACTTTTATAAGTATGTACTGCAAAATGAGTTGGGAATAGCATTAGTAATAAAGAAGTAATGACGTATAACTTCACGCCAGATTTTACGTTTTACTCTACGCCAATGGCGGTAGGAGATCACGTCTGAGTCTCTATGACGCCATGTTTCGTTAACTATATACGGTTCAGTGATAAAATGTTGCGGGTGCATTTTGTGGTGTGTGTAGATGCTCCTGCACTGTATGTTGCGAATAGTGTGAATAGTTGAAAGGAATGAATAAAAACGTCATAGCAGATGCACAAGTTTGAGCGCATGAACAGTGAAAATATAGTAAACAATTATCTTCTTTTGTGAGGAATGTCAGTTACAAAAGGTTTAGTAAGGGTTTTAAAATTAACACATATAGCGCTGACGTCCTTCCAGAAGGATGAGAATGGTGTCTTAGTTTATCATACACTAGCTGAAAACCCGGCTTTGCCCTGGTTCAAAATGTTCAAATGTTTGTAAATCTATCGGACCAAATTGCGTGGTCATCAGTCCGTAGCTTACAAACTACTTAAACCTAGGTAAACTAACCTAAGGACCACACACACACACACACACACACACACACACACACACACACACACACACACCCATGCCCCAGGGAGGACTCGAACCTCCACGGCGAGCAACCGTGCGCTCCGCAGCGAGGTGCTTTAGACCGCACGGCTACTCCACCGCGGCTTTGCCCTGGTATTTATTTATTCCTGGCATTTTTCTGGTATATATTCTTTTCTATAATTGCTGTTTGTAAAATCTCATGGGAATTCAATTAGTGGTAAAGAAGTAATAAATTAAAACTTGGTGCGTGATAGGGCGGTTTTTCATGAACGTTACTATTCGTGTACTCATATCTCATGAACTATGTATCGTACTGTGATACAATTTAGAAGGTACACTCAACTATATGTGAGTATACTGTCAGTAAAATTTCCTGTGACTACAATTTGTAGTGTAGAAATTATAAATTGTAACGTCATACAGAATTCCGTAGTTTCTCCATAAAAATCGGAAATGTAGTGAGCGAGAAACGTTTTTCCTTTCATCATTTTGCTATGGTTTCCAGCGAGAATAAGTTTAATAAAGGTTTGAAATTATGTTTAAATTTGGTTGCAAGTCGCTAAGTACTGTCATTCTCATACAGTGTTATTCGAAAGTCTCGCCGCATTATATGGCATTTTTTGCGATTTCTATTTGTTATGACGTAATATCTTTTGAACCATGTGCCGTATGTGATTCTTAACCATGCAGCAATTGTTACCTCACGGTAAGGAATGTGTGTAGCAAATTTGGTTGAAATCGGTCCAATGGTTTAGGAGAAAATGAGCAGCATTGTCGCAAAATACAGCAGTTTTTCACGCATCTCATTGTTTATGGCGTCATATCTCGTGAACTATATATCGTATGTGATTCTTACACTTACGGCGACCGTCCTCGTGGATTGAAGCTTACGTGTTCAAAATTTCATAAAGATTGGAACAAAACTGTACATTTGTATGCAACACGTACACACATACGGACACTCTGCTTTATATATTAGATGTAGTTACAAATTCTTACACTGTGTCGTATTTCATTTCTCTAATCTCCTCCTTCCATTTTAGATAAATTTTACTGTGTATTGTTGATTGCAAAGTGGTAGGATACGGCTGCCAAGTTGAAGTCCATACAGATGATATTGAAGATTTCCTCATAGTTAGGTTCATATTTCTTGAATATTGTTTACATTTTGCAACATTTATATGCTTATATTTTATTTTAAATAGTGTTTTAATAATAATGATTCCATCAGATGAAAATTCTAAAACATCATTTAGACGTCATTCCATAAAGATGGGCAATATTCCAAAACTAATGGTGTGTTTGTGAAAAAAAATCAAATATAACGTTTTTGTAAAGTCATATGAAGGTAATTTACACCTTTTGAAATATTAAAACCAAAAATAATTCCGTGCTATCTGGGTTAATATCTGATTGTAAGTCGTTAAGTGTTGTCTTTTTTTTCTTTCTTCGAGTAATGGATGAGCAGAATGTGAATATTTCAGTGCCGTCAGTTTCTAATTGTAATATTTGCCTTAGCAGATGATTAGATTATGACAGCATTTACAAATTTTAAGTTGTCACTGATTATACGAAATAATGACAATAAAACTTTTGTTGCCTCTTTAAGCCATCAGAAAAGCCACTTGCAACAAAATTCGAGGACACCAAAACTCTGATTTCATATTGTAGGATTCTGCAGGGTTCTTTCTGTTAGCTTTAATCACTATCTCCAGTATAACCATATTGAAAGAGGGCCATTCCCATTTTCCTGTTTTTTCTGGATTTTTGATGATCAACCAACGGCATTGGTTTGCTGTAGCAGTGGCACCGTCAGGGAACAATCATGAAGTGCTGCTAACAGTACTTTATCTGTGACAGTTATCAAAATTTATCACATTTACTGTCAAATCATCGTGTCTAAGAAGCTCTGCCTACGCCATTGTTCATAGATTTTACTTAAGGTAATAAGAAAGTGACACAGATAGCTATTTAAGTCTGCTGTGTTGTTCCACAAGTTACATCACGAGCCGTGAAAGCCACTATCGTTCTGTAAGTCGGCACTCTTCCAACTTGTTCCTCCAAAGGAGCTTAGGTTGAAAGCTAGTCTGCCCGGTTCCTCTAAGGAATCAACCTCTTGTTTTTCAACAGCACGAATATTTAACAGGCTCGTGCGTTTTCTTGTGTTTTCGCGCAACAGTGTACAGCCGCAGGGAAGAACGCCCATATGACCGACTGTAGTTGGGTGAGGGGAGGGGGAGGGGACAAGACCTGGAGGTACGGTGTATGTTTAGTATTTTGTAAGACGTATTGCGACTCCTAAGAAGCCATAAAAATTTCCAACATCTATTTCGTTTTGAACCTAGTCCTATTAAGAAAATACCTACTTGTAAATCACTCTATGGAAAAAACACCTGATTGCACTTTGTTTTCCTTTTCTGAGAAGGGGCGATGCCTTAGCTCAATGCGTTAACTTTTTCTCTCCAATTCGCTTACCATAGCTGAACTCCCGAGACATAATAAATTTTGTTAAAACAACCATACACAGAAAAGATCAGTGTTAAACAATGATCTTTATGTGTAGAGATCACTGGTGTTAAAGCACCAAACCGAACTGTGAGATATTGGCAGACTTTCGATCACAATGTGGTGTTTATTCATCGTTTTATTGCTTTAGAGATTGATTTCTTCTGAGATGAATTAATTTAGTTGCCTAGAAGTGTCGTTTGACAGGTGAAATATTCTTAGTAGCTCCCTACAAAACCCGTGCCAACTGCTTACTTGCGACGTGCTTCTGGCCTGTGATCCTACTATCCAACAGAGCGGAACGGCTCAATGGTACGGCGTGACTGTGGATTCTCATTCGGGATGACCGTGTTCCAAATTCCTCTCCAGCCATCTACACCTACATTTTCCTTGCTTCCCGTAATGTGAGGATGCTTCCTCAGAAAAGAGTATCAGATTATCTGCAAGTAAATGGTACGTAGTTTTGGTGTACGATATTTCGGTAATTTCGTAGATGTACTGCATAGCGCGGCTTTGGGTTCCTGCCGAACCACATCCTTTAAAATCACGACATATGCGTAAAAATCATAACATTCGCCTGTTCGATACCTATCGTTTCGATACTTATACGCTTCGATATATATCGTTTGGAGGTCGAAGCCTCGCTATGCAGAACATCTGTCAAATTACCGTTATTTCTGATACTGTTGAAGTATAAAGTACCAGTAAAAAAATTGTACATACATCAATATGCTTTTGACATCTATACGCTATTATGATCAGTGATTACCTTTCACTTTCATCAAACTCTACTGGTGTTATTAGAGTAACAACAGTTGTTGTATAATGTATGGTTTATAATATGATGTAATTTTCAGATTTTTTTACACTCTTTTGGGGCAATGGTTATATAACAGTTTACTTGACAGATGCAGCAGTTTACAAGTTGTTGTGTGGACCGTTACCAGTGATCTCTGTATAAATAGGATACCAGGGTACACCTTAGACCACAGATACACCGGACAAATAGAGCTCCTATACACATGGCGTGGTTCAAACATTGGACCACGTGACCGATAGCAAACATTAGCAGTATATAATAAACAACTCCACAGTTTTCAAGAAACGCCATCATTTTAAACTAATAATACTTGCACTTGAAATTTCATGTTACTTCCCTTCACAAAAAGCTCTGTATAATCTTCGGTAAAGCTGTACACTACCACGTGACTGTTGGCAAAACAATGAAAACGATGCCACCCACAGTCTAACAGTATCTATGGTCGAAGGAATACACAGCCTAGACTGGCAGAGTCGTTGTTTTAGTGAAGCTTGACGCTGCCATCTTACGTACACAAACAGCAAAACGTTTGTGTATATGTTACGTAGTCAATTTCTTGACTAAAATGTTTTACTCTTTCGTGGTGGTTTAAACAGCTTCTGCAGTTAAGCTAATATTTGCGCACTAGGTTAATTTAACACACGAATTGTTGAATCGTGTTAGGATGAGATGAACATTTAAATACATATGCACACATTTTAAGCAGCTTGTAGTCTTCATAGTGAATACGGACACTCGTTATCAACAACAAACTGTCATATCTGCGTACAGAAGCACTTTTATAGTGTGCGCACTATTCTATACAATGACAAAGTTGATTCAAACTGGAGACAAATTAATTAAATGTAGAAAACCACTGAACATACTCTCATTACAATTAAACAAACGTGAGTACTATCAAGGTGACGTACTTTTCTCACTTCACTCCTATTTCTACAGACTATTTTATTTTACGTTAGTAGTTCTTTAAATGCCCTTTATGGTAGTAACATGGCGACGAATGCTTCAGTGACACCAATGGCCGGCCGTGGTGGCCGAGGAGACTGTTTCATTAATCTTAATAAGAGATGCGATTGTAACGAATGATACCTTTAAGAAATATTAATCTCTATGATCAATAATGAGAGTGTACACTGAACGTAGAGAAAGATGTATTGCAGTTGTTCACGAGTTGTTGTTGTGGTTTCCAGTCCGCAGACTGGTTTGATGTAGCTCTACACGCTACCCTGCCTTGCGCAAGCCACTTCATCTGAGAATATGTACGGCAACCTACATCCTTTGGAATCGGCTTACTGTATTCGTCCCTCGATCTCCCTCTACGATTTTTACCCCACACACTTCCTTCTAATCCTAAGTTGACGATTCCGTCTCAGAATGTGTCCTAGCAATCTATCCCTTCTCTTAGAATATGCCAGAAACTCCTATTCTCCCAGATTCGGTTAAACACCTCATTAGTTACGTGATCTATCCATCTAATTTTCATCATACGTCTGTAGCACCACATTTCAAAAGCTTCTATAATCTTTTTGTCTGAGCTCCTTATCGTCCACGTTTCACTGCCATCCAATGCTACACTCCAGACAAATGCTTTGAGAAAGGACTTCCTAACATTTAAATTAATTTTTGATGTTAACAAGTTTCGCTTCTTTAGAAACGCTTTTCTTCCCAAAGCCATTCTGCATTTTATATCTTCTTTACTTCGGCCATCAGAAGTTATCTTGCTACCCAAATAACGAAATTCATCTACCTCCGCCGGCCGCGGTGGCCGAGGGGACTGAGGCGCTCCATTCACGGTCTGCACGGCCACTACGGTCGGGGGTTCGAATCCCCCCTCGGGCATGGATATTTGTGCTGTCCTTAGTATTAGTTGGTTCATAAGTAGTTTGTAAGTTTAGCGACTGATGACACCGTAGTTAAGTCCCTTAAGCTATACAAACACTTGAACATTTGAATTGACACCAATGATGCTGCATAGAGCATTGCCAGTCTAGGTAATGGATGTCTAGGTAATGGCTCAGTGAAAACTGACTGCTGTTGTTAGGTTGGCAGCTCCGTGATTGAAGTCGTGTTGTTCTTTTGGGTTTGCGCCTTCTGAAAATAAGTTATGAACGATTCACTACTTTAATAAATATAATGATGTACTGTGTCGCTTATAGTTGTCGAGAATTCAAAGGAAAAGAAGCCGAATTCAGGTCCATAGGGGTGTTATATTTTTACTAGCTTATATGCGCATGCTTCGCGACGGTTGTTAAAGAGGGACCTGTGTATATCTTTTGTGTGTGTGTGTGTGTGTGTGTGTGTGAGGGGGTGGGGGTTCGGACCTAGGTCAGCAAAAACAGAATCCTTGTTGGATCGCTCTGTCAATAAACTCAGTTCTCCTAGCCAAGATCTCAAATTTAAGTAGAAGTCATTGTCGAAAACTATGAATGTTCCTAAAGTTTTTCATACAAAAAGTGAAATTAAAGTCTGTACTCCGGAACGATGTAAATTCAATGTTTGTGTTCATAAAGTTAAGACTGCTGTGTGTAATTGACTGGCGTAAACTTTTGAAAACACTTCTATAGTTGAGATGAGAAATAGTAAAAATATCCGGCCGCGGTGACCGCGGAGACTGAGACGCTCCAGCCACGGTCTGCACGGCCACTACGGTCGGGGGTTCGAATCCCCCCTCGGGCATGGATATTTGTGCCGTCCTTGGTATAAGGTAGTTCGTAAGTAGTTTGTAAGTTTAGGGATTGATGACCCCGTAGTTAAGTCCCATAAGCTTGACAAACACTTGAACATTTAGTAGTAACAGTGCCATATATTGCTTCTATGGTGTAGTGATAAACTGTTTATCTCTCTCACAGTAAGTGTATGCTGAAGTATTAGTATGTTGCAGTGTTGCACTGGGGACAATGTAGTTATTCTGTATGCGGTGCTCCCTATTATCGAAAACCCGACGACTTCTCATGTTCACTTCTATTTTTCACTCTTGTTTATACTTATTTCCGTTTTGAGCTAAGAGACTGGATATACATACTATATGGAAAATCATGCGTATATCAGATGCCTCGAATCTTTTGTTTTTACACCCTTATTTATCTGTCTACAGTAGTAAAATTTATTCATTAACTGAAATGTGGTAGAAACACTAGTTATGGACAAAAATATAACTCACGCATACATTTTATACAACTCACGCCTTTTTCTGCTTTTTTGCTGCAGTCACAACTACTTAGAAATAATTTTAAAAATTTTAGAAGTGTTATCGGCCTTTGTATATAAGTTGATTTTTACGAAAGTAAGTAAAACGAACGATTAGAAATTCGAGAATGTGAAATTCTTTGCAAGCATGTAATGCTGACAACTTGATAGTGTGACACATACGTTCCCTTATATGACGTCGAACGTCACGACTTCGTATACAGACTGCAGATTACCTCAGTGCTCACTGAATCTAACGCACGATTTACTATGTTACAGTATTTCTTAAAGATAACTTTTTGTATATATGATCGTGGGTTGTTTCATAACAATCAGGTAAAAATGCCATTTGTTTATCTGTTTCCTCCGTCCATTCATATTTAGTTTTTCCGTCTTTTCTCTTACTTCTCAAATACCGTGTTGGCTCCTTTGAAAGGGCACAGCCGATTTCCTTTCCCATCCTTACGGAAAAATCCGAGAGCTCCATCTCTAATGACCGCGCTGTGGACGGGACGTTAAAGCCTAATCTTCCTTTCTTGGATGGAAGCCCACTTAAAGCCCACTGTGACGAAACGGAGCTCAAAGTATCCGCGCGAAACATCATCACCCGCAAACTTACAGGAACCGCCTGGGGTGCCCAACCACAAGTGCTTAGAACATCTGCCTTGTCATTATGTTTCTCCGCCGCAGAATATGCAGCACCTATCTGGCAAAACTCTGTACATGCTAGACAGGTAGATACAGCTTTAAACGAGACAGGACGAATTGTGACAGGTTGCTTACGACCTACTCCTGTCAATACATTGTACCAGATTTTGGGTATAGCACCACCAGGTATTCGTAGACAAGCTGCAGCAGAAGCGGAGAAGAAGAGACAGGAAACCGATCCAAGACATCCTTTGTTCGGACATGTGCCTCAACGGCCAAGACTGAGGTCGAGGAAAAGTTTCCTGCAGAAAACTACAGCAATTCGTGTACCCCCTAGAGGAGCTCTGGCGAGACTCTCTCTCTGAAGGAAATCAAATAAAGGTCAAGGAGGAACTAGCCGAAGGCTCACACCTGCCATATGGGACCTGGAAGACCTTAAACAGGCTGCGAGTTGGAGTGTCAAGATGCAAAACCAAACTCAAGAAGTGGGGTTTCACCAGAGAGGATGAAATGTGTGTAATGTGAAATGTGGTGCCGTGCAGGACGAACAACATCTACTCGTCTGCAAGAATCTACCGGGCGCGTGTACAACTGATGACTTAGCGGTAGCCAGTGAGACTGCTGTGAAAACCGCTGAACACTGGGCTCAGCAGAAAATATAATCATCTTACCATATATGTTGTTGTTATGGTCTTCAGTCTAGAGACTGGTTTGATGCAGCTCTCCAGCCTACTCTATCCTGAGCAACCCTTTTCATCTTCTCATAAGAACGGCAACCCACGTCCATTGCTTTCTATACGCGTCTCTTGGTCTCCCTCTGCGATTTTTACCCCACACACTCCCCTCCAATGCTAAATTTACGATCCCTTGATGTCTAAGAATGTGTCCTACCAAGCGATCCCTTCTTTTAGTCAGGGTATGCCAAAAATTCCTTTTCTCACCAATCCTGTTCAGTACCTTTTCATTAGTTATGCGATCTACCCACCTAATCTTCAGCATTCTTCTGTAGCACCATATTTCAAAGGCCTCAATCCTCTTCCTGTCCGCACTGTTTATCGTCCATGTTTCACTCCCGTACAAAGCAACACTCCACACAAATGCATTCAGAAAAGACTTCCTTACAATTAAATTAATATTCGATGTTAGCAAATTTCTCTTTTTCAAAAATGCTTTTCTTCCCATTGCCATTCTGAATTTTATATCCTCTGTACTGCGACCGTCATGTTATTTTACTACCCAAGTAACAAATCTCATCTACCACCTTCATTGTTTCATTACCTAATCTAATTCCTTCAGAGCGCCTGATTTTCTAAGACCGCATTTCATTATTTTTGTTTTGCTCTTGTTAATGTTCATTTTATACGCTCTCTTCAACACACTGTCCATTCCATTCAACTGCTCTTCCAGGTCCTTTGCTGTCTCTGACAGAATTACAATGTCATCAGCAAAACGCAATGTTTTTATTTCTTCCCCCTGAACTTTAATCCCTATTCTACATTTTTTCTTGTTTTCCTTCACCGCCTCCTCGATGTACAAATTGAATAACATTGGAGAAAGGCTACAACCCTGTCTTACTCCCTTCCCAACTGATGCTTTCCTTTCGTGCCCTTCGAGTCTAATAACTGCGGTCTGGCTTTTGTACAAGTTGTAAGTAACTCTCCGCCGGCCGAGGTGGCCGAGGGGACTGAGGCGCTTCAATCACGGTCTGCACGGCCACTACGGTCGGGGGTTCGAATCCCCCCTCGGGCATGGATATTTGTGCCGTCCTAGTTCGTAAGTAGTTTGTAAGTTTAGGGACTGATGACCCCGTAGTTAAGTCCCATAAGCTTTACAAACATTTGAACATTTTGAATAACTCTCCTTTCCCTGTATTTTATCCCTACTGACTTTAGAATTTGAAAGAGTGTGTTCCAGTCAACATTGTCGAACGCTTTCTCCAAATCTACAAAAGCGAAAAATATAGGCTTGCCTTTCCTTAATCTATCTTCTAAGATAAGACGTAAAGTGAATATTGCCTCCCGGGTTCCTACGTTCCTCCTGAATCCAAACTGACCTTCCCCGAGGTCAGCTTCTACCAGCTTTTCCATTCTCCTGTAGATAATTCGTGTTAAAATTTTGCAACCACGACTTATCAAACTGATGGTTCTGTAATTTTCACACCTGTCTGCGCCTGGTTTCTTTGGAATGGGGATTATTACATGTTTCTTAAAGTCTGAGGGTATTTCGCCTGTCTCATACATCCTACACACCAGTTCAAATAGTATTGTCATGGCTGGCTCTCCCAGAGACTTTAGTAATATTAATTTTGTAAATTTGTACTGTGATTAAATACCTAGTTGGTTTGTATTTATTCCATGTCCTGGACGCGAAAAATAAAAAATCTTATTTAGCAACGGCTGGAGAAGCATGTTGAGAGAATACTGTAGCGAATACTGCAGGTGTTGCGCAGATCGGCGCACCTGCGGTGGCGGGAGTGGCAGGAAGCCCCCGAGGCTCTGACCCACTGGGCTGCTTACTGACCTCCGCTCTGCCGCCTTTATACTATCTTTACGGGATCAGCCGTCTGCTTCTCATTCCAACTGCCAAGGCGCGTCTAACATATTCAACACTTCGTAACAAAACAACAGCGGGCAGTTTTATACGATTTTGTGATTCCAGCCCATTCTTGTTGCCTCAGGTTTTGTTCTGAGTGGATAATGCAGAAACGTCCCTAGTCTCGAGCTATCGCGCATCAAAACTTTGATGGTTCTTCAAAAATCGTCGTTGTCCCTATAATTTATGACAAAAACAGCCTTTGTCATTTGACAAGGACTATTTTTGCACGCGGCAATTCGACCTCAATGTTCATTGTCGCCTCCGTATTCTGTCAGTCTCCTCTTTGGCAAATGTCGGTTCAGTGTCCACAATTTTGTAATGAATTCCGAAGAGATTCTTCAGTGGCCTAAAGTCGGGCCCGGTGGTCTTGGGGTAAAGCGCTCGACTGGAAACCGAAGGGTCGCGGGTTCGAAATCCGGTCGGACCTCGGATTTTTTCAGTCTGCGTTTTAATCCATCCTTCACCTCTCAACGATGTGAGGAGTCGCCAAAAACGACACGTGGTTCGGATTCCACGTTAAGCTGTAGGTCCCCTTTTCCGGTTGGATAACTGGGGTAGGCTAGGGATACGCAAGTAGCCGAAGTGGCGTCCAATTGAAAGACTTGCACCAGACAAATGAGCAACACGAAATTATTATTATTAGTGGCCTAGAAAGCAGAATCGACAAGAAAGAGAGGAAAATGTAATAAAGACGAAATCGAAAGCCGAAGACCTCTAGGGGCTATTTTCTTTTTACAGGTGATAGGCAAAAGTTTTATCAACACACTGCCTGTGTAAAGGATGAACATGGGCTGGGTTGAATTTGGATATGATTGAATCTGATAATAGCAGTTGAAAGGACCAGAGAAAATTTATTTTTTCTGTGGATGTGTAATACAAATTAAAATTTAGTTCTATAAACTATATTACGAAGTTCGTAAAGTATAATAATAATAATAATAATAATAATAATAATAATAATAATAATAATAATAATAATTGTTGTTGTTATAATATTGATGTGGTGTCTGCCCGAAAGAACAGACATCACACCTGCTTCACAGCTACATTGCATTTGCAAATTATTGATAAATGAGGGAAAGGAAGAAGAATTGGGAAAGAAAGGATTGACAGTGGCTGCATTAGGGCATTGAAGTTAAACAATGACAAGTGAAAATTTGAGTCGAATAAAACCCGGGTCTCCCTCTTTGGTCCAGCGGTTTCCTTAACCCATGCTCGCTTTCCGTCCGTCTCTTATCTTCCACAAGTCGCTGTCGCGCCCCTATCGTCCATGCCCTCTTATACTCGCCGTTACGGATTCACGTGCGAGGTCGAACGTATAACCGCATCTGCGGTGGAGTTATTGAAGTTAACGCCGTCTTCGCTTGTAAATAAATACTTTATTATATTGGTGTGGTGTCTGTTCTGAGGCGCTTGCTATTTTCTGAACACTTATACAGAATGAACAGCAACAGGTTAACTAAACTATACAGTTTTTTTTAAATAACTTTGAGACAAGAAAGCAATTGGAAAGAAACAACTTAAGTGAAAAATATAAAAGAGAAGAGGAGTTTTGAAGACGAAAGTGTTAAAAATGGAAGAATTCCAAGGCCGGAGGGATAAGAAGACAGGGCAGAATGGTCTGAGGAAAAGATGAAAGAATACTGGAGAAAAAAGAAAGAACAACAAAGATGGAAGCATTGAAATTGGTGCGTGGTCCTTAGAGGACGCAAGCGTAGAAAGAAAATAATAATAATAATAATAATAATAATAATAATAATAATAATGTTAGCTTCACTGAAATCCAAGTTAACGAACTGTCTAAAATGTTTTAGTTCCTAAAATGGAATGTTTTTTTACCTCTCTTCTTAAAAATGTAATTTTTTTCAAGGGCTGTTTTTGTTGTGAAGCGCCTATATGCGATTGTGCATGACCACACTTGTCGGCAGGTAGCCAATAACACTAAGCTGGAATATTCGTTCGTTTTGAACGCAGTGAGTGTGAAAGAGCAGTGGCTAAACATGTTAGTTATATAATGGTGAAACTGAGTGGCTCCGCCTTTCTGCGAGTAGCAGCGCAGTTCCCAGCGTTAGTCCGGCTCCTCCTTCCCTCTGACATCGTCTTCCACACTACTCCCTGTCCATTTTAGTTTCGATTGTAGGCAGCTCAATACCTATATTCCTGAACTATGTCTCCAGGCTCGTTGAGTGAAATATTAGGAAACTGTCTGAGAGATGTTTTGCGAATGCGTAATAAATTACAACCCCATACGCGATGCGGTTGTTTTTCATACATTTCATTCACCGAGCGTGGTGGCGCAGTGGTAACACACTGGACTCGCATTCGGGAGGATGGTGGTTCAAATCATCTCCGGCCGTCCAGATTTAGGTTTTCTTTGATTTCCCTAAATCACTCCAGGCAAATTCAGGGATGGTTCCTTTGATAGGGCACGGCCGATTTCTTTCCCCATCCTTACCCAAACAATCCTAGCATAACGATCGCCTGTAATAATCACGCTGTCGACGGGGCGTTTAACACTAATCTTCCTTCCTCCGTTTCATTCTTTATGACGTTATAAATTCTGAATTGTGTGTCCTACTATAATATAATAGTTCAATGGTATAGTTGCATACTGTCAGCAAAATAGGTCGAAATCTCTTGGTGATGGGGTGATTTTCATGAACCTAATTATTTCCTCATTAACCCCTTCAGATCCTCTGGCTACAATTGTGTACGTAACTTTTACAGTGTCTAAGATCGATCAGAAAAATTTTTCTCAATTGAAACAACCATGAGTGTTCAACCTTTTCGTCATGCACACTTACTGTCAACTGCGAAAGATCACTATAAAAATACCAAGTAGTCAGTGTTGGACTGCGCACCAGCTTGTGAACTCCAAAGAACACGCAGGTTGTGGGTTACTTGTATTCCACGGTACAAATGGAAAGTAGTAGTAATTATTTTGCATGGCAACTATTGATCACTTTATTTAGTACAAAAGTTAGTTCTACAAAATTAATTATTTTAGTCCATAAAAAGGAGCCTTGCTTTTCAGCATATGCAATTTTGTAGTATGTAAATGGATGCATACAACGGCGTAAATCTTGCATCTAAAATCATTAAAAACCTAAATTAAGAAGAATACAGCAAAATGAATAATTTCCTTCATGTTCGAATCCCCCCTCGGGGATGGATATTTGTGCCGTCCTTAGTATAAGGTAGTTCGTAAGTAGTTTCTAAGTTTAGGGACTGATGACCTCGTAGTTAAGTCCCATAAGCTGTACAAACATTTGAACATTTTTTGAATTTCCTTCCTCCAGAAAAAAATCAGGTCTGAAAGGGTTAAAATAAGATATTTCCAGTTTGGTGGTGCGATATAAAATATGTCTTTTAAAAACTCACACGTCGATTTCTTTTTCATGATGGAACATCGTCAGTGCAGATTTCGAGTCATGAAGATTCGTCTACTTCGCATACAACATTTAATAGTCAGGTCTATAAAACAATAATACCTTTCTAGTACATGTTACAAGTTTACAATGATGTAGCTGCAATACTGTAGTGGGCTCGCATTTTTTTCCAATACGGAGTCAAAGTAGTTTATAGGTAAATTACCTAATGCCGCTAGGCGTAGTTTTACTGCACGTGTTGCGGAAAAGTATTAAGCGATAAACATATTTCTTTTCATCATTTTGTCTCTAAGAAAAAAGTTCTTAAAGGTTTGAAATTATGTGTAAAGTTTGTTGCAAGTCGCTGTTTTCAGTCTCAAATAGTAGTTTAATAAATTCTCGTTATCAACCCGTGGTATAATGGGGCAATTTTTCGTGACTTATAACGTCGTATCTCCTGAACTATTTGACGTTGCTAGTTCTTACCCCCCTTAGACAATGTTTCCTGACTGTAAAGAATATTTGCTCCAAATTAGGTTGAAATTTGTCGACTAGTTTAGGAGGAGATGTAGGACATCGTTGCATGATTTGGCGTTTTCTTATGCGAATTTTATTGTTACTGTGTGTGGTAGGTAGTTATTTCCCCCTCACCTATCGGTGTAGTAGTTTAGGAGACGTGAAACATACATATGTAAATACATCTTTATGATTGAAAACAATCTGTTTTACTAATTTTTTGTTTATTTACAAACTAGTTTTCTGCTTATTAGGCCATCATCAGGTAAATTGTTGCTTAGGTTCTCAAAGATACAAAATACAGAATACTCGGTCTTTGCATATGACATTTGTTGGAATTGCAAAAAATTGCCATATTACAACAAATGTCATATGCAAAGAGCGAGTATTCTATGTGTTCTATCTTTGTTTACCATCTCTGAGAACCTAAGAAATAGCATCTTTGTCGATGCGTGTCAACAATTTACCTGATGATGGCCCAATAAGCCGAAAACTAGTTAGTAAAAAAACTAATTAGTAGAACAGAAACAGTTTGTTTTCAACCTTAAATATGGAAGCGTTCTACCAAGAAGTGACGAAGAATCCATTTGTAACATAAATACATCTCATCCATTTTTATAATATGTATAGATAAAATATTTGTTTTGGCTCCCAGACACGTTTCACCACATTTGTGATATCCTCAGCCGTTACTATTTTATTTTTACTGAAAATCCTTATATACCAAATTTATTTAGGTTAAGAAATATGTTACACCGCAATTTGTGGTACGTTGACGAACATTTTGTGCATTAGTCCCACGCACTAACTTAGTGTATCATATCATCTGCAAAACACTTGGCTTGCATCGAAAGTTTGATGAGACCACAACCTTTAAATTTATTTTCTGATAAAATCGTGGCATTTACTCAGGCTGCACTCTGGGAAACAAATGTTTATTCAAATGTTTGTAATTCTATCGGACCAAACTGCGTGGTCATCAGTCCGTAGCTTACAAACTACTTCAACCTAGGTAAACCAACCTAAGGACAACACACACACCCATGCCCCAGGGAGGACTCGAACCTCCACGGCGAACAACCACTCTGGGAAACCATACACAGCAATGGTAAGTACAAAAAGTTTGGTAAATGTCATGACTTTTCCAGAAAGGTTTTAGTCTTAACAAAATTTCGATGCAGATAATATTCCTAACATCCCGTATGTTTTGCAGATTTTCATGCTCTCCCAAGTTAGAGTGGCTGAATACGGGTGAAATCAACAGGCACGGCGGGTAAAAATCCATGTTAGTCGAAGCAATGCAAAATCTGTGTTACATTTATTAACCTAAATATACCTTGTACACGTGGATTATCATTGAGAATGACACAACTATGATGAAACATGTTTGCCTGTCAAAAGAAATGTAAAGGCGGACCCATCTTAGTTTCACTATTATTTTACTTAAAGTACGGACATTGAGGTTACCAAATCCAGTAAGTTTTGAAACGTGTTTAAATAAAATACATAGAAACTACGACTGTGTGTGTGTGTGTGTGTGTGTGTGTGTGTGTGTGTGTGTGTGTGCGCACTGTGCATATAAAAATAAATGTGAAATCCTCTGTCACAGTAAGATTAAGCATTGTGATTAACCAGCCTCGCATTGACTGATAGTAGTATGTATGGCCCCTGTATACGCGTCGTTAGTCAGAATAACTGTCTGACTAAATTAAGAAACCAACTGATTGACACATACAGATATGATGTGCTGTGTAATTATGTGAATTGACAAACTTGATATACGTTAATTATTTACAGTAAAGATTGCGGTATGAATACAAGTGCGAAAACGAAACAGCCTTAATATACATAAAGAAATAACACTAAACACACACACAGCAATACAAAGAAAAACAGCATATTTAACCACCACTTATCTAGGAAACATCTCAAACAACATTAATAAATTATTCAATAAAATCAACATCAGCTTTGCACATCAAAAAAAATAGACAAAACCTTAAACACAAAATCCACAACGACAACTCAAAAATTCCCATATACAACCACTCTGGCATTTACAAAATTTCGTGTAACACTTGTAATAAATTCTACATAGGACAAACCGGCAGAAATTTCAACATTAGATTTAAAGAACACACCAGAGACAGTGAAAACAACCGATATACATTCTTTCAACATCTTAAAACAGAAAAACACGACGAGAAACCCATAAACGAAGCACTAAAAGTCCTCCATATTACGCAAAAAGGAGCAGTCTTGACCGTTCTAGAAGAAATAGAAATATTTTTACACGCACACAATAACCCTCAAAATTTACTGAATGAAAAAACCGACCTTAAACACAAAAAGTATATAGAAAACTTTATTGATATCGTAAAATTAGAAAACGGATAGATTCAAGCAGATATACTAAATAACGTATATCCATAGAGACAAAATAAACAGTGTACTACAGAGATATAACACAATGAAGACGAGATAACTAACGAAATATAACAATATAATTACGAAAAATTTACTAATAATAAAGCATAAAAACATCAACAAAATATATCGAAAATTCTAGTAAAAGACCTAATTAAAGAAAAACCCAGTAAAACAAACAAATTACAACAGAGTTTTCCACAAAACACTTCAATAGTAACTATGTAAACATGGAATATCGCAAATACACTGTCAACCAAGCTGTCAAGATCGAAATAACATAACAAGATAACAGGCACCAGTTGACATCCAGGTGTAAAAAATAAAGACAGCATAGACACAAACGAGGCACCAATCGACATCTAGGTGAAAAATAAAGACCATGTAAAGTAAGAACTAAGAAATTGTAAACCACTTCCATCTATAGTTACAATAGATTTATGTATATTCAGACCATTACAAATGTATTTACAGAGCACCTGATGATGACTAAAGGCCGCAATGAGCTCAATGTGATTTATAAATAATAACAGCAAGTATAAAGCAGTGTTGTTGGTGTATCATTATAATTATCATGTTATTACAAAACATATTTTACACTGCGGGCCCCAAAGAACGAAAATTGTAAGTATAGGTTCTTGTGTGACTTGACCAATGGACTGTCCTTAATCAAAACACGCGTTGAGATCAAGACTTAATTTCATCAACAAGATTAACAAATTATTGCGTTGTGATCAAGTGGTGTAATTAATTTTAGTGTTCCTTGCGCTCTCCACGAATTACATGAAACAATGGTAGCAACCTGACAAAATAGTTGGTTTTGTTATAACAACAAAATGAAAGTCCGAGAATAAGTAGCTTGTCCAAAATTGTGTAAAGCATATAAATAAGCTCACAAGTAAGCGGTGTTTCCTGTTTGTGATATCAAACATAAATAGATCGAAATTCAGTAACCTCTTTGCGTCGTCAGCCAGCACATGCAGATTACGGACATTAACAAATTATGCAAAGGCCGGTATTGTACATTGAATTTGAAAAGGTTGGTAATTGACTTTTAAACGTAAATTTAAATAAAAATCAATCTGCGAAATTGTGACTTGGCTTGTGTTGATGCTGCATTTGGCTTCAGTTTGTGACGACTTGTTCCCACGTTCTAGGCCAGTTTGTGACTTGTAAAGCTTGCTTTTGGCTTATGTTGTCTAAGGCGACAGTTCGTAGAGAATGGATGGGTTCTAAATTTTGTCATACCAGTATTAAATTTAGGTTGGTAGGCCTGGTACTGCTTTCGTAATGAATAAGATTTATGTTTTTCTTGGATTTTTATACCGTAAATATTGGTTCTGTGCGTCTATTGAAACTTAAAGCCTTTCTGCAATGTTTGAACATGAAATTGTCACTCAGGGGCTGATATTTAATAAACTGATAGTTTGAATAATTAAGTCCCGGTAGTTCAGGCAGTTTTAAGCCAGTTACAAAAGTTATTATTAATGCCTGTTTCTTTCCCATCAAATTGTTCCTTGATTTATTCTTTAATAAGATTTTATCCAAAATCTCTCCTAACCGAAACTGTTAAAATATTTTCCACACACTTATTAAATGATTTTTTTACGAAAGTCAAAGATATTGTCACAGGTTCTCATTTATATTAATCATGGACTATATCAGGGATCTAAATACTTGAATAACTGTTCGAGACACTTTTTGAAGTTTCACTGATTCTATATTCTGAAATTAACATAGTTACAATAAAATCACTTTAATAAAAAGAAGTTCGAACGTTCGCAATGCGTGACTATATTTCGTAAAAATTCTCATTACATGAAAGTCTCTGGATAGTATTACATTGTCCACCAACTTCAGTTCTTCAAGAAAAGGTTTTTAATGTCAATTCGTTAAACTCGCAAAATAAGTTCAAGTTCAAATATCACTAATATGAATTAGTCTATTAACGGGAGGCAGAAATTTCTAATTTTTCCTTCCTAGCCTATCCTGTTCAAAAGTCTAAAGATCTTGCAACGCAATAGCCTATGATCTCGATACTAAAGTTTATTGTAATAAATAATTTGTCGGATCCCTTTCTTTCTTGAAATGATCCCTGTCTAATACTTCGAAACTAATTACAGAAACTAGCTAATTACAGAAAGATCTGAACTTAGAGGGAACTAAGCACAGAAAGCGAGTAACCCAACTGTGGGTACTATTTATAATAGCAAACTAACAAATGATCTATGAAATACCAGGTGTTATGGCCCACCTTTTTCCCTGGGCACTATTATTCCGTACTACACTGATATAATAGGAATTTACTAAAATTTGGAAAAATGTGAAATCTTTGCCTGTCAAAAAAAGAGTAATGAAAATTACAAAATGATGTAAAATGGTGATTCTAATGATATGATCGCGATGCGGTGTTACAAAATGCAGGAAATGTTCTATCTGATTGTAATTGGCGAGTATTGGTTGTTTACATATTACAATGTATCGATACCGAGCTTCTTGAATTAAATTGATCCTAGCCGTTCTGCTCAAAAATCAAGACCAAATAAATTATTAAAAAATTTTTCTTTTATGAATTTATCAATTGTTTAAAAAAAATTGATTGTATGACTTTATATAATAAAAGAAAGTATTTTGGAAATTGAAATAGAAATGCCCTCTTATGAAACAATCAATAAATTCTGGAGCCGCTTCAGCTGTTTTTATTGAGATCCTTTTTTGTACAGGTCCACAACCGGTTTCGCGTCAGTAGAGACGCATCTTCAGGTGTTAAACTTTTTATTCTCTCGTCATAATTCGCTACTGAGTCCCAACATTCTAGTTGGTTTCATCCGTCAATTGGTTAAAAATTCACTAGGGCCAAATACATGGGTCCAAGTCCAAAATCAAATGGTTGTCTTTCAGGATAAAAAACATGGGCATTATAAAATAACTTGTAAATTATTAAAAGCTTTGTCTAAATTCGTGACAAATTGGATAGTATAATTCTAAAGACGATAAGATGCATTGTCTAACCGTAACGAAAGTTGACATGGAAAAGAGATAATAAACAATCTATCACTTAATTTCTATGATAATTCCAAGTCAATTACAAATCATAGGTCCTCCTGTTCTTCCAAAAAAAAAATACCCTTATGTAACTCTTTAAAAGTCGTGCTGCATACTAGACTGCTCTCTCTCCGGCAGTCCACACTGCTCCCAGGCGATTCAAAACACTCTCGCATGCGGCACGGTTGTCCGTGGCACCAACGGTTATTGCTCACATTCCCCAAGATATGCTCTTTACGAAGTGACCAAAGCAGTTTCTTATCAGTGGTAACCATTCAGTTTGTTACAAATTGTGGGAAACGAAGACGAAGATATATTCGTTTGTGGTGGTGCAAGTCTGTGAAACAACCTGTATTAAAAAGAAAGGGTGTGAAGTATACCTTAAGAACTATTTTTGTACATCTTCTAATGGACATTATCCCTGAATACTGACCATTTCTCCTGGATGCCTATGTGTTCGTTTACACTGCATCGATGTATTTCAGGGGATTCGTGCCGGGAAAAACTCGTTGGAGAATGAACATTTAAAGACCAAAAGATAAGTGTACAGCATGATCCCCAACCCAACAAAAAAAAAAAATTTCATGGTTTAGGGGTATTTTCAGAGTAGTTTGGTTGAACTGGCCCCCGTCGATCTTACTTGTTAGCTCCACTCGTCTTTGTATTACACCACATACACGTGCTCAGTGTGTTTTCTGTAAACCAGGTTACTTGCTGTACGGTGATGTCCGGTTTCCTCTTCGCCCTCAAGCTTCCACTCAGCATTTCTCCGTTCTGTCTTCCGGTTTGGTTTTCCAACTGTGTTGTGCGTTAAGAGTGCGCACAACACTATGGGTAAGTTTACTGCTGGGGCTTCACGTATGTAAACTTGATGCGTGCCTTCAAAGAGCGGCACACCAACATTGTTCTAAACCACAGTACTTTTCCGTCTGTAAATGGACACAGATGGGAAACGGTTTTGTTTTGAACGTTTTGGTAATCGCATATTTTCACAGAAACAAAGATAATTGTGGTAAAAAGCGATTAATTCTCTGTGACGCGTCATCGGAGACTACAGGTCCATTGTACTAAACAATTTCTGTACTTTGTCGATGGAATCCGGATTCAACCTGCATATGGTGTAAGAAACTGAATAAAAAACGTTCGCAGTATTTTTAATACATTTTTTAATTGCAGAATCTGATAATACCAGCAACTATAGCGTAGTGGTCGTGAATACGGCTTGTGACATGAGAGGGTGCTTTGAGATGAGGGAGATTGCTCCACCAGTCCATCCAACTGAATTACTTTCCCGTGCGTTTGCTAAAGTACTCTAGGCGAATGTCAGGATCTTTCCTTTGTAAGGGCAACGGTGGATTTCCTTTTCTATCCTAAATTTGCTCGACGTTTTCTATGGCAGACATACTAAATTAGCGAGAAACAAGCTGAGTAAAATGGCATGTACGGGGTATCCAGCTAATGCTTTGCCTGCAACCATTACATACATGATGTGGGCTACTGGACGATGAGCAAGTCTCAGACTGAGGCGCAGTATGTTCGAACAGGGGCAACTTTATGTTAATACACTGGTTCACTGTGGCCCATCGACCTAGGCAGCAAGCAGATATTGACATTATAAACACCCCGAACCGTTAGTAAGGTGTTATGATCTTTGGATGTTAGGCAAACTATGGACGCCATTCCACTTTAATTGACGAGAGCAAACTGAGCGCAGTTCACAGGGAAACATGATAATATTTCCGAACATAGTAGTTACGGACTAACTATTGGCTAATGCCGTCACACACCTGTCCTCTGTCGTTCATTCCTTGAATACCTAAATGTATTTAAGTTTTACGTCGGAAATTTTGAAACAACTTGTACAAAAGCAGATGATGCTGATGGATCAGCATTTTTTCTCGTGAATGATAACAAACACATCGCCTGCGTCCGAAGCTGACAACTTAGAGTTGTTCTATGGTAGGGCACGCCCATCCTCAAGTCTCGGACCTTCATTCAAGCCAATTTCTGAGGGAGCAAGAAACGTTTACATGCCGTTAAGGACTCGTACGAACAGCTCCGATCAAAAATAAGGGCAATAGTATCTGAAAGTATCACACACATAGGGTAATTAACATAGTCACCGGCTCGGTATGTAATAAGAAGTATTATGTTCTAAAGTTCTGGAGGCGCTGAAATTATTGCATCTGAAGTATTAAACGGAAGGGTTCAACGTACTAACGATACCGTGGTAATTAGAAATGGAGCTCACGCACGGATTTTTCGCTGAGGATGGGGAAGGAAATCGTAAACGTAAATCTGGATGGCCGTCGTTCTCCCGAATACGAGTCCATTTGTGATGCAAGCAAATATTAACTTTATAAATATCCCTTAAACGATAGTTAGGTGTTCTGGGTGTAAGATTTATATTAGGCATAATAAGACTATTATCAGACCATAATCCTTTTTACGTATGCAGCCCATGAGCTTGTTATGCATTCTCTCTCTCTCTCTCTCTCTCTCTCTCTCTCTCTCTCTCTCTCTCTCTCTGCGCGCCTTTCAAGTACAATTGCCCAAACTTTTGCTCCGAGCTGTTCTTGGTTTTTAACGATGTTTATTTTATTTGCTCCCTCACAAACTGGATTGAATTAAGGTCCGAGACTTAACGATGGACGTACCCTACTTTAGAACAACTGTAAGTTGCAAGGATGAATGTATGACGGCATTAGCCAACAGTTAGTTCGAAACATAGTATTTGGGGACCATCTTTTTTCTCTGTTAACTGCGCTGAATTTTCTCTCGTCAATTAACGGGCACGTCCATCGTTAAGTCTCGTACCTTAATTCAGTCCAGTTTGTGAGGGACGAAAGAGAAAAAAAGTTTCCACTTCGTAACTCTCACACCCAGAGATTATAACACCTAACTAACGATTACGGGATGTTTATGCTAATATCTAATTGCTGTCTCCGTCAATAGGCCACAGTGAACCAGTGTATTAACGTCAAGTTGCCCCTGTTGGAGCATACTGCCCCTCAATCTGTGACTTGTTCATCGTCGCCACGTCCTCTCTTTCTATTAGCTCGTAGGTAATGGCTGCAGGCACAGCGAGAGGTGGTACCCCGTACATGTCATTTTATATAATAAAAGTCGCGTTGTTATCACGGTTCTTTACTCTCACGCTGGTATGCCAGTCTGGCGGATATGTACTATTGCAAACGGGAAACATTAAATTACTCTGGCCTGCTACCTGCTCAAATATTGGACGACCTTTCAGTATAATTTTCTTAGGCATCATAATTTGCGAAGACAAAATTTTATGATCGGTAATTGTTATCTAATAGTTTACTTTCAGCATTTTAATTGCCGTGACACAATGCTGAGAGAGCATGTACTGCAAGGACCCACAGTGGCCGTAATGCCCAGACGGAAAACGTTACTTTTTCGAGTGGCGAGGAGTTGTAATTACCCAGAGAAAAGCTAACGAGAAGTGTCTTCTGACAGAGCCGAAATGTCCAGATCGTGTTCTTAGATTTTAGGTTATCGTAAGTTTTCCTTTTGTAATTTCTTAACTCTTTATGGGATAATGGTCGATATAGGCTGGGACGAACGTAGCGTACATTTGGCGTTCCGACGAGTGACTATAGCCTGGATGGAACACAACGTACATTTGGCGTTCGTAAATCAATCATGTGACATCCCTCGCCCCAAAATCTCTTTTGCGTACGCCTTCTTGCTTTCTCTACTTGATGATTTTGTTATTATAACTCAAGCGTTGTATTTCAAAGCAATGGCGCACTGATAATTATCAAAAACACGTCGTTCTTAGGACAATGAATTATAATCTAATGTTGGTTAGTTAGTTAACACCTGCCATCCATAGTTCGAGAATCACGGATTACTCTCGCAGCTGTTCGCCATAGCGTAATAGGCGAGGAATTAGTTTGTGATGTTCGAAGATGTTACACGGTAGTTCGGAACTTGCTAGGGAGCGGTTGCTCAGCTCACTCGGTCAGAGGGTTGCCTGCGTGGTAGCTCGACGCCCTCTGCAACGGGAGAACATATATCCGAAACGATCAAAATAGGACAAAACAAACCAACGTCCGCAAAGTATCCGTTGAAACCGACGAACCAAACGAAAGAGAGAAAACGAAAGACGGTTCAACTGACACCATCTGAAGAGAAGGCCTGTGCACTGCTGTGCCACGTCACATCACACAGAGTAGGTCAGAAGGCCATTGTTCAATTCGTTGTTACGTATTTCACGGCATGTTCACGAAATAGAACAAACGCGCATTTTAGAGGAAGCATATATGCACAATTCTAAACAATGAAGAACATAGCTCCATTTAATTAATAAGAGTGTCTGAAACCCTTTTAGGAAAAAAAAATAAGTAGTTGCGGGATTCGAACCTCTGACCTTTAGCATCACAGTCCAATGCATTGTCCACTACGCTACAGCTAACAACTGTACTTCGTGTTCTTTAATCTCGTACTATTCATGGCGTTGTTAACTGATACGGTTTTTTTAGACACTAGATTATCATTTATCGTACGAAGAACGACGTGTTTTTGTTAATTCTTCTGTGCGCCATTGCTCTGAAATGATAACGTGTAAGTTGCAATGAGAAAATCATCAAATACGTAACGCAAGATGGCGTATGCCAGAGAGAGTTCTGGGCGACGAATGTCACGTGACATCTCCGAACGGCTGGTTTTCGTTATGAGGGTGTCAAATCTCCGTTATTTTTGCAAATATGTCTCAAACGATACGAGATATGAAGAAAATATGAGGGAACAAAGTTGTTGAGAATTTCCTCCTCTAAAATTTCGGTTATTCAATTTTCGCATCAGATGAATGGTTTACTTGCAATGAAAATTACATTACAGACGGCTTTTTTGTATTACTAACGTATTTTTTGACCGAAAAATTTGAAAAAGGAAGGTTCTGGTCTCTGGCGGCCGACAATTACGTCTGTAAAATTTGGTGTTGATCGGTTGAACGGTTCGTCTTAAAAAGTGGGAAAACGTTACGGACAGACATACCAAAATCGGCGTTTTTTCCAAATATCTCTGAAACGACACGAGATATGAAAAAAAACATAAGAGAGCAAAGTTGTAGAGAATTTTCTCCTCTACAATTTCAGTTATTCAATTTTCGTGTCAGATGAATGGTTAAGCCGTTATTTTCATTTAAATTTCGGGCTGTGAAAAGACGATCGCAAAGGCCCACTTTCAGTGTTACTACCGTAACCTAAAGTGGGCCAAAATCAAATTTTCAGGAAAAGAAGTTTCGTCTTATAAAGGGTTAATCGAGAGGCGATAGACAGTTGTTGATTTAGTAGTACATCTATCTCTGTTAGGCGATTGTATTCAGTAAATTGTAGTATACTCGGGGTGTTTCTCGGTAATTGTGTCGGTCTTAACAAATGTCGAGCAAATTTGGGAAGTGTGTTATTTCTGAGGTAAGAGAAAGCAGCCGCGCCGATTTATAAGCGAACAGCGGGAGTCGGTGCCAGGTCTATTGGAGTAGGTTTGTACTCGGAGCTGTTGTATGACAGCACGGCAGGAAGGTTAGCGTTATCGCGCGGCAGTAAAAAACGCGGTAAATGCGGTAACGACGACACGGTTGGTGACGGTAACTCGTTAGCGGAGGACTGTGTGGTGACGGATGGGTGAGAGCGGTGGGCGTGTCGGCAGCGGCAGGTGTCTGGCGCGTGCGTTGGCCGCAGCCGCAGCCGGCGCTAACGATTGCTCCGGGCTCCGTGTCTGCGGACCGCCTGAGTGTGCCACACAGCGCCGGCGGCGAGCACGCGAGGCAAACCTGCAAAAAAAAAAGGTATCTTGAATGACAGCAACCAGTCGCCTAGAAATGTAATCAAACATTTTGCATAAAAGGCGACGGGTTGCTGTCATTCAAGATACCTTGTTTCACCACAGTCGCAGTGTTCCTCTTCCATAATGGATAAAAATTAAAAAAAAATATATATATTATGTTGCAAGGAGGCGGCACCTTACGAAAAAAAAATCGTAATTTTTATTGATTTGTATTATATGTTTTAGAGGCTGGTGCGTAAAAATGTTTCTGGACCATAAAATATTAATAGCAGAAAACTCGTCGTTGCCTATGTAATTATTTTTTTTCAAATGGTGTTTTGTAGCAATCAGTCGTTATTTGTAAGGAACTGCTTTATTTTGCAGATCTAATTTCGTAAGAGACTTGCCATTATCAATGCTCAATGAATAAGAAGTCGCCGCTGTATAAATACATGACATGAAATATAACATTGACAAAGTAGAAGAGAGGCAACAAGATGTAGTTTACATACCATACTTTTTTATATTAGTATGTTATGCATCTGCATTGTATAACCCTGCTAGATGGTTTTCCACAGATGCAATACTATTGCCAATGAAGTGGGTTTCAACTTGTGAAATCGAACAGTATGCAACGATGAACAGTATGCAACAATGTTTAAAAATAACGGTTTGTTTCTTTATGTCTGTTTTTCTAAAAACATCATAAAATAGTTAATACATTGCCAAAGTATATAAAGTAAATATGTTAATTATACAAACAAGTTTCTATTTATAGCCGCGCGGGAGTAGCCGAGCGGTCTGGAGCGCCACGTTGCGGATCGCGAGGCCTCCTGTATCGGAGGTTCGAATCCTCCCTCGGGCATGGATGTGTGTGTTGTCCTTAGATTAGTTTAACTTAGTTTAAGTAGTTTATAACTCTAAGGACTGATGACCAACGTAGTTTGGTCCCATAAGAGTTACAAACATCTGAACATCTTCAATTTATACTTATGGTACTTCTACAGAGATATGCCAATGTCTGCTACATATTGGTAAGGAAAGATCTATTGCGTCCCTTCTGGGTCGAATTTTTGCTTATTGTTACACTAACAATTCTCAAACAACTCCCAAAAGGTTGTAACTTGGTCATTAAGTTACGTCCTACGGACTTTGGTGGCAAAAAATCTCAAGCTCTTCGTGCCGATCGAGAAATCTTCCCTTCTCACCCCTATGCAGCAACCTCACATTATTTGTGATGCTTGGTATCTGGTGCTTTGTTTTAAGCAGATGGGCTGCCATGCTTGATCTTGCGTCTTTTCTTTCAAGCACAGTGTGTTCGGCAAACCTAGTTTCTAGCTTCCTTCCTATCTGCCCCACATACTATGCCCCACAGTCCGGGCAGTCAATCTTCTACACACCTGAAGCGTGGCTTGTTATTAATGTTGCCTAAGTTACTCTTGAGTCACTATAAGTCAGAGATAAAACAATGCTTCAAACGAAAGCAAACCTCTTTCTCGCATAGGGGGTTCCAATTCTAACCACAATGCACAGTACCAGATTCAATCATCGGCCTCAGAATCACTTCTTCAGAATAAAATACCTCAGAATCTAACCGATCCAACAAAACAAGCAACAATTATCCAAACTATTCTATATTCACACACGACCCTACGTCCATTATCGCACTGCTGATAGTTGCTAACATGAAACCCTTCTCAGTTACACAATAAAAAATCGCAGCAATACACTATTACTTACGGCAATTTTCACCGATTGCGCCAAAGCAAGCATAGTTTCCAAATTTAATGACGTATTCTATATTAAAGATGACTTCAGACCTGCAATATTATTAAGTCGATCTATATTTGGCTACGTCAAAACTGAAACTGCAACTGGAAAAAAAAACTTTCTTCGCAATACTGCTAGACCCTGTATCGAAACAAATGCAGAGCTTAGCCTTCAGTTGGACAGTACAGTCATCCTCTGAATGGCGTCCTGCTGCTATCTGGTATCGGCCAGCTCGCCGGCGAGATGGCGCGCGGTGGCTGTTTGGAGTCGGCCAGTGCACGTTGGCTTGCTTCACCACCAGACTTCATAAACTTGCTACCGGTTGAGGGGAAAATTTCTGAAACAATTGCAAACACACAGAAATATGTTCATGGCATATACAATACAATGTTATTGGCTTTATTTCACTTTTTTTTAACTTACGTCGAGCTTCTTGTATAAGTAGTGGCGAACTCTGATTTACATCAGATAAATCATTATAGCGTACCACAGCGAGAACCACTAAATTCGTTAGAATCCGTTTGGTATGATTAACTCGCGCCCCCAATTTGCTAATAAAACGGCAATTATTATTATTATGGTATTCAGTCCGGAGACTGGTTTGATGCAGCTCTCCACCCTACTCTATCCTGAGCAAGCCTTTTCATCTCCTCATAAGAACGGCAACCCACATCCACTTCAATCTGCTTACTATACGCGTCTCTTGGTCTCCCTCTGCGATGTTTACCCCACACACTTCCCTCCAATGCTAAATTTACGATTCCTTCCTGTCTAAGAATGTGTCCTACCAAGCGATCCCTTCTTTCAGTCAGGGTATGCCAAAAATTCCTTTTCTCACCAATTCTGTTCAGTACCTCTTCATTAGTTATGCGATCTACCCACCTAATCTTCAGCATTCTTCTGTAGCACCACATTTCAAAAGCCACACTGTCCACACTGTTTTTCGTCCTTGTTTCACTCCCGTACAATGCAACTCTCCACACAAATGCCTTCAGAAAAGACTTCCTTACAATTAAATTAATATTCGATGTTAGCAAATTTCTCTTTTTCAAAAATGCTTTTCTTCCCAGTGTCATTCTGTATTTTATATCCTCTGTACTGCGAGCATCACATGTTATTTTACTACCCAAGTAACAAAACTCATCTACCACCTTCATTGTTTCGTTACCTAATCTAATTCCTTCAGCATCGCCTGATTTTCTAAGACCGCATTCCATTATTTTTGTTTAGCTCTTGTTAATGTTCATTTTATACGCTCTCTTCAACACACTGTCCATTCCATTCAACTGCTCTTCCACATCCTTTGCTGTCTCTTACAGAATTACAATGTCATCAGCAAAACGCAATGTTTTTATTTCTCCCCCCTGAATTTTAGTCCCTATTCCAAATTTTTCCTTGCTTTCCTTCACCGCCTGCTCGATGTACAAATTGAACAACATCGGAGAAAGGCTACAACCCTGTCTTACTCCCTTCCCAACTGATGCTTCCCTTTCATGCCCTTCGAGTCTAATAACTGCGGTCTGGTTTTTGTACAAGTTGTAAATAACTCTCCTTTTCCTGTATTTTACCCCTGCTGACTTCAGAATTTGAAAGAGTGTATTTCAGTCAACATTGTCAAATGCTTTCTCCAAATCTACAAAAGCTAAAAATGTAGGTTTGCCTTTCCTTAATCTATCTTCTAAGATAAGACGTAAAGTGAGAATTGCCTCCCGGGTTCCTATGTTCCTCCTGAATCCAAACTGATCTTCCCCGAGGTCAGCTTCTACTAGCTTTTCCATTTTCCTGTAGATAATTCGTGTTAAAATTTTAAACCATGACTTATCAAACTGATGGTTCTGTAATATGAATGTTTAATCATTTGGATAATGTTCCTAAAATGATTGCTATTAAAGTTCGCCGTTCTACCCAAAAACCCAAGTCAGAATGCGTTTAGCTTCTGGATTTTTCCAAGTGAATGAATATTAGTCTTTTGAATAAATTTTGATATAAAATTAAAATAAATGATATCAACACATCATCTGAATCGTGTTGTTTTCCTCTTTCATTTGCCACTACGTGCTAGTCTGAAACTAATATTGTCAGCGTGGTATCTAAAAGTAAAGACAACGCCGTTTTTCGGCGGGAAAAGCTGCAGTTGGACTCGATATTACGTCCGCCTCATGGTTTCATTTGCACGCGGCCCGCTAAAGCGAAGCTGGGCGCCCCATCGCTTCATGCTGTCGCGCAGATGGGAAGCCCGGCAAGCCTCACCTCGCCGCGGCCGATTGGCTGTTCGACGCTCTCAGCTGTCAAACTAGCGCGCTTTGAGCTCCAAACGGTGTTGCACCTTGTTAAAGCAGTAGGTATACCGAGCTGAACAATCCGCACATTTTGAATCCCAATCCGACGACAGTGATGCTTTGTGATGTAGCGAAGTGAATCGGCAAATATTTTGTGATTTTATTGTTTCACAGTGGTTGTTTGTGCTGCTCCGAACTGCTCAAATGATAGCAGACATGCTCGCTGTACGTTTTATCGGTTTCCTTCAAATATAGATCGGCGTAAAAAGGGCTTCTAAATTACAGACACCAAGCATGGACGCCAAAATCGAGCATCTGTCAGAGCAACGTTAAGAACAATCTTTTTTTATGATTTTAAATAGTTATGCTCACAGAGAAGTAGTAATGAAAATATAGGCCTACTAGCTGAACCCCCGCTGCTTCGCATGCGTAGGCTGGTTGGTCTGCACCAGTCGTTTCTTTCTAATCCTGATGATGAATCCATATCTTAAGTTTCGTAGTTATAGCTTGAAATTTGAGTTAACAGCACCATATTTTTGAAAATCAATTTTTGCATCTCGTATTTCACCGCCTTATTGGTCGAATTTCCAAAAATATTTTCTGCTTTAGACACGTATATTTAATGGCCTTAAGAGCATGTTAAAAAGCCTAAGTGTTCCCTAGTCTTTAAATGCGCGCTTTCGGCGTGGGATTCAAAATGGCGGCTTGTTCTGCTTGTACTATACAGTGCTCTACACCTTGTTGTAACGTCACAACCTCTTCCTCGATCTTCGTGGTTCAGTCTTCGCAATAAATTCTGTATCGCAGTCAGTACCGGTATTTTCTCTATTTGACCGATTATTTTCAGATATTTTAAACAAATAAAACTGCAAATCTCTATAGGAACGAGATGTCAGTCAGCTTATAGGCTATATCCATATAAACGAACTCAGAGAAACTGGCGCATGAGTGAAACAATTGCATGCAGAATTTCACAGATGACTCTCCACACTATACAGTACAGGCAACGATGGAAATAAGTATTTTATCGTTATTTTCCTTCACAAAGAAGAGTGCAATGCTGTTCCTATGGAAAGGGTAACGGCAGGTTTTGCAAGTCACTCGTGAAACGGCCATGGTAGGTAAAGCACATATAGCAACTTTTGTAAATGTAAACATAGAATTGTGAAGTTAGCAGGTTTTTCATCAGTACATGACATGCATGTAACAGGTTTTGCAACAGTTTGCCGTTTTCCACTTGAAATCTAAAGAGGTTACAATGTGTTTTAGAACCTGAAACATAGTTAAATTAGAAGCCAGTTCCATAAAGCATCATGCAACACCATTATCTCATTCTCGTAATTCTATGCACAAAGCTGGGTTTGCTAATGTGCTACTCAATTCAAAATTGAATAGAACGTAGTTTAATTGTACTTTTCTTGTATTACATTATGTTATAGATAAATAAGCGCAAAGTCTGAAAACTGTTTTCAGGAACAATTCGTTAGATAAATGTACAAGATGCAATAATTAAATCTAAGAAAAAATCTTCTTTAAAAATTGTCTATACTCTGGGAGCTTTCGTCATTAGAATAATTCGGTTCTGATTCTTGTCTAGGTTCGAAACACTCGTTATTATGCAAAATGTACATTTCTGTCGGAAATCATCTGAAAGTAATGTCACCATTCTGAAATATTCGCATTAAAAAGAGCGCCCAACAATTTACAAGAAAGCTGTAGCAACTGAAAGAACATTGCATTCGCTGGCTTTGAGATAACGTTGTTAGAGTTCTTGTTGAGGTGGTTTGCCAGAATAAGTATTTTTAATTGGAAATGTTTGAAATGAAAATCGCTGCCATATGGGAACGCGAGGCGTTAATGGACTACAGGACCCATCTCCAGATGCATTTCCTCATATTTACATATTTACATAAAAATCTAATTACATCCTGCATTTCGTAACTGGCACGAGCAATAATGTACGAAGTCCTCGTAAACCGTCATTCACACACAAACGATAACTGAAACATCGTTAAATCCGCTAACACGAAACTTAGGGTACAGATTAATCGTACAAGAAGTCCAATGAAACTTATATAATTCGAAAGGTTTGTCATATATGTTATGAATATATAAATTGTGTGTGCACGTAGCCGTTAAGAGTGGTAAAAAGAAAAAAAATGAGGATGATACTACAAATTGCCAATACATTATAACCCGTTGTAAATGGTATATTGTTACAGTTAAACGTAGCTGTCAGCGCTTGGAGTTATCATATAATTTACAAATAAACCTATAAATTTGCAGTGCTCAATAAATTCTAATTACATAAACTTTTTTTTCATGACTTTACAAACACAACTGGTCGAATTTCGACCACAGACAATACTAGTAACCATTAATCTGTGACCCCATAAACAGTGAATATGACGCACGTAAACAATTAGTAGAGATATTACGTATATTTCAGAATCCGTGACTGTTAATTTCAATATGATGTAAGAAAAATGCAACCAGTTTCTTTCACTTGAAATGATGCTGTTTTTTCCATTAACCGGTTTTCGAACCTTTTCAGGTTCATCTTCAGATGGAGCATGTTACAGGATCATTTTAAGCGTCATGTTGGCTGCTGGCTCTGTGGTGGGAACACGGAAACATAATATAATGACTCTAATTCCACGTTGTTTATGTCGTGATTTTTATTTGGAATCTTCCAAATATAAAACACGACCTAAACAACGTGCAATTCTAGTCATTAAAGTATGTTTCCGTATTCCCGCCACAGAGCCAGGCGCTTAAAATGATCCTGTAACTTGCTCCATCTGAAGATGAACCTGAAAAGGTTCGAAAACCGGTTAATGGAGGGGAAAAAAATTTCAAGTGAAAGTGACGGTAGAGAGCACTACGTTTGTCTTGCTTTGCTCTGACTACAGTATGTGTCAGATATTGAATTTGTGTGTTGCTTGTGTTACACGGTTTACAGATGAAATCTGCTTAAAAGCTGTCGTTATTGTGTGGGGATATTATTTGATGACGGTTTCGTTTTAGCTGATATTTTCGAGGAAGTATTTTAAATAACTTTTTTCACAGTACCCGTGTTCTGAACCAAATTTTTATTTTCTTCTGTTCCAGGTGAGTACCCATTTTTGAATGCCTCTGCATCGTGCAAGTCGTACCTGGTGAGTTGTATTCAGTTTGTCTTCTTCTTCCACGACGATTTCCAAAGCCATACTCCTCGAATCAGTGCAGAAATATGCACCGGGATTTCGAATATCCAAAAGCTTTGCAGTTAAATGTGAAATTGTCGGACCTGGTGGCCTTGGGGTAAAGTGCTCGACTGGAAAACGAAGGGTCGCGTGTTGGAAACCCGGTCGAACCTCGAGTTTTTTCAGTCTGCGTTTTAACCCACCCTTCACCTCTCAACGATGTGAGTCGCCGGAAACGACACGTGCTTCGGATTTCACGTTAAGCTGTAGGTCCCCTTTCCCGGTTGAATAATTGATGTAGGTTTGACACGCAAGTTGCCGAAGTGACGTCCAATTGTAAGACTTGCACCAGCCCAGTGAACCGTACGAAATTAAGTGGTCTGTAGATGGAGAGGGAGCCTGTAAGATGCCAGGGAGAGATTGATTTTGATTTGATTTTTCCAGGGAAGCCAAAACAGTCTTGGTCCAACCCGCCACTGCCCGCAACGAAACTAAGTTTATTGTGCGGCATCGCTCCCTGTATATCTAGTAAAGCCAACCAATGCCCTTGAACAGTGCAAGGAGTCCCTTTACCATTTCTTTATTAGACACAATTTCTTCGGGTCTGGTTGTCCCAAATGTTCTGTGCCTTTTACTCTCCAATGCAATGCATTCGAAGATTGGATGTGATGCAGTTTCATCACCGTCATCACAGATCGTACATTTAGGGTCCTCTTCTGTTATTCCCATTGTATGTAGGTGGCAGGGAGAGAGGTAAATAGTTTTATGTTCTGGGTAATTCAGAATCGCTATCCCCTGTTTCTATGGGCCATACAAGAGGCTAACATTGTCATGTGACAACGAACTCATGTTAAAATGATTTCCAATCCATGGTGTACAGCATCAGTTAGAATAAATATTCCTTTAAACCGTCTTGATTGCAAATTATTTTATTAGTTAATGACGCGTTTCGCCCGTTAGCAGGGCATCTTCAGATTATCTGCGTGACATAATTTACACAAAATTACAAGGCGGAATTACAAACGGTTATAATGGTACATGGGCTTATTTTGTGTTAAGAAGACAGTATATATGGTAAACAAAGCTTACAATGCGCTCTCCGTGGTGTGACACCGTAACACCGTAAGTTGTTATTGCGGTGTTTCTATTTTTCTGGAATTTTTTGGATTTCCTTGTCGCTCTACAAATGACCGGGTAACAACGAATTACAGTTGGAACATAGTCGGTAAAGATGTGAGAACCATAAACCGATTTTTAAGATTACCTTAATAGAAGCGGTGGTCTCTGATGACACAAGATAAGCCCATGTTTACAATTGCGCTCACGGGCGCTGGGCGGGCGTGGTGTGCTGCTCCGCCGACTTGTACAGACGAAGGGAATGTGGGTAGGGAGTGACATAGGAAGCCGATGTATAAGATGGGACGGGTGAAATCTAGCTATCTGAATACAAATTTAACGAAAGGGAGGTTATTAAACATGACAGAAGTTTATACTTTTGTTTGATATTTATAAATGAGAGGAATTTTATTTGAACAGAGACATCATAATATCTAGGAATGTTTGATCTTTGCATTCCAACTGATCGTTTAGGAGGTGTGTGTGTGTGTGTGTGTGTGTGTGTGTGTGTGTGTGTGTGTCTAAAGTAAGCACGCTTAGTTATCTCAGACTCTTCTAGTAAATTTAATTACGCCCCTTCTTCGCAATATGTAAGATTTGCATGTTGTAAATGGTAGGTTGTTGATCGGATGCTTTAGTGTGTTCCGCAAATGGGGAATGTTTTTTGAATTGGCCTTTTTTTTGTAAGAAGGTGCTCATAAAACGTACTTTAAAGGTCCGGCCTGTCTGTCCTATATATTCAGCTTTATAACCATTATAACAGTTTGTAATCCCGCCTTGTAATTTTGTGTAAATTCTGTCACACAGATAATCTGAAGATACCCTGCTAAAGAACGAAACGCGTCATTAACTAATAAAATAATTTGCAATCAAGACGGTTTGAAGGAATACGAACTCATGTTCGTAAATTAATCTTTTACTCATATATGGGCTTGAGAAAAAGTTACTTTTCTCGGAGACGACATTATTGACAGAGATGCTTACCGTTACACACTTTCAATGGGTGTTTTTACAGCAATCAGTCGTTATTTGTAAGAAACCTACTTTATTTTGCGGATTTAGATTTCGGCAAGTGACTTGCCGTTATCAGTGCTAAAGTAACAAGAATTCATCGTCTGTATACATACATTACATGAAATATAACATTCACAAATTAGAAGGGAATCAATAAGATGTACTTTACATACCATACGCCTCCGTTATTTATGACCTTTTGCCGAATGTCTGTTCGATAGCAAATCTAAGTTTCGTTATGTTCAACTAGTGTAGCAGAAGGGGCACTTGGAAGTGTCAGGGTTTCGTAAAAGTCGCTTAATTAACAAGTCATCCGTAGGTGGAAGATTGCCTTTGTTGAGGCACATTTCGGGTATACCTCAGTGAGACACGGAAAGAGTGAGTGCTGTTGGGCTGACCGAAACGCGTAAGAATGAATCCATTTTTCCACCTCGTGATGAATTGTTAATTAAGCGACTTAACACCGTGCGTGCAGTACTGCTACAATTATTTACAATGGTCGCAATCACCTTGTATGACTTTGTCACAAGTTCAAATATTGTTTTGTCAGAAAAATATCACAAACATTATATTTAGTCTATACATAACAATACCTTTTTACTACTGGGTTACGATAGCTTACTACTGGTAACGAATTTTCAGTGCAGTATTATTTTTAATCAACCAATATCAATACCATTTTGTTACCGAATCATAGTATTTTGCTGGTAGTTAAGGGTTTTCAGTATCCTGTCGAAGAAATCCGATGTTTATGAGAACCTTTCAAATATTAAGATGTGATGCATCAGCTATGATGGTATCATAGTTACACATTACGACACGTTATCTCAAATTACGCATTATGGTTTACTATTCACGACAGCAAAACCATACGTGTAGTCATAAAGTCTTTTTTTTTCAGTTTTGATTCGTTTCCGTTACTGCAGCTTTCACCAGATGTGAATGGCTGCGCAGATCTTACAAGGAGAGGCCACTAATTGTGAAATTCAGATTCGATTCATACTGCGCATAATAAAAGCTCTTGGCCAGAGGTGTAGTTTGGCAAAGCACCAAGATGCACTTCTCAGCCGTTGTCGAGAAAATAGACAATTAACAAAAAAGCCGTTGCGGTGAAATACTCTCTACGATGAATAATATTGTACAGAAGCGTGGCGCAGCGGTAAGCGCTCGGATTGGTAATCCGAAGGTCGCAGGATCGAATCTCGCGGCATGCAACGTTTTATTATATATATTTTTTGTAATTTATGAAGACAATTAATAAAATTTGTGAAATACAACTTTGTTTGCGGAAAACAAAGTAGTTCGAAGTCGCCAGTTGCATATAATAAGTTGTTTGGAAGTCGTTTGTTGTGGAAAAACTTTAATTGTCGATTTTCTAGACGACGGCTGAGAAGTACATCTTGGTGCTTTGCCAAATTACACCTCTGGCCACAAGCTTTCATTATGCGCAGTATAAATCGAATCTGAATTTCACAATTGGCGGTCTCCCCTTGTTAAATGCATCTAAGAAAGCAAATTAAATACTTTTCCTTTGGAATCACTGACATAATTTTATTACGGGCTTGGGGAGAAGGTCGCCGGGCATTTTTACTCGGAAGGGGATCGCGGGTTCAAAAAGGTTGAAAAACTGTTCTACAACCTCCTATGCCCTGTGTGCAGGAACTGCTGCTGAATGTTGGCACTCTGTTTTCATTTGTGAATCGTGGTTCCGCACTACCCCGGATGATCATGTTTGGCGAGTATGGATGTAGCCAAAGAAGAGGTTCCATTCCTCCAAAGTTTCGAACAGGCAGACCGGTCTTACTCTAGGTGTCATGGTGTGGGAAACAATTTCGAACTGCACAAAGGTACATCACGGATATCGTGCAGTCCTCAAGAGCACCATAGTTAGGTCCAAACTGGAGTATGGAAGCATCGTTTATTCTTCGGCTCGACCGTCCATACTGCGCCGCTTTAACACAGTCCACCACCAACGGATCCGTCTGGCGACGGGAGCGTTTTACACTAGCCCCGTTGAGAGCCTCTATGCCGAGGCCGCCGAACTACCTCTTTCCTACCGTCGGGAACTGCTGCTTAGCCGTTACGCAAGCCATTTGTCATCCTTGCGAGGACACCCAACGTACGCAGTTTTCTTTAATGACTGACTTGACGGTCTCTTTGCAGTGCGCCCGTCTGCTCTTCTACCGCATGCAGTTCGCTTGCGTTCGTTACTTGGCCAGTTCGGCGTTACAATGCCTGCTATTTTCTCGACTGGAGAGAGCACCTTTCCACCGTGGCTAAGCCCCGAAGTCCGTGTTAACTTGGACCTTCATTCTCTTCCAAATGACTCCACACCTAGTTTCGTTTACCGGAGAGATTTTCTCGCACTCCGGTTCAAATTTGATGACAATTTCTTCATCTACAGTGATGGCTCAAAGGCAGACCAGGGTGTTGGGTGTGCCTTTGTACTTGGCAACGCCTCGTTTAAATATCGTCTTCCTGAGTGGAGTTCCATTTTTACAGCAGAGCTGTATGCATTATATCACGCCACCCAATACGTCCGGCGAAACTCGCTCAATAAGACTGTCATTTGCTCGCACTCTGAGTGCTCTGTTGAGCCTTCGCTCGCTATATCCTGTCCATCCCCTGGTACAAAGCATCCGTAATTGCATTACCTCTCTTTCAGCGAGCGGAACTACTGTGACGTTTCTGTGGGTCCCTGGCCACGTGGGAGTGTTGGGGAATCAGTCTGCGGATACGGCTGTGAAGGAGGCAGTTCTCCTTCCTCGGCTATCTTCCTTTTTCTACTAGCTCTGATGACCATCACGCTAGCGTCTCCCGGCGTATCATCTCCTGTTGGTTTTTACATTGGTCATCCCTGTCCGGGAACAAATTGCGGGCCATTAAACCTGTGCCTAATCTTTGGTCAACGTCATCTCGACCCCCTCGTCGAGAGCAGATCGTCCTGGCCCGGCTTCGTACTGGCCACTGCCGTTATAGCCACCAGTATTTACTTCGTGGTAATCCTGCTCCCTTATGTGAGCACTGTGATGAACCTTTTACTGTGTACCACCTTTTAGTGCAATGCCCGTTTTTTAATCGTCTCCGTCATGATCTATGTTTACCATTTGAAATGTCTGATATTTTAGCTGATGATCCGAATTCTGCTGACATAGTTTTACTGTTTATACATCGTGCAAATATGACGAAAGCCATTTAAGTTCTGACCCAGGTTCTATTTTACTATGGGCAGTGTTAGGCGCTAATGAGCTCAGCAGTTGTGCGACCTAAAACTACAATTTTAAAAAATCCTCATGAGTGACATCTCGCACGATATCGCCGAGGTGACAATTTTCAACAGCCAAACGCTCGTCCATACATTGTATGTAGGTCTGTGAACCGTCTGCGTGATGTTGAGGTAGTCTGCAGACCAGGAAGCTCATTCGCATGTATCGTGTGCCAGCTTTTCTCGGGCGAGGACGCAACGGCCTTACACACCCCTATCCCAACCGGATCAGTTCAGGCTGCCGCGTTCTCTTTTTAATCACCTAATAAAACTCTCTCTAACCGTTACATTCCATTTCGTTTCCTCTTCATATTCTCGTGAGTGCTCAACCTTTTTGTCAGGCAGTCTGATTTGCAGTGGCTTGCTACCACCGTGTTCTTGGCTAGATAAGTTATTTCAGCACTAAGGTAAAGGGATATCAGTGGCAGTAGGGCCACTGCTTTGAATCAATGTTCAAATGTTTGTTAAGCTTATGGGACTTAACTACGGGGTTATCAGTCCCCAAACTTACAAACTACTTATGAACTACTTACGAACTAGGACGGCACAAATATCCATGCCCGAGGGGGGATTCGAACCCCCGACCGTAGTGGCCGTGCTGACCGTGACTGGAGCGCCTCAGTCACCTCGGCCACCGCGGCCGGCGCTTTGAATCAATATCAGATTCTGTACTTCGCGCGGTTTATATGGTGTTCAGATCAACATACTCTCTATTGGGGTTGCCTTCATTGTGTATCTGGTGCCGATCTAATTATACGGCATAAAAGTTTGCACGAATGTACTAGCTACAGAATTACGGTATAAATCAAGGACGAAATAACGGAAATAATTGAAGCCTTATTTAATGACCTACGATCACCAGAACAAAATGTGTTCAGTAGTTCTTGGACCAGATCACCTTCCTGTAACATGACAAAAATACATGTTTTGAAGATAAGTGTTCTTCGAATCCGATCTTTTTAAACTGGTAGATACCAAGACCGAAAACGTGTCTTGTGTAATCGATTCATATGGAAAACTCATCGTAAATATACTGTCAACAAACAGTCGCATGTTTTACGGCAGTTGCGTGTGATTATTGCAGTTAAGCGTTTGAAGGTTGTTACGTAATAAATGGGAATCGTGTTTTCGTGTCCCAGAAAACCTCGGTAAGCGCATTCGGTAGGAATCTAAACCTTATGAAAAAATGTTTAAAAATACAGCATCGAGGAGTTTGGCAGCCACAGTCCTTGGCGTACAAACGGAGAACAACAGTTTCGACACTGGCCACGTCGAGACTACGTAACGGGTCATTGGCGCTTTCGTTTATAGGTCAACAGCGATCTCATCACTTTAAGGGGCCAAATACCGAGCTTAATTATCTTCGCGTGACTTTTCGATTGAACTGTCGTGCAAAAAAGGAACAACGGCCGTTATTTCTTTCCACTGAACAACATTTTTGTGAGGTGCGTAGAACATATCTGCCAACGAGTTTTTCAGCTTCCTTTGTCTTTTATAGAGCACATCAGTGGTAACTATAAATTTTAGTTTTTAGTGCGGTAGTTTTCATTCCAGGAGTTAAGGTACAGTGATGTGAATAACAGTTATTTGAGGGAAAGTAAAGTTTCAAAACGTAAGAAACATGTGTTCGCTCGTGGTACTCCTGGTGTTGCCATAACATTTATTGTGGATAAACAGAAAAACTTTGAGAATCCAGGAGTTCGTCGTATTTGTTGTAATGGGTACATTTTACGGAAATATTTCTAGACCTGCAAATATTGGAAAAAAATTGCGCTGGATTATATAGCCTTTATGTGCCTCAAATATAGCAGATAAAACAAAAAACGCATCTTTCATTCGAATACTAAAGTGCAGTGATTGGTAGCGGTTGTAGATTTACGAGGTATCTGAGGGGCCATTCGCGAACGTATTGGCTGATCAGCAGTTAGTTCTTCCCTCAATGAGTTAATGTGCACCCGCAGTGCCGTCATTCATCGCATTTCTGATTTAGTAACGCATTTTTTTTTCATCGATTTATTTTGTTACAGGTCAATGCTTCTAAAGGAGTGGTTCCGCAGTTACCCTCTTGATGAGTAAAATGAAATTTTCTGATAATTAAAACTCGATAGGGCTCCATTTTGTTACAGCCACCATACCAGTTTTTAAAATAACATTTCCATTGGATCTTACACAGCTTCGTTAAGGAAAATAATCATGATATAAATTATCAGTAGACGCCTATGATGAGTAGACGCGATTCATGTGTACGCCACACGTTGTGGAACTGATGTTTCAAGTACGTCTCTCTCCATTTACTGCAAGTATGCTATGTACTCCGTACAATGTATCTGTGACACTAAAAGTGAGTCAAGGAAGAGATGAAGAGAGTCAGTACCTTAAGATATTCACTTCTCCGAGCTTTTGTCGGAAGTTAGCAAGGTGTATCAAAAAAGCTTTATTACTCACTTCGAAGCAGGCGAACTACCATCAAATCGCAATGAAAAGTACGTAACGGCTACTACACACAGTATTTTAATGACCGATCTCTCGCATTGAGTATGGCCGGACTCAAAATCAGTGGTTGTTGAAATTGCTCGACTTCGACCGATTGGAGTAGGTAGTCGAGCAGTCAATCGGTTTGTAATCAGCAGGCTAACTTTAGTTGGCACCCTGTAAACTGGCTGGTTTTAGTTGAAGTTGACGAGGAAGTGAATCAGTTTTCGCCAGGGATAAAGTGGTATGGGTAACGTAGGCTTCATAAAAAGCGTCCACTTTTCCTGTGGTGTACAATAGTGAGCAGTCGTAGGTGGTGAGCATGGCGGACGGAGAGCTGCTTCAGTACTCGCAGTCGGCACACAGCACAGGATAAACGAACACCGCATTCAGCACGTATAGCTGTTGCTCTGTTTTCTTCTACGATAACAGGGAAAACAAAAAAGCGAGGAACTGCACGAACCCGGAGGGCTGCGTAAGATGTTCACTGACCGAGACCGTGCCGAGTGCAGAAACGGCATTGTTAGAACCACGCTGTACTAAACGCTTCATTGAGTCGTTACTTCTAGGTTTTGCAGACATGTGACCGCTACGGTGGAGTGGCTGAGCGCTCGAAGTCGCGTGGGTGCGGAGCGCGCTGTTGCTCGCCGTCGGAGATTTTAGTTCTCCCTCGGGCACAGGTGTTTGTATTGTCATTTGCTTAAGTTAAAGTTTTTTTTAAGCCTAGGGACTGATAATCGCAGTAGTTAAGTTCCTCAGATTTACAAATATTTGAACGTTTGAAAAATATGACTTAGTTATTTGGTTGGAAGTTTTGCAAGGTTGTAGATTTATTTACAGCCGGTTTCGAGAAATTATTGCCCTGAATGAAACTTTCACTCTGCAGCGGAGTGTGCGCTGATATGAAACTTCCTGACAGATTAAAACTGACCTAGGCAAAGGTCCCAGTTTCGAGTCCCGGTTCCGCCACACAATTTTAATCTGCCAGGAAGTTACAATTATTGCCCTTCTTCAGGTGTATGTACAGAACACAGTTAAGAATAATATAAAAATACAAATATTACATAAATTTCGCAGTAGAATCACAGGATTAAAGGGGCAAGAAGTACACTGTATTAAAGCTTTCTCAAAAAGTGACAAAATGTGAAATAACTAATATGCTATTCTGTTGCAGATTTATAAGAAACCGTAGAAAGAATTAAGTTCATATAAACGAAGAATTTTTAGGTACTTACTTAATTCTTCATTTATATGAACTGAATACTTTGTACAGTTCCTTATTTTATCAATACACAGCAGAATAGCGTATTAATATTTCACGCTTTGTCACTTTTCTAGATATCTTTGTATACAGTCTACTTCTTGCCCCTTTAATCCTGTTATTGTACTGCGAATTTTATGTAATATTTGTATTTTTATATTATTCTTGACTTTCCTGTAGAGACACCTGAAGAAGGGCAATAATTACTCGAAATCGGCTGTAAATAAATCTACAACATTGTAGCTGGTGGCTAGTTACTTTTCCAACTTATAAAACACAGTTGCTGCAATGGATAAAACATTTATATGAACGTTAACTCAATACCACGTAGCTTTTTCTTAAAAGTAAAAGTTTAGGTAGGTGTCAGAAATTTGTTTGTGTGTGTAGCCAACGTCTGAATGTTCAAGCATAATGGTATGATGCTTTAGCACCTCTTGGCAATGGGTTCTCATGACGACTGTTCTGGTAAACCAGTAGCAAACTCCCGAATCTGAACAACGACCGCTGTTCGTGACCAAGGGCAACCCTGTGTTGCAACACGCTAGTATTAAGAGAATTGAACACAGTGAACTTCACACAAACAGCTTTATTTCGACACCTCCATCTTACAGTCTTACAGTAGTGAAAACAGTCTGAAGTAAATTACAACACTTCTTGCTGAGGGCAGCATTGTCAACACAAGTTACAAAACCGTCAGTAGATGGCGTAAATGTTCATTCTCAATCATTCTCAACCCGCAACATCCTCCCCACCCTGGTCTATCTCAGGGGAACGACCAGCTGAACCGGTCGACAGCTCTTCGTTCCATCGGGCTGCCGGAGAATGATGCACCTGATCTTGTCGTCTCTGTCAGGCCGCACTTCTTCCACCACTGCTCTCTTCCACACATGTCGGGGTTTCATATCCTCCTGAAGAACAACCACCTCTCCTACTCTGGGTTCTCTTCTTGATGGGTAGCCTTTCACTTCATGGTAGTTTCTTAGTAGCAACAGGTATTCGTTTTTCCATCTTCGCCAAAGGTCTTCATAAAATTTCTGTCTGCGTAGGAACTCCTTGGCCAGTTTTTTCGTAACTGCTGGTTCTGGCCCATATGGAATAGTGACTAGTTTGTCACCATTTAGGAAGTGAGCTGGTGTCAACGCCTTGTCACTCTCTCCTTGGGTGATGGGTCTCGAGTTTATTGCGGCTTCTATTGAAATCGAAATGGTGTTCAGGCTTTCTTCATCAACTTAAGACCGACCAAGTGCCTTCCTCAAGCAGCGCTTTACTCATACGTTCCCATCAACCTCCCCACCAAGCCGCACGTGGTGGTATGAACTTCCAAGTGATACCGTGGTGGGCACAGTAGTGCTGAACTACAGTGTGCTGGATCGTTTGGAACAGCTCTGCTAATTCTGTGTTAGCTGCGTGGAATGTTGTGGCGTTGTCAGAATAAACAGTGACTGGTAGGCTTCTCCGTCCTGCAAAGCGTTGCATAGCCATCAAAAATCGGTCAGTTGACATACCTGTAGTGAGCTCAATATGGATGTCCAGGGTTTCGGCACCAAAATGTTGCTACACGTTAGTATTAAGAGAATTGAACACAGTGAACTTCACACAAACAGCTTTATTTCGACACCTCCATCTTACAGTAGTGGAAAACAGTCTGAAGTAAATTACAACACTTCCTGTTGAGGGCAGCACTGTCAACACAAGTTACAAAACCGTCAGTAGATGGCGTAAATGTTCATTCTCAATCATTCTCAACCCGCAACACCCTGCTCCCCTGGACACTTGCGATAACTGGCATAATCTCCACACCCCTCCTATCTGTATATTGCTTCCTTTTTGAGGCACACAAGGATTTGCAGAAAATACGAGTAGTCCATGTGTCTACCATCACAACATTTTGTGCTTACCCCAGACATTTATTGCTTATGTAAATTACTTTGATTTTCTACTGAAGTAATATGTGACGCACTTAGAACACAAATTTCTGATGTGTCAATACCAAGTCTGATAGATTACATAATTCTCTCAACGATTTTTGGCGGTCATTTCCCTGCCGGTTCAGATTTTTCAGTGCGACATTCCTCTTCGTGTAACGTTTGTACGTAAGCTTCTGTGTCAATTATGAGAAAGGTTTTGAAGTTACATAACACATATATCTTTTTTACTTTACCCGTTAATTCTGCAAATAGGAATTACAAATTATAGTGTGATAGTTAAGCAGAAAACTTAAACTAGAAATAGCTGTGGAACAACTGGAACGCCGAGGATAAGTCTGCCGTTATGTATGTCTTTCATTTAGAGAGGAAGGACGTCGACTTAGACGACGAGGTCGTTGCATATTCCGTGACTTTCGAGTATAAAGAGCGAAACTGATCAAGCACGGTGTAGCGCTGTAAAATAACTGTACTGCAAATAGTATCTCCAAACCCAAGGCAATGATAGTGTCAGAAAGTTACAAATCACGGAAACTGACAGTAACCGCTAGGCCGTTTCCGCAAACTGAAATTCTGGCCTACAAATTGACTTCCAAAGGCAATGATTCGAAGATGAATATACCCACAATGTCTCACTCGTGTTCCAACTTTGTGAGCATACCGTAGTCTGTCGGTTTTATTTTTTTTATTTATTTATTTTTTTAATATGCCCGCGAGCAGTTGAATTACATACACGTACCTAGTTGTAAGTAACACTTTTTCGTCCTGTACATGATAGCAATGCGTCTCGGCTTACACTCCAAACGATTCTGAATGGTTGGACGCCATCGTGACAGCACAAACACTGCCTGTAGAGTACTTAAATTTGTACACGTGGCTCGATATCTCCACATTCTCGCATGTTCTCAATAAGTGGGACTCGGGCGATCTTGCAGTCCATACAACTGTCCGTAGTGTGGCCTTCAAAACATACCGGGATGTGAAATTTTCTTGATTAGATTACAAGTCGCTTGGCGTGCTGCAAATGAAGGAACGGTTGTGTTTTGTTCCTGTGGCGATCGCCGGTGAAGAAAGGGGGCAGACATATCCAGGGGAAAATGTTTTCATCGTGTGTAAACATGTTTCACAGCAGAGTAAAAAATGTTCAAATGTTTGTTTAGCTTATGGGACTTAACTACGGGGTCATCAGTCCCTAAACTTACAAACTACTTATGAACTACTTACGAACTAGGACGGCACAAATATCCATGCTCAAGGTGGGATTCGAACCCCCGACCGTAGTGGCTGTGCAGACCGTGACTGACGCGCCTCAGTCCCCTCGGCCACCGCGGTCGGCACACAGCAGAGTGCCCCTACTAGATTCCTACATATATTTTGTGGGCAAAGGCGGTTGTTGGACAGATGTGGTTTTCAGCGTAGCCGTTACATGGCATCGGACCGCATCTCCTCATTCCAGACGACCTGTTTTTGTGTGGTCACTAGCGGTATTTCTCCATGCGAATCTCTTCGCACTGTAACGTGTAATCGGTGAAGGTACAACATGTACGGAACTGTACCTTCTGCACTCTTGACGAAAATGTGGATGAGGATCGTATGAATGCTCCCCGATCGTTTGACGCGTATAAAGGTTAGTGCGCACACTACCTCGGTGATATGATGAAAAGTAAACAAACATCCCAGTGTAATGCAGAATTCACCCGTACATGTCGCGAGGCGATATTACGTGCCTTTATTCGTAGAACCGTTCTCGACTGGTACCGCCGCAGATGTATCGTAGAATAAGGCATAATATCAGATATTCGTAGAAAAGGGGGAAGTACTTTTGATAAAGTAGACTAGATGTAATTGCTGCTTGTTCACTCTCAACAATGTAAGCTGTACTCTTAGGTTCCTGCCTAACCACATACTTTAAGATCAAGCCATACTCGTAAACAAAAAAGAAAGAAATAAAAAACTTTTGTCAATCAGAATCGACATCTACAGTGTAGTTTGTCAAAAGTATTTGCTGTTTTCTACGAATATGTGATATTGGGCTGCATTACACGATACACCTGAGGCGAGAGCCGCAGTACCACTCGAAAACGGTTCTACAGATGAAGGCTCGTAGCGATATTCGTCGTTCGCGCCAATGTAGTGTTATAGCGAAAAGCGGTTGGCATCCCCGCACATACTTGTGTTGAATATGTAACTGTCAGAAGTTTGTTCAGTGCTGTATTGATTAGAATGCTGTGCTACACACTTAGTGAATTTCGAAATAGCAGAGATAGAGGACGAACGCGTCTGCTTTAAATTTTGCGTCAAACTCGAAAAGACCTTTACAGAGACACCATATGAAGCAGGAAGTCTACGGTAATGGTACTCACGCCGTACTTGGTGTTAGGACTGGTTTACTCGGTTTAAAAATAGCTGAACGGAAGTTAAAGATGGCCCTCGTTCAGGACGCCCTTGGACGCTCATGTCAGGAACGTCAACGAAACTGTGCGCGTCAATCGAAAACTGACTGTCCCAGAGATTACAGAAGAATGAAACCCGTGGGTCTTGTCATGAACTCGTGACTGAGCACTTTGGAATGCGTTGTGTAGCCGCCAATTGTGCTAATACTCATTTGTCGGACCTCAAAGTTCATCGCCTCGCAATGTGTGAAGCGCTTTTGGATCGCACAAATGAAAATGTTACTTATTTCCGAAGCTGAAAACCTGAATGAAAGGACAAAAATTTACGACGATAGACGAGATGAAAGAAAATTCGCAGACGGCGGTTAGTGCGGTCCAGCAAGAGGCGTACCTTGCGCAGCTTCCGGGAGTGAAAACGGTGTTGGGAGCGGTGGATCAGTTGTGGAGGAGACCGTGCGCAATAAAAAAGGTAAGGTTAGAAAAATCGTTTTGGACAAAGCTACGGAATTTTTTCGATAGACCTCGTAAAAAGATTCGAAGAGTGTTACTGAACAGGAACGGCATAATGGGGTGGGTCAGCAGGCTCAGTGACTGAACGTGGACTAGTTCTGAGGATGTCACCTGAGTAACAAATCCGTTAGGGAAATTTCAGCGCTTCTGAAGCTCGATTGCTGCTGATGTGATTGTATAGCGAAAAAGTGTGGGAGCTATCACAGCTAAACAAGCACCAAACGGGCCTAGTGTACTAACGTTAGAGACCGTGGGGCTTTGAGAAGGGTGGATGCACAGAATGAAAAGAAGTCAGCGTAATGAATCATTTCGTGAGTTCTAAGCTGTCTAGCTAGAGCAGCTGCTGCGTTAAAGTGCTCGATCAGTTCCTCACAAGCCACACGTCTATGTAGTCGGTGCAGAGCAAACCTTGAAGAGAGCGACGTCACTGGACAATAAACGTGCGATTTGAGCTGATGTGTTAAGCTACATCTTACGGCATTCCGATGGAAGAGTTTGGCGTTTAGTAATTCTGGATAACGTTATTTGCCATCATGTGTTGTGCCAGAAGCTGGTGGTACAACAATGAGGTGTTTTTGGTGGTTAGAGCGTGGCCCCTGTATTGCACTTCAGATAATGTAAAATTTGGATGTATTCTACGTGCAGTAGAGGAACAGTTTGGAGACGATAGTTAGTTGTATTAGCATGACAATGCACCCTGTTGTAAGGCATATGTGACACAATGGTTTGTGGACAATAACGCTTCTGACTTGGGTTGTCCTGCCCAGTCTCTCGACGTGGACCGAATGGAACATCTTTGACTCCACGTAGACTTCGCTCTAGCGTTTAAAGTAACTACGTTGATTTCAGGTCTTGAAAAAGTGTGTGCTGGCTAAAATCCACCGACATTTAAAATGACACCCAGCGGACGTCGTCGAGAGCACACCTCTCCAGTAGCGTAGCAGTAATTTATCAGTTGTAAGTGTAACCGGCTTCTCTCTAGAAGCTACATATTTTTACTTTTCAGTGCGTTTTCCCTTGAGTGCATTAAATTTATTGTGTGCTCGCGTTTTTGTTTGATTCATATTCGCGTTAAATATCTGGTTAGTGTATTATTCCGCCGTGTGAATCGCGTCGCGACAGTCGTCTGTTTTTGTTTTCTGATTAGAAGCGACATATAGTACTTTGAGTTTCGTCTACACTTTTTCGTCTCAATTTGTAAATTTATACTGAGCTATCGTGCGTATTAGATTCACATCCGCGTTCTAACGAACAGTTTAGTTTTCCTTTGAACGCATCGCGACTGTAGTTTTTTTGTTGGCACTGTAATCATGAATAGGGACTGTGACTGCTGTGTGCGGATGCAGTCTGAGCTGGTGACACTTCGCTCCCAGCTTCAAGCTGTGTTAACCTCGGTTGCACAGTTGGAAGCTGCGATCGATGGGCGTCGTTGTTGTTGGCCGGCGGTGGGGACCGAACGGACTCCCGTCGACTCCACCGATCGGCCTGCGGCAGCGACATGCCCTGAAACTGCTAGCAGTGAGGCAGACATCCCACCCGTGGTTGCGTGGGAGGTTGCTCCAGTGCGTGTCAGGAGGCGCAAGACATTCTGGGGGACCGATCGTGAGGCCTCCCCGGTTCGTCTTGCGAACAGGTTTGAGGCACTGTCTGCTCAGGACGACGTTCCTGAGTCGGATGGTGTCTCTCACCCTGTCACCACCCAGCCTGCAAGATCCGGGCTTTCACAGAGGGTGGGTTTACTTGTAGTCGGGAGCTCCAACGTTAGGCGGGTGATGGAGCCCCTTAGAGAGATGGCTGCCAAGGAGGGGAAGAAGGCCAACGTGCACTCCGTGTGCATACCGGGTGGAGTCATTCCAGATGTGGAACGGGTCCTCCCGGATGCCATGAAGGGTACGGGGTGCAGCCAACTGCAGGTGGTGGCTCACGTCGGTACCAATGATGTGTGTCGTTTCGGATCTGAAGAGATCCTCTCAGGTTTCGAGCGGCTAACTGAAGTGGTAAAGACTGTCAGTCTTGCTTGCAAGATGAAAGCAGAGCTCACCATCTGCAGCATAGTTGACAGGACCGACTGTGGACCTCTGATACAGAGCCGAGTGGAGGGTCTGAATCAGAGGCTCAGACGGTTCTGCGACCGTGTAGGCTGCAGATTCCTTGACTTGCGCCATCGGGTGGTGGGTTTCCGGGTTCCGCTGAATAGGTCAGGAGTCCACTATACGCAGGAAGCGGATACACGGGTAGCGGGGGCTGTGTGGCGTGGACTGGGCGGTTTTTTAGGATAAAGAGCTTCGGAGAAATAGAAAATGGGCAATCTCAAAGGGTTCAGGTGGATCACAGGGGAAATGTAGATCCGGAAACTATCGGTATAACAGTTGTAAATTGTCGTAGCTGTGTCGGGAAAGTTCCAGAACTGCAAGCGTTAATAGAAAGCACCGAAACACACATCATTATAGGCAGCGAAAGTTGGCTCAAGCCGGAAATAAGTTCAGAAGAAGTATTTTCAAAAGATCTAACGGTATTCAGAAAGGATAGATTAAACAAAATAGGTGGGGGCGTGTTTGTCGCCGTCAAAAGTAGTATTTCATGTAGCGAAGTTGAAGTTGATAGTTCGTGCGAGCTATTATGGGTAGAGGTTGTACCCGAAAATCGTAAGAAGTTAATAATCGGTTCCTTTTACCGGCCTCCCGACTCTGACGATACAATAGCAGAAAGGTTCAAAGAAAACCTGAGTCTAATTACAAAAACGTACCCGACTCACACGATAATAGTAGGTGGTGATTTTAATTTACCCTCGATCTGTTGGCGAAATTATATTTTCAAATCAGGAGGTAGGCATAAAACATCGTCCGAAATTGTACTCAACGCATTCTCTGAGAATTACTTCGAACAATTAGTTCATGAGCCAACTAGAATTGTAAATGGATGTGAAAACACACTTGATCTCTTAGCAACAAATAATCCTGAGCTCATAATGAGCATCAAAACGGATACAGGTATTAGTGAACACAGAGCTGTAGTAGCGAAATTGAATATCGAAAGTCCCAAAGTCACCAAAAATAAACGCAAAGTATATTTGTTCAGGAAAGCAGATAGAAACAAAATACATTGCTTCTTGAAAGACAGCTTCCACTCGTTTCTAACACTAAACGTAGGTGTAGACCAGATGTGGCTCAAATTCAAAGAAGTGGTATCGACAGCAATTGACAGTTTTATACCTAATAAATTAATAAAAGAAGGAGGCGATCCCCCTTGGTACACAAAACAGGTTAGGACACTGTTGCAAAAGCAAAGGAAAAGGCATACTAAATTTAAACGAACACGAAATCCCCAGGATTTGCGATTGTACTCAGAAGCTCGAAATTTAGCGAGGATTTCAATGCGAGATGCCTACAACATTTATCACAACGAAACTCTTTCTCGTAATTTGACTGAAAACCCAAAGAGATTTTGGTCATATGTTAAATATACTCGGGGAAAGTCACAAACAATACCTTCACTACGTGATAGTAATGGCGATCCTGCCGATGACAGCGCTACTAAAGCAGAGTTACTAAACTTAGCTTTTAGAAACTCATTCACTAAAGAAGACGAAACCAATATTCCAGATTTCGAATTACGAACAGATGCCGTAATGAGTAACATAGAAGTAGATATCATCGGAGTAGTGCAGCAACTAAAATCACTTAATAAGAACAAGTCTTCTGGTCCGGATTGTATACCCATTAGATTTCTATCTGATTATGCTGAAGCGATAGCTCCTTACTTAACAGTCATATACAACCGCTCTCTCATAGAAGGATCTGTACCAAAAGATTGGAAAGTTGCACAGGTCACACCTATATTCAAGAAAGGCAGTAGGAGTAACCCACTAAACTACAGGCCTATTTCATTGACGTCAATTTGCAGCAGGGTTTTGGAACATATCCTGTATTCAAATATTATGAATTATCTCGAACAGAACGATCTATTGACCCAAGGTCAACACGGATTTAGAAAATATCGCTCATGCGAAACACAACTAGCTCTATATTCACACGAAGTGATGGGTGCTATCGACAAAGGTTCGCAAATCGACTCCGTATTTCTTGATTTCCAGAAAGCTTTTGACACCGTACCTCACAAACGGCTTTTAATCAAATTGCGTGGTCATGGTATATCGCCCCAAATTTGCAATTGGATAGGGGATTTCTTGTCAGAGAGGACACAGTTCGTAGTAATCGATGGTAAGGCATCGACTAAAACAGAGGTGATATCGGGCGTTCCACAAGGTAGTGTTATTGGTCCTCTGCTATTCCTTATTTACATAAACGATTTAGGGGAAAATCTAAGTAGCTCTCTTAGGTTGTTTGCAGATGACGCCGTCATTTACCGTCTAGTAAAATCATCTGAAGATCAAAACCAACTGCAGGACGATCTGAATAAGATATCAGTATGGTGTAAAAATTGGCAATTGACTCTAAATAATGAGAAGTGTGAAGTCGTCCACATGAGTACGAAAAGAAATCCGTTAAACTTTGTTTACAACATAAATCAATCAAATGTGAAGGCCGTAAACTCCACAAAATACCTAGGAATCACTATTACTTCAGACTTAAACTGGAAAGAACACGTAGATAATATCGTGGGAAAGGCGAACCAGAGACTGCGTTTTATTGGCAGAACCCTTAAAAGATGCAACAGAACTACTAAAGAGACTGCATACACTGCGCTTGTCCGTCCATTTTTGGAGTATTGCAGCCCAGTGTGGGATCCTTATCAGGTGGGTTTGACGGAGGACATCGAAAGAGTCCAAAGAAGGGCAGCTCGTTTCGTATTGTCACGATACAGGGGAGACAGCGTTACGGAAATGATACAGGATCTGGGATGGGAATCATTACAACAACGGCGCTTATCGCTGAGGCGTGGGTTACTTGCGAAACTCCAATCGCCAACATTCTCATCCGAATGCGAAAATATATTGTTGACTCCCACTTTCATAGGTAGAAATGATCATCAAAATAAAATACGAGAAATCAGGGCTCGAACAGAGAGATTCAGGTGTTCTTTCTTCCCCCGCGCTATTCGAGAATGGAATGGGAGATAAATAGTATAATTGTGGTTCGATGAACCCTCTGCCAGGCACTTAAATGTGATTTGCAGAGTATCCCATGTAGATGTAGATGTAGATGTAGACATCAGAAGACCTTCAAACCGTCATAAAGGAAGAAGCACACAGCCTAATGTTATGTCCGCTAATAGGTGTCAAAATACTTTTGATGAGATGGTACGTATGTCGAGTATCTACTATACGGCCGCCATAAAATGAGCTTATTCCGTCTATCTTTCCCATGCAGTTCTCGACTATCATCCAGACGCCCCGTAGAAGATGTATTAGCAACTCACTCGTTTGACACTTAAAAGTATCATTGTTACGCCGCTATCTTTTACTGAAGTCGGCAGCTGAACTATCACGAATTTTTTGAACGTTTATATGTGTGAAATGTAAATGAGCTAAGGAGACAAAATTGTGCTAAATTTTTTTCTGCAGAAAGTTATCATCAATACCCTAAAGAACTATAAGCAACTCTCCACAGAGATTCATCGTACTTCTGCTAATATAAGAAAACTGACTGGTTGCTGAATAATTTCGATAATGGTGACCCTCTTTTCTTCCAAGAGCAGGTTGGTTTACGTCTGTATATGGTGTCTGTTGTTTCGCACATATCTGGAATAGCAGAAAAAATGTTCAAATGTTTGTAAAGCTATCGGACAAAACTGCGTGGTCATCAGTCAGTAGCTTACAAACTACTTAAACCTAGGTAAACTAACTACGGACAACACACACACACACACACACACACACACACACACACACACACACACACACAAACCCATGCCCCAGGGAGGACTCGAACCTCCACGGCGAGCAACCGCGCGCTCCGCAGCGAGACGCTTTAGACCGCTCGGCTACTCTACCGCGGCCTGCGCCTGAACAGGAGAGAGATTAGACTCATGGTTGGATTGTTGACAGGCCATGGGAATTTTAAAAAACACCTACATACAATGGGAATAACAGAAGAGGACCCTAAATGTTGGATCTGTGATGACGGTGATGAAACTGCATCACATCTAATCTTTGAATGCATTGCATTGGAGAGTAAAATGCACCGAATATTTGCGACAACCAGACCCGAAGAAATTGTCGCTAATAAATAACTGGTGAAGGGACTCCTTGCACTGTTCAAGGGCATTGATTGGCTTTACTAGATATAAAGGGAGCAATACCGCACAATAAACTTAGTTTCGGTGCGGGCAGTGGCGGGTTGGACCAACACTGTTTTGGCTTCCCTGAGAAAATCAATCAATCAATCAAGCAAGCAAGCAGCTGCAGTGAAGCGGGCAGAGTGAGGAACAACCGGAGCGCGCGAATGTTTAAAAGCTGTTCTTTGAGAAGGCCGCAACTGCATAGTATCTGAATAATGGCCCAAATTTTCATGTGACATCGATTTCTGCGGTTGATACCTAGCTCATGTATATTTTTCTCAAGAAAATGAGAGTTCCAGTTGATGATGTTCCCTTGTGTGACGACGACGTCCGCAGACGTGAATCGTATTGATGATTGCTTATGCCTTATAGTGCTGTGTGAATTGTTACGAAAATACGTGGAAGAAAAATGCAATCCGGTGCCGACGCGGTTAAAGCCAGTGGTCAGCAGACAAGCCAGTGACCATCACCAGTGCCTTGCGCCCTCGCTCCGCGAGGTCTGATATTATTAGCTGTGACGTCGTCCAGGAAGACATGTCTTCTCACCTCGTCAACAAAATTCTGTCGATGAACGTCTCCCAGCATCTGCCAGTGCAGTAGCGTGCGGCAGTGACCTCGGCGCCGGAGACAAGACCACTAAATTAACCGCCTACCTTTTCTTTTTTTTTAGTTCTTTTTTCAAAGCAGTGCTGCAGCTGTTAGTGAAGGTTAAACCTCATTTTCAAGTTTCCTTCGCAACTCGCCGGACTTGTCAGTTAAGGGAGGGACACGGAGAACGACTTGGCATCCATCCAAATATAGCTTACGTAACGACACGTTTGTTTGTTCTATATGTTTTTCTTTCTTCTTTTCTAATTTGCCTCAACGAATCTTCTTGTAAAGGCGGCGTTGCCGTGAAAATTCTAGAACAAGTCTATGTAGAACCTGTTTTGCATGTTACCTGTTGCAGCACTTGCTTCTAGCCAGTGTTGGGATCTGGTAGTCTAAGCTGCAGCCGTCATACCGGCTCTTATTCCACACAGGAGTATTTTTTTTCTTTTAATCATGCATCCTTTAACTGGAATCTCAAGGAGCAGGTGTCTAATATCTGTGCCTGCTGATCAGAGTTCTTCGCAGTTTCCCTGAATCACTTTGATGACTTGAAAAAGTCCGCGGTCCATTCCTGCCCCCACACTTCCTCAGGTACCATACATTATGGCGACGGTAGACTGTCATTACACCAGGTGGTCTGTCACACCACGGAGAATATTTTAAATTATTAAGAAGTCTGGAAATTGTTTCCAAGAATGCATACTCTGCTATTCATAATTCTGAGTTCCTTTTAAGTGAGAATTTTGGCAGTCCTCATATAGCAAAGAAGGCACCTTAGAGCGCTCGGCCACTCCACCGCGCCTAATAATTGTATATATGTTTAATGTTATTTGTTCTCTGCATATAGCACCAAGTTGGGTGGCTGTGATATAATTATTCCCAGTCGTAAATGGAAGTTAGTGACCGTTTCAAATGTCCCTGAATTACTGTAGGAAATAATTCATTTTGAGGACTGTGCAGAAAATGCGCACACTTCGTTTTGCATCTTTTTATAAGAAAAAACTTCATCTCCGGCGTTTCGTAAAATGGACAAAACATACGAGAAAGTCTGGAGTGTGTATTAAGCGTGTGACTGCCACAACTGCTCCACCGGGATGAATGGTCAAGTAATATATATTTGAATCCTTTCCGAACTTGAGTGTTAGGAGCTACGCATGATGCACTGCAGTCCTCCTTCACATGTTCTGCTCCAAGAAAACACCTTTTAGTCACCCAAAGAGGAGGAGCGATGGCCGTATTCGGAGCTTGTATAGTTTTGAATGATGAGAAAAAATGTCATATCTTACCAGCTTTTTCGTTCCTGATCGGTGACAAGGGATACTAATTTCGATTTGGATAAGGTTTCCCGCAAGGAAGGCATCTTCATTTTTAAAAAGAATATGATTGGAGAGAGTCCGCGATCTATATAAATTATTTGACATTAATCTTGGAACAAAGTAGATCCCAAAGCGCACGTTATTCATAAGTGACTGATTTCGACCATCACATGGTCACTCCAGTTTCATTTTGATGGACTAGCCCTATGCATAGGCAGGAGCCGCTGCATGACGATGGTGGTCAATTGTTGACCATCGTCATGCGCGATGCTTTCATTCACAGCTTTAGTCCATCAATGTGGCTCTGAAGAAGAGCATTTGACAATGGAAACCGGTCACCTTTGAAATTGTTTTTGTCACCTACACTGATTCTTGATTAATTTCGTCATCTTCTTCAACGCGCGCAGAACTTAATCACATATCTACACGTTGCAGTTTCAATACAGAAGTCACCTATGTCGTCTATCTTGCAAATACCTTTTTGAATCTGGATCACTTAGCTACAATATTCTGTGGAGAACCGTGACATTCGCTTACCGTTTCTGTAATGCCATCCAGTTTCCCTCCTAGGATTCCATCAATATGTCTTCAACGGTTAAAGTGGCTAACACAGATGGGTTTTTCTGGACCAAGTCAAGAAGCATCACTCAGGGATTCCAGGCGATTTGCATGCTCCGAATATATTTGTAGATAAACATGTCACTAGAGTGGACCGTCATACCATAATTAAATGTAATCGGATTCTGTTCGCAGAACTCGAATAAAAGAATGCAAAAACAATTCGGTAGTGAGGCTGCCGTTGTTCGTGGATCTGCAGGATAATACAATCTGGTGACCGTCCAACTCATTCTGAGTGTGCTTACCATCTTGCTGCTTGCAGGTTCAGTTGTTTTGTTCGCTTTTTGCTACAAATTTTGAAGTTTTTATTAATTTCATCCTTATCTTATGAAGCGTTGAATGTGTTTCTGTGTCCATTGAATGACTGCGATGATGTACTGTTAGTATGGATGAGTGTACAGTGGAAGATGGTAAGAGGGTGGGTGGGAGCTAATGCCTACACAAGAGAAGTCTACACTTTCCCTCATCGCGTCAGCCTTCTAATCTATACCTATTCCACGAGACTGTTTCATTAATCTTAATAAGAGATGCGATTGTAACGAATGATACTTGTAAGAAATATTAATCTCTATGATTAATAATGAGAGTGTACACTGAACGTAGAGAAAGATGTATTGCATTTGTTCACGAGTTGTTGTTGTGGTTTCCAGTCCGCAGACTGGTTTGATGTAGCTCTACACGCTACCCTGCCTTGCGCAAGCCACTTCATCTGAGAATATGTACGGCAACCTACATCCTTTGGAATCGGCTTACTGTATTCGTCCCTCGATCTCCCTCTACGATTTTTACCCCACACACTTCCTTCTAATCCTAAGTTGACGATTCCGTCTCAGATTGTGTCCTACCAATTTATCCCTTCTCTTAGTTAGAATATGCCAGAAACTATTCTCCCAGATTCGGTTAAACACCTCCTCATTAGTTACGTGATCTACCCATCTAATTTTCATCATTCGTCTGTAGCACCACATTTCAAAAGCTTCTATAATCTTTTTTTCTGAACTCCTTATCGTCCACGTTTCACTGCCATCCAATGATACACTCCAGAGTAATGCTTTCAGAAAATACTTCATAACATTTAAAATAAAATTGGATGTTAACAAATTTTGCTTCTTCAGAAACTCTTTTCTTCCCATAGCCATTCTGTGTTTTATATCTTCTTTACTTCGGCCACCAGAAGTTATCTTGCTACCCAAATAACAAAATTCATCTACCTCCGCCGGCCGCGGTGGCCGAGGGTACTGAGGCGCTCCAGTCACGGTCTGCACGGCCACTACCGTCGGGGGTTCGAATCCCCCCTCGGGCATGGATATTTGTTCCGTCCTTAGGATAAGCTAGTTGATAATTAGTTTGTAAGTTTAGGGACTGATGACCCCGTAGTTAAGTCCCATAAGCTATACAAACATTTGATCTTCTACCTCCTTTATTATTTCGTTACCTAATCTAATTCCTTTCGCATCGCCTGATTTTTCTGACATTGCTTCCATTACCTTCGTTTACTGTTATTAATGTTCATCTTATATCTTCCTTTCAAGACACTATCCACTCCATTCAATTGCTCTTCCAGGCTCTTTGCTGTCTCTTACCGAATTACTATGTCGTCAGCAAACCGCAAGGTTTTTATTCCCTCTTCCTGGACTTCAATTCCCTCTCCAAATTTCTTGCATTCCGTCACAGCTTGCTCAATGCACAGATTGAACAACATTGGGTAAAGGCTACAACCCTGTCTTACTCCCTTTCCAACCACTGCGACCCTTTCATGTCCTTCGGCTTTAATAATTGCTGCCTGGTTTTTGTGAAAGTTCAGTGTAACTCTTCGGTCCACATATCTTACACCGCTACCTTCAGAATTTGAAAGAGTGTATTCCAGTCAACATTGTGAAAAGCTTTCACCAGATCCACACATGCTAAAAACGTAGGTTTCCATTTCCTTAATCTATCTTCTAAGATAAGTCGTAATTTGAGTACTGCCTTGCGTGTTACTGCATTTTCCCTAAATCCAAATTGATCTTCTCCAAGGTCGGATTCCACAAGTTTTTCCATTCATCTGTAAATAATTCGTGTAAGTATTTCGCATCCATGACTTATTAGACCGATAGTTCTATAATTTTCACATTTGTCTGCACTTGCTTTCTTAGGAATTAAAATCACTATATTCTTCTTGAAGTCTGAGGATATTTCTCCTGTGTGATACATCTTGCATGCCAGTTGGAACAATTTCTTGATGACGGGCTCTCCTAATGATAATAGCAGTTCAGTCGGAACATCATCTACTTGAAGGGCCTTGTTTCTACTTTCTGTACTTCGTCTTCCACTTCTAGAATACTGCCTTCAAGTTTATTTCCTTGGTATCGACCTTCTGTATATTCCTTCCACCTTTCAGCTTTCCCTTCTTTGCTTAGTACTGGTTTTCCGTTTGAGTTATTGATATTCATACCGCTTCTTTTCTTGTCTCCAGATGTTTTATTTTCCTGTAGGCGGTATCTATCTCTCCCCTAGTTATACAATTTTCTACGATATTTTATTTCTCCTCAAGCCACTCCTGCTTAGCCAGTTTGCACTTCCTGTCAACCTCATTATTAACGTGTTTTACATCATTAACGTGTTTTACATTCTGACATCCGGTTTTGAAAGGTCTGTTCTACGTCTGTCGTTTAAGGCCCGGATTTTGCCGGGGTTGAGTTCCATATCAGACAGACATAAACTTTGTTGATGGTCCTTACATTCATCCCGAATCGAAAACCAGTAACTTTATCGAGGATCGAACCTGAATTTCAGGCTATTGCGACCATACGTTTTCCAGCTGTTAAATGATCCATGCTCGAACGCTGAGAATTGTGTGTTCTTTCTTCCCGTACACTATTCGAGAGCACAGTGGTAGAAATCTGAAAGTGGTTCGATGAATCCGAAGCTAGATACTTAAGTGTGAGCTGCAGGTTACCCAGGTAAATTTAGGAGCTTGAGGGTCAATTTTAAATCCTCCTCAACTAGACTAATTTTGTTCTAATTCGGAAAACCGTCGACGGATTCAGTTGGAAATGCAAACAGGATTTTGGATACAACTCACTTAATTGGGCAAGAAATTTTAAATCAATACTCGTTCATTATTAACAACGTGAAGACACCAATTAACACATCTTGCCCGGCACACGTTGACAACAGTAATGTTTCCAAAATTACAAACATGCACTTGACACGGATTTGTCTGTGAGATAGAATTTCGCTCGTCCAAACCGTCATGGTGAAATAATCGAGGAAAACTGCGATAATCCGAAATGTGGTCTGCGTAGTGACGAAGTTAATGAGCTCCGCTTGTCTTTTCCCTCCAGTTCTTCCAGAAACCGTTAGCAGTTTCATAGCGCGTTTTAGCCTGTCATAATAAATCTCTGCCGTAAAAGCCAGCCGGCTGACTTCGTTAAATCATTTTACGCGATACGCTAAAAGGCCATTTTCGTGCATTCTTTAATAGCACCCAACAAGACATTTTTTTACGTAAAGCCTTCGAATAGAGATGTCCATGAACTAATGGGAAAATCGAAACCTGTAACTTCATCTTATACAACAGTTGCTACATAGTCTCTGCCACGATATGACTTCTCAAAATACATTATTGTCTAATGTGGAAACACCCATCCAATAATATATTTTTAAAGTTGATTTAAAAGAAAGGTTAGTGACTTGCGCCTTTAATTTATACGTGTATTTTTGGATGCATTGTTTCCTTTGGGAAACACCGCTGTTATGGAACTTCAAAACCTTTCTAGAGCGCTGACTTGTTTATTTCAAACAAGAAGTTTGCGCTCTAGATTGTTTTTTATGAAAAAAAGTTATAGGTGTTTTGAACATAGTTTTTGAAGTTACACACTGTTTGATTTGTTGTGGTCTACTTTTCTAAGATTGGTTTGATGGAGCTCTCCAAATTCGTCTCCCTCTGCGATCTTTACCCCCCCCCCCCCCTCACTTCCCCCCAGTGCTAAATTGAGGTTCCTTGATGTCTCAGATTGTGACCATACTATAGACCCATTCTTTTAGTAAAGATACGCCACAGATTTGCTTACTCCACAATTCTAAGTACCACCTTTTAATCTTCAACATTGGTGTATAGCATCAGATTTCGAAAGTATCTATCCTTTTCTTCTTTGAACTGCTTATTGTCGACATTTCAGTCCTGTATAAAGCTGCACACTTCAGAAAAGACCCCCTAGCCTATTAATATTTGATCAACAAATTTTTCTTCAGAGCCGGCCGAGGGGACTGAGGCGCTTCAGTCACGGTCTGCACGGCCACTACATTGAGGCAGAATTAAAGTATGTGGTGTGGATGAAGACAGTCCGTGTAGTCGCTTTGTCTACAACGCTGCGTTAGCTGAGTGGTCTGCCGGGCGCCGTGGCTCAGCGCGCCCGGTCAGAGGGCTCAACGCCCTCTGTAATAAAAAAGCTGAGCCAACAATACACCGAACAAGAACGAACAAAAACGATCAGCGTCCGCAACAAAGAGAACTACCCATTAAAAAAAAGTGGTCTAAAGCACTTACCTAGTAAGTAGAAGGTCCCGGGTTCAAATCCCGGCCACAGTACAAATTTTAATTCAATGCCTCTACTTATGTATTATAACTATTTTTTTTAATCTACGGAGATGCATAAACGAATCATTATTCTCCTCTTTTATGTAATTGTGACACCAAATGCATAGAAGAGTGTACATTTTTGAGTGAGGCAATAAGTCGAATAGTGAACCCAAGCCTGTGGCTGCCTTGAGTGCTTGTGTGGGCTGTGCTGCCTTGTCCATTGAAGACCGCGAGGACAATGAGAGCTGATCATTGTGAGCCGCCGCTCCACGGCGCCGTGTCCTACTCACTAATTCACCTAGACCTGCATCCCTAATCCAAATCGTCCTCCGCCAAGTAACTGGTTCGATTCCTTGTGTTTTGAGATTGGTCTTAAAGTGGAAAAGGAGAGGCTTATTCTTCTTCTTGTTCGTCATTGTTCTAACACTATGCAAGCGCGTGGTGTCATAACGTGGTAGACCTCTTGACGAACTGCCTCCATATAGCTCGTGACTTGTTTGCTTCAGGCTCATCTCGATGTGGCTCTTAATCCGGTCCATCCACCGCAAATTGTGCGCATCTCATCTTCGCCTGTCGCATTTTCCCTTTATTATTGTTCCTTCCATTGCTTCCTGCATTTACCTAAACTACTAGGTCATCAGTCCCAACTTCTAGAAACATGAGCGAAATATTGGAATTGATTTTGGTTGACGAGAACCGACATTTTTCATCTGGTGCTGTAATACCTCAATCGATTTGCTGGTTCGATTTGTTGTCCACAGTATTGGAAGTACTCTTCTATTGCTCCACATTTCTAGACAGCCAACCCTCGTCATCAGTCTCGTGTGGGAACGTTACAGTTCGTCCGAGGATAATGGAGGTTGCCTTCCAGATGTGCGCAAGCTTTGCTGCAGAATCTCGCGCAGTCGAATCGGTCTTCTGATCTGAGGTTGCCAGTCTCCAGTATACATGAAGCGACAGACGACCTCATATCGTGGAGTGTCTTGGTGTCGGCTTTTTTGTCATTACTCGGCCTATGATCGTCAGTATGTTCTTTGTGTTGTTGATATCAAGACCCGTCTCTTCGTGCGGCAAGTCTTCGCATTATGAATAGCAGTTTATGCTAGACTGTAGCAATTATCAGAGTCTCATTCGCATTTCTGAGATTAAGTTTTCTGCCCTCCACAACCATGCCGTTAAAGCAGTATATCAGAACGTCATTTTGGCCCACTTTAGGTTACGGTAGTAACACTAAAGGTGGGCCTTTGGGATCGTCTTTTGACAGCTCGAAATTTAAATGAAAATAACGGCTTAACTATTCATCTGACACGAAAATTGAATAACCTAATTTGTAGAGGAGAAAATTCTCTGCAACTTTGCTCTTATGTTGTTTTTTTTTTCATATCTCGTAGCGTTTCAAAGATATTTGCAAAAATAATGGCAATTTTGGGATGTATGTCTGTCCGTAACGTGTTCCCTGTTTTTAAAACGAACCGTTCAACCGATCAGCACCAAATTTTACAGACATGATTGCAGGCTGCCAGAGACCAGAACCTCCCTTTTTCAAATTTTTCGGAAAAAAATTCGGTAGTAATACCAAAAAAAGCCGTTGTAATATAATTGTAATTGCAAACGAACCGTTCGTCTGACACGAAAATTGAATAACCTAATTGGTAGAGGAGAAAATTTTCTACAGCTTAGCTCTCTTATGTTTTTTTCATATCTCGTATCGTTTGAGACATATTTGCAAAAATAACGAAGATTCGACACCCTCCATCGAATTAATGAAAACCAGCCGTTCGGGGATGTCACGTGACATTCCTCGCCCAGAACTCTCTATGGCATACGCCATCTTGCGTTGCGTATTTGATGATTTTCTTATTGTAACTTACACGTTGTCATTTCATAGCAATGGCGCACTGAAGAATTAACAAAAACACATCGTTCTTCGTACGATAAATGATAATCTAGTGTCTACAAATGCCATATTAGCATCAGTTAACAACGGCCATCAATAGTATGAGATTAAAGGACATCTTTTGATTGATGGCTGTAGCGTAGTGGGCAAGACGTTGAACTATGACGCTAAAGGTCGATGGTTCGGAACCCGACACTACCTAATTTTTTTTTCCTAAGAGGGTTTCAGACACTCTTATTAATTTTTCATTATTTAGATTATTATTTTGGTCCAAAATGTTTGCAAAAACTTATAAAACTACAAATCTAAAGTGGGCCGTTAAACACGTCAGTGCGATTTTTTTTTGCTTATTACAGGTTATTCAGAATTGCTGTTACATGCTTCCAGGGGTTGTAGAAGGTACTAGATAGATCAGCTTTTGAGGAAAAACCGTTGTCGCGAAATGTACCGTATGAATGTGAACTACGTTGGAAGTGAGTTCGCTTTCAAGTTTCCCCCTTCACGTTACGCGCACATAGCGCAGATGAGCTGTGACCTGTGCGCCCTGTAAGAGCCCTGGCGTGTGCCGAGTTTGGAGTGTTCGTCTCGTGTTTCTCTTCTGCGTGACGAAGAACGTCCTCTTCAAAGTCGAGAGAGCGGCGCGTCGTGGAGACCCGCAGTCAACCCTCAAAGTGGTGAACGCGCCAGTTCTTCGCAGCCGGCGTTGTAGTCGAACAAAAAGCGTGTGCGACGTGGACTGACGCCGCCGTCTTCTCACTTTGAGTGTATACCGTAAAAGGTGAAGCAGTCAACAATCCCGAAGATTGGTTTGAACACCACAGTGCTTTACTAGGCATGGTCCTGTTTGGAGGTGGTATGCCGTTGCCTTCCTCCGACCTTCATACTGACTTACCCAGCCAGGGGGACCTACAGTTTAACGTGGGTTCCGAACTACGGCGCTACTCGGTATTTTTCGCATCAGCAACACTGCCAGAGGTGAAAGAAGTGGAAAGTGACAGATAAAAATCCTAAGACTTGGCGGGGATCGAACCCACGACCTTTGGAATTGTAGTGTGGTACTCTACCACTGTGCTACGGAGCAGCACTAATTGCATGTAAAACAAAAGAAAAAAACTAACAAAAAGAGTCTTTATACTAATTGTAATATAAGCGACCCGTTTTAGAATACCAGGTGGTAACGTCTCTTTAAAATATTCAGTAAATGTAATCCAAATTAAAATAACGTATAGCAGAAGATTTTGATGTGATCTGACAGTCAATCTTAGTTTACAAACTGTACAATTCCAGATATTGGCTCCTCGTCAGAAATTTATCTATTGAGCACTCTTTACAAGCTTGAGAAGTGTGTAATACGAATATGAGTCGTTCTGTAGAGTCATTGAACAATAGTGTAGAGAGAATGCAGCAGTCTCTGACGCCAGCTTTAGTAGCAGAGATGTCTGAGAAGGTGTCATTGATTCTATCGCTGTGTTCGAAAAGTATAGTTGCTGGATTTGGAACATCTCGGCTATCCAAATCGATGATAATAGCCGCAGTGGAGTAGCCGAGCGGTTTAAAGCGTCTCGCTGCGGAGCGCGCGGTTGCTCGCCGTGGAGGTTAGAGTCCTCCCTGGGGTATTGGTGTGTGTGTGTGTGTGTGTGTGTGTGTGTGTGTGTGTGTGTGTGTGTGTTTGTCCTTTGGTTAGTTTACCTAGGATAAGTAATTTGTAAGCTATGGACTGATGACGACGCAGTTTGGTCCGATAGATTTACAAAAATTTGAAAATTTTTTTATGATAGTATTCAATACCTTTGACTATTTCACCATGTCGAAAGCTTTCCTGTAGTCATCGAAGCTCACGTTTGTAGAGTTTTATGTTTTCAACGTGCAAGACACTGCCGATCCTCGAAGCAATCCGCCACCTGTGCTACCATTAAAAAATAGTGGACAAATGCCGACTTTCGGCCCTTCGCTTCATTTCATGTTATGTTCATATAATGACACAGTAAAGTGCACAGCGGTTCATTACAGACAACCACATTAAACTATCGAACGGATTGGTGTAATCAAGACTTAGGTTTCCTTTTATTTCCTTACATTGCTCAAGATCAGTTACAGGTTGGACCTTTGATAAGATCACAATGTATTTTCTTATACATTTTTATTCGAACCAAGCTTGTGTTCAAGGTCTGTCTAACTAGGTAACACAGTGGTAAGTCGCTTGCGTGATTGACAGGTCGGAGGTTGAGTCTCCATCTGGCCTTTAAAATTATGGTTTTCCAAAATTAGTAGAGGCAAATCTAGAAATGATTCTTTCGGAAAGGGCACGATTTCCTTCCCGTCCGTCCTCCAGTCCGAGCTTGTGCTCTGTACCTAACGATCTCGTTATCGTTATCGTTAAAGACATGAAACCATAGCTTTTTTTTTTCTTTTCGTCGCACCAAGCATTTACACCTTTAACGAACCGGGAACAGGATTGGGAAACACCGTTCACACGAAGAGAAATGATAGTATATTTACTGTATCATTAGAAGTGGTTGTTTCACTGAAGTAGTAGCAGATCTGCACCAAAATGTTTATACTAGTCGAGCGTACGGTGTGCTTTAGACAGAATTGATGTAGTTAATTATTCGACAGCGGTTTTGAGTTACGGTAAAGAAAGCTGATAAAAAAAGACTGTAAAAAAATATATTAATGTGGAAATAAGCTATATTTTTCTGGTTTCATTTTCGAACCTTCACTTCTTTGGAAAGTTTATCCTGATTTTTTTTTCTTTTTTCCTTTTGCTCAGATTTCGGAGTCATGGCTAAGAGCCAATTGGAGATTAAACAGAGATTGTTCGCGCTGCAGTGTTGGTGTCGTAGAATTTATCTGAGCTAATTCGAAATGTCAGTGTACAGAGGTCAATGTTGTTCAAGAGTTCACAATCTTAAAGTTGTCTCGTGTTCGAAAGTGTGAAAGGAAGCCCTGTCAAACACTATTTTACTAATATACCCGTGCAAAAAAATTGTTCCTTTCATGCACAGTCCTTTTATTGGGATTGGCGCCATTACGTCGTCTAGCCATTTCATTTTCGATGCCGAGATATAATAGAGTGCACGAATTTCGATACGCATCTGATGTTGCTGTTACTCGCAGCTATTAAGGAAGACGGTTGTTTTTCGGTCATTTTCTAAGGAACAGACACCATTGGCTGACATTAACGCCTGTAATTTTTCGAATTCAACATAGAGAAACAACTCAACCGTCTGAGCATTGAAGTAAATTCAGCGTCGAAGTTGGAAATTTATGCTGGAGACTGGACCAGGAGCCGGCCGAGGGGACTGAGGCGCTTCAGTCACGTTCTGCACGATCACTACGGTCAGGGGTTCGAATCCCCCCTCGGACATGGATATTTGTGCTGTCCTTAGTCATAGTTAGTTCGTAAGTAGTTTGTAAGTTTAGGGACTGATGACCCCGTAGTTCAGTCCCATAAGCTCTACAAACATTCGAACATTGAACTGGACCAGGATTAGAGCCCGGATAATACCACTTTGGGCCAGCGGTCGCCTTACCGAATTAGGCTATCCAGGCATGCTTCCCTTCCTGCACAAATTCTCAACTTAAAGCAAACTACATGTCGGAAAGAACAGACACCAAGTAATATTGATAAGTGTATATATGCCCCCAATAGGCAGTTGATTATTTCAATGCGGACGCATAAACACGCTCGATCCCTTGCGGAAATATAGTACAGGCTGCGAGCAAGAGGACGTAATAGACAGGGGGCACTAGCATCGTAGTGAGCTAGAGGTTGAAAATTTGGGCAGGAAGGGAAGCGTGCCTGGATACCCTAATTGTCCAGAAACGCTCGAAATGTTTCAGTGTTTCGAATTCGTATTAAAGAAGGGCACGTAACTGTTACAACTTCTTTCAAATAAAAAAAAAATATTTGTATAATATTTTTTCTGATATCTGTACAAACCTTACACCTGAATGTTAAGTTGGTGAAGACAGACAGACAGACATCAAGTATTCAACTTTTTTTGTACAAATTATATGTTTTTGGCGATGTTGCAGCGTTCATTTAATGAAATAAATCGCAATTTGCGATCACTTACGGCATCACTGTAGTATGTTTAGATGGAATACCTGACGACAATTGATTGTGTCTCAATACCTCATGGTCTGTTCTCCCTGATGCGGGAATACAGTATTGCGGCTGCGAGCATTATAGAACAAATAGGCTGTGGTAATAGGAAAGAGACAGCGTGGCGAATGGAGATTTGGGTATGGCGGGAGACGTGAGGGAAGAGTCCTCTGCAGTAGGGCTGGTCACTGTGTCCTCTGTGGCGGAGGGGTCAACGCGTCTGCCTAGTAAGCAGGAGATCCCGGGTTCGAATCCCGGCCGGGCACAAATTTTCATACGCCGCACTTTGGTATGCCATCTAAACCTAGTACAGTGCACCCATAACCGATCGCAAATTGCGATTTATTTCACTTACATGTGAGTTGCAGGGTACCCAGGTAGATCTAGAAGCTTGAGGGTCAATTTTAAATCTTCCACTACACTAATTTGGTTCTAATTCGGTAAACCGTCGACGGATTCAGTTGGAAATGCAAACAGGATTTTGGTTACAACTCACTTTATTGGGCAAGAAATTTTAAATCAATACTCATTCATTATTAACAACGTGAAGACACCAATTGACACATCTTACTCGGCACACTTCGACAACAGTAATGTTTCCAAAATTACAAACATGCACCTGAAATGGATTTGTCTGTGAGATAGAATTTCGCTCGTCGAAACAGTCATGGTGAAATAATCGAGAAAAACTGCGATAATCCGAAGTGTGGTCTGCGTAAACCTAGTGCAGTGAAGCAATGAGTGATCGCAAATTGCGATTTATTGTTTTGTACAAATTTAGATTTACAACCACTTGTATGGCATTTGAAATACCAGAGTTAACTTTTCGCTTCTTAGAGGTAACGTCCCTGGGGCATGGGTGTGTGTATTTGTCCTTAGGTTAGTTTACCTAGGTTTAAGTAGTTTGTAAGCTACGGACTGATGACCACGCAGTTTGGTCCGATAGATTTACAAACATTTGAACATTTTTAGAGTTAACGTCCTGTCAAACTGTTAATTGAGAGACAGTTATGGCTCTTGTTTTAATATTTGTTGACAAGGAATGCCAGCCGCGGTGGAGTGGCCGAGCGTTCCAAGGCGCCTAGCTACGGAGCGTGCCGCTGTTCGCCGTCGGAGGTTCGAATCCTCCCTTGGGCACTGGTGTCTTTGTTGTCCTTAGCCAAAGTAGTTCGTAAGTCTAGGGACTGATGACCAGAATAGTTAAGTTCCATAGCTTTACATACATCTGAATATTTTTTTCAGGAATGTCACATTTTTGCAAGGTTTCCCTTCCACGTATTAGGTTGGTGTGGAGCATATTTAGTCATCGCAGTTTTAGACTGTCTAAGTACCCATCTTCTGCTGATTGTTTACTTCATATTGAATACGTAACCCCGATCCTGTGCAGTATGTTTTCAGCAAGAAACCTGTAGGATTTGAAGAGATTAATCTGGCAATAGTTGTGCTAAACAGACTATGTCTGCAAAGGTACCATGTAAAATGAGTCTAAATAGCGGATGACTTTAAAAGCACACAGCGGAGACATTGAGCTGTAGCGCATTCACCCTGCAGTAACCCGTGGCTTGGGCAGCGTTTCGAGTACTCGTCGGCCGGTTGTCTCCAACCTGACGAAGGCCTCATCACAGTCGAGAGTGTGGCGCGCCCGTGGAGCACAATCAAACTTCTCCTTGTTGCGGATGCAATGATTTTTCTACCCGTTGTTGTAGTTAAACGAATACTCCTGTGTGATGTCATAATTATAGGCACTGGCAACGGCGCCATCTTGTCAATTGGTGGGTGTACCGTTGTGGAGGAAATCTCTGTCGCGGCAGAAAAGCCGTGCGCACTAAGGTTTCCTGCTGCGGTGCGTGCGGCCGTTCGCCGTTGGGGGTTCGAGTCCTGCCGCGGGCATGGGTGTTTGTGTTGTCCTTAGTATAAGTTACTTTAAGTTTGTGTAAGTAGTTTGTAAGCCTAGGGACTGATGACCAACGTAGTTAAGTCCCTTAGATTTACAATCACTTAAATATTTTGAAGTAATCTGGAAAATGTTTCGATCTTTATACTTAGTTTATAGCCAAACTACATATCTTTGGTCACAGCTTCCTTATCAGAAATTTATCACTGTGCCTTCTCTACCGTTATAGGAACCTATGATAGGAATTGTGAAACACACTGTCGAGATGAGCAGGAGACATCCGTATTCCATGATTATTCAGTATCTGATGTCATAGGAAGATTCTTCTGACTGATCCACGCATCCGTGGTGCGCTGGTTCGAAGCAAACGTGAACCCCATTCCCTGCTATCAGCCAGTTCACTTCTGCGTGGGGTTCTCAGGTACACAGGAGAGTTTCCTGTTATTGGAAGGAGTAAGGATTGGAGTAGTTCGCACTGAGCGATGAATTCATTCGTTCAATCGCATGTATTATGATTTATTAAAGACAGGCCTTCGGCATCCGGTAGAAATAGATATAAGCTTAGAGACTGTCAAATGGGGCCAGATACAGCGCCGTCGAAAGTTTGGTGCCCTCGTATTTGGGACAAACGTATCTACTTGGTGGGCAAGCTACAAGGAGATGTCGCGTGAAGTGTACAGTACACATCGGAGTTCCCCCACCGAGTACCTCTCCGCCGAGTCATCCTTCACCAGTGCGTTACCAGCACGTGGGGTGACGCGGCTGTCCCAGCCATTGCAGCTTTCCAAACCGAGCACCGTCTCAGCTGCCATCACGAAACATTTGAGTCCTTCCACCGAGGAGGAGAGCGTGATCGGGAAATGAACCATCGCCGTCTTCATTATTTTAAGGGACTGATTACCGTCACTGTTTAGTCCCTTCCAAAAACCAACAACAACAACATTACTTTAAGACAAGCTATGGAGGAGACACTAAAGTGAAATAATGGCGTATTGGAGAGTTCGTCTCCTTTCTGAGATGTCGCGGAGACCGATATTTATGCATGTGTTTTAGGATGCCTAGTTTGCGATAAGGAGCTTTCCCGCAATATGCTACATCTGTGGCTCGCGCTCTTGCCTGTACGGATTTACACAGGACACTAAATGATGAAGTGCAAGTTCTGCTGGATAGTCGCTGCCCTTGACCTGATTGCAAGGTGTTACACGAGGACCTGTAAAGTGTCAATTTGTTATGGTAAGTGCACAATTATTGTTACTTTGTGTATTTAGTATGCAAAATACTGGAGCAATAATGTTTGAAGACAGAGTGGTTCATGGCCTAGTCCAAAAGCGTGAACAAATCGGGGCGGAAGAGCATGCATCCGTGGAAACCCAAGATAATTTTATTAATGAATATCGGCGTGAGATGACGCATTTATTACATCCCGGGATTCTCTTTTGCGGAGAAGATATCAGCCCTGCCCTAAAGTTTTATATGGAAGCTTAAAAATTAACTATCTTAGCTATCATCATGGCTAGATGGAGTACATAATGTGTGCCGCTGACATTATTGCTTCGACTTACTGCCTTAACCCTTTGCGACCCAAAGAACAAAATTGAGTTGTGAAACAATTTTATTTTGTATAATTACATTATAAATTACATATAAAACTAATATCAGGTGAGAAAACTTCTCGAGTGTTTACAAAGTTTTTTTTAGAACATATGGTTACGTAGTGAAACCACTGGCCGACTACATAAAGTTCTGCAAGACATGGATCAAACTAAAATACTAGTCTTTTCTACAATGCATAACCTTTCGTAATTTACCAGAACTATGCCAACATAGAAGATAATACAGTGGAAAACAATATATGTAACCTCGCGATCCTCAGCAATACACCGGCATACAATGCGCAGCTATATGTTTATGTCGCTTTCCCGCGAAAACGTTTTACCCCAGCCAGCAGCGAGTCGAATATCTTGACGACAGAGGGTAGTATACTCAGTGCCTGTTGTGGTTTTACAGAGCTGCCACTGAGTCGTCTTTGAGACATTAAATTAAAGGTGGTCTCACAGTGAAACCAGTTGTACGCAAAGGGTAAACGTATAAGCGAACCGGGCAGTTGCCCGTAGAGAGCAAACAGTTGCGTAAATGCTAGATGACCCTCAAAATGTGTATTAAGGCTTTTTCTCAGTACTACTTATTTTCGTTTTGCCTTTACCTCACACTGACGCGGGGTCAGCATTGTTACTATAGGCTTGGCATGTTAATTGGAGGGGTGACAGGATGCTTCATCCCCCTCCTTCCTATACCCCCCCTCTCCCTCCCCCGCCCCTGCCCCCCCCTCCCCACTACCGAGAACAAAGTTATGCGCACCATCTGTCTGCTTGTAGAATTATACATGTGGAAGCGTGCAAAATTTTTGTAAATGTTTGAGTCGTGCAACTGAGGTAGAAGTAGGTCTACATAGTGGATGTGGAAAACGCCTAAAAACGACATCCAGGTTGGACGACATACCGAACCACGTCGTTAATCCGTCGGGCGGATTTGAACCAAGGCCAACAGACTTCCCTGTCCTAGAAAGCGACGCCTTAAGCACCGCAGCTAGTGGGACCTTAGATCTTATTCAATTTATTCAACTTCACATTTCGGGTTACGCCATTTTCGAAGGCTCAAAGTACATTAAAAACCCCAAATAACTGGACTAATATGGATACAAAGTCACAGGACCACGTGATGGGAAGGTGTTTCAGTTCTAAGTGCAGACTCAAATATCATCATGTAAACTGGAATAGATACTTTGTATACATGTTAGTCAACTTTTGTGGGTACGTATACATACTTCGAGCCTGTGAAAAAGGCTTAAGGCTTAAGACGTAAGGTGACTAAAATTAGTAAGTACTGAGGAAGGGACAAAGATAATTCTGACAAGGGAAACACCAAGTATGGTACCAACGGATTTTGATGGGTCGCAGGTATGTTGTGAGGGAATTCCTGCAGTCCATCAACCTAAAAGGATTTGTTCCAATGAGCCTTGATTTCTAAGAAAATCAGAGAGCAAATTAGCATGCGTAACGTGTCTACTTATACATGGAGGTTACCGCTCAGCTGGACAGCGTGGTGTAATCGGCAAGGTGCTAGGCTCCCATGCATGAGACCCGGATTAGAAACCTAGGGGCAGAACAATTTTTAAAAATTGTAATTGCTACTTTTTATATTTAAAAAAATTAAATAATTGAGCAAAGAAAAAGATACGCTACGAATGACTAACCGACTGGCCGTAGCATAATAGTCTACTGGGACGCGTCGTGTGGGTACACACTTCATGGGAGGATATAAAAACAGCACGGTCAGGAACTGTAAACATAAGTATTAAATGTTGTCCAAATATCATAGGTATTAACAAAAGGCTTTACTGATTTCGAAATATGGTTCAATCGCCTTAAAAGTGTGCTTCGAAAAAAACAAAATGAATAAAGTAATCGTTGCGCAATACATAACATTTTGAGCGAATGTTATGTTTTTATCCTGACCATTTACTGCAAACGTTTACATAAGAATGGTTATAAAAATACGTAATTATGCACAATCATCAGACAGGTGTGAAAAGTAATTGACCCATGTCGGACTTCAACCCAGGTCGCCAGCATGGCAGCCTCGAATCTTACAGATTACACCACGCTGTTTCGCTAAGCGGTAACCGCCATGTATAAGTAGACACGTTACGCGTGGTAATTTGCTGCCAATTTGATTTCGATTTTCTTAGGAATCAAGGCTCATTGGAACAAATCCTTTTAGCTTGATGGCCTAGAGGAATTCTCTCATAACATACCTACGACCCATCAAATTCCGTTGGTACCATACTTGGTGTTCCCCTTGTGAGTGAGGAAATTAAGTCTTCGGTACTGCTCCGAAACACTGAAATTGCCATTTCTTTATTATTATTATTATTTACTGCTTACGTTGGCCCTGTTACCACCCGACCAGAGTAATATGTAAGCGGTACTATCGTGTCCGCACAGACTGGCAGGCGCTTGTAGCACGGGAAATGTGATCTTATTCCCTAATATTCCAATACAGAATTGAAAATAACAGGCATATCGATAATTAATGGGATATTTAATGTTAAAGGTATTTTCTGTTGTTCTTATTCCTAACGCGTACTTTCTGTTAAATATCAACATCTGTCCTGTTAGCTTGATTAGAAGTATGGACTTAGTGCTGTTACTGGGGACGCCAGTTCGTATATTTTTCACCCAGGCTCAAACATTCATAGCTACCCTTATGATATAACGACTTCTGAAAGAACTTTGGAGTACCCCTTAATGTATTTCAGACCAAATTTAATTACGTGATTTTGCATCCAAACTGTTCTCGGTGACGCAGACACGGGACAAAAAATTATCTTTCCATACCCGAGGACTAGTCAGTATTATTTCCATTTGTGAAACTCTAGCACTCTGTCGCGAGTATGATATTGGAGTGTTTTGTTGAGTTAGGACAAGACTACATGTGGTGTGACAGGACCTCAAAGTGCCCAGGGCCTGCATGTGCGACGTGGGTGCATTTCACTATCGTTGGTGTTGGCTGTGTCTGTTGGCGGGCGCCTGCGGACTGTCTGTGGCACGCATGTTAATGCGCCGGTAATCGAAACCGTCGCCAATTATCTCCCCGCTAATTCTCCTCCTCGAAGGACCCCAGGACACATTCCGGAGCAGCACACCGCGGCATCTCGAATATTTAGGCCGGAGTATGGTGCATGTTAGTGATGAGATCTCATCTCTACAGTTAAGAGTTCGTCAGCTACCGCTGTCTCCGAAACTTCGCTGTTTCCCAATCAACACTGCCAGAACAGGTTGCTGTCGCACCAGTTCTAAGTGTAAGGAATTTCAGCTACGAACTTTGAGGTCTTATGGAGAATAGTCAGTACATAATATTCCAATAAGGAACCCATATCCGGAAATATCATTCTGGGTCACTGTTAGAATTTCATCATCTTTGACACTATCAAATCAGTCTCTTGTATCATAAGCTCTTTGCTTTTCTATACTTTGGGAGGAATTAGTATGGACTAAAACAAGGTAAAAAAGTCGACTAAACGTGGATTATAAAGTTCATGCTTTAATAACTATCGAGCACTTCGCCAGTAGCAGAAACGTGTACACACTATAGCGAAATGAAGACATCCTCATAGCTCTTTTGGTGTGCTTTTTAAGTGCAGGTTTTCTACACTTTCCGCCCCCCCCTCCCCCCGTCTTTCGTTCTTAGAATCAAATGTGCGGTCCAGTCTGATAACTTTAGAGACACTTGCTATGTCCTAAATCTAACGCCTAAATGGGAACTTAATGAAATTTTAGTAGTGCAGAATGGAACATTCGCGGCAATCTACGATCCATTTACGTACATGAACGTCACAGATCTGACAGTAAACCTGTATGGCTGTCATGTTTCGTTCAAGCAGAAAGACAGTTACTATTCGAAACTCTGGGACGATCTGTTTCATTTCCAGTCATTAATGCGCATTTTTTATCATTCCTGAAATGCCACGATCTAAATGAAATTCATATTTTTGACGCAAGGAGCTGTTTACTTGTCGTCCATACGCAGAATCGCAGACGCCACGAAGTTCTAGGGATACGTCGACAGGGCATATTTGGGAGCACTTTTCGTTTCCGTGGTTCGTGTATTTAGTCCAAGCATTAGGGAGCAGTTATTACAAAAATTATTACCTGAAAATAAAAATAAAAAATTAACGTATAGGAAATTAAATTGTAAAAAGAGATTTTGTTTCATGAAATTTTATGGCGGACATGTCTGAAAACTCGCAACATTATAAAAAACATTGTTCTTAAACAACTAAAAAGACCACAGCTCGTAAGAAAATATTAAAGAAGAACGCTGTAGAGTTTAAAAGAATCTATCGCTTTCTCTTTTACGACAGTGATTCCTTTATAAGTTTTCTAAATATTTTGGAATACCGGTAAAATCCGTATCAAACTGATTTCTCTTTTAATTCATTAACATTCACATTATAAAACTTGCTATTTACTTGTACAGTCAGCGGTCGGGTATGTCGATTTTGGGGGGAAAACACACTCGATAATTGGCTGGATCTTCTCAGCGAATAGCCTTATAGTAACAGTTTTACGAATTTCTTTTTTCGAAAAGAGCCGTGTTACACCAATTACATAATTAAGATTTTTACATTCAAGGATTAAGAAATGGCCTGGAAGACCTAATACTTCTGCTGGTCAGATATACTGTTTTACTGTCTCTCTCTCTTTTTTTTTCATAAAAATTACTTTGAAATAGATTTGACATTTTTTATGAATTAAAGAAATGTTTTTCTACGACCTGTAAGAGCCGAAATATCGTTTTGGAAATAATAAATGTGGTTGATGTAATTGACAATTTACGGCAGTCTGCTTGGTGGAGGTTAATATTGAAGACTTAAATTTTCAAGTCTTCCGATTGTTGACTGCTTTATCTTTTATATTTTCAAGAAAAAAAAGCTAGGTTATGCTTCGTTATTGTTTACCATCAGTAATTCAATAGTAAGGTGAACACTGTAGAAAGGTTAACCGTGGAAGCGACTAAGGTGTTATCTGCAGTGGTTCGCGAAGTGGGGGGGGGGGGGGGGTGTTTGATCAGCAGAAAACTGATAGTAAATGGTCCGCATTTCCAAAAATTTTTCATGGCTTTTGAACCACGCACGAAGTACCTCTTTTACTTAATCTCCATTTTTTTAAGAGATTAACGCGAATCTTAGAATCATTTTGGAATTAGAAGTAGCCTCAGAAATATTTTTTACTTTATATTTTGTATGGGTTATGGTCATTTCGTTAATACTATCCTCAACTACTAGACCGGTATATCTCAGGAAGATAACAGTACCAAAACAGTATGTTTATAACTTGTCACGTTTTGTTCGCGTAAGTTTCATAACACTGATCACAATTTCGAAAATTACAACACAAATTCCACTCTGGGGTATAGTTCGCTGCAGTGGCGGACTAAGGCTGTCGCAGGCCCGGGGCGGCGGCAAAACAAAATTAGATCCCCCCCGTCAACTTGGAAATCCATTTATAGGACGAGAAACACGGGACAGTCTTAATAAAAATAAAAAATAGCTTTCGAGATTTGAAGGCCCCAGAACGGCGAGAGGACAAGGGCGCTACTCCTCTCCTAATAATAATAATAATAATAATAATAAAACATGTGCTTTCCAGGTATTTGGAGGTCCCCCCCAAGAGGAGAGGCCCGTGCCCGGGGCGGACCGCCCCCTCCGCCCTCCCCTCCATAGTCCGCCACTGGTTCGCTGCTAGACATAGTTAACTACTATGTGCTGCTGTTGACGATCTCGGCGTCTCTGGGTCAAGGTTTAGTGAATGCGCACCGAGGAATGAAAGATTTTGCAGGCGCGAGCCGTTTAGCGAGCACGCTACAATTCCCCCCCGTTTCGCTGTCCGCTGCAACTAAAACTTTCTTGCTTCACTTTACTACTCAGTTACTAATAGTAAAAAATGAAACATATCCCAGTATTTTTTCCCTTAAAATCATAAGTATTCAGTACTAATTTCCATCAAACGCATTGCTGTAACATGTTAATTCCGTCAACCAGATGCATTATCCTTTAAGGTAATAAATAGGCCTATAATCATGTATTAAATTCGAAAATAATGCCAAATCCGTTTATTTAAAAACTAGCTGCAAATATCCGCTTCACTGGGTTTTTGTCTTGTCATATATTTACTTACATCTTTTATTGTTCAAACGTTCAAATGTTTGTACAGCTTATGGGACCCAACTACGGGGTCATCAGTCCCTATACTTACAAACTACTTATGAACTACTTACGAACTAGGACGGCACAAATATCCATGCCCGAGGGGGGATTCGAACCCCCGACCGTAGTGGCCGTGCAGACCGTGACTGAAGCGCCTCAGTCTCCTCGGCCACCGCGGCCGGCTCTTTTATTGTATAGAAGACGTATATTAATAGCATTTTGTATTACTTTTTTATTTATTGCTTGCTATATACTCTCAAAAGTCATCGCTGGTGTTCAGTCCGTATTTTATTTAGATTGATGACTTTCAACCACCGTATCTTCCACCCTCTTATCGATATGGAACTTCCTGCGGCATTCAAGGGGAGAATTTGTACTACTACTACTACTACTACTACTACTACTACTACACAGAGACCATTCGTCTGCTTTGTGTGGGTTTTGATGCAGAGTCAAAAATTGACACACGCGCGGGCTAGAATTTTATATAAATTGATTACTTTTAATCCCCATATCGTCCACCCTCTTTTCGTTATCAACCCTCACTTACCATAGTGCAGAATGGGAGACTGATACCTACTACCACATACAAAAACAATCCTTTTGGGATGTGTAGTTTTGGCTACAGAGTGAAAATAGGCACAAACTCATCAATTTTTATATATGTAAGAGATTATTTTTTGGAACATAGTAATTGAGATAGGAAAAAACACGCTAAAATAACATTTTCAGAAGTTGATCCTTACAGTTAACAAAATGTTGAAAATTATTTGATAGCACTATAACAAATCTATTTGTGAAGGAAAATAAGCTTTAACCTGATTCTGTATGACTATACGCTGAATAGAACTAGCCAATTATCGAGAGAGCTTTCTGTTCTGGAAATCAATATGTCTAAAAAAATAATTAATATTTTTTAATTTTTAACACAGATCCTTTTTTGGATAACTTTTTTTTAAATTACTGCACGTTGTACTTACAGTAAATAGAAAATTTGGCAACATAAATGTTAACGAGTTGAAAATCCGTTTCTGGCGCGTTTTAGCTCTTTTGAAGTGCTTCGAAAGCCAATAAACAAATCGACCCTTACAAAAAGCAATTTAAGAGTATTTTTAAGCCCTACGACTTTTCGTATTTAACATTTTTCGTTATTATCTGTTACTTAAGAAATACCAACTTTTCCCTTTTTTTGCAATGTTCTATGTTTTATCTTTATAAAAAAAATAGCTGTGTTTAAAATTTTATTTCCAATACACAAGTACTTTTTGTGTTCGGGAAATTAAATCTTAGGCCCTTACAGCCGGCTTGAGCTATCATATGTGCAGTCTGCTAACTCAGTTTAAAACTAACGTTCCCTCGTACAGAGTGGCACATCCGCTAGCACCTATGATCTATTGATCCACTCGCCGCCTCGTCTGCGTGGACGTCACAGATCTGACGCTGAATCTATATGGCTGCCCTAGCTATTCAAATCTCACAGGTACACTCTGTTACGTTTCCATTCATAAAATGCTACGAGCTATATAAATATATTCCTTGCTTAAGGAACAAGCTACGTGTTGCGCATGCGAAAATTCACAGACGCCTTCAGAGTTGTCGATATAGTGGACAAGGCGTGTTTTCAAGTTAGGGCTTTCATTTGTCATTCGTGAATCATCAGATGTGCTGCCTGGTATCTCCATGGACTCCTGCTGTATCCTAAAACCAACGTTTAAAGAGAAAAGGTCTCACTTGTTGCCTAAAATTTTTTGAGAAGAATCAGGCACCTTTCAGATTTTTAAAATCTGGGTGGGCCAAAGGAAAACAGAAACGCTCTGGAATACTTTCGATTATAGTAGAAGCAAGTTTTTTTTAGCAATAATACGGTTAATGGCGGCGTGGCGCAGTGGGTAAGACTTAAGGATTGCAGCTTTCGCGGCCTGTGTTTGATTGCAGCAATTCATGATTTTGTATTTTTTCGTATTATTCCATGCGATATTAAACTTTTAATTATTGAAATCAAATATAATTAAGCATTTCATGTTAAATGTTCAAATGTTTGTATACCTGTTGGACCAAACTGCTATGGTCATCAGTCCTTAGACTTACAAACTACTTAACCTAACCTCAAGACAACATCACACACCCATGCCGCAGGGAGGGCGCGAACATCCGACGCCGAGCAACCGCGCGGTCCGCAGTGAGGCGCTATAGAGCATTCCCACACTTCACCGCGGCCATTTCAAGTTACATACGAACAATTAATACATTGCGTTTCGTTTCATTTACTTTAATTTATCAGTTAAACAGTTAATTTTTGATATTGGGTGAAGTTTTTTTATGATGTCTCGTTAAATTTTTAGACCGATAATAATAAACGAAATATTAATATTATTCACAACATGCACATTTTACGAATGCCGTTCTTGAGCATAAACGTTTTCCCTAGTATGTTTCAATGCAAAGGATACTTAATGTTTTTTAAATAAAGGTCTTTCCTTTGTCAATTTAGATACTTCGCAAGCTCGCTGAGTGATGGGTGTGAAAACACGAGCTTTGAGTTGAATGTGTTTGTTGTATTTACTCTTCACTATAACTCTCCTGTTGTAGCAATTCAGGAGCACTAACTGTTTAAGTATATTTAAATATACGTATAATTGAAAATTTAACATTGCAAGGAATAAAATTAGAAAGAAATATTACGCCTACTAAGTAGCTGGAATTGAACTCGGGCCGCAAAATTAGCACGTCATGAGCTTATACACCGCACCAAACAAACATTGAACGTATCGTTAATAAAATTTATTTGTGCTATAATTGAAAATCTTAAACATTCTCTCGTTTCGTGTGTTCCCCTCAGGTTAGCTATTTTAGGGATTTGAAACGCTCATTTACACGCAGTCTTCTCACGCAATTTGAGTCAAATGGGTGAAGCCAATTTCACGACCTCCATTGTTGAGTGAGCAGAATGGAACATCCGCGACCGTCTATGATCTATTGACCCACTCGTCGAAACGTCTGAGTGAACGTCACCGACTTGTATGGCTGTAACGTTTTGCCCCACCAGGAATATTTACTATTCAAATTTCAGGTACGAACCGTAGAGATTCTATTTTACGTCTTTCCCAAAATGCTGTGAGCTAAATTGAGTATCTGTTACGGACCAATGATATGATCTGTGTGTTGCGCATGTGCAAAATCGGAAATGCCTAAGACTTGCCGAGATACGTTGATAGAGCAGATTTTCGTAGATAACCGGTTCGCGATAGCTGTCTTCATGTTTTCATCTACACCTCTTTTTTTCATTTGCTAATTCCTGATTGTAGTCTTGTAATGAATATTTGTTATCACTATTGTAAATGACTGTGCCACTTGCGAAATTATTCTTTCTTGCACACTTTCTCTCTTTGCGATTTTAATCGATGTTTCATTAAGTACGTGCCAGTTATCACAATATAATACGCCTTTAAAATTCATTAGTTGAATAAGACTAATGAGTACTACGATTCGGAGTGTTATATGTACAGCCAGTGTTAAAATTTTGAATGTTAAGATAAATATACCGAAGGTTTTTTTTTATTCTTTTATTTTTTGTTATTTGGGGGGGGGGGGGGGGCGACGCTAGGGCCCTGTTACTGCAATACCGACTTTTAAACCACTTGCTTGAAAGAAAACTACCCGACTGATCTGTATTTTTTCGGAGCTAGCCCTTAGTTATTGGTGTCTTTTTTATTTGTCTAAGTATTCAATGGCCAGACTACGTTAGATGGTGCGACGTCGTAGTTTGGGGACGCGCCCTTTTTCCACTAAGCCACCAGCTGCAGGTGATTCGACGTATTTAACTGCTCTAAATGTGTTGTGAATTGCCGGATATGTAATGTGTACTCTTGAAAGTCTATTTTCTACATCTCAAATTCATAATTTGGCAAATGATCTCAGCTAACGCGTAAAAACTGCATACGTTGATGGACTTGCTAAAGATTGCACAGCGTTGGCGTGACGACCCGCTGGCTTCGCTCACGCTGTGTTTTCGCATGAGTCACTCGCCACTGGAGGCAATCCCAGCCGACGTCCACGATCGACCCGTAAGTCAAAATAACTATTTAACTGCTGCGGCAGTTATCTTCAATGTAGCCAGCTCTGTCAATGCAGCGATGAATACGGGAGGTTTTTTTATATTCTTTAAAGGCATTTCCGAGTCTTTCTTCTGTCAGGGCCTTTAATTATTTACAACACAACATTTAAAAAAAGAGCCAATCTACCGCGCCCTATGTTAAAATAGAATACTTCTCGGTATTTCAACACTAACGTGGAATATGTGAAGTGTTAGTAAAACCTCTATGGCGGCGACGACCGAATTTGTAGCTTCTTGTTACGTGTGCAACGCACTTCATGTTTTGAGGTGATTAACAAGATTTAATATTTCGTCTCTCTGACGAGTTAATAATGAAGTATATTTTTATTTTTGTCGTCTAGATCACAATGAAATAGAACTACCATACAGTTGTAAGTCATAAATGGATTGATGACGATTCTGGCTGGCTGAGTTAGTAGTTGTAGAATGTTCAAACTTCATTAGTGGTTCGATTTATCTTTCCCGATTTTTCGGAAGGTATTTTCCTTTTTAGCTGTGTCAGGACGTAAAATATGTAGATTATGCTTGGGGAAGGAATACCAAGATGTCATCATTGACTGTGTTGTGGAACACTAAAGAATGACACGTCGTGAAATGGGCTTATGTAAAGGATCGTCATAACTCTTCACATAAGAGAAGAGAGAGGAAGGAAGAAGAAAAAACACTCGCGTAAAGGTGGCTGTGTGAATAATAAATCAGATGAGTGATAAACGTGCAATATTAACTAAGGTAAAGCCGTCAAAAATACGAAGATTGGTTTGAACACCACAGTGCTTTACTAAGCATGGTCCTGTTTGGAGGTGGTATGCCGTTGCCTTCCTCCGACTTTCGACCTGACTTACCCAGCCAGTTATAGGGGGACCTACAGTTTAACGTGGCTTCCGAACCACGGTGCTACTCGGTATTTTTCACACGAGCAATACTGCCAGAGGTGAAACAAGTGGAAAGTGACAGATAAAAATTCTAGGACCCGGCGGGGATCGAACCCGGGACCCTCGGATTTGTAGTCTGACACTCTACTACGAACTATAGTACTAATTTAGCGTGCCCACCTCTCCAAATAGAATTTTTTTATAAGTACTAACCGTATCCATGCAGTGCAGTACTTCGTGAACTGGACTCGGCGCTTGAGTAGTTAATATACAAGTCCCTGTCGAACCAGATTTGGGTGCCTCCCTGGTTTTGGAGGGACCGACCAACAACCCATGACTCAGATGAACTCTTGCCTCTAAATGTATGGATTATCTTCGCAAAATCAGTTGATTTTCTGTTAAAATAGTTAATTATGAGTTTTCTTTATGCTCAATGTAGCTCATAGCGTTAGTGTTATAGGCAGATGCGCGTGGAACCCGGGAGGACTTGGCTTCAAAAGCCGCTCCGGCCGTTCAGATTTAGATTTTACGCAGTATCCTGAAGTCTCTTCAGGCGGATTCAACCCCGCTACGTCATAATATTTTTAACTGTCACTTTTCACTCCTTGCACTTAGGCGATGTTCTTGATGTGAAAAATGCTGAGTTGCACCTTGGGTCGCAGTTCACATTAAACTAAAAGTCCCTGTGTAACGGGCCGGGTGGTCAGTCAGTTCAAAGATCGGAGGAAGGCAATGCATACCACCCCAAAGCAGCACCATGCCTGATAAAGCACTGAGGTGTTCAACCCAATCTTAGGGTTGTTGACTCCTTTAACTCGCACGGCCGGCCGGGGTGGCCGAGGGGACTGAGGCGCTCCAGTCACAGTCTGCACGGCCATTAAGATCGGGGGTTCGAATCCCTCCACGGGCATGGATATTTGTGCCGTTCATAGGATAAGCTAGTTGATAATTAGTTTGTAAGTTTAGGGACTGATGACCCCGTAGTTAAGTCCCATAAGCTATACAAACATTTGATCATCTACCTCCTTTATTGTTTCGTTACCTAATCTAATTCCTTCATCATCGCCTGATTTTCTGACATTGCCTCCGTCAGTCCTCGGCCTTTAATGACTCCGATATTAAAAACTTCCGTTCTGCCGTGGCAAGAATATGGACACCGTAAGGACGGGTCCATACATTAAAACCAACGTTGACGCCAAGTGTTCGTCCAATGTATGGATCGGTGAAACAGCATTGGAAACGGCTCCGTTGCTTGTCGGTATTTTCACCGAACATAAAAGGACGTTGGATCAATATGGGTACGTCGTCCTCACATTGGCGCCAATGTTTCATTCTATCTTTGTCGTCTGCTTGTCTCAAAACTGCTTTCTTTCGTTCTTCGTCGCCGTCTATTTTTAAAGTTTTGAAATCTCTTTGTAAATATTAGAAGTATCAGAAAGTGATTCATTTGTGAAAGCAACCACAAAAATCGAAATTCCACGTCGAAACTTAGGCGCGATTAGTGAAATTAAAAACGTTTTAAACTTTGACACACTCAATTACTGAATGCAATTTTTAAAATTAATATTACCTAACATTTCCAGTCAAGTTTTACACAAAGATTTGCAAACTTCAAGCACTACCATTGATTTTAATTAATGGTTATTTTAAAAAGGAAGTGTAGGCATCTAAAACTGCCTCCTGTAGCAAGAAATCGAAGCGTCAATATCAAAAGAACTTTAGCAGGCATAGCATCCCTCCAAAACGTATCTTTCTTTTTAACTTTAGTAATTTAAACTAGCAGGTCTAAGTTTTAATCGTGTGGATCGATTACTTGTAACGTATTTTAAAACTTATTGATTTCGTAATTAATGTTCGTTAGCAAGTGATACGACACACCCCATCATTTTTTACATGTGTTTCCTTTTTGGCCCACTTTAGATTGCGATAGTAACACTAAAAGTGGGCCTTTGCGATCGTTTTTTGAGAGCTCGAAATTTCGAAATTTAAATGAAAATAACGGATTAATCATTTATCTGACACGAAAACTGAATAACCTAATTTGTAGAGGAGAAAATGCCCTACAACTTTGCTCTGTTATGGTTTTTTTTTTTGTTTTTTTTTTTTTTTTGTTTTTTGTTTTTTCATGTCTCGTATCGTTTCGGAGATAATTGCAAAAATAACGGCGATTTTGGGATGTCTGTCTGTCTGTCTGTCTGTCTGTCTGTCTGTCCGTAAAGTATTCATACTTTTTAAGACGAACCGTTCACCCGATCAGCACCAAATTTTACAGACAAAATTGTAGGCCGCAGAGACCAGAACCTCCCTGTTTCAAATTTTTCGAACAACAAATACGGCAGTAATACTAAAAAAAAAAAGCCGTAATATAATTGTAATTGCAAACGAACCGTTCATCTGACACGAAAATTGAATAACCGAATTTGTAGAGGAATAAATTCTCTACAACTTTGCTCTCTTATGTTTTCTTCATACCTCGTATCGCTTGAGATATATTTGCAAAAATAACGTCGATTTGACACCGTCCATTGATTTTACGAAAACCAGCCGTTCGCAGATGTCACGTGACATTCCACGCCCAGAACTCTTTCTGGCATACACCATCTTGCGTTGCGTATTTGGTGATTTTCTTATTGTAACGTACACGTTGTCATTTCAAAGCAACGGCACTGAAGAATTAACTAAAATACGTCGTTCTTCGTACGTTAAATGATAATCTAGTGTCTAAAAATGCCATATTAGCATCAGTTAACAACTGCCATGAATAGTAAGAAAATAAAGGACGAATTTCGTAACCCCCGCTCCCAAATATTTTTTGTTCTTTTTTTTCCTCAAAGGGTTACGTATTGGGTGCATAGATATTATCACAATACTAGAGTCGGAATCATATCACTTAAATTTTTTTTTATTTACATAATTATTTTTGTTCGAAATGTTTGTAAAAAATGATAAAACCACGAATTTAAAGCGGGCCGTAAAACACGTCAGTGAGATTTTTTGTTTTGCAATGACAGAACGTAATTAAATGTTCAAATGTTTGTAAAGCTTATTGGACTTAACTACGGGGTCATCAGTCCCTAAACTTACAAACTACTTATGAACTACTTACGAACTAGGACGGCACAAATATCCATGCCCGAGGGGGGATTCGAACCCCCGACCGTAGTGGCCGTGCAGACCGTGACTGAAGCGCCTCAGTCTCCTCGGCCAGAGAACGTAATTATTCACACTCAAAACCGTTAATGTGTCGGCCGCGATTTGTGCGTCAGATACGATTACGTTGGCTCTCGACGAATTCAGCTGAATGTTGTCTCCAATGTGCGGGCGCTGTCGCAAAAATATTGGCCAGTGTTGGCGCCAGCGTCGGTACCGGTGTGTGGACGTGAGTAAAGCCTAGGCGGTCTGCAAAGCCAGCACAAAGGCTCGTGGTGGCGGGTGAAAGAATGGTAACGGAGCTCTCTGTTGTGCACAGCCGGGCGTCGTCGTACGAAGGGAGGGACGTGTCGTCGATGATCGATACTGCAAACTGGCCGGGCCCAAGGGCAAGGCCGGGATAGCCGGAGGCGTCAATCAGGCGCCGCGCGTGGGCGAGCCTAGAGGGGCGTGGACGCGGCGGCGGCTGGACCAGAACAACGCCACCTAGAGACAAGGCCGTGCCTACGTCACACTTAGAGGCCGCGGCCGCCACCTCACTGGCTGTTGGCTGGGGCACGCCCACCGCCACGCAGCGGCCGGCCAGTCAGATGGCGGTCGCGGCCTCTAAGTGTGAAGTAGGCACGGCCTGTTGTAAGGCCTTGTCTTCTAGGTGGTCTAGGTGGTGTTGACCAGACCCGCTCATTCCCACAATTTGCTCGATTCGCACGGCCGGCTGCGGATCCGTTATGCAGCCGCTTCAACTATCCTCTTCATTACCCATTCAACGTTCTTCATTGCTTCGAAAAACATACCAAATCTGGATCTTTCTTCATTACCCATTCAACGTTCTTCATTGCTTCGAAAAACATACCAAATCTGGATCTTGTCTCGGGACACAATTGTCGATACGACATATTTTCGCAGAATGCCATTTATACGCTGGTATGAGGACAACTTTAGGTCTCTCACAGGACCTGAAATCTATTTTAGGTGACGATGAGGCGTCAGTGGATTGTGTTCTAAGATTTTGTACAGCATCTGGACTTCTTGCCAAAATATTGGGTGTACGATTTTAAAGTATGACAGTGTGGCTCGGTCACTCTTTAAGTAGTCACCGGGCCCCATACATCTATCAAACTTTTATCCCTTTTATGCAGTCCTTTCCTTTGAACCGTCTTTTAAATTTTTAATGTACAATTGAAGTTAAATGTCCATACGACTGGACCCATTTCCTTCTCATCTCTTTACGTTAGCATACGGGCGCTGATGACTTCGCTGTTGAGAGCCCTAAAATGCCAATCTTCATCATCATCATCATCATCGGGCGCTCGGACCTTGTTTCAAAGCCTGCCAAGCCCCCCCTCCTTCTCTCCTGTACTTAACTCTGTTAGCAAAATAAGGTCTTCTCCAGACGCGCCTGAAAATTTTCGATATCGCCCTTGGCTAATTAAAGAGTTCAAGATATCTTACTTTCACAAGCAGTCAACTCGAGATAATATTAGGAAATTCATTACATTCATAGATTTCTGTACTAACTACTTGCTCAACTATGGGATCTGAGCATGGGATTTCATCTAATTTGCAGAGATTTAAACAGATTGAGTGCCAAATAGGAGGAACAAAGCTAGAACAGGTAGACAGTTTCAAGTATCTGGGATTTATCTTCTCACAAGATGGCAACATAGTGAAAGAACTGGAATCGAGGTGCAGCAAAGCTAATGCAGTGAGTGTTCAGCTAAAATCTACTCTCTTCTGCAAGAAGGAAGTCAGTACCAAGACTAAGTTAGCAGTGCACCGCTCTATCTTTCGACCAACTTTGTTGTATGGGAGTGAACGTTGGGTGGATACAGGCAACATTATTCATAAGGTAGAGGTTACAGATATGAAAGTAGCAAGAATGATTGCAGGTACTAATAGATTGGAACAATGGCAGGAGGGTGTCCATAATGAGGAAATCAAGGAAAAACTGGGAATGAACACCATAGATGAAGCAGTTAGAGCGAACAGACTGAGATGTTGGGGGGTCATGGTACACGCATGGGAGAAGCAAGGTTACCTAAGAGACTCATGAGCTCGGCAGCGGAGGGTAAGAGGAGTCGAGGTAGACCAAGAAGAAAGTAGATTCGGTGCAGAATGATTTTGAAGTAAAAGGCATAACATCAGACGAGGCATCAATGTTAGCATTGAATAGGGGATCATGGAGGAATTTTATTAGAGGTACTATGCTCCATACTGAACGCTGAAAGGCATAATCAGTCTGTAATAATGATGATGATGATGATGATGATGATGATGATGCAGATTCCTGTGGCCTCGATCGTCCGCTGTATTATACTGTAATGTCCACCCTGAAGCATCACCGTGACGGAAGCAACCAGTAGCGCATCCTGCAACTGCTGTACTAGATATTTTGCAGTTATAACGCCTCCCATGTCCTCCCCCCCCCCCGCCCCCCTCAGGTCTGCCTACTTATACTCCGTTCACCGAAACGAGAGACGTACCGTAAACAGACTGAGGCGCCTGACCGGGGGTGGACAAAACAGGATCGCTCGCTGCATTCGATTCAGGTGTTGTTATATAGAAGTGATAATAGGTGTTGACTGTCAGCTTCATCTTAAAGGACCAGTTGCTGGATAGTAACGTAGGTATTAGTTTTTACAATAACATTCAGCATTCATAGTCTATGTGAATCTTTTTCTCTCTCATTGATATAACGTAAAAGTAACCTCATTATGTCATCCTTGAATTTGAGTTCACCCAAGAAGCATTCAAAGAAGAAGTAATAAAGTTCTTTAGAGAAACACATGGTTACTAGTGTGTATAAAACGCAGCTGTTTTGTCCAGAACAGTCAATGACTGATAGTGTTATGAAAACAGTCAATAAAAAAGCACGCACTCTTTGAAGCCTCAAAGGAAGAAGAAGAAGAAAGTACGACAAAGCTTTCAGAACAACTTGATGACTTTGACTGAAAAGCGATACGAAGAAAAGTTTTTCGTAAGAAATTTCCAACACTTGACAAAGTAGTGGTTGTCGTAAGCGAAGATGCAAATTTGGGAAACTTTCGAAGTAAATCACTTTTTATAAAGTATTAAAAGAAATAAAATTTAAATGTTTGGCTTCTAATAGCACAGCTATATAACAAAACACAATGACCTTACACCTGAAACGAATGCAGCGACATTGAGCGAACGAGCCTGTTTTGTCCACCCCTGGTCACGCGCCTGAGAGTTTTTACAGTACGTCTCTCGTTTCGGTGAACGGAGTATAGGAAAACGTACTTAGGTGTGTGTGTGTGTGTGTGTGTGTGTGTGTGTGTGTGTGTGTGTGTGTGTGTGTGTGTGGTAAAAAAAATTCGCTCATACATTGTGAATGCGTGATAGACATGGCCGCACTATACGGCTCATAGATCTCGAGCAGCAGCTGAGTTAGGACTGTTAGTGATATTTAAAATTGCGACGTTCTCAGAACAACAACATTGTCGAATCATTGGTGTTCTGCATATACGTGGTGTGTCACCAATTGAAATTGATCGCCAGTTGGATGAGACCTGTGGTGATGGTGTCATGGATTTGCCCTATGTGTTTTCGTGGGCTCGACAGTCGAGAGAAGGCAGACGTAGTGTGACAACGCACCGAGACAATCTCGGCCTCGCACCAGCCCGTCTGACGACGTGATCGACCGACTGAAAAAAATTGGTTTGGAGAATCGCCGAAGGACTGTGGAATACATCCATCCTGCATTACGTCCAAAAGGGCCGAAAAAGACTACAAGTGTGCTTTTTCATTAAGACAACGCACCAGCACATCGGACTAACGCTATGCTGCCGCTTTTCTTTTTATTTATTTATTTATTTTTGTGATAACTTTGAAGTGATCTTTCGTGTTCCCTACTCGCCTGACCAGGCTCCTACAGACTTCTGGCTTTTCCAAAGATGGAAGACGTTGTTGTTCGTGGTCGCACATTCACTAGCCGTGCTCCAGCTGAATCAGCGATTTTCCAGTGGTTAAACCAGACTCCTAAAGAAGCATTCTCAGCGCCAATGGAATTGTGGCGTCGTCGTCGTGAAAAATGTTTACAGGGAGATTACGTCGAGAAGCGTCAAAAGTTTCATATTTTGTTTGTGGTTTGTGAGAAAACCAAAGTGTAACCACTTTGAAACGTCGAGGTGTTGGACGGCCATTGCCCGTTACTGATTTCACGCGTCGTTCACTGATCAGGCTGTTAAACAGGACCGGCGCCTAACTGTGGCGCGATTAACATTAGGCCTAAATGTTGGGCAGAGTACAACTGTGAACAGTGCTAACGATGGGCCTCTGCAGCTGATGATCCATACATGTTAACACCAACCCGGGAAGGTGACCATCGGCTAATGGCAGAGAGTTGCATGGAATGATGAATCCCTATAGGTTGTTAGTCATGCCGATGGCAGGGTGCTCCTTGTCACCTGTACTATCGGACGGTGAAAATCTGCTGGCGACTCATTTGTGAACATTTGTGCGGGAATTCATAAGTATATAGAGCCCATGGAAGGCACAATAACGGGCAAGAAGTATCGTGCACTGGTTGCAGACCACGCACTAATTTTTATGAGCGTTGATTCCCATTGTCAATAGCGGCATTTTTCAGCAAGATAATGCGCCATATCAGAAGGCCAGGAGCGTGATTGAGTAGCTCATCTACATAGGTACTCTGCAAATGAAATTTGAAATACCTAGCAGAGGGTTCATTAAACACATTCATAACTTTTCTCTACCGTTCCATTCTCTAATAGCGCGCGGGAAGAAAGAACACCTAAGTCGTTCCGTTTTCGATCTGATTTCTCTTATTTTATTGGGATGGTCATGTCTCCCTAAGTAGTTGGGTGCTAGCAAAATATGTTCACATTCAGAAGTAAAAGTCCGCGATTGAAACTTCGCAAACAGATCACGCCGCAATGAACAACGTCTTTTTTAATGATTTCCACCCCAATTCGTGCATCATTTCCGTGACGCCCCCCCCCCCCCCCCGTAACGTGGAGCTGGTGCATCTTCGAAGCGTTCTGCCAATAAAACGTAACCTTTGGTTCGCCTTCCCCACAATATTTTCTGTGTGTTCTCTCCAGTCTAAGTTGTTCGTAATTGTTCGTAATTGTAACTCCTAGGTATTTGGTAGAATTTACGACCTTAAGGTTTGACTGATTTATCGCGTAATTGAAGTTCAGCGGATTTCTTTTAGTGGTCATGTGTATTACTTCACACTTTTCTTTATTTAGTGTCAATTGCCAATTTTCGTCTAATTTTGTCTAAATCGCTTTGCAGTTGCTTTGGATCCTCTGTTGACTTCACTAACCGATAAACGACAGCATCATCCGCGAACAGTCTAAGGGAGCTATTCCGATTGTCTTCTAAATCGTTTATAAACACAAGGATGCGTATGGGACCTGTAACTCTTCCCTGGGGAACACCAGATATCACTTCTGTTTTACTCGATGACTTATCGTCAATTACAACGAACTGTGTCCTTTCTGATAGGAAATCGTGAATCCAATCGCACAATTGGGGAGATATTCCATAAGCACGCAATTTCATTAGAAGCCGCTTGTAGGGTACAGTGTAAAAAGCCTTCCGCAAATCCAGAAATATGGAAACGATTTGAGGTTCCTTGTCGATGGAACATTGTGCTCAGTTACAATTGACATGCTGGACCCCCAATTCGACGGTGCTGAATGCGATGGAACACATCTGGGCTCTAATTCGACGTGTAAGTCTCCCGGGAATTAACGGGAATTAAGCGTCTTGAGTACGGATGTGGTGCCAGTTCCCTCCAGCGATTTACAGACACCTCATTACGTCGATGACAAGATGAGTCGCCGCTGGTATTCGTGCCAAAGGTGGACACATCGGGTATTAGGAAGGCAGCCATAAAGCTCTGGCTCATCAGTCTAATTCTGCATGGCAGTACGTGACCGAAGATAAGTAATATGTAATATATATTTCATTTTAGACTGAGAAGTGTCTTTGCACTCTTGTTTTATATTCAATTCGCTCGTAATTTCTATCATTAGTAGTTGTATGCCTGAGTAAACACTATGGACTGTTAGAGACGTCGTCATTGGTTAAAACATTTCATTTTTTGAAATGCACGTACTGTTCACTTGGCGACCAGAAATAGACCTTACGGTACATCTCCCTCGCCTGATCACGAAACTTCGTTGGCAGCTTCCCCAATGATACCGCTATCTTCGTCACCCCGCTGTTTGTCACCAATGGTGATGCCGACTCTTTGTTCGAGTCTGTGCCCATTGATTATATTTTTTGGTTTTCGCCCTTTGGCATGATAATGGCCTCCCTGGTCTTAAAGTGTCAGAAAAGTAGAATTAATATCACAGAATTAAAAGCACTGTAACCGCGTGGTCTTGTGGTTCCAGTTTTTGTCTAGTAACGCCAATCTTCCACCCCGTCAAAAAATTATTCTCTGTAGGAAATGACTGTAAGGAGGTCCACCCAGCCGTGTGTTGCCAAATGGGAAGTTGGTTAAGCTTTTTTTTTAAGAAGTTAACTCATTAACCGGCGGAATGAACTCTCAAGGCGAGGCGATTGTGGGGCTGCATCTGTAATAGACAGTATTTTTGAGTGGGGATACGTACATCACGAACTTCAATAACGCGTAGTGTCACAAAAATGTGCAAATGTTTGTAAATCTAAAGGACTTAACTAGTTACGTTATGAGTCCCTAGGCTTACAAACTACTTAAACTAAGCTAAGAAGGAGGACGCTATCCTTCGTCGGGGACCAACCGCGCGCTCCGCAGCAAAGCCCTTTAGAGCGCTCGGCCATTCCTCCGCGGCGTAGTGCCACATTTCACTGTGTGAGAAGTGCCTTGTTGGGCGACATTTTTTCGTATGTGTTATTCGAGATGAAATGCTATGATGTTACTCTATTTGACACAGTAGCTAATTTAACATGAAAAGGTGTATATCATGGCTTGATACAAAATGTGTTACGTGATACGAATTGGCGTCTTAATCCATTAAGCACCATATGATGTATAATGATATATTACAGAAGGTCCGTAATACGTCACGTATTGGTTTACAGAAGTAGATGGTCACATCACATGACATAATATGGCAAATGTCACAACATGACATTACACGAGAAATGTATTCGCAACTGCGAATTTGATGAATCAGCATCAGCTATACGGTTTAATGGTGACATACGGAATTGTTGGCCACGTAAGGTTCAATTTACGTCACAAAAGAAGTCAGGGCCAAGTGAAAGTAAATCACCAGTCAATCGTCCCGCACGTGTTAACGCGACCGAACACGACAAGCGGGAAATCCGGGTTCGAGTCCCGTATCACCGTTATTGGTACAGCTGATGCTGATTCTTATTCGCACGCCGTGGAGGTTCGAGTCCTCCCTGGGGCATGGGTGTGTTTGCCCTTAGGTTAGTTTACCTAGGATAAGTAGTTTGTAAGCTACGGACTGATGACCATGCAGTTTGGTCCGATAGAATTACAAACATTTGAACATTCTTATTCGCAGTTGCAAATACGGTTCTTGTATTTGACAGCTGTAGTGGCCGCAGTGTCCTTTTCTTCAAACATGTTTGCATCTTTGAAGCACATTTCCATCAGTAAAACAGGGACACTGCATATCGTATCTTAAATTTGTAAGATACACGATAAGAGATGTTACAATGCAGATGTTTCACATGCCACGACAGGATGTGACGTGACAAAATGTAACATGCAAATATCCATGTGGCTAAATGTGAAATTCAGTGCAACAGCTGCGCCTGATGTGATTTGTTACACTACAGAACATGTGATGAAACTTTCATGGTGCTTCATATGTGGTATCATGTAACATATGATCCACATATGAGGTGATTCCGTGTGCAAGATACAACCTAACATTTGATACAAAGCACAACTTAACATGCTACATGGGCAATAACTAGTAAAAAAAAGTCGCGAATATGTCAAGATTTTTCGATTTAAAAGTTTTTATAGTTGTCAGATAATTCGAAAACCTTAGTTGTCCTATTTCAAATCTTTGACTCTTCTTTTGTTGTTTTTTGTACGCAAGACCAAATAAAATTCGAACGGTCCGCATGTAAATGGTGACATTAGCTGAGCATTAATTTCATGTCAGTTATCCTCTTTTACAAAACAAAAAACAAAACAAAACAAAAATATATTAATCGATTTGCCAATTTGTCTGGTCCTCAGTTCCAGTTTGTCGTTTAGACTTTGCTTGTATTTTGTAACATATCGACAGTAAAACAGATCGTGCCGCGGCGGATTCGCCGTGCGTACTGGGGCGCCTAGCTGCTGTGCGCGCGGCCGTTCGCCGTCGGGGGTTCGAATCCGCTCCTCGGGCATGGGTGTTTGTGTTGTTCTTAGGTTATTTTACCTTAGTTTAAGTAGTTTGTAAGCTACGGACTAATAACCACGCAGTTGAGCCCGATAGACTTACAAACAGATCGGCTTAGGATAATGCAAATGGACGCTGACCCGGACCAAACCACGTTTTACTGCATGTTAATGGCTCAAATGGCAACCGAGCAACAGGACCACTCAAACCGCGGTTCTGCGCGCAAGCTGTTCAAACATTTGCTTTTTGTATTTTCTGTTAAAAGAGGAAGAAGAAGGCAAAAGTAACCAAAAAAAAAAAAACTGTCGATCACCAATTGAATCTCAGAAACACCTGACATAAGTATTCTGTATCTTGGAGGAGAATGAATACCTTAAGAGGTAGACTCCAGATACGGAGGAACAAGGATAAATTTAACCCCAGAGGCTGAGAAACTAGTTAACTTAATTACTTAAACGAGTACCAGCGCGATTGTATCCAATGATCAGCAATTGTCAGTGCTATATTTCGTTGTGTGTGTACCACCGTCTCTTATTTGGACTTGCTGGCGCAGTGTGACACTATGAACTCGTGTGACTACCAGGTTTTTCCAGCGTCTTCCCAAATCATGTTTCAAGGAGCATACGGACAATTTATGCCTGTACCATCTGAATTACGGTATTGATGCACCTCGTCATCGGAAGGACATTAAACTCCCAAATTTCCTACCCTCACATGTATTTCTTAAGTGGTAAACATTACAAAAGTACCCTAAATTGTCAGCCTTCTCTACACATACTTGACAGCACGGTCATTTAGTCTTCCAACGTCTCCTTCACCGAGCGAGGTGGCGCACTCACTCGCATTCGGGAGGACGGTGGTTCAAATCCACATCTGGCCATCCAGATTTAGGTTTTTCGTGATGTCTCTAAATCACCGCAGGAAAATACAGGGTCTGGTTCCTTCGAAAGGACACGGCCGATTTCCTGCCCCCAACTTTACCCAATAATCCAAGCGTGAGCTCAGTCTTTAACGAATACGCTGTCGACAGAACGTTAAACCTTAAACTTCCTTTTTCACCAACGTCTTCATCTCACTACTAAAGAACAAAGTTTTGCCCTCTCTGTACGGTGGGTCAGAATCACTCAGCATACGTGGCAGGAACGATGGCCCAGTGAGATAATCGCCAGCCAGAGCACTGTTGGAAAAATCCAAGTGGCGGCGAGAAAGGTGTACATACATCTCCTGGCTATAAAACAGCTGTCTCGTGTAACATGCGTTTTCCATATCAACAAACATTGGCAGAAGTGAAGTCCTACATTTGACCGGGGATCGATCTCGCGGCCTTTGGACCTGTAGTCTATTTCACCATTCAGCTATCAAGCCACTGGACACTTTGACATAGATAATTCAATTAAATTGACGTCGAAAATGATTTTTTTTATCTTCGAAACTAAAATACATCTGGAAATGATAACCATTGTTCTGTCTTAAGAAAGTACGAATTATCCACAGTTCTCTTGTTATTCAGGAGACATTAAACTGAAACTAGAAGCAAGTTCGCCATCTGCGGAAGAGCTTCCAGTTGCACTCGACTCGTCGTTGAGGTGGACATGGATGTACATGCCTTCCGACGCGGACTGTTGTGAAGACCCTTCTTCTAGATACACCCTGGCGTTTGGCTATTGCACAGTCTGGTGGAGCACTTGATTTTTGACACGGGGGGTGCTGCCGAGTGGCAGCAGGAGCCGAAATCCTTCCTACTGCGTAGGCGGCTACGTGTAGCTACAGAAATGTCCTTATACGTGTCTCCGGTCTGAGTAATGGAGGTGGTGTGAGGTCGTTTACTTGCACGTAACAACTGTACAGCTTCCTCACAAGCCGGATAGGGTTACAAACATGGCCGAAGTTTTGGGACGTCATATTGGCATTTAAACATTTAACACTTCTTATTTTTCAATCATTATTTAAGTACCGGTTTCGGCCAGTCATAGATCATTATCTGGTGTCACTCTGTCGTGATAAGTGATATATAGATACTATTCGGGTTTAAAGTCAGAGAGAGAGAGAGAGAGAGAGAGAGAGAGAGAGAGAGAGAGAGAGAGAGAGAGGGAGAGAGATTCTGTAGTTCTCTTTTTTTTCATTCTAGGAGTTATTGTGTTCACTGCACATTTTTACAAATTTTTGAAGATGCTATGAAATGTGATTGTATAATACATGGCACGACAAAATTACACGAAAAGGTCTGTAAACTTATTGAAACTGCCGAAATAAAAAAATTACAATGATAAAGCTGTTTGTATAAATCTGCTATTACAGAAGTTTTCAAAAGATGTAAGACATTACTTATTAAAAGTAAATGGCGAAAAAAATTAGCAACAAATTACAATAAGTATGACGCTCGTGTGTGGCAGTGTAGTTCAATATTTACTTGCACTAATATACTTTTAAACATTGATGTAGTGCTGAATTCTGCGTTCGATTACAAACACCACTTAATAATGTCAATTTCGACTCCTTTTAGCAGCAACTGTAGATGGTTCGTGACAGACTCTGATTCACTGCCCTGATGTTGTCATGAGATATTGTGTAACATTGAGTGGAGCCTTGTATCTGCTTGCTTACGCTTTTGGCAGATGGATGTCCACTTGGGAGCTATATGTGCAACTTAAAGCGGATGCATAAAATAAGCCTTGCCGTGTGCTTGATTTCTGGGGACTAGTCTGAGCTTTAGGCAGGTAGTAGGTGCTTCACGAAGTGTGGCTGTGTCCCATAATCCGCCGGCGAACATCTGAATCGCCTCGCATATTGTGAATGACCGCTCCAGTTTCATTCAGTGAACCTGCACATTATGTGATGGATATTGCATTGTGGTCTCAGAAGCTAATGTTTTTTCTCCTCCATTGCAGAAACAGCCTACAGACCATGAGAATATGCTGAGCAATGGCGGATACATCAGAGAAAAATTTCTCTTGTCTTACACCTCTGTCCATGATTGCCTGACTCGACGTTTCGCATATCTTTGCGTGGGCTTGTTACAGTCGTCGTCTCATATTGGCGAAATCTGACAGAAGTGTGGCTAGACATACCTCAATTAAAGCCAGGATCAGTGCCATTTGAATAAGTATCAGAGCCAAAGCGTATGAAGTCCTTGTCGGACAATACTCTCGTACAATCGATAGTCAATAACTTTTTTCCACTCGCTGTCGCAGGCTGTAATTCTATCCACACTGCTGTGTTTAATGGTCGCAGAAGTGCTCCACAGTTGACAATAGCGCCAGTTGTCAACGTGAACCTACCACGGCACCCTCTCTTCTTCTGCTATAGGGTCCTTAACGGCAAGTATCAAAAGATTGTTAAACTGGACCCATCAGCGCTTCAAATCCATCAGACGTTCCATCTCTCCATCCAATCTTAAGATGTGCTAACCACGCGAAACGCGTAATTGCATAAAATAAAAACAAAAATTTGCAACAGAGAATGCGGATTAATTCATTCACCACTGTTGCTGCACCAGCCACCATGAAGTGGACTGAAACACTACGTTTAACACTGTGCGTCAGTGATTGCTACAGAGCCCGGGTGTTGTACAGCACTTCGAGGAAGGGCGACAAGATTCTCTGTCTCCTTCCACTGCACCAATCCGGAACCCCAACTGCGTGAAATACACTTCTCGAAACAATTAGGGGATTAGGTGAGGTATCACAATCAATATACACACGGTAATTGTAATTTGTGTGTGATACGGTACGATTTTTTGCAGTCTTTTTACTTGAGCTTAATATGGCGTTCACTTAGAGTGAGACACCATGGGGCTACCATAGTACTGAAAAACTCATTCTTGTTGCCCTCTAATATGGTGTATGATGGCTTGGACAGCCAGTACAGTTGCACACCTGCGTAGCATGGAGAGTATGAGGTTTTCAGGGAGGGAGACTTGGGCATTCTTCCATGAGTGCAACCCTTGCAGGAGGTGCTCGTCAAGCTATAATTCGTCTGCCAAATGCCTCCCAGACATGCTCAATCGATCACTCCATGCCTTCAAACATGTTGTCCACCAGTGCAGCTTTGTGGGGACGAGCGTTATCGCCCACCAGAAGAAATCCATCTCCTGTGGCATCAGCGTAGGGCACAACAAAAGGTCGAAAGATCTCGTTTCTGTACCTCTGAGCAGTCAAAGCGCCGTTCTGAACGACATAGAAGTCCTAGTCCGCCAATATTGACTCTTGGTGGTGTTTCCTGCACATAGCCGGTCGCGGTGGCCGAGGGGATTGAGGCGCTCCAGTCACGATTGTCGGGCTGAACACAAAATTTTGACTCATCTGTGAACAGAATCCGACGCCATTCGTTACGACTCCAATCCTGCTGTTCCTCCGCTCAGCTTCTGCGGGCTGAACGGTGTGGCGGTTTTAATGGGACACACACCATAGGCCTCCGGGCCTAGAGGCCACATTCTCGAAGGCAATTTTGGACTGTCAGTGTTGATATTAAGCATCCTGTTGCTACCTTGAGTGGGGGGGGGGGGGGGTGCATTGCAGCTGAGCTGCATTAAGCCTCCTGTCTCTACAGACTGTTAACCAGAGATAACGGTCATCTCTTGCGAAATCAGAATGCTTGCCTTGCCACCCTGTAACGGTTCCTGCTGTCTGAAATAGCTTCCAGGTCCTGAATATTACACTTAGGACACTCCAATAGCTGCAGCTACCTCCCTGTGTGTCTGTCCCGCTTCCAACATTCCTAGGCTCTCTATGCCATAGCTTCGGGTAAGTCAGGTGTTGTTGCATTGCACTACTTGCTCACTACCCTATCCGAACTGCGTGAGTGATTCATTTAGTAAACACAACTACTCCCTCTGCATCAACTTTCTGTATTACCACTATCTCGGCTGCCGTAATGTTTTTGTCTCTACTCCGTAGAACCGACAGAAAGATGTCAAACCGTTTTAGTTCATTCTGCTGATGACAATACTTCAGAACCTGATAGTCAACTGATCTCCTAATTGTTTTGAACAGTTCCTTCTTGGAATGTAATTCAGAACAGTTTTTTTCACTCTCCTACCTTGCGATCCTTCAACATTCTATACTTTTACCCTAAACACTTCAGTTCGTTCTTCAGCTTTTATTTTTTTCTAAATACTTGATGTTGACATCTCGCAAGTATAGAAGATCTTTTTGGTTAATCTACTGTTTGGATTCTTGTATATGTGCAAAAAATACCAGCTAGCTTTTTCACATTACTTCTGGCGTATTTTTTATTTTCCGGTTAATTTCATCATTAGTACGTAGTTTCCGATCTTCTATAGTTTTTCTTGGGCATTGCTTATGTTTCGCCTTTATGTTGTTCCTAATTTATATAAATTTTGCTTTAATACCAGACATTGCCTTCACTATTGTTTCAGAGCCTTATTTCATCACTGAACGTGCATTTTTGTTGCAAAAATCTTTAGTTACTGTGTAGGAATATGCTCTCCATTTAAACAGCCACCACCAAATGACAGTATATGTCCTTTGTAGGAATCTGATTACTCTAACCGGTATAAACTACAATTAAAAACTGTGTTTGGGTAATTACTTGACCGTGATAAATGTCTTCACATTACACCATAAATCATTCCCAATTTGTGTATCCTTTCCTCACTAGCAGATTTTCGCTACCGTTTCCTTGGATTATCTTCGCAAGATATTTGATGTTTTTAACTTTTCAAAGTGGCCAGTATGTATATTCTGAAACTTCAGATTGTTATGAATCATTTGAACAATTATCATCCATGCATAACAGTCAGTTAAATCAGAATAAGGAAACAAACTTGTAATGTTTACCTGATGATAGCGTAACAGCCGAAAATCGGTTCGTAAGCCAATAAATTTGCAAAATATCTCAGCTATCTTGTGTATTTCATTCATAATAAATCAGAATGCTTGTACTTAAAAAAAACATAACATATTGTCATTCTAATTTCTGTCGATATTGGTTAAAAGCGACAGGTCGTAGTTTTAAGTGGGTGACAGCTTCATCACCACGACTGAAAAAAGGAGACATCAGAGTCAAGGTAAAAACTGTATTGGTACTGCCTTTAGTGATAGCATTGCAGAAGAAACTACTTACGTCGTCGTGATAGACGGGTTGGCAGAAACGCTCACCATCACAAAGCGTAGGGTCTGTCAGTTCGTAGAAAGAAAAAAGGAAGAAGGAAGAAGACTGCACTTCCCACTTCCCGTCGACAATTCGGTCAGCAGAGACGGGTCATGAAGGTATTACGAAATGCGTCAATCGAGGCCTTCCAAAGGAACCATCGTGGCGTTTACGTTGACGGCGAAGGAAAATCACACAAAAAAAACTTAATCTCGATGGTCAACCAGGAGCAGATCGCGTGGCCTTCGTGTGCAATCAAATGTCACCTCGCTTAGTAAACGAAAGAAAGTGATAATAGGATTTTGTTTTCTGATCCCTAGAGGTAAAATGTAAGGCTTTTTCAAGGCTTAGGTGTCGCAAAATTGAGGAACATGTAAAAAAAAAAAAAAGATAGTGGATTCTCAACTCACAATAGTCATAATTTGCCACAGCCATGTAGGTAAGGTAGATTAGCTCATGTTCTACGCCCTCGTAATATGTTCCAGAACTATAAAATTCGTACCTCTTGGGCAACTATGCAAATTGTACAACAGATAGTCTAAAGACAATTACATTTTTTCTTTTGTTGTTTCATCCTTTTTTTTAGTGTTAAATGGCATTATGTTTTATTTTTAGGTGAGTATAAATAATCGAGATGTTCTGACTGTCACGAATTTGCATTCGTGGTAGTTCGTTTGTAAGGAAATGACTTCGTCAACTCATTGGTGTACCGATATCAGTTTCCGACATTGTAAGAAACCTGATCATATACTAAGCTTTAAAATGTGTACAGCATTATTAATGCAACATCATGTTTACAATGGATATAGTTCATTTTCGATAGTTCATTTATTCTAAGCTATTAATTGAATAATTACGTTGTATTACAATAGAAGGGTGTCATTAAAAGTGGAGGAAAGATGCATTGCGTTTAGTTGTAACAGCATATCTAAAATGAGGTTCATAAAAGTAAAAAAGAAAAATGTTTGGCCACACTACAGTGTTTTCAGTTTTCTCATATTGAAAAAGCGTCTTTATACATTTTGAATATTCGATGTTAAATTTACGTTTGTCTGGCGTAAGAAAACCTGTGTTCAACTTCGCATAACGAAACGGATTATTTTATACTCTAACTGTAGCGTAGTAGAAGCCATGGCAGGCAGAAAGTGACTGAAGGTCTCCATGCAATAAATATCGCCGAGTTCCAAGAAAGTGATGAAACGTCGTCGTACAACGTCAAGGCCCAGTCCTGGAAGGAGTCTTTGCCCTGGCGAGTAGCCCAAGCAGACAAAGCGTTCTGAAACAAAGGTTAAGGTATAATTATGGCTCCGTCTGTCGAAAGGAAGCGTTGTGAACTCTGTCACGTCAGAAACTGGTTCCTGAAACAGAGTATTGCTACTTTAAATTGTAAGAGGAAGATCGAACAGGAGAAATGTAATTTAGGATGGCATTGTGTAACCCACTGTTTAAGCAAATACAACAAAATCTCAAAAGTGAATCAATTTAGGCACCTCTCCCCTAAGCTGCTTCACGTTAATCCTGTTGACTAATCATCTGAGTTGACTGTTGTCAGCGCTTTTTTTTTTATTGGTTTTTTCTGTTCCATAGGACCCAATTGAGGAGTCAGACTCCATGGTCATGGAACAAGTCAATACATTGTCACACAAGAATGGTAATAGAAAATTTTTAAGTAGTCCTTGCACATGACAATCTGAAGACAAAGTGAAAATAACCAATAAAAAAAATGAATTAGCTTAATTGTTTAACTTTTGTAGGAGTTCCTCGACGGAATAAAAGGAGTGAGCCGTGAGGCAACTCTTCAATTTAGATTTGAAAGCGTGTGGGTTAGTGCTAAGATTCTTTAGTTCTTGTGGCAACTTATTGAAAATGGATGCTGCAGAATACTGCACACCTTTCTGCACAAGTTTCAGGGTGGTGTGATGCAAATGTAGATTCGACGTCTCTCTAGTATTCACAGAGTGAAAGCTACTAGCTCTTGTGAATAAGTTGATATTATTCACAACAAACGACATTAAAGAAAAAACGTGTTGTGACGCCAGTGTCAAAATTCCTAGACTACTGAAAAGGGGTCGACTTGACGTTCGTGAACTTACACCACATATTGCTCGAACCGTCCGTTTTTGAGCCAGAAATATCCTTTTTGCATCAGGCGAGTTACCCCAAAAAATAATGCCAGACGTCATAAGTGAGTGAAAGTAAGCGTAATAGACTACTTTTCGTGTTGAAAAATCACTTATTTCTGATATTGTTCTAACCGTAAATATAGCAGAATTTAGTTTTGGAACAAGATCCTGAACATGGGCTTTCCACTACAGCTTACTGTCTATCTGAATACCTAGAAATTTGAACTGTTCAGTCTCACTTATCATATGCTTATTATGTGTAATCAAAATGTCAGCTTTCGTTAAATTATGTGTTAGAAATTGTAAAACTTGAGTTTTACTGTGATTTAACATCAACTTGTTTTCTACAAGTCATGAACTTATCTCTTGAACTGCATTATTTGATACTGTGTCAATATTACGAGCAACATCCTTCTCTACCAAGCTGGTATCATCAGCAAACAAAAATATTTTACAGTCACCTGTTATACTCGAAGGCATATCATTTATGTAAATAAGAAACTCAATGGTCCCAAAACAGACCCCTGGGGTACCCCACACATAATTGTGCCCCATTGGGATTGTACATCATACCCATTTTCTACACTGCGGAGAATTACCTTCTGTTGTCTATTATTGAAGTAAGAAGTTGCCCCGTATTCCATAATGTTCCAACTTCTGCAACGATATTTTGTGATCAACACAAACAAACGCTTTTGTTAAATCAAAGAAGACGCCTAATGTCCGTAGCCTCTTATTTAACCCATCAAGTGCCTCGCAAAGAAACGAAAATATAGCATTTTCATTCGTTAAACCACTTCTAAAGCCAAACTGTAAGTTTGACAACACATTTTGTGAGCTGAATTGACCGATTAATCTTGAATATACAGCCTTTTCAATAATTTTAGAAAAAAAACGATGGCATAGAAATAGGTCTATAGTTGTCTATATTATCCCTTTCTCCTTTTTTATAAAGTGATTACACTACTGAGTACTTTAATCTGCCAGGAAACTGACCATTCTGAAAGGAAAAATTACAAATATGGCTTAGTACTGAGCTAACATATGGCGAACAGTACTTTAGAATTCTGCTAGATACCCCATCATATCGACAAGAGTCCTTAGTGATTTAATTATTGACTCAATCTCCCCTATGGAAGTATCTAAGATTCTCTCGAGATCGTCAGACTTTCATTTAATGCTTGAAATACTAAGTGTGCCGTGTTTCGCTTAAGAGGCTAAATTGTATCTCTCACGTCATCGTGCTGTGAACTGGTTCACAGTTTTCCACGAAACGTTTTAGATGACTTGGAGGGGTGGGAACGTCCATCAGAGCGCTTTCTGGCACTAGGTGGACTAGAAATGTAGCAGGAGGTCGCTGGGAGACGCAAAAGTTGTCGTCTACCAAGTGAGACGGAGCTGCAATCGGGTGAAAGGCTATGCGTTCGCTTTGTTACTGTGAGAGCGTGTCGGCAAGGACGTTGTCGAGCCACTATGACGCATGCCCGCTGCTCGCCTTCCACCGCGCTGCCAAATCTCTGCCATATTTCCACCAAGTTTAGGGGTACATTCAGAGTCACAACTAAGGAAAATTACAAGCATTATGTTTCTTTTGTCATGATTCTCCCTCTTTTATTTCCGTAGTACTACATCCTGCAGATTTGCCGGCGGGAGTGGCCGCGTGGTCTAAGGCGGTCTACGGACTGGGCGGACGCTCCCGTCGAATCCTACCTCGGGAGATATACAGGGTGTTTCACTAAGTGTGTTTGCCTCTGTAACTTATAAAATAATAGGTGACGGGAAATTGTAATGCGGTAGGTCAACACAATAAATGTTACATTTTCTGCGGAGCTATGAACATCGTTTATTGTATCATTTTCCAAAGAGTTACAACACAAAGATATAATTTTTTTAAATGGAACTATAGTTTTTTCTATCTTGCATTGGATTCGTTGAAACCAGCTGCGTCCAAATCAATTTAAACTACATTCCTATCACTGTTAGTTTGGGAGCTACAACCCTTCAAAGTTTAGGGGGCGGAGGCTACGACAGCGTATCTGACTGGCTGGTGGTCATGAGACAGTGGGCCGTGCCCCAGGGGGTAGCCACTCGGCAGGTCAGCTACGCTATTGCAGCCTCCGCCCCCGGAACTTTGAAGGGTTGTAGCTCTCAAACTAACAGTGATAGGAATGTAGTTTAAATTGATTTGGACGCAGCTGGTTTCAACGAATCCAATACACGATAGAAAAAACTATTGTTCCATTTAAAAGATTAAATCTTTGTGCTGTAACTCTTTGGAAAATGATACAACAAACTATGTTCATAGCTCCGCAGAAAGTGTAACATTTCTTGTGTTGACCTACCGCATTAAAATTTCCCGTCACCTATTATTTATAAGTTACAGAGGTAAACACACTTAGTGAAACACCCTGTATATAAATGAATTGCTGTTCGTTAGTCTCGTTAAAACTCGGGAACGGCTGAACCGATTTGGCTAATTTTAGTCTTGAAATATTCGTGTAAGTCCAGGGAAGGTTTAAACGGTGATGAAATATGGAAAAGTTGTCCGGAAAAGCGGGAAAAACGAAAACATATTTTTCCAATGAGCTATCAATACCGTTCGTCCAATTGTGATAAACTTTTGTACATTTCATGTAGAAAGCAAGAGGAAGGTTCGAATCAAATAAAAATTTGGAAAAGTCGCCCGGAAAGTAGGAAAATATAGGAAAAACAGAAAGCGATTTTTTTCTAACAATAAAAATGAATTGCAACGTGGTTGTAAGAGTACGGTTTGACAGGACAAGGTTTGTATGAAATAAATATTTTGGAAAATCTATAGGAAAATTGGAAAATTTGAGAAAAACTGAAAGTGAGTTTTCCAATTTGTTCTTGATTGAATTCAGCACTATAACGACTCTATAAGTTGAGAACCGTTCCTCCGATTGCGATAAAATTTTCATACTTTGACGTTCAACGAAAAAAGAACGTTCTTATGAACTAGAAATTTGGAAAAGTTTCCCGGAAAATTCCGAAAAAATATAAAGATTTTTTCTATGAAATATCACTACCATCCATCTGATTGCGATAAAATTTTTCACATTTCACATCCAAAACGAGAGGAAGGTTAGAGAGAAATAAAAGTTTGGAATAGTTGGCCAGAAAATAGGGAAATCTGTGGAAACTGAAAGAGCTCTTTTCTTTGGGATATCAATATCATTCGAACGATTGCGATAAAATTTGGCATATTTGACGCTCAAAAGAAGAGTACATTCATATTAGTAATTGTGAAACATTGATGGGTCGACTAGATGACTAGATGTAAAGCGAACTTTACTCTTTTAAAGGTATATTTCTGAACGCACTCGACACAACAACCTAGTCATTATTTTACATGTTATAAATCTTAATTTTCTTCGCAATTTTTCCAGATTTTGTCACCGTTTAAACCTTCCCAGAACTTCCACGAATGTGACATGAACATTATCCTGGACATGTGTGTGTGATTTGCCCACTCTTTCCACCCACTATCAAGCCGATACTTGGACTATTTGATGATGTCTATATAAAGCTACTGGATCTAAAATACATATGATTTAAATTAATATGGTTTACATTAAGGGTACGTGATACGAAGTTCACCGGGTCACCTAGTATATATAATGTGTGTCTGTGTTCCTTAGTGTAGGATAGTTTAGCAGTTTGGTCCAGTCGGTTTACAAACATTTGAACATTTTATTTACTTGTGCAGAGACAGAGGTAATCTCAGTATCATATTAAAGGTATTTATTACAAGACCAGACATTGAATTAAACCTTGGAATCCGAATTGAAGTTTGTGTTGTGTAGGGAGACGTTAGTCTGTGAATTCCAGTTATCCATAAAGCCACGTTGACCGAATCGTTACAGCGACTGCCTAAGCAGGGGAACCGGACTCGAATTCGGTCTGTGGCACAAGTTTTAATTCCTTGCTTTGTCGTATAATGTATGTTTAATCTTGTTTATTTCGTAATGACATAATTTTTCGTCTAGAATTACGCCCTGCACTAAGTAGTTTTGACGCAAAAGTTAAGAAATGAATACATCCGATCAAGTATTTCCTGTCAGTCATCAAGAGGGATAGCGCGTGTTAGGACAAACAGGCTTCAAACTCCCTTCGACCATCCTGATTTAATTTTTTGATAGTTTTGGAAGGGATTCGAATGTTCAAATGTTTTTTTAAGCTTATGGGACTTAACTGCAGGGTCATCAGTCCCTAAACTTACAAACTACTTATGAACTACCTTATACTAAAGACAGCACAAATGTCCATGCCCGAGGGGGGGGGGGGGTTCGGACTCCCGACTGGGAACGGCCTCGCGCATCGGAGCATAGCGCCTCAATGGGCTCGGCCACTCCGCCGCGGCTTTGGCAGGTACTTTGAATTGTAACCTCAACCGCCCTTATTTCACATTTGTTTCAAGAACTACGTTACATATTTGGAAATCGCACTCAGTTGAGTGTGCATCTAAATGGCTACTCTGTAATCCACATTTAAGTGTTTGGTAAGCTATTTCTGTGTCACTCCACTGTGACATATCGCAGGAAAAACGAACACTTTCCATGTGAACTCTGACTTATATTACTTTATTACGATTTTAATTTCTCTCTATGTAGATAGGCCGCAACAAAGTATTTTCCTATTCCACGTACATAGTTGGTAATTGAAATATGGTACAAAGGTCTTTCCACAACGAAAAGTGTTTTGTTTCAATTCTCTCGTATAATTTCCATGATACTATTTCCCCTTGCATCGCGAAAATAAAACTCGAGCTATCCTCCTTCGGACTCCATGGTCCTCAGTCAATCCTAACTGATAAGGTCGCCCTATCTTACAGCAATATTCTAACAGAGGACGAACAAGACTCGTGTGGCCAGTCTCCTTAGTGGAGTCGAAGCTGATCCCAGTTAAAACAGCCGCTCCGCGTTTTTTTTTTTGTTAAGTTTCAGTACGATGGGGTTTTGAAGTGTCTGCAGTCATTGCTTAGCTGCATGTGTCATGAATACTAATCGAATTTAAAAATCAGCGTTCGATGATGGTACTAATAACGGTTGTCCGAGGAAAAGTTGAAGAATCAGCATAAAAACCACGAGCCACTCAAACGTATTTTGGAAGTATTATTTTACTGCAGTAACCAAAGTGGTTAAAGCACTTGCTGCTTGGCCAGGAACAGAGTATCTGCATTTCGTTCGTAATAGTTTAAATCCGATTGTACTTATACCACCACCATCAGAAGGAAGGAATAGTGGAGTTCAACGTCCTGTCGAATTTTGGTCGTAGAAGACGGCCGACAGCAGAGTAAGAGTTCAGTTGCAAATCATTCAGAAGTGTGTGTGTGTGGGGGGGGGGGGGGGGCAAGGTCGTTCGTTCATCCCAAAACCAAAGATGTTTCGAACTTCTTATGAGAAAATTGTAAAAATGTCCATTAAAATTATCGCAATTATGAAGGATATAATGTAAACACTCTCAATGTTGAAAAACCCTTTCCTTAATCTTCTTGGCATCAGAGATGTTACTTCGAGAGAACTGCAGGGTTGCTTATAAACAGTTTCGTTATGCTGGTAAGTATATATATTTGTGGTATATGCCGGGTTGCGGATATGGCGGTTCATTACATCCCACGATAACATAGTTTTTAGTTAACGGTATGGTGCTGCTCCATAGAACTGGCTGATAAGTTATTGATCTTTGCAGCAGATGAGCTGTCTCATATACGAATGGAAATCGTCTTAAAAACCGTCGATTTTGTAGTAAGAGAAACAAGCGCAGTGAAACTGACTTGACTACCAAATTACTATTACTCACTTCCACACATTGGAGAGGGAAGATGATGGATAAAATTTTATCTACTCATATAGGTCCGGGAACAGCCCGTTTTTGTCACAAGGGCGTCAAAATCTGACTACGTTTTTAAATCTAGCGCAGAGGCGAACGCTTCTTCCGCAGTTTGTTTGGGACAGCAACCCACATTGAGTGATTGCAGGAAACTATCATAATTACCTCACATATTTTCCCTCGGCAGTTCGCTCGATATTATACATTACTAACGAAGGTGCTTCAGTTGCTAACGGGGATGGTATTGCTGTTGCTATCCCTGAGTACGAGTATCATATACATCTTGTGCTGCGAACATGATGATCGTCATAACGAGCAAGCTGTGTAGTTAACTACGTCAAGAACCATCAAAAAAGATGCGAAAGGTAAAAATGGAGTCGATTTTGTTTTACTTATGTGGAAGCGGTCCGTTTCAGGTAACATGTTTCTAGGTAAAACTTTGGTCAGTTCGTCGCCTGTACAAAGTGTAGACATATATAATCGGAAATATGGAACTGTTATATATTATAGGTGTGGTTTGTCACCAGGGTTCACTTTAACGCTGCACACTGTTTGCTTATTGTATTATAGTTAATTAGAGTGCAAAGCAAATTGTCAACTCGTACACTAGCACATTATTTACAACACAAGCAACACGTCAATTCCTATTACCTCCACAATTCTCGTAGTGGTCTTTTATTTATATCCACCTAATCATTTATAAAGTACGAATTCGAAATATTTAAACATTTCGACCGTTTCAGGGCATTGAAAATAAATCAAATGACAAAGACGCAATTTTTGCTGGACCGGGATTCGAACCAGGATTTTCCGCTTTGGGGCAGTGGTCGCCTTAATCAATTAAGCTATCCAAGCACGCTTCCCTTCCAACCCAAATTCTCAACGTGTAGCACACTGCGATTGTGGTTCCCCCTACCTATTTGATTCCACTTGGTCGCAGCCTACACTGGATTACCGCAAGAGATTGAGCGTATTAATGCGTTCGCATTGAAATTGTCAATTGCCTGTTGGGGCTGCAATACAATTATTTATAAGGTGTCTGCTCTTTTTGGAAAAAGGCACCATATAAATATGTAAAGTAGGTGTCTGGGACTAATAGCTGTTTTCATGTTTGTTGTATTAGGTATTGTCGGCAATTTGTATATATATAGTAATTACTGATGGAAGCATTTCGGTCTAGACAGCGGAATTGTTTTAAGCTAATCTTTTTATTAATATTGTCCGCGACTTACTTAAATGGTATGTCCTTGTTGCCATCGCAGATTGAATATTTTGTCGGAAAGTGCTTCAGATTGCGGAATTGTTGAACAGAAGCAAGTCTTAATCCATTATTCAATTACTCTTTTCAGAAGAGCTGATAATTACGTGACTTTTTCGTTGACTATGGCTACATCATATTTCATACTTTGATACCAGGCAAAAGGAAGCTTCATTCCGTGTCTTTAGGACACACGCACACCTTATAATGTGGCGTACATAACATTTTAGATAATTTGTGATAGATTTTTCGTCTCTCCGTCTTTCCACTGTCAACATATGTTGAATGACAACGCGATGAGCTATAGCGACTGTCGGAAATTCTCTCTCTTTTACATGTAATTTTCTCGAGAATTGCTGAAAATCGTAAGAGACAGTCGTGAAAAAATTTTATTACCTTGTATGCAAGATGTATGAGACAGGGGAAATACCCTCAGACTTTAAGAATAATATTGGAATTCCAATTCCAAGGAAAGCAAGTGCAGACATGTGTGAAAATTACAGAACTATCAGTTTAATAAGTCATGGTTGCAAAATACTAACACGAATTATTTACAGACGAATGGAAAACTTGTGGACTCCGACCTCGGGGAAGATCAGTTTGGATTTAGGAGTAATGTAAGAACACGGGAGGCAGTACTCACATTACGACTTATCTTAGAAGATAGGCTAAGGAAAGCGAAACCTACGTTTTTAGCGTTTGTCGATTTGGAGAAAGCTTTTGACAATGTCGACTGAAATACTCTCTTCCAAATTCTGAAGGTAGCAGGGGTAAAATATAGAGACCGAAGAGTTATATTCAACCTATACAAAAAATCAGTCAGCGGTTATTAGAGTCGAAGGGCAAGAAAGGGACGCAGCGGTTGGGAAGGGAGTAAGACAGGGTTGTAGCCTTTCCCCAATGTTGTTCAATCTGTACATTGAGCAGGCAGTGAAGGAATGGAAGGAGAAATTTGGAGATGGCATTAAAGTGCAGGGAGAAGAAATAAAAACATTGCGATTTGCCGATGACATAGTAATTCTGTCAGAGACCGCAAAATATGTGGAAGAGCAATTGAATAGGATGGACAGTGTCTTGAAAGGAAGATATAAGATGAACATTAACAAGAGTAAAACGAAGGTAATGGAATTCAATGTCAGCAAATCAGGCTATACTGAAGGAATTAGATTAGGTAATGAGACAGAAGTAGTAAATGAATTTTGTTATTTGGGTAGCAAGATAATTTCTGATGGCCGAAGTAAAGATGATATAAAATGCAGAATGGCTATGGGGAAAAAGCGTTTCTAAAGAAGCGAAACTTGTTAAATCCAATATTAAAGTAAATGTTAGGAAGTCCTTTCTGAAAGCATTTGTCTGGAGTGTAGCATTGTATGGAAGTGAAAAGTGGACGATTAGGAATTCAGATAAAAACATTATAGAGGCTTTTGAAATGTGGCGCTACAGACGAATGATGAAAATTAGATGGGTAGATCACATAACTAATGAGGAAGTGCTTAACCTAAACGGGGAGAAAAGGAGTTTCTGGCATATCCTGACTACGAGAAGGGATAGATTGGTTGAACACATTCTGAGAGGTCAAGAAATTGTCAACTTAGCATTATAAGGAAGTGTGTGGGGTAAAAATTGTAGAGGGAGACCGAGAGACGAATATAGTAAGCAGATCCAAAAGGATGTAGGTTGTCAAATGTATTCTCAGATGAAGAGACTTGCACAGGACAGGGTAGCGTGGAGAGCTGCATCAAACTAGTTTGCGGACTGAAGACCACAGCAACAACATCGAATTCGAATAACTGATAGTTGTTTCATTCCCTCGCGTCCCATGTATGTGGTCTCCTTGTGGAGAGTGCTCCCCATGGACGTGTTACTCAGGTAGTCTACTTTCTAAATCTCCGAGCTCTGCTGACCGACTGATGCAGCTGTGCTGAGTCCCTGTTGATAACGCAGTGCTGAACTTATCCTTTGGTATGGCTGCCTCCAGTGACATCTGGAGGCCAACAGCGCGTCACATCGGGGTCTTTGAGAAACAGTGCACAGCGCTTGAGTGGCGACTGCGACCGCAGAAAGCTACACCCCGCTGTCTGGCGTGGGCGCCGTCAGGTGGTCGGGTCGCTGCCACCACGTCCTAACCGCCAGTCGTAACGGCTGCTCCACCCACTCGACAGCTTTCTGCCTCAAAGTGTATGCTAACAGGTGGTTTCGGCAAGGGGACTCCTCAGAACCGGAATTAACTCCACGTCATTTATAACATATCTTGGTGTCAAATTGCTTTTAGTAGCCAAGGAATCTAGAGCTTGGTGTGGTCTCAATACTTTCAGACCAAATTTTATGTTGTATTATGTAAAAAAGTCTTGTATAGGCATTTAGCAGCGCATTAAACATGATTTAAATGACGGCAACGTTATTATAATGGGTTCATATGGACCCAATTGGAGCACAGGCGAACCACTATTTGGCTCTGTCCACACTGCATCCAAGTCCTAATTTATTGCACTTGTTCTTTCCACATCATCCAAATTCTCCTGTAGAGACACCACCATTCATCAGTATCTCCAGAATCTCTTACGCTGATAATTTATAAATCTGAATTTGATTTACTCAGTAAGGTACGTTTTATTACGTAACCTTAGTTGTAAACCTAACCTTCGACGCTTAATGTTCGCACGCACGCGCGCACACACACACACACACACACACACACACACACGAGAGAGAGAGAGAGAGAGAGAGAGAGAGAGAGAGAGAGAGAGAGAGAGAGATCATTGATATTATAGACAAACGTTCAACAGTTGGCACCAATAATAATGATTAGCGTCGACGGCTAGGTTTGCAAGTGAGGTTACGTAATAAAACATTCCTTACTGCGTAAGCCAAGTGCAGACTTATAAATTATTAGCGTAAGAGATTCTGGAGGTACCTATGAATGGTGGTGTCTCTACAGGAGAATTCGGGTGATGTGGAAAGAACAAGTGCAATAATTGAAGACTTAGATACTGTGTGGACAGAAAAGTGTCATTTATTAGTGATGGAATAACGAAATTTCGCACGGAAGTAAAGAAAAACAGTGAGGAAGGAGAAAATGCAGTAATTCACATGTAGAATAATACTATAAAAATAGGAAAGTACAGGTTTATACACCACTACACTATAGCTAAGTAGAATGTGCCAGAACTGCAACAACAACAAAATAAAAAATAAGAAGCAAAATACTTTATAAACAAATTGATATGTATTTCACACCACTGAAGGTAAAACGCGTATGACGGAAAAAGAAATATTGGTTTATTTCATTTGTAATAGACAATGTAGTAATTATTAATATATACCCCATTTGTGTTTTGAAGTATGAGATAAGTGACTGATATCTGATTGCATCTGAAAATGAAAAACTTATTTTCCCTACATGACTTCTTCAACTTGTGATAAAATGCCGACGTTTCAGCTGCTATTGCTGGCTTGTAGCCAGACAGCCTCTGATAAAGAGCAAAGGATAATAGCCAACATATTCACGCACTGAACCACCTCATGGTCTAACATTACAGCATCATGATCTTCAATAACATGATCGTCATTGTTTTAGGAACGCTAGTGATATTACATCTCCATCTGTCGATATGACATGCATTTGAGGATAAACTTTGCAATTTGCACGTAACTGGGCTTGGAGTTCAAATGTTTAAGCTTATGGGACTTAACTGGGCGTCATCAATCCCTAAACTTACGAACTACTTATGAACTAACTTACACTAAAGACGACACAAACATCCATGCCCGAGGGAGGATTCGAATCCCCTCGCCTCAATGCGCTCGGCCACTCCGCCATGGCTGAGCTTAGGGATCCAGATTTCGTTAGTTAGGAGTATGCGATTTTACTCCAGTAGTGCATCAATTCTGTAGCAGTGTCAGTTCCTGTAAACAGGAACATTTGCGAAATTTGTGTTATTGCTCAAAGGAATTCACTCACACTAGACGAAACGCAACAGAAAAGCAAGTAAAGCAGCACATGCGGCAGCTGGAGAAACCAGCGGTGCGGTGCGTCCGTTGTGTCAGAGCGGCGCGGATTGCTCGGCTTTCGCGCCGGCGCGGCGATGATGTCAGCGCGGCCGGCCGGCGTCGGCCTTCGCCTTATCGGCGCCGCTGCGGCCATCTCGCGGGCCTCTCACCAACTACGGCCGCCGCGCCGCCGCTAAACGCGGGGTGTCCCCGCACTGTTTCAAACTGCGTTTATAAAAGCAGCTGCGTGGTTATGCTTATCTAGCCTCCACCCGGCGTCAATAGCGTCTCTATTCTCTATACAGGAAGTCTTTCTCGTATAAAACGTTCTCCCATGTTCTTGCCACGTTCAGGTTGAGTCAGAACCTCCGTCATCGTCGCTGAGCAGAGGATGTCAGAAACGCCTAATTGTATTGTAAGAAATACGTGTGCTTAATTGGATTCTGTCCCGAGTGAGGTATTCCTCCCATAGGAGAGAGGAGGAAGGGGCATAAGACAGTCGGTCCAGTTTTCTTAACGAGACCTTCAGCACGATCCGAATAGGAAACGTGTAGCTGATTCTGATGAGAAATTATATTTCGAAAAGAGGGGAAAAAATAACTAAACAATAAGAAAGGACTGAGTGGCGTTCCATTTGACCGATTGTATCAGGAAGTGGAGGCATAAAAACATCACCATTTTTGTTTTCGGAGGAATAATTCATCTGGATAAGTTATGTTATTGACGTGACTGTTTCATTCGGGCATCATAAAATTACGTCGGTGCCGTATTCGAGACAGTTTTCAATGTATGCCCATTTCCGGAGAACGGCTAACATCCTGCGACTGATAATTGTAAATAAAAGATTTTTTTTTTTTGTATTGATCTGTATTGACGGGTTGTTGTTGCGGTCTTCAGTCCGCAGACTGGTTTGACGCACCTCTCCACGCTATCCTTTCCTGTGAAAGTCTCTTCACCTGAGAATACTTTCGGCAAACTACATCCTTTTTAATCTGCTTACTATAGTCGTCCCTCGGTCTCCCTCTACGATTTCCAACCCACACACTTCCTTCTAATGCTAAGTTGACAATTTCTTGATGTCTCAGAATGTGTCCTACCAATCTATCCCTTCTCTTAGTCATGATATGCCAGAAACTCATTTTCTCCCCAATTCGGTTAAGCATCACCTCATTAGTCACATGATCTACCCATTTAATTTTTATCATTCGTCTGTAGCTCCACATTTCAAAAGCTTCCATTACCTTTTTGTCTGAACTCCTTATCGTCCACGTTTCACTGCCATTCAATGCTACACTCCAGATGTTAACAAGTTTCGCTTCTTTAGAAACGCTTTTCTCCCCATAGCCATTCTGCATTTTATATCTTCTTTACTTCGGTCATCAGAAGTTATCTACTACTTTTATTGTCTCATTACCTAATCTAATTCTTCCAGCATCGCCTGATTTTCTGGCATTACATTCTATTACCTCGTTTTACTCTTGTTAATGTTCATCTTATATCTTCCTATCAAGACACTGTCCACCCCATTCAATTGCTCTTCCAGATCCTTCGCAGTCTGTGACGAAATTACTCTGTCACCGGCAAACTGCAAACTTTTTATTTCTTCTCCCTGAACATTAATTCCCTCTCCACATTTCTCCTTCCATTCCTTCACTGCTTGCACAATGTACAGATTTAACAACATTGGGGAAAGGCTACAACCCTGTCTTACTCCCTTTCCAACCTCTGCGTCCCTTTCTTACCCTTCGACTCAAATAACCGCTGTCTGGTTTATGTATAGATTGAATATCTCTTCGCTCCCTATATTTTACCCCTGCTCCCTTCAGAATTTGGAAGAGTGTATTCCAGTCGACATTGTCAAAAGCTTTCTCCAAATCGACAAACGCTAAAATGTATCTTTTGAACCATGTGCCGTACGTGATTGTTAAATACGCAGCAATTGTTACCTCACGGTAAGGAATGTGTGTACCAAATTTGATTGAAATCGGTCGAATGGTTTAGGAGAAAATAAATCAGCATTGTCGCAAAATGCAGCAGTTTTTCGCGCATCTTATTGTTTATGACGTCATAGCTCGTGAACTATATATCGTGTTTGATTCTTACACTTACGGCGACCGTCTTCATGGTTTGCAGCTTACGTGTACAAAATTTCATAAAGATTGGAACAAAACTGTAGATTTGTATGCAATACGTACAAACATACGGACACTCTGCTTTATATATTAGATTTACAAAACGTTAAATAAAAGATATTTAATTAAATATTAGATGGAAAAAACCATGTTTATCCAGGACCTAATATCTCGGTTATGGGGGGGGGGCGTCGGTCGCTGTTTGGAGGGGGGGGGGGAGGGTGAGTCGTTAGGCAAGGGGGATGGACACCTCTGTGCCCAACTGAGACATCAGTTGGAAATTTCGTGGCTGACCATTCCAGAAGACTACATTCGGCACCTCTATGATCGTTCCGATGTAAGAATTACAGATTGCATTGATGCAAAAGGATGGTATACACGTTACTAACGCCATTGCGCACGATCTGGTGACTGTACTCGCGTGCGTATGGCTCTGCCTGTGTGATCGAGTGTTGCATACACCCTCAAGAATGTGTCAATGAATTTTCCCTCTGCTGTGTCGACGAATTCATGGTGTTCGTTTTTCATTTACCAGGAGTGTATTTTCGTTCGGTGCGGCGTGGTACGTATACAAGTACCTATTCAGCACTTTAGAAAGACAACCAACCGGCACGGACGAAGTGCGGCTAGCAACTGTATTGTCAAAGGCGTTTCGTTGCTTCTTTGGTAATGGAGAGGGGGCGACGAACGAGAACATGACATCGTAGGTTCACAACGCCTTTGGCAGATCGCTTGAACTGAGCTCGTGGCAAAGTAATTATTTATGAAGGTGTAGAAGGTTTCCATTAATTATAATTTAGCCACGGCCCGCGAGGCCACTACTTGCCGACTGCTGCTCTAAAGTCGAAGAAATAATTCAGAGCCGCGGACAAGGCCTTCAAAGATCACTAATGAAAGCAAAGACGTATTCTAGGCGGAAAGCTGGTGGTTCACAGGGGGCAATCGTGGTAGATTAGTAGAACCTTACAGTCCGCCGTTGGTTTTCTTTTTTAGATCGTTATGAATTGCATTAGAATTAACCGAAGTAGTACAGAGATTGGCACACAATAAAGCGCTTTAAAACCCTCACACCGTCCTACGTCTACACCACCAATCACTGTGGCTGAAATGCGTACGTACAGAATCGAATACTTATCCGCTTCAGTTTTCTCATTTATATTCAAGTAAATTACTGCAGTTTAACTTGAGGGGAAGAAATTTTCAGTAACCGAGAAAGCAATCGCTTCCATAATGGCGCATTTCCAGGAATTTGACTAAAGGTAAATCTCTGGTGCAAAATTTGCGGTGTACCTGAGTTACATGTGTAGTCATCTAAAGGATTTATGTTCGGAAATAAAATTTAAAAAAGTGTACAATTCTGTAAAGCGTTTTTACTGTCCTGTGGGTGTTATAAAAGTAGCTCAGAGGTACTCCCCCGTTGAGGTTTCGATTATGATCGTGATACATTGTTGAATGGTTCATTTGTTGGAATGCTGAACGCTGATAAAAGTTCGGCAGTGTTCATACAGTAACAGAAATATCGTTGCTAGTGAATATTTGTTCAGTACTAGAATATTTGTTCAATACTAGAACTCAAACCAGGATTTTGTAAGCAAACACCTTAACCATTAGCCATGTGAGGCCGCTTCCTACCTTGGTTGAAGCTGTCATTGTTCCGATGATGCCGATATTACTTCCGATGACGTTATATTGTAGGAGGCATTACCAGTGTGTCGTGGCAGGTAAATTAGGCCTGCGGACATACGCCGTGGTACCTCATCGCAGCCGCTCTGACAAAAAATTTCATTAGTCACGATGTTTCCGTTCCATCCAGGTTCAACATTTTCTCTATGTATTTAATCGGTATATTGTTTCTTTTCATTATGTGTAATTATCTTGAGCCGTCCGCCGTGGCCGAGCGTTCTGCGGCGCGTCAGTCACAGTCTGCACGGCCACTACGGTCGGGGGTTCGAATGCCCCCTCGGGCATGGATATTTGTGCCGTCCTTAGTATTAGCTAGTTCATAAGTAGTTTGTAAGTTTAGGGACTGATGACCCCGTAGTTAAGTCCCCTAAGCTCTAAAAACATTTGAAGTTCTACATCTACATACATACACCGCAATTCACCGTAAGGTGCGTGGCGGAGGGTACACTGTACCACTACTAGGCATTTCCTTTCCTATTCCACTCCCAAATTGAACGAGGAAAAAAAGAATGCCTATATGCCTCCGTACGAGCCCTAATTTCTCTTCTCTTGTCTTTGTGATCTTCACGCGAAATGTAAGTAGGCGGCAGCAAGATCGTACTACACTCATCTTCAAATTCCGGCCCTCTAAATTTACTTAACAGAAATTCACGAAAAGAACGTCGTCTTTCTTCCAGCGAACTCCAATTGAGTTGCCGGAGCATTTCCGTGACACTCGCGCATTGGTCGAACCTACCAGTAACAAATCTAGCTGCTCGCCTCTGAACCGCCTCTATGTCTTCCTTCAAACCGATCTGCTGCGGATCCCAAATACTTGAGCAATACTCAAGACTTGGTCATCCAAGCGTTTTATACGCGGTCTCCTTTACAGGTGAAGTACATCTTCCCAAAATTCTCCCAATAAACCGAAGTCGGCTGTCTGCCTTACTCACAACTGTCCTTACATGCTCGTTCCATTTCATATCGCTCTGCAACGTTACGCCTAGATATTTGAACGACGCGACAGCATCAAGAAGCTCACTACTAATGCTGTATTCGAACATTATAGGATTGTTTTTTCTACTCATGCGCATCACCTTACATTTTTCTACATAGAGAGCTAGCTGCCATTCTTCACACCAAATAGAAATTTTGTCTATGTCATCCTGTATGCTATTACAGTCAGTTACAGACGACATCCTCCCATACACCACAGCATCATCAGCAAACAGCCGCAAATTACAACTTACTCTGTCCATCAGATCATTTATATAGATAGAAAATAATAGCTGTCCTATGACACTCCCCTGGGGCACGCCTGACGATACACTCGTCTCTGATGAACACTCGCCGTCGAGAACAACGTACTGCGTTCTATTACTTAGGAAGTCTTCCAGCCAATCACAAATCTGTGAACCTATTCCATAAGCTCGTATCTTCGTTAGCAGTCTGCAGTGTGGCACCGCGGCGAACGCCTTTTTGAAGTCGAGAAAAACACAATCCGCCTGTTGCCCTTCGTCCATGGCTCGCAAGATGTCATGTGAGAAAAGGGCAAGCTGAGTTTCACATGAACGATGTTTCCTAAACCCGTGCTGATTCATGGAAAGAAGCTTTTCCGTTTCAAGGAAATTTACTATATTCGAATTGAGAATATGCTCCAAAATTCTACATGAAACTGATGTCAACGATATTGACCTGTAATTGTATGGGTCAGTTCTCTTTCCTTTCTTATACACGGGAGTCACCTGCGCTTTTTTCCAATCACTAGGAACTTTGCGCTGAATTAAAGATTCTCTATAAATGCAAGCTAAGTAGGGGGCCAACGCCGCAGAATAGTCTTTGTAAAACCGAAGTGGTATTCCATCCGGACCAGCAGACTTTTTCGTATTTAGCTCTCTCAGCTGCTTCTCTACACCGGAAATACCTTTTGCTATGTCCCCCATTTCGGAATTAGTACGTTGATCAAATGATGGTACATTTGTGCGATCCTCCTGCACGAAAGATTTCTTAAAGGTTAAATTTAGAACTTCAGCTTTCCGTTTGCTTTCTTCTATTACTGCCCCGGAATGATCAACGAGTGACTGGACAGTGGGCTTTGACCTGCTTATCGATTTTACATAGGACCAGAATTTTTTGGGGTTCTCTGAAAGATCTTTTGCTAAGGTATGGCTGTGATAATTATTGTATGCTTCGCGCATCGATCTTTTTATAGACGCACGAATCTCAACTAACTTTTGCCTGTCATCATTTGCGTGTTCTTTTTTGAATCGAGAGTGCAACAGCCTTTGCTTTCTCAGCAGCTTTCTAACATTATTATTATACCACGGTGGATCTTTTCCATCCTTAATCGTCTTTACTGGCACATATTTCTCTAACCCTTTATTAACAATGCACTTAAATTTAGTCCACAATTCCTCTACATCCATAGTCCCGGAATTAAACGATGCCCATTCATTTTCTAAGCGCGATCGTAACATTTGCTTGTCGGCTCTTCCCAACAAAAACACGCTCCTAGCCTTCTTGATTGGTTTATGAACTTTGGTCACCATCGATGCTATGACGATATCATGATCACTAATTCCTGTCTCTACACAGACATCGTTAATAAGGTCAGGTCTGTTTGTGGCTATAAGGTCTAGAATATTTCCATTGCGCGTGGGTTGCCGATTTAACTGCTCAAAACAGTTTTCGGAGAATGTGTCCAAAAGTAGCTCGCAAGACTGCTTGTCTGTACCGCCTGAAATGTAACTAGCGAGGTCCCAATCTATACTCTTAAGGTTGAAGTCACCTCCGACTAATATTACATGGCCCGGATACCTATGCACTACCTGGTGTAGACTTTCCTTGAATGATTCTAAAACTGCTACAGCAGCACTGGGGGGCCGGTAAAAACACTCAACTATTAACTTTACTTCTTTTAGATCTGTTATACGTGCCCAGATAACTTCACAGTTACTTTGAACCTCGATCTCAGTAGAAAGAATATCTTTGTCCACGGCGATGAACACTCCTCCTCCAGTTGTATCAGAACTATCTTTCCGATATACATTCCACGCTTCGCTAAATATTTCTGAACTTGCCACATCATCATTTAGCCAGCTTTCGGTGCCTAAAACTATCTGAGCGCAATAACTTCCATGCAGCGCTGCAAATTCAGGAACTTTGTTTCTAATACTCTGTAAGTTCGCGGCTAATATTTTGATGTTCGAATTTTTGTTCCGAACGTGGCCTGAATTCGCTGTTTGAATGCTGACAGGCGAGTGCTCATCAGAGTTAGCGCCTAGCCTAAAAAAACCCATGTGCACTCCACAAGTACTCTGCTACCCGAGTAGCCGCTTCCTTAGTGTAGTGCACCCCTGATCTATCTAGGGGCACCCTACAATTCCCCACCCGATAACGCAGATCCAGAAATCTGCAGCCATGACTGTCACAGAGTCGGCGAAGCCTCTGGTTCAGACCCTCCACTCGGCTCCAAACCAAAGGACCCCGATCAACCCTGGGAACAATGCTACAAATCGATAGCTCTGCTTGCACTTTGCACCCCGCGTGCGAAGGCAGCAGCCTTCACCAATTCCGCCAGCCGCCCGTAGGACCTGAGGATGTCCTCAGAACCCAAGCGACAAGCGTCATTGGTGCCGACGTGAGCCACGACTTGCAGTCGACTGCACCCCGCACCCTCGATAGCCGCCGGCAAGGCCGCCTCCACATCTCGGATGAGGCCCCCCGGCAGACACACCGAGTGCACGTTGGAATTCCTTCCAGATCTAGACGCTATCTGCCTAAGGGGCTCCATCACGCGCCTAACATTGGAGCTCCCAATAACTAATAATCCCCTCCCCCCCGTGCATCTGCTCGGACCCTGCTGAAGGAGTGGCCACACTTTCACTCACAGGACGAACGGGCGCGGACGGACGTCCAGCCTCCACATTGGCCTTCCGCCTCGAGCGACGCGAACGTCGTACAACCCGCCACTCCCCTGCGGAGAAGGCGGCTCGACGACGTCCGGTACACCTGAAGGTGCCTCGGTAGCATGGACAGAGAGCGAAGCGTGAGACACCTGAGGTGTCCCACTCGACGCACCAGACTCCTCACCATCGCTGCACCCCGAGACAGCAGCCTGAAGACGGCTGACCGTAGACAGCAGCACGCTCAGCTGTTCGCGAACCGTGGCCAACTCCTCCTGCGTCCGCACACAGCAGGCACACATCCTATCCATCCCATCGATACAATTAACTGCAGAAAGTAGAAAATTAAATAATCAACTTTAAAGAAGCCTAGTACTCTAATGAAGGCGGCTGGCTGCTGACTGAACTGTGGTCAGTGGTAACTACACTGTCGAATCAACAAAACTGAGTCCGGCAGCTTGGCCGGGTAACGATGCGGCACTGGTGACAGCTGGCACTGGACTGACTGATAACGAGCTTTAGTAACAGTCTCTGACTTGTTTTGAAATACACTGGTCAAAGACGAAGACTAAACACAACGGTATTTATCAAATACAATAGAATAAACTATTAAAACAGTAGTACAAACGAAATCTGCAAGTACGCGGGAATAAACCTCTTAAAACAGAGTACTAACGAAAATGAACTAGACTGGCAAATTAAATTTGACACAAATTAAAATTCAGATACTTAGCGCTGTTTACGATGTGGCACTGGTGACAGCTGGCACTGGACTGACTGATAACGAGCTTTCTTTATCTTGATTGTTTCCGTAAATTTGAGTGATATTATAAAATTGGTTGTTACTGCGACATTCCGTTACAGAACATGAGGGTGAGTACCCAGTGATGAAAGCCTCTGCACCATGCAAGTCTTATCGTAGGTCGTGTTTTGTATTTGGAATCTTCCAAATATAAAACACGACCTAAACAACGTGCAATTCAAGTCATTATATTATGTTTCCGTCTTCCCACCACAGAGCCAGCACCGAACATGACGCTTAAAATGATTGTTACATGCCCCATCTGAAGATGAACCTGAAAAGGTTCGAAAACCGGTTAATGAAAAAAAGCATCATTTCAAGTGAAAGTGACTGGTTGCATTTTTCTTAAATCATATTATAATCAGTAGAGCACTACGTTTGCCTTGCTTTGCTCTGACTACAGTATGTGTCAAATATTGAATTTGTGTCCTGCTTGTGTTACACGGTTTACAGATGAAATCTGCTTAAAAGCTGTCACTATTGTGCGTGGATGTGATCTGATGACGGTTTCGTTTTAGCTGATATTTTAGAGGAAGTATTTTAAATAACTTTTTCACAGTAGCCATGTTCTAAACAAATTTTTTGTTTTCTTCTGTTCCAGGTGAGTACCCAGTGTTAAATGTCTCTGCACCGTGCAAGTCGTACCTGGTGAGTTGTATTCAGTTTGTCTTCTCCTTCCACGACGACTTCCAAAACCCTACACCTCGAATCAGTGAGGAATCTTCACCTGGGTTTCGAATATCCAAAAGCTTTGCAGTTAAATGTGAAATTGTGGGACCTGGTGGCCCTGGGGTAAAGCGCTCGACTGGAAACCGAAGGGTCACGGGTTCGAAACCCGGTCGAACCTCGAGTTTTTTCAGTCTGCGTTTTAACCCATCTTTCACCTCTCAACGATGTGAGTCGCCGAAAACGACATGTGCTTCGGATTTCACGTTTAGCTGTATGTCCCCTTTCCCCGTTGGATAACTGATGTAGGTTTAAGGACTCTCAAGCTGCCGAAGTGGCGTCCAATTGAAAGACTTGCACCAGATCAATGAGCCACACAAAATTATTATTATTATTTTTATATCCGCTACAACATTAAACTATAACTTTATATTTCGAAAAATATCTTACTGCGTAAATTCCCTAAAAATTTTTGCATGTTGTATAAAACTGAACGACGGGCTAGCAGACTTTTCCTAAGAAACAGTGGCTAACACATGCTAAAATATGTCAGTGACGTGATGTTTCTAATCAATCGAAATTCGAGTCCACAATCGTACCAACAGTGAGACGTCCTTTGAATGTCGAAGATCGATCTATACGCTGAATCACATATGGCCGTGACCCGAATTCCTGAGGCCAGGGCAGCGTCTGGATCAGTTTCCCCTACGCGGAGGGAGCTGGAATTCGACACACCGGCAAGCCCTGGTTGTGGTTTAAGTCTTTTTCTCGACCCTTATGTGTAACGGCAAAGTGCAAGACCTTGCCTCACGGCTAGCAGCATTGTGATTTTTCAGAACAGCCTGAAGATCATACTACTTCAGGCATACAAACGACCTTATCGCTGTGTTGTCAAAACTGTAATCGTTAGTGCGTGATCGTCTGCATAAAAAGAAATCGTACATGTTATTCTCATTTTTCGAGAATACCTAAAAAAATTTGCTGATGTGCGTGTGATGTCACTTTCACTACCTATGACTTTCCAGAGTGGTTTGGTTACTACATGATGGGCACATGGACTGTGAATAATTTATTTTGTTGTTGGTTTTTAAAGAAAAAGCTTCCAGTTGCAGTTGAAATGGTTTCCTTTTTATTTTCGTTTTTTTTGTTTTTACGCCACTCTTCAGATGTATATTTGGTGATCCTATGTGGTGTTCCGTCCGAACATACTGGAAGGACACACACTCTACCGCAAGAGAAAGTTCTTCGGGATATTGCAGCACAGGAGCGCACACGCAGTTGTCAGATATTCTCATTACGGTTCGGCAGTGCGCTGTGAGGAAAAAATAGCATGCATGGGACGTACGATAGGAACCACTGCTGACTGATCAGTGAAGTTGCTCATTGTAAGTGTAGACTCCGATGTGATTGATGCTTGACTTAGAACACACAAGTGGGTAGCTTACTGTTTGCAGTGTTTTGGGTAGATAGACGGAGGAAAATAATTCACGACTTCCATTCAAGACACCATCGGTACGAATTAAACGTGTTAAGGAATTTAAAATATTTCATGAGTCGTTAACATCGTCCACAATCTAAGCTTGTCATATTACTACATACTTGCTGATAGTGTTTATGGAGTATCATCAAATTCCCATCCTATGCTGCAGAAGTCATATTGGTGGATATAGTTAGCTGTTGCTGTTATTGGGTAATAAAACGAGGCCATTATTTGTGGCTCCTTAATTTCAAAGGCTCTGCCAGGGTAGAAAATAATCTTTCATCAGAGAGGGTTAGAGGCAAGAACCGTAATATCGTATATAACAGTACTAGAGTAACTGTTCGCAAGGCTCTGAAGACAAAGGGAGTTTGGTAGCACGCTAATAAACTCTTGAACGAGACTCAATCCTTGTTCAGCCAACTTGATTTTGGTTTTCCGTTGTTTTCTTGAGTTACTTCAATCCAGTACTACAATGCGTATTTAATCAGGCCACGGCTGTTTCCTTCTCCTCAATCTGTTTCAACTTGGAACGTGCTACGATTCCAGTAGTTGCTACTGTGAGCTCCTTCGACACCGATAACAGCTGCGCGCACTGCTTTCTCGATACCAATAAATGCGGAAAATTTTATCGAAGAAACAGTATTGATCCATTCAGAATTATTTCCGGCATTATTATTGACAAACAGCATCATTTCGGGTAATAAAAAAGGCTGTAATCCTGCGGAATCATCGCATATAAAATGATTCTGCGTGTTCATATTTTACGCGCTGCCATACTGTTAATTCCGATTAAACTTTGTCAACATATTGCTTGCAGTTTCGAGGAGGTTATAGGCCTAATTATATCGCCGTGACACACAGTTTAGGCGATATGACGTTATGAACACTAAGATGCGTGATAAACTGCAGCATTATGAATGATATTTAAAATTATTTCATTATACGACTTATAGTTTAAGAGATGTAACACCATAAACAATGAGTCACTTGGGAAACTGCCGTATCGTGTTTTTTCGTATTTTATCTGCTGCCGCACCTTCATCCGAATGCAATGATCTTTGCACGCTTGATCTTCAAAACAAGAGGGAAGTATCTGTGTAGGTAGGGTACTTTACATACGAACTTCGACAAAATGTACGGTTTTATTTCAATCCTGATGAAATTTTGGGCACTTACCCTTAAACTAATAGGAACATCGGAGTCTACCCAAGATTTCATACAGTGCATATCGGAGGGTAGAGGAGGAGACGGACAAAGAGAGAAGGAAAGAGAAGGTGGGCGAGAAAGAAAACTGGAAGATAGATGGACTAACTTAAGACTGGGATAAATAAGTACCTAGGTGAGGTCGGGTTTTCAGCTAGTAGGAAATGAAAAACTAAATGCCCCAGCTAAGATTGCTGGCCAGTTTGCCGAATACAGATGTGAAAGAATTCTAGCAACCGGTTTCCTTTACAGCATTAACATTTATTACAGAACAAAGTGGAACCACCTTAAACCCGGTTAAAGACTGATTGTACAGTTGAACACGTTGATAATGTAATCCACGCCAAGCGAAATTAAAACTCATTTTATTTTAGCAAATTTGCTACAAGAACGGTTGCATTGCTTTGTCGATGGGTCCTCTCGGTACAACGTCTTCCAGTAGAAGCCAAAATTGATCATGTCTGTCTCATTCTTTCATTTTCTCAAACACCTGAAAATCATTGTGTGACCAAAATAAAACTGCAAGTGTTCGCCTAATCGGTATATATTATAAAACTGAATGTAAAACTCAGAAACGATCCCGCTCCAATCAAGGGAGTTAAATGGTGTGGTAGCCATGTCTTATTCATCCAAAGAGGAGATTCCAGTTTTAACCTGAAGGACGTACTACTGAAGATATCAAGGGTTGGAAGTTTCGCCCGCTATAAATTTACAGGACATTACAGAACATTCGAGAGCATTCGACAACATTCCAGAATGTTCCAAAATGATCCGCGATGTTCTGCAATGTTCTCATCGCCACCAGTCTACATAGGCAACTTCACAAGGGTTAAAGTTCCCGACGGATTTATTACTATAGTGACCAAAAAAAAAATGTTAAAATGTTTCTAAATCTGCGGGACTTAAGTACTGTGGTCATCAGTCCCTAGGCTTACAAACTAACTTATGCTAAGGACAACAAATCCACCCATGCCCGAGGGAGGACACGAACCTCCGACGGCGAGCAGCGTCGCCTTCCGTAGCTAGGTGCCTTGGAACGCTCGGCCACTCCACCGCGGCACTGTGGTGACATCCAGTAACTATTCAATATCCAAAATCACGGAAGGTTCTCTACCGAGAGCTCAGTATCGTCCGCACCATTTATAGTCCGTCTGTTGTAACATATTGTGATCAATTCCGCATTACATAGTAGTGTTCAAATCATATTGATCAGATAGTGGCAGCATTTCATACAGTGCTGTGCAGTTTCATACAACGTGTACCTCGAATGCTGTGATTCTAACGACACAGAAAGCATTGTGTTTACCGCGTGTTTTACGTTGGGTGCAAGCCTTTTTTCCCCGCGTCGTGGGGCAACGACTGCCCCTGATACGCAGGCTGCCATCTCTACATGACGCCACGGTCCCTCGCTTGACGACGACTTGGGGTGTGGCAGTCGGAAGTTGGCGTCTCGCATTTAACCGAGGTGGTTGATTCGTTAGGAAAGAAGTTCAAGACATCAGACGGACGTGACGGCATTTCATGGCCACTTAGCTGTTTAGAAACCCAAACTGAAGCCTTATTAAAAGTAGTAGTTACCAACTAATGTTCTCTTGCTCGACATCAGTACTGCAACTGGCAATTCAGATCTGTCCTACAAGATGGATAGAATGAACATGATGCGCCATTTTAATTATCCAGCGATTGTGGGCTAATTTATGGTGGTACATAAAATTACAGATCTATCGACGTTAAAATTCTTATCAGTTACAAGAGCGTCTGATTATATCACTGCCGGCCGCGGTGGTCGAGCCGTCTGCGTCGCGCCAGTCACGGTCTGCACGGCCACTACGGTCGGGGGTTCGAAACCCCCCTCGGGCATGGAGATTTGTGCCGTCCTTAGTATTAGCTAGTTTGTAAGTTTAGGGACTGATGATCCCGTAGTTAAGTTCCATAAGCTCTACAAACATTTGAAATTTTTTTATTATATCAAGACAGGAGTGTGCTTGGCATTTAGTCCAACACGAATTGTTGGCACCCATTTTTCTCAACGAAACATAACTACAGATGGGCTTGCGGGTAATATTCTGCAACTTTTGTTCAACGTTCAAAAAAAGATGAAAAGTTATACGATTATTTGAATCAGGGCAATGCGATATGTGTATGAGACATTTGTGTGAACATTGTTATTTGCAAACAACCAAATATTTTACAGAAACCCGCGTTTTCTTTAGAGTCGTCTGTGTTACGATTAGTTCGACGCGGCCCTCCCCTGTGCCAGCTACTTCATCTGAGAGTAGCGCTTGCGCCTCACCTCTGCAATTACTTATTGTGTTTATTCCAGTCTTTGTCTTCCCACACAGTTTTCACAATTTACAACACCCATAGTACCAGGAGCTTATTCGGTAATGTAATGACGCATCTCCTATCACCCTGTCCCTTCTTCTTGACAGTGGTTTTCATTTTTCCTTTCTTCGCCGATTCTACGAAGAAGCCCACATTCTTTATTCTATAATTTTCCTTAATTTTCAAAATTCGTCTGCAGTTCCACATGTCAAATGCTTCTAGTTTCTTCCGCTTCCCATGTTCCACTTCCATACAGTGTTGTGTTCCAAACGTACATATTCGGAAATGTCTCTCAAATAAAGGTCTATGTTTGCAATGTATGCCCTCTTTGCCTTTGCTAGTATGCTACTTATGGCGTCCTAGGTTTTTCGTCGTGTCAGTTATTTTGCTTCCGAGGTAACTGAAAATTCATCTAGTCCGCGATCATAGCTATTTTCATCATTTACTGTTTGGTATTATCGTGTTATATGGGAGACTGTGTCACGGAAATTACACACGGTTTGGGATGGAAATAGATGAAAATAAGTTGTTTATCGATGCGGCAAGCCCTTTTTACGAAATTACAGTTAACCATTTTTCATCAGAAGTTAAAATTTTTGTTGCCGGCCGGCTACTTAAGAAAAATTATAATTACAAGAAATAATAGAAATCGACGCTCGCTCGGCGAGATTTAAGGGTTGGTTTATATTGCTTATTAAGTTGTTCGATGAATCACTATATGACAGTTAAGTGTGAATTGCACTTGGATGTGGGAAGGAGACATTCACTAAGACCATACCGCCAAGGATTTACAGATTTTGTAGCTGCAAACTGGAACAAATTCAAAACTGCTAATGTATGTGATATGGTGCTTCCCATAGACCAGTGTTTACCAACCTTTCTGAACGAGCGACCCCCTTTCTAAGAATAAATGCACGTAGACCCTCTAGACCCGTACTTAAACTATGTCAGTAATTACAAAAACAAAGAATTTAGTTTTCTTTATTAGATGTATCTAAGATCTGCGTCCTGGTGAAAAGTGCAGTAGCGGAAATGAATAAAAACTGAAAAAAAGACTTTATAACTATAAGTATTTGATGTATGGTTTTGCTGTCATGAATACTAAATCGCACTTTGTAATTTGAGGTGACGAGTTGTAATGTGCGAGCATAAAACCATCATATTGATGCGTCACTTCTAAATATTTCAAGGGTGCCCAAAACACTTGATTTCTTCGAAAGCATACTGAAAACCCTTAACTAGCAGCAAACTACTAGGATCCAGCAATAAAATGTTATTCACTATTTTGTCAAAAACTGGCATAGTAAGAACCGTGGCTGTGGTGGTATGGTGTTTATAATCAAAACAGCAAAGAGCCACAAGCATGGTAAAAAAAGTTTATTTTGTATGACCAGTTTTGGAAACATGAAAATGCTATTTTTATTCTTAACTAAAAATAATACTGCTTTGAAAACTCGTTACCAGCAGTATTTTACTATGATCCAGTAGCAGAAAGGTTACGTGTTGACCCAAAATAATAATATGTTAGTGGTATTTGTTTTGCCGACATAATATTAGAACATGTGACAGTCACACAAGAAGATTGCGACCATTGTAAATAACTGTAACAGTACAGCACAAACGCAGTTAAGTCGCTGAATGAGGTAGAAAAATGGCTTCATTGTTACGCGTTTCGGTCAGCCCAACATCAGAAATCAAAATTGGCAAGGGTACGTCTTGTATCTGTCCCACTTTTGATGTCTCATTGAAGGCCACTCGAAACGTGTCACAACCAAAGCAATTTTCCATCTACGGATGACTTGTTAATTAAGCGACTTTTACGAAACACTATCACTTGTATTTTATACTTCGGGCATTCACAGCTAAAATACATTGTTAAGCAATTCTAGAAAGTAACACAGACGATTAAGCCAGGATTCCTTTCCGTGAATTATTGTAATCCGCCTTAGTTGTCTTATATTCCTTTATTAGGTTACAACCGGTTTCGCACCATCAAAGGTGCATCTTCAGGTATCTTAATTTACAAGAGGTGGAATGGCTTATTCCGACGTCCCAATATTCATGTCCCAACATGAATATTGGGACGTCGCAATAAGCCATTCCACCTCATGTAAATTAAGATACCTGAAGATGCACCTTTGATGGTGCGAAACCGGTTGTAACCTAATAAAGGAATATAAGACAACTAAGGCGGATTACGATAATTCACGGAAAGGAATCCTGGCTTAATCGTCTGTATTACTTTCTAGAATTGCTTAACTATCACTTGTGTATGCCACTTCTGCCGTAGTAGCTGAACGTCACGAAATAAATATTGTATCGAACATGCCACTACTGCATCCTGCTGCGGCCGTGACCCCCAGTGGGTTGCGACCCACAGCTTGAAAACCACTGCCATAGACGATACCTAAAGCCGTTATGTCTTCGTACTGCACACAACATCCACACTGACAGTTACTGAAGAACGTTAATAGTGATGTTTTTTCGTTGTTGGAATGGTATAAACAATTCCATGAGTGGGAACAATTTCCCTACTCGCTGATATAGATCGCTGTTCCCCATAGGGGTTCTTTAATTTTTATTTTTTAGAATACACGTTGTGTCTAATACGTGAACGTTTACTGGGAAGATAATCACGTGTCTTGACGCTCCCGCGCGGAAGCTTCGGCGACCTTTTTCTCCCAAACCGTGCACTTTCACACTGCAGCTTGTTCCGCTCCAAACTTTCACGGCGTCCACAATGTGTCCTCCCAGAAGAACCTCCACATTGACATCTTACTTTCTAAGCGGCTGGTTTTGTCTCCGCTTTGTACTTTCTCAGTGAATGTCTGCCTCCGCGATATAGCTGCCGTTGTGAACCTTGATAATTCCATTATTTCTAAGAAACTTTTTTTGGTAAAAATACGAGCACTGAATTATTATGGTTTTGGGCTTCCCATTATAATTCATGTCAAGTGGGTAATGCCACTCTGCTCCTTACAAGATACTTGCTATGGAGAGTATCAGCGGTCAATAGGAAAGGTCAGTAAGTTTCGTTATGGGACACAGCTTAACTCTAGGGCAGCTTTGCAGGATGACGTTTTGTTGGAATCCACGCCAAAAGTATTGTCTACTGCTGATCGAATTGATGTGGTCGTACGGAACGTAAAAGGATGCAAAAGGAAGCAAAAGGACGTATGAACGGGTTACATTTGTTCCCTGGCTTCCAGAAGTCATCGTGCCAGACAGGCTTGTAACGCGCTGTGTAGGCGCCGGCGTTGGTCATTCTCTGAAATCTGTGTGGGCAATGAAGAGCACAGACAGTACTCGTATTTGAAAAAAGGCAAACCTAGAATTGACCCAGCAAGTTATTATCTCATCGAACTGCTTAGTACATGCCATACCGTACTAGTTGCAAACCCGGCGTCGCCCGGCTACTTAATAATTCAGTTTTTAAGTTGGTCCATATCTTCTCTCTCCGTCCATCCCTCCCCCCCCTCTCTCTCTCTCTCTGTGTGTGTGTTCTCCCATCTCTCTGCCCATTTCCTCCTACTCCTTTCTCTGCTAATCATTTCTTTGTCGAACTTCTTCTCCACCTTCTCATTTCATTGCCTCCCCCAGCTGTGCAAAATTATGTATCTCTGTTAACGTTCATGATGACCAGGGCAATGCTTTCTTATTGCGAGGTACCTTCCACCAGGTAGTGTATGAAATCTTGAGAAAGCGGTCATGTTTCTTTTGTTTTGAAGGTTAAGTGTGCAAAGTTTAATAAAGATCGGAATAAAATAGATTTTGTCAAAGATAAGGTACCCTCTGCCATACGCCACACAGAATTGTACGTAGTCAGTGATTTCCTGGTGTTTTGAAGATACAGTGTGCAAAGTTTCTTCCCAATCGGGTGTACGGTATGATAGCGCATAAAACACGAACAAACATTATGCGAAAGTTAACGCAACATCTATGTTTATGACGTATTTTCTAAACTATAAGTCGTACAATATAATAATTTTGTAGGTACAATCATCAGCATAAATGGACACTGTTTAGAAAATATGTTCCAATACATGTAGTGCAAGGAAGTAATAAATTTAAATGTCATTTATAATGCAGCAGTTTTTCACGTATTTGAGTGTTCATGGCATCGTATCCCTTTAACTCTGTGTCGTGCAGGTATAATTATGCCTATAACCTACGCGAACATACACACATAAATACAAACATTTTTCTTGTATATTAGATTTCAACAGAATATGTGCAATTACTGACATGGGCACTTAACACTAATAGCGAACACAACAGCAACCACGCCGACCACGCGTCGTTGAAGGAATAAGGGAGGAAGAAGAATACTGCGCAAGGTGACACAAACTATTCAATCTGAGCACACTAGGTATTATAGTGTGTTTTGTGTCCCAACTTCGTCGCCGCTTTTGTGTCCCAGCCTCGTCGTAGGTGTCGGTGGCCGAGTGGAATAAGACCGACACGCTGGTGCAGGTACGGAGGGGAGCAGCCAGAAACTATAAACACTCGAGTAAATTAGAAAGAGATATATTGCACAGAATGTAACAATACTTAACTTTTACATAGTACTGCAGAATGTTGATACATAGTTGTTAGAGGCCTGCCTAGTGCCTGTACAATAGCAAAGTCTTCACTGGTGCCTATCTGATTACGAAGGTCCTAACTCGTTGCTATCTCAGTCCGAAGTGGCCGATGTCCTTCAGTGGTGGCCACGAGCGGCGTTGTCACAGAGGGCGCTCGTGGCTGTCGTCGTGAGAACGCCGCGCCGTGCGTGCATGACGGCGCGCGGCGAAAGTAAGTGGCGCGCACTTTGTACTTGTGCGACACCACAGTGTGTTCTTAAAAATCGTTCGTCCATTTACATTAGGATGATGTTCAATAAAAAAAGATAAATACAAGTTCCTGTTTTACAGTGTACACGGAACTCTTTAACTGCAGCCAACACTTACACGCTTGGATCATTTGTGATTTTTTTTTAAAGTTGCATGAAGCCTCTGGGTAATAGTGGTGTGGTAAGGTGCCTAAAGTACCACAAGTTGCTGCGTCTCAAACTCGTTTATGTCGCCACAAACCTTCTGTTTCGTGTTTTCGCTGAACCTCGTAATCAAATCACCGGGATACGGTTTTCAGCGAGATAAAGGCCAACATCTTTTCAAACCGTGGGTGTGTTTCGTTGCTAATGACTTCCTTCTGTCGTGGACATTCACTTCTAAAATAACGAAACGTCGAAGGGGAGCGAGAAATACGAGGGGGGATAATCTAGTCCTGTCCTGGTTCCCTAGGCCAGGTCGAATTACATATTACACCAGGTGGCGTATTTTCGTGTTCACACGTGTGACTCTGCGAACTGGAGGATTTCACAACTAACTAATCTCTTCTATATTTTTGACGACGTTACAGCGTTCATTTTTTGAAATAAATCGCAATTTGCGAGTTATTTCATTAACTAATCTCTGTTGTAATGCAGTGAAAATTTCACTGAGTGAAATGTCACACTTTATCTGGCCCCAGTGAACATGAGGCACGTAAAGCTCATCACCTATCTGCGCTTAATAATAATAATAATAATAATAATAATAATAATAATGAGGGTGGAACACTGTTACAATTAAAACGGATATTTTCGACTTGAATACAAATTTCTGGTTGCGTAAACGTAATTACGGAAACACCGAAAGGACAAAGCTCAATGACAAAGTGTGTCGCCAGAGAAAATGGGGAAAAGCAAGGCGATTAAGGAATCTGTTGTCAGGTACACGAATGAAATGAATTGTGTTACTCCGCTATGAGAGTGTGCACGTCAAAATTCGTTTCATTCTACCGATTAAAAAACGTGCTGGTAAGACTAGTTTTCTGGAGGCTCCATACAAAATTATGAACTCACGTAGTTCATCCAGATTGAGTTTGCGAGCCTCAAAATACCTGATATTTATTGGCTTAGAAGCTTTTTTTTTACATCACCTAGGAACAACAGAGTGCAGTATTTGATAATTTCAGCCTGATATCTCTACCAGCTCTTGAGAAAAGGTGGTCTTGACTGACAGGCGAAGTCAGAGACAGACGAACAATAAACTGGTATTATGAGGAATCCGTTTTTGCTGACTGAGGAACGAAACCTTAAAAATAGACGATTGTTCTCTTAAGAGAACTGAAAGCAAGTGATAGAGAACAAAATATGTTAAATTTTAGTTTTTTAACCGAGTAATCTTTTTTTCATTTGATATGTACAAGGTGCGACTGAAACGTATCAGGAAATATAGGAAACAGTTACAAACAATATACCTCCACTGGCGTTCAAAGTAATCGCCATTGTCTACAATGCACTTCTGACATCGGTTGTACAGCTGTTTGTCAGCAAACGCTTCTTGTGGAATAGCTCGAAGCGCTAGGGACACGCGCTGTTGGATCTCTGCAACTGTTGCGAAGCGCCTTTTCTGTCTGTGCTGATCTTCAACTCGTCTGGTGTCATTCTCAGACAGCCGCCGATCATCCACAAGCGTCTGTCGCACTCGTTCCATGTCTGGGACCGTGATTGTGAACGGTCGACCCGAACATGGCTCATCCTCGACACCTTCCTTTCCGTCTCTAAAGCGTTTAAACCATTCAAACACACACTTTTTACTCACTGCTTCAACACCATAAACGTGCACTAACATCCCATGGGCCCCGTCAGCCGTTTTGCCTAATTTGAAGCAAAACTTGGTGATAACGCGTTGGCTCCATTTTGCGCTCCATGCTGCAATGACACGAGTTCTCATACTGACCCTTTTAGCTGGGTTGCAGCGTGTACCATCGCTTCACTGCAATGATTGGCACCATAGGGGGCGCTTGTTGACATGTCCCTCAATGTATGTGCGCGGGCACCTCATCCTCACCAGCGCGATTTGTAAAATATGGGGCCCTTTACCGAACTTTTCAGACGCACCTTACAGCATGTTTTGTAAACACAGTATATAGCTGTTTGCAGTAAAATAAAATTAAAAATATCATACGTTTTGGATTTCCAACTTTGTTTGGTTAACCGTGTTAAAGGGAATAGTGGAGAATGTGCTATGTTATGACCTGCTAAAGAAGGAGTGGGCTCTAGACTAGCATCTGTCGCGGGGTAAATTATGGCAAACAGTGATAAACAGCTTTGTAATGTCTACGGGTTGCTGTCGGATCCTAAATTCAAAATGATTACATATTTCGGCGGTTCTTCTGCCGCCATCTTCAGGAGAACGCCACTGCTGCTGAGTCCCGCCGAATACGTGTTCAGTAGCAGCGATGTTCTCCTGAGAATGAAGAGTAGTTGCTTCGCTGAAATATTGAATCATTTTTAAGGACCTGGCAGCGAATCCGCAGAGATCGCGAAGAATTACCGCGCAGTGAGAGCCCACGAATAGGCTAAAAATACTTACGGCGTTCATTTGAGACGGCTTTGTGCCACCCTAAGTGCATGAACTTAAATACAGGGTGTCTCACGAAAGACGCCTTGGAGAGGTCCGCGAGTTGCGCGGCGCGTTTGCCAGCTGCTGCTGCTGCGCCTGCCGGTCGCCGCTATGCGTGTTCTGGGACACTTGGCAACATTGCAGAGTCCGGCCCTATTGTCGTCAGTTCCTGTGCTCCGTACTGTGTGACAGTGTGTTCGCGTGATTTGCTTTTTCAAGAACTTTCACCCAACGAAAAGCTGTACGGTTATTTCATGCAGGACAATGCGAGACCACACATTGCCAATGCTTCTATGACAGCAATACGAAGTGTTTTTGATTATAGGATAGTTGACTGGCCTCCTTGTTCTCCAGATCTAAATCCCTGCGACTTTAATCTTTGGGGAATCTTAAAAAACAAGGTGTATGCAAACAATCCCCATACACTCAAAGAGTTGGAAGACAGGATTCGAATATTCATTTCCCAGATTTCAGCAGCCGAAATTCGTCGAGTGTTTGCAAATGTGTTCAAGAGATGTCAGGCCGCTCTTTCCATAGGGGGACATCATTTTGAACATCTACTGTAAATAAAGGTAAGCTTAGGTCACTCAGATGGCAATGTTTTTTAGACTTTAACTCAGTGTATTCGCCCACGGCACAATAGGTCCAAGAATCTGGCGCTGCTGTGGCCGGCAGATGCGGTGGCGGCGGCCGGGAGCCGTACCGCGCGATCCGCGGACGCCAGGTAGGCGTCTTTCGTGAGACACCCCGTATATTACTTAAAGTAAGGGGACACCTCTGTCAGTATTATAACTCCACTAAAAAAATCGTTGTTTCTTGTTAATTCCACTCATCAGTCCCCTTTGCAATGTGTGTGACCGAGTGAGGTGGCGCAGTAGTAACGCACTAGACTCGCATTCGGGAGGACGGTGGTTCAAATCCCCCTGCGGCCATCCAGATTTACGTTTTCCGTGATTTCCCTAAATCACGCCAGGCAAATGCCTGGATGGTTCCTTTCAAAGGGCACGGCCGATTTCCTTACCCAAAACTCCGAGTGTTAGCTCCGTCTCAAATGACAAAGCTGCCGACAGAACGTTGAACCCTAAGCTTCCTTCCCTCAACGTTGCAGTGTGTGTGAACCGCGTGCTTTCTTGTAAACAGTTATATCACAGTTTACGAAATTGTACTAACAACTCTAGAATGCACTTTATTGATTTCTTTAGAATTGTATGCCATATACGGGTGCTTTTCATCTTACGAGCTATTTTCAATGATTATCTGATTATGGGCCTCTCCCGAAGCCGGCAATAGAGAGGTTCTATTAATATAGCCCACAGTGACCAATAATTATTGATTTCGTATCCTGTGTTAACCATCATGTACGACTCTTAAGAAGTTTTTTGGACTCTATCATGATTAAGTATGGATACTCATATAGCTATATTCAATTAATGATATGTATCACTACCATTATTCAGTTGAGTTCGTAACTACTTGAGTTATTGGCGCACTTTTCGCAAAAAGAGTGTCATTCCAGTTTTTCTATGATATGACTCATTAAATTAATGCTCTAGATTTCTAGAAGAAACGAATTGCCTCTTTTGAGCAGTATACATGTAGATTGGAGAAAAAGATGGGGATATGCAAATTATTTTGAAATCTGTTAGTTCATGGGTCTCACGGCGCTTTCTGTAGTTGTTTTTCAGTTTTAATTTTAATACTAAATCTCTGTTATTACCATACTTTTACTGAGTAACCGTTCTTTTTGCAAATTATTATTATCTGGTTTCTGTTTTCAGCTGAATACACAGACAAAACGACAGCTAGTAAATTAGTTGAGCTACGATGGAAATCCCGTATAATCACTCCAACAGGCGTTGCTGCGATGTAAACCGGTTTCCTTCATCGCAGGACTAATTAGGCCGATTATGCAGTCACCTCGATACTCGTTCTCAGCATAGTCGCGTGAAATGGCTGACTTGTTTAAATACTCTTTTCTCATGGGCTTGATGGAAAAATACGAAACTATTAATATTCCTTTGTTAGCAATTCGCTGACTGAAAGAACCTGTCCGGCATGCATAACTCCACAAATGTTAATTATAATAGTGAACAATCACGGTGTGCTAAATTATTGGATAAACACTACTACAGTGTCTTTCGTCCTAGGCAAGTCACACCAATAATAATAATAATAATAATAATAATAATAATCATCTGGGAATGGGCAGTCTTTGCCGTTTGTAGTGAAAATTCTATGATTTCAAGCGCTAAACTCGACATTCTAACTATTCTTTCTTACCCCCAGATAAACCAGATGAATTATAAATTGTCATTATTTGTAAATAAAGCAAAATACTGATGTCTTTTTCTCTGGTTATTCAAGAGCAACAAATATTGACTTCTTTCAAAATATTGAGTAGAAAAACTGGCATCTTAATCACAAAAACATCGACATCTTGTAAACTTAGTACAATAGGATTCTTTATTTCTTAGGCTTTTAATATTTATCAGTGTTCTCACTAGCCTTCAGAATGACTTCCTTAATTAAAATAAATTTGTAAAAATCAAAACAATTCAGATCTCTGAAATTATATTTAGTTTCGGCCCACATTAGGTTACGGTAGTAACACTAAAATTGGGTCTTTGCGATTGTTTTTTGACAGCTCGAAATTTAAATGTAAATAACGGCTTAACTATTCATCTGACACGAAAATTGAATAACTCAATTTGTAGAGGAGAAAATTTTCTACAACTTTGCTCTATTATGTTTCTTTTTTTTTTTTTTTCATATCTCGTAGCGTTTCAAAGATATTTGCAAAAATAACGGCGATTTTGGGATGTATGTCTGTCTGTCTGTCTGTCTGTCCGTAACGTGTTCCCTGTTTTTAAGGCGAACCGTTCAACCGATCAGCACCACATTTTACAGACATGATTGTAGGCCGCCAGAGACCAGAACCTCCATTTTTCGGACAAAAAATACGGTAGTAAAACCAAAAACTGCCGTTTGTAATTGCAAACGAACCGTTCATCTGACACGAAAATTGAATAACCTAATTGGTAGAGGAGAAAATTCTCTACAACTTAGCTCCCTTCTGTTTTTTTTTTCATATCTCGTATCGTTTGAGACATATTTGCAGAAACAACGGAGATTTGACACCCTTAATTGAATTAACGTAAACCAGCCGTTCGGAGATGTCACGTGACATTCCTCGCGTATTTGATGATTTTCTTATTGTAACTTACACGTTGTCATTTCAAAGCAACGGCACACTGAGGAATTAACAAAAACACATCGTTCTTCTTACGATAAATGATAATCTAATGTCTACAAATGCCATATTAACATCAGTTAACAACGGGCATGAATAGTGTGAGATTAAATAAGTCGTGTTTTGATTTATAGCCGTAGCGTAGTGGGCAAGGTGCTGCACTGTGACGCAAAAGATCAGGGGTTCGAAACCCGTCATTACTTCATTTTTTTCCTAAAAGGGTTTCAGACACTCTTATTAATTAATTTATTATTATTTAGATTATTGTTTTGGATTATTATTTTGGTCCAAAATGTTTGCAAAAACTTATAAAACTACAAATCTAAAGTGGGCAGTAAAACACGCAGTGCGATTTTTTTCAGTTCATGAATCCTATCCTGTGCGGAGAGAGAGAGAGAGAGAGAGAGAGAGAGAGAGAGAGAGAGAGAGAGAGATCGCGCAGAGATTAATCCAGAATTGATGCTGCCGTATGGCTTTTTTTTAGCCGTTAGACACCAGCTGGAGTCGTGTTCAGCCTGCCTTGTGGCATTCATAGAATATATGACATCAACTGCGATTGGGCAAAGCTGAAAATGTGTACCCAGCCGGGATTCGAACCCGGGTCTCCTGCTTTCTAGGCTGTTGCGCTGACCCCTACACCACTGGAAACACAGTGATCACCGCACCTTGCCTTGTGGCAGTCTGTAGGTGACGCCACTTGAGCGACTTGCGCTTCGATGATAATGAAATGATGATCACAACACAACACCCAGCCCCCGAGTAGAGAAAATGACTCGGAATACAACCTTGGCCCCCTGCGTGGCAGTCTACCACGCTGTTCACGGGACTACGGAGACGGTCACCAGAATTGATTTCCGTCAAAACTTTATCTCGCTGCCGTTGATTTTGTCTCAAATATTTCTAGACATTATTGGTGGATCGTCCAATTACAGAAGGGACACGGCTGAGAGGCCTCCACACGATCGAAATATGCTCCTGGCGTGGTGGGAGCAGTGGTGGCTCGTGCAAAATTTGACTAGTGTGCTACAATATCACAAAAATAAACAGGAAGCAAAATATACTGAAATAAGAAGTCAACCTTTGTATGATTGCCTTTAATTAAATATCAATTAATACTGTATTGACAGTAAGACCTTCATGAGAATATATACAGCGCTGCCAACTACATGTATTCACTGCAGGTAGTAAATATAACGTTTAAAAATTATTAATTTTATTTACAGAAATAAAAAATTTAGACTCGGAGGTATTTGAATATGAGCCTCACACAGGTAGGTTTGAGAGACAACGCGCAAGACGCCGGAGCGAGCGCGCTACTTGACTCTGTATGCCGCAATATTCGTCATATACTATTCTTCCGCAGCCGTTACACGCTGAGCAAAGAGAAATATTGATCTGGTGCTGCAGTCGGTCTCAGCACACGAGCCGCCAGGCCTGACGTCACGTCTGCGCATGCGCACTAGTGAACAGACGACTGCGCCCCCTCTCTGCGCACGTACCAGCGCGGCTGAATCCCGCTTCAGCACACGGAGCTAGTTTCCAGCTATCGCGGCGAGAACGCTCCAAAATGCGTTTTCATCCTTATTACTAGCGTTCTAATACGCTTTGGTAGGGAATTGGCATAATTTTATTGTGATATCTGGCTCGTATTCCAAGAGAAAGGATGTAATTTACAGTGTGTTGCAGCACATTATCACCAGACGCCACTGGGTGGGAGGGGTTCCAGGTAGAATTGTTGTAAAATCGAGAAATCCACAAAGCTGCTGCTCGCAGGACTGGTCTTCAGGAAGCTGCCCATCTAATGGAAGGTTTTCTTGATTCTCTCCACGTTAACAGTTACTTCCTGACGAATATCCATTATTTGCTGTGTTTTAATTATGGCATTAAACTTTGTTCTTCCTTTCATCTCTGTGCTGCGTGTACTACAACGTTGTATATTGTCACGAAAATCCGATGAAAACATAAACAAAAACACAAATGGAACAGTCGCTCATTCCAAAGGTGTTAAATGGGTTCCATGAGACAGAGAGCGAACAGTCGTTCAGTTTCCCGAATTGCTTAGAACCACACCACACTGGTCCTTGTCTTGTGACAGGAAGAGTTTCGTTCAAAAGTGTCGCTACATAACAGGCGATGCTCAGACCAGGAAAAATATTCCTGTGCCGCCATACCAGTATACACGGATACATAACACCCGTCCTCGAGTTCCCATCTGAGTACCATATGGCATATTGTGACTCATCATACCACAAAGTATTTTCCCCATTACATATTTTTGGAAACATTTTTGTTTCACTTATGGGAAACAGCATTCTTATTATATAAGGAACAGCCTTGACTACAATTTTTTAATTTTTTTCGGCTAGTTTCGGTCTTATTTAAACCATCTTTAGGAAATTAAGCTCCATTGATGATGTGGAGCTGGCAGGAGACTTGGAGCCTTCTAGTCTAGTGCCGCACTAGAAGGCTCCAAGTCTCCTACCAGCTCCACAACATCAATGGAGCCCAATTTCCTGAAGATGGTTTAAATAAGACCGAAACTAGTCGAAAAAAAAAAAAAAATTGCACTCTTACACTGTTCTTTATATATAAAATTTTCCCAGTGTTCCACAAACCCAAGGAGGTGCTTATCGATGGTCAGAGGAAAGGAAAACTTCTTTGCTAATCGAACTCGCATCCTGTCTCCACAGAGGTACAGGTGCTGCCTCAACACAGTACCGCTTTTGTAGAAATGACACCATGGGATGGATATTGACAAGGAACAAGTGACATCACGTACAAATTATTGCTGTGAAAGTAATATGAACAGTAAATATCATGAACTTTACTGCAGTTCCTCACAACAAAATTTCCACACTAGGAAATACCTTGACTCCCATCCGGAAGGACGGTGGTTGAAACCCGCTTCCAGCCACCCAGATTTAGATTATTCGGGATTTCACTAAATCGGTCCCGGCAAATGCCGGTATTGTTCCTTTCAAAGTACACGGCCGACTTCCTTCCCCATCCTTAACCAAAGTGAATCCGAGTTTGTGCTACATGAACACGATGTCGATAAGACGGCAAACCAAAACTTCCTTCCTTCCTTCCTTCAGTCTGCCCACACTCTTCCGACCTATACAGCGATGTAGGGTATATCCGTATTCCACTTTGGATCTTATTATTTGTTTATATACGAGGATTGACAACACTGCTTTGGAGACGTTGTGCAATGTAATCTGCTGTGCCGGCCGCGGTGGCCGAGACGACTGAGGCGCTTCAGTCACGGTCTGCACGGCCGCTGCGGTCGGGGGTTCGAATCCCCCCTCAGGCATGGATATTTGTGCCGTCCTTAGTCTTAGCTAGTTCATAAGTAGTTTGTAAGCTTAGGGACTGATGACCCCGTAGTTAAGTCCCATAAGTTCTACAAACATTAGAACATTTTTTAATCTGCTGTTGTGGCTGATAGCACACGTTGTTGACATACCTACCTTACCTCCGAGCAAATGGACACGGGCTTCCCACTTACCGGCGTGCGCACAATCGAGGGAAACACAGTCACCTATGAGCGAGCAGTATAACGTAACGGTGTCACTATGTTTTCGAAATAGGAACAATGGAGATGAATCAAGATTGGATGTACCAGAGGTCGTACGGCACGACAGTGTCATCATGCTCTTCAAGAGGGGAATGGGAAATCGGCATTGCCGCACAGTACAATGGCACGTTGGGTAAAAGCCTGTAACGAAGGTCGGCAAACTGTGGCAGAGGTGCATCAGGCAGGTCGTCCTACCGTCTCTGAAGAAGTGCTTACAATTGGCGCGTTAGTGGACAGTGATCGACGCCAGACGATTCGTGATCTCGCCCACGAAACCGGATTACGACTGTACTTCGCATCCTGAAGGAACGCCTGGGCATGCGAAAAACTTCATCAAGATGGGTTTCGCATGAATTGACGGAAGTGCATCACCTGCGACCAGCTTTGCGAAAGAAGCGGCGGCAACACTTTCTGCGGAACCCACCCATCATTTTGCACGACAATGCACGGGCGCATACAGCGCAAACTGAGGCTGCTCTGTTCGGTCAATGGGACTGGAAAGTACTGTACTATCCACCATACTCTCCGGAGTTAATTCCTTGATTAGATTCCGAAGATCCACTTCGTGGCATTCGCTTCAGAACTGTTCCGGAGATTCGGTAAGCAGTAGGCCGCTCTATTCGCACCAATAGAACAGGCTGTGCTAACGGTATAGTACGCCTTCCACAATGCTGGCAGCGGGTTCAACACAACGCTGCTGGTGACTGCTTTGAATGACAGTAACAGTTGCAAATGTGTAACGCTTTTGTATCGTTTGTGAATAAATAGTTGCCAATATTTAAGTTTTAACCCTCGTATTAGTAAAAAATAAAAAGGAGGGAAAAAAAGGCAGCTCCTATTAGTAAAAAAAGGTAATTCATAAGTAGTTTATAAGTTTAGAGACTGATAACCCAGCAGTTAAGTCCCTAAAGCCTTACAAACATTTGAACTCATAAACAGAGCGATAGAGAAGTGACCGTCTATATCCATCAGTACGAGCTTTCATTTTCTTGATCTTACTATTGTGGTTGTTTCGCGATATGTAAATTGCTCACAGTAAATCGTTCTTCAGTCAGCAGCAAGTGCCGGTTACCTATTTTTTATTCTTCACATAAGCGTTTCTATCCTTCAGGGATTCTAATTTTAGTTGACAAAGCATATCTCTAATATTCGCGCTGTGATTGAACCTACGAGTAAGAAAATTATCTGACGCTTTTGAATTACTTCGCTGTCTTCCATTGATGCGACCTGGTAGGTTTTAGGCAGCGACAGAATAAAAAAAAATATCCGTCAATATCAGTCGATGTCATTCGATTTCTATTGCTTCAGCTAAGCTATTGCTGTCAGCGACCATGCCGAGATTCTTGTTGGAGTGCACAAGCAGTATGCAGTACATATCCGGTTTCCCCCTCCTGCAACGGCCGGAAGTGGATGAGGGGGAATGTTTGATGAGCAGCTCTTTTGACCTTAGTGGTGGTACGTCACGCGGCTATAAGCATTGGCCGTGTGCATATAAAGTGTACGGTGCGGTCCTGCTTTCTCTCTCCCGGAGTGATCCACAACTATGCGTATGCACCCGCTGTGAGCGCTAGGACGAGCGGTCTGTACTTGCTGTGCAGTAACTGTACGTAATATTGCGTTGAATGGGGCTGTGTAGACCGAAAGGGTAATAAGTGAGAGAGGTGGGGGGGGGGGCACAGACACGTGGCGGGAGGCAGGGAAAGGCGTGAGCAGCTGGCGGTATGTAATTGGGGGGCTTTTTGTCGCGGCCAAGAATTCAGCAGCGGCGTGCCGCCTTCTTCCGCATCGCTATCGCCGACGGCCGGCTGTGCGGCTCACATCCGATATCACAAGTTAGAAACACTACTAATGCCTATGTTTACAAAGTAACGAAACACTAATTACAAATAAACAATCATTGAGCCGGATTTTCGTTCGAATTTGTCAAAGACAATAATGATAAACCTGAAGCATAGAATCAAAATTTGTGACGCGGCCGGGAATCGCACCCGGACCTTCATGCTTAGGCAGACGTCTTAACCGTTAGACCAATACACCACCAACGATTAAGGCGCATTGGAAGTCTAATACGATTTCCCTCCATGTCACAAACTTTGGAACACAGAAGCTGACTACAAGTTTGTGACGTGGAGGGAAATCGAACTTGGACTATTCTATTCCAAGGCGCCTTAATCGTTGGTGGTGTGGTGGTCTACGGTTAAGACGTCTGCCTAGTAAGTATGGAGGTCCGGGTTCGAGTCCCGGCCGCGTCACAAATTTTAATTCTATGCTTCAGATTTATCATTATTGTCTTTAAAAAAAAGTGTTCGTAATTTACTGGTATGCATATTCTTAATTACTACCTGAATTCTGCAAATTTACGGGTTTTATCTGTACTCTATCAGAAAAGGCCCAATAAAGAGCAAAGAGAAAACAACAGAGGACGAAAGAGTCGATGGGGGGAAATAACTCCTTTTTCCACAGTTGTGTCAAAGTTACTTGGAATTACCTTCAAACGGTTGCATTATCATCACGAAAGTTCACACTCGTATTATTTCCTTTACGCAAAAATTGTCTGTTCAGCTGTGCGTCTTCCGCTCCGACCCGTTAGCGTTCCCCTCTACGCATAGCCTAATGAAACAATTACAGTTTTTATTATTGTTGTTGTGGTCTTCAGACCGGGAACTGGTTTGATGGAGCTCTCCACCTTACTCTATCCTGAGCAAGCCTCTTCGTCTCCTCGTAAGAACGGCATCCTCTATCTATTTGAATCTGCTTACTGTATCCATATCTTAGCCTCCGTCTGCGATTTTTACGCTCCACACACTTCCCTCCAACACTAAATTTACTATTCCTTAATGTCTAAAAATGGGTCCTACCAATCGATCCCTTCGTTTCGTCAAGGTATGCCAGAAATTCCTTTTCTTCCCAATTCTGTTCTACCCATTGCCATTCTGCGTTTTATATCGTCTGTACTGAGACCATCATATTTTACTGCCCAAGTCACAAAACTCATCTTTATTGTTTAGTTAACTAATCTAATTCCTTCAGCATCGCCTGATTTTCTTAGACTGCACTTAATTACCCTTATTTGCTCTAGTTATTGTTCATCCTAAACGCACCTTTCAACACACTGTCCATTCCGTTCAACTGCTCTTCCAGGTCCTTTGCTCTCTCTGACAGAATTACGTCAACGGCAAAACGCAATGTTTTTATTTCTTCACCCTGAATTTTAATTCCTTCTTCAAATTTTTTCCTTTCATTCCTGATAGCTTGCTCAATGTACAAATTAAATAACGTTGGAGAAAGGCTACAACCCTGTCTTATTCCCTTCCCAACTACTGCATCGCTTTGATGCTCTTCAATTCTGATAACTGCTGTCTGGTTTTTGTACAAGTTGTAAATAACCTTCCGTTCCCTACATTTTAACTTTTTTTGTATCATAAGAGATGTCGGAAGTAAAAGCGATTCAAAAACCAAAGTAATTAAAATTTAGGAATTTTCTCGAATTCTCTGCTAACAGCAGCAGATGACCCCAAAGTTATTCCTTCACGATAATACGCGAAATAGCGATGCCAAGAAACCATGTTATTCCATTAGCGAGGAATTTTGATTTCCACTGCTGAAACACGTTCGACCTTGTGGTTCCACCCGTTCTACCGCTAGGTGACTCTCGCGGCGGATCGACTTCCAGTACCTTCTAATTCTACTTTCTTTAACAACTCTTAATCGCTGTGCACTGCCATGATTTTTGTTTTCTGCACATCTGAGACTAAGCCCCTTTGGATTGTGTTAAATTGCCCCTTGTATAATCAATATTAAAAACCAGTTCCTAAACTTTCTTGTTCACGTATTTATGTAACCATGCGGTGCACAGGGTAGCTTTTACGACTTGGCCGCGCCAAGATCTGCTACATCCTGGTGGTGTGAGGTCTGCTAACAAAGAAAATCTCACTTGTACTCAGTTGCCTCCTGCAGATAAGCTTTGCTCAGTTCATAGATTTTACATTGTTCAGATCTTAGGTGTGTTATTTTCATTATCGATTAATCCCCGGAAACGAAAAATCAGTTAAGCAAAAGACCTGGCGACACATTTCCAACTTCCCTCTGAAGTTGCATTGGTACTGCGTTGTTTGTATCGTAAATTCGTGCTACACTTTCTCGTGTTACACTTGTTTTGCACGCTGCGTCTTCTTTACCCACTCTTCTTGTCTTATGTAGTCTCCTCGAATCTTTCACGAACAAAATACTGTAGATGGCGATCCCGAACCCGTATACTACGTAGCGTCGGTACTATGCTTGTGATTAAACACATGTTTGTTTTATCTTCAACTTTTTATTTGTAGCCTTAGTTATCATAATTTATTTTCATAATAGTTCCTCCGAACCTGTTATTTTTAGCATATTGTATCTTCCATCGCTGCTTGATAGACCGCCATATTTATAAATGATAAATACAAAAGTGTGGGATTTCTACAGTTGTAACCTGATGAGCGTTTATGACACAAGTACTGGTTAACAGAATAGATATGGTAGAAAATCTTACTTTTCTTGTGTTTGGTTAAACATTTTAAAATTAACACTACTAAATGTAGGCGAGTTCACTTTCATTGGTTGTGAATCAAAAAAAGGTCTTAGCATTGCAAGCAACACGTGTTGCTGAAAGCAGGTCTGGATGTTTGGGGTTCAACGATCCCTCGCCGACGAAGTCATTAGAAAAGGAGCACTAGTTTTCATTACATAGTGGTACAGGGAATGGGGTAGACAAACGGCGGTGACCTTAGAAAACTGCAGAAAAGACAAGAATCTGAACCCTGCTTTTCCCAAATATGATTACACTGTCTATTTAATGTTCACATTCGTCCATCATGAGCAAGCGGGAGAGTTATAACGTTCTCACGTCGTTTTAGTGCATGAAGTCAAACAATCGCCGATAAGTGAATGAAGTTATTTTACTAGTATTTAAACGTAAAAGAAGTATTTGTCACTGGGCAGTGTAAGGACCCTTTCTCGAACCATCCTCTCGTGTATCGGATCCAACGCTCCCTCCAGTTGCTAGCTGATGACAGCTGTCACGTTTCTTTCCTGTGGGTCCCTGGCCACGTGGGAGTGCCCGGGAATGAGACCGCCGACATAGCAGCCAAGGCCGCAGCTATTTTGCCTCGCATGGCTACCTTTTGCGTCCCATCGGACGATGTTCAACGGGCTCTTCGCCGGAGTATCGTGTCGCAATGGCACAGTGCGTGGTTTTCAATGTACAATAATAAATTGAGAACTGTAAAACCGATCTCGACCGCTTGGAGGACCTCCTCACGCCCCTCTCGGCGAGAGGAGGTCATCCTGGCTCGGTTGCGGATCGGTCACTGCCGTTTCAGCCACCGTCACTTGCTCTCTGCCGACCCTGCACCGCTGTGCTCCTGCGGTGAACTGCTGACAGTGCGACATGTTTTACTGACTTGTGTTAATTTTAATCATCTCCGTGTAGCCCTTCACTTGCCGTCCACTCTGGAGGAAATTTTAGCTGATGACACACGAGCAGCCGCTCGAGTTTTGCGTTTTATCAACTTGGCCAACTTATCCAAGGATATTTAACCCTTTTAATTGTCTTTTATCTTTCATCTTTAGCCTCTTGTTGATGTTCTGACAGTCACCTTTTTTCTTTGAGATCATAGCGAATCTATGTTCTTGGCTGGGCGCTAATGACCATAGAAGTTGTGCGCCCTAAAACCACAAAAAAAAAAAAAAACTGGGCAGTGTCAATAGGGATAGCTGCCATACACGCCAAACATACGGTTTAGTCATATTCAGTGAATTAAATTGCTTTTGATTTGGAAGTAATGTTTTGCACAGGTCTGATTTTTCTCTCTTTGTTAAATTCGGTGTTTACTTTTCATTACAAGTAACAAAGCTCATAGATTTTAATCTTGTGGTTGTAAAAGAAGACAAATTGTATTTTTTGTAACTTCTGTTAACATAGACTCGATTATTGCTTAGGAAATATTGCAGTAAACTTAAGGCGGCCAACTTTTCCATAACTCAATGCCTGACTTCGAGGATGTGAAGGACGAAGATGACGTGACTCATTGTGCCTTTTGTTCTGAAACTAAGAAAGAAATTCAGTCGAGAAAGTAGACCTACTCACTTACTTTGAAAGTAACATAACTAGCATGAGTGAAATTTTATTCTTAATTTTCAATGATAAATATTTTCTCATGCTCCTATTTCGAATTTTAGAGTCTGACAATTTTTACATATTCTTCCTCCGTTACGTTTTTCCGATCACTTTCGTTGTCTGTACCGGTACTACTTTTATTTGTTCCAGCTCTTAGAACATCGTGTTCCACACATTTTAAGTAGCTCACACCGCAAAAAAATAGTAGTATTATAGAAGTGCAGAGTTTAATTATGCCTTACTACATGCAATGCTCACTAACTTTCGTTGTTACATTTTCAGAATTTCACCACCTTTTCATTCCTGCAGGAAGTAAGACGAATACTGGTACTGTATTTGCATGGCGGATTTTAAATACGTTCATACAGACTGTGATAATATTATATCATTTTTGCCACGTTGAGCACCAAAAAATATTCCATTAGACTTATTGAAACGTAATTAAGAAAGGCACAGAAAATATGCCAAAACAGAATTTTTAATCTGTCATCAAATGCAGTACCAGCTTGAAAGAAAAACAACTTGCACTGCTAGCGAATTTGTGTTTTGTTTCTTTTGTATTTAATATAGGAACACTGTCAATGATTCGTAGATGATGATTCGTAGCTGATGCCTTGTGAAGTTTACTTGCGAGCGATATGACATAGCGTGCCGTACACAAATAGTTCCGGCTTGTGATCTTAGACTAACAATTTTGAAATTACTGGAATGCGAGAAGCTTTTGTCATTTTTGCGGGACATTTTCAGTAATGATCCCAATGCGGGACAACGAGTCAAATTGCGGGACTGTTCCGCAGAATCCGGGACGGTTGGCCGCCTTATAAGCTGCGTGGACAGAATATTAGTTACTGCTGTGCAGGTCGCTGGTCCAGAGGTCAATCGGTTAGCATAATAGGTGTTTTTTAATATTTGATTGCCGCCTTTAACGTCATGTAAGTAGAAGCCACCGTTCCAGCCTGTTTGGTGTGATCGTCAAACACAGCGAGCCACGAGGTGGTCACGTGAACCAAAATTGGTGAGCATCGGATACGGTCGTGCGCGATCCTTTTGGAAGGAGCCAGCAAGTTTGAGGGCCACTCGAGTCTGCGAAGCCAGCGCTGACTGGCCACGCTGGCTCCAGGTTGCTTGCTATCGCCAGAATAACCAGTTTTTGGCGATACTGGTTGTTCACGTCTCCAGTTTAACATAACCGCTCAAAATAACCGGTTTTTGAAACAACCGACATTCGTTTTTTATTGCTATATTTTCCAGTTATAATCGTAGAGTTGTAACGTAGATTGAAAAACATTAATGGACTATAGGTGTAGAACATCGCTATCGATATAGGGATGCGGCTATGGTGGCTGAAGCTGTGGTGGGAGCTGACGATCACATATTGACGATTAGTTGAAGCACCACTTCTAGACGTTTAAATTTCCACCCCAAGTTTATAGCACATCCGTAAAAATACATATACATCAACCATATTTACATAACCTGTCATCGCTTTGCAATTGATAGATTTGCTTGGAAATTTGATATAAATTTTATTTATTTATTGCAATATTCAGTTAGGTCATGTTCTCTCTCTCTCTCTCTCTCTCTCTCTCTCTCTCTCTCTCTCTCTCTCTCTCTCTTTGTCACGTCTTTCACCTCTTCCTATACCACCACCTCTCTATCCAGTTATCCATCCCCCTACACTCTGCCATTCTCCTCCTGCCCCCCCTCCCTTTTTGTATGAAAAATTACACACATCTACCAAAGCAATGGTGATCTGTCAGATGGTGTCAAAGTCTGGATAAGGTACCCTGCGCCATGCATCTTACGAAATATTATGTTTTGAAAGTCAAGTATGTAAAATTTCATCAAGAGAGGAATAAGGCTGCAGATTGGTGCAGAAGTCCTCCGGCATGCCCCGTGCGAGTAGACAGCGCTTCCGTTCCAATTGGCCGCGGTGGAGTAGCTTACAAACTACTTAAACCTAGGTAAACTAACCTACGGACAAACACACACACCCATGCCCCAGGGAGGACTCGAACCTCCACGGCGACCAACCGCGCGCTCCGCAGCGAGGTGCTTTAGACCGCTCGGCTACTCCACCGCGGCTTTCTGGAGACTTCTCACATTGCTGAACGGTGAAGGCTAGATTAAAACTCCAAGTAGAAAAGATCTGCGATCTCAGCGTGTTACGAACCCATGAGCTTTTGCTATCTAACCGGGAACTTCTCGCTAGCCCACACTTAAAGAACAGCGTCCACCTAAATAAAAACATTTGCTTTGCAATAAAAATAATATTTAGGTTATTAATAGAGAGAAAATATATCGTATTTTTTAGGTTGAAACAAATCACACACACCGTACACGATTCCGTTTAGATCAGTTGAGTATTTTTCGGAGTTCATCGCTGACAAACATCGTGACACGTTCCCGGCATGCATTGAAGTGCTTATATTAGAATTTCAAAGTAATATATCAAGGATTTTCCGAAATTTGCTATTAAAAAACAAACGAGCCAAAAATTTTAATTTGCTAATCACGGATCTCGGAAAGTTCTACACCAATTGCTTTGAAATTTTGATACAACGTAGCAGTGGAATACGCCCTTCGTTTTAAATACTTTGCTACGAAAACGTTTGAGAAATGGCATGTAAATATCTCTAGTAATAAAGAAGTTCTAAAACAATACACACACACACACACACACACACACACACACACACACACACACACACACACAAGTTCCGCAAATCGTTAGTATTAACGAAACACTACATTAAAACATCATGCTTGATACGACAGTTTTACCGCGAAAATGTAGTAGACGATAAACATTTTCTTTTCATCATTTTTGGGGTGGTGTCAGCGAGAAAAAATTTTTTACTAAAGGTTTGAAATTATATGTGTAGTTTGTTGCAGATCGCTAAGTGCTCTACGTCTTAAATACTGGTTGCGTGAATCTGGGTACTTTCGCGATGTTTATGAGATCGTCTCCTGAACTACGCGTCGTATTCTCTTGTTTTTGGGCAACGAACTTGGTAAGCATACGAACAACTCACCAAGGCCTCATCGCTGTCGGATGAATGGTTTAGGAACGCGTAGAGGAGAAACATGCAAACATAATTGAATCTATGTGATGTGTCATTGCTACTGTACTTCAAACTAGGATTCTTGTCATCCTGTGATACAACCAATATCCAAGGTTGAGAGCGAGTAACTACCATTTGGACCAAGTGTGAGCACGTATTATACACTGAACATTCACGTGTAAAGACCTTGCATCTGGCACCAGGTAAATCATTGTCCCGGCAACCCGATGTTTATGTTTGTTGTTAGATCTAACCGTCTGCACTGTTATTTAAAATGAAACAGTTTGCTTTTTCCATTTTCTGTGAACAACCGATACATCGTACCAATGAAAATAACTACTTTATATATAATTAATGTTAGTTTGTATGTTTGTTCGTATTTTACGCTCTGCTGTATCGTTCACCCAATGATGAAACTGTGTCAAAATATTGTTTGCAGTTTCGCGAATGTTATAGGCCTAATCATATCATTGTACGACACACAGTTCAGGAGATATGTTATATGAACATTGAGATGTGTGATAAACTGCTGCGTTGTGAATGAAGTTTAAACTTATAACTTATTTGCTACTAAATGTATTCGCAACATATTTTGCAAACAGTATCCATGTACGCTGATGACTGTACCACAAAAATTTTTCATTGTACGACTCATAGTTTAGAAGAGAGAACGCCATAAACAATGAGTCGCTTGGAAAACTGCTGCCTCATGTTTCTTTCGTATTTTATGCGCTGCCGCACCTTTATCGGAATGCGATGATATTTGCACGCTCGATGTTCAAAACAAGCTGTGTAGGTAAAATCTCCACAAAATCTACGGTTTTATTTCAATCCTAATGAAATTTTGCACATTTAACCTTAAAATAGAACAACATCGCCGTCTACGTGAGATTTCATACGTTGCATGCCTAGGGGTAGCCTTGCAGTAAACTTAGACACCACTTCTCTGATCAACATGAAAGTTAAGAGTGATATAAATTTTCGCAGATGAAGAAGGCACTAACTGAGTAGGTGTAGTAGTAGTTCGACAGAGAGGGGAAGAGGTGATTGACAGAAGAAGGGGAAGTGAAGATGGGCAGAGAGGGGGAGATGAGAAAATGAACAGGGAGAGAAGGGAAGGAGAGATAGACTAACTTAAAACTGGAATAAGTACCCGGCCGACGCCGGGTTTAGAGCATATAAAAATGAATGTTTGTCTGTATGTCCTCTGTGTTCATAAACTGTTCATTCAATTGCAATGAAACCTTGGTGAACTGTTCACCGCACGCCCATGAAGGTTCCTGACCCAAAAACAAAAGAACACTACACATAGCTCAGGAGATATGACGTCATAAATAATGAGAAGCCACCGCATGATAATACCCAGATTTATGCGTCAATTATTGGAAAGTGGGAGTAGTTGGGGACCTATAACAAAGTTTGCATGCAATTTCAGACGTTTATCAAGCGTTATGAAACTGATAAAAAAAAAAAAAAAAAAAAAGATGAAACGAAAAGGTCTACCGCTCACAACAGTTTCGCTGTAGATGCCGTAAAACTGTCGCATCAGGCATGACATTGTATCGAATAAATTTATCATTACAGATTTGCATGTTACTATTTATTTGTGTCTGCGAGTTTCTCTTACTTCTCTTGCATCCAAAATTAAGCAATCTGTTTTCTTAATCTCTATCTACATAAAAGCGAAAGGACACTCACTGACTAAACACGAAATCTCGAAAACTACATCTATGAAGCTGAAATTTGACAGGAATGTATTTTATAGGTAGAAAACGTCAGCTAAAAAAGTATTTTGTGATAGGTACATGGCGGAGCATTTCTCCTACAGACTCACGAAATCTACATTTTCATTCCGATCTTCACGAAATTTCACACACTTGACCTTCAAAACAAGAGGAAGGTCACCGTCTACCTTAGGTTTCATATGGTGCATGGGGGAGGGTACTTTGCAACATAAAAATAGATCACTAAATACCTTGGTCGCGCCGTAACTTGAGAACGGCTCTACCAATTTCGCAGATCATTTTTTATTGTTTTCGTTGTTCTCAGAACAAAGATTGTATGAAATAAAACTGGAATATTTGAGAACAACAAAGTGTGTAACCCTGCGTTTCTATTGCATAGAAATCTATAGTTTTGTTCCGATATTGTTGAAATTTTGCACACTCTACCTTAACAAGAGGAATGTCACTGACTATAAAATTTCGTTAGGTGCATGGTGGAGGGTACTGAACTTAGGGAATTTTACGAAATGCATACTTTTGCTACAATCTTTATGAATTTTGTCACCCATGACCTTTGAAACAAGAGGAAGGTCACTTGGTACATAAATGTTTGTATGGTACATGACAGAGGGTACCTTGCAGAAAACTTCGCCGAGAGAGGGAGAGATGGAAACGAACAGAGAGATGGGAGAGAAAGAGGTGGATGCAGAGTGAGGGGGGAAAGGGGTGTGGACTCTGAGAGTGTAGGATAAATAAACACCCGGGCAATGCCGGGTTTACAGCTAGTTATGAATAAAGAATACTCTTTTTTAAAGTTTTTTCCTTCTCTGAGACCAAACTACTACAAAAAATACTGCTTAATCACAGTTAAATACCGGAATATATATTATTTAACCGCCCGGTTTTTCCCATCTCTATCCGGCAAACATCTCTCTCCGTACCTGGCTGATACGGTTCCTCATTATCTTTTGTGAACCGTCGGCGACCTTAGTGGTGCCACTGTTTCTCTACTTGATCGATACACAATAAACCAACGTTTGCTGAAATTTTTTTTACATTCCTAATCCGAAGGAATCCTCCACCCTCAGTTGACCACTCCCTGCCGTGCTGTACACTCCACTAAAAGAGCACTCTTGTCGCCGCGAAGTTGTGCACCTGATGTTGAACTGGCACCAGGTGGCCGTGTGACGCAAATCACGTGCAGTCGTTTGTTTGGGACCAGTGGCAGAAAGGAGCCGTGGTGCGTGTCGTGTGTGTTCATGGGTGGGCAGGCGTCGGCCCGCCCAAGAAATGTGTGCCACAGAGCTGCTTTAAAACGTCTGAGACGCGCGAGCAATTCTAACAATATGAAACAGGATGAGCATATAATGAAAGTACGCTCAAAAAGCATTATCTGTTGACTCGGCACTTCGGGAAAACGGTGCAGTTCGGATCCGTGCGTTCACCCCATAAGACGAGGTGCTCCGTGATCTTCAGTTAATACGAGGTCTAGAATGAAACTTTCACTCTGCAGCGGAGTGTGCGCTAATATGAAACTACCTGTCACATTAAAATTGTGTGCCACAACCAGGACTCGAACCTGAGACCTTCGCCTTCGCGGGCAAGCGCTCTACCATCATATCAGCGCACACTCCGCTGCAGAGTGAAAGTTTCATTCTGGAAACATCCCTTAGGCTGTGGCTAAGCCATGTCTCCACCATATCCTTTCTTACAGGAGTCCTGCAAGGTTCGCAGGAGAACTTCTGTGAAGTTGGGAAAGTAGGAGGCGAGGTACTGGCGGAACTAAAGTTGTGGGTGCGGACCGTGAGTTGTGTCGGGATAGCTCAGTCGGTAGAGCGCTTGACCGCGAAAGACAAAGATCCCAGGTTGAGTCCCGGTTCTGGCACACAATTTTAATCTGACAGGAAGTTTTAATACCAGATCCGTTCCGAATAAATTCCGGAACTTTCAGTATTGTTTGTTATTGTTAAATGTTGTGTTGAACTGAACGTTGTGTCGCACATTTTTCGCATCAAAGGATAGCAGAGTTAGAGGAGGGAAGCATCTGCATAAAATTTTTCCTAAAACTGGAGAAAACCTTCACAGTCACACCAAATGATGCAGGAAGCCTACGATTGTGAGTGCTTAGGCCGTAGTTGCTTGCTACAAGTCATTCACGCGGTTTAAAAATGGCAGGACGGAAGTTAATGATGGCCCTCGTTCACGAAGCAATGCTGATAGTTTAATTTGACTTAGCAGTATTAGTTCATCATGGATTTGTGCCACAGGGGCAAACTGTTAATCTGTGGTACTACAGGACGTGTTGCAATGCCGGAGATGTTTGAAAAGGAAACGGCTTGAAATAAAGCGGGACAACTCATGGCTCTTGCATCACGATAACGCATCCGTACATTCGTCACTGTTGGTGCGTGACTGTTGCACAGAACACGAAATCACTGCGCTGCCTCATCCTGTTCTACTTTCCAGACATGACCCCTGCGAACTTTGAAAATAAAAGTTGAAAACTACGGTGTAAGGACGAAGATATGAAACGGTATACGAGGTAAAAGAAAACACGCAGGTGGCGCTTTGCGTGTGATCCAGGGACTGATAACCATGTAGTTTAGTCCCCTGTAAATCCCCGGTACAACAACAACCTGCGATACAGCTAGATGCGTACCAAGGCTGCTTCTGGAAGTTGAAACGGCTTTGGAAGCGGTGGATCAGTTGTGGAGGAGACGGTTCCTGAAGCTATGCCCAGTAAGGTAGGCATAGAAAAATGTGTGGACATAGTACAGGATTTTTTTGTCCACTCCTAGATTGTAATTCATGGTGGTTCATGGTGTAAGTGGTTGTGATACTTTTTGGGGTTCCGTACCGTGCTATACGCTCGCGTTCAGATCACCGTGAGCATCAGCCAAAAAGCTTATCTCAACATTCACGGCGGCCAAGAGTTGCCCTTCTTTCGGCCCGTATGTTGTACACCCTCTCGTCATCCAAAGTAGCGACTGCCGTGTTCATAGCTGGATAGCAGTACCTCCGAATTTCTGTTTGTGAAAACTCTAAAAGGTTTATATTTACAACATACATCTGTAATATTCTTCATCTTCATGTCTCCATATTTATTTCTCTACACGGACACCCTATCGATGAACAAATTTCTCTGAACGAGAGATCAGTGTGTTCATACATCGCAAAACGTTTGACTTCATTGACGGAGTCACTTTTACTGTGTCACAGAGTGGCCGGATGTTTTACTTTTATTACTGTGATCACCCGACCAAGATCCTCAGGTATGTTTTTTTTATCACTCCTTTCTCGGTGTTCTATCCGTGCTGCTTTTATTGCATGACGTGTTAACGCCTTTGCTTGGTGCTTTTTATCACATAGTCCTATACGTCTTTGTAGTGATCATCCCTGTACTCTTTACACTTGGATCAAGGGACTGATAATCTTTGTCGTTTAGTCCCTTTCAAAATCTAACCAACCAACCACAACCTTAACTCTGATTGCGCCGCTTCATCACTATCGAAGTGAAGTCCCCGAAGGTATAATTCACGTTTTGGAAACAGATGAAAATCGGATGGGCCCCGATCAGAACAGTATGGAGGATAATCGATGGCAGTGAAACCGAGGCGTCAGATTGCTGAGATGACGCGGCGTTCGTGTCTCTTTCATAGTCATGCCGAAGGAGAAGCTGTCCCATGTGCGGAATAGTTATTCCAGTTCATGCTTCCAGATTTCACACAGATTCTCTCGCAAGTCGCCATGTTAAACACTACAATTGAGTCCTCTAGCAACAGAGGGTTGTAACTAGCCTCAGCGAAGCGGGGAAAGTCAACCGAGTAATATGCATCACACATAATACTTTAAACGATATTGAGAATAAAAAGTCGCCGACAGTAATTTTCAGCACGCCCTCGTATATGCTTCTAGTTTGGCTGGGACACGGTATAGCGTTTCGAGCAACCCTACAAATTACCTGAAACCCATAAAAAGTGTTTAAACTGTTGGAACTGCGTGCCGAAGTGGAAATCAACATTCCTGCAATTTGGTAGCTTTGCGGGATGTAATCAGTCGTACGTGGCATACTTGAATAAACCAATGCGTTATCTTCCTCAGAGAATTTTAGGCCATTCTCGAAATCAATGGTCTGTGAAACGGCATAAGCGTGGTGTCTCCTGTGAGTGACTCTTTTGTCTGGAGATGCTAATTAGAATTTTGATACGAAACAGAACCGCAAAAATTAATTTTAAGGATTTTGTTGAAGATATTCTGAGGAGTATTTCACTTGGAGGAAGCGCCTCAGGCTCCCTTTATACAGCGTGTTTCAGGAGGAATGGCAAATATTTTAGGTGGTGGTGTTATAGACAAATTGCCATGTGTTTCCATCTTTTACATACAGAGATCCGTCGGAGTTCAGAGCATTTTCGAGTGTTAGTACAGCGGTTGCTACAGGTTATTACGGCCGTGTTCATATTGTGAATCGTGCTTTAGTTTACATTCAAGTCTGTGATTTGTTGACCAAATCTAGTATACTGTAGCGTGTAAACGTGCTGCGCATATTTGCACGTGCTCAGTATACCGATATGGTATTTGTATAACGGTTTCGTAATGAAAACGCTGCTGCTGTTTGTAGAGAATATTGCATACTGTTTGCTAACTGCAGACTACCAGATCCAAGAGTGTTTACTCGTATGTTCAGTACACAGCGTAACACTGGTGCGCCCAGCAGTCATATTCTATCAGAACGTGCAAACGAACCGAATGTAGAAAACATTATTCAGCTGGTAGATCGTAGTTCCTCAACAAGCACACGTAGAATTTCTGCACGTATCGGTGTTGCACATACAACAGTATGGCGGACATTAAGTATACCGCGTTCTAGCCATATCAATCATATATCATTCAACGCCTTCGAACAGCAGTTGAAAATAGACGATTGTAAATTTGTCCTTGGATACTTGAAATTTGCCAATACGTATTCACCATGGAGGTTAAAGGGGGGGGGGGGGGGGAGATGTCACGATGGGCGTATGTTGTCCTGCTGTTTGAAGCCGGTCGGCAGCCATCTTTGTTCAGAAGAATCGCAGATCCAATGGACGTAATTCCCTTAAACTCGTCAATGCTATCAAAACGATTAGTACAACCATAAACAAAGCACACAGGCATTATAAATTGCAAATTGGGATTCACACGAGGTGGGAGTGACGGACGATTTAGAGAAAATTCAGAGAAAGGCAGCTCGTTTTGTATTATCGCGATATACGGGAGCGAGTTTATTGGAAATGATCCACGAATTGGGGTCGAAAAAATAAAAGAAAGGCGTTATTTGTTGCGGCGAGATCTATTTGCGAAATTTATTTCATCTACTTTCTTTCAAAATCCGAACATATATAGTTAGCGCCCACCTACACAGGGAGACATGATCATCATAATAAAATTAGAAAAATCAGATCGAAAACAGAAAGATTTAGGTGTTGCTTTTTCCCGCGAGCTATTAGAGTGTGGAACTATAGAGAAGTACCATAAAAGTGGTTCGATGAACTCTGTCATGCACTTGAGTGTGATTTGTAGAGTATCCCTGTAGATGTAGAAACTTCGTCAACTCTACACCACAGCTCAGCAGAAAACTAATGTTTCGAACAAACTGTAATGGCGCAGCTAGACTGTGGATTAAGTTTTTGACGTGATGCCCTCTTCCCTTTTTTCCCCACCATGATGAAGCAACTTTCACTCGCGACGGTGTCGGAAACAGCCGTAATTCACATAAGTGGAACGCTTCTCTGTAAATGCGGTGTGGTTTCATACACAGTTAATTAGGCTTGTTGTCTTACAGGACCTCGTCATTACACTTCCTTGAAAATGAGTTTCCAGCATTTTGGAAGAGATACTTTGTCCACAAGATAGCGTACGTTCTTCCAGCTTCACGGATCTCCTGCACATTCTAGTCGTCAGTTGAGAAATCATCTAAACATAACATTCCGCGGACGATGGATTGGTAAATAGGCATGTTTCTCACCCACCAACGTGCCCGAACATTATATGTTTGCATTTTTTTTTCTGTGGGGATGGTTCAGAGGCAAAGTCTACAAATCAAAAGTCAACACCAGAGTCATTTTGATCGGATTACGAGTAGTGCAGCCATCATGAACACAACGCAAAGACGAGCTCAGAAGAGCTGCTGCACGTGGTGTTCTCAGGGGAAGTCAAAAGAGCATTCACGTTGGTGGAATTTTTGAAAATAAACTTTGAAAGTCCTCATTTGCGTTTGCTTTACGTTTGTTTGGGTTACATACTAACAGCTGTATCTCTGCATTCAATAAAATTGGACACACGTTGTTCTCGACGGCGTGTTTTCATCAGAGACGATTGTATCGTCAGGGGAGTGTGATAGGACTGCTATTATTTTCTTATATATATAAATGAACTGACGTACACAGTAATTTGTGATTTGCGGCTTTTTGCTGATGATGATTTGGTGTATGGGAGGGTGTCGTCTTTGACTGTAATAGCATACAGGATGACTTACAAAGAGACCAAATGGTATCGGATTTTAGAATTTTTTGATATTTATGGTACGTAAAGTTCAGAACTCAAATAACAATCAGCCAAAGCCATTTGACGCAACTCTCAAAAATTCTCGAGAAAATCGACTTTGGTTCTTAGGCTTACTTGCAAAAGTTTAATCATGAAATAAATTGTAGCATAGATCGGTGTAATTCAGATGGTAGCCTTCTGGCCTTTCAACCCTAGGGTCGGTGGTTCTATCCTTTCGTAACAGATTTTTTATTGCATTTCGTTGTTTTCAAATACACAGTTTTGATATCTAATGGTAATTATTATGAAAAGTGCACGTATCTGTTGTGTAGAAAGTTGTTAATAATTATGGTTTCAATCAAAACAACATAAGTTACATTTTTTACAGTATTGGCTTCACTATTAATTGAGAACGGTAGTCTTTGATTGTTGAGTTTGTTAAGAGCTACGACGCTTTTTTGGAAATTCATTTCCATAGCTAATATTAGCTATCCAAGCTGTTAAGCTACTCCACCATAGTTTTACGTGACGAAAAAGCTTGTCTACATACACATAAATAAAAACTGACACGACACGTTGAATTATAGACCCCAAAATGTTTTATATAACTGAATTCGAAAATGAAAAATGTGTGTGTCACAGAGGGGTTCGAACCACCGACTCTATGGTTGTGAGACCAGAACGCTACCAGGTGACTTACATCGACAGTCAGTCGAACTGCTTTCATTTTTGTACATACGTCTACTTTCCAAAACTTCAAAGTCGATTTTCTCGATAATTTTTGAGAGTTGCGTCGAATGGCCGCGGCTGATTGTTATTTAAGTTCTGATCTTCACTTGTTATAAATATAAAGAAATTCTAAAATCCGGTACCCATGTTAGACAAAATTTCTAGTTGGAGCGAAAATGCCAGCTCTCTCTAAATGTAGAAAAATGTAACTTGATGCACATGAGTAGGAAAAATAATCCCATAATTCTCAAATACTGCATTAGCAGTGAGCTTCTTGATACAGTCGCGTCGTTCAAATACCTAGGCGTAACATTGCAGAGCGGTATGAAATGGAACGAACATTGTAAGGACAGTTGTGAGTAAGGCGGACAGCCGACTTCGATTTATTGGAAGATATTTGGGAAGATGTTCTTGATCTGTAAAGAAGTCCGCGTACAAAACGCTTGTACAAAGTCTTGAGAATTGCTCAAGTGTATGGTACCCACAGCAGTTCAGTTTGAAGGAAGACATAGAGGCAGTTCAGAGGCGAGCAGCTAGGTTCGTTACTGGTAAGTTAGACGAACGTTCGAGTGTCACGGAAATGCTCCGGGAAATCGAATGGGGATCTCAGGAGGGAAGTCGACGTTCTTTTTGAGAAATTCTGTTGAAATTTAGAGGGCCGGAATTTGAAACGGACTGCCGAACGACCTTGCTGTCGCCTACTTACATTTCTCTTAACGATCACAAAGACAAGGTAAGAGAAATTAAGGCTTGTACTGAGGCATATAGTCATCCCCCCCACCTCCGTTCTATTTGGGTGTGGAATATGAAAGGAAATGCCTAGTAGTGGTACAGTGTACCTTCCGCCACGCACCTTACGGTGGATTGCGGTATTTTATTGCATTTCGTCTATGCAACCCCCTCCTAATATATTTCTTATTCCTCATGGAACATCGTGTGTGTTGTAGCAAGTTCATGACTGCGTATGTGCCCGCACATTTAACTCCTTTGCTACAAATTTGAAACACTTGCGTTTGCTGTCTTTGCTGACTGGTAAGACTTGGTAAGATCGCCGTCAACTGTTATATGTTATGATAATCTGTAGCGTTGAAAACTTGGGATTCTGAATGGTGACAGGAGCATCTGGCGAAGTACTACTTCCAGTATGCCACCGACCGTTGCGCGGTGGTGACGCAAAAAAGTAGGTGGGGGGATGGGGGAATGCATGCACGCGGACAGCCATGTGCAGCCATTCCGTGCACGCCCAAGTATGCACTGCATGTACGGGGCCAAGAATGCCGGATGTGTATTCATTGAGCAGGCAGCTCAAGGGGGGCGCACAGTTGTCAAGAAGTTGGATGGGGCACTGGAGAAGCTAGATCCTGCCATTGAGTCAGGATGTAGTTTCCTGCCGGACGTTGCCTGCCGAAATGTGTTGCAGCGACAGACCTACAGCCCTTTTAGTAGCCCGAAAGTATGTAAGAAACTTTATTTTCTTCTACTTCCTTAGCGCTGGGTATTCTTTCCCTATTATTTCTACACTAAGCTGTGTCGTTGTTTTTTACTTATTTGTTGTCGGGTTTGAAGCAATTACGGCTTCATTTACAGGCTCTTTGTCCTTATGATCGACCTGATATACCATTTGGAGTCGTATAGTTACTGCTCGAAAGGATTCTGGAGTACATTGACAGGATATACTTGTTGTGGTATAACACACCCCGCGCAATGATCAAATGCCTGTAGAAGCCTAGCTGCTTTTGAATCAAGATCAAATGCCTATAGAAGCCTAGCTGCTTTTGAATCAAATGAAAAATAATTTGTAGTACACAGAAGTATTGTTCCAGAATTTTGTCATGGCGGGAGAGTGATACTGTTAAGCTGGCCGTGGTTCTGGGTTAACGAGGTGAGCGAGCGTGCAGTACACAGGAGAACGGCAGATATTGCTGTACAGCGGTTAGAGTTGGGAGACACAGTACCAAGCCCTGCACAAAGCGAAACGGCTTTCTGTGAAATGAGTAACCTTAGGCTAGACAATATGAAACTGTATGGGTCTGAAACATAAGCAGTGCACGATACAAATATAAGCGATTATAAGCCTTTGAAATGTGATGTTATAGGAGAGTGTTGACATCAGGTGGATGGATTGATTAAGGAATCGAGACGTTCTGCAACGAGAAAAAGTCGAATAAGAAGTGTAATGATACTAAAAGATAGAATGATTGAACATATTTTAATACAAATAAACAATCCCTAAGACGAATTTTCGTCTCGAATATCCCGGACCTCCATGCTTACTAGGCAGACGTCTTACCGTTAGACCACCACACCACTAACGATTAAGTCGCCTCGGAATAGTCTAAGTGACATGGAGGGAAATTGTACTTAGACTATTCCGATGCGCCTTAATCGTTAGTGGTGTGGCGGTCTAACGGTAAGACGTCTGCCTGGTAAGCATGGAGATCTGGGTTCGATTCCCGGCCGCATCACAAATTTTAATTCTATGCTTATTGATTGAAAACATATTTGGCGTGAATTATTAGTAAAAACTGCGTTTGAAAGGATTATGAAAGGTAAAAATTGCAGGATTTGGCCTACTTTGATTGTATGACGTAAATCGTTCATGGTATGGGATTCAGCATTTACGCCGAAATGAAGAGGTTAGCCGGAAAACAACAGAAGTGGAGGATTGATGATTCTGTGAGACGAAGTGTACGGCACGTCTTGTATACGACATTTACTCATGTCAGGAGTATGATTCGAGGGATGGACTTGTGCATATACTGATGAGTACTGCAATCCAGTTGGGATACTTGTATACAACGGTGTGTGTCGAAATCTCCTGCTGCTGCACAGGTTGTGGTGGCTGATAGAAGCAGAATTACCAAACGCCTGCAACATATACTGACAAGCACATTGCACGAGCGTTGTATATTCTGCAGGATGATATTCATAGGAAGAAGGGCTGACGCGGTGTGATAGCGATGGCACGCCGGGCACTATCTCCACCCAGCGCGATACGTCACGGGCTTCCTCAGACGTCGTGCCACCCTGTGTAAGACTCCAAATAGGAACCAAAAACCACACGTAAACTGTTTTCTGAAGACAACAGACTATGACAAGTTTCTGAAATTTAGAATAACGTCAAAAAAGTGACAAGCATAGTACTCGATAACAAGAGATTAGCCATTCATACATACCGCTGGATGTTTGAGCGCATGCATTCCAAATCGCAGATAACTGAAAACGTTGATGGTTAGTAACTATCGAAACTGTCAGCAATAATAATATTTTTTTCTCTTCGCTGGCGCTTTCAGTGGCTCAGAGCAGATAGACACTTCACAATGTTTGCTACGATTCCGTTCTCTTTGTAAAGTTTGACGATTCGCATCAGAACGCTTGCGAGCTTCGTTTGTTATCCAACTGTGTCTATACACCTTTCCGTCTTCTACTGTATTGATGAAATAGATCTCGAGTGAACAGCCTTGTGTGTGTGTGTGTGTGTGTGTGTGTGTGTGTGTGTAGTACACAATATTTTGGCAATCGACCATGTTTCCATCATCAGCACACCTGATGATGGCAACATGGACGATTGCCTAAATATTATGTTCTATGCGGACCCCCCCCCCCCCCCACACACACACACACAAACACACACACACACCAGGCTGTTCACACGAGGATGAAATATGCCTGGAGAAATTGAAGAACCACTTCTATTGTATTGTCCGCAAGAAAAGTAAATTAGTATTGAAAAACTAGACAATGGTAGAAAATATTCTCCTCGATCTAGCCGACAAGCGTGTGCTACACGTCATGAATTACAAGCGGGCTTTGTCGTAGAGAAGTTAGAAAGTACCAAATCCCTGAGATACAACCAAATGCAGCTCACTATAGTTTGTATTCCCAGTATTTGACACTCCAACCGGCAGAAGATACACAGATGAACTAGTCGGTACAACAGGATTTTGATACAGTGGCTTTAACGGAAATGATTGGAAATAGCGAACTAGCGATCAAGATGGGAAGTAATTGGGTGGGAATGTATCAATTTATCACACACATGATATGTAGTGTGTATCAATTTAGTCCAGTTTCAAGAATAAATGGAAGTAATCGGAGACCACTAATACGTGGAAAAATGTAAGGTAGTCACAACGCACAGGAATTGGTGGAGCCTTTTTTAATGCGTTAGTGGAGTGGTCTGTGGTTTCGTCGTGCGTGACTGCTGTGTATCGAATAAAATATTACGAGCCTCATTTATAGACAAGGGGAATCTTGTGAACAAAACTGCATTCTGCTGTGCTACTTTAGAACTTTGACTAACTCCTGAAAGACAGAAAAACGGTTGAAATTCAGTCGGTTATATCGCTGCATTATAATTGTAATTTTTATAAACAGCTGCGTATGGACACTGCGATCGTAAGTTACATAGCACCCACTTGACTTTTTTTTCTCGGCTTCACGAGTGCACACCAAACCGGATTGGCAAGTTGTTCATCGCTCGGAAATTTTTCCTCTTCTCCACTGCAAGCAATTGTGTGCGCTTGTGTTAGCTTCCAGTACTCAGTATTGTTTCTTCCAACTAACTACTTATTCCTTTTCTCGTAATATAAGTTTTAGTTCGTATAATGAAATATGCATTACAGGTTCAGTGGTAGAAAAATAAAGTTGCCAGAATCCTACTTTGGTGATTCAACCATGAACATGTCAAGGGATTTATTCGATTATTTTGATGTCTTGTATTGCTTAAAGAGGGAATGCGCCGGTGCTTAGAACGGTAAATACGGAAATGCTTACAGGAACACTTTGTCAGTAAATCCGCGTTTCCCAGTCTGTAAGTAAAATACAAATGAGACTTAACGATAGAAGCAAAGCAATTTCGTGAAGTCTATAATATACAAAGCTAAATCAGTAAATTCGAATATCGTATCCATATATATTCACTGTTAGTTTGTTTCAATGAAAATTCTGTCACTGATGTAGCAAACTTAAGAAAATATTTCTCAACAAGATATAAATAAAATTGTGTCTTTTGGGTACTGCAAAAATAATTCCATCAGTTAGTTTTTTTCGTCTACTATTCCGCTATGATCGTATGACGGAAAACATGCGAACTACCAGTCTGAGAAGACTCCTAAAATTTTCGATTACATTATCTTTTTTTCTGTGGTCCAATTTCGATGAAACAAAATCTGTATGTTCCCTAAGCTACAAAAGTTAGCTGTGAAAACCGTATGAAAATGTATTAAACATTTTTGGAGATTAGCATATTTAAATATACAGTGTGACTCAACGGTTTTAGACGAAACTGTTAGTGTTGGTCTAGGAACCGATGACCTCAGCAGTTTGGTACCTTAGGAAATTAAACAAACCGTTCAAACAGAGGGGATGATTTTAAAATTTTATTACTTGTGTTGATGTTGATTGGAACAGTAAAAAATGAATAAAATGGGTTTTGAAGATTAAATATTTGAATGTTGTGGGTAAAATGTAACTGAGGACCCTCATATGACTATATTATTGTGAAAAACCTCCCAAAATCACACTCAAGTTTCATCGAGCGAGGTGGCACAGAGGTAACACACTGGACTCGTATTCGGAATGATGGTGGTTCAAACCCACCCCCGACCATCTTGATTTAGGTTTTCCTTGATTTCCCTAAATCACTCCAGGCAAATGCCGGGATGGTTCCTTTCAAAGGGCACGGCCGCTTTCTTTCCCCATCCTTACCCAAAAATCCGAGTGTGAGCTCCGTCTCTAATGACCACGCTGTCGACGGGACGTTAAACCCTAAGCTTCCTTCCTTCCCTACAGTCAAATTTCCCATAAAATGGGCTTTTAACAGCCATGTGGTGAAACGAAGTGTTCCTGATATTGCATGTTTAACATGTTATTGGATAGCCAAACCGAAAGTTACCATGATGGAAGATGCCATAACCATAGGGGGTAGTCATTATATGCATAATGACTACACCAATAGTTAGGAACGGATGCAGCTGGTTTGTAGAAATATTATTAAAGATGAACATGCCAAGCCAATATTAAGAGTTCCGCTATCATCTCACGTTATAGTACACCAGTAAAAATTAAATTGATGTAATACCAAACCTATATCATGTCTCATTGCTAGTGAGCTTCGTATAATATTTTCAAACTAGGGATGATGGCAGAGAGGATGGGAGCAGGTATTTCACTCTGTACCTACCACGTGTGCTGTCCAACAGGCACGCATTCTGGCAACACGTAAATCACTGTCTCTGCACTGCTGAACCGATTCTTATGCTCGTTGCTAGAGCCAACTGTCTACCCTGTTATTAAAGTGGGACACATTACTTTCCCAATATTTAAAACAAATATACTCAATAGACTTGGGTAATGAGTGAACCCTTAATCTTGTGGTTGTTTCAGGGCAAGCATGTCATCAGCAGCTCCCTTTTCGGTAATTTCCAAGAATGCTTGCAATCGAAGTAGCTTGGCCTGAAATGATATATATCGAACTTACAACACTAAATCGATTACGCGGCTATTCACCCGAGACTTATGAAGTATGTTTTGTTCGTAGTCATGGGAATGTACTTTATTGGTTTCTTTAGTCTTTACCGACGGTGAAATTTTTATTTATTTATTATGATTTAAAAGAATTAATAGTGAAAGCTATATACAGGAAAACTGTCACACCCATTTAGTGACTAATTCTCGAAGAACTTTCCTGAAGATATTGTGCAGTGGTTTATTATGCTGTGAAAGATGTGTCTATAAGTGTCATTTATGTATACAAACAAGAATTGTTGACGTTTATTCCTCACTCATCTCAGAAATACATACTGCATGGGTACCTAACGCGTATTCCACATTACACTACAGTGTATTTCATCAGAAACATTCAACGAATTTCTACGAAAATATCACATAGATACGTACTAAAAAAAAGGCATTTACAATGAAATTCGTCAAAAACATTGAGCTATTTCCTATGAATGCGTAACTGTTCTACTGTTAAGTTATTCACGTCAACGCAGCTTCACATTACCACTCGTCAAAATAATTAGTATGTAAACATTCATATTGTGTCATCTCGCGTATCAATGCCTGCGTAATCGATTTAGAGTTGCACGTTCGATATATATCGTTTCAGGCAGAGATGCTTCGATTGCAAATATTCTTGGAAATTATCCCCTTTTCGCCTCCTGCACCTTACCTATGTTTACTTGTTACGGTGAGATCGATATCTACCATCGCTTCCACCTCTACTCCTTTACATACACAAAAAGCTTTTCAATCTTTGTTCGAATCGTTTTGTAACGGCAATAAAATACCAAAAATAGATTATTTCAAAAACCGTTTATTTAGACCAGAGTTTGGGTAAGCTCGAATTGATATAGATATAGGTGAAAAATAGTTACGCAGAGATGAAGTGCTTGCACACGATAGATCATCGTGTCGACATCAATTATTGCTACGTATACCCTTACGTGCGCCTTCCTATGGAGATATTAGGAACCGACAGCTGTGTCGACATACCGTATAAATGCATGCTCTTCCTGCTACGGGATAGACTCGACTCTACCACGAGGCATCTGTAGTCTGCTTTTAAAACTTTGATGCTGGTGTGCCTCAACACCGCCTATAGCCACTGCTGCTTGAACTTTCAAATGTGTCTCGTAACCAGCCAATATGAAGTGGTTATACCATCCGGTCCTTGCCAAATATTAGATTAGTTCCGCATTTACACCTGAGGATGCGACTATACTGTCACAAAATCAGCCTTTATATGCTGTAATAAAAGGAATTTCATAATAATAAAATTAACCAAAACGCTACTATACACCAATATATATTTCATCACGTTGGTCCCGTTTCGGCTTACATTGCCATTTTCAAGTGACTGTTGTCTAGATGGCCTGACATACTTATGACATCTAGGCGTATATATATATAGCAGCGTTTTGGTTAATTTTATTCTTGTCACTTGCTGACCTTTTATCACGCTGCGGGCCCTGTGTTGTTGTTGTGGTCTTCAGTCCAGAGACTGGTTTGATGCAGCTCTCCACCCTACTCTATCCTGGGCAAGCCTTTTCATCTCCTCATAAGAACAACAACCCACATCCACTTGAATCTGCTTACTATACGCGTCTCTTGGTCTCCCTCTACGATTTTTACCCCACACACTTCCCTCCAACGCTAAATTCACAATTCCTTGATGTCTAAGAATGTGTCCTACCAATCTATCCCTTCTTTTAGTCAAGGTATGCCAGAAATTTCTTTTCTCCCCAATTCGGTTCAGTACCTCCTCATTAGTTATGCGATCCACCCACCTAATCTTCAGCATTCGTCTGTAGCACCACATTTCAAAAGCCTCTATCCTCTTTCTGTCCACACTGCTTATCGTCCATGTTTCACTCCCATACAAGGCAACACTCCATACAAATGCCTTCAGCAAGGACTTCCTTAGGCTTAAATCAATATTCGATGTTAACAAATTTCTCTTTTTCAAAAACGCCTTTCTACCCATTGCCATTCTGCATTTAATATCATCTGTACTGCGACCATCATTTGTTATTTTACTGCCCAAGTAACAAAACTCATCTACCTCCTTTATTGTTTCGTTACCTAATCTAATTCCTTCAGCATCACCTGATTTTCTTACACTGCATTCCATTACCCTAGTTTTACTCTTGTTAATGTTCATCTTATATGCACCTTTCAGCACACTGTCCATTCCGTTCAATTGCTCTTCCAGGTCCTTTGCTGTATCTGACAGAATTACTATGTCGTCGGCAAAACGCAATGTTTTTAATTCTTCACCCTGAACTTTAATTCCTTCTCCAAATTTCTCCTTGCTTTCCTTTATAGCTTGCTCAATGTACAAATTGAACAACATTGGGGAAAGGCTACAACCCTGTCTTACTCCCTTTCCAACCACTGCATCCCTTTCATGCCCTTCAACTCTGACAACCGCTGTCTGGTTTTTGTACGAGTTGTAAATAACCTTACGCTCCCTATATTTTACTCCTGCTTGCTTCAGAACTTGAAAGAGTTTATTCCAATCAACATTGTCAAAAGCCTTCTCCAAATCTACAAAAGCTAGAAATGTTGGTTTGCCTTTTCTTAATCTATCTTCTAGGATAAGCCGTAAAGTGAGTATTGCCTCCCGTGTTCCTACATTTCTCCTGAACCCAAACTGATCTTCCCCGAGGTCGGCTTCTACCAGCTTTTCCATCCTTCTGTATATAATTCGTGTTAATATTTTGCAACCATGACTTATTAAACTGATGGTTCTGTAGTTTTCACACCTGTCTGCACCCACTTTCTTTGGAATGGGGATTATAACATTTTTCTTAAAGTCTGAGGGTACTTCACCTGTCTCATACATCTTACACACAATGTGAAACAATTTTGTCATGGCTGGTTCTCCCAGAGACTTCAGTAGCTCTGACGGGATATCATCTACTCCAGGGGCCTTGTTTCGACTTAGATCTTTCAGTGCTCTGTCAAATTCATCTCTCAGTATAGTATCTCCTATTTCATCATCATCTACATCCTCTTCCCTTCCTACAATAGTGTCTCGAAGTTCATTTCCTTTGTAGAGCCCCTCTATATACTCTTTCCACCTTTCAGCTTTCCCTTCTTTGCTGAGAACTGGTTTTCCATCAGTGTCCTTGATATTCATAGAGCTGTTTTTCTTATCGCCAAATGTTTCTTTTATTTTCCGGTAGGCTGTATCTATTTTTCCCCTATTTATACATTCTTCTACATCCTTGCATTTGCCTTCTAGCCATTCCTGCTTAGCCATTTTGCACTTTCTGTCAATCTCATTTCTTAGTCGTCTGTACTCCATTTTGCCTGTTTCATTTACTGCATTCTTATACTTTCTCCTTTCATCGATTAAATTTAGTATCTCCTGTGATATCCAAGGATTCTTTGTAGGTCTTGCCTGCCTACCTATCTTGTCCTCTGCTGCCTTCACTATTTCATCTCTCAATTTTACCCATTCCTCCTCAACTGTTTTATTTTCCCGTGTTTCTGTCAATTGTTGCCTGAAGCTCCCTCTGAAATTCTTAAGAACTTCAGGTTCCTTCAATTTACCTAGGTCCCATCTCCTTATGTTCCTACCTTTCTGTAGTTTCTTCAGTTTCAGCCTACAGTTCATAACCAACAAGTTATGGTCAGAGTCTATGTCTGCCCCTGGGTATGTCCTACACTTCAAAACCTGGTTCCGAAATCTATGTCTTACCATTATAAAATCTATCTGGTATCTCCCGGTGTCTCCTGGTCTCTTCCACGTATACAACCTTCTTTTGTGATTCTTAAACCAGGTGTTTGTTATAACTAAATTATGTTCCGTGCAAAATTCTACCAGGCGGCTTCCTCTTTCATTCCTTTTGCCCAGACCATATTCACCCACTATCTTCTCTTCCCTTCCTTGTCCTACTACCGAATTCCAGTCTCCCATAACAATTAAGTTTTCCTCTCCCTTAATTGTCTGAATAATTTCCTTTAGCTCCTCATATATTTCTTCGATCTCCTCATCATCGGCAGAGCTAGTTGGCATATAAACCTGTACTACTGTTGTCGGTGTTGGCTTCGTATCTATCTTGACAATGATAATGCGATCGCTGTGCTGGTCATAGTAGTTTACCCGCATTCCTATTTTCTTATTCATTATCAATCCTACTCCTGTGATACCCCCAACTGATTTTGTATTTATAATCCTGTACTCACCTGACCAGAAATCCTGTTCATCCTGCCACCGAACTTCACTAATCCCCACTATATCTAACTTCAACCTATCCATTTCCCTTTTTAAATTTTCTAATTTTCCTACTCGATTAAGGGATCTAACATTCCACGCTCCGACCCGTAGAATGTCAGTATTGCCTTTCCTGATGATCACATCCTCCTGAGTAGTCCCCGCCCGGAGATCCGAATGGGGGACTATTTTACCTCCGGAATATTTTACCCGAGAGGATGCCATCATCATATGTTCATACAGTAGAGCTGCATGTCCTCGGGAAAAATAACGGCTGTAGTTTCCCCTTGCTTTCAGCCGTTCGCAGTAGCTGTGTGGCAAAGCCACATTAGCTGATGTTACAAGGCCAGCTCAGTCAATCATCCAGACTGTTGCCCCTGTAACTACTGAAAAGGCTGCTGCCCCTCTTCAGGAACCACACGTTTGTCTGGCCTCTCCACAGATACCCCTCCGCTGTGGTTGCACCTACGGCACGGCTATCTGTATCATTGAGGCACGCAAGCCACCCCACCTCGGCAATGTCTGTGGTTCATGGGAGTGGCTGCGGGCCCTATGGAACATAAAAAGGAATTTCAACTGCTAATCTTGGATACCAGAAGATTTTAATAAAATTCCTTCTATATATATATATAACTAGTCTTAGAACTGAAGACTGCAATCATAAGAATCTATACAATTTTAGTGTGACAAATAAATACTGCAATACTGAGTATTCTTTTTAGTAGGGTGGACATGTTCGTCGAAAGATGAGATATGAAGTAAATTTATAACTCACCACCTTTTGCCCGAGGCTTCGCTCGCGTTGATGTCCTCGGATACGTGTCATAGGCCATCGAAAGTGTAATAATTTCGCAAGTTTGTCCTTATAACCAGGATCATCAGTATAAAATAAAAGTTTCCAAATTTCCGGTTTAAAAATAAACCGTCCGTAGAATGGCAGTAAATATTGCCCTCCTTATCGAGAGGAAAATAAAGATATTAAATACGAAAATAAATTTTGTTGTATCGTGGCTAAACCGCTGACTGAAGAAGCTATAGGCCTACGTTATAAAACGTGTAATTATGCGGCAAATTTAAAACGTCAAAGAATAAATAGCTTTTGCAAGGAGTCTTCTAGCGGGTCTACGCATTGGAACCACCGCTGACGCCCCCCAGCGTTCGTCCAGTGTGTGGTTCCAGTATTGGTAGGGCTCCGTTGCTTGTTGGTATTTTGTCCAAACATCGAAGGACGTTGGGCACTCATTGACACCAACATTTCTCAACTGCTTGTCTCGAAACTGTTTCTTTATTCGTTTGCTCCCGTCGCCGTTTAAAATTTCGAAATTTCTTTGTAAATAGTAAAGCTGTGTCAGAAATGCCACTGCAAACGTAAGGCACTAACATGACAACACTGAAGTAGAATTTTAAATAGGAGGTTAATGCTTTTCAAATTAATGGTTCTTTTGGCAGACTCTTACTGAATGGAATTTTCACTAAGTGATATTGTTTACGTGGATATTTTAAAAAGGGAAGTGTAGGGTTTTAACGTTGATGCCAAGCTGTTCCATATTTAGACTTACATACTTAAAGTCAACATATATCTCAAATTACACAGTTTCTAAAGTAGCCTAAGTTGTTGTTTAGCGATCAATCTATCTCCATAAAAAATTAATCAAATTCGGTTAAGCGGTCTCGTTGTGAAAGCGTAGCAGACAGAGCTTAGTATGGATTATTTATTCAGTTATAGTCGCGGTGTCACTTATGAAAAATCATTGTATATATATGTGTATTTTAAAAATTGTTAATGAAAATTAGCAAAGAACAACTGCAGTCAATAAACTTCAGAAAAACTTTAGAATAAACTCATAAAAAAAATCGACAGTTTTCTGAATGTCTTCTTATTGTTGCTTGCTTCATCATATCTCAGGGTCACTATGTGGTTCACTTTAAGGCCTAAGTAATAAACTAAGACGAAACTTTTCACTCTTGAGAAAGATCCGTATTTTTCTAAAAACATTTACATCACAACTGAAAGGTAACAAAAAAAAAAAAAAAAAAAAAAGACAGATCATCACTTCTAACTGCTGGAGAAGACAAAACTAACTGCTAATTAACAGGCAAAGATACTGCTCTCCCATTCTTTCTTTTAGTTCCACAGATTAATTTTTTCTTCACAACATTAATTAATTGTCTATTATTATTATTAATTTTCTTCTTTTTTTAATAATAAAAAATGAAATTAAAATAGAATACCCCAACACTCCATCCCTGGTAACAGCACACTTACTTTTAATAGCAGTTTCGGCTTTAAGGAGGACCCTTCAAGTTCACAAAAGGTGAATAAAAAAAATAAAATAAAAAAAAATACACGAAAAGCATACTGCACATATGAAGCCATTTGTATGACATGACTACTACGACTGTCAGTGAGTAGGTTAGACGCAACCTTGACCTTCCCTTTCACTTCCTCCCGCCTGAAGTTTTTTTTTTTTTTTTTTTTTTTGCTCGTTATTTAAAGCTTTCAGGAATAGTTTGCTCTTGTTGCCGCAATGTTTACGTAATTCGGCCGCGCAGAAGCTGCGCGCGCTAGGCTGCACTTGCCCTGTGCTCACGGTGCGTGTACGTGTAGCTTACGGCCGGTGTTGTTTTGCAGCGCGTAGGCGTAGGCGTGACCCAGGGTGCGTATTCGAATTACGCAGCCTTCTCCGTGTCCGTGCGTTCACAGCTTCTTTACCATCTCTCCTTTCAGTTGCGCGAAAGCATGACATCTTATCCATAAGGCCGCGTACCCCTTTCCAGTGCTGTGTAATACAATTATCACTTAACATTTGTTTACTTCGTAAACGTAATAAAACTAAACAAGTTTTCAACCCCAAGGTTTGGTTTAAGCACAACTGGGGGGGGGGGGGGGGGAGACAATGTTTGTCAGCTAGAAAAATAGTTGTCAATTTTTCATTGTACTGTATTTGATTCTAGGGCGCCGCCTTAGGGCCCAACACAAAATTTGATAAGTGGAGTAGATATGAGAGTCCTGTAAACCCGAGCTGAACTGTCCGCCCTTTTTTCCCCACGCTGTAGGAGTTGCACGTTCCGGACGAAGCTCACGCGTTACCTCGCGTTTCATTCAACTCGCTCACATTTGCAAACTACACACTGTATGAACGTGGAATTTTCATCAATGAGTTCGTGACGAACTACACTACATTTTCATTTTAGTTTTCTTTGCGGTAATAGTTTATTGAGAAGATATACTGACAGTTTACGAAGATGCACTTTCTGATTACGTTACGGAATTTTCGACATGCGAGGAAGTTGAAGTTAAGTGAACACATTAAGCGAATGAAATGTTCAAATTACATCAAATTTTCATCCTCTCCAAACAGTAACTCTGGCAGAAATGTATAACTTGAGATGATGTCAGTTACATATGAAGCACTGGAATCCGCCCGCCCGTCTAGTAATACCTCGTCTGCAGTATGAGCCATTGATCTCTATATGAGCTAATAATTAGGCAAACGTTGTTACTGCATAACACCCATACTTGGAGATACTGGTAGTGACTGACTTCTTAACCCATTAAATTTAATAGTTGCAAACTACATACTTGCTGTGTCTCTAATGTAATTTTCAATTTCAATTTTTCAGTTAGATATATGAAATGACATCGTAAATATACAGAGTGCTTTATTATGTGAGGAAATGAGAACAAGTCAGTTTGTCAGGTAGTGAAGAGATTCTTGGTATTTGTCATTTTCTAGTATTCTCGCATAAAATCCACATTAGATCTAGTAACTTTCGTTCTGTTACTGCTTGGTGTTAAATTCAGGGAAATGTAACTTCTATTAGTTTTTGAAAACGGAGTAGTAGCTCTGAAATACGTTGGGCAACAAGAAAAGAAATAATCATTTGTGACTGGCGAAGGAATACCTTTACTTTTTCATTCACGAAATCTACATTTCCTTGAATAACGTGATAGTTAATGTAGTTTTGCGTAATAACTATATCGCAAAAAACGCCCTCTTTGCATGTTATCATTTGCCAAAATACCATTTTGATGCCTCTAACCGTGTATGAGACACATTATATTTCATTCTGGCCTTATCGCCATCGAAAATGAGTTCGCGACATAAAATAAATTTTAGTGACTAGGTGAAAGGTAAAGATCTCCTCCTAAGTCTAAAGTAAATTTCAATACGTTAGGAAAATATCATCTGCAGCACCATATGGTGTAACATGCACCAAACGGAATATCATAGCAGCCCCTATTTTTTATTGCAAACTTTTCCTACTAATCTAGCGCAGTCTCTTACTTCAAAGCCAATATCTTACTACTATGACTATTAATGAAATGATGCTCATTCCGTCACAATGCTGACATATAGAGATTTAAGTAGCGAAAATAATAAACTTTTCTACCTATTAATTTTTGCCTAATCGTTTGTGAAAGATCGCAGGACGTGCGCCTTCATACTGTCAGTGTAGCGCGATTCCAATCATGTTGGGTAAACATGGCGGACGATTCAGCCTGGGTATTTAGGAGCTCTAAGTAGGTATATTACGTCAGGCGTAAACAAGATTACTTATTTAGATGTGTGACGTGACACACCTACCGAAAACAAATGACTCCAAATACGCAGCTTTCTGTCTAGTGTCTAGTAGGGCCGCAGACTTCTACATTAATTATGTATGTTTACCTTCCAAGGTGGTAGCTAAAACTTAGATTACTTCTGTATAATGCTCCACTGGCAAGCACAAAAGTGACTTTGAAAGCTCAAAACCATATTCAGAATAACACTCCATCATTAGAAAAAACCGTGCATTCTAGCAAAGTGACATTTTAATAGAGAGAAGCAAATAACAACGTATCAATACCATAGGAGGGAAATCATGCGCCTGTTTTCAAGGAAGTTTCGGGAATTAGTCAATGAAACACAACATATATATTACGCATCCCAGTTTATTGTATTACCTTCAAGTAGGCCCCTACCGAAACAGTACACTTACGGTAACTCTTAACCCAATCATTAAAACATTTTGTAAACCCATTTCTTGGAATGTAATCCAGTACTCATTGGGAATTCTCTTTCATGTCATCGACTGGAAACGTGCCTCGAAGTGAGTTTCGTGGAAAGGGGGTGGGGGGGGGGGGATAATAGTCGGCTGGAGTAATATCACAGAAATACACTGGTTGTTCCGTAAGATTAGTTGAATTTTTGGCCATAAATTCGTTCACACTGACAGCTTTGTGAGATGATGCGTTACCATGGTGAAAATCCACGTTTTCCTTCTATAAATCTGGTCTTTTCCGACGAATTTGTTCTCTCAAAAGCCGCGTAACGCTCAGATAATATTCCTTATTTATGACCTCACCTTCTGGGAAGAATTCAGTGCACAATACCGCGGTAATTGAAGGAAAAAAAAAAACACCCCGCATCACCACACCTCCACTTTTGGTCGCTTTTGGCGTGCTTTTTTCGGTTTCGGCTCAGTTGGAAGGTGCCTTGCCGAAACTTGACCTGTTTCCATGTCAATTCATAAACCCCTGTCTCATGACAAATTACAAAGCACTTTGTGAGTTCACTCGTTATACCGTTTCTTCAGCGATCTTTACGCAGAAAATTCAGGTCTTTTGGACTAGTCGAGCGACAACGCCCAGTCATTTAAAATAACGCGAATTGATCCGTCAGAGAGAAAGGTCAGCAAATATATCTCTAAGAATTAAGCGACATTTTCAGTCATTATTTCCCTCACTTTAGAGACATAAAGTTCAGTTGAAAGCGTTGACGGCCAACCGGAGAGAGAGAAATCTTCCACATCTCGACCGCTTTTAAATACACTGTGCTATTCACCACTCATAGGCGCGAATTTTTGATGAAGTCGATTCACCGTAAGCCTTATGCAACATTCTAAGCGCTCTCGCACAGGAAATTCCATTTGCTATGCAAAAGTTTTGACAGGTCCATTGTTGGGTATTTTTATACATTGTAGAAATCACTAAAAACCATTAGATGAACTGACAAATTGGCCTATTGTTTAACAAATTGACAAGTGTCGCTCAAACTTCGCATGAGTATAGAAGACAGTTGTGCCAATTTTGCGACAAACAAAAGTTCAATGATCTCTTTAAACGGACTTTTAAAATTATGGATTCCCGGTAAGGTACTTTCTTGGCAGAGTGTACGTAATTCATTGACGCCACTGTATCATTACATTTTTCAATCAACAGTGCAAAAACCCTCCTCTTACGGTAATTACACTGGCGCAAACGTGCACTACTGACAGTGCTTATAATATTAGTTCTCAGCGTGTGCTCTTGTAGGATTACGCTGTAGTGGTTATGCTGGGTTTGTAACTTGGGCTATCACTACTATTTCATTTTCTAAGGTTGCACCGAGAAAGAAAAGCTAAGGAACAAAATCTATATCTTGCGCTGTTTCCGAGATATTGATAGTGACTGTGCCAAATATCTCAAGAAATTAGCAGCAAACGAAGAAACGGTTACCGGCAAAAGTTAAAGCGTTTAGGGGGAGACTCCAATGACACTACACGCGCCCTCCCCACCCACTACCGAAACCCGTGATCGGTGGTGGGAGGCAACTTTGAAATCTTTTACAGGAACGCCTACTTTTATTGCAGATTTGGATTCTTCTGGGAAAAAAAAATGTAACTTTCGTATGAAACATATTTTTCGTTTCATGATAAATGGCGCTGTAATCGGCAAAAATGAAAGTGTAGCATACCTGTGACGAGTTCTTCAGCATTTCTGTGAGCCTCATATAACCTGGCGTCATGTAAGAAGGGCTTCCGCGCATTGAGGGGTTAGGAGCGCCAACAGTTGCGCCTGCGGGAGAAACATTGCGTCACTCGCAGCCAGTCATGCGCCTACGGAATGAACATTATTGGCTGCCAGTGGGGTAATGGAAGGAGATGCACAGAACGGCTCAAAACTGGGCCGCCTTCGCAGGTGACGCCGACTATAGTACCAGGAAACTTACTCTCTGGAAGTCAGCACCCCAAGCTGCATATCAAAGTTGCTATCAAAGTTGTTTATGACACTAATTAAACTGAAGCCTAGCCACAATATGTTGCACCTCCTGACTGTAACATCAGTTAACTGAAAACAAATATCATTGAAAGACAATTCATATACTATGATCCTACAAAGCTCACTATTTGTGCACTTCTTCATGGATTCGTATACTAGATGACAAAAGTAAAATACTTTGCTGCCTGCCAGAAATCCCATAAGCAAAACAGTACTGCTCACAACAGCTGACATAGACTTACAAACTTCACAAAGCCTCATTAACGACAATGAATAGCTGGCTATTTGAGCATAGCCACGGCCATTGACTAACGTGGTTGCTGCTACTGAGTCGGGAGCTACAGGAGAGCAGCCTGTTGTTACTGTCACAGTTTGTATTGTTGCTAATGGCGTTCATTTTGTGAAGCAAACTATTGTTTTAAAATCTGTTCCCATTGCATTACTAACTTTTACTGCCAAATTTTCAAAAACTTAAGAGTCCATAACATTCAGTATGATCACATTACTGTTAATAAAATAAGATTATCATTGCACTGATACAAACACACAAATCATAAAGAAAAGCTAAGTTCATTTTCAGTGGAATGCAGAAAGAATACCAAGAACGAAATCCAGGAACTTGTTGCCCCCAGCAAATAAGTATTTACTCATGTGGCTGTGATAGCAGTGGCGTAACTATGGGGGGGTGGGGTGGGGGATGAGGGGGATAGACCACCCTCAGAACCCGAAAACGAAAGAGAGAGAGAGAGAGAGAGAGAGAGAGAGAGAGAGAGAGAGAGAGAGAGAGAGAGAAATAAGAAAAGAAAAAGATATCGTATAACAGCAATCTGGTAAAGGTAAAGAGTGGAAACTTGGGGTGTTTTACCATAAGCTTTCATTCAAAGGGAGTGAATTAGTTACTTCAACGGGAGTGGTAGATGGTAGTCTGTCTGAAAACTGACTAAAATTTTGCTCGTCAAGCAGATCTATCCCTCCCCCCCCCCCCCTCCAAAGCCAAGTCCTAGTTACGCCACTGTGTGATAGTGTGTTTAATTTGTTGCTATGAGTGTCTGGTATCACATATCATCTGTGCTACTGGTAGTGCACTTCACTCCTCAGCTGTGACACCTCTGAGCGACTCTCAATATCATCTGCTTGCAAGAATATTACAATATACAGCTGTGAGAGTGAGTTCCAGTAGCCAATCATTTATATAAGAGTCTGCATTCAGTGGCCCACAAGCGGACTGCAGCCCTTCTCCTTGTGGACAGTGGTTAATTTTTAAATAATGGAAGTATTCTATACCTAAATAAACCGCTATGTAATCAGATATGGGCATGCCCCGATAAATGAGATACAGCCGACAAGCTTAATTGGAAAAATTTCCAAGAGTATTACTTAGAACATGTTTTTTAAAATAAAACTTGTCATTTTATTACAAGAATATTGTTCAAAACTCTTGAATTTGAGAAACGTACTTTGCAAAAATTACATTATACTAAAAATACATTATACATTATACTAAATAGTTACAGTATTAAAAAAGGGTAGAGTATGAGGGGGCGGTTGGGTGTGCCTTTTGGCACCTAATATTTTAGAAATTAAACACGATATACAGACTGATTTAACACTGATTATGGATAAGTATGGCCAGCCTGGAATTCACTTTGCTACTTGGTGACCCTTGCCTGCTACTGATGTATGTAACAACTTGGGAATTCTCAGAATGTACAGCACTTCTGCTGTGAGCAAATAAATGTTGTATGAATGTTTTATGAGAATTACAAAGTTCATTTCTTGCAGCATGGTGTAAAGAGTAGCAGTAAGCTGTTTTAATTCACAATCTAGCCTATGGTCTCATTAATTGTTATTTATTAATAAATGATGACAGGTTTTGGTCGAAATGGTGGCATCCTTCAGATCTATTACCACTTTATGGCTGTTGGTGGACATTTGGAGTGATGACACAATAATTAGATATCAATTAATGATCATGACATAGTGTCTTTGCTCCATGGACTACCAGCTATGGCCATGTAGCAGAGCAAGATCTGCAGGTTGAACTCGTTATGGGTTTTGTTAAGTTATTAATGAAATCATAAACTGTTCGCTTAATTAAGAATGCAGTGTAAATAACATTAAATATCTGTAAATCACACTAAAAAAAATTCAGTGACATGAAATTATGTATTTACTCACATCACTGCTCAGATAGCCTGTTACTAACCAAATAAGGCATTTAGAATAATTCCTCCAAAAAGTTAGGTACTACAGCTACTATCCATATTGTATACATGACAGAGGTGGAAGTTTTCACTGTCATAGCAAGTTTGAAAGATGATTTTTAATTCACATTGTATAAGGTGACAGGGACCACATGATATATATATATATATATATATATATGTATATATATATATATATATATATATATAAACTTTATTGCATGTTTTCCAACAAAACTTTGTGTGTGTAAGAGATAATTGATATACATGAAGCTTCAAAATACTGATGTCCTGATAATATTACATGGGAAACTGTTTTACGTTTTCTTGTGTTCCAGATTGTTAATGGAAAAGATGGCGATTTTGGGCGAGAGAGGTACAAGGATTTCACATTTGATTATTCCTATTGGTCATTTAATCCATCTGATAACCACTATGCCTCTCAGGAAAAGGTTAGCTGTTTCATATAACATTATATATTTTGTATTAATGAAATGTGACAAATATCTACAATAAGTTGTATATTTGAAACATTTGGAATATTATTAATTTATGTATTGCACATATTTATCTGCAAATAAATTGTTGTTATTATTTCAAAAGCCTAATGTCTGAGAGAATTTCTAAACTTAGCCTAACATTATCCTAGTGTATTTCAAGTTCAACTGTGAAGTTGTTTTCCTTTGTTTTTAGGTGTTTGAAGATTTGGGCACAGATGTTATTGAAAGTGCCTTTGGAGGCTATAATGCTTGTGTATTTGCATATGGGCAGACAGGCAGTGGAAAGACATTTACTATGATGGGGTCTCCGGTATGTACCGTTGTGTGGAGGATTTAGAAATTGAATCCTTCATTTGTTGTGTTACTGGAGTCTTATGTACTTAATTGTGATTATTTTAAAAATGTTTAGGGACTTCTGTTATCTGTCACAAAGTAAATTTGTGATGTAGTAGTACAAAGACATTTGTATGAAGCAAGCTACAGATGTTACTCATTTCACCACTGTCATTTTATTGCACATTTCTGATCAGAAAGTATTAATCATTAGTTTCTTGCAAACAAAATGTATTTCAAAAATAAATTTCATCTATATTACAATTATTTGCCCCTGAATAGATTTTTTTGGTATATTTTAATAGTGAAACACCTAAATCAATATTTACCTAATTTCACCTGCATTATTGAATGTCTTTGAAAATTAAAAGTACTGTACTTTATAGAATGTGAATTTAAAGAGATGTTTAAGAATGACCACACATTAAAATGTGTGATTTGAAATATGATACTAGCTTAATAAACACTTAAATACTCTCTAAGGAAATTACTCCATGATACAGTTAAGTGATACCATTGTATGTTTTTCTCATGTTCAGGAAAATCAAGGACTTATTCCACGTATTTGCAAGACATTGTTTTCACGAATTCAAGCAGGAAAGGAGCAGGGTACCAGCTATCGGACTGAAGTTTCGTACCTTGAGATCTACAACGAACGAGTTAAGGACCTACTAAGGAAAGATGCTATGCATACTCTGCGTGTTCGTGAACATCCTAAGCTTGGACCATATGTTCAAGACCTCTCACGTCATCTTGTGTCAGATTATTCAGACATTCAGGTTAGTATGTATTCACTGATGTAATTATATAACTTAAGCTATTTTATTTGGCAATTTGAGAGACATCTTTTCATATATGATAATGTCATTCATGTTTTTTACATTGTATAAAATTTCTTGCAAATGATCTGCATTTACAACATTTGTTTTTCCCCTCTCTCCAAAATTAAAGGAAAGTAATGGTATACTGTAGGGCATAGTTTTTAGGTTTCATTGTTTTGTCATCGTTCTGTATATAATGTTTCTGCCAATAAACTTTTTTTTTCTATTCGTAGAATACATTTTAATAAGAAAACACTTATTCCTAAAAGCTACACTATTAAAAAAAACTGTTGTATGTAACTTTATTGTAAATTTTTCTGCTATTTTGGATTGTATATTAGGGCATTACACAGACATTCAAAGGAATGAATTTAGTATATGCAAAGTTTGTTATTTTATAGATCTATTTCTACATTTTACCAGCTTTATAACAACAGATCAACAATGTAAATCTCAATCATAAATTAAATGGCCTTCAACCTCCTCATTAACTTTAGTGAGTCATTTTTCCATTAACTATTTCTGAGTGGCTGTTTCATGAGATGAGCACCATAGATTTCAACACTCTACATGCAGTATTAAAACAGCCTTTGTTCTTTGTGTGAAGTCCGTGCATTTTGGGTGATGGCAAGTGAAGTATTATCTTCAAATACTAGTTTTGTATATTTTATCATTGTAGTAATAACATTTAAAGAAAGCCACATTTTGTCATTTATAACAGTCAGAGCCTGTTTAAGATCCAAGTGCCACTTGAGATGGCAAACACAGAGAGGTGCCAGAGGCACTTACAGATTGTCACATATAGTAACATCCACTTTGGGTGCCGAACTAAGAGGGAACTCGCATGAAAGATTGTGTTTTACTATTAGTAGCAATTAGTACAGATGGAAGTCTGTGATTGGAAATGGGATGGTAGGGGGAACAAGGGCACCAAATGATGGGTTAAAAATCAAATGAAAGGATCAAGAGACTTTTGCAAGTCACAAAGATAAAGTTCAATTATTTTAAAGTAATTGGTGGGTCTGAACTCTCATACAACACATTGTTTAAAAACAGTTGCTGCTGCAGACAGCCTATGTTCAAAAACATAATGTAAAATACCTTGAGAGCTGGTAATATATTCATCGAAAGAAGAAAAATAAGTCCAATAGACATTGGTCAGAAATGCATATTGTACTTTATGCGATAATCATGTGATTATAGGAAAGGCTGTGCAATGCCTGGTTGTTTATATTACATCCAAGATTTTGTTTACAGGTGAGGCAGGTTTCATAAGAGATGGTGTGATTTTTCATAACCAGAATGTACGAGCAGATTTAAATGCTCAAGTAATTCAGGAAAGAGAGCATCATCACTGATTCTCAATCAACATATGGGGAGGTAGCCTTTGCAATTGGGTAATAGGACCATACATGAAACCACAAAGATTAAATGGGGTGCATCTTGACTTCTCATTTGTATTTTTGATGGAGGATGTGCCATCTATTATGGATATAGTTCATGCACAATGATGCACCAACACACTTTCATCAAAACAGGTGTGAACATTCAATGCAAACATTTCAGCACCTCTGGATTGGTTGGGAAGGCCTCACATCTTGGCATGCTCCTTCTTCAGAGCTCTATCTCCTAGACTTTCGTTATTGAAGACAGTAGTCCTTGCAACTCCAATCGGTAATCTGCAGACACTACATGGTCATGTCTTCAATGTAAGTTGGCAAGTACTAAGACAGCAACTAGGTATATTTCAAAGGGTCCATTATTCCTTACACTGAAGGGCAGAGGGCTGCATTGCTGTGACTGGACGCCATGTGCAACATCTCCACTAAACACTTGTTTATCTCAGGAAGTATGTATTTCTGGCCCAAGGTTAGTGGACTTCTTTGTCTTGTTTCGATGAGTACTACCACCTCTCAAACTATTCGACACTTTTTTTAAATTTTTTTATTTAACAGTCTGTATATGGACTGATGCATTATATGAAAATGTGTTCCAAAATGGGGATTTGAACGCAGGTCTCCTGTCCACTACACCATTCTGGAACAGAGGCTTTGCACAGACTTACTCTGACATAAAGTGAAGTCACAACTACAGAGAACCCTTTTTTGACCATGATGTGGGTCAGGTGTGTGTCTGTGGCCAAATAAGCGGTGCCACCTGCAGGTTTGGGTGCCATCTGCATTTATGTTGCGATGTGCATCTCTCATGGTGTTTCCAATTTCAGATGAACACCAGTGCTTATGGTGCAGATCAGGGACCCTTGACATAAGTTTCTCATCAATGGTGTCAAATTTGTGTAGCTGGTTATGCTTTTCAACACTTCAAGAACAGATTTGTAGTCTCAGTGTGTATGCTACATAAAAACCAGGCAGTTAACTCTGGAGAAGACAGTTCCCAGTACAGGATTGCAGTAGTTTTACCCCCCAACCGTTTTGGATGGTTGTGAGAGTGCCCAATTGCATTCACCTCCAAAACATTAAATCCAGCATAGCTCAACTATTCCTAAATAGAGAAGGCAGCTTTCGTAATTATTTTTGGAGCCATATTTCACTTGTATTTGTATGGTAGAAAATTGTACTGTTGATTGACCACGTAACCTTGGCTTCCTATCTTTGGCATAGTGCCTTACTTCCAAACAAGACAGAGCAGCACATACAGTGATGAGAGTGGTTTTTACATGGGTACCACAATAAACACCCACTTTCGTCTTACTGCCCAACACAATAATATACACACATTGTTTCACCCCCCTTTGGCCCCAGTTCAGGGCTGAATAGCTAGTCTCTAATTATAATTTCATTTGTAATAAGTAAGTTCCATTTTACTTGACCACTGAAATGCACTTCCTGTATGACTATTTACTTTGACATGAACTATGTGCAAATTAGAAGATAAAGTACAATGTCTCCACAATAGGCTTCTTCTGAATTCCCAGAACAGTCAGAATCACAAGTGCATTTGTGAAGAAAAAGGAACATAAGTTTTCTTGAGTGATCAAAATGACAGGCTGAAATGAGATCAGCTCATGAATGCCTGAAAGAGATTGTCATACAAAAAGAACTGAAGGTGAAACAAAGATGTGAAAGCCCTTATGAAATAAAATTACAGACATGAGATAGGAAAATAAGATTATAAGCAGAAAGAGAAAGCAGATAGAAGTGAGTGAAAATAAATGACATGTAGAAACCTTTCTGAGATGACTTGAAAATGTAATTATGAAACATGAACTTTTAGCACTATTGTTTAGAAGAAGGAATTTGATAACTCAAAAACAAACTGACAAAAACTTTACATTGCTGCTTTGCTGTGATTTTTTATATTAAACTATTGTGATCAATTTATATAATTGTCGCATTCAAATTCATTCCTTAGAATTTAAATAGTATTGATTCACATATATTTTATGTTTGACTGCAAGATATAGCAACGAATGCACCACTGTATACATTTGCCTTATTCTTGATGGCCAGTAAGGTAATAGGTAGGTCATAATTTGCATCAGATACTTTAGATTGGTATGAAATACAGAGTAGGAAATGAAATTCATAGATCCTTCATGGCAAAACTAGAAACTACAAACTCTGATGTCCCATCCATAGTTGCTGTGGGTTGTTAAGAGGACAGGATATTTGTCAGGTAACACATATAACTTAAAGCAATTGCATTCTTTCTGTGGCAGTCGAGTAATATGGTGTGCTGGGTAAGACACATCTTGAATTCAGTAGTAGCATGTTCAAAATAGATGCCCATCCACCCTCATTTACCTTTACCTCAATTTTCCTAATTTGCTTGAAGTGAATGTGCTGCTGATTCTTTAATGTGGCTACCTGCATTTTTTGTCCTCTTATTTCTCAAACAGAGACAGTGCTCTGCTTCTGTATGACATTAAAGCCAATCTTCCTCCCTCTTTTGACAGTATTTTGTTGATGAAGATAAGATAGGTTAAACTGCTGGACAGAAATCATAGGGTATACTTGTGCGCTTTGTGGATTGGGACTAATCATTTCAGGCAAGGCAGAGATGCTGAAGAGTAGGAAATGTCTTTATATGTACCCATTGCTTTGAGAATGGTATGCTTGCCAAATGATTGTGTATCCATTATGATGATGTATGCTGTAGGAGAGGACTACCTCTTGTTGGAAAGTTGGTATTATTGAAATGTAAATACTAGTGTTTGATGAAGCTTTGTGAATAAATGACGCTGATTTATTATGTAATGAAGTGTATACTAACTGTGTGAGCAGGAGTTAACACAATAGTGAATGAATAAGGGTCTGCCTTTTTTTTAAGTTCTTTTACACCCAAACATGTTCACCATATTTGTGGCATCCTCAGTTGGTTTCCTTTTATTCATCTGAAAATACTTGTATGTAGAATATGTTTTAAGTTCTGAAATATGTTAAACACAATTTTGTAGCATTCTTGACATATGTATTTTTACTGTATTTTAAATTACTTGTTTCCTATGGCTTTCATCAGAATTAATTGTAGCTCTATTTTTGGATATCATCTCTTCTGCAAAATGTGTGATATGTTAGACTGTTATTTAGTTTATGTTCTAAACTTTAAATATGTATTTTATTTGTGGTAAAATCATGGTATTTACACCTCCCTTGACCGAGCTACTGTTGTGTGTGGTTTTCTGTATTTCTGATTAGTCTATTTCCTTTACTCACAAGACATGTTTTGGGTAATGAGTGTGTTCTGAGTGCCTGTAAAAATTGGGAAATTGATTCTTATGCTTTGGTTTTTAGAACTGTTTGATGTGGATATTTATACATTGTATTTTGCAACATCGGGAGGTCGAGATTAGATTGTCAGTAGTATGAGTATCAGTACAACTCACCATATAGATGATTGCTGAGACACAAACAGGCACGTAGAAAAGACAAATACATTCACATATCATAATTCTTGAATTGAAATTCATTGTTAACAAATTTATCTTCTTTGAAAATGATTTTCTTGTCATTGCCATTTTACATTTCAGATCCTGTGTAAGCCCTACTTCGGCCTTCATAACTTATTTTGCTGCCCAAATTATAAAACTCATCTACCACTTTTACTGTCTTGTTTCCTAATTTGTTTCTGCCAGCTTCAGATGATTCAGATGATTTTGTTTGTTTCATCTTCTATCCTCCTTTCAGGACACTGTCCATTCTGTTCAGTTCCTCTTCCAAGTCCTTTGCTGTTTCTGCAGTTTGCCAGTGACACTAAAAATGTATAAAAGTTTTGAAATTCTCCATGAATTTTAATATCTTCTCCTAATTTTTCTTTGGTTTCCTTAAATACTTGCTGAATGTACAAATTGAACAACACCAGAAGTAAGCTACAACCCTGTCTCTCTCCCTTTTCAATTACCACTTCTCTTACATGCCCTCAATTCTGACAACTGTTTTCTGGTTCCTGTATAAATTGTATACAACCTCTGCTCCTTGTATTTTCCCCTTGCTATCTTCAAATTTTAAAATATTGTGTTTCAGTCCACATTGTCAAAAGCTTCATCAAAATATATAAAAGGTATAAATGTATGAATGTCCTTGCTTAACCCATATTCTAACATCCTTGCATGCTCTTACATTTCTCCAGGATCTAAACTGTTCTTCCTCGAGACTAACTTGTCCCTATTGTTTCATTCTTCTGTAAATAAATTGTGTTAGTATGTTGTAACCGAGACTTATAAGACTAATATACCAGTAATTTTCACACCTGTAAGAACCTTTTTTCTTTGGAAATGTGAAATTATTCTTAATGTCTGAGTGTGTTTTACCTGTCACATATATCTTATACATCAAGTGGAATGATATTGTCATTGCTATTAATCCTAAAGACACCAGTAATTCTTAGGGAATATCGTCTACTCCAGGAGACTTGCTTTGACTTAATTCTCTCAATGTCCTGTCAAATTCTTGCAATATCATATCTCCTCTTTCTCAATCTATTTTGGACACAGCTGCTTTTCTTCTCTCCAAAACTCTTTAATTTTTCTATAGGTTGCATCAATTCTTATCTATTATATGCCTATGTATCCTTTAATTTATCCTGTAGCCAATCCTGCTTAGCTATCTTGCACTTTCTGCCACTATTAGTTTTCTCCTCTTTCAATTGCTTCATTGTATATTTTCTCCTTTCACCAGTTAAACTGCTACCTCCTGAGATATTCAAGGATTTCTACTAGGTCTTGTCTATCTACTTGATACTCTTCTGGGTTCACTGTCCCATCTCTGAATGGTCTTCATCTTCTAAAATATTAGTTTCTTCCATTTCATTCAATAATTCCCCAATACTTCATCTAAAACTCCCAAGAACCTCATGTACTTAAATTTGTACAAAACTCCTTCCTTTGCATTTCATCAGTTGTAATCTGTAGTTTATAACCAATAAGTTATGATTAGATTCTATGTCTATCCATGAATATATCTTATGTATAAAATAAAGATTGTTTGACTTACCCAAAGTACAGGCGCGTCGATAGAAACATAAAACACAAATAAAAACACACAAATATTCATGCTTTCACCACCACTGGCAGCTTCTTCAGGAAAAAGAGGAAGGAAGGAGAGGAGAAAGGGAAGGATACGGGTTTTAAGGAAGTGAGAAAGGAGTCATTCCAATCCCAGGAGTGGAAGGACTTGCCTTAGGGGACAAAAAGGAAGGTAAACAAATACACACTCACACATATCCACATGCATCCAAGCATGAATGTTTGTGTGTTTTTATTTGTGTATTATGTTTCTATTGGCGCACCTGTACTTTGGGTAAGTCAAACAATCTTTATTTTATACATATTTTTCCACCAGGAAAGTCTTCTTCTATAATATTCATGAATATATCTTACAATTTAAAACATGTTTATGAAATACTTGCCCACAAAATAGTGCACTACATTTTTTTAACAGCTGAAGAAATATGTTGAATGTGAAATGCTATGTATGAATTATTTGAAGCTACCTGAGTAATCATGAAAAATTCTGCAGAAAGGAGACAGGGGGGAAGATTAAAAATGTTAGTACAAAGTCAGACTATGGTTCAGCTGAGCTCCAAAATTGGCAGTTGTCAGGGAGACTGTCCATGGCTGTCACACTTGACAGCAAGTTGATGTTGTCGTTTGTGAGAACAGACAATTTAATAAGATTCAGCAGTTGGTGCGGAATCTGTCAATCAACAGAGTAAGAGTGGATGTAATCTGCACTCTTGGACACTGAAAATGGAGCCTGCAGTGTCTAACGGTGGATCACAAAGAAAAACATATTTCTTCTGAGCTGATGCAAATGTTGAAGTGTGGGGGGAGGGGGAGAAGGCCTTCTTGATTCAGATTCTGTTAGCTGATGCAACCTGAGATCAACATTTTGACCCCAAAACAAACATAATGAAACAGCATTGGAAAGTGTTACTCCAGCCACCATATGGCCATGATCTAGTCCCTTCGGATTTACACTTTATACCAGCAAAGAGTGCCCATTCATGCTAGACATTTTGAGGACACTAGAGAGGTAATTCACATTGGGAAGAAATTGCTCTGTGACCAGAACGTGAATTGGTACTGACAGGGCATATACAGCCTTATTTCACACAGCAGAAAGGCCATGGAATAGAATGGAGAGTGTGCGGAAAAATAGGGTGTATAGATGAAACAACATTCTTTCGTATGTGCAACTCTCATTATGTGCAATAAGTGAGTGATGATGAAAAGAATGTGATGCATTATTTTTTGGGTGACCCTCTTATGTCTTACAATTGTAAAATCAATCTGAAACATTGTGTCTCCTGCTGTCTTCCCCATATAAAACCTTCTTTCATACACAATAACAACAAATTTTCTACTTGGTGGTATGATATAAAATATTTATTTAAAAAATCGTGTATTGATATTGTTCAATGACTGAACATTATCAGTGTAGTTTTGAGTCCTGAGGACTTGTGTACATGACTTAAAAACTTCACTACAGTCAAAAGGCCTGTTCATCTTGTTACTGTAGTTCACTGATCCCCACTATATCTAACTTCAACTTATCCATTTCCCTTTTTAAAATTTTTCAACCTTCCAACCCATTTAAGGGATCCTAACATTCCAAGCTTTGACCTGGAGATTGCCTGGTTGGTTTTTCCTAGTGGTGACACCTTCCTGAGTAGTCTCTACTTAGAGATTGAAGTGGGGAATTGTTTTACCTCCAGGATATTTTATCCAAGAGGAGGACATCTTCATTTAATCATACATTAGAGCTGCATGCCCTGTGGAAAAATGATGATTGTAGTTTCCACTTGATTTCGGCATTTACAGTACCTGTATGACAGTGGCATATTGATTGATGTTACAAGGCCATATTAGTAATTAAAACTATTGCTTCTGCAACCACAAATTTTTTTTTTACGGCAGGTGTTCAGGAAGTGCATATTTGTCTGGCCTGTTGGAAACAAAAGACACCACACCATGGCAAGTTTAATGATTGATGGAGGGGGAAGGGTGTGTATGGTGCCAAAAGCGAAATATTTATTCTGTGTTTTAGCAAGTATGACAAGGCTTATTATGGAAACAAACTGTATGTACTGCTATTGTTATTCACACTAAAAAAAAATAACTTTTTGCATGTTTTTGGTGAGTAGCATTCAACCAGGTTTTGTAGAAATATTGTTGAAAGGTGACTCTTCAGGTTAGTATATTTTTATTCCTCTCTCAGGAAATTTACATTTCTCATATTAGAATTTTGATTCAGTTTTTCCTGTGCTGTTGTATGGAAATGATGCTGTCATTGTTGATGTAAATAGCTACAAGACTGATGTTCATATTTACAAACTGAAGTGTTCATTCAGTTAGCAATAAAGAAGTGTGTGATGGATAGGAAGAAGAGGTTTCTTTTTCACAGTCAGATTAATCATCTGTTAACCACACTTTATTTTTTTATTGTAGGATCATGTGAAATGCTTGGCTGCAAGGGAGTTGCTCTGGTGAAAGACAGAGGTTTTTTGGCACTAAATTTGGTTAAGTGACATGGGTTTACATTATAGCTATTAGAGAGAAGTTTTCTAGAATGTTATGTGTGCATAGAACTAAGAGCTGCTGTTATAATTGCAACACCATGTGCAAGTTTTTCAGATAATTAACATCACTTTGAAAAATATTTGTATTTAGACTTTTATATTGACAGATACCAGAAGTAAATATGGAATTTCTCATGTGTACTTAAAAGAAGTTATTAGCTTTTTTTAGAAATTACTCGGTGGCATATGCAGAACATAGACATGTCACACATTGACAGTATTCTACTACTATTAACTAATAAATATAATTGATTTTTGGGTCCATTCTTTTACGGACATGTTTTTTGTGTAGCCAATGCATAGAGGCTGAACAATTAGTTTATTATGACAGTAGTATTTGGTTGAATCAGTTTCAAACATATCAATATTAGACTGGGTCTTATTAGAGAACTTGACAGTGCAATGAAAAGAACAATCTTATAGGAAATTTTCGTGATAGGAAAATCTTCTCTAAGACTTGAAATGATAACAAAAAGTGAGTCTATCATTTAACTAATTACAGGTTGCTGTGAATACTAAAAGATATAAACTACAAAAAGCACAGAACAATGGAATATATAAAAATTACAAAACACAATTCCCCATCGACTGGCACACAAAATAATTGGCGGCTCTGTAATAACTCTTGCAAAAACACTGCACTGCATAATTACACATTTGACACATGACACTGCTGCACACAGAAGAACAGTAATTATTGCTACGTCAGCCCAGTCAGTAGTAGGGGAGCATCATCTTGGAAGCGCGTTGGGAAGCAAATGAGGTGCCCCGATCTTGTTGTGCATGTTCAATGTCTGTCTTTGCTGGTAGAAAGAGCTGGTGTCGGTGCCAGTGTTGGAGCAACATCACCTAGAAGACAGGCATCACAACTGGCCGTGCCTATGTCACACCGAAAGGCTGCGGACGCAAGCTGACTGGCCGACCATTATGATGCGGTGGGCACGCTCCAGTGGCCAGTCAGTCAGCTGGCGGCTATGGCCTCTCAGTGTGACGTAGGCACAGCCAGTTGTGCCATGTCTTGAAGCTGGGTGAGGGCGTATGTAGGATATGTGTTCCTATAATCAGTTAATAAACATACAGTCATATTGACTAGGAAGTTTTAAGAAACACGGGTCCACTAATTCGACTGGTAGTCATAATGCTTCCACAGTCTGACTAATACCATTAGCAGGACAGTAGTCCAGTTTGTGTTATCGCACATTAAGCCTGCCTTCAAGGATCGGTGCCAGCGCTCTATCATCCCATTGATAGCTGGGCGGTAGCTGGTGGTTTTGTGCTGCACTGTGCCACAGAACGTTGTGAGTTGTGTAAAAATATCTGACTTGAACTGTCACCCTCTGTCTGTTGTGACATGCAAGGGGCATCCGAAACGTGCAAGCCAAGTCGAAATAAATGCAAACAGCCAATGTTTCTACAGTGATATTGTCCCGTGGTGCTGCCTCAGGCCAGTGAGTGAACCTATCTATAGTAGTTAAAAAGGCATCTTTTGTCAGGTAACGAAGCAAGAGGTCCTACTATGTCACCGTGGACATGGTTGAAGTGGGCTGTCATATATGGAAAGTCACCAACTAGTGCTTGTATGTGGCATTTGACCTTGCTGCATTGACAAAGTAACACATGTGGGTCCACCACTCGTGACAGTCCTTCTGAATGCCAGGCCGTACGAATCTGTTCGACACCAAGCGAGCAGTGGATCTGATTCCTGGATGAAACAAGTTCTGTATGTTGTCAAATGAACAGTACCAGAATGCAGCAGGCACAAAAGGCTGGGGTTTTTCAGATAATGTATCACAGTACAACTTGTTATCTATTTCAGGAACATCAATCAACTGAAGGTTTAAACCAGATAGTGCATGCTGTAGGAGATTTTTTTAATTCTTGATCCATCTGCTGAGCTTTGTCAAGTTTGACATAGTCAATTGAACTGGAAATACTGCTGACAGGAGATAGGAAATCTGCTACCACATTGTCAATGTCAGAAATATGTGTTATGTCTGTGCTGAACATGGAACCATGGAATAAACAACACATATAAAACACAGGGCCCCTGACAACTGGCATGGAAAATAATTGACAGCGCTGTAATAACTCTTGTTGAAACACTGCACCACCTAACTAGACATCTGACACTGCTACGCACAGAACAGTAGTAATCATTGCTACATGATCAATATAAATGACACATACATATAATTGCATATAAGCATTAATGGCAAACAAAACTTTCAGTGCAGATCCAGTGACATGGGTAGTGGTTAGCACACTGGATTTCAGGAGAACGGCAGTTAAAATCTACCTCCAGCCATCTAGATCAGGATTTTCCAGTTTCTCTAAATGACTCCAGGCAGATGCTAAGATTGTTCTTTTAAATGGGAGCAATCAATTTCCTTCTCCATCGTTGAGAGAAACACTGTGAGTTTGTAATTCTTCTCTAAATACCACATTGTCAACAGATCATTAAAACCTAATTTTATATCTTGAATTTCAGTGCTGATGCACTACAATTATCCAACTCCTTTGAGAATATAAATATGGCTGCATGCAAGAGGTACTATAGAATGGGAATACTGAACAGTTGTGTTTGGTAAGCTAAGAATTTGGGTAGGACAGGAAATGTGTCCAAATGGCTGAGACACTTAAGGCAGCAACTCCTGAGAATTGGTAAACCTGGGTTTGACTCTTGGTTCAAAACAAATTTTCAATTGTTGACAATGTATTTTGGTGCCCTGGAACTGCCATGAAGTCAGCAAATTTTCTTTTCTAACTAAGAAATAATCATGATATTGCTATAAGAATTTAATCGCTTTTCATAACTCTCCATATAAAATAGAAATATATTAAATTTGACTAACTCCTACTGTTTTCTTTGACTCACTAACATAATCTGTCATCTGCAGGAGCTTATGATGCGAGGTAACAGTCAACGCACAACAGCATCCACAAACATGAATGATGTTAGCAGCCGAAGCCATGCAATCTTCACCATTATGTTTGTTCAAGCAGGATTTTCAAATAACATGCCAAGTGAAACTGGTTCTAAAGTCCATCTTGTTGATTTGGCTGGCAGGTAAATAAAACATCAGTGATTGTTCTTAATAATCCCAAATAGAGACACACTTTTTAAGCCTCTGCCTTTATTTTGATTTTCAATTTCAGTGAGAGAGCTGATACTAGTGGAGCAACTGGACAACGCCTGAAGGAAGGTGCTCATATCAACAAATCATTAGTGACTCTAGGATCTGTAATTTCGGCTTTAGCTGAAATTTCATCTATTGAGTCAAAGTCAGCTGGAAAAAATGTATTCATTCCTTACCGCGACTCTGTTCTGACATGGTTACTTAAAGACAGTTTAGGTGGAAATTCTAAGACTATAATGATTGCAGGTATGTCTGCTCCTTTCAATCGAGAGAGCACATTTTGCCAATTTCATTACAAATTATTTCTTAATTACTTCCTTACTCATTCACCTGAATCAGTGACACAATCTTCTAATGTTAATTGTGTATTCCTAATTACAATACATATATTTAATGGAAGGAGTAAAGATAGCAGTACACAATACAATATAACTTTAGCAATGTCGTCATTCTTGTTTATGAATCTGTCAACATTTAATATCTATAGTGAGTTGCTATCTATACTCCATTATTTATATTCACTGAGGAATGCCACGGTTCCATGTTGGTACAAATAATTCTTACGTTCATTTAACTGATAATATCTATGGTATTTCCGAGTAATTAATTGCTACTGGTCGCTGATGTTAATTTCAGTATTAAACGTGAGTTTGTAATTTTGTAGTGTTGTGCTTTTTACAAAGTTTGACCTCTCCGATACAGAGTGTGGACCTGTATAATATTGCTCCGACAGGCATTAATTTGTAAGTATGCCATAATAGCAGTACCAGTAGATAGTTGATTTTATACATGGTAATATTTTTTTAAGTTCTGTGAAAATGCACTGAAAACTAAAAGTTGAGTATTGAAATATAGATGAAATAGGTACTATTAGCATAATGATATAAGCAATACACTGCATGTCTGACGGTGCCTGCACAGCAATTACTGTACATTCCAAAGATACCAGTTACCTAATATCCTGTGTGTACAACCTACTGTACATACCAACACAACATCTTAACAGAAGGTTTCACACTACCTTCAGATGTACTGGAGGAGAAATAAGTTTCAATTCTGTGTATGGAATGGATTTAGTAGGATAATTTAGTTGTAATTACTATTTGGTTAAATGAGTGGCAGTTTTCTCTAAATGTAGAAAAATGTGCTAATGAGAAGGGAAAACAATCATGCAGTGTTTGTATACTATATTAGTGGTAAGCACGGATGGTGGAATGAAGTTTGTGATGCACGCAGCTGTTCGCCGTCGGGTGTTAGAGTCCCCCCTCGGGCATGGGTGTTTGTGTTGTCCTTAGGTTAGTTTACCTTAGTTTAAGTAGTTTATAAGCTACAAACTAATAACCAAGCAATTGAGTCTGATAGATTTACAAACATTTGAAGTGTGTGATGAGGTGGTGGCTGAAAGAACAAATGCCTAGAAAAAGTGGAACTTGACTAGGAGACCTGAAGATTTTGATGTACTCCATGAAGCTCAAAAATATGCCACCAGAAATTTACGAATGGCTAAGAGATTGTGTGAGAAACAGCAGTTAGAACAGATCGATCAGGATTTCCAGAAAAACAATACCAGAGACTTATATCAGACATTCAAGTCTAATTTGAAAGACTACAAACCCCTAGTCCCTAAAAAAAGAGACAAAAATTGAAAGCTGGATCTGACCAACAAAGGAAATTGCATGATCGTGTTTCGTTATTTTGAAAACCTACTTAATTGTGATGAACTGAAAAAAAGATTCCCTATGTGCACCCTGATCCACAAACTACCCAACTCGTCTCCACCTGATAAAGAGGATATACTGTCTGCCTAGGTGTGTTGGCAATTGTGTGTGTGTGTGTGTGTGTGTGTGTGTGTGTGTGTGTGTGTGTGTGTGTGTGTCTTATTTGTTACTATCACTACCTGTCCTCCTTCACCTGGTAAGTAAACTTCATCTACTTTATATAGATATTTTTCCCGTTAGGAATTTTTCCTCTGTAATATATATAAAATAGAAAACGGATGACTTACCCAAAGCACAGGCCCGTCAACAGACGCAAATAAAATCACACACATACAAGCCTTCACCACCGCTGGTAGCTTCTTCAGGAAAAGAGGAAGGAAGGAGGGGAGAAAGGGAAGGATACGGGTTTTAAGGAAGTGGAAAAGGAGTCATTCCAATCCCAGGAGTGGAAGGACTTGGCTTTCTTCAAATGTCTACCTTATTGTGTTAGCGTGTGTGTGTGTGTGTGTGTGTATGTGTGTGTGTGTGTGTGTGTGTGTGTGTGTGTGTGTGTGTGCGCGCGCGCGCGCGCGCCCCCTAAGGTAAGTCCTTCCACTCCCGGGATTGGAATGACTCCTTTTCCACTTCCTTAAAACCCGTATCATTCCCTTTCTCCTCTCCTTTCTTCCTCTTTTCCTGAAGGAGCTTATATGTGTGTTTGTGTGTGATTTTTATTTGTGTCTGTTGACGAGCCTGTCAACCTTAGGTGCTTCTTCAGAAAGAGCAGGGAAGGAGAGGGAAAAGAAAAGGATGAGGACTTTAAGGGAGTGGGCAAGCAGTCATTCCAATCCTGGGAGAGGAAAGACTTACCTTGGGGGGGGAAAAAGGATAGGTAAACAAACACACACACCCACACACATATACACGCACAGACACCAAGGCTGACATATGCAAAGAGTGTGAGAGAGGTTTGTATAATTCATAAGGTATATCCAGAACCAAAACATGATTGAAGGCGTTTTATTATGAGCCTGTCGGAGAAAACAATTAGGCATTTTAGAATCATAGTTAGCTAGTTGTAGGGGCACAGCATTATGTTCTTTATTTTACTTTTAATTTTTTTTAGATATGTGAATGATCTTCCAATGACTTTTAAGATTGTGTCAGAAAGTGAAATGTGTGGTGTTGATACAAGGATGTTAACGGTCCAAGCTAAAGCTTGTCAAACATAGCTCAGGTGATAGCAGAACACACCTGCAAGCAGTTTAAGGCTGAATCTTAGTAGGACTCATGTTTTTTAATTACCAACAAGCAAAAATAACTGATCATACCATAAATAGATTTTATTGATCACATATTAAATGCTTTGCATAAAATGCCTTGGGTTTCTGTTAGATAAAAATTCAAAATGGAGTTAGTGCAAAGGAATTAACTGTGAAGATAATGTTTGCATCAAGGCAGTCAACACTCACATATTGTATCTATAATTTCCCACCTTTTGAACTACCATTTATATAACTTATTTTTTTCAGCTGTGTCCCCAGCAGATTGCAACTATGGCGAAACTCTGAGTACATTACGGTATGCTAACCGTGCTAAGAATATCATTAATAAACCAACAATCAATGAGGATCCTCATGTGAAACTGATCCGTGAATTACGAGATGAAATTACGAAACTACGTAGTCTTCTTGGAAATGAATATGTAAGTACCACAATGTTATTAGGTTTTCTTCTCTCTCGTTCTGCCTCCCCCTCCCTCATCCTCCTCCTTCCCCATCCCACCAATTGGAGGTATGTACAGAATGAATTTTATTTTTTCACCTTGTTTAAACAGTATTTTATATGATAAAGGGTAATCCTGTGTGAAATACAAATAATGGAAGTAGTGAAGGTAACAACTCGTTGTACAGGAAGGCCCCTGAGGGGGTTCCACTTTCAGATACATTCATTATTCAGAGCTTATTTATTTATTTTCCGTGTCCACCATGAAATAATTACAAAAAGCTAATACTTAGTCAGACATAAACATATACAATTAAGGTTAAAGATTAATCTTGTAAAATAAGATAAATAAGCAAACACACACCAAGGTGATTATACTTTTTGATGAGCCTAGTATGTGGCAGTTTTCACATAAGTTTTTTTGGCTGCATCAAGGTCATCAATATTGCATACAGTCTACAGGCTCCTGCACACTAACAGAGGTTGTTGTTCCTGTACATCACCACATTGGTACAAAGCCCCACTTCCTGAAGTTGGCTTTGCATCTTGACACCCGAACTCGCAGTCTCTTCAATGTCTTCCGGGTCACGTATGGTGCGTGCGAACTTCGACCAGTTCTTCCTTGACCTTTATTTGATTTTCATCAGAGATATAGTCTCGCCAGAGCTCTTCTTGGCGAGTTCTGGGAGTTGAACGAATTGCTGTGGTTTTCTGCAGGAAACTTTTCTTTGGAGTTAATTGATACAAATCACTCAGATGTATTGCCACATTGTACTACTGACTATATTTTATTTCATTGAAGCACAACTCTAGTCTTCAATCATTTACAGGATTTTTTATCATTCCCTATTCACTCCTATAATTTGTAGTAGTTTGAGTAGTTTGAAAACTATGACAATCTTTCTTTGAAACACATACCATTTTTGTTGTACTTTGATTTACCTATCAAAAGAGTTACACTTGGAAAGAGACATTGATTGTATCTCCAAATCTGTTTCTTTAGTCCATCTGCTTGCTGACTGTTATGCAAGGTCAATAGCTCTATCAGGATGCCCAGTTGGTCTGCATTATGTACATAGTATTTCCCGATAACATGCTTGTTTTAGTCTTGGAAAAAAGAAAGTCCGAAGTGAAGAGTGACCAGCCCCCCCCCCCCCCCCCCCCCCGCCGTGGGCATTGTGTGCAATCAAAAGGTTCCTGATTTACATTTATGATAGCCAAATTTATTTTTATTTGCTAAACCTGGCCACACTTTGCTATGGCTTAATCTGATATATAAAGGGTGGAAGAGCAAATGTAGCAACTCTTGAAAGCATAAGCACACCCAGCTATGTCGAATGAAAGAAAATTTAGAAAAATATGTTTTACCAGAAAATAATTTATTGTAAATTTTGAGGTTTTAATAATTTACTGTTTGTTCATTTTCTTCATAAGCATAAGGATCAGACACTTTACCAACTGTGGAATATGTGACATGTCATTTCCCTTACAAAAAGCAGTTGTATTCTGCAGTTTGTCCCCAAGCTTCCAATCCCCTCTCTCTGTCTTTCTCCTCCCCCTGTACCTACCTCTGCCTCCTCAAACTATTATTACTTCTCTACTCCCCCCCCCCCCTTTTGTATTTATCCCCCACATCTCTGTTCCATTCCCACTGTCTTCCATTTCCTGCTTTCCTTCCTTCTGCATTCTATCTCCTTCTACCTCATCTTTCTGATCATCTCCTCACCCTCAATACATTTCCTAATTCCCGTGTCTTTGCTATTTGAAATTGGAATTTTGTGGTAAAAGTGGCAAGTGTCCAGAAATTATTACAGAAAAATAAGCAAAATAATGAGACAAATAAACAATGGATACTCCAATTTGGAATTCAACAATAGAATGAGGACACTTTACAACTCACCAACGATGAACTGTGACAGGCACATAAAAAAGCCACACACGTACAACACTTAAGCTATCTGCCATGATCTCCTTCAGCATAAAGATCTCCCACACAATTATGCAGGCATACTTCACAGTCACACAACCGTTATCTCGGCTGCCACACTCCGATGGATTTGGAATCTTTTTTTCTGTAACTGGTGCAACTCGTTGTTATGCCTTTGTAGCTAGTTGTAAACTGTTTATTATTATATTGTTGAAAACCAATAAATAATGTTATTTACACAGTTCTTTGCTATAGTGCTGTCAACAGTGTTCATCTAGAATTTGCATTTGTAGTTACCCGGCATGCATGTGTCACAGTGAATAAACCATTTAAACATGAATGTGTTTTAGAATGTGATTTCACGCCTGATTGGTGTGCAGAACGGACGTTGCGAACACTTCAGTTTTTGATGTTCAATCAATATGACAGATGGAGAGTTTAATGAAGTATAGGAAAGGTTATATCAGAGTTGTAGACATGATAATGTCTACCTCATTTTACTACACATAATGGCTATGTACACATATGATTTTTGTTTTTTGTGTGGGTCTGGCAAAGCACCTTTCAAATTATAAATGTTTCATTGGCCTCCTTCTGTAATTAATAATAAAAATGGTTTTGTCATTTTTTATATTTGCATATTAATATAACACCATTAAAATCACAATAGTCACTAATATTTTTTACCTCTTTTAAATGTATTAATTTTTAAGAGTTCACAATTTTTGTCTTCTTCTAATAAAAGTATATTTTGTTCCTAACAGACGACTGAGTCACAACCACAGGTCTTAGCACAACTGCATCAAAAAGAAGTACAGGAGAAGGTGTTGACAGAAGAATGGGCAGAAAAATGGCGTGAAACGCAAAAGATCCTCCAAGAACAGAAAGCACTTGGTTTAAGAAAATCTGGTTTGGGAGTTGTACTTGATTCTGACATGCCTCATCTTGTTGGCATTGATGATAATGTTCTTAGCACAGGTGTCACATTATATCACTTAAAGGTCAGTAAAATAAAGGGAGATTGTTCAGTAATGAATAAAATAGATGAAGAAGATTTTTTTAAAAATATTTATAACTTAAAGTAACTTTCCCAAAGGAAAGTTCTATGCAAATTCAAAAGTGATCATTCTGATCTTCAACACTCTTTTTACTCTCAGTATATTATCAGTCATAATACATACTCAAAAATTAATACAATTTCATGATTGTGAGTAAAAAAGAAGGAAGTAGATTGTAACATATATAAATGTGGACAGTGAAAAGATGGCCATTGATGGTTTTCTGTTAACCATCATCAATTGGATGAAGTGCTCAGGACTTATTGTTTGCTGAGGTACTTTAAACATTGGTAATTTCCCCACTTTTTGTCAATCTGTACCATGAAACATTTAGTATATCAGGTAACATGCAGATTGTAGTGAACTGACTTCAAAAATAATTTACATTGTACTTCCTGTTGCCTTACCTATCTTCAAACTGTGTTGAAATGACTGGCAATTTCATTGTAGTTATAAACAAAATTAAAATAAAATAAATTTCTTGCACTGTCCAGATTGATACAGTGTGTTATTGAGGGCTATGCACCAGTCAAACATTGATTAAATCTTATCACCTAACAGAAGCATCCAGGTGTGATGTCTGTGACAGGATAATTACATAAAAAAGTAACCTGTCAGTTCTATATTATACTACTAAATAGTCTGCAGCAAATGATTGCTTAAGAAACTGAGGGAATTGTACATGTTAAAATAGTTCGAGGTGTATTTTGTACAGCTGTTTGCTGCTGTTCTTCATGGGTACCTAAGCTGAAGATAATACTAGCCTTTTCTGTGGATAAATAATAATAACTGTAGGAGTATGGATTGTGGTATTTGTTTTCTTGTGAAACAGTGAGTGGGGGGAGATAGGTTTAATAAAGGTGTATTTTCAGTCTGCCTAACTTAATTCATCTTAACAATGGAAAATCCAATTGGAAATGTCAATAATGGAGGATAGGTAACAACTTACTGTAAAGAGGCTCACTTGTCTGCTGACAGACACAAAATAGATAATCACATTCACACAACTTAAATTTTTGGCCATGGCCTTTGTCAGAAAAAGAAACATATACATTCACGCAATCACTCAGACAACTATGCAAACACAACCACCATGTCCAACCACGCCAGCGCCACAAGCATCTGGACTGTGGCCCTGGAGTGGTCAGACATGGTGGTTGTGTGTGTGTGTGTGTGTGTGTGTGTGTGTGTGTGTGTGTGTGTGTAGTTGTCAGAGAGATTGCATGAATGTATGTGTTTCTTTTTCTGATAAAGGCCATGGCCAAAAATTTAAGTTGTGTGAATGTGATTATCTATTTTGTGTCTGTCAGCAGCTAAGCGAGCCTCTTTACGGCAAGTTGTTACCTATCCTCCATTATTAACTTAATTCATTCCAAATGTAGACTTTAATCAGTCTGTGGTTTGTTTCAAAGCTTCAAGGATAATTCATACTTCCAGCATTGAGCACCTAATGTACTAACACTAAGAAACTCACACTGAACTGGAATACACATTTTTGAAGAGTTTTGCTGTAATTAGTCCCTTTAACAGTATTTCATTATACATTTTCTTTTGTTCTATCAATGAAATAGAAATAATTATTTTTGTGTAGGAAGGTGAGACACTAATTGGCACAGAGGAGGCACCTTCACAACAAGATATTGTTTTGGACGGTGTTGGAGTTGAAGCAGAACATTGCATTGTAGAGCTGAAAGATGGTGTCGCCACTCTAATTCCAAAGCAGTCAGCTCAGTGCTGGGTCAACACAGTTCTGGTTGACAAACCAACCAGGCTGTCACAGGGTGAGAAAAATTACTTACTGTTGTCATTCAGCTATTAATCTTGTACTTTTCTCACATTTCATATCTGATGTTGGCGTCTTCTTGGGAAGTAAAATAGTCACCCTTTCGGATCTCTGGGTGGGGACTACTCGGGGGGGGGGGGGGGGATGTCGTCGTCAAGAAAAACAAAGCAAGCATTCTATGGATCAGTGTGGAATGTTCTATTCTTTAATCAGGTAGGTATGTTAGAAAATTTGAAAAGAGAAATAGATAGGTTAAAGTTAGATATGGTGGTCATTAGTGAAGTTCAGTGGCAGGATGAACAGGATTTCTGATCAGGTGAGTAAAGGGTTATAAATACAAAATCAGTTAGTGGTAACACAGGAGTAGATCTGATAATGAATAAGAAAATAGGAAAGTGCATATGTTACTATGAACAACATAGTGAATGCATTGTTGTAGCAAATATGGATATGAAGCAAAAAACAACCACAGTAGTACAGTTTTATATGCGAACTAGCTCTGCTCACGATGATGAGGTGGGAAAAATGTATGAGGGAATAAAAGAAATTATTCAGACAGGAAAAGTTGATTGTGATGGGGAACTGTAACTCGTTAGTAGGAAAGGGAAGAGAAGGACATGTAGGGGAATATGGACAAGGGATAAGGAATGAAAGGGGAGATCACCTGGTAGAGCACGCAATGTAGTAATCACGTACACGTGGTTTAATCATCATGAAAGAAGGTTATATACATTGAAGAGACCAGGAGGAGTCACTGGGAGGTACCAGACTGAGTTTGTAATGGTAAAGCAAAGGTTTAGAAACCAGGTTTTAAACTGTAAGATGTATCCATGGGCAGATATAGACTCTGGCCATAACTTATTTGTTATGAACTGCAGATTAAAACTGAAGAGACTGCAAAAAGGTAAAAAATTAAAAAGATGGAATCTGGACAAATTGAAGAAAACAGAGTTGGTTGGCAGTTTTAGAGGGAGCATTAGGCAAGGGTTGTCTGAAACGGGGGAAAGTAATACAGTAGAAGAAGAATGGGTAGCTCTGAGAGATAGAGTAGCGAAGGCAGCAGAGGATCATATAGGCGGAAGGACAAGGCCTAATAGAAATCTCTGAATAATGCAGGATATACTGATATTAATTGATGAGAGGAGAAGATATAAAAATGCAGCATTTGAAACAGGCAAAAGGAAGTACAGACACTTGATAAATGATATTGACAGGAAGTGCAGATTGGCTAAGCAGGAGTGGCTAGACGAGAATTGCAAGACTGTAGAAAAATGTGTAACTAGGGGAAAGATAGATACCATGTAGAGGAAAATAAGAGAGACATTTGGAGACAAGAAGCACAACTATATGAATATCAAGAACTCTGATGGAAAACCAGTACTAAGCAAAGAAGGGGAAACTGAAAGGTGGAAGGAATATATAGAGGGCCTATACAAAGGAAATGAAATAGAAGGCAGTATTCTTGAAATGAAACAGGAAGTAGAGGAAAATAAGACAGGAAAACAATAAGGCAAGAAGAACGTGACAGAGCACTAAAATATTTGAGTTGAAATAAGGCCCCTGGAGTAGATGATATTCCATCTGAACTACTGATCTCATTAGGAGAGCCATGAAGAAATTGTTCCACCCTGTATGTAAGATGTATGAGACAGGACAAATACGCTATGAGTTCAAGAAGAGCCGTGGTGGAGCGCATTGAGGCACTGTGCTATGATGTGCGAGGCCATTCCCCATCGGGGATTCGAATATCCGCTAGGACATGGATGTTTGTGCCGTCTTTATTATAAGCTAGTTCATAAGTAGTTTGTAAGATATAATAATTCCAATTCCTTAGAAAGAAAGTGCAGACAAATGTGAAAATTACAGAACTATCAGTTCAATAAGTCATGGATGCAAAATACTAACAAATATTTACAAATGACTGAAAAAAAAAAATGATGGGATCTGATCTTGGGGAAGATCAGTTTAGATTAAGAGAAAATATAGGAAAAAGTGAGCCAATACATTGTGACTTATATTAGAAGATGGTTAAGGAATGGAAAACCTACATTTTTAGCATTTCTAGATCTGGAAAAAGCTTTTGAAAATGTTGACTGGAATAGACTCTTTCACATTCTGAAGGTAGCAGGGGTTAAATATAGGGAACGAATAGTTATATTCAACTTGTATAAAAACCCAGATAGCACTTATTAGAGTCAAAGGGAATGAAAGGATCGCAGTGATAGGGAAGGGAGTAATACAGGATTGTAACCTTTCCCCACTGTTGTTTAATCTGTACATGGAGCAAGCAGTGAAAGAATGCAAGGAGAAATTTGGAGAGGGAATTAAAGTTCAGGGAGAAGAAATAAAAACCTTGCAGTTCGCTGACAATATAGTATTTATCAGCAACAGCAAAGGACCTGGAACAGCAATTAATGGAATGGAATATGTCTTGAAAGGAAAGTATAAGATGAACATAAACAAGAGTAAAACAAGGGTAGTGGAATGTAATGCCAGGAAATCGGGTGATGCTGAAGGTAATGAGACAATAAAAGTAGTAGATGAGTTGTTATTTGGGTAGCAAAATAACTTATGATGGCCAAAGTAAAGAAGATATAAAATACAGAATAGCTATGGGAAGAAAACTGTTTCTGAAGAAGCAAAATTTGTTAACATCCAATTTTAGTTTAAATGTTAGGAAGTCTTTTCTGAATGCATTAGTCTGGATTTTAGCATTGTATGCGAACGAGACATGGTCAATAAGAAGTTAACAGAAAAAATGATAGAAGCTTTGAAATGTGGTGCTATAGATGAATGATGAAAATTAGATGGGTGAATCACATAACTAATGAGGAGGCGCTCAACAGAATTGGGGAGAAAAGGGATAGGTTAGTGGGACACATTCTGGGACATCAAGGGATCATCAATTTGGCATTAGACAGAATTGTGTGGGGTAAAAGTTGTAGAGGGAGACCGAGGGATGAATACAGTAAGCAGATTTAAAAGGATGTAGGTTGCCATTCATATTCTCAGACGAAGAGGCTTGCACAGGACGGGTAGCAGTGCTAACAGCGCCGCCTGGGTGACTGGCGGACACAAGCGGGCTGAGATGCGGCAGCGGGCAGTGCATGTTTGGTTTCCAACCAGAAAGGTTTAGCCGACTTTCGTTTATGTACCGCATGTGTGATTTAATAAAGTGTTCTCAGTCACAACACACACACACACACACACACACACACACACACACACACACACACACACACAATTCTAAATTTTTGGCCACGGCCTTCCTTAGAAAGAGAACACACATCCACACAATCACTGAGGCACACTCATCAACACTCCTTAGCCATCTCTGAGCGCCCAAATCAAGTGTTTTGGGCAGCCAGAGATGACTGACATGTGTGGAAACCAAACATGCACTGCCCGCTGCCGCATCTCAGCCCGCTTGTGTCCGCCGGTCGCCCAGGTGGCGCTGTTAGCACTGCTTGGTTTAGCAGCACAGCTGTTTGGCGTACCGGCAGATTGAAATATGACACGGCCATAACACATGTCCCCCCTTTGAGAAACAAAAGTAATGTTGTTTGCCGACAGTACATAAATACAATGAAAAAGCATAAAAAAATCTTCCGTAAGATACAATAGATAATTACAAATAATGATATGGACACATTGGAAATATTGTTGACAGTACCCTTGAGCCTTGTAGGCCTGCTGAACATTTGTGAGAAAAACAAACACACAAAACTTCTGTAGCCCGCATGGGCAGTGGTTAATGCAAATCAGAATGGAGCACTTAAAAAAAAAAAAAAAAAAAAAAAAAAAAAAACACACTCGTCTTTCCTCAGTGCAAATTTGTGATTGATGGAAGGAAAAAAAAACTTTGGCTCAACCACTGCACTGTGTTACACTCATTGTATTGCACCGACGTCCATGGTGTTACCTGCCGCCAGTGCGAAGGTTCGTGGAAGGACCCTGGAGTAAGGTCGGAAATGACTGGCACGTTGTGGATGTTGAGAGCCCAGTATTGGTGACATGTCTTTGGAGAGGGTTGGTAGTTGCATGGTGTGTAGAGGTGGAAATACTGGTGATGGTGATGTGGCGTCCCCACCTGTGATGCGGCAGCTGGGGTGTGAGGTGATGCTGCATCCTGAAGCACGGCTTGATGTGCGGGTGAGGGGTGGGTCACCAGGGGCGGCGTGAAGACTACCTCCATATCCATAGAATTGGGTTGGCCGGCTGGAGGCGTGTCGTGCATGGGCAGAACCCGTCTCCTCATCTGATCGACGTGTCGGGCAACATCTCCGTTGGCCATGCAAACCGTGTAGTGGCGGCGCCCATGTGCTTCTATGACACGGCCTCGGATCCATTTCTGTTGCTTTTATTTATTTATTTAATTTTGGTCCTGTGACATCTTATGTATATATAGGACAAGTCAGACATAGCTCTGCACCCAGACGGGATTGCTGGAGGAAAAGTTTCAGGCGGAGAGGGACTGTTTGTGGGAGGTCTGATAAGATGAAGTAGTGTGTGCGGCTGTCTGCTGTGCATTAAGAGCTTCTTCATCTGATTTTTAAAAGTTCTGACAAGTCGTTAGACTTCCCCATTGGACTAAGGATGGAATGGGGAAGAGGTGATGTGTTTGATTTCCCTCCTGTTACAAAAGGTTGAAAATTCAGAGGATGTAAATTGGGGGCCATTGTCAGAAACGATGGTGGTGGGTAGTCCTTCCAAGGCAAGTATTTTCGTTAGTGCAGCTGTGGTAGCTCCTGTAGAGGGTGCGGTGACACGAACAGGAAATTGGAGTAGGCATATATGACGAGGAGCCAATAGGAGCCGAGAAAACGCCCGGAAAAGTCGATATGGATGCGTTCCCAAGGGTGTGCGGGGTTGGGCCACGACGAAGTGGAGTTCTTTCGTACTTGCGCCTGGGAGGCACAGGCCTCGCACGCAGCAGCCATGTGGGCGATCTCGGCGTCGATACCCGGCCAGTAGACGTGTCTGCGTGCCAATGTTTTGGTGTGGGTGACACCCCAGTGGCCTGATGCAGGAGTTGCAGGACTTCATGGCGAAGGCTGGATGGGACGACCACCCTTGGCGATGCATCATCAGTGGATAGAAGAAAAACGCCGTTTTGTGCAGTAAGATGAAAGCATAAAAGGTGGTAGTTACAAAGAGGGTCGGAAGCTTTTTTAGAAGGTTGATCAAACCAGCCTTGGATGGTATGCCAGAGGACTTGACGAAGTACGGGGTCTGTATCTGTAGCTGCTGCGATACGTTCGCCCGTTATAGGAAAACCAGCCACTACTCGTTGTTCTGTTTCATCCAGATGGAAACACAGACATTCACTGCGGTCAAATGTTGGGTCAGGGCCCTTGGGAAGGCGTGAGAAAACGTCGGCATTTGCGTGCTCGGTCGTGGGTTGAAGTGAATGTCGTAATGAAAACGGGATATATAGAGGGTCCAACGTTAAAGTCTGTGGGCGGCCTTGTTGGGAAGGGAAGCGGTGGGGTTGAAGAGAGACACTAAAGTTTTATGATTGGTGTTAAGATGTAATTGTGACCCATATAGAGAAACACTGAATTTTTGAAGAGCATAAATGATGGTGAGGGCCTCTTTTTCTATTTGAGAGTATTTCTGTTGTGAGGCATTTAGGGTCTTTGAGGCATAGGCGATTGGGCGTTCAGTCCTGTCCTGATATTGGTGAACGAGTACTGCCCCTATGCTGTGTTGTGAGGCATCGGTAGCAAGGACAAGCATTTGACCTGGTGTATAGGTAGCCAGACATGGGGCGGTGTGCAAGAGGGTTTTGAGGTGTTTAAATGCTGCTTCACAATCTTCCGACCAATGAAAGGGAACGTTTTTGTGGAGAAGATTGTGAAGGGATGTGCAGTGTCTGCGACAGATGACAAGAACCAGTGGTAATAGGCAATGGCGCCCAGAAAGGCCTGCAGTGTCTTCGTAGGGTGCGAACATTGGAACATTCAGGGCCAGTAATTGGCTGTTGTTGTTGTTGTTGTTGGCGGCAGCAGCGAGAAGTTGCTGTAAGGCAGATGCAATAACTGTCAGAGGTTCTGCAAGTTGCTTGTGCTGTTCATTGAGTGGCTTCTGCAGCTCCACCAAATTTGCGAGTATTTGTGCTAACACCCTCATGTTGTCACGGAAGGTGTGGACGGAACTTTGTAAAAATCCCTACCTTGTCGCCACTAAAAGTATTGTGACTTTGAACACTTTATTAAATCACATATGCGGTACATAAACGAAAGTCAGATAAACCTGTCCGGTTGAAAACCAAACATGCTGTTTGGCAGGATCGGAGAATGTGTTGTAGGGATAACTCCCATTTGTGCAGTTCAGAAAAACTGGTGGTGGATGGGAGGATCTAGATGGCCCGGGTTGTGAAGCAGCCATTGAAATAAAGCATCTGCTCTGCTGCATGCTGTGCCACAGGGTAGTCCACCTTGTTTTTGACCACAGTTTGGCCAAACTGTGGCCAAAAACAAGGTGGACCACCCTGTGGTCTGTGAGAGTTTAAATGACAAATGCAAATGATAGTAAGCAGATGAAAATAGTTAAAACATAAGGTTATTGACCACATAGGTAATATTCGATTACTGGAAAAGTTCCATTGAGATGCTAAAATATTGGCCAAAATATAAGATTGGCTGGCTATTACTTACCATAGTTCTGTACCACTGATAGTCACACAAAAAAGGTGGCACTTTTGGAACACGTATTATTAGTAATATTGCTCTTATGAGCTTCTTGAAGACTGTGAGCTTGCAGCCAAACATTATAAATAACTTTTTTATGGCCTAAGTTGATATGTAATATTGACAGATAGACAACCATTATTCTAGTAAATTTGAATGTTTATAAACACATTCATAATAAGTAAACTGGAATGCAATATCATTTATATACTGTAATAAAGACCTGAAAGAAGTAAAAGTGGACCTTTGAAAACATGAGTGAACCTTGAATTTTAATGTGTGACTTGACCAGCTTCCCTGTTTTAATATTTGTTTTTGCTCTAGTATTGTTCCTCTGTTTTGTATAATAATAATCTTGTTTTTACTTTACAATACTGCAGACAATATAAAATTTCAAATCTGTATTTTCATCATGACATTAGCTCATCAGATGCAGAACACAGTATTCCAGTTCATGCACACTTGTTTCTGTGGCTATGTGTTCAGTTTGACACTTCTCGGAGACAGCCATACCATTTTTAATTTTATGATGAAAACATGTTTCATGTTTGACTTTAGCAATGCTTTTGTAACACATTGTATGTAATGCAACTATGTATGTAAAATATTTTATTTTTTGAGTTATTTGTTTAAAAAAATCTTTTAGGTGATATTTTTCCTTTTGGTAGTGGTATTGAAACCTGCATCTGGTTGGGTGTGTTAGGTGTGTACTTATTAATTTGAACCTTTAACACATATTCCGATAAGTCATGCTCAAGATTATAAAATTATTCATGATACCTTTGGGTTCACAAAAAATGCATTCCAGTCAGTATACTTGATAATATTCCAATGAAATAATAAATTTTTATAATATATTTTGATAGGTAAAAACATCTACTCGGCAAGTAGCAGCAGGAGAAAATAAAATAAATAAATAAAAAGACAAAATATTGTCTTTTTGTAGGGGGTAGATTTAGTTTCATTTATACCACTTGGGGGCAGTGCCAGATTTAGGGTGGGGTGACCAGGGCAGTCGTCCAGTTTGCCGAAATCCAGGGGTGCTGCATACGCCAACACATGGCTAAATAAATAAATAAATAAATAAATAAATAAATAAATAAATAAAAATACACACCGGCACTATAAAATCAATATTACAGTATACAATCACAAACTTTTCAAAACTAAAATACTGACCAGTCTCATTCAACAGATGTCGTTTTACGGTTTGAACAACACTGATGGAAAAGACGTGCAGTGTGTTATTAGCAGGGAGATGCGACACCCATTCATACGGCTTGCATCGCTCCAGTAACGTAGAAACACAACCTGCGCCTGTGGCCATAAGATAAATGGAACACCCAGTATATTTAACTTAGATAGCACGGAATTATTTTTTGTTTTAATTTTATTTCAAAAGTTATAAATTACCTTCCTATAACTGCACAAAAATGTAATAAGTGATTTTTTTCACAAACACATAATTAGTTTTGGAATATTGCCCATCTTTCTGGGTGGACGTCAAAATGAATATTTTAGAATTTTCATCTGATGTATTGTTATTATTAAAACGCTGTTTAAGATGAAATAAATACATATAAATGTCGCAAAAATTAAAGACTGTTCAAGAAATACCAACCTAACTACGAGGAAATCTTCAATATCTCTTGCATCATCCTCAACTTTGCAGGCACATCTTACCACTTTGCAATCAACAATACAAACTAAAATTGATCTGAATTGGAAGAGGATATTCAAAGAAATGAAATACGGCACTGTGCGCAAATTCATAACTACAAGTATGAAAACCTAAGCCACTATTGTCGTCCTTCTGGAAGGAGATCAGCACTCTGTGGGTTAAGTACTGCATCACTGGTGTAAATATTAAACTGGAGTCCAACTTGAAATCTGCACCTACAGCAAATACATTAGAGAAAGAGTTTAGATACAAATCGTTGGCCTGTCACACCGTGAACCTCTGTTTTGGAAAAGTAAAAATCAGCTCACTGCAGTTGCAGTGCATGATTATTAACAGTGACCTAAAACAACACCAAAAGGACCTCCACAGAAATAAACGCACGAAGCAATCGCAAAATTTTCAAATTGCTAAATTTTCCAAATTCCTTTGCCCTTCTAGAGATGGGCAGTCGATCTGTAACAGATGAACATTTGTGCCACACCAGGAATCAAACCTGGGTCATTTCTGTTCCTTTGTTTCTTTCTTTTATTTTATCAACTCTTGAAATTCACGATGAAAAGTCACATTATAAAATGACGTAATTGACTATTTAAGGCGATTTCTAGAAAACAATCAAATACCTGTTGCAAAGCAATGCCAGATTCACTGTTTATATAATGAAGGGCGCCAAGTGGGCGACTCGCCTAGGGCACCTGGATGGTTAAGGCCGATCCTGTTGGTGGGTGTACCTTTTATCAGACAAATTATAATTTAAATAATGTTTTTGGTATCACTGTATTGCTTTTATCAATACAAATACGTCAGGGGTTCGAATCCCCTCTCGGGCGTGGATGTTTGTTGTCGTCTTTAGTATAAGGTAGTACATAAGTAGTCTGTATGTTTAGGACTGATGACCCTGCAGTTAAGTCCCTTAAGCTTAACAAACATTTGAACAATACATATGAATGATAAGTGTTGTAAAACCATATATCCTCATTTAATATACAATGAATGAAATAATCTAATATATAGTGGAAATTAGAATAAATGGGAAAAAAGTGCTATGAGGGTACAACCACTTACTTATTGCCCACTTTTCTTTCCATGTTTGATTTAAGAAACAACTTTTTTCAGGTTGTATCATTGTTTTGGGGCGTAACATCATGTTCCGATACAATGATCCTGCAGAAGCTGCTAAGTTACGGAAGGAAGGCAGTCGTTCTCATCTCAGCTTATCCTGTCTGTCTCTGTTGAGTCGTTCAGTTACAGACCTTGCTTGGTCAACAGAGAATCTCAGTACTTCCACGTAAGCAATATTTATTCACTTTAGTTTTTAATTATTTGGCAGGTGAAACCAAAAGATAATCCTTTTTTAATTTCATCATTTTTCTATTAATATTTAACTTTATACTTATATTAAGACGAAAAATTCCTAGCAGGAAAAATTATATATAAAAAATAGACGAAGATTACTCACCAGGCGAAGGAGCACAGGTGTGACAGCATCACAAATCAATAAATGAACACACACACACACACACACACACACACACACACACACACAAACGCAAGCTTTCGCAACCCAGTTGCTTCTTCAGGCAGAAGGGAAGTAGAGGGAAAAGGAAATGATGAGGGTTTTAAGGAATGGGGTAAGGAGCCATTCCAATCACGGGAGAGGAAAGACTTACCTTGGGGGAAAAAATGGAGGGTAAACAAATGCGCACACACACCTACACATTCACACAGACACAAGTACACCTAGGCAGACATACTGTAGAAAGCAAAGAAGTTAAGAATCTACAGTATGTCTGCCTAGGTGTACTTGTGTCTGTGTGAATGTGTGGGTGTGTGTGCATTTGTTTACCCTCCATTTTTTCCCCCAAGGTAAGTCTTTCCTCTCCCGTGATTGGAATGGCTCCTTACCCCCTTCCTTAAAACCCTCATCATTTCCTTTTCCCTCTCCTTCCCTTCTGCCTGAAGAAGCAACTGGGTTGCGAAAGCTTGCGTTTGTGTGTGTGTGTGTGTGTGTGTGTGTGTGTGTGTGTGTGTGTGTTTTCATTTATTTATTTGTGATGCTGTCACACCTGTGCTCCTTCGCCTGGTGAGTAATCTTCATCTATTTTTTATATATAACTTTATACTTAAGTTGTTCTTACTGGCCTTAGGTGTGCGAGTCTGGCATGATTGATAGTTGTATCTTCATCTGTCGATTAGGAAACTGAATGTAGTATTTATGGGCATGTGTGTACATCTAATATGTGGAAAGCAGCCTTTGGGCTTGTATGGCAGAATTTCTATCCAACAGTGTTCTGTTCTTCCTTTGTGTGTGTGTGTGGGGGGGGGGGGGGTGTTTTTATCATATCAATAAGCTAGAACCATGTTAACAACTTCAGTTCCTGTTCTTCCTTTGTTGATGAAGATCACCACAGAATCTTCAGAGCCTCTGCTTAAGCCTTGCATTTGGTTCCAAACCAGAGAACCACAATCGGTTCTGGGAACAATGCTGCAAATTGATAGCTCCACTTCTGTCCCACGAGTGAGGCTGGCCGTCTTCATCAATTATGCCAATCGCATTTGAAGGAGTCAAGGGTGACCTCTGAACTCAGGAGACAGGAGTCACTGGTGTCGAAATGAATAATGATTTGCAGTTGGGTAAACCTAGTGCTCTATATCACCGCTTGCAGAGCCTCCTTCATACCTCGGATGAGATCTCGTGGCAAGCAAACAGAGTGCACCTGCATTCTTCCCTGCCATTATCACTATTTCCCTAAATGACTCCATCACCCGGCTAACATTGGAGCTCCCAGTGACTAGCAAACCCACCCTCTACGTCTGTCCAGACCTCTCAAAAGGATTGGCCACCATTGTAACAGGCGAGGCAGTCCGTGCTAGCTCAAAGGTATTATCGGCAGCAGACAACACCTCGAACCTGTTTCTGATGTGTAAGGGACATCCTTACAGCTGGTTCTTGGTTTCACCTTCAGGCAACTGTTGACAGGTATGGACCTTGGAAATTGTAACCACAGAGGCATCAGGGATCGGATGCGGCAGTAGGCACCAGAGGTACCCCCAGCAATCATCTCAGGTGCCTGGGTGACACCAAAGTTCAGGGCAGCAGCCTGATGACTGCACATTGTAGCCAACACAGCCTCCAGCTGCTTACAGACAGTGACCAACTCATTCTGACTCTGTGACTCTGTACACAGAAGGCGTAGTCCCTACCCATCTCTTTAAAGTTACTTAAAATTACTACATGTACTATAATAATAATAATAATAATAATAATAATAATTTTGAGTGGCTCATTGGCCTGATGCAAGTCTTTAAATTGGATGCCATTTCGACGATGTGCTTGTCCCTAGCCTACCCCAGTTATCCAACTGTGAAAAGGGGACCTATAGCTTAACGAGGAATCTGAACCACATGTCATTTCTGGTGACTTCTCACATTGCTGAGAAGTGAATGCTGAGTTAAAATGCAGACTGAAAAAGTCAGAGATCCGGTCGGGTTTCGAACCCGCAACCCAGTTGCACACTTTACCCCAAGACCACCATGTCCAAACCGTATTAAACACACACAAATATAGCCCTTGAAAATAGGAACACTAATAAAATTTACCAGATAGGTGAGAGTAAAGCTCTTAAACACAGAAACATTAACAAAATTGACCAAATACTTGAGAATAAAACCCTTAAAAGCACTAATGTAATTTAAGGAACTAATCGGCATAGAAACGTTAAATTATGCTACTTAGTGTCCTGCAGGTTTGCACTGGCCACAGCTGCCAATAGACATCTTAAAGATGTTGCTGCTAGGAAGGGGAAGAAGGACCAAGTCCACATAAAATGGGTCTTTGTGGATGCCATGATGAATTGCAGGCTCATGTTGGTACCAACAATGTGTTGGTTGATAGCGATTTCCTCCACTTTTCAGTGGCTATCTGAAGTGGTAAAGACTGCTTGTCTTTCTTGCAAAGTGAAGACAGAACTCACTTCTGAGGCATAGTTAACAGGACTGAGTGGTACAGAGCCAAGTGGAGGGTCTGAATCAGATGCTCAGATGGTTCTGCGACCTTGTAGATGCAGATGCCTCACCTTTTGCCGTAGGATGGTGGCATTCTAGGCTACTTTGAATAGGTCAGGCCTCCACTACACACAGGAAGTGGCTACATGCATAACAGGGGCTGTGTGGTATGGACTTGGTGGACTTTCAGGTTAGTGGGCCTCAGGAATACCAGAAATGGGTCTTGATCACAAAGGGTTCAGGTTGCAGATAGGATGAACACAAATCTAAAAACTTCTGGTCTAACAGTTGTAAATTGTCTTAGCTGTGTGGGGAAAGTACCAGAGCTCTAAGCGTTAATAGAAAGTACTGCAGCACAAATTGTAATAAGTAGTGATAGCTGCCTAAAGTTGGAGATAAGGGACAAATAGAGTTCAGAAAGGATAGATTGATAGTTTGAATAAAATAGGTGGTGTATTTATTGTTATCACAAGCCGTTTATCCCATAGTGAAATCAAAGTAGATAGTTCCAGTGAGTTTGTATGGGTAGAGGTTATACCTGACAACCAGAATAGCCGGCCGCGGTGGCCGAGGAGACTGAGGCGCTTCAGTCACTGTCTGCACGGCCACTACGGTCGGGGGTTCGAATCCCCCCTCGGGCATGGATATTTGTGCCGTCCTTAGTTGTAGGTAGTTCATAAGTAGTTTGTAAGTTTAGGGACTGATGACCCCGTAGTTAAGTCCCTTAAGCTTAACAAACATTTGAACATTTTGAACAACCAGAATAAATTACTAACTGGTTCTTTCTACTACACCCTGACTCAAATGATTTGATTTCAGAAATGTTCAAAGAAGCTTCAATCAAAGAAACATACTGAAGCATACAATTGTAATTGGTGGTGACTTTAACTTGACCTCAATATTCATCAAAATACATGTTCAGAACTGGAGGGGAAAAAACGTTCATCTGAAATTGTACTGAACATAGTCTTCAAAAATTTTCTTCAGTGATTATTTCAGGAACCCACAAGAAGAGTAAATGGATGTGAAAAACATATTTGACCTCCTAGCAACAAATAACCCAGAGCTATAAAGAGCATCAAAACAGATATAGGGATTAATGAAGACAGAGTTGTCATAGTGAGATCGAATATTGAAGTTCCCAAATCCAGAAAAATCAAATGGAAAAATATATCTGTTCCAAATATCTGATAAAAATTCACTTAACTCTTTCTTGAGTGAGAGACTTCTGTCTTTCAAAACTAACAATGTGAATGTAGATCAGATGTGGCTTACCCTCAAAGAAATAGTATAAACAGCATTTGAGAGATTTATACCAAACAAGAAAAAAAGGGTGACTCCTCATGTCACACAAAACAGGTAAGATCACTCTTGCAGAATCAAAGGAAACAGCATGCCAAATTTAAACAGACACAAAATCCCCAAGCCTAGCACTTAAAAAAAAAATCTCAAACCTCAAAATTTATCCCAGGCTTCAATGTGAGATGCTTATAATAGTTTCCACAATGAAACTATGTCTCATAATGTAGTAGAAAATCCATAGAAAAGTACATAAGTGGCAAAACACAATTGATACCTTCACTACGTGATATAATTGATGACAGTCTGCTAAAGAAAAATTTCTAATTTACATTACAAATTTTTATTTCCATGACTCTTAAAGGAATTGATTTTGTTTTCTTCATTGTTTCAGGGAAGATGTGGAACGAGTTGAAGAACTTGAAATGCAGAGAGTTAACCTCCAGAAAGAAAGAGAAGCATTCAAGGTACTAAATTTTCTTATTATACACGGTTATTTCCTAATCTGTTCTGGCATATTATTTAGTCTCCACTGCTGAACACAGAGCATAATGATATGATATAGCGGTACCTGCAAACCGTGTTTCACATCGTTTGAGCACAGTAGCATTGCATCCTTGGTAATAGTTATTATAGTGGAACACTATCATATCTCTTGCATTTATAGTGAACAGAAATCCAGTATGACCAACCACCACTTTCCTCATGTGACTCTATCCACTCCCTCAACTTCTACCAAACTAAAGTAGGTAGTAGAGTTAGGTACTGTTGCTGTAAGCCATAATTATTTGCTGACTAACTTGTACATTTTTGTATAGACATTAATTACATAGTGATAACAAATTATTAATGGAAAAATTTATTTATGTGAGTAGTTTCTTTCTTTCTTTCCTTCATGGTGAGAGAAATGAAATTTTCATTTATTTTCAAGTTCGATGCTATTGTGACTCGTGCTGCAATGACATTCTGCTTTTAGAAATCCATATTAGCATGACTTTATAATCCATATGAATACACTTACAAAATAAGAAAATTAATTATTGCCATAATGTGCCAAAGTACTTTTTGCCAATATACATTCCTCATGTGAATAGGAATATAGGAAACAGAAGGTTATTTACAACTTGTACAAAAACCAGACAGCAGTTATTAGAATTGAAGTGCATGAAAGGTATACAGTGGTTGGGAAGGGAGTTAGACAACATTATAGCCATTCTGCAATTTTAAAACGGGCTAAACCTTTTTCTAATCACTGTTCCATTAATTCATTTTTTTAGCTTACCAGAGATTTCTACAGTATTGACGACTTCATTAATTCACTGTCAGTACTACCATCAGTTTAAGGCTAAACATGCCTTGGTGCACGGCCAGCACATCTTGGCACAGTGTTACACTGTCCGGGTTATCTGGATACTTCCCACCAACACCAATCTTTCAGAACTCCGGAGATGGGAACTTGCCCTTCAACACATTCTCTCATCCCGTTGCCCGCCTGGTCTCAACCTCCGCTAAATTCTAATTCCCACCCGCCATCTTTAACATCTTTGCCTCGGTTCTGTGGACGGGGCCTCTGCCTGGGGTGGCATCTCTGTCCAACTTCTTTGGTTTCTACAAATGTCTGCCTAAGTGTGTTTGGATGTGGATATGTGTGAGTGTGTGTGTGTATTTGTTTACCTTCCTTTTTGTCCCCTAAGGTAAGTCCTTCCACTCCTGGGATTGGAATGGCTCCTTTTCCACTTCCTTAAAACCCGTATCCTTCCCTTTCTCCTCTCCTTCCTCCCTCTTTTTCCCGAAGAAGCCACCACTGGTGGCGAAAGCTCGAATGGTTGTGTGTTTTTGTGTGTGTTTAGTGTTCCTATCGACCAGCCTATACTTTAGGTAAGTCAAAAATCTTTATTTTATACCATTTTCGTACCTGGAAGGTCTCCTTCTATAATATTAGTATATATATATATATATATATATATATATATATATATATATATATATATATATACTATCCTATACTCGCAGTCTTTGCTGGAGATATCACTTTGCCACGAGGAAAAATAATCCTCTTCCTAATGATCCAGCTCCCCAAGACATCATTCAAATCGAACCCTGCCTAGAACAGTTCCGTCCCCCGTCACAGCGAGACCCACCTGCTCTTCCTCAAAATCACCCTCTTCAAACCTTCCAGGAATTCCTTACTTCCAACCTTGCCTCCCAGTCCTTCCTGAGAAACCTTAATCCTACTCCCAACATTACCGCAGCTGAATCCCGAGCTATCCGTGATCTGAAGGCTGACCATTCCATCGTCATTCTCCCTGCCGACAAGGGCTCCACGACAGTGGTACTTGATCGGCGGGAGTATGTGGCAGAGGGAGTGCGTCAGCTTTCAGATAATACCACATATAAAGTTTTTCAAGGCGATCCCATTCCTGATGTCCAGGCAGAGCTTCAAGGAATCCTCAAAACCTTAGGCCCCCTACAAAACCTTTCACCTGACTCCATTAACCTCATGACTCCACCGACACCCCGCACCCCCACCTTCTACCTACTTCCCAAGATTCACAAACCCAATCATCCCGGCCGCCCCATTGTGGCCGGTTACCAAGCCCCAACAGAACGAATCTCTGCCTACATAGACCAACACCTTCAACCCATCATGTGCAGTCTCCCATCCTTCATCAAAGACACCAACCACTTCCTTGATCGCCTGAAATCCTTACCCAGCCTGTTACCTCCTGAAACCTTCCTTGTAACCATCGATGCCACTTCCTTATACACTAATATCCCACATGCCCAGGGCCTCGCTGCGATGGAATATTTCCTTTCACGCCGACCACCCACTTCCTTACCTAAAACCTCTTTCCTTAATACCCTAGCCAGCTTCATCCTAACCCACAACTTCTTCACTTTTGAGGGCCGGACATACCAACAACTAAAGGGAACAGCCATGGGGACCAGGATGGCCCCCTCGTACGCGAACTTATTTATGGGACGCTTAGAGGAAGCCTTCCTGGACACCCAAGCCTGTCAACCCAAAGTTTGGTATAGATTCATTGACGACATCTTCATGATCTGGACTCACAGTGAAGAAGAACTCCAGAATTTCCTCTCCAACCTCAACTCCTTTGGTCCCATCAAATTCACCTGGTCCTATTCCAAATCCCATGCCACTTTCCTTGATGTCGACCTCCATCTATCCAACGGCCAACTACACACATCCGTCCACATCAAACCTACCAATAAACAACAGTACCTGCATTATGACAGCTGCCATCCTTTCCACATCAAACGTTCCCTTCCCTACAGCTTAGGTCTTCGTGGCAAACGAGTCTGCTCCAGTCCTGAATCCCTGAACCAATACACCAATAACCTGATAACAGCCTTCACATCCCGCAGCTATCCTCCTGGTCTGATACAGAAGCAAATTGCCAGAGCCACTTCCTCATCTCCCCAATTTAAGAATTTTCCACAAAACCCCAGAAGTGCCCCTCTTGTCACCGGATACTTTCCGGGACTGGAGCGGACTCTGAATGTGGCTCTCCAGCAAGGATACGACTTCCTAAAATCCTGCCCCGAAATGAGATCCATCCTTCATGACATCCTTCCTACTCCACCGAGAGTGTCTTTCCGCCGCCCACCTAACCTCCGTAACCTCCTAGTCCACCCCTATGAAATCCCCAAACCACCTTCCCTACCTTCTGGCTCCTACCCTTGTAACCGCCCCCGTTGTAAAACCTGCCCTATGCACCCTTCCACCACCACTTACTCCAGTCCCGTAACTCGGAAGGTGTACACGATCAAAGGCAGAGCCACTTGCGATAGTACCCACGTGATCTACCAACTGACATGCCTGCACTGTGAAGCGTTCTATGTGGGAATGACCAGCAACAAACTGTCCATTCGCATGAATGGACACAGGCAGACAGTGTTTGTTGGTAACGAGGATCACCCTGTGGCTAAACATGCCTTGGTGCATGGCCAGCACATCTTGGCACAGTGCTACACCGTCCGGGTTATCTGGATACTTCCCACTGACACCAATCCTTCAGAACTCCGGAGATGGGAACTAGCCCTTCAGCATATTCTCTCTTCCCGTTGCCCACCTGGTCTCAACCTCCGCTAAATTCGAATTCCCACCCACCATCTTAACATCTTTGCCTTGGTTCTCTGGACAGAGCCTCTGCCTCAAGTGGCATCTCTGTCTAACTTCTAACTTCTTTGCTTTCTACAGTTCTACAGTATGTCTGCCTAAGTGTACTTGTGTCTGTGTGGGTGTGTGGGTGTGTGGGTGTGTGTGCATTTGTTTGCCTTCCATTTTTTCCCCCAAGGTGGGTCTTTCCTGTCCCGGGATTGGGGTGGCTCCTTGCCCCCTTCCTTGAGTCCCTCATCGTTTCCTTTTCCCTCTCCTTCCCTTCTGCCTGGTGAAGCAGCTGGGCTGCGAAAGCTAGCATTTTTGAGTGTGTGTGTGTCTGTGTGTTTATTTGTTGCTATTACTGCCTGTGCCCCTTCGCCTGGTGGGTGTTCTTCGTCTATTTTTTACGTATATATATATATATAGGAGATGGACGAGGATTACTCGCCAGGCGAGGGAGCACAGGTGTGACAGCATCACAGATAAATAAATGAATACACACACACACACGCACAATCGCAGGCTTTCGCAGCCCGGTTGCATCTTCGGGCGGTGGGGGGGGAGAGGGAGGGGGAAGTGGTGAGGGTTTTGAGGAGGGGGGTGGGGAGCCGTTCCGGTCCCGGGAGGGGAGGGACTTGCCTTGGGGGAGGGAATGGAGGGTGAACGGATGCACGCATGCCCGCGCATTCGCACGGACACAGGTGCACAGGTGTACTTGTGTCTGTGTGAATGTGTGGGCATGTGTGCATTTGTTTACCCTCCATTTTTTCCCCCAAGGTAAGTCTTTCCTCTCCCGGGATTGGAATGGCTCCTTACCCCCTTCCTTAAAACCCTCATCATTTCCTTTTCCCTCTCCTTCCCTACTGCCTGAAGATGCAACTGGGTTGCGAAAGCTTGCATTTTTGAGTGTGTATGTGTCTGTGTGTTTATTTGTTACTATTACTGCCTGTGCCCCTTCGCCTGGTAAGTGTTCTTCATCTATTTTTTACGTATATATATATATATATATATATATATATATATATATATATATATATATATAACAGATGACTTACCAAAAGGACCGGCTCATCGATAGAAACAAATAAAATAAATAAAATCACACACAAACACACATACAAGCTTTCGCAGCCTAGCTGCTTCGTCAGGCAGAAGGGAAGGAGAGGGAAAAGGAAATGATGAGGGTTTCAAGGGAGTGGATAAGGAGTCATTCCAATCCCGGGACAGGAAAGACTTACCTTGGGGGGAAAAAAAGAGGGTAAACAAAAACACACACACCCACACATTTACACAGACGCAAGTACTCTTTATATAAATTAATGAAACGTAAAGTATAGAAGGAAACTATCCTGGTGAGATAAACAAATATAAAAAATAGAAAACGGATGACTTACCCAAAAGGACCAGCTCGTCGATAGACACAAAAATAAAAATCACACTCAAACACACATACAAGCTTTCGCCACCACTGGCAGCTTCTTCAGGAAAAAGAGGAAAAAAGGGGAGGAAAAAGGGAAGGATATGGCTTTTAAAGAAGTGGAAGAGGAGTCATTCCAATCCCAGGAGTGGAAGGACTTACCTTAGGGGACAAAAAGTGAGGTAGATAAATACACACACACTCACACGTATCCAAACACAAACACACCTATACAGACATTTGTAAAAAGCATTCCTAACAGGAAAAATATACGTAAAAATAGATGAAGTCCACTTGCCAGTCCACTATCACAGGCAGTGATAGCAACAAATACAAATAAAAAAACACACACACACACACACACACACACACACACACACACACACACACACACACACGCTTCGTCAGGCAGAAGGGAAGGAGAGGGAAAAGGAAATGATGAGGGTTTTAAGGGAGTTGGTAAAGAGTCATTCCAATCGCGGGACAGGAAAGACTTACCATGGGGGGGGGGGGGGGGGGGGAGGGTAAACAAATACACACACACCCACCCATTTACACAGATGCAAGTACACTTAGGCAGACATACTGTAGAAAGCAAAGAAGTTAGAAGTTAGACAGAGATGCCACTAATAACTAATCTCTTTCTAACTTCTTTGCTTTCTACAGTTCTACAGTATGTCTGCGTAAGTGTACTTGAGTCTGTGTAAATGTGTGTGTGTGGGTGGGTGTGTATTTGTTTACCCTCCTTCCCCCCCCCCCCCCCCCCCCCCCAAGGTAAGTCTTTCCTGTCCCGGGATTGGAATGACTCCTTACCCATTCTCTTAAAACCCTCATCATTTCCTTTTCCCTCTCCTTCCCTTCTACCTGATGAAGCAGCTAGGCTGCGAAAGCTTGCATTTGTGTGTGTGTGTGTGTGTGTGTGTGTGTGTGTGTGTGTGTGTTTATTTGTATTTGTTGCTATCACTGCCTGTGCTCCTTTGCCTGGTAAGTGGACTTCATCTATTTTTTACGTTTGTGTGTGTATATATATATGATACGAATATTAAGACGAAAAATTCCTAGCAGGAAAAATTAAATATAAAAAATAGACGAAGATTACTCTCCAGGCGAAGGAGCACAGGTGTGACAGCGTCACAAATAAATAAATAAATGAATACACACACACACACACACACACACACACAAACACAAGCTTTCGCAACCCAGTTGCATCTTCAGGCAGAAGGGAAGGAGAGGAAAAAGGAAATGATGAGGGTTTTAAGGAAGGGGGTAAGGAGCCATTCCAATCCCGGGAGAGGAAAGACTTACCTTGGGGGAAAAATGGAGGGTAAACAAATGCACACACACCCACACAATTCACACAAACACAAATACACCTAGGCAGACATACTGTAGAAAACAAAGAAGTTAAGAATAGAAAACAAAGAAGTTAAGAATCTATAGAATTGAGTATTTCCTTCATCAGGTAGGAGAGAAGGGAAGAGGAAGGGCCAGAATGGGAAGGTTACTCACAACCTAGGCCATGAGGTGCATTTGAACTTCAATATTCCCTTTTTCCTTTTTCTTCCCTCCTCTCCTACTCGATGAAAGAAATACTCATTTTGGAAAACTAGTGTAAATATTTATATAGTTTCATCTCCATTTGTGTTTTTGCTTTGTGTTTCACTATATCAAGTGCAGGTAAGTACTGGGTAACTATTCTCTCTGTTTTGAACAATATTTTCAAAAATCACTATTACCATGCATTGCATTTGACTTTCTTGATCCGTGCCAATTCATTAAGATGTATATTTATTAAACAAGAAATTTCTCTTATTTGGTCATATTTCATCTTGGTGATCCTTTTTAGATAGCCAGTTGAAATTTCAGAGGCCTCTGTCGACCTGGAGGGCCCCATTTAATTTTGCCCTGCTGTTGCCACTAGTTCGTTGTACTTGTATACCACCACAATTAATGTTTAAATTACTTTTATTTATTATCTAATAGCACATATCTTAAAAGGATCACTTCTAGTATATGGTTAGAGTTAACACTATAGCAACTCCCCAATATTGTCTTCTGTATGCTCCATATTTTGTTGAGGTATATAGAAGTTATCTTCCATTTGTAACCAGGTTTGTATGAATTCCATAATACAAATTTTATACTCCTTCAAGAAATTCCACAAAACTGCTACTTGTATGTTAATAAAAAGTCTAGTTATCAGCATGCTCAAGCAGTGATTGTTATCAATTTTGTTAGATAAATTACATGGTATCTTCTGTGTAATGGCTGCTATTGAGCTGCAAAAAGGCTTTTACTTAAGTGTTGGGTCATATCTGAATTAAAGATTGAAAAATTATGTGGCGAATTTTATTCATAGGGTGTTAAAACATTCTCATCTCTCCATGTCCCCTGTTGTAATATTGTTCCCTGTCAACTCAGTGCTAACCGTGGTGGCCGAGTTGTCTGTGGCTCGCCAGTCACAGTCTGCATGGCCGCTATGGTCAGGGGTTCGAATCCCCCCTCGGGCATGGATGTTTGTGTTGTCTTTAGTATAAGGTAGTTCATAAGTAGTTTGTAAGTTTAGGGACTGATGACCCCGCAGTTAAGTCTCTTAAGCTCAACAGACATTTGACACTTTTTTTTTGTCAACTCAGTATTGAAAATGTAAAGTTGTAATTGGAAATAGAAACTTTAAAAATTGTCATTCGCTTTGAAATTTATCATACAGGGTGAAGCATCTAAGTCATAATATCCCATGTATCTTCCCCAACCAGAATAGATACAAAGTTACTCGTTTGGACAGTGAATTTCAGGAACGGGGGCTACTTGAATACATCACATTTCATGTTGGTGCTATTTTTTATTACAGAGCTATGAAGCCATCTTTTTTTATGTTAAATTTTAGTGTAACATGATGGGCTTAAAATATGGTTTCAAATATGTGCAGATCATACTATTTAGGCGAATAGTTTTGGAGACACAGATATGTTCCTGTATCGTATTCATCCTTCGAAGCAGCATTGTTCAATACGACCTTTCCTATTGCGTAGAGTACGTGGTAAATGTCGCGAGTCCGTCCTTACACAGACACGCCCATTTACCCGATAATAGTAATACATACTGTGATATTTTGTGCAAAAATTAACTGATGACGTTGCGCAAATATTATTTAGTTATTTGACAAATGTGATACCAAAATAGTAGACAACATATATTATTAAAATACTACAAGATGTTAATATGTTTTGTGTAACAGAAATACAAATGTAAATGAGGAGGCCGTTATTGGTCACAGTTATTTCATATGTATTTGTTTTTTATTTGAAAATGTTCACTATTGATCACAATACGAGGCAAATACACACAAAGATGCAAAATACATACTGTACATGATACAAAACTTTACTGAAGCATGTGCTCAAAATGCTTCCCCTCTGCTGCAATGCACATTTGTAGTCGCTGTTCAAATGATTTGTGAACAGCTGCGAGGGTGTCACATGAGATGTCCTGCACGCTTTGATGATACGTTGCTTCATATCGTCTGGCGTAGTTGGTATTTGAGCACACACTTTGTCTGATTGCTCCCCACAGAAAAAAATCAAAAGGGGTCAGATCAGGAGACTGGGCTGGCCACTTCACTTCAGTACTTCATCCTATTCAACAATATGGGAAATTTTTATTTAATAGCTCTGTAGCCACATGGGAAGAGTGAGCAAGGACGCATTGGAACCCCTTGCATTGACGCTTAGTTAGTGGTACTTTTTCCAAAAAAATGAGCAGAACATTTTGCAGGAATTGTGCATAGTTATTGCCATTTCGTATATCGAATGACGCACAGCCCCACAGTGACATTTCTAATGATGCCGCAACAAATGTTAACACTCCACAGTTGCTGATACTGTATCTTTCAAACCCAGTGAGAGTTCTCTGTTGACCAGTAATGCATATTATACAAATTCACATTAGCGTGGTTGGTGAAAGTTGCTTCATCAATAAAAATCACTTGTTGAAAAAATGTGGTTCATCTTGTAGGTGTTGCACAGCAAAATTCATGAAGCCATTCAAAACCCACACCGGAGAGTGCTTGACGTAATGAGAAATGAAACGGTTGGAATTTATGCTGGTACAATATGCGTAGAACACTTCTCTGATGTATACCACATTCCATGGCGATACGTCACGATGAAACAGTAGGGTCACTGTGCACAAATGCTAGAATGCCCTCTTCATGAACCTCGCCAGTTGCAGTTTTCTGCCTTGTTCTCTATATGGTGTTCCATGATCCTGATTCAAGTAGTTTCTTGTAAATATGTACAAGAAGCTGGCACATAGGATGATCACCATCAGGATACAGCTCTCCATATCAATTTATTGCTGTAACAGCATTTCTTCTGCTTTCACCATACACTAGTAGCATAACTAACTTTTCTTCATTGGTGCACATGTCTGCTCCAAGAAACTGTGATGGAAATGCAATGTTTAAATACCCCAGCAGCACATTTATTCCCTTCTCTCCAGCTACCTTGTGCATCTCCTTGTGGTGTTATCGAGAAGCAGGAACACATCTTCCCTGTTAAGTTACTCAGTGGTCAACAGGAAAGGTTGAATTGCGCATTGGACAACCCTGCTTCGAAGGACAAACACGATTTGGGAACACATCTGTGTCTCAAAAACCATTTGTCTAAATATTATGATATATTTGAAACCGTCTTTTTAAGCACACCATGTTACACTAAAATTTAACATAGGGTTCCATTTGAAGAAAATCAAAGATTGTCTCATATCTCTGTAATAAATACTACCATAAACATGAAATGTGATGTATTCAAGTAGCCCCTGGCCCTGTAATTCACTGTCCAATCCACATCTTTGTATCTATTACGGTTGGGGGGGGGGGGGGGGTACAACGGGTGTTATGACTTTGCTGTCTCACCCTGTATATTAAAGAAAGTTTTAAATTTAGTTGTAATGATAGTGATGAAATGAACTGATGTCTCACATTTTCAAATTATTTTTTATTTTTGTTACAGAAAGAACAGGCTGAACGTGAGCAGGACTGGGAACGAAAACAGCAACTTAGGAGAGAGGCACTCGATGCAGCCCAGAGGGAATTAGAGGAGGTTGGATAATATTAATCTGCATGTAGTTTGTCTTTCCAGAGATAAATCTAAAACTACAAGACAAAATAACTCAATCCTTTTGTTCCATTCTGTTTCTTTTGTCATCTGTTAAGTATCATGTTTTTTAATGTCCATTCAAAATGTTTTCACTTGTTGTAATTTTTTTTCTTACAACAGCTACTTTGTGGAATTGAATTCATATCATCTTGTGCACTTAATCTTTTATATGCATGATTGTTTATGGTTTTCACAGTTGGTGTAGCATGTGCACCTTCTTTAGATCAGTGGCGAATCCAGGATTTTTGTATGGGGAAAGGGGGGGGGGGGGGGGGGAACACTCAAAAAACTTTGTGACAATGTACCTCAAACTGATGTCAGAAATATATTTACTTGGATGTTGCTTGGTTATGCCATTTTCAGAAGAGAGATAAAATTATCAACCTGATTTCTAAAATAAAAAATATATAAATAATTGCACTGACGTGTTTTACGGCTCACTTCAAATTTGTAGTTTTATCATTTTTTGCAAACATTTCAGACAAAAATAATAATGTAAATAATAAAAAATTATGGTGATGTGATTACGACTCTACTATTGTGATAATATCTATGCACCCAATACGTAACCCTTTTAGGAAGAAAAAAAAGAGGAAAAAAATATTTGGTAGTGGCGGGTCTCGAACCACGGACCATGTGCATCACAATCCAACACGCTGCCCACTACACTACAGTGAATAGTTACGAAATTCATCCTTTATTTTCTTACTATTGATGGCACTTGTTAACTGATGCTAATATGGCATTTTTAGACACTAGATTATCATTTATTATATGAAGAACAACGTGCTTTTGTTAATTCTTCAGTGCACCGTGCTTTGAAATAACAACGTGTAAGTTATAATTAGAAAATCATCAAATACGTAATGCAAGATGGTGTATGCCAGAGTGAGTTCTGGGCGTGTAATGTCACATGACATCTGTGAATGGTTGGTTTCCGTAAAATCAATAGACAGTGTCTCCCAAACGATAAGAGATATGAAGAAAACATAACAGGGCAAAGTTGTAGAGAATTTTCTCCTCTACAAATTCGGTTATTCAGTTTTCGTGTCAGATGAATGGTTAAGCAGTTATTTTCATTTAAATTTCGAGCTGTCAAAAAACGATCTTCTTGATTCTTGTTGCACAAGCATGCTTACGTTACAAAGCAATGCAAAGTCACATCCCAGCTTGCATCATGTGATTTAGCCTGATGATAAACATGGGATGGTTGAAATCTGGTATGCATTGGGAAATGCTTTTGTGATTGTAAAGTAAATGAATAAATAATACCAACTGTTCATGAGTTACAATTACATCAGATGACTTCAGGTGGAGGGGGGGTTGTTATGGAATTGGAGTGAAGAAGAAGATAATATCAATAAAATGAGATTCATTTATTGGGAAATAGATATTTTTTTACTGATGACACAACAGGAGCATCACATGACTGCTTGCACTTGTGCTTTAGACTAATGATGTCCACTGGCTGATCACAAATAGGTATGTTGTGTGAAAAGATTTTGTGACTGTACTGCAAGGAAATAAAATAATTACACAGGCACACATCTTCATTGCCATTATGTCATTTCTTCCATTCCTTTCTTTTATTAATCAAATTATTTTCATTGTAAAAGGAGAAACTGGTTTAAGTTAGAATTTTGATTTTAAGTATTGTGTATTTTTACTAGCTAAAAATGTGGCTTTGCCCAGGTATTTATTTATTCTTGCCTTGAGTTAGTAGTTCTCCTATCTCTTCTCTCTCTGTCCATCTTCTTTTTTCTAAAAGCATGTTATATTTATAGGAGAATATATAAGAAATAAGGCTTTCTTGCATAGTGTACAAAATTATACTTGCAGTATCCAAACAAAGAAAGATAGCAATCAAAATAGAAATGGCATATCAAATTCACACTATCTCATTTATTGAGTTATATGTTGTTCAGTTGTATAATTTTTGAGATATGTATTAATTTGTATAAGTGCTGTATGTTTGTACAATCTGTTGTGAATACAATTAGTAGTAAAGAAGTAATAGATTAAAACTTGGTGTGTGACGGGGCTGTTTTCCATTAATGTTACTGTTTATGTGCTCTGTAGTGTAGAAATTATAAATTGTAATGTCATACTGAATGCCATAGTTTTAGTCTACAAACAGCGGGAAGTAGTAAGTGAGAAAGTTTTGTCCTTTCATTTTTGTGATGTGGTTGTCAGTGAGAAAAGTTTAAAGGTTTGAAATTATGTTTAAAGTTTGTTGCAAGTCTGTCATTCTCATATGGAGTATTTATAAAATTCCGTCGCATTATGTGGCAGTATCTTGAATCTCTTTATTGTTTATAACATTATAGCTCCTGAACCATGAGTCGTATGGTTCATACTTTTACAGTGATTGTTACCTCACATAAGGAATATGTGTACCAAATTTGGCTGAAAGCAGTCCAGTGGTTTAGGAGAAAATGAGCAGCATTGTTGCTTAATGCAGCTGTTTTTCACGCATCTCATTGTTTATGGCATCATATTTCGCGAACAATATGTTGTATGTGATCCTTACACTTACGGCAACCGTCTTCATGGATTGAAGCTTACATGTACAAAATTTCATAAAGATTGGTACAAAACTGTAGCTTTGTATGCAACATTTACAAACATATGGACACTCTGCTTTATATATTAGATAAAGGAGATTTTGTTAACACACAGCACCTCAAGTGCCTGAGCTTGCTTCAGTTCTGATTTCTTTTAATGGTAGTGTCAAATCAACTACTGCTCACAGCTCCACAACTCTTACAAATATGCTTCTGTTTTTTGTACAGGAGCGTTATCTAATGGAGCAGGATTATGAGCAGCAACGTCGGAAGTTGGCAGAAGATTGGCAGCGGCTAGAACAGCACCAACAGGATGGATTAGCTGTTCTTCAGCAGAAGGAGGCAGATTTACGTAGGAAACGTGAAGCCCTGGAGGCTGAAAGAGCATTTTCAATGTCTCAGGTATTGTACAGTTTCCTATTGATGTTAAAAACAAATGTGAGCAAAAAATGTATTCAGTGGGCAGAAAATTTAAATATTTTGTGGCACTTTGGTATTTTAGCAAAAGAAGTCAATAGTAGTTGTTCCATTTTATGGCACAAAAGAATGGGAATGAGGAGGTAAATAAGTAAAGACAAACTAAACTTTTCTTTAGTAAATCTTACTGATTTTAATTGTGTAAGTTGTCAGTGTTTTGCAAATGTTAGGTCTAAATCACAGATTTTACTTTGAGCATTTTTACATTTTGCATGTTTCCTTTTTATTTTGCATGTAGCCATAAAAAAGGAAATTATTTTGTTGCAGTAATATAGGTACCATGCTTCATTATTGTTGTTTATTACTACAGATGGAGTTATTCTGTTACTGCCATTAATTCTCTTACATAAAAATGAATTGTAAATTTCCCCTAGCAATTTCCACGTTATTACTTTTATAGACAACTCTTTGCATGTTTTGTTGTATTTCCAGTTAATACATTGCTATGCCCTAAGAAATGAGAAATCCTGAATTTGCAAATTTAGCATTTAAGCATTTTTGGTGCCAGTTGTATTCTTTTTTTGTCTTTTATTTATGGTTTTATTTTGTGTTTGCTGCTTTTATACATACTGATGGTAGAAAAGGTGATGGAGATGGCATGTATTCCACCTCTGTGATAGTCTTAAATAAGACTTCTGTATGTTTGCAGAATTTGACTATACATGTCACCTTGTTGGGCTAGTTCCTGCCTTAACATGTACCCCTGATAGGGATACCAATCCACTGAAGATATATTACCTCCACTAAAGAAACCTGTAGTTGTCATTGGCAACTTTGTTTTAGATTCTTACACTGACATCAACTCCAGAAACAAACTCATTCGGAATTATTGTAATCTGTTACGGAATGTTCTTGCCCTAATGAGCTGTCTCAAAAAGTTGTTTGAACTCGATAAAGTAATGAAACAATGTAGAAAGTACAACTGTTCCTTACATGTCAGATTTCAAATTTAAATGTTCCAAAAGAGTGTATACTGTCAGAAAAATCAGTTTAAGATGTTAGTAGACAGGGCAGAAAGAATTCACCAAGGGAAACACAAGCTGCATCACTAATTATCCACAAAATCAGTGGTTTATCAGTGTTACTGACAAACTTCACTACTAAAAATGTGATGGTCAGGCAGCAGAGTTCTTTGATGTTGGGTTCCAAAAGATGGTGCCACAACTTGACAAATGTTTAAATGTTCATGTTGACAGATGAAAAAAATTTGCTTATCGTAGATTACAAATGGAAAGTCCGGGTTGTAATTCAGTAATATAATAGGGATAATTTAAAACTCGCTGCAAAGACATAGGTCAAGCTTTGACAGCCACATAAAAAAGATATTCATAAACACTGAATTCTAACTTTTAGTCATCACCCTTCATTAGAAAAGACATCACTGACATAGGCAAACTTCATAGACACACAATTGTTACCTCCAGCCACCAGAGATGATGACTGTGTGTCTATGAAGTGTGCCTGTATGGGTGATGTATTTTCTGATGTAGGCTAATGACAGAAAGCTAGAATTCGCTGTATAGGAATGTTCTGTGTGCCTGTTGCAGCTCGAGGTACAGTTAAAGTGAGTTGCATTGCAGTTTGTGTGAAAATTTACGTTCATAAATAATGTTTTTCTTACTCGATTATCGTTCGGTTCTTAGTTTAAAAACTACCGTCAAATGTTTTGAATGTAGCACATACATTTAATTCAAAAGCCTGCCAGAGCCATTCTCCTTAACTGCCATCAGAGAACTGTAGCACCTATTTTTGCTTGATTTATTAGTCTGTTATAATATGCATGCTGATAGGTTGAGAATGAAGGTAAAATTGTGTCAGCTCTCCGGGAAGAACTAATCCGCCAACGCAATGAACTGGAGACAGAAGTGACACGGCTACTCACAAATTGTTGCACAAATAACAATATCTCAAAGGATAAGGTGTTGGCAGTTGCACAGAAGGTAAGTAGTTTTGGGACTGTTAATTCTGCCTGCAATTGTCACTTTATCTCTCTTTTTTGTTCACTTTTAATTTTTGGTCTTATGCAGTAATAGAGTATCTGGATATTTGTAGACTATAAATTAAAAAGAAATCGCTGATTTCCTGCATTATTTCAGTTGCAACATTTGTTTAAACAATTTTTTCATCTATGGACATAAGTTAAATTAAAATAAGAATTAATAATTAAGGTGGTATTAAAAATACTGTCTCCAGAGTAAAGATAATGTAGTATAATTATATTTTTAATGAGATGCAGTACATGAAAATAATGTGCAAGGACATGATGCCACTGTGTTACTTATATTTTTTGTGTGTGTCATTGCATTATTTTTTTCACGTGTTAACTTATGTCTTTATTATTTATGTTGCTGATCACTAACGCTAAGATTTTTATGAGATGACAAATATTTCTAATACGAATGAAATGTTCCTTAATTAGAAAGACAAATGCTTGTAATGGAAAGCAAGGGGAAAACCTTAATAAATTACTGTAATTTGCTAAGTCATTTATGCATATGTGGTCATTTATGTCTGATATAACATATTGAAAAAGTAGAAAAATCAAATTTGTTTTACAATCACTTTTTCAAGAATGAAAAACTTTCCTTAAGCAATTTCTCTCTCTTCTTTGTTATATTTTTCATAATTGGACATCTAATTTGGTTTTTAGGAAAATGGCAAGTATTTACCTATCTACCCAGTTTCATTTACATTCACGTTATGGACTTGATCATTGTGAAACATAGAGTTTGTGTAGTCTGCTGTTGTCGTATGAGCAGTTATTAGTTTAAACAATTGTGTTATTCAATCTTCTTGAAGTCAGAATTTTTGTGGGTTATAGTTAAAGGCCTAAAGTGAAGTGAAGTATTAATGTTAAATTACAACAGTCCATATAGTACATTTAATTGGTGGTAAAATACGGTAAGGTTAACAGTGTGGTTTAAGAGGAGTTACAGAGAACTTATTTAACATTCACCAGCATTTGCTGCTGTTGTTGTTGTTGTTGTTGTTGTTGTCTTCAGTCTCCTTGTGGTCTTCAGTCCAGAGACTGGTTTGATGCACCTCTCCAGCCTACTCTATCCTGAGCATGCTTCTTCATCTCCTCATAAGAGCAACCTACATCCATTTGAGTTTGCTTACTATATTCGTCTCTTGGTCTCCCTCTGCGATTTTTACCCCACACACACTTCCCTCCAATGCCACATTCACAATTCCTTGATGTCTAAGAATGTGTCCTACCAATCAATCCCTTCTTTTAGTCAAGGTATGCCATAAATTCCTTTTCTCCCCAATTCTGTTCAGTACCTCTTCATTAGTTACGTGATCCACCCACCTAATCTTTAGCATTCTTCTGTAACACCACATTTCAAAAGCCTCTATCCTCTTCCAGTCCACACTGTTTATCGTACATGTTTCACTCCCATACAAGGCAACACTCCACACAAATGTTTTTAGAAAGGACTTCCTTATACTTAAATTAATATTCGATGTTAACAAATTTCTCTTTTTCAAAAATGCGTTTCTTCCCATTGCCATTCTGCATTTTATATCCTCTGTACTGTGAGCATCATATGTTATTTTACTGCCCAAGTAACAAAACTCATTTACCACCTTTATTGGTTCATTACCTAATTTAATTCCTTCAGCATTGCCTGATTTTCTAAGACTGCATTCCATTACCCTTGTTTTGCTCTTGTTAAAGATCATCTTATATGCTCCTTTCAACACACTGTCCATTCCGTTCAATTGCTCCTCCACGTCCTTTGCTGTATCTGACAAAATTGCAATGTCATCAGCAAAATGCAAGGTTTTTATTTCTTCACCCTGAACTTTAATTCCTTATCCAAATTTCTCCACGCTTTCCTTCATAGTTTGCTCAATATACAAATTGAATAACATTGGGGAAATGTTACAACCGTGTCTTACACCCTTCCCAACCTCTGATTCCCTTTCATGCCCTTCAACTCTGATAACTGTTTTCCGTTTTTGTACAAGTTGTAACCTTCCATTTTTGTACAAGTTGTAACCTTCCATTTTCTATATTTTACTCTTGCTGATTTCAGAATTTGAAAGAGTGTATTCCAATCAACATCAAACTTTCTCCAAATCTACAAAAGCTAGAAATGTAGGTTTTCCTTTCCTTAATCTATCTTCTATGATAAGCCGTAAAATGAGGATTGCCTCCTGTTTTCCTACATTTCTCCTGAATCCAAATTGGACTACCCCAAGGTCGGCTTCTACCAGCTTTTCCATCCTTCTGTAAGTAATTCGTGTTAAAATTTTGCAACCATAACTTATTAAACTGATGGATCTGTAGGTTTCACACTTGTCTGCACCTGCTTTCTGTGGAATGGGGATTACTACATTTTTCTTAAAGTCTGTGGTTGCTTCGCCTGTCTCATACATCTTACGCATCAGGTGAAATAGTATTGTCATGGCTGGCTCTCACAGTGACTTCAGTAGCTCTGAGGGAATGTCGTCCACTCCAGGGCCTTGTTTCGACTTAGGTCTTTCAGTGCTCTGTCAAATTCATCTCTCAGTGTAGTATCTATTTCATCCTCATCTACTTCTCCCCATCCCACAATATTGTCCCTATGTTCATTTCCTTTGTAGAGCCCCTCTCAATATACTCTTTCCACCTTTCACCCTTCCCTTCTTTGCAGATAACTGGTTTTCAATCTGAGTTCTTGATATTCATACAGCTGCTTTTCTTGTCTCCAAATGTTTCTTTTATTTTCCTGTAGGCGTTATCTATTTTTCCCTATTTATACATTCTTCTACATCCTTGCATTTACCTAGGCACTCCTGCTTAGCTATTTTACACTTCCTCTTAATCTCATTTCATAGTCGTCTGTACTCCAGTTTGCCTGTTTCATTCACTGTATTTTTATATTTTCTCCTTTCATCAATTAAATTTAGTATTTCCTGTGATATCCAGGGATTTTTTTGTAGGTCTTGCCTTTCTACCTATTTTGTTCTCTGCTGCCTTCTCTATTTCATCTCTCAATGCTACCCATTCTTCTTCTACTGTTTTATATCCTCCCGTTTCTGTCAATTGTTGCCTGAAGCTCCCTCTGAAATTCTCAAGAACTTCAGGTTCCTTCAATTTATCCAGGTCCCATCTCATTATTTTCTTACCCTTTTGCAGTTTTTTCAGTTTCAGCCTACAGTTCATGACCAACAAGTTATTATCAGAGTCTATGTCTGTCCCTGGGTTCCAAAATCTATGTCTTACCATTATAAAATCTTTCTGGTACCTTCCAGTGTCTCCTGGTCTCTTCCACGTATACAAGCTTCTTTCATGATTCTTAAACCAAGTGTTTGTTATGATTAAATTATATTCCGTGCAAAATTCTACCAGGCGATCTCCTCTTTCATTCCTTTTGCCCAGTCCATGTTCACCTACTATTTTTCCTTCCCTTACTTTTCCTACTACCGAATTCTAGTCTCCCATCACAATTAAGTTTTCCTCTCCGCTAATTGTCTAAATAATTTCCTTTACCTCCTCAGACATTTCCTCGAACCCCTCATCATTGGCAGAGCTGGTGGACATATAAACCTGTACTATTGTGGTCGATACTGGCTTCGTATCTATCTTTACAATGATTATGCGATCACTGTGCTGCTCGTAGTAGTTTACCCGCATTCCTATTTTCTTATTCATTATCAGACCTACTCCGGTAATACCCCTCACTGATTTTGTATTTATAATCCTGTACTTGCCTGCCTAGAAATCCTGTTCCTCATTCCACTGAACTTCACTAATCCCTACTCTATCTATCTTTAGCCTATCCATTCTCCTTTTTAAATTTCACAATGTCCCTACTCGATTAAGGGATCTAACATTCTACGTTTCGATCCGTAGAATGCCAGTGTTGTCTTTCCTGATGATCACATCCTCCTGAGAAGTCCCCGCTTGGAGATCCAAATGGGGGACTATTTTACCTCTGGAATATTTTACTCGAGAGGATGCCATCATCATTTATTCATACAGTAGAGCTGCATGTCTTCGGGGAAACGTAACGGCTCTCGTTTACCCCTTGCTTTCAGCCATTGGCAGTAGCTGTGTGACAAAGTCAGATTAGCTGATGTTACAAGGGCAGCTCAGTCAATCATCTAGACTGTTGCCCTGTAACTACTGATAAGGCTGCTGCCACTCTTCAGAAACCACACAGTTGTCTGGCCTCTCCACAGATACACCTCTGTTTTGGTTGTATCTACGGTGTGTCTATTTGTATCATTAAGGCACGCAAGGCACCCAATCTCGGCACTGTCTGTGGTTCATGGGGATGACAACAGCATTTACCAATAGAAAAATGCAAACATGAACTGCAACAGCAGATGCTTGTAAGGGAATCTTGCCAGTATCATTCACCACACTGTAAAGACCCTACACTGGTTTGCTTTATGCTGACATTCGCTTCAGTAAACTGAACCATCTAAAATTTTGTAAATTTTTATAAAAATACAGAGCCAAATCTCTTCCTGATTCTTTTACATTAAGAAAGAATTAAGTGAACCAAAGTTATGCAAAAAATACTGCAACAAAACAGAATTGGTTTCAGATTAATATAAAGGTGGAAAGTTTACAATAAACTGTGAACATTTATGCAGAGTAATTTCTTCACCATTAGTTAATTGTTTCACAGGTCAGGTTGTGCCATACAGTCCAAAATCACTAAGTATAATAATATACTGCCAAATCAGTAAATGCTGTATACTGTAAGATGGTGCATGTTAGTTATTTAGCTCAAGCCTTACACACAGTTGAGAGATTTTTGGTAAATTTAGTTATTTAGAGATACTTATTAACTATGTGAAAAAGGCATTGAAAGCCCTTTCATGTGTTGCAATGTTTCAGTTCTTAGTTACAGACTTTTTGTTACCACTATACCCCACTTTCGCAAATGGGGAGCCCGGATTGATATATGTAAATGTGGTTCATTCTGTCTATTCAAAGAAATAATTTGTAATACTGAAATTTTTATGCAAATGTTTGTAAATGATTGCTTAGATTTATTCCTGCTGCCATACCTGCTTTAGGATAATGATAAGTGCCACTAGTGAACGAGTTAAAAGAAGTGAATCAAATTGTGAATAAAATAAAAATCTTAGCCTGACATAAAAAAATCACTAGTTTGCAAATATGAACATCAATGGGTCATACTTAGTGTCAGAGACTGGTGTATGGTATTTATTGTCCATGTTTCACTCCAGGCAAAGGCCTTAAGAAATACTTCCTAAAACTTATAATGATATTCAATATTAATGGATTTCTCTTCTTCAGAAATGCTTGTTTTCCCTTTGACATTCTGAATTTTATATTTTCACTACTCTGGCCATCAGAAGCTATGTATTTTATTTTCTACAATAAGTTGGCGAGTTAAGGGAACTGATCATCTGAAAGAGTAATAGAGTGAGCTATTGAGAGTTTTATACCAAACAAATTAACAGAGGAGGGGGCTGTCCTGATGTGGTATGCAAAATAGGTTAGATCACTCATACAGAAGCTAAGAACAAAACATGCCAAATTTAAACAGACAGCACATATTCAAGACCGGCAATCTTTTACAGAAACTCGATATTGTTCTCAAAATTCTATATGAGACGCTTTTAATAGTTTCCTCAATGAAACCCTGTCATGAAATTGGTAGAAAATCCTAAGATCTTCTGGCCATATCTAAAGTATAGTAGTGGCAAAATACAATTAATACCTTCTCTATGCTACTGATGACACTTCTGCTATAGCAGAATTTCTAAACTCAGCTTCCAGCAATTCCTTCAGCAAAGAAGACAAATCAAATACTCCAGAATATGAATCAAGAATAGCTCCCTGCATGGTTAATTTAGAGGTAGATATCTATGGAGTATGAAACAACTTAAATCACTTAACAAAAGCAAGTACCCCATTTTGTATAGCAGTTAGGCTCCGTTCAGAGTATGCTGATGCAATAGCTCCATACCTAGCTATCATATACAAGTGTTTGCTCAGTGAATGATGTACACAAAGACTGGAAATTTGAACAAGTCACTCCAATATTCAAGAACATTAATAGGAGTTAGCCACAAAATTACAGGCCAATATCATTGACGTTGGTTTGCAGCAGGACTTTGGAACATTACTTTTTTCAAACATTATGAACTAACTCAAAAAGAAAGACCCACGAACTAACTCAAAAAGAAAGACCCGTTGACACATAGTCAACACTGATTAAGAAAGTTTTGTTCTTGTGAAACTCTTTACTCACATGAAGTGATGAGATCTATCAACACGGGATCTGAAATTAATTCCATATTTTTATATTTGTAGAAGGCTTTTGACACTGTACCTCACAAGCAGCTTCCAAACAGATTGCATGCATATGGAATAGTGCCACAGTTGTGCAGTTGCATTTGTGATTTCTTGTCAGAAAGGATACAGTATACAGTAATTGGCAGAAAGTCATTGAGTAGAACAGAAGTGATAGCCGATGTTCCTCGGGATGAGTTACAGGGCCCCTACTGTTTCAAAGAAATTATGCAGGAGTCGGGATGCAAATCATAAAAAGGAAGGTGGTATTCATTGTGGTAAGATTTAATTTTGAATTCTCTTCCAAATGCGAACATATTTTATTAGCACCCACCTACCTAGGGAGACATGATCATCATAATAAAATAAGAGAAATCAGATCAAAAATGCAAAGATTTAGGTGTTTGTTTTTTCCCTTCATGCTATTAGAGAACAGAACGGTAGAGAAATACCATAAACATGGTTCAGTGAAAACTATGCCATGCACTTCAGTGTGATTTGTAGAATACTTATGTAGTCATAAAGATCCCCTTGTTTTAGCTCTCTAGTACCTTTGGCTCTTTTTTTTTCTCCATGATTTGAAATAATCAGAATGAGCTGTTTCCCATTCTGCTGCATCTCCTAACAAATAACAAAGAGCAAAGTATGTCTTTTAGGAACATATTTGGAGCATTTCTTATACTTCATACAAGAGGCATATCCACCCACACTCGCTAATTTTTTCATTTTGACAACTTTTTTTGTACAAGCACAGTTTTCTAAGCATGACATTTTTTAAATATTTCCTCCTCCACCTCCCCAGTTATCCGTAAAATATTATGTCTTTATCCTGCATACACAGGGCAGCTTTGTTTATGTTGTATGACATGGTTAATTTTTAGGGTTGTCTTAATGTCCTTCCTACCACCATTCCATAACCTGCTTCCCACTTCCTCAGAGAGGAACTGCCTGCATATACTTTTATAGATATGAAAGTGTGCAAACATTTTTCTAAATGCTTGCAAATTATGTTAATCATGTGTGACTTGGTTGCAGGCCCGGTATTTACCTAGTGGGATGTGGAAAACTGCCCAAAGTCCACATCCAGATGGGCTGGCACACTGACTTATGTCATTAATCCACCTGGCAGTTTTGAACTGGGGCCAGCACACCTCCCTACCTCAGAAATTAAAACTTCAAATCATGTGGCTAAATAGAGGGGTTTAGTCATCTGAATCAATGTCAGAATTGTCCAACACCAGTTTTTACAGTTTCCCAGGTTTCTTCTTGTTCCTTGTCTTGTCAGTTTGCTTCATCTAAATCTCATTTCCTTTTATCTTCGACTTGTTGAGCGTTGATTGCTTGCCTTTTCTATGACACATTTTTGGAACATGCCTTGTCATACAACAAATTTTTGAAGTGAAATCTTGTAATAAGTGTTGCAGCTTCATGGTTTTTGTTTGCCATGAAAATAACAATTTCAATTTTTATTGTCTTTGATTGAAGAGGCATTTATACTATATATGCTGCCAACCATTGCACCAACAGTTGCTTTATTATTCATAGTTGCCGCAATTTCTTAATATTTAGTAAATTTTAGAGTGTTTTCTCAGATAGTCCCCCTCCCCCAAATTGTTTCACTGCTTAAACAACACTCTAATCTGTCTTATAGCACTTCTTGTGAAACGTACATTGCTTCCAAATCACTGAATGTGCTGCTTATTTATAAGTCATCTAGAGGAATCCTTTGAAACTTCCCATAATTCTTAGTTACTTATCTTGTTCAGGTTCAAGGAAGGCATCTTCACAGTTCTTCAGAATATCATGTTCTCCCCCATTCATTTCACCTAGTCCTCCTCAACATAAGAAGCCACCTTCATCAATGCTGACCTTTACATTAAGGATTGCCACATCATTCCCTTCATCTGCATCAAGCCTACCAATGAACAACAATACTGCCACTTTGACAGCTGCCACATCAAGAATTTCTTCCAAGCAGCCTAATCACCCAAGGCTGTGATAACTAGACCGGTCCCACCTACTCTTAACTCAAGGATTTCTCCACCCAGGGAGCTCACAGGTCTTTTGTGAGTATGTGCATGGGGACCATGGGGCCCCGAGCTATTTCAGTCTTTCTTCCTTCTTTCCTCCCTGTACTGCATTTCCTTTCCCTACCCCCTCCTTTCCTATCCTCACACTTTCCCCTCCCCACCAGCGGTCTGATGACCTTAACAGTTTGGTAGTTTGGTCCCCCTGTCCCAAACTAACAAGGATTTGACTGAAAAGGAAAGGCCTGAGAAGAGGCCAACCGATTCATCTCCAATTTGGCAGGTTGCTTTGTAAAACCTAAAATGAAGGACCTTAAGGCATTTTGGTTCAACGCCCATTTCCTTTTGAGAAAATCACCCCTGAAGGTTATGATGAGCGATCTACTCAAAATGACAGGATTGATAGATAATTGTAAATAGAGCAGTTTTAATCATCATTTACATGGTCCCCAATCATATACGTTCCCTGAAATGTAGGAAAAAATCTTTTACTTTATCTACATTGTAAACAGTTTTTGCAAGATACCCTTTAGCACAACAGGCATAGTAAATGGGTAGGAAGCAGAAATCTGGATGCGAATCTTGAGGTAATTGTAAGGCTCTTCCACATACTTTTGCGTGTCATCACTTTTCTTCAAACAACCAGATGGATGGTGCTTTGTCAGGTAAACATTCAAAACAAATATAGTCGCAACACTAAGAACATCTAATGAGTGCAGTCTTCTGACAGCTACACTGTTGCTGCCAAAGGGTCAGTGGAAAATAAACTTGGTTAGCCATGTCATACATAAGGGGCAGTTGTTAATGTTTCTTTCCTGGATTTCAGGAGTAGTACGTGTTTGCAGACCACATACATGATGATAAAAACTGCTTATTTACAATTATCTATCAATCCCATCATTTTGAGTAGATTTATTGTCATAACCTGTAGGGGTCCAATATGCCTTTATATCACCATCTACTCCAGACCTCTTATAGGCTTCTCTCCTACCCATCAGAAGCCTTCCACTGCATATTAGGAGGTTAGAATAGGCCAGAGGTATTCCTGCCTGTCGTAAGAGGTGACTAAAAGGAGTTTACAAACTTGTCAGCTATATGAATACAGTCCCATGTGTAGGTTTGACCTCCCTGTTTCCAAATATTTTAGAGTGCAGGCCAGTTGGGGAAGGTCACCTGACGTGGTGTCTGTAATGTATTCACTGTACACTGAGACCTTTGGCACTCATTATGTAATGGACTTATATCCAGCAATTGGGGGGAGGACACCTCATGTTAGTTACTAGTTACATCCATTGTGCATTGTAACCTCCTGCACCCACTATCATAATGCTCTGATCTGCACCTGTTATCCAGCACAATAGCCAGGTTGTAGCCACCCCCAGACAACACAGGGATCACACTGGTGATGCTTGAGCTGCGAACTCCTCATGCTTGCCAAGGAATAAATGTATGTCGATCTTGGGAATCGAGACTCCCGGCAGTGATTGGTCCACCAGGTGGCCCTTGCTGTGACTGGATGGCACCCGCCAGGAGAGCCCCTGGTTGAAGTTGGTGACATCACGGCAGACAACTCACAATTAACCAGTCAATATCGGGTAATTCAGGTGGTAGATTTCCTACCAGTGACTCCAAGGGAGGAAAGTATGTGTTAATGCAGAGAAATATGACCCCAAATCGTTCCTCCTCTTGGCTATGCCGAGGAAAGAATGTTGGGTGAAATAGTGAGAAGTCATACTCTCCCAAATTCCTTGTGTTTTCACTGAGTGATGGGGACTCTTCTGTGTTCACAAAGCCTCTTTTCTTTGTGGAGAATCTGGAAGAAAAATTTGGAGAAGTGACTGGCATGCTTAAAAGGAGAACTGGGTCAGTTCTGTTAGAAGTAGCATCTCCTGCCCAGTAACAAGCACTTCTCACCTGGGTGATGTTACTGTCTCTTTCACTCCACACAAGAGCCCTAATATGGTCCAGCAGATTATTTTCCACTGTGATCTCCTGTTGCAGTTGGCCAAAGAGTTATGTGCCTACTTACAGTGGTGAGGTGTACACTTTGCACTTTGTCTGGCATATCTTGGGGGGGGGGGGGCAGATAAGGACAATATGGTTGCCACCACTGCACTCATCTTTACCTTTGAAGGTGATTCTTTACCTAAAAAGGTCAAGGTGAAGATATACTGATGTGATGTGAAGGCTTACGTTCCTCCCCATATTCATTGTTTGAATTGCCAGAAATTTGGGCACACGTCTTCATACTGTAACTCCAAATCAACTGTGGGCACACCATCCACCATGTTTGCTGGACTGTACCATCATACACAAACAGAGGAAGATAATGGATTAAGACTCTGGATAAACTGCCCTACATCAAGGTGAAAAAAAGGAGGTTGTTAGGGGGATAATAATAATATGAGCAACTCCACCCTGTGAAAAAGTTCTTATTGTTTGGTACAGTCATGTCATCACCACCTCCTTCGGGGATGAAGTTTCTGAAACTTGCACCAACTACAGTGGGCCCCTCACGACCACCAGAGTTCACCTGCCTGCTTGATTGTTGGGGGCACATCTTCTCTTACTCCCCCAAGAGCAGGAGGAGTCCTCTCCAACCAACAGGGACTCAAGCCAGAGAGTGTCCCCTGAGGCCCTCGCTCTCACTAAATTCGCACAACCGGTGGTCTTTGATTTGGTTAGTTTTCCAATGGTGGAATCGGGTGACCTTGTGGAATAAACTCTTCCCAGTGTAATCATGGTCTCCTACCTAACTGAAAATAATTGATTTGATGGAAATTCTCCACTGGGATACTAAAATGTTCTTGAAAATAGATGTACTGGCTGGCCAGTACTTACCGTACCACTGACAGTCACACAAAAACAAACAAAACAAAACAAAATAGGACATAGCTTTTGGAAATATTTACCTTTGTCAGGTATAAGCGGAGGGAAGAGAAAGGGAACATAAGGGAAAGGTTATTCTTGACCTAGGCCATGAAGAGATGATGGATGATTTGTGGAACTCAGAGATACTGTATGTCAACTACTGACCAAGCAAATAGCAAACCAAAGGAGATATATATAACCAAATGGGATAGACCAAGCTGATCGCCTCTCTCTTTGTGTAGGTTGGTACAGTCCAGTAAGTATGGGAGATGGTGTGCCCACTGTTGGTACAGATAGAATTATAGAAGAATATTCAAAGAGAAAGTGTGAATACATAGTGAAGGGAATATTAAGAACGAATATTCTTGGTAGACAGAACATGAAAAGGAAGGAATATAAAAGAGTCATTTATGCTTAAAACAATGAAAGTATTTTTAAGTAAATCCAGTCACCCATAAATGAGGACATTTGTGTTTTAATAACCAGCAATAAAAGATGATACATTGTTTATTTTATTATGTTATGTGTTTCAGCTGTTGGACCAATATACAGATGCAGAGAGCTCCACTCCTAATTCTTCCAGCCCTGACTCATGGGCTAGTTTGGGGATTGATTCAGCAGAACCTACTCTTGAGTCTATTCGAGATCTTGTCAATACGTATGTAAGTTAAACATTTTAAATAATTGTTATACACCTTTTACAATACAAGTTGTTATTGAAATGTGTCAAATATGTTTACAATTGATGTTCAAAAAACATACATCTGCAGTTCTGTCTGTTTGGCGTGTCTAACACACCCTGTTAACAAGATATACAAAACACTTGCAATCTGGAAAGACCTAAATTGTATGTAAACCTCAGAGGGCTGATGTAATTTTGGCATACATGTTGGCATCTACCTGATGGTTTCCCAAAATGCATGAATGTTTAAATGATTCTAAACCTAAGGCACAAAACTACTTATGTCATCAGTCCCTAGACTTACATAATACTTATACTTACTTATGCTAAGGACTCTCACACACACAAACCAAATGACATGGTGGCCGGGGTTTATAGCTGGAAAGTACCTATCCCTTTTTTTTGTGACAAATAACAATCTGGCTCTTGTGCAATATTGGAACCTAGTGAATAAATATATTATTATTCATAGTCTACACAATCTCATTATTATTCTCCCATATGCACAATATACAGTATACTTTACAAACTATTATCGGCATTTGAAGGAAATGATGTGGATGGAAAAGTTCAAAATGGTGAAATAACATACTTTTTAATTTCAACAAGATTGTGTGGTTGTTTTGCAATAAAGAAAAGAAAACACTTACTTTTAAATACAAAGCACAAAATATTGACAATATTACATATATAACTATTATTACAGTCTCTTAATGTATTGATCAGTTAACTGAACAAGAATCTGAAAAATGGAATAATGAAGGGAAAAAAAATCAAGGCCGAGGATTCGAACTCAGAACCTTTGACTTGATACACATTCCAGCTACAAGCTTGGCCATTGGCATCAATTTTGTTCACAGAGTGGATGTACAGATATATTACAAAGGACCCAAAGTTTCAAAGTGTTTATCTCAGGTGTGGCTGACCATCTGGCCATATGGCTGGGACGTAATACTATAGGGTGCTGCAAATTCATTCCACCCCACCCTGAACTTCATTTTCCACACTTGACACTCCCATTGTAATGAGAAATGTTTATGTATGCTAGGGATGGGCAAAAGCTTTTGCACATCTGAAGAGCTGTTGCACATGGGCTGATGTCTCTTCTGATTACATAATTCTCCCATTACCTTGCCATGTTTTTTTTCAGTAACATCACAATAAAAGTGTGAAAATGCTGCATTAAATAGCCATGCAATTGCACATGGAACATTAAATTACTTTTGTTTGTCTTGTTTTCATATTATGGTATATTAGGAAATAAGATGATCTGAAGCTGTGTGTTACCCATCAGGAAGAGTAACATTATCATATTTGAGTATCATTACAGGGATGGAATAACTCATCCAGATTAAAACTTTATAAACTCATGGACAGTTAAAACATATAAGATTTTTAACTGGAATTTAAGATTGATAGTTCTATCTGTATAAATGCAGGTTGGCTTTCTGGTGAAATGGTAAAGTGTCTCAAAAGCCAGAAATTTTCATTTATAGTACAATAAACAGTAACAGATTTGTCAATGAGAAATTATAAAGTAACAGTGCAAATTCCTTTGAAAAATTTTGCTCCAGTGTAGAATGCTGGATTTACTAATATAAAGAGTTAACAGAGAAAACAAACCTGTTTTCTCTGTTAACTCTTTATATTAGTAAATCCAGCATCAGTGCTAAATAATAATACTATTTATGTGTCATTACATAAATCTGCTTCTTAGATGAAAAATATTATATTTTCATTGTTTGTATTACTCTAGCTAGTGAAAGGTTTTTGACTGTAAACATCTCAATATCAGTGATGATGTGTTAATTACTATGCTGTTTGTGCTAAAAAGTAATAATATTTCAATATCAATATAAAGAAAGAATTTAATGAAATGATTTAATCATACAACAGAAGATATGAACACCCTTACTGGCTTACCAATGAAGTTAACCCTTGTCACACTTTAAATTAATGTACATTGACAGGTAAAAAGTTCAGAAGTGCCAGTGTTCCCAAATGTAGCAGTCTGTGGATATTCAGCTTGGTGTTATCATCATCAAATAATAGTTAGGATACAGTGTATTTTGAGATTCATTGCAATTTAACTCTTATCATTTTGTGGATAGGCTGACAGTTTGTTCAAATCCAACCAGAGTAAAAATATTTTACACCTTAATTCGCTACAAATTTTGCATTTGTAGGCTTTTCTATTTTAATTCATTTCTGAACTACAGTAGAGTTATCGGACAAGTATTGTACAAAGAAGAGATCAGCAACCCATTTTACTATACCAATCTCTACTTTGTACGATACATGCCACATAGCTCTACTGTATATCAGAAATAACTATGGCAGACAGTGTAAACCACGAAGTAAGGACTTAGATAATAGGACAATAAACAGATACGTCTCTTACCTGAAAACTATACACACACTAGGTGGTGGTAGAAGTATTTATTTTGTCCAAAAATCTTTCTGGGTTGTGGGGGACAAACATACACACAGATTACAAAACAGTATTTTTCAACGAGTTCACATACATAAATTACTCAACAAGTACAGAGATAAAATATAACAACATTGTGGTTTCAGCAGATACAAGAATTTTAGAATTTCATCTGTAAGATTACAGTTCAAACATAGACCTAAACTGTAAAAAAGTAAATGTAAATCAATATATCTATTTTCAATATTTTTACTATGACCACTGCCAGTTTGTTTAAAGATTAGACTGTTATAAAATGGAATCATTTGAAATGTGGAACCTAGAAAAATGTAAAACTGCACAATTTGTACCAATTTTAGGTGTAAAATATTACTTGTACAGGTGTAAATATAAAAAAACTTTTATTCCAGTTGGATATGAACTTGTATCCCATTCATAAATCATAAATCAGATGTAAAACTTGTATCATTGTAGTTGAAGAGTTCTTATATTTCAAATGTTTTTCCTACTAAATAATAATTTTAAAAAGAAATTGAGGCTGAGTTTAATAGCAACGAATCTTGGCGTATGTTGCTTGTATTTGATGATGTTGACATCATGCTGAAGCTCCACTGACCACTAGGGTTGGAAGCACTGCCACTTATGAACTTGGGCATGAGCAATACTCTAGTCTTGACTCTATATTATTCGGGCCAGGCAATTGTTTTGAGGTGCCGCAGCGGATTAGCCATGCGTTCTGGAGCGCTGTGCTGCGGTGAGTGTGGCCGTTCGCCATAGGGGGTTCGAGTCCCTCCTCAGGCATGTGTGTTTGTGTTGTCCTTAGGTTAGTTTACTTTAGTTTAAGTAGTTTGTAAGCTATGGCCTAATGAGCACGTTGTTGAGTTTGATAGATTTACAAATGTTTGAACAATCATTTTGCTCTTACTGTACCTGTGGCAGTAACACACTCGATAATGTTGGGAGCATGCTGCTGAAATCTGTTATGTTGATAAATCATCACAGCACAGTAAATCTGTAACAGATATATGTTTGAAACGGCCACATGCTGAATTACAGTTTTGTGGCTCATTGTCCTTGGTTCTTATTCGAGCTAGGACCATTGTATGAAAAGTTTTTGCTTTAGCTGGAACCAGTGCCAATTTGTATAGCCATTATAACTCATTAGTTACGTTACATTGTGTAATCGAAGTTTGAAAGATGAACTGGAGGTGTCACCCAGGCAAATTATGCAAATCAATAAATTTCTTCTGCAAACTATATCAACTGGGTTATAATTAGTGTTCAACTAATGGCTAATTTCTCCAAATTGGAGAAATCTCCTAATTGGAGTGCATAATTTGATGATAATATTTGTCTCTATTTCCTGTTTGTATTTGCAAGATTTGATTATTACTTTTCATGTTATCACCTATTTTTGCAACTCCCTGTCTATCACTATTTGTTCCTTACTTTATAAGCAATTGCTTTTGCTTAAATGACTGTCATATTGTAATCAATATGAAATATTGTTCCAGTAATGGCTACTGATTGTTTCGATGTTTTTTGTAATATGCCATTGTTGTAGGATGTGTTAATTTAACCAATTTCATCATTTTTGAAAAAGGTATGTTTCAAATGAGTATTTTTTTAATTAAACAATGGACAGTCCAGAGCCATCATTGATGCTTTATTAATTAAAATGGTTTGTTTCTTTGTGCTTGTAGCACCAGGAATTGGGTGCTCTTGAAGCAGAATTGCAGAAAAGACTGAAGTCAATGAGCGAACACCATTCTAGAGTTGAAACTATTAACAATGAGCTTCATGAAATTTGTGCAAAGATGCAGCAGGTTTGTTTTTCACCTTACCTTATTCTTTGAAGTTAATGTTGTTTCCATTGAATTCCTTAAAACACCTTACATTTAAAATTTTATAATATTGAAAAAATGAAATATTTCAACATGTAAGTAGCTCAATTATTTTCTTCTTTTCTCTTTCCTTCAAGGGTGGATCAAAAGAATTTGACAAAATGAAGACATGTTTGGCCCAAAGATCACAGGAACAGTTAAAAGAAATAATGCTCCGTAAACAGTCGTAAGTTATGACATATTTGTTGAAACGTCTAGAGGCTGTAATATATGTATTTCACATTTATATTGACTCAGAACATTAGTTCAAGAAAAAAACCACATGCTTTTGGAAATACATATGTTCAGTAGTTTCAAACAGTAATTTTCTGATACAATACTTTTGTATCTGCCATGTTTTATGCAGACTATCATTGGACCTGAATAAAGCCACGGTAGTTTCTCCATCAATACCATCTACTGAAGACACTGTGCTACCCACATTGTCAAGCTCAGTAGGCACGGGAGACACTTTCCACACAGCAACTTCACCATGCTCTGATAAGAATGACAGTGAGCACCAGCCTGTCAGCAACAAATCCACCAGTTCATTTGAGCATGTGTCTCCACTAACAGAGTGCCGTGCGAGCCCATATCACAACAATAAGTTGAACAAAGTAAGTGAATTTAGACATGAATTATGGATACTGTGAAGATTGATCTCTCTCTCTCTCTCTCTCTCTCTCTCTCTCTCTCTCTCTCTCTCTCTCTCTCTCTCTCTCTTGTAACTGACAGTACTTGTTATTTACAAAAACAGTGTGAAAATTCAGTATCACTTTAGAGCCTTGATTAGTGTGATCATTTCTTGGGACAGCAATATATGTTTAAGTGATAGTAGTTTCATAGCATAAACAGAACCCTTTCTGTCCACTCACTCACAGTGGATGGATGTTTGGAGCACAGCTATACATAATGGAATGCAGCATTCACATTTGGTTTCAAACTGTAGCTCTTTCTCAAGCATTATACATATATTTTCACACACTCAAATGTACATTCCCATGGAGGGGCCATACCATTTCATATTGAACAGCAGAAACCTTGCATTTTTTGTGGGGTTCATTTCTCTGTCATAGAAAGTATTTGAAAAATTAATATCTTAAAATGATTTCCAACCAGAGTGTACAGCAATCAGTTAAAATAAATATTCCTTCAAACAGTCTTTATTGCAAATTATTTTATTAGTTAATGACATGTTTCGCCCTTTAGCAGGGCATCTTCAGATTATAATGCGCTCTCCGTGGTTTGACACCGTAAGTTGTTATTGTGGTGTTTCTATTTTTCTGGAATTTTTGGGATTTCCTTGTCGCCCTTAATAGAAGCGGTGGTCTCTGGTGATACAAGATAAGCCCATGTTTACAGATGCACTCACGGGCGGTGGGCAGGAGTGGTATGCTGCTTAAGGGCGACAAGGAAATCCAAAAAGTTCCAGAAAAATAGAAACACCGCAATAACCACGGAGAGCGCATTATAATCTGAAGATATCCTACTAAAGGGCGAAATGCGTCATTAACTAATGAAATAATTTGCAATCAAGACGGTTTGAAGGAATAATTAATATCTTTGACAAAATGCAGCTATGATACACAAACACTTCCAGTTTTTAGGAGAGAGAGTACCATAATTTCATTAAATCATGTGATTATGACAATCATAGCTGAGAAACAATTCAAAATAAAAATTTCAAATTAATTACAAAATGTAGGCAATATTGTATAGATTGATTTCGTATTTGTGAAATATTTTTATAACTTAAATTTCATGTACTTTTTGTCACTTGTCATCTTTTATCTATAAAATGTATTTTTAAATGGAATGAAATGTATGCCATATCAATCAGAAATTGATTTAAAACATTATCAGTAAACAGTTTATGATATATCGAATAGAGAGCAGTAGAAAAATTTAATGTATGTAGAATCTGCACCCGATTTCCCAGCTGCACTGCAGTCTGTGCTTACAGCTGCTGTTGCCCATATCCAGCTGTGAGGCGTCTTACCCTGTTGAGTGGTGGACGGCAGCCCACTGCAGTCTAACTGTATGTGCAGTGCGAGCTTACATATTTATTACTTAATAATTTTTTTCAATGTTGAATATAAAGGACTCCATAATACTTAAAACAGAAATCAGTATGAAAAAGTAAAAAGAAGTTCAAGCCTATCTAAGTTCAATCCTTATGAAAAATGCATTTTAATAAATGGAGAAAATTTTTTACGACAATGAATTTATTGTTGTAATGTTATTGTTATATACCTACATCAACTTTAGATGTTCAGCTTCAAAATCAACAGTAGGTCAGTGAAATCCAATGAGTTTTTTGAGTTACACAGCACACGAAGTGTTGCATTTGGAAAATAACACTAACTTCACCGAATTTTAACTCAAAAAGTAGTAATCATTTGAGAGATAACTTCATGGCAGTTGTTTTCTTTTACAATAATTGGCACATGTAGAAATTATCAATTACTTTAAAAAAAATATGAGGAAATTTTCTCATTTTTTGTCAATTTCAAATGGAATAGTCTGGACTCTTCAAAATTGCTTTGGCCATGGGAGTACCATGGGATGTTCGTGTTGTCATTTGTGTACTTGTTCTAGAAAAACAGCTGACGCTCGAGAGACAAGGTGAATGCTATATACTGTTATGTGTTTCTGTACCCCACATTGATCAGCTACAGTTTAGTGGTTGCCTTAACCTCATTTTCTGTATTGTTCCATCCAGGAAAATCAATTAGTGTTAAATATTTAGGTTCAGTACTGAACAGAAATATATGTGCTGCAAGAACCAGTACTTTTTATCACAGAAACTTATGAAAGAGTGAAACTGCATGTGAACATACAATATTGTATGTACATTATGTATTCCGTGCCATTTACATTTATACTATAAAAAATCTGGTCTGCCTCTGAAACTTAGTGGTTGTATCTGGCTGTTATGTGTGGGGATTCAATTCCTGACATTGCCAGGGACTTGTCCACTGTAAGAAAACTGGAAAGATATTCTCGAAGACTCTCGAGGCCAATAGTGGAGGTACTGGTGTGGCTCTAAGGCCGGAGAGACAACAACAGCCAAGGAGAACAGTGAGCTGTCCCCGTGCCTCTTCGTATTGCGTCCAATGCGCCATTCAATGTTAGGAGGCCTAATTGGCCCATCAGGGACAGGAAACAGAGCTTTCCTTTGCTATTTCTTTTTCTTTGTAAATACTCCGTAAGTTTCACTCCGATCATATACACTGCTCTCCAGGCAACAGATTTATTTGCTTCATCTCAAGATAAATTAGAAAAGTGTGGTGAATGGTTTCTAAAAAAAGGAAACAATATTGACAAATAAAAAACCTTTACTGACCTTTAAAGTAATCACCGTTGGTTACAACACAGTCCTTACATAAGTTGTAAGCAGCTCATAAACTTCTGCATTAACAATTCACCTTCAGGTAGAAATGTCTGATGGATCAAGCTGTTGATATTGAAAAAGGTGCTCAATCTCCTCTTAATCTTGGATGTACTGGCTCAGTACTTTCCACACCATCCATCATCACCTCAGACCTAGGTCATGAATAAACTTCCTCTTCTGTTCCCTGTTCCCCTTTTCTTTCCTCCTCTCCTACCTGATGATGGAACACAGTTCCAAAAGCTAGTGTCCTTTTCTTCGTCTCCATTTGTGTTTCTTGTGCTTGACTCTCGGCAGTACAGCACTAATTTAAGTACGGGTCAGTCAATCTATCTCTTTTGAAGAATATTTTAGCATCTCAATGGATAATTTCCATTAGTAATCTAATCTTGGATTTCGTGCATCAACTTTATGAGGTGAGGAATACAGTGAACACTGTTTTGTTAATTGTTGCATGGTCTGCAGCACCTTCAGGTAGAAATGTTGGACGGATCAAGCCACTGATAATGAAAAAGATGTTCAGTCTCATCTTAATCTTCAATTTTGTCAGTCAACTTTTTTATGAGATAATGAACACTATTCTATTGATTATTATGTGATCTGCAGATTGTATCCGATGCATCAGGCCTCATTAGTGTAATGATGATTTCCAAAAACAGTGAATTCCAGTCAGATGTGTCTACGAAATCCATACATATTTCATTTTGAGTTCACTTCTGCCTGTATGTCAGTATAGGCAGTACAAACTGGACACCAATCTTTGCCTCTGAAAATGGCAGCTTATCTTCAACTCTTCTGCTCTCACTCTCAATGATAGCTACATATCACCCACTAACATCAATTGCACTTTCTTGATACTCTCTGGGAATGTGCTTGATGACTTTTTGACCCAAAGGTGATGCAGTCCTATCATATCCCATTCTGTCTCTAAAGCCTTTAAATAACTCAATGACTCTCTCTCTCTCTCTCTCTCTCTCTCTCTCTCTCTCTCTCTCTCTCTCTTTCTGAAGGAATTGTTCATGTAAATGTTAAAATGTTGATTCATTCAATGATACGACTGCTTGAACTGACTCTTATCAGCTAAGCCACAGTGTGCACCATTGCTTCACATCAATGATTAGTAATATAAGGAATGCTTGTTAACATGGGTATCAACACATATGCAGAAGTACCTCATCATGACCTATGCATTTATTAATGTGTGTGAATATGGGACCATTCATCAAAATTTTCAGATGCACCTACTGTACAGAACAAACCTCTGTGGTTTGTAAGTGACAGAACATCCATAGTATACATTGCTCATGTTATTCTTCCCTACTTCATTTTCATATTATGCCCTAGCAAATCAACTGTTGATAGCCCTCCACATCCTCCTCCCTCTCCACCACTTTCTTGCTTTTGTTCCGCTTTCGAGGAAGCGGCAGGTCACCTGGTCCAATACCAGTCAAAGTAATTGTCAACATTCCCTTGATCTTCACATGTCTTTTACCATTCAGTCTATATTGGTGTGTTTACATTTATATTCAGATTTACATTTACAACAGTATCCCCCTATGCTGTGCAAGAGAGTTTACAGTGTATAGTGTAGGGTATTTCTTGCACCCTTGCAGAGATATTTGAAGTGAGACAGTTCTATTATCTTGTCAGTAAATTTGACATTTACTAATTTGAGTATTCAGATACATCAGGGCACTGAAATAAATTGAATGATGAAGTTGAAATTTCATGCTCGACTGAGACTGGAACCCAGATTTATGTTTCAGGGCAACAGTCACCTAAAGCAATGGTTGAGATGTTTGAATATTTTGAATTCATAAATTTATGCTCGTTAATATCAATCAATAATGTCTCTTCTGAAAGAACAGGTACCATACAAATAATATGCAATTTTGATAATTTTTGTGGGAAGAAGATTATTTACTGATCTTTCAACACGAATTTTTAAAATTTTACTAGCAAACTTTTACGTAAATCATGGAAAATCTTTAAACACAGGAAAATCCAGGAAACAATCACAATTTGAAATACAATACACAGCTTAGAGTTGCTAGTTGTGTTCTTATTTATAGTTGCTTTATTTACATTTGTCCATGTGTACAAAAGTGTAGTGCTTTTTGTCAAGAGTAAAGAAACCTTATGGCTACCATAAGGTGGAATGAAGACACTGTTTATTTTAGATTTGGGACTTCGAAGTGCAGCTGCCGGAGGTGATGGTTGTATGACTGTGTTGTCTGCCTGTGTGATTGTGTGGGTGTTCTATTTTCTGAAGAAGGCCATGGCCGATTGCTGAAAGTGTTGTATGTGTGTGTCTTTTGTATGTGCCTGTCGCAGCTCATCACCATGTCTTTGCGGTGAGTTGTAAACTGTCCTTACTATATTATTAATTCCAACCTGGACTTTCCATTATTGAATTTTACTTTTTAATGACTTCATTTGTCATTGCTGAGTAATTAGACATGAAATAGTTGCTTAATGTTTGTTTTTCCTGCTTCCAGAATGGCATAAATTCCATTCCACGTGGTTTAGGGGCTGTGCAAATGATGCAAAAATTGTGTGAACGGATGGGGCAGCAAAAGATGTTAATCATCCGAACACTAGAGAGTGATGACTGCAGCAAGTCTGAGCTGAATCAACAGATTGCAGTGAGTACCAGGACCATACAGTTAGAGTGGCATGTGTTTTCACTGTTATATTATGTGCTTTTAGATTTTTTTGTGTTTGCTTTTAAACAACTATAATCTATAATTGTCACTGCTATAGGTGCTGCAGGAGCTGAAGCGACAGTACGTTAGACTAGAAATGGCTTTGGAGCATCAACCTGATGGAGACTTTACAATTAGCAGCGATGATTCTGATGAATTGTCAACATCAGCTGATGATGGGTTAGTACAGTTCTGCATATGTACATCTATAGATAACAATCCATCGGGCAACTTAAGTAATATTGATTACACTGTATATATTACTTCCAAAAATATACTTCTAATGTGAAGACATTTAAAGAGCACATCTTTGTGATGGCATAAAAGGTGAAAACCAGTTTGTAAAAAAAACAATAAATATGCAGAAAACTACACATTTATCTCATGTGTTTAATTCAGAATCATAACTAAAAAGTACAACTATTATAGAGTTCACACATAAATGTCTACTGTCCCTAGATGCTAGAAATGTCAATTGGTGCTTGATAAACAAATGATGATTGCTTGTTACAAGGGATGGCTAATACTGCAGAACAGTGCAGTTTCAATAATCTCATAGCAGTTGTACTTCATCACCATTTACAAACTAAGTGTAATTGTTGTTGCTATAAATCGAAGTTTTTTCATACTTTTACTTGAAATCTATTATGCCAGGAATATCATATGTATATATTATCCTGTACTGGAAATGTAGCTTACAGCACATGCCAAAAATTCCATTCCTTTGTCAATATCCACCATACAGCTGCTGATTCTGTGTATTGATTTGAGTTGAACCCACTTCTTTATTTTTACCTTCTAGAAACAATACTTCATATAATGTTATAATGTCTCAATTTAACACATTTTTTTCATTATTTTCATTATTATGTCTTAATATTGTTATGGACTACCTCTGTAGCTAACTGGTTAGCAGTTATGGCCCAGGTTCAATTAACAGCACCACCTTAAATTTTTCTGTGGTTTAGAGACTAGGAAGTGGATCCACTTAGCCAAGTGAGGCCAACAGAGGAGTTGCTCAAACAAAGAAACTTGCATCACCAGGACACATCTACTGGCAATAACAGCTGGAGGAGTTGTGGATATTTTGATAACACAAGAAAGTTGTAGAATACACAGATATTTGCAGATTACCAAATATGTGTGTGGGGTGGGGTTTGGATATTGGTACTCCAAGATGGCAGTTCACTGTCAGCAGGTGGGATAACTTGTAGAGGTTGTGTTGGGAGTGTTCCTCCAGTTGCTAGAGAGCAAAGGATTCGATCTGATAGATGAGATGTATATAGTTACGGTTGCACGTTAAAAGTACCTTGTGGAGCGAGAGGTGGCAGTTGAGTGATTTATGTGCCATGGTGCGATACTTTCTTAGAACTTGGTTTGTAAGGGACAAGGATTGGTGGAATATGTATGAAAAGGTGCAGGTCTCTGTGAAAGTAGGGATGGAATCCACAGAATGGAATTTGTGTAGTTAGACCGTTGTGAGAGATTCCGTCGTTTAGGCAGCATTTTATGACAGGATGTGTGATTGGGTTTTGGCCAGGGAAAGTGATAACTTTTTGAAGTTCTATAGAGAGAGGAAGCAGGAGTCCATTGGAGCAGGGTGGTGTAAGGAAAATGGAAAATGATGGGGGAAATGGTGTTGGAGATTGAGAAAATTTAGAAAGCGTAATGGAGAAAATCAGTGATCTTAACAATAGTGGTTATAATTAAAATAAAAAACAGTCTGTATCACAAAATTGTCGATTTTAATTCATGTCAGTTTCAGTTTATGTAGATTATCTTCAGATGAATACCACCTTGGTGGTGAGCTGTTCACATTTGTGCTGCCTGCTGTATTTACTGCCACTGCCTACCATCTTGGTGGTATTCATCTCACAAGGAGACCACATCGGATTTTAGAATTTCTTTATATTTATGGCACATGAAGTTCAGAAAACAAATAATAATCAGCCAAAGCCTTTCCACTCAGTTCTTAAAAATTCTTGAGAAAATTGACTTTGAAGTTTTTCAAGTATTCATAAGTAACAATAATTAAAACACATTGTCTCATTTGTGGGTCTAGGTAGTGTTCTGGCCTCACAACCATAGAGTCGGTGGTTTGAATCCTGCAGTAACTGATTAAATTTTTATTTTTTTCATTGTGTTTGAATATTTACACAATTTTAATATCCAATGCTAATTTTTATGAAAAATGCACGTATTTTTGTTTATTTGTAATTTTCTATATTTTATAAAATAATGATGGTTTCCATAAAGAAACATACGTTACATTTTTTTACAATATCGGCTTCAATATTGGTTGACAACGGTAGTCTTTGATCGTTAAGTTTGTGAAGAGCTGTGACACTGTTTTTGGAAAGTCTTCTCCGTAGCTACTAATGGCTTTCCAAGCAGCTAACCTATGCAACCATCATTTAAGGTGACTACAAGGTGTTCAGCTCGTCTTAACATACATAAAAACTGACACAACACTTGGAATCAGAGATCTGTAAATGTTTTATGTAACTGAAATTTGAATTTGAAAATGACGAAAAAATAACTCTCTCAAACTTATCAAAGACTACCATCGTCAGCTAATAGTGAAATCGATAGTGTAAAAAATGTAATGTTCAATTTTTGGTTGAAACCATCATTATTTTATAAAATGTAGAAAATTATAAATAAACCAAAAATATGTGCATTTTTCATAAAAATTAGCATTAGATATTAAAATTGTGTAGATATTTGAACACAATGAAAAAATAAAAATATAAATCAGTTACTGCAGGATTCGAACCACCGACACTACAGTTGTGAGGCCAGAATGCTACCACCTGAGCTACACCAACAGATGATGTAAGTGTTTCAATTATTGGTACTTGCATCTACCTGCAAAACTTCACAGTCAATTTTCTCGAAAATATTTGAGAGTCGCATCAACTGGCTTTGTCTGATTGTTATTTAAGTTCTATACTGCATGTACAGTAAATATGAAAAAATTCTAAAATCTGATACACATGTGGCCTTCTTGTGCAGATAGTCTACATAGATGGAAACCTTCATTAAATAAAAATTGTGATTTGGACTGTTTTTAATATTAATAATTATGAGGAGCCTAAGGCCTGAAAGGATGTGCCTCCATATGCAAAAACATGCACCAGGCATGCAAAATCACACACACAAGTATGCAAAATCACACCCAAGCACTCAAAATTATCCCAGGAATGAAAAACCCTGCACAAGTACGCAACATCGTGTACAGGAGCATGAAACGTAATGCAAAAATTGTGCACAAATACACAAATCTACCCACTAATGCACAAAATAGATGAAGTTTACTTACCAGGCGAAGGAGCACCGGTAGTGACAGGAAACATAAATACAGCAAACACAAACACACACAAAAGCAAGCTTTCGCAACCCAGTTGCTTCTTCAGGCAGAGTAGGGAAGGGGAGGGAAAAGGAAAGGATGAGGGTTTTAAGGGGGTGGGTAAGGAGTCATTCCAATCCCAGGAGAGAAAAGACTTACCTAGGGGCAAAAAAAGGAAGGTAAACAAATACACACACACTCACACATATACACACCTAGGCCTAGGTGTGTTTGCGTGCGTGTATGTGTGAGTGTGTGTGTGTGTGTGTGTGTGTGTGTGTGTGTGTGTATATTTGTTTACCTTCCTTTTTCCCCCAAAGGTAAGTCTTTCCTCTCCCGGGATTGGAATGACTCCTTACCCACTCCCTTAAAACCTCATCCTTTCCTTTTCCCTCTCATCCCTACTCTGCCTGAAGAAGAAACTGGGTTGCGAAAGCTTGCTTTTGTGTATGTTTGTGTTTGCTGTATTTATGTTTCCTGTCGCTACCGGTGCTCCTTCTCCTGGTAAGTAAACTTCATCTATTTTTTATATATATTTTTCCTGCCAGGAACTTTTCCTCTATAATCTTCGTATCAGCAATACACAAATTCACACATAGAAAAGCAAGTTGCTTAGTGGCCGATAGCACAAGTGTTTGCATGTGTGTCTTTTTTATGTGCCTGTCACAGCTCATCGTATATCTTTGCACTGAATTGTAAAATATCCTTATTATATTGTTGAGTTTCAATCTAGACTTTCGAATGTTAAACTTTGCCTAATGGTATCTCTTTCAGTGTCATAACCATGTGATGTTCCATTGTTACTGTTTTCTAAAGCATTACTCTCATGATTTTCCTTTTCTTATTGTCGTATACACATTTCCTCTCTCCCCCTCCCGTATTATTACATGTGGTTTTTTATTTTATTTCTATTTTTTATTTGTGTATTTAACCAATCAATTAATCCAGAAACCTGCTGTTTTGAAACAATGCGTGCATTCGCATGCATGCACACAGACTCAGTTCCATTCCACTAAATCCTTTTCCCCTTCCACATGTCGTGGTGCAAGAGTTATGTTATTTTATGTAATTCTACATAATTTTGCCATGCCAGTACGCACCCTCATTGTGCTGTTCTTTGTGTGAATTACGTAAAAGTGCATAGATTTGCATATTTTGCACAATTTTTGCATTATGTTACATGTTCCTGTATGTGATGATGTGAACTTGGGTGTGATTTAGTATTCTTAGGCATAATTGTGTGTTCTTGGTCGTATGCGTTCTTGGGAGTTGTTTTGTGTTCTTGAAGGTTGTTTTGCATTCTTGAGGGTTGCTTTGCAATTTTTTTGCATGATTTTGCATGCTTGGATGTGATTTTTTGTTTATTACTTTTGTTTGTGTTGCACGTTTTTGTGTACTGACTGCATATTTATGTATATTGAGGCACCTCCTCTCAGGCCATAGGCTCCTCATAATCTCCTAACACCATTTCATGCATCATTTTGCATTTTCATTACACCATTTCTGTTCAAATTGTCCCCTGCTCCATCTATCTGGACCAGTTCAGGAAAGTATCCCTTTCCCTGGCCAAAATCCAATCTTGCATCCTAGTCCTAAAATGATGCCTAAATCATGAAATCCCTCCCAGTGGTCTAACTAAAAAAATTCCATTGTCTGGATTCCACAACTCCTTTCACAGCAACCTACATCTTATCAGATTTTACCAATCCTTGTCCTTTTCACTGTTTGTACCAAGGAACACTACTTTGTCACCAATACACAGTAGTAGCTAGTTCATAAGTAGTTTGTAAGTTTAGGAACTGATGACCCCGCAGTTAAGTCTCATAAGTTATACAAACATTTGAACACCAACCACCAGTTTTTTGGAAGCACACAGGTGGGAGTTATCCCTACAGTACAATCTCTGATCCCCAAATTATCCATGCTTCAACCTACAATAACCCCCCCCCCCTTTCTTCCTCACCAAACAGTTCTCCCTCCTACCACCTCTATCTCACACCTGCCCTATTCCATGTGCTTCATTCCATTCCTAAACTAAACATCGTTACACTCATTTTGTACATACATGGACTGAAAGGTTGTGCTATACCCATCCCCACAACAATCTCACAACCCCCCCCCCCCCTCTTGTCCCTTCCCTTCTGCTCCTATCCCCTCACCAATAGAGAGATAAAAAGACAGGGATTTGAGAGTTAAATTTCAGTTACTCTGTTAATTCTTCTTAGTTGTAAGCAACAAAATGTGAAAATCATCTAGAGGTGCATACAACTTTTGTAGGCTCAGCTTCCTGAACCTTCTAGAATTCTTTAAGAGCTATACTCTGTAGAAACCACACCCATAAACCTTTTCTGTATCTCCTGTAAAAATACTTATTTATTTATATCTCAGCAACTTGAGTAATGGGGATTAGCTGCTATGCAACGGCAGCTATGTCTTGAGTTGCATGTGTTCGCTGTATTGTCCATTTTCCAAGTGTGTGTGTGTGTGTGTGTGTGTGTGTGTGTGCGCGCGCGCGCGCAGCAACCATTGCTATATGTCAGTCACAAAGGAGTTTTATTTGGAATATTACCAGCATTTCCAGGCACAGTCTTAACACTAGCTGCTACCTTTTAGATAAACATCACTGGGTATAAAAATAGTTTAAAAAGAGTTGAGTACCATTATTTTAATGTGTGGAAAATATTCAGAAATGTTTCTTGATAATCTAAATTTGATAACACATAATTGAAAATGATTTGCAATCTTTTGGAACAGCTGCATCTTAAAGCCTTTAACTGTGTGCTATAACTGATCAAAATTATACTCCCTTTACTGTGATGGCACTATTATGACTGAACCTAATCTTTCCGCATGTTTCATTCTAAAACTAACTTTTTCCACACTATAGCAAGTGTAGTGAGATATCACAGTTACGAACCATGTAAAAATTACAAATAACAGAGCTAAACTAGAATGTTTGGATTTACAGATATAAGTTCTTGAGTGAGCAGTGACACTGCACACTTTATTGCACAAACTATAAAACAGAAATGAATTGAAATGTCAAAAGTGTCATACCTACTGCACCAATAAAAGAGTGTCTTTTATAAGTAGTTTTACTGCAAGTGGCTACTGTGAGGGGTGTTTTTTTTTTACTCGGTTGTAATCCACCAAATATCTCCATAAAAGCGAAGTCATTAAACATTAAAGAATAATTTCTTACACAGAACATAAGTAATATCCACCCTTAAGGTTATCAGTAATCATTTTTTCTGTAGGTTTCCTTCATCCATGTGCTCATTAACAACTAACAGTGTTGACACTGCTCATCAAACTAAGTTTATGAAGTCTATTCCAACATTTTACAAATGCTAAACTATGAGCCTAATAGATAAGAGATTTTCAGTTATTGCGCTTTTGCTATATAAATTGATTTTTATGTCCATATTGAAATTATGGTTGTTTAGAGATGTTAAATATTAGTAATGTGTATTTGTTTACATTTACAGGTTATCAGAGCGATTGAGTACTAGCTTGAGGATAGATACCCACAGTTATCACGAAGAGAGTCCAAGACGCAGAGCTTCACAGAACATACATAAACGAATTCTTCAGTATGTGTTGTGAGATATTATTCCTAATATGCTAATGCCATATTAATTTTCCTTACTGCTGCCATTTGTAATTATGTAATTTACCATCATTTGTTTGTATGACTTATATTTTACATACAGCATAAAATACGCATGTCACCAGTAAAGATATAATTTTAGCTTTACCATATAATACTTACTCATTGTATTGCACATTTCCCTCCAATTCAAAGATAATACTAATCCTTTTTAATTCATAGTTTTTAAATTTCTTTTCAGTGGCCGGCTTGGATCACCTGTGAGTCCAATCCTGTACACTTCAAATTCTGTAAGTAGTTGTATCTATTTTGCTTTTTTTTATGAGCATCTGAATTAAATATTTCTAACATATTTCTCTTTTATTTTTGTCTAAACACAGAGTCAGGGAGATGCAGATAGTTTTTCTACTAATTACAGCCTCAACCTCCCTTCCCCTACATCTGGTGAGTAGATGTATGTCACAAATAAAATATTAATACTCAATGTTAAAAAAACCTTTAGGAATAGGTAACACTTTTTTCTTTTTCTTTTTTTGTGTCCAAACTTATTTCATATTCAAATAGTTCACAGGTGAACAGTCCTGTGTCATTGTCCAATGGGCACAATGTTTCAGCAAGCGACCATGTTCCCATCATCATCAGGTGCACTGGCAAACTGACTACTGTTGAAATGGTGTCATACTTTTATTCCCTCCCTCCTCCCACTACATGTTCCGAATGTGGTCCACCAGAGTGCCTTTGCAAAGTGTTTTAGAACATATTAGCCAGAAATTTGATGCACAGACAACCAACTTGTTTAGATATGTTGTAACATTTTCGTATTTGCATATCCGACCCCTTATTCAACTGCAAAACATCTACACCCAATGGTAGACACTAGAAAACCATGTGGTAACTCTTCTGATACAGTCTTATTGAGCGTGGCCACCTATACTAAAAGCTTGCCAGGACAGCCCATTCCATACTGTTGCCGAGGACTTCATCTTTAACACAGAAAATGCAACCAACTAGCTATCCATACAATAAATTAACTCATCATAGAAAAGCCCGACACCCACTCAAAGCGGTCATTTCATCAGAAAACTTAAAACTTACCTTGGCAACGTGGTTGCTTTCTGAAATATTGTGTCCATTGGGCACTGATGTCCGACTAGTCACCTGTGAAGTCAGTCAACATAACACCTCCATCTGCGATATTTAACTGAAGCAGAGGCGTTGAATTAAAATTTGTGTCATGGCCTAGATTTGAACCCAGAAACTCCTGCTTACTAGGCAGGTGCTATAACCACTAAGCGCCCATGACTTAAGGATAGAGTAACTGGACAGACTGCCTTAAGGAACATCTCCCTCCACAACACAAACCTCATTTTTGCCTCATGTTCCCCTATGTAAATACGTATCATGGTTGCCGAGGCTCTCCAATAGCAGAATAGTACCCAGCAATGAATGTTAATGGGAATGATCCTGCCTTGTTCCTCAAGCTCAAGTGATAAATCATTGTCCAGAGACATATTTCGTCAATATATACAGGGTGTCCCATTGACCACCCAAAATATCTTTGGAACAACAGCAGCTCTTGTAAAACAACTTTCACCGGTATCAATGTAAGGTAGGTGCTAATGAATATAAATATTTTGAATCATTCGTAAATGAAGGAATGTGTGTTTTTTTAACACAAACTTATGCGTTTTTAAATGGACACCCTATATTACTTCATCAGCAACCTATAGCATGACAAATCACATAAACAATGGCGTTGAATGCATCGTAATATGTCAGTTACATCCTGAGATATTGCGAAGCGAAGTTGATGCTTGAATTTAATACAAATAAACAATCCCTGAGATGGATTTTCATCTCAAATATGTCAAACATATTATTGATAAATCTGAAGCATTGAAATAAAATTTGTGGTGTGGCCGGGAATCGAACCCGGACCTCCATGCTTACTAGGCAGACGTCTGAACCATTAGACTAACAGACCACTAACGATTAAGGCGCCTTGCAATAGTCAAAGTACGATTTCCCTCCACGTCACAAACTTTAATTCAACTTCTGTGTTCCAAAGATAAGATTCCCGGTCGCACCACAAATTTTAATTTAATGCTTCAGATTTATCAATAATGTCTTTGATGCTTGAAATACATGAAACACACAGCTAGCACATGTTCTGAGATTTGGGCAAGAACCCCATGCTGCTCAGGTTGTGCTAGCCACGCATTTCGCGTATTTCAAGTGTCAACTTCACTTTGCAATATCTTGTGATGTAATTGACATATTGCGATGCAAACGGTGCCATTGTTTATATGATTTGTCATGCTATAGATTGCTGATGATATAATATAGGGTGTCCATTTAAAAATGGACGAGTTTGTGTTAAAAACACACATGCTCTCATTTTAGAATGTTTCAAAATATTTCCATTCATGAGCTCCTGCCTTACATTGATACCGGTAAAAGTTGTTTTACAATAGCTGTTGTTGTTCCAGAGATATTTTGGGTGGTCAAGATAAATGGGACACCCTGTATATTAGATATTAAACTGAAAGAGAGGCATTGAATTAAAATTTGTGCCATGGCCAGAACCCAGGAACATAGGGGAACATGAAGCAGAATTGAAGTTTGTATTATGGAGGGAGACATACAATCACTAAGCTGCAGAAAGGCATGTAAAATAGACGATCACATTCATACAACAAAATTCTTGGCTATAGCCTTCATCAGAAAAACACACACATCCATTTACACAATTACTTGGATATAACTCCAGCATATACTTTTGTGTCCCAGCCTCGTCGCTACTTTTGTGTCTCATTTCCACCGGTTGTCCTGGGTGTCGGTGGCCAAGTAGAGAGAGACCGACACTGGAAAATAGGATGCACGCATGTGTGGGTACAGAGTCTGAGGTGACCAGCCAGTGGGACAGCAGAAACTACAAACACTAAGCTAGATTAGAACAAGTTGTATATTTTGTAGAAATAGTTTAATACTTAACTTTTACAAAGTTCATGACTACCAACTAAGTGTACTGCTGAGACATAGGTTAACTACATAGAGGCCTGCCTACTGATGAGTCCTAGTGCCTGTCCTAATCCCAAGTATTAACTGGTGCCTATCTGATTCCAAAGTAACAGATGCCATTCAGTGGTGGCCACGAGTGGAGTTGCAGCAGAGGGCGCTCATGGCTGACGTCATAAGAATGCCGCACTGTGCGTGCATGGCGGCACACGGCGCAAGTACGTGGCACGCACTTTATACTTGTGCGACACCACACCCCTCCCCCCCCCCAACCGCCGTGCCATCGTGGCGTAGGTCTGAGGGCCACGGTGACGGCACTGGGAGGAGGGCCTGGGCGGCAGCATTACTGGTGGGATGGGCGTTGTAGCTGAGGCTGGTATCGAGACGCCGTCCGCGCTCTGGTATCCACCTTGCGATCCCCCGGAAAACCCACCAAAACAAGGGGAAGAGCGCACACTTCTGCCCAGAGGAAGCAGGTCGTCTTCTGACGTGTGTGGCGCAGGCAGAGGGGGCACGCATGGTCCCGGAGTCCCTCTCGGTGATGCCACCGGCAGCTGCGTCGGCGATGGGGTCGACCGCATCGGAGGCGCGTCGACCTCCATGGGTATGATCTCGTAGTCCGGGGATGCTGGACCCATCTGCGAGCAATGTGGCTATGCTTCCAGGCGACAAACTGGGTCTGGAATCAAGAAACCAGAGATAGGATCGCGCGGCCTGTGCAGGCGCAACTGGTTTGCGTGGCGCCGCAGCTCCGACCCTGTAGAAGAATGTACAGCTTACATATTACTACCGAGCATGCACTGAATGGTGCCCGGTAACCATCTCTTCTTTCCAGCAAACATCCTGTGCAGCACTGGCGTAGAAAGCTGAAAACGCGAAGCACTGTACAAACCAACTTGGTGCATGGGAGGCTGCAGCAGGTGAAGGAGAGTGCAGTGACAGCAGCCGTGTAGCAGCTCGGCAGGAGACGGGCCGTCACGTGGCATGCACCGATATGTAGACAGGAAAATTTGAAGAGCTTGCTTCCTGGAGTGCTGACCTTTCATCTTTTCCATGTGAGACTTGAATGTTCGAACGAAACGTTCTGCTTCACCATTGGACTGAGGGTGAAAAGGTGCAGTGGTAATATGCTGAATGCCATTCACACGACAAAACTGTTGAAATTCCGCACTAACAAACTGAGGTCCATTGTCACTGACGATAGTTTCAGGCAAGCCTTCGATGCAAAACACTGATGTTAAGGCACTGATTGTACTAGACGCCATCGTTGAGTTCATGGCAATCACAAAAGGAAACTTGCTGAAAGCGTCTACAATGATCAACCAGCGCGTATTCCAGAAAGGTCCAGCAAAGTCAATGTGTAAACGTTGCCATGGTCCCTTGGGGTGTGGCCAGTCTGAGAAACTTTGCGGAGGAGCTGCCTGATGCTCCACACAAACCGTACACTGTGACGTCATACACTCTATCTGGGCGTCCATACCAACCCAGGTACAATGACGTCTGGCGAGTTGCTTTGTCCGAACAATACCCCAATAGGAAATGCCTGTGACAGGACTGGAGTAGGTGCTGATGCAATACTTGTCCTATCTACCATCCCACCACCGACTACTCCTATTCTGTCACAGGCATTTCCTATCCCATAAAAGGTGGGGCAACCTGTGAAAGTGGTCATGTTATCTGAAGCCAAACGGGGAGCTGAAATGATCAATTAACCTTGAATATAAAGCCTTTTCAGTAACTTTTGCAAAAACCGATGGCGTAGACATAGGTGTTAAGTAGTCTACATTATCCCTTTCTCCATAATGGAGGATAGATAACAACTCACCATAAAGAAGCTTGCTGTGGTGCTGACAGGGATGAAAATAGATAAATCACATTCAAACAACTTAAATTTTTGGCCATGGCCTTCATCAGAAAAAGAAACAGAAAATAGATATGTTCATGTAATCACTGAGTCAACTATACAAACACAAACATCATATCCAGCCACTTCAGCACTACAAGCATCTAGATGTGAGTGAGGTGGGGAGTGGAGGGAGAAGGATGCCGGGCAAAAGGTGTGGACGAAAAGTTCCGTATTTCATGATGGATTGTAAAGGCCTGATAAGCAGGAATTTGAATTGTGGCAATGAATACAGTGAAGGAAACGGGTGGGAAAGGATAAAAGGGAGGTGAGATGAGTGTGGGGAGGGAGTGGAGGGGGGGATTTGAAATAATAATAATAATAATAAAGGAATAGAAAACATGGAAAAAGATAGGGGGGACAGTAAAAATAAAAAGTAATTAAGGGGGTATTGAAAGTGGTGACTCACAGTTGTGAGGAAGACATGAGATACAGGATAATGAGTGGGGAAGGAAGAGGGGAAGGATGTTAGGCTTAGGGTGCAGGGATGGGAAGTTATGTTAGGTTGAGGCCAGAATGGATGCAGGACTGTAGAATGTGTTGGAGGAATAACTCCCATCTGCGCAGTTCAGAAGAGGTGGTGGTGGAGGGGAGAATAGTGAAGCAGTCATTTGAAATCCAAAGGGCTGTGTTCAGCTGCATGCTGTGCCGCAGTGTGTCTATTTTGCTTTTTAACAAAGTTTGGCAGTGGCAATTCATCCTGGTGAACAGCTGGTTTGTCGTCATACCAATATAAAATGGTTGCAGCAGAGTTGGTACATCACATGGCTGCTTTCATAGGTGGCCTGGCCTCTGATGGGGTAGGATAAGCCTGTAATGGGGCTGGAATAGGAAGTGCTGGGTGGGTGGATCGGGCAGGTTTTGCATTGGCGTCTTCCACATGGTAAGGGGTTAGGGTTGGGAGTTGCATAGGGATGGGCTAGGATGTTGGGGACGTTGGGTGGTTAACATAACACAACTTCAGGAGGAATCTGAAGGATTTTAGGTAGGATGTCTCTCATTTCAGGGCACGGTGATAGATAATCAAAGCCCTGATGAAGGATGTGATTCAGTTGTTGCAGTCCAGGATGGTATTGGGTGACAAGAAGTACACTCCATTGTAACTGGTACTGGTTTGGAGGGAGAATTTTGTGTGTGTGGCAGAGCTGGGTATTGTAATTCAAACAGTTAACTTTGTTAATCATTAATATTTTACTAAAAAAGTAAACTTCGTTAAACTTTACAGTGTTACTCTGCAGACAATTTAACGGAAGTTCACATTAATCATAAATCATTAACTCGTTACAGTGCAGCCACAAAAAAAATCGCCTTCATTCTCCAACTGTATGTTTACATCGCCATTAAAAAAATAAATAAATAAAGTGTTATCCTAGTTGATATTTAAGAAAAATACGTATTTTTTTAGTGGGAGTACTGCTACTGTTATATCGAAATGCAAAATATTAACATTGACTTTGGATTCTCTTCGATGGGAACATGCCTTGACTCTTTCTTCAAATTGTAGTGACTGTGATTTATGGCATCTCCTCATGTGCTGTTTAAAATTATTAAGGTTTGTGGTGTGAACCTTAATCGTTGATTTTTTGGAAGGCAGAATTTACGGTTGACAAGCATTTGTTCTTGTGATTTAGATATAAAATCAACAATATCACTTAGATGTGGTCACAGATTTTCATCAACTGTTGAGACCATGATAACGTGTACACACAAATCTTCTTCGACACTCAGATCACTTCCACTGGCAAAAGGTGCACTTAACGCAAACTTAACGAGCAACAACCTGCTGCCAGCGAGTACAGACCACTGACATGGGACGTTAAACTCTGAATCTTTTTTCCTTTTTAGACTCACTTGCGCAGGTATACGCAGAATCGCTCTCACTTAGAGCAGGCTTACGCTAAGTTGTGGGTTTCACCTGGGCCCCCATTTCCACTGTTTGGGTCTTGGCAGCACAATTCAGAAGATAAACCGTGCGCTTATAGGAAGTGATTCAACCCATAGCCTGAGCGTAGCCACATACATACCTGTATGTAGTTTAACGAGTTGCACTATATTCCTATATCCCGACATAAGATGGCCAAATACATTTATTTTGGGGATTAAGATGAGAGAGTAAGTATTTCCTCAAGCTTTTTGTCTGCCTAGGTGGACGGTTGTGGAATACACCTTTGATTCTTGCAAGGAGCAAACGCGAATCAGAAGTCATAAGTTTGGGCTCCTTAGAACTCTATTAAAAAACAATGTTTTGTTGGTTTTGTACAAAAGTTTTCTATGTTCTGATATGAACGAGAAAATAGGCATTTAAATTGATGTGCCATATGGTTCATAAATTATATCTAAAGATGCAATAAAATGTTAATTAATTGCTAAAATACTTTGTCTCAATGACGTTATTGTGTGTGAATTGCACGTTTTCTCTTTCTCTGATCTGCATCCTAAGAGTAATCTACAGAGAGTATGATGTTCGGCAATTAGCAAAAAGATGTTCTAACTGCAGGAGGAACAGACTAGCTGGTCCTCCAACTACATTTTCAACTGAAATAGGGAAAAAGTAACCACATAACAAGAATTATACACATTTCAAAAATGGAAGAAGTTGCCTATAGTAATGTTTGTGAGTTCATTAAGAAGCAGCGCATGGTCAATAAACAAACACACTGTAGCACTAAAATGAGCATAATTTACGCAGCAAGACTTTTGTCATAAGAAGTGGGTACAAAACTAATGGACTTAAATGTTAATCTGTTACTCAAAAAGTTAATTTTGTTAATTAATGATTAATGTAACTTGTGACCAGCTCTGGTGTGTAGGACTGTAGCACAGGAAATCTGTTTGCAGACTAGGTCGGGAGGGTAATGTCTGTCTGTGAAGGCCTTTGAGAGGCCTTTGGCATAATAGGTAAGAAACTTCTCTTCACTGCAAATTTGTGGTCCACGAGTGGCAAGGCTGTATGGTAGGGACTTTTTGATGTGGAATGGATGGCAGAGCTATCAAAGTGCGGGTACTGTTAGTAATTAGTGAATTTAGTGTGGACGGAGGTGTGGATGGACCTGTCAGTGAGGTGGAGGTTAACATCCAGGAAGATGATTTGGTGGGTTGACCATGTGAAGGAGTTCAGGTTGTGAAGGAATGAGGATAGGATGTCCTGGCCCTGAATCCAAGTCATGAAAATATCATCAATGAACCTGAACCAGACCACGGATTTGGTGTTTTGGGAGGCTAGGTAGGTTTCCTCTAGACAACTCATAAATAGGTTGGTATAGGAGGGTGCCATACGGGTGCCTAAGGCTGTGCCACAGATTTGATTGTATAATTTTCATTCAAAGGAAAAGTAATTGTTTGTTTGGATGTAATTGGTAATGGTTATAAGAAATGAGTGTAGGGCTTGGATTCTGAAGGACATTGGGAAATGTAGTTTTCAGTAGCAGCAAGACCTTGGGGATTTTGGATATTGGTGTACAGTGAAGTTGCATCAACAGTGACAAGTAAGGAGCCAGGTGGTAAAGGGTTGGGGATAGTGGATAGTCTGTGAAGGAAGTGGTTGGTATCTTGAATGTGGGAGGCTAGGTTTTGAACAATTGGTTGGAGGTGCTGGTCATAAATATTTGAAATTCTTTCTGTGGGAGCACAGTAACCAGCCACAATTGGTTGTCAAGGATTCTTAGGTTTATGGATTTTTGGGAGCATATAAAATGTAGGTATGCTGGATGTTGTTGGGGTGAGGAAGGAGATGGATTCGGGGGAGGACCATAAGATTTTAGCAGGGATTGTAGGTCATTTTGTGATGGGGTTGTCCTTTTACAACTTGTAGGTGGAGGAATCGGACAATTGACATAGGCCTTCTGTCACTTAATCACTGTGATTCATTACAATACTCTACATGTGGGAATGATTAGGTTCCAATCTGTTTTCAGGTTGTGTAAGGTTGTCCTTTTTTCTGCCAAAAGGTTGGTATTCTTAGGAAGAGTTTTGGGGAAGGATGGTGATGCCAAGTTGGATGTGAGGAATTCCTGGACCGTGACCTGAGTGCAGTTAGTTGGGAGTGAGGGACGGCTACAGTTGGATGGTGGTATGAATTGGGTTTGATTGGAGAGATTGATGGCAAAGTAGTTTTTCCACTGTAGGGATAGGTAGAAGGAGAGGTGGTCTTTGACAAGTCCAACGTGGTTAAATTTAGGTGTGAGGCCGAAGGTGAGACCTTTGGATAGGACTGAAACTTCTGTGGGATTGAGGGTTTTAGCAGAAGCTTAATAACAATATTATGGGATTATTTAGGCTTTGGATATTGTGGATTGTTAGTGGGAAGTTTTGGGGGATATGGCAAGTGGAAAAGGTCTGTGAAGCAAGGAATAGGTGTTATGAGGGGTTCACAGGGAGGAACACTTTAGGTGGAATAGGGGTTGGCTAATGGTTCTCCGAGGCAGCAGTAGGATGTCAGCTGGCTGGACAATTTATGAAGGTGGTGTCTGGAATACTCCTTCAAACACTGGAGTGGAAGAGATTCAGCACCAGCATAAAAAAATTTCACACCGGCACGAAAAATTTCACACCAACACGAAAAATTTCACACCAACACGAAAAATTTCACACCAGCACGAACAATTTCACACCAGCACGAACAATTTCTCACCAGCACGAACAGTGTCTCACCAGGAGGAACAATTTCGCTCCAACACTCAAGGTCACGTGCTGGTTTGGAAGACCATGAACTAACTCATGAAAATTACACACCAATAACTATATATACATAACAATGCGACAAATTGCTCATAAATATGTAAAAATGTATTCAAACATGCACATACATGTAAAGTCACATGAAGTCAAGCAAGGATACACAACAGTATGCATACTCAATTAAATCTACGTAAAAATGCCTATTAAGTCAAGGGAAATTCTGGGAAGATGATTAATGGAAAGGATGGGACTTGGAAGCGATTAAAAACAAACTGGATTCTGTAGCACCAGTAGATGCAGGAAGGGATATTCGATAAAAAAAAATAAGTAATACAGGTAAAGTATGCAAGGAATGCATCGCAAAAGTAAATGTAGGAATGACGACAAACCAGCTATCCATCAGGATTAATGGTCACTGCCAAACTTTCGAAAAAAGCAAGATGGAGCATCCTGTGGTACAGCACGCAGCTGAACAGAGCACTCTGGAATTCAATGGCTGCTTCACTACCCAAGCCATCTGGATCCTCCCCTCCACCACCAGCTCTTTTGAACTGCGCAGATGGTTATCCCTCCAACCACATTCTACGATCCCGCAACCATCCTTGCCTCAACCTAATATAACTTCCCACTTCCCATTTCTACACCCTATGCCTAACATCTCCCCCTCCCCCTTCATTCTTCCCCACTCATTATCCTGTATCTCATGTCTTTCTTGCAACTGTGTGTCGCCACTTACAATATCCCCTTAATGAATTACTTTTTATTTTTACTTTTTTTTTCCTTCTTCCTTATTATTCTTATTGTTTCAAATCCCCCTCCCCTCCCCCCACTCCTCACAACTCCCTTTTATCCTTTCCTTGTCCCTTTCCTTCACTGTATTCATTGCCGCAATTCAAATTCCTGCCTATCAGAGCCTTTACAGTTCACATGCAGCATGGAACTTTCCACACGCACCTTCAATTGGCATCCTTCCCCCTCCACTCCCAGTCTCACTCACAGTCTAGATTATTGTGGCACTGGAGTGGCTGGACATGGTGGTTGTGTTTATATAGTTGCCTGAGTGATTGTGTGAATGCATGTGGTTTTTTTCCTGATGAAGGCAATGGCAAAAATTTTAAGTTGTGTGAATGTGATTATCTATTTTCATGCCTATCAGCAACTCAGCAAGCCTCTTTATGGTGAATTGTTGTCTACCCCCATTATTGAGATTCCAATTGAACTTCCCATTGTTAAAATTTTGCTAAATGGCCCAGCTTATGGTGTGACATTTTTCTAACTCCAGGACACTTTTTATAAAAAATTGCAAGACATGCATGAAGAGTTTTCAAATCATTTTCAGGGTACTACCAATGTCATATCTGTTTTTGAACATGTTTTCAGACCCTTTTCACATGGAACTAATAGATTTACAATGTAAATTTTCATTTATAACCCAAATTATAATACAGTAAAAATGTTCAGAAGTCCTACAAAGAATTTCGTAGAGGTGGTTTTCCACATCTTCATAATTTAACCACAAAGCGTATATCCATGTTTAGCTGAACTCTTGTGTGGCAATTATATTTTTGGTAATGAAATTAATCAAATCAGATCATGAGGGACCCTTTGTGGTGATGGTCTGATGAACTGCCTCCGCCCATCAGTGTGTTGTCAGTTTCTACCAAATATAAATTTTATTACATGTTCAGCAAATTAATAATTAATTTTGTGTTTGTGACATGTCACTGTCCACAGAAAGTGTTAGGTAGTATTTTTTTTCTTTCATACCTTGTTTTGACATGATATATGCCTAATGTCATTGTATCCATACTACATTTTTATTATATTGGTGTGGTGTCTGTTCTTTTGAACATATCTGAAAGAACAGACACCACACCTGCTTCACAGCCATATTGCATTTGCAAATTATTGATGGCAGAGGGGAAGGAAGAAGGATTAGGAAAGAAAGGATTGACAGTGGTTTAGTGTAATGAGTTGCACTACATTCCTTTATCCTGACATAAGATGGCCAAATATATTTATTTTGTGGATTAAGGTGAGAGTGTAAGTATTGCCTCGAGTTTTTGTCTGCCTAGGTGGACGATTGAGGAATACACCTGTGGTTCTTACAAGGAGCAAACGTGAATCAGAAGTCATAAGTTTGGGCTCCTTGGAATTCTGTTAAAAAACAATGTGTTATATTCTTTTGTTTTGTTGGTTTCGTACGAGAGGATTCTATGTTCTGACGTGAATGAGAAAATATGTATCTAAATTGATGTGCCATATGGTTCATAAATTGTGTCTAAAAATGCTATAAAATGTTAATTAATTGCTAAAATACTTCGTGTTGATGATGTTATTGTTTGTGAATTGCACATTTTTTCTTTCTCCGCTCTTCGCCCTAATAATAACCAGCTTTCGCCTCAACCGCTTGGCTACCTGTGGTCGCCTCCCGTCCGTCTCAAACTTCCACAAGTCACACGCTATTGTTGTAGCACCCCTACCTTCCGTGTCCTCTAACAGTCACCATTATGAATTCCTGTGCAAATCTGATGGTATGATCACATCTGTGGTGAGGTAATAGAAGCTAACGCCGTCTTTGTGTGTAAATACTAATTATCTTGGTGTGGTGTCTGATCTTTCAGAACTGAAAGGAGGCACCACAAAAGACTCATCAATTTCACTGACACCGAGCTGACTAGCGATGTACTTTGTTCTGGAAAAGGCATTTAACTTTGCTTCCACTCCTAAGTTTACACTCTTACAGGAAGATCAATGCTGATCCCACAAAGAAGGTGGAAAACAAGAACAGGTCTCCTCTAAGGGACACTGATTTACCAGAGGGGGGTTGCCAAGAAATTGTCACCTCAAGGACCTTACCACCAAGGCTTTATGGACTCCCTAAAGTCCACGAAGTAGTAGTGCCTTTATGCCCAATTGTCAGAACATTAGGCCACCTTCATATTTGCTGGCCAAATATGTGATGCAAATACTTAGTCCTTATGTAGGAAAATGTCCCCACCACATTTGTAATTCTGTGGATTTTGTAAAACGTCTTGGCACTTCAGGCTGAAAGACTCAGATATTCTTGTGAGCTCGTTATTCACCAGGGCGCCACTATGAGGATCAGTGGAGCTTATTGGACAGAAATTTGATGAGAAGACAACCAAACTCTTTAGGCATGTCCTGACCTCAGTGTATTTCTTGTTTAATTGAGAATATTATGAACAAACTGAAGGAGTCACAATGGGCAGACCACTCTCACCTGTGGTTATGAGTTTGTACATGTAGTACTTCAAGGAGGAAGCCTTGGCATCATCTAAATGGAAACTGACTTGATCTTTCTGTTATGTGGATGACACATTTGTCATCTGGCCCCATGGAAGGGATAAGCTTGTGGACTTGGCCTTAATACCATACAATGGCTCACTGTTGGCAAAAATACGATGCATATTAAGGAAACACTGAGTAAAGACTGTGTTTTGCCCACCCAATAAAATATGAACCTTATTGGGAAGTGTCAGAGATCTGTGGAAGGCTGTGTCAGAGTGGGAAGTCTTATATCGGACAGACAGTGTGCACCATCAAGGATCATTGCTGTGAACATCAGAGGTATACTCAGCTAAAGGATCCTCACAAGTCGGCAGTTGCAGAGCACTGTTTGTCTGAAAATCATGAGATGGATTACAAACATACAAGGATCTTGACACAGACTTCTAGATACTGGTATAGCATTGCTAGAGAGGCCATCGATATCCACACCACGGAAAGGTGCATCAGCTGAGACTGCAGCTACAATCTCAGCAAGGCTTGAGAACCAGCACTAAGTCTAATTAAGAAGGGGACAATTAGCAAAACAAAATGATCTGGCAACTAGAGGTGAGGCAAGTACATCTACTCGGCCACAGACGCCGACACTAGCATCTCAACAACCACCGACATGTGACTGTTGGTGCAGACCGCGAAGTGAACGCCTCTTGGAGGGTGAGGATATAAGATGGCCGCCTGGCCTTAGGACCTCAGTACATCACCACACCTAACGATGGTGACATATCTGATTGCTGAAATATTGTGCCAGTTGGACGCTATGAAACGACAGTACACCCATTGACTGTTCAAGCAATTTGAATGGCGAATTAACATATTTTGATTTTAGTGTATTATCTCCATTTCTGTCACCAGATTTATCACTTAGTGATTCATCTAATAATATAATAAGGACAGTTTACAACTCACCACAATAAACGTGCCGACGAGCTGCGACAGGCACATACAAAAGACACACACATACAACACTTTCAGCTATTGGCCATGACCTTCTTCAGAAAATAGAACACTCATGCAATCACAGAGTCATACAACCATCATATCCGGCTGCCACACATCAAATCACGCTCTGCGGCGAATCGGGGACGGGAGGGGAGGGGAGGAGGATAGGAAGGTTACGTCACGGTGGTGGGGATTGGTTAGATGGTAATAACGAGATACAGCTTATGAATGGAGTGGGGAGGCGGGTGAGGGGAGAAAAATAAAATAAAATAAATATACAAAATGCTTGCACACTGCAAGTACACAAGACCGCGTGCACGCGCATGCACACGCGCATGCATCCGCGCGTGCGCTCACACAAACACATCAGCGCACATTCACCTAATGGATATCTGGTTGGTGGTCATGCAAATGTAGAAAGCTGTACAGTGTTTGCAGCACAGTTGGTAAATTACGTGGCTGCTTTCATAGGTTGCTCGGCCTCCAATAGGATAGGATAAGCCTGTGACAGGACTGGAATAGGAAGTGCTGGGTGGGTGGATTGGACAGGTCTTGCAGCGGGGTCTTCCACAAGGATATGATCCCAGTGGCAGTGAGCTGGGTTTCGGGGTGGCATAAGGATGAACTAGGATGTTGTGGAGGTTGGGAGGGCGATGGAACACCTCTTTAGGAGGGGTGGGAAGGATCTTGGGGGGCACGTCTCTCATTTCTGGGCACGAGGATAGAAAATCAAAACCTTGGCGAAGGATGTAATTTAGTTGTTAAAGTCCAGCGTAGTACTGGGTGGCAAGGGGAGCGCTCTTTTGTGGATGGTTACTGGTGTTAGGAGGAGGATTTGGGGTGTGTGAGGATATGGCATGGGAGATCTGTTTGTGGACTAGGTCTGTCGGGTAGTTTCTGTCTGTGGAGGCCTTTTTGAGGCCTTCGGCATATTCAGAAAGGGATTTCTTGTCACTGCAGATATGCCGTCCATGGGGGGCCCAGGCTGTAAGGGAGGGATTTTTTGATGTGGAAGGGATGGCAACTGTCAAAATGTAGGTACTGTTGGTGGTTGGTAGGTTTAATATGGACGGAAGTGTGGATGGAGCCATCAGTGAGGTTGACATCCAGGAATGTGGCATGGTAGGTTGAGGAGAGAAGTAAATGAGGTTCTGAAGAAAGGAGGATAGGGTGTACTGGCCCTGAGTCCAGATCATGAAAATATCATCAATGAACCTGTACCAGGCCAGAGGTTTGAGGTTTTGGGATGCTAGGAAGGATTCCTCCAGATGGCCCATAAACAGGTTGGCATAGGAGGGTGCCATGTGGGTGCCCATGGCTGTGCCTTGGATTTGATGGTAAACTTTCCCCTCAAAGGAAAAGTAGTTGTTAAGTAGGATGAAATTTGTGAGGGTTATGAGGAATGAGGTATCAGGCTTGAGTTCAGAGGGACGTTGGGAGAGGTAGTATTCCAGAGTGGCAAGGCCATGGGCATTTGGGATGTTGGTGTATAGGGAGGTGGCATCCACTGTGACAAGTAAGGATCCAGGAGGCAAAGGGGTTGGAATGGTGGAGAGTCGGTGAAGGAAGTGGTTGGTATCCTTGATGTAGAATGACAGATTTTGGACAAGTGGTTGGAGGTGTTGGTCAACTAGGGCTAAAATTAGTTTGGTAGGAGCACAGTAACCAGCCACAATAGGGTGTCCAGGATTATTATTAGGTTTATGGATTTTGGGGAGCATGTAAAAGGTGGGTGTGTGGGGTGCTGCTGGGGTGAGGAGGGAGATGGATTCAGGGGAGAGTTTCTGGGAGGGTCCATAGGATTTTAGTAGGGATTGGAGATCTTGTTGGACTTTGGGGATGGGATCATTCTGGCACAACTTGTAGGTGGAGGAGTCAGTGAGTTGGCGGAGCCCTTCTGCCAGGTAGTCACTGTGATCCATAACTACAGTGGTGGAACCTTTATCTGCAGGGAAGATGATTATGTCAGGATTAGTTTAAAGGTGTTGGATGGCTCTTCTTTCTTCTGCTGAAAGGTTTGAGTTCTTGGGAAGGACTTGGGAAAGGATGGTGAGGACAAGTTGGAGGTGAGAAACTCTTGGAGGGTAACCAGAGGGTGGTTAGGTGGGAGTGCAGAGGGATCTTTGTTGGATGGTGATATGAATTGGGACAGGCAGGTTTCAATATTGGTATTATGTAGGTTATGGTCAGAGGGATTGGTGGCAAAGTAGTGTTTCCATCGTAGGGATCGGCAAAAGGAGAGTATGTCTTTGACAAGACCAACATGTACTGAGGTGTAGGACTAAAGGTAAGACCTTTGGGTAAAATGGAAACTTCAGTGGAGTTTAGGTTTTTCGTGGATAGATTGACCACAGAGTTCTGGAGTTGTTTTGGTATTGGATGTTGTAAAGTGGTGGTAGGGAGTGATTTATCTAAGTAATTTTCTATACAATCACAATATTCTCAGATTCTTTGAATGATCTTTTCCCTGTGGAAGCTGTGCTTACAAATGTTAAGCAAGCATCCAATTTTTTTTAAAAGAACTATATATTAAATGTCAATTTATAGTGATCAGTTGTAAGTTTGTAGTTCTGCTAGGCAAGTAATTGGGAATTTTTTACAGTAATCAATAAGTGGTGTGGTCTTCGATCCGCAGACTGGTCTGATGCAGCTCTCCACGCTACCCTGTCCTGTGCAAGTCTCTTCATCTAAGAATACATTTGGCAACCTACATCTTTTTGAATCTGGTTACTGTATTTGTACCTGGGTACCCTCTTCAATTCCTGGATGTCTCAGAATGTGTCCCACCAATCAATCCCTTCCCTTAGTCAGGACATGCTAGAAACTCCTTTTCTCCCCATTTCGGTTAAGCACCTCCTCATTAGTTACGTGATCTACCCATCTAATTTTCATCATTCGTCTGTAGCACGACATTTCAAAACTTCTATCAACTCCTGAGAAATGCTTTCAGAAAGGACTTCCTAACATTTAAATTAATATTGGATGTTAACAAATTCTGCTTCTTCAGAAACTTTTCTTCCCGTAGCCATTCTGCATTACTCTTTACTTTGGCCATCAGAAGTTATCTTGCTACCCAAATAACAAAAGTCATCCACTACTTTTATTGTCTCATTACCTAATGTAATTCTTTCAGCATCGCCTGATTTTCTGACATCACATTCCATTACCCTCATTTTACTTTTGTTCACATTCATTTTGTATCTTCCTTTCAAGACACTTTCTATTCCATTCAATTGCTCTTCCAGATCCTTCGCAGTCTCTGACAAAAGTACTATGTCATCGGCAAACCACAATGTTTTATTTCTTCTCCCTGAACTTTAATTCCCTCTCAGAAACTCCTCCTTGCATTCCTTCACAGCTTGCTCAATGTACTGATAGAACAACATTGGGGAAAGGCTACAACCCTGTCTTACTCCCTTCCCAACCTCTGCGTCCAGTCGACATTGTCAAAAGCTTTGTCCAAATCTACAAACGCTAAAAAAGCAGTTTTGCCTTTCCTTAGCCTATCTTCTAAGATAAGTTGTTATGTGTGTATTGCCTTGAGTGTTCCTACATTTCTCCTAAATCCAAACTAATCTTCACCGAGGTTGGATTCCACAAGTTTTTCCATTCGTCTGTAAATAATTCATGTTAGTATTTTGCAACCATGACTTATTAAACTGATAGTTCTGTAATTTTCACATTTGTCTGCACTTGCTTTCTTTGGAATTGGAATTACGATATTCTTCTTGAAATCGGAAGGTATATCCCCCGTTTCATACATCTTGCACACCAGGTGGAACAATTTTTTCATGACTGGCTCTCCTAATGATGTCAGCAGTTCAGACAGAATATCATCTACTCCAGGGGCCTTGTTTTGACTCAACTCCTTCAGCTCTCTGTCAAATTCTTCTTGCAGTATCATATCACCTATCTCATCTTCCTCCAGTTTCTCTTGCCTTCAAGTTTATTTCATTTGTATAGGCCCTCTATATATTCCTTCCACAGTTCAGCTTTTCCCTCTTTGCTTAGTACTGGTTTTCTGTCAGTTCTTGATATTCATACAGCTGCTTTTCTTGTATCCAAATATCTCATTTATTTTCCTGTAACGGTATCTATCTTTCCCCCAGTTACACATTCTTCTATGGTTCTGCATTTGTCCTCTAGCCACTCCTGCTTAGCCAGTTTGCACTTCCTGTCTATCTCATTTTTCAGACTTCTGTACTCCCTTTTTCCTGCTTCACTTGCTAAATTTTTTATTTTCTCCTCTCATCAATTAAGTTCAGTATATCCTGTGTCATCCAGCGATTTCTACATCTATTCCTTACCATTATAAAGTCAGTCTGGTTCCTTCCAGTGTCTCCTGGTCTCTTCCACATATACAGCCTTCTTTCATGATGATTAAACCAAGTGTTGGTGATCATTAAATTGTGCTCTGGGAAAAAGGTATGAAAAAGGAGATTGCTTGGTATAATTTTAGGCAGTCAATATTCAACTACTACTTTTCTTTCCTCTACTCTTCCCTTTCCTACTACCGAGTTCCAGTCCCCCATCACAATCAAGTTTTCATCTCCCTTAACTTTCTGAATGATTTCTTTTATCTCCTCATACTTTTCTTCAATATCCTCGTCATTGGCCGATCTAGTTGGCATATAAACTAGCACTACTGTGATCGGTGTTGGTTTTGTGTCTATCTTTACTACGATAATGCGTTCACTATGCTCCCTATAAAAACTGACCAGCATTCCTATTTTCTTATTCATTAGCAGACCCATTGTTGCGTTACCACCAACTGATTTTGTGTTTATAACCCTGTACTCACCTGACCAGAAATCCTGTTCATGCTACCACCTAACTTCACTAATCCCTACCATATCTAACTTTAACCCATCCATTTCTCTTTTCAAATTTTCTGACTTACCTACGTGATTAAGGGTTAAAATATTCCACACTCCGACCTGTAGAATGCCTGTTTTGTTTTTCTTGATGACGACATCCTCCTGAGTAGTCCCCATCTGGAGTTCCAAATGGGGGGACTATTTTACCCAAGAAGACACCATCATCATATATTCATACAGTAGAGCTGCATGTCCTCGGGAAAAATAACGACTGTAGTTTCCCCTTGCTGTCAGCTATTCGCAGTAACTGCATGGCAGAGCCATGTTAGCTGATGTTACAAGGCCAGCTCAGTCAATCATCCAGACTGTTGCCCCAGTAACTACTGAAAAGTCTGCTTCCCCTCTTCAGGAATCACATGTTTGGCGTCTCCACAGATACCCCTCCGCTGCAGTTTTACCTATGGTACGGCTATCTGCATCGTTGAGGCATGCAAGCCATCCTAACTCAGCAATGTGTGTGGGTAATCAATATAGAAATAAAAATCTGAATACATATAATATTTTGAACAGTGTATTAATAATTGAATCTGTAGACTTCATAATGTTTCAAAGTTCTCTCATGGAGGAGGTGGGAAACATAAAAGACAGGCAAAAGAGTCAGTTTTATTGATGCTGAACAAAATATTTAAGTTGCTTCAAATCCTGGCTTAGGAAAGATGCAAGGCAGCTTTAATTTCTATCATGTGCATGCATATTTTACTTAATACAATGATTTATCATCATAAAATGTAACTGGAGGATTTGATGACTTTTCACTGATAGGTTTCAGTGTGTTCCTTTTCCAAATTTTTTTAAAAGTCCCAGTAGATGATAGGTATAAAACTTTAACATAAACAAGCATTCTCTTCTGTGAAAAATAATGGAAAGTATATTCATCTGCTGGGTATAAATTTCGGCTAAGTCCAGGAGTCAGAAATATGGAAAAACATAACATATCCTCATATGTCCTATATGTAGGTACTTCAAAAAGAGCGTACTGATTGGCTGCAAAGGTGTCGGAGCATCAAGTGATCAGCCCTTATCAACAGGAACTGGTTGCAGTGGATCTTGGTCTAGCTAAAATAGTCTGTTAATAACCAGATGAAACCACGACTTTATGGTGCAGTATGTGGCCTCTTTTTGTGAGGTAGCTTGTGATCTGTAGCAATTGTTGCTGCTCCTGACAGGCTTAGTTGACTCTTGATGTACCCAGGAGGCACCTTCATCATGCACAGATGTGGTTGTGTGCTGGTGACTCTAGTCATTCCAGCACTTACATTTTTCTTCTTGGTGTATATCTTGTGCTGTAGCAGGGCCCTCTTGTTGACACATCTGCCTCCATTTGGGTCTGTCAAGGGCATATTCACAGGTGGTATTGACGTATTCCATGTAAGTTTTGATCCATCCATCATGTCTGGGATCTGCCGCAATCTTGTTGACATTCATGTCCTGGATCACAGCGTTTCTTGCCACCAAGTTGTATTTTGCTTCATGAGATGTCTATACCATCGTAACTAGCCTTTCCATAATTTGTTTGAGATGGGTGCAAATCCATCAGCGTTCACTGCATGGTCATATTGGGTAAGCCCAAGGGATCATCTAAGCATTCGCGTTTCCATCGTGTGGAGTGCTTGCTCGTAATGCATTCTCGTTGGCCAGCACAATGACCCATAAGCTGCAACTGGGCGTACTACAGTCCTATACATCTTTGACTTAAGGCAAGAATGTACACGGTGATCACACAGGATGCTGGTCACCTGGTGCCATTTCATCCAGGGTGTGCTGACACAGGCATGAATATACGGTAGATTTTCACCATCATTGAATATGAGAGAGCACTTTATATACCTTACTTGTGAAGCAGATAATCAGTGTCACAGTGTCCCATGTTATTTGGTTTTTGGAAAACTATTTATAAATTTGAGGTTGTTTAGCATGCTGTGCTTGAGATGTTATTTCTTATTTGCATTTAGGCACATGAAACACTACAGCTACACACAAAAATGAATGGATGACTTGTAATGTGAATCTGTGTAGCATTTTTCTGTCCCACATTCATGCTCTTGCTATCATATATTTCACTTCCAACTGTTTATGTGATACAATTAAGACATTATTTATTATTATTTGAGGTGTGCGCATCACATTACGCGTTTCAGCTCTGACAATGATTTATTATTAAGGGATAAAATGTCATATTGCATTGTGCTTCAGACTGCATTTGTTTTACTGTAGGTCCCTCTATAACTGAGTAGACAAATCAATTCAAATATCAAAGGAAGGCAAGTGCTTGCAGCTCAAATAAGGTTACTCGCTACAAGAGGACTGCCCCCTAGTGAAACTCTATTGTGTTTAAATCAACCTTTGAGTTAAAAAGAAATTTAGTTATTTATCTCCTACACCATTTAATTGTTTATCTCCTACACCATTTAATTGTTTCTTTAGCTATTCCTTCAGATGTATTGTATTGTCTCACTAGGAAAATATGTAATCTAATATGTGCTAATTACTAATAAAAATAAAGTTAGATAAAAGTTATGTTTATTGTTAACAAAATGACGTAATTGTATTTCTTCCATAGACATTTAGAAAACAAAATACTATTAATCATACCAGTTAGTTATGCAGCAAATCCATTTATTCAAGATAATACAATGAGTTTATCTTATATCATCTCAGATGGCTGGGCAAGTTGGGTGCAGATACCATCCTACGTCTTACGAGGTGCTGGATCCTTCACGCACTATGAGTATGTAGTTAGAGTTTCTGTGGGTGAGGACAAGTGGACAATTTTGAGACGTTACAAACGCTTCAGAGAGTTACATCAGCGTATGTCTGCAAAATATGGAGCAAAGGTGAGTAAATAAACAATATTTCCTGAAATGATTTGTTGCTTATATTTGAAAGCTGAGAAAGGTTCATAGAGCTGATTTGCATTATCTTTTTTATTGTTTTCTAATGTGGCCAGGCAAATATTCCTTTCATTATGTGTATTGAAGACATGCTATTCTGCTAGATTCTGTAAATAATGCTTTTCTGTATTTCATACTAGCTTAAGCCCACAGCTCCACTCACATGTTGGTAGAGTTTGATAGATAAGCTGCCTTTCATTAGTGTCTTATGTGATTGGTTTTCAAGAAAGAAATGAAATACAATACCTTTTTAGCAATAAACATTTTAAATCGCCATTCAAATGAAAAAAAAAAAAGTATGTCAAGTGCTTAATGATTTACAATAAATAATACAATATACCTTACTGTCTTTGTTGCAGTATACCAACATGTAAGCTGAGAGTAATGTCCAGATTGATTTTCATTTCATTTTAAGGCATTGCAGTAAATTACATTATTTATTGTTATTTAACCCTCAAACACCATGGTGCACAATGGGAGGCCAATAAGTATTACCACATACAACCACTATTTGTTTGCAATTTGTAGTTTTGGCTGCATAGTGAAATGTATTCACAGTCATATATAAAAATTAAGATGTTTCTGCAGCAAAAATTACACATCACATACATTCTTGACCAACTAAATCAAAATTTGGACACAATGTTGCATTGGAATTCACTTGTAGTTTTATATAATTTTTTATATATAAAAAATAGATGAAGATTACTCACCAGGCAAAGGAGCACAGGTAATGATAGTAGCACAAATAAATAAAACACACACACACACACACACACACACACACACACACACACACACAAACAAACTCAACTTTCGCAACCCAGTTGCTTCTTCAGGCAAAAGGAAAGGAGATGGAAAAGGAAATGATGAGGGTTTTAAGGGAGGGGGTAAGGAGCCATTCCAATCCTGGGAGAGGAAAGACTTACCTTAGAGGAAGAAACGGAAGGTAAACAATTACACATACACCCACACATTTACAAAGATGCAAACACAAGTAGGCAGAAATGTTAACCAATTTGTGTGGTGGCTAGTCCGGTCCTATATCCTTTTTTAATACATTTGTAAAATATGTTGCAAATAGGTATAACTGTGTGAATATGTTGCAGCTTACATCATAGAATCTGTGATATTCTCCACTTATTACATTTCTTTCGTGATCATTCATAATATCTCGACAATTTTCTGAGACTTGGAAACAAAAACTTTTTTGAAATTGCCCCATTTGACAGCAACATACTAAAATGACACACATTTGTAGTTAATTTACAATATTGTTTTTACAATAAACTATTCACCATAAATATGACATACCAAGAAGAAGAAAGATGCAGTGAAAAGACTCTTGACATAAAGTTCTGGCCAAAGTCTTATCCAGAAGAGAGAGAAAAACACGCTCATTCATACAATCTCTCTCTCTCTCTCTCTCTCTCTCTCTCTCTCTCTCTCTCTCTCTCTCTCTCTCTCTCTCTCTCCAGTTAGTTTTGCAATAATGTACTGTGCTGCACATAAGAAGTAAGACCATCCCAATATAAATTAAAACTGATATGAGCATGTTCACATTCCACTACAATATCAAATAGGATTTATAATATACACAAACTATTGTTAACTTGAAGAATAAACAGATATATCTAATACCTTTCTAGCTAGGCCATTTTTGACAAGGAACACCAATTATGATAATGATGAACTCAAAGATTATATGTAGTATAATAATTGTAGTCTGGTACAATTGATAAGTTACACTTTCAATGGGTTTGAACTTTGCAATGTTATAGGGAGATTTTGTTGCAATTATGAGTGAAATATTTCAAAGTTTTGACCTGCCAGGGTGTGTTTTCATTATTTAGTAGCCTTATAACTTTGTTACCATATCCAACTTGCAGTCATTGGATTCAGTCAAGTAATTGCTGCAGTTAATTGATTTAATAATATTATTGTGTTGTATGCCAGTTGTGGCTTTACTTCATTTCAGGTTATTATTGGTGATTTTCAATTGTTGGTAGCACCTTTCACCATATGTTAGATACTGGATGTAATCATCTCATATGATTCTTGTCCAAAATAACATTAAGTCTGTAGATTATCCTATGTACAACATACACAGTAAAATTTAAGATGTTTTAATCTCAAAATTATAAGCATTTTACAATTAAAATAACACTGAATTAAATACTTTTTTGGCTTTGGAATAGGAATGTATGGGGTTGAGCCTAAGGAAGTTAAACTCCACTGCATTTTTAACAATCTCAGGATTGCACCGCTACGGATGGTAACATTGAGCAGTATTATCAGTCTGATGTGGGATGGGGAGAAGGAAAGATATTGTGGGAGGAGGTGGGGGGTTTGCCCTGTGAAACATTGGGAAACCAACATGACTTATATAAGGCTGTTTGCTGTCATGTTTGGAGATCGTGGAAGAGGCAAAGGGAAAGTAGAAATGAGGATTGTAAGAGGAGGGGAAAGGTTGATAGTTGGCAGAGACAAGATGATGTTAACTGTGATGGAATACAGGACATAAAGAGTGTGGTGACTGTAGATTATTGAAGGTTCAGGCTGGTATGCCTTAGGAATGAAGAACAGGTTGTAAGGATATCTCGTGTCTATGCAGTTTCCTCAGTATTGTCTGTATTCCAAACTCAAGTTTCCTTGTTTGACAAATCTGCATTTCTTCTCTTCCTCCTCCTCCTCTTTTTCCTTCCCTCCCCTTATTGCATACACAATGCTTTTTTTCTCTTTAAAATGTTTACATTGTCATAAATATTAAAATATATGTTAATTTGTTCCTGTAGGTGGAAGCTTTGCCATTTCCTCCTCGGCGCTTCTTTACAAAAAATTCAGAATCTGTGGCTCGATTGCGTCGAGTCCAGTTGGAGACGTATCTACAGCAACTGCTTGAAGTATGTTCCACAATAGAAAGTTGTCCCTTATTCAAATGTGTACAGAATCCAACTCGACATGCACTTCTCGAGTTTTCTTCTTTTTTTCGGAAAGGTCTGTTTGAAACAGGAAAGTTTGGCACAAGTTAATGCTATAAAGTAATGAAGAGCAAGTACTTTCCAAACTAAATAGCAGCTAAGCAAGTGTGATAAATGGTATTAAGTAAGCAGTTCAGTAATTTATTACAAGGCAGCTACTGTTGCTGGTCTTGTGCAAGTGTTATTTTTCAGAAGTTCATTCTGAAAGTCTATACTGTTTTTGTTTGACGACACTCTCAGTTGTTTGAGGTGCATAACTAAAATATAATGTAAATGAAGGACGTTATATGTAAAGACTGGTTAAGCAAGGAGATTAGTATTTTGAATGTGAGATAATATTTCCATGACAAAAGTGATTAGTGATTTTTAACAGTGTATTACACACAAAGAATAGAAATATCAATTTTTTGTTGATATGTATCTTTTCTACAGTATTCTGTGAGGTTTATTGTTTCTTCTCTTCATTTAATGACACAAACAAGCCCATATTTTTGTAAATCAGAGTGATATGTGAGGTGCAAATTGTTTATATCTGTTTATTTTATAGTTATCTAAATTAAGTTTAGTGTAATCAATTTATTCGGTAAACAATATTAATTTATTATAAGCTGTTCACATTTTGAAACCTACATAAAATGTAGAGCAGTAGCAATCATGTGATTCTCAACAATAAACAGAAGTTGTATGTAGAGAAATACAAGATGGGAGGAAGATAAATGGCCACAATGTTCATTACAAATTAATATGTAGATATTATGGCTTCTGATCATGCTGTATTTGAAATGTTGTACAAGTTGAAGTAACTTTTCAGTTTTAAGGGACTATCTTCTATATTCATTTGATGTAAAATAATTGTTAACAATATTTTTCTTATGATTGGCATTAAGTTCATTAACATATTCTATTTAATGAAGCTTTTAGGAATTTTGTAATTATGATGAACATCTTATTCATACATTTTCAAATACGTTTTGCTCCATGTTCCCCTTTGTGAATATTATACAGGTTTTCCACCCACATTCATCTTACCCCTCTAATGTTAGTCCTAATTCTTTATGTCTTCCAAATCATTTATTTTTAGACTAATCTGCCTAAAGCATCACATAATAACACACTTGAGTGATTTAGTGTTACTCAGGTTGTTGTCTTATTGCCTATTTGGAAGTTCTGTATGCGATACCTCTTACAGAAATCTCGTAACATGCAGGTCTTTCCAAAAATAACTAACTCATTGATCTCTCTGTCAATGAGAGATGGAATAGTAGTTAACTCAGATGAAATTGGAGCTCTATTACTTAAAATATATGTGTAGGCTACAGTATACACTTTAATGTAGTGATGGTAGAACAAGTATGGAAGTATCATAAAATAATAATTCTCATAAAATTGTTACAGTAATGTGTAAATTGTAGCCTGCGTTATATTATTATTATTGTAATCAAAAGATACAAGATCTCACAGTGCTAACCTTGCACATTTGTGATAAAGCTTTCTTATTTTTCACCCTCATCATCATTCTCTCCTCTATTTCCTCCTTTCCCTTTTCCTCTTCCTGTTTGTAGATTTTTTTCTTTTGGGCGGGGGGGGGGGGGGGGGTAATAGAACTGCTATTCAACAACAATTAAAATATTTTATGATTGAGTAAATGCATTGTGGTATGATTTATTAGTAAATATGAACAGCCCTTTCGATTTGTAAACTATATACTAACTTTAAATTTCATGTTGATAATGTAGGAAATAGAGTTGCAAAATAGTAAGATATACTATTGTTGGCAACAAAAACTATTTCTGTATTTGTTATTTATTAGTTGCCCATATCAGTGATTTATATTTGCATTGCCATTGTTCTTCCATTTTCTGTTCATAATTTGAAGAAGTGACCTTCAGCCCAAGAAAGATACACCTAGCATTCATATAATTATATTTCCTCTTAGGTTGACTACATTTGTTACAGCTATTTTACTTTTTTCTTATTTAGACCATGTAATGTGAAGTATACTTAATTGGAACGTTGTTTATGCCTTTACAGAAGTTTTCCGATTTCAATAAGTGATGGAAGAGTGTCCCAATTTTTTTGTTAAAATAAAAGTTATGCAGTAGATGGAAAAAGTTTTTCCTTTTTCTAATATAAACTGAGCATTTTATTTAAGGTGATACTTCCTTTTTACATAATTTATGTCTAGTTTACTGTGAAAAATCTTTATATATTTATTGCAGAAGTATTTAACAAGAAATAAATTATGTAATAGCTATTTGAACTGAAATCTGTTTCATAACTGTACAGGCCCTTATAAGGAAAAAGAAATAAATTGACAGAAAGTCCTCTCAAAAGAATTATACTTCTATGAATCAGAATTGGTGGCCAGTACTCAGAATAAATGTCAATACAACTAATAGATACATGAATAAAACAACATACATTGTCATAGTGTTCAGAATCAATAGCTCATCTCTTGCAGAAGATAGTTGGACAGATTGGGCAAAGATTAAAAAGAACAGGCAGTATTGCATTTCTTTTTAACTTCCTCCAGTCTGTCCAGCCTCTCCAAGGAAGTTCTATTTGCTTTGAAAGCAAGGCTAATGTATGCAAGTCAACACAACTGACAAAATAGGGTAGGGGGAGTGTAACAAAACACAGTCCTTGGAAAAGACATTTTAATGCAAAAATATTATTGACAATTTATAACAATAATTATATAATGAGAACCATTCTGCATTTTTCCTCATCAAACGGGCTTCTTATCAGTGAATTACCTCCAAACTGTAAAGAAGAGAATTAAATTTTGCCACAATTATAGAAGCTTATATAGAGAAGAGAAATTGCATGTTGAAGGAATAAAGAGGTTACACTCACATGGAGTAGAGCAGAAAATAGAGGTGGCAAATAGATTTACAAGGAAGAATGGTTGTAAGAGGAAAATATTTACTATAGGTCAAAGTAGTATGCAGTGATTTTTGAGCAGATTGGTGTAAAAACATTAATCTTAACGTGGGGGATAGTGCAGTTATATTTCCTGTTACTCTAATGCAGTATATTTACTCTTATATTTCAGTCCTAAAATATTATTGTTTTCCTACTCATTCTTTAGTTACCAGTATTCTATTCCTTTCCCTTTGCGTGATTGCATTCATTTATTATTCATAATTTCAGCAAAATAGGGTGTGCCAAGATTACTTAAAATCTTATTATTTGAATACGAGTTTTGACAAAACTCAATCCTCATTGTCAGCTCAGTAAGTTGAATAATTAATATTCCATAATAAAGCTGGCTATTTATGATATCACTGTGTAAACAATATATATACATTAGTGAAGCATTGGAACATAACTTGTGCATATTACCATGTGTTTGCAATGTTTACGACATCACTTTGTAATGTTTAATTAAATTACAATAATATCAGCATGTCACACTAAAATAACACATTTAAAATACAAATAAGCTTGTTCTGGTGTCAATAGCATTTGTTAACAGAACAACTTGGTGGTACTGAATCAATATGAAACCTCCAAAAGTTGAGTCTATATACAGCTGTTGCATATAACTGTGCTGTACCTATTGATCATCTAATACAATTCGAAGATATATTCATGAATTTGATCTTAAATATCAATATTTTATACTACTATTCAGCTGCACACTTGCACAAATAAAGGGGTCATTCATTTTTAAAATGCAAATTTATGATAAAGTGTAGCTCATCATATTTGTTGATACACAGTAAAAATATAAAAAACAATTAATAGACATAAAACACCACAGTAACTGATTGAAATATTATATTGACAATTGTCATTGTATTATACTTCTGTGTGTACAGTAGAAGTTTATGTTAAATGATATTCATACATGAAAATGTCTTTGCAAGGTGTAAAAATATGAAAATATGTTCTACATGTTTTCATAGTGGTGAATGCATGCGCTCCTTCTGAGGGTTGAGTGCCCTATGATAGAGAGTTGGAGGTTTATGCTTGATGCAGCACTTGAAGCTTACTTAGAAATTTTTCTAAATAAGGTTAAATCCATACTTCATAACTGACGCAGTGTATGAACTCAAATTGGATGTGTTATTGTTCTCACAACACACAATTTGAATACAAATTGTTGTGGAGCTCAGTGTTTAGATTTACACGGTTCTTGATGTTCACTTAAAAGTATATTTACAACAGATGTTCTGTAAATATTTGTTTGATATGGCATTCAATAAAAGTATTGTTTTCACAATTATTCTTGTAATGAAGCATTAATTCCACATGAGAATAATCATAGTATACTTGTGCATACTTCTCTGCTGACCATCCAAAACGCAATGACAAAATTTATTTTGAAGATGTCATTTTGTTCAAAGATCACACGATTGAAAAATACAGCCCATTTTCAAGTGAGGAAGATAATTTAATCAGTATTGAGTCTTGCCCACTATAACTGCTGCTACATGCCTCTGTATTAAATCAAAGAGGCTCTTCTGGGGATAGCAGCTGATGCTGCTTTCACTTATGGTCATAGTTGATCTGTTATAGCAGTGGGTGGTGTATCCCAGGCCAGACATTCTGCAATATCGGCCAGATTTTTTATAGGTGGGAACAACGAGGAAACCGAAGCAGCAATGAAATCCATTGGGTGAGAAAGAAGTGTCAAACATGGTGTGCTACACATGATCACGATTTATCATAGTTGATTGTGCCCATTGGGAAACTCCAAAGGAATTGGAGGAAAACGGGCTCAGGCACTTCGACACTGGCTGGTCAGTGTACTGGCAATGAATAGTAAGGGGTATACGAGAGTGGAATCTAATACACTCAAAACTGTAATATCGATAGCAGGACCATTGCATAAGGCAACAGTCTCTCACACTCTGATCCAACTGTCGAAGTGGTGCAGGCAGAAACAGAATTGGAATTTCTGTGCTTTTGCTGAAGAATTTGGAGTGTGACTACACTGTTGTCATATGCAGCCATACTGGTACTGCAGCTGGTATTATGGTGGTTTGGGGCAGTATTAGTGTCTACTCGTGCATCTCCCTGGTATGCATTGTGGTAATGCAGCCAGTGTTACATCTATTTTGTCCTCCGGTATCTTCAGAGCTCGATGACAATGACATTGTAACAGGATAATGTGTGAACGCACACGGCGCACCTTCATCGAGACTTCTACATTGCCCATCAGTTTGCATTGCTGCCTTGGCCTCCCTGTTCACCATGTTCTTGCCTACTGCAAATGCCTGAGAGATGATCGTAGATTACACCCCTCGCTGTTACATCAGTTCGACTGTGGCCATTCACGGAAGCAGCACAGACTGTTAAAACACATACAGAACATTCAGAGCTGCTTTTATTCAGTGATGAGTTGTGTAACAGTCACTATAGCCTACTGTGGCAGCAACAATCAGTACTCATTTCATTATCTTCCTCACTTCACATGGGGCTATATTTTCAAACAATGATCTTTGTACAATATGTTATCTTCTAAATAAATTTGGCTATTGGCTATTTGGCTATTGTGACAAGTATTGTCCTTCTGGGTGTTGCGAGCAGTTGATTGCTCATTCAGGAAATTTACTAAAACTGTTATGGATTCTGAGGTTTAAGTGTAATACGGTGCTCTAGGTACATTCTAAAGCTTCACTAATGTAGAGATTATTTATGAAATGGTAATCAGTAGCACTGCATTCAGGCTGAATAGGTTACAGTTGTGAAGTGGAACATCATATACAAATGACTTTATTATGATATGTAATAGATTTTATCCATCATCAGGTAAGTAATAATAATTGGACATAGTCTGTGAATGTTTGTATAACATACATCTGAAATCCATATATATGTGCAGCTATTGTTCACAGACAGATACCTGATTATGTATCAAATCCAAAATGTCCCATAATAATGTTTGATTTTCACAATTGCAACCTATTCAGCATGAATGCAGTACTACTGATTATAATAATAATGCTTACCTGCCTTTTACTAGATTTATTGTCACATTTACAATTCTGCTTTCATGTGTGTAATAACAACCTTGATTTTGGTATGTTGCTTCTTATACTTCAAGATCTGTTGATGGAAACAGAGTTCTGTCAAAAGTGGTAATCAAATAAGAATTTTAAGTGATCTTGGCATATCTGAGTTCCAGAAAATTATGACTATTAGATTTGTGCCCTAGACCTAACAAAATGCTGTGCACCTTAAAACATTTATGAGTACTTATTCTTTTTTCCAGTTTCATTTTGTGTTTCCCATTTTTTCTTCATTCTCGTACACATGGTAGGGTTATCCCTTCTGATTTATTTATTTATTTGTATATTATTGGTATGTATATTGAAGTATTTTATTGTGTTTGAACTTACTTCCCCACTTGCCAAAAGCCCACAAGGTAGTGTTACAAAACAATGTGTCCTCCCTGTTAAGTGCCCTTATGTTTATTAACTTGTATATATCTCAACAGACAAGTCAGGTGTAGTACTAAATGTGAGACGATTTGTTCTTTTTATTTTCATCCTTCTGGAGATCTGTATCTTTTCATTTTTTAATCAAGGAAATGAAATGTATAGATAATAATTTTAGTGCAATACATAAAAACAATTTTCTGTGTGCCAGAATCATTATTTATTGAGTTGTGTATTTATGTAACCATCTTTGTGAAGTATCAGTAATGCAGCTGGATCAAAGCATAATTGTACACTTAACAATTTACTTTGGAATTCCTAGAATTATTTCAATGGGTGTATGTGAAATTAACAGTAGTACTTCATTTCTGACAATGAAGTTTTACATTTGAGTGGCACTTAGCTGTCCTAAAAATATGATAAATATTGAAAGGACAGAGTATCTTCTCATGTTATGTAGCTTTAAGTACAGGAGTAACCCAAAACTACTGTCAGCCCACTAAATGGATTTTCAGTTGTTATTTGTATCTGAATATGTAAGAAAAAATTAGTATTTTGTGTCTCTTTTCCTATACTACTTCTGTAACATGAGCCAGGATTATGTGGATTTTCCGTATCATGATATTTCCAAAATTTTATTGGCATTGTTACATCTCTCCCAGTATTCTGGGATGGTCTAGTCAGTTATAATGGTTGCTGCATGTCATACTCCACTATACATGTTTAAAAGAAATGCAGTATGAAAGAAAACTACATTAGTAATTTATGTTACTGTTTAATGTTATAACTATGTAACTGAAGCAATCTTAGGCTTACATATACTGTATAATGTGTTAAAAATATTTTCTCTGTGTGTTGTTGGATAAAATTTTAATGGATGTTGAACCAAAGTCAAAATTGTGAAACAGTGTAACAAATGTAAAACAACTTTTCACGTTTAGTGTAAAACATTCCAAAATGTTTTGAATTATATATTTGTTGCAACAGTGAGCATATCATTTAACGATGTAAATAGAGTATTTAGTCACTTGATTGTTTTCAGAAATAGCATTTTAATACAATAAAATGGGGAATGGGGCTTGCAGCTATATTTGTCACCTTAGCAGCTTTTATAGTTTTCAGTTTATGTTCTGAATATTTGCAGTATTGCAAATAGACAAGGAAAGCTCTGATCTGTAACTGTTTTACATAAAAATCTGCAAAGAGTGCCTTCCTTTTTCAAGAATATTGCAATAACTGAATTAAAAGTTCCTTTGCGCATACTGTAAACAAAATGTTTGCAGTACACAATATGCACATGATTTATTCCTTTGTTATTTGTAAGCAGAATTGTATGTAGTGTTAGCCTGGTACTAAGATTATAAATTTGTTGATAGCAACATATTATTTTGTAACATTGTTTTATGTCATGGTGCGAAGGAAGGCACAGAAACTTTTTTATATGCTCTGCTTTTGTAAAATCTAATCTTGTCTTGCTTAAGTGACTGAAGACAAAAAAGACTGAAATGAGAAAGATGTTAATGTGAAGTGTTTATATTCAACCAGGTGTTGTTAAAAATTGCTTTTCAATGTGATACTGTGTCCCCAAAATGTGCCTGAGTACAAAATATTAACAATGATATTTATCGAAAGTTCATTTGTTTTTGAGTCTGTGTAACACTTAATGTGCTTTTAATAAATTTTATCAATGTGGAAAGCTGATGTATTCAATAAAGAAATTTTATTGTTAAACCACATTAAAATAGTAAGGTTTTCATTTTTCTTTTTCTTTAACTGTCTTCATGATGTCTATATGCCAATTAAAATTATTTTATGATAGACATTTCATTAAGTAAATTAGTATGGTCCAACTGCCATCTAATTGTGGCTATTTCACAAGTGCCTTGCTGTCTTGCCTGATTTGTAGCTATGTGCAGAAGAGGTGTATGAATTATCCATACAGCCTACCTTTCCCTATAGCTGCTGTAACCATTCAAACACATCAGCATGTTGTGACGTAAACCTGAGAGTACATGTGTACCAAAGCGCAGTATGGCCAACTTGGGTGCCCACAAGTCTGACAAGTTTCATGGAATCTTTTCAGCCTACTGCACCTGACCACAGGTTCCACTGTCAAACAAATGTGATGCAGAATAAACAGGTTACGTTAGCATAGGTAGTCACACTACACTACAGCTGTTGTACCAGTAGAAGCAAAACAATGAACAAAATAAACTGGTTATTCATGAAACAGTTCAATTAACGCACTACAGTATTTGAGTTGCTTACAAGAAAACTATTTTGTGTTGACTCCTACATACATTGTGAAAAGTAATTTCATTCCTGCATTGTATATTAATAAGATTCACACAACTAGCTTTTTAGAGTCTCGAAACCTATATATTGCTTAAAGAAAACCTTAAACAAGCCAATAAACACCTAATGTGTAGAAAAAATAAAAATTTGAAAATTAAAAAAAGTCTGATGGCAAATAACTTTGTGGGAAGGGAGCATAATATTAATTAAAATCTACTTTGCATCCTGTAAAAATTAATTAAAATTTATATAACTGTGGTCATAGTTGGCTGAAACACATTGAAGTTATAGTAATTAAACTTCAGGTGGAGTGAGTAGTTCTAGGGAAACATCTTTGAGAGTTTGTGACTTACCCTAGATTTTCAGTAGTATCTGTAGTTCAGACCTAGATTTAAACCTGCACTTTGTTAAGTCCTATATCCACACCTTAGTCCACATTAAACATACAGTCAGCTAAATTACCTTCATTTTGACAGCTAGCCCTGAGTCCAAATGATGAAAATATAAGTGACCCTGAACCAGACCAGGGGTTTGGGACTTAGAGAGAAATGAAATAACAGAGCAACATAAGTGAGCATTGACTCCCAATACCACTTTGCCTCAGAGGAATTCCAAGAGTCATACCACACAAAATAGCTAGAGAATTTTATGCTTTCTTCAGAAGTAGTATATCTTTTGTGTATAATCAGCTCTACAGCTTAGGCACTTCATTTCTCACAAACCAAGTTACAAGAGGCAATAAATAAATTGAACTTATTTATCAAGAGGCTAAGTACAAGTTACACTTAAAGACTACATTGCTGGGAAAATATTTTACTTGTCACACCATATAGTGAAGAAACAATAGTGGAAGCATCAAATACCAAATTCAAACAGACTCTTCAAAAGAGGCCTTATGAACAGGGTCTGATTTACCGTATGACACCCTTGCAGCCTTGTTTTGGTTTCAGACTGTCAGTGTGACTATGATGGTGCGTGATGTGGACCAAGCGTTCACAAAAATGACCTTGAGTGGTGATGAAAGAACTGTAGGTTCTTGTACTGCCATGACAAGCTGAGAATTGTCTCTCACACCACAATGGATGATGTGATAACATATCACTCCAAATGTTGTGGTGTAACCTTTATGACAGTAAGAGCAACTTTTATCTAAAGCCAGTCAGACTGCAGCTTCACGAACTTTCAACTCCTATCACACCAAAAATTACTCCACTCTCTTGTAGCTTCCCACATTATTGCAGATTTTCTTCGACGGTTGCATAGAATTACTTGAAAAGGATGAGTTTTGAGGGACCTGCTAGTCAGTGTCTGCACTCCAAACCTCGATGTCAAACTACTTCTCTTACTTGCCGGGGAAAGTATCACAGAAGAGAGTAAATAGCAATTACTGTTAAATAAGACACTTGTCTCATTTTAACATGTGTATTGAAATCACTTTTAATAATAATATAGTGAGGACAGTTTACAACTCACCGTAAAGACGTGGCGACGAGCTGCGACAGGCACATACAAAAGACACACACATACAACACATTCAGCTATCGGCCATGGCCTTCTTCAGAAAATAGAACACTCACGCAATCACACAGGCACACAACACAGTCATACAACCATCACCTCCAACTGCCGCACTTCGAATCACACTCTGCAGCGAATCGGGGACGGGAGGGGAGGGGAGAGGGGATAGGAAGGTTATGTCATGGTGGTGGGGATGGGTTAGATGGGAATAACAAAATGCAGCTTAGGAATGGAGTGGGGAGGCGCACCTGCAGAGCGGCAGCCAGAGGTGACAGTTGTATGGCTGCGTTGTGTGCCTGTGTGATTGCGTGAATGTTCTATTTTATGAAGAAGGCCAATAGCTGAAAGTGTTGTATGTGTATGTCTTATGTATGTGCCTGTCACAGCTCTTCACCACGTCTTTGTGGTGAGTTGTAAACTGCCCTCATTTCTATATTATTAAATAAATTAAGTCATATGTATGAATGATTGTCATATTACATATGGTGAATCCATGTATATTGTTAACTAGTAAACCTGGCAACACTTTGCAGTAGCTAATGAGTATGGGATATATACCATAATCTCTTCTCTTCTTCTTCTCCCTACATCTATCCCTTCCTCCCTCATATTTCTCCATCTCCTCCTCCCCCTATCTTTTTTCATCACCTTCACACCACTCCCTCTTATCCCTCACCATATCCATCTACTCCCCCCTCCTCAAAGTCTCTTCGGGTTTTCTGCCAGATATTGAAATCTAACTGATTCAATATTTTGACAGTACAACTGTCCATCATCTTCAGGAACCGTCGCTGCTGCTGACTCCCATTGAAGACTGATGCAAAAGTGAAGTTCTGCACCCTATATAGATGTTTGTTGTGTGCACGACGCATGCGCTGGCCGTCACAATTGCTGCCTCCTATATCAAGCTGGTTGTGCCACTGTTAATGGAATAGGGCACAATGATATATCACACCTTACATCAATCAGTCACAGGTGCTGAAATCTTAGTCGAAAATTGCAACTTGATATTATTTAATAGTGGATTCCATGTTCTACTAAGAGGAAACCCCACGTCTCTATTTCTTAAATTGTCAGTCAACCTAATTTCTATCGCTTCTCTATAAACACTGTTCCAAAAACCGGAGGTATTGGCTACAATGCGAGTCTCATCATATGTCATTTTGTGTCCCTCCGTTAAACAGTGTTCTGCTAGCACTGATTTTTTCCAGCTGCAGAAGTCTCATGTGGCAGCAGTGTTCCACACATCTATCTTGCACTGTTCGAATAGTACGGCCGATATATGCCTTGCCACAGTGACACGGTATTTTGTAAACACCGGTTTCCTGAGTCTGAGATCATCTTTTTTACGGAGCCAAGCAATGCCCTAATCTTGGAAGGCGGACGGAAAACAGACTTGATGTTAAAAGTTTTTACTAGTCTTCCAATTTTAAAAGAAATGCCCCCAGCATAAAGAATGAATGCTAGAGCCCTATATTCCTCTTCGTGCACTTCTGGAGAAGGTCCAAACTCCATAGCACGGTGTATCTGTTTTTCAGAGTAAATCAGATATCAGATGTTCCAGTTCCAAGGGTAAGCTGTCCGCTTCTGAAATGGCATATGCTCTGCGTCGGTCAGTATATGTTGGCTTTCGGTGGACATTATGCCCATGGGTGCCATCATGTTTTTTATAACCCATTACATCCCCCTCCTTTCTGTGTCTACATCATCTCCCCTTTTTAAATCCATTCCATTCCTCCATTCTTATGCTTCCCCTCTCTCTCTCTCTTATTTATTGTTATTACAGTCATTGACTGGGAACAGAAGCCAAAATGGATGGGTAAATCAATTGGATATGGGTTATTACACAGACATTTCGAGCTGCTCTGTCTGTGAGGTTAGTAGCTGTAATGGCCGTACTTTTAATGGTTGTATTCTACGAACATGTATGGTTTGACTGAGGATCTTAGCCAGTAACCAATGATGCTAGTGGCTTTGGTTACGGTGTCAATTCTGGTAATTTGACCTTTCCACATGCACAACATAATCCTGGTGGTTCTTGCCAAAATCTCAAAGCATTTCAATATTGACAAATGTTGTTCATTGTTCCGAAGCCAATCGGTTCTTTTGTATCCCATCCTCATCGCCACTTTTGTGTCCCTGCCTCGTCGCCGCTTTTGTGTCTCGTTTTCGTCGTAGGTGTCGGTGGCCGAGCAGAAAGAGATCGACACAGGAATAAAGGAAGCACGCTTGTGCAGGTACGAAGGTGAGCAGCCAGTGGGACAGCAGAAACTAGAAACACTAGAGTAAATTAGAACGAGATATATATTGCACAGAATTTATACAATACTTAACTTTTACATAGCTCAGTACTGCAGAAAGCTGATACATAGTTTGAGCTAGGGCCTGCCTAGTGCCTATACGATAGCCAAGTCTTCACTGGTGCCTATCTGATTCCGAAGAGTTAACTGATTCCTATCTCAGACCCAAGTGAATGATGTCGTTCAGTGGTGGCCACGAGCAGAGTTGTAGCAGAGGGCGCTTATGGCTGACATCATAAGAACACTGCGCCGTGCGTGCATGGCGGCGAAAGTCGGTGGCGCGCACTTTGGACTTGTGCGACACCACAGGTTCATCCAGTGTTTAATTGACTGCTGGATTCTATATGAATGCCAAACGTTCAGTTCTAATCTTCACACATTGCCATCTCTTTTGTCGACAATCCAAATTATTTTGTGCGTAAGCTGCAACTGAGCCAGTCGACCTCAACTGTACCCATTGTTCCAGAGCCATAATGGATCGCACTTGAGAATTTATTTTTTGATTTACCTCTTTACGCTGTGAACTATCTTCATTGGTCTAATTGTTGCTATGATGACATAGTAGGATTGCATTCCACATATGTTGACCAATATTATGCTGCCGCAATGGAGACATTGTTGAAAAAAAAAAAAAAAAAAGAAACATGATCTGTACTCAATTTGTTTGTTGTTGTTGTTATGGTCTTCAGTCCTAAGACTGGTTTGATGCAGCTCTCAACCCTACTCTATCCTGAGCAAGCCTCTTCATCTTGTCATAAGAACAGCAATTTGTTTGTAACACGCCAAAATACCACAAACTGACATCAATTCTATATTTCCAGCACAACACCATGGAGGTAGGTATAATACTGAGGGGCTTCTAAAGAAACAACGTTTCATGTTAAATCTGTCTGGCTGTTTAAAGCTTGAATGCATCATAACATCTCCTTTTATTCCAACCTCATTGGCATATTTGTTTGCTCTGTTACGCCATATATGATTGCTAGGTGAGTAGCGAATGAAAAAGCTGATTTTTGGACAATCTAGAAAATTATCCGAGCTGGAAGCATACTTTCAGTTTTTCTCAAATTCTTATATTTTCCAGTAGATTTTCAAAACTTTTCTCTCATACAAACCTTGTCCTGAGAATTACAAAACAGGAGAAAGAAAAGGTCAGCCAAATTGGTGAAGCCATTCATGTTGTTTCATCTTTCATGTCGTTTCAGGTATTTATCAATTATGTCATATCTGGTAAATCTGACAGTGGAAGATAATCAATAATAGTTAAAAAATAGAAAAAGAGTGACAGTTCTGTCTTAAAGGAAATGAAAAAAGAAATATTAAGACAGAAAATTTATGCCAACCCATCAAATTGACAGTGTCAATTCCTCTAAGGGCTATTATCGTTTGCACTGATTTCTTAACTCGTATCAATTTCAAATCAGAATGACTTTCAGTTGTTTCAAAAGATAAACAAAATGTAATATCCTTGACATTTCCTGTTAAGTAAATTCTAATCCTTCACATACCATGTCTAACTATTTTTTAGTTTAATTATGTGTACATTCCAGAGCTGGCAGTAGCTGCATGGCCCTCACCTGTTTCTTTATTCTTTCTTCGATCAATCCCTTTAGCTTTAGTTCCAAGTTTGGATTCTCATTCGAACCTCCAAATAAATTGTTAAAATCTTGAAAATTTTCAAAGCAATATTTTCTAGACTGAGCCTTCGAAACTTGTTCGTCCACTTTAAGAATTTCCACTTTTGTGTAATAATTTTTGGACCTTTTTTACACCACAAGAAATTTCTGCACTTCTTCCTGAGTGTAAATCTCAGAATTTTTCTTTAGCTGTTTTAAACTATCATTAATGCTTCCATATTTTTGTTTGTACATAAGTTTATCTTCCCAATATCCCTGAATGTGTTGTTCTAACTGAGTTTTAAACTCGTTAGTTTTGCTGGTCAAATTATCTATCTGACTACTTTTAAATCAGATTGTTCTTTCTTAGTTTCTTCCCTAAACTTTACTGCTTCCTGTCTAAATTCTTCTCTATTACCTTACTGCTTCCTGCCTAGTTTCTTCTACATATAATTTAAACCAATCTTGAGTTACGTTAGCCATTTTACATGTCATTGCTGCCATGCACACACACAAAAAATCACAAATACACCATTTAAATGTTTGTCACATGCTCACCATTTCGAAGTTCTCAATGTTCGGGCTCTATAGTTCAGCTCCGCGGGTTCTGTCTTGAGACAGCTTCCTCCTTAATCTTGCTATGGATACAGGAAACTGCTCTTGGATAATGGAACTCTTCATTTCTTGTTAAGTATATGTATGGTTTCTTTTTTTAATGTCTCCTTTTATATAATTTTCTTTTTTCTGTCCTTCATTGATTGTAGACGTGGTTTGGCACCGTTGCCCTTGACAACATGAATATTTCTCCTGTCTCGAGTAATTTTGTATTTCTCTTCTATAGGACTTTTCCCATCTTTGGGTCCTGTCACCAGGTTTCCAAATTATGTGGTGTAACCTTTGTGACAGTAAGAGTGCGTTTTAGATGAAGCCAGACTGGAGATTCATGGACTTACAGCTTCTATTACACCACAGATTACTGCACTCTCTTGTAGCTTCCCAAATTAATGCAGATTTTCTTCAACGATTGCCTTGAATTACTTGAAAAGGATGAGGTACAACCTGCTAGTTGGTGTCCTCACTCCAGTCACTTCTTCTCTTACTTACAGGGGAAAATGTCACAGAAGAGAGTAAACAGAGACGACTATTAAATAAGACACTTGTCTCATTTTAACATATGCACTGAAATCACTTTTAACTTATAAAAACATATGTGTTGAATTAAGTATTCCCTAATCCTGACATATCATTTATAAGTCCAACCCTCTCCTATTAGAGTCAATTGCACAATGTTCTTTCAAACAATAATAACAAAAGCACAATGCAATAAGTACTGAAATTATTTCACGGTTGATTGATTGATTGATTTTCTCAGGGAAGCCAAAACAGTCATGGTCCAACCCGCCACTGCCCGCACCGAAACTAAGTTTATTGTGCGTTATTGCTCCCTGTATATCTAGTAAAGCCAACCAATGCCCTTGAACAGTGCAAGGAGTCCCTTTACCAGTTTTTATTAGACACAATTTCTTCGGGTCTGGTTGTCCCAAATATTCTGTGCCTTTTACTCTCCAATGCAGTGCATTCGAAGATTAGATGTGATGCAGTTTCATCACCGTCATCACAGATCCTACATTTAGGGTCCTCTTCTGTTATTTCCCTTGTATGTAGGTGTTTTTTGAAATTCCCATGGCCTGTCAACAATCCAACCATGAGTCTAATCTCTCTCCTGTTCAGGCACAGGATTGCCGAGCTTCTTTTAAAACATGGCTTTGGCATCATTACCTTGCCATGTTTTTGTTGATAGACTTTGGTCCAATATTCTACGTGCTGTCTTCTGAGCCACTTACATAGCTCCAATTTGATCATTGCCTTGGTGATTGTCAGGACAGGTTCCAGTCCAATAAATGGAGTCTCTGCCCCCATCCTGGCTAATCTGTCGGCATGTTCGTTGCCACTGATCCCCGAGTGGCTAGGGACCCATAATAGGGTTACGCTATTGCTTTCCCCTAGCTCCACTAGAACCCTGTGACATTCTGCAACAATTTTAGACCTTGTTGCAGGAGCTGCCAGTGATCTCAGGGCTGCCTGGCTGTCTGAATAGATATAGATGCTACGGTCTTTGTAGCACCTACACAGATTCTCCTCCACACACACCCTGATGGCAGTGATTTCGGCCTGGAATAATGAGGCCAATTTCCCTAGAGAGATGACACCCTCCAGTCTTGGCTGCACCTCGTATACCCTGGCCCCAATGCCTTGGTCTGATTACAACCCATCTGTGAACCAGACAATATCCCCCTTACGGTGTCGAACTATTTTCTCCCACTGCTCCCTACTTCCTATTGTTATATTGAAAGGCTTGTTGAAGTAGTATAGGGTTATAACATAGTCAGCTGGCATTTTTCCAACCTTTCCTATATTTACCTCACTCACTATTTTTGTGTGTGATTCTGGATATCCCAAAGAGTTCCAGTTGTTGCCAGTTTTGAGTCTGTATGCACCAGCCGCTGCCTCCATCTTGACCCAAAGGTGTAATGGGGGCATATCCAACATGATTTCCATCCTAGCAGTTGGTGTGCTGCTAATTCTGCCAGTTATGGCTAAGCAGGCTAATCTCTGCACCTTACCAAGCTCCATAGCAGCAACCTGCTGTTCTACCTTCTTCCACCACACGACTGCCCCATAGGTGATCCTGGATCCTGGGTCTAATCACCGTGGTGTATATCCAGTGCATACCCTTGGGTCTCAGGCCCCAATTTTTGCCACAAGCTCTCCTGGTACTTTACCAGAGTACCTTTTGCCTTGGAGCAGATATTCCTAATGTGAGGGGTCCATGTCAGTTTCTCATCTAAGGTAACCCCTAGATATTTCACTGTCCCCTTCACAGGTAGCACTTCATTGAAAAGCTTTAGATTCCAACTTGAATGTTGGATATGCTTCTTTGTGAATGGTACAACAACAGTCTTCTTAGGACTAACCCCCAGATCCTGTTTTCTACACCAGTCTTGCACAATGTCCAATGCACCTTGTGTCATATTCTTGACTGTGTCAGCAAATTTGCCAAGTATTACTATGACAAGATCATCTGCGTATCCTTGGCAAAAGTACTGCCTAGAGTTTAATTCTCCAATGAGATCATTCACCACTAGATTCCACAATAAAGGGGAAAGATCTCCTCCTTGCATGCAACCCCTAGTGGTGTTGATTACCATTTTTTCATTCATCATGGTAGCCTCTACCTTTGTTCCACTGAGCATGGCCCTAGTCCACCTACATATAATGGTCCCTAGGTCATGCACCTCTGCTGCCCTAACCATGGAATCGAAGGCTGTGTTGCTAAAAGCCCCCTCATTGTCCAGGAAGATACAGAGGGCTATTTCCTGAAAGTGTAGTGCTTTCTCCACCTTCCCAACGAGTTGGAGGAGAGCTGTCTCACATGATTTACCTGGCTAATATGCATGTTGGTTTGAATGTATAGGAGCCCTACTTAACCTCTTTTCTCCAACATGCACATTAACCAGCTTTTCCAATGTCTTAAGAATGAAGGAGGACAGGCTGGTTGGTCTCATATCGTTGGCCTTGGTATAATCAATTCTCCCTGGTTTTGGAATGAAGACAACCTTCACTGCCCTCCAGGCATTGGGACTGATTCCTGCTGCTAGGATAACCCTGAATAACCAGCATAGGAATCTAATATTTTCTCCCACTTATTACAGGAGAGCTGGAAAGATTCCATCGGGGCCAGGTGACTTGAACGGTTGAAATGTTCCCACCGCCCATCGGACCTTACTGAAATCGACACACTTCTTGGCCAAATCCCAGTCCTCTTTGTAAATACTTGAGAACCGTTGTCTCTCAGGAATCGCATTCTGGTCTGAGTTATCCACCCAGAGCATATTGAGGAAAGTGAGTCTTGAGGAGCAGTTCCAGTGTTTCATGTGCTATCTTTGTATACTCCCCAGCCTCCTTCCTCAATGTTCCTCCTGGATTAGTTGGTACCCTAGTGAGGATTTTATGAAGTCTTGCTTGAGCAGCTGTGTCCTCTACTTCCTCACAGAATACCTTTCAGGATGCCTCCTTTGCCCGTCTGATGGCATGGTTGTAATTGACAAGGGCCTCACGATATTTTGCCCATTGTCCTTTGCGCCTCACAAGGTTAAACAGTCTTTGTACCTATTTCCTTTGCATTTCCAGGTTATTATTCCACCAAGGCACACTCCTATTTGTGCACTTCTTGGTGACTGAGCAGTTGTCCTGGTATGAGGTCACTACGGCCTCTGCTACTTCCTCAAACTCTGCTGGATTTCTTATCGAAGTTTTAATTTCCGATAGACTGAAGTCAAGGTCTCTCCTATATGTCTCCCAGTCCGTTTTCCTGGGATTCCTATAGGCTATGGTCTGTCTGGTTCTCATTTCAACCTTGAATTTAATATACGTGTGATCTGATGAGGATGGCTCCAGGACCACATGCTACTGTTTGGCATAACTGCCCTTCATCATGGAACCAAAAGTTATGTCAATTACTTCTTCACTTCTTCTATTCCAGAATGTAGGTTCATCACCCCTATTCAGGATCTCCAACTTGTTAGATAGTTTCATTTAGAGTGTGCACCTATTGCCACTTTTTTCCACTGCAGGCAAAAACTCCCACACTCCCACTTAGATATGCGAGTCTATAAAATCTCTTGCGCCCTGTAACCAACATTATAGGTGCACAGTTTTCTATTCCTTTAATAAATTGCTATTAGCAATTATCTTCTGCTAGAAAGCTATTATATAACAACCATTGAGTCATTACTCTACAATGTCTGCCATATGTACCTGTACCAAGTGTTTTATCAGCTGCCATATAGCAACTAGCAGACCTAAACATCCTCAAGTGTCAGCATTCCTTGACAATTGCACATGATGAATGAATACATAACTAAGGTGAGAGATGGTGATAAAGCTCCAACTATTTATTGTGATTTGACAATACTCTTCTTTCAAATAAGCCTTCTGATTTGCAAATAGATGATTAATTCAAAAGACTTGGAGGCAATAATGCATTCCAAAGGCCTTGAAACCAAGTATACAATATGTGTTTTGGGAAACAGAGTACTGAAGATGATTATATTCACTGATCATCAGAAGACACCTGATTTGACTGACAAACTGTCATCAGAAACTTCCTTCAGCCAAAAGAACAGTTTTATGGCAATCATGGCCTGTTCACACACCAATGAGATTGATTGTAACTAATCTTCCAAGACACACAGCTGAGAGACCATGCATGGTACAAAGTTTTGCCCGCAGATCTTGTATATAATTAGTCTTTGGATTCAAAACTTCATTCATCATCATTTCACATTTCCAGAATATACCAATGATCTTAATATAAACACCGGAAAGACATCTGTAGTGCTTAGGATCAAAATACTGACAACTGGATTAGAGAGATAACTATACATCGAGTGTCACGGTTTCATAATACAGTACATAGTACCATCTCCATGTCATCTTTGAGCTCACTGCAATACACAGACTGTAGACATACATTTAATCTAAGTCTATGACAGAAAGTTCTTAAGTCATAGGTTATCTGGATACTTCCCACCGACACCAACCTTTCAGAACTCCGGAGATGGGAACTTGCCCTTCAGCTTATTCTCTCCTCCCGTTGCCCACCTGGTCTCAATCTCCGCTAATTCAAATTCCCGCCCACCATCTTTAGCATCTTTGCCTTGGTTCTGTGGACAGAGCCTCTGCCTCAATTGGTATCTCTGTCCAACAATAGAGGAAAAATTCCAAACAGGAAAAATATACGTAAAAAATAGATAAGTCCACTTACCAGGCAAAGGAGCACAGGCAGTAATAGCAACAAATAAACACACAGACACACACACACACACACACACACACACACACACACACACACAAACGCAAGCTTTCGCAGCCTAGCTGCTTCATCAGGCAGAAGGGAAGGAGAGGGAAAAGGAAATGATGAGGGTTTTAAGGGAGTGGGTAAGGAGTCATTCCAATCCCGGGACAGGAAAGACTTACCTTGGGGGGAAAAAGGAGGGTAAACAAATACATACACACCCACACATTTACACAGACGCAAGTACACTTAGGCAGACATACTGTAGAACTGTAGAAAGCAAAGAAGTTAGAAGTTAGACAGAGATGCCACTGGAGGCAGAGGCTCTGTCCAGAGAACCGAAGCAAAGATGTTAAGATGGTGGGTGGGAATTCGAATTTAGCGGAGGTTGAGACCATGTGGGCAACGGGAAAAGAGAATATGCTGAAGGGCTAGTTCCCATCTCCGGAGTTCTGAAGAATTGGTGTCGGTGGGAAGAATCCAACCCAGACGGTGTAACACTGTGCCAAGATGTGCTGGTCGTGCCCCAAGGTGTGTTTAGCCACAGGGTGATCCTCATTACCAACAAACACTGTCAGCCTGTGACCATTCATGCGAATGGACAGTTTGTTGCTGGTCATTCCCACATAGAACGCTTCACAGTGCAGGCATGTCAGTTGGTAAATCACATGGGTGCTGTCGCAAGTGGCTCTGCCCTTGATTGTGTACACCCTCCGGGTTACGGGACTGGAGTAAGTGGTGGTGGAAGGGTGCATAGGGCAGGTTTTACAACGGGGGCGGTTACAAGGGTAGGAGCCAGAAGGTAGGGAAGGTGGTTTGGGGATTTCATAGGGATGGACTAGGAGGTTACGGAGGTTAGGTGGGTGGCGGAAAGACACTCTCAGAGGAGTGGGGAGGATGTCATGAAGGATGGATCTCATTTCAGGGCAGGATTTAAGGAAGTCGTATCCTTGCTGGAGAGCCACATTCAGAATCTGCCCCAGTCCCGGAAAGTATCCGATGACAAAAGGGGCACTTCTGGGGTTCTTTGGAAGGTTCTGAATTTGGGGGGATGAGGAAGCGGCTCTGGCAATTTGCTTCTGTACCAGATCAGGAGGATAGCTGCAGGATGTGAAGGCTGTTATCAGGTTAATGGTGTATTGGTTCTATGTGGGAATGACCAGCAACAAACTGGCCATTCACATGAATGGTCACAGGCAGACAGTGTTTGTTGGTAATGAGGATCGCCCTGTGGCTAAACATGCCTTGGTGCACGGCCAGCACATCTTGGCACATTGTTACACCGTCTGGGTTATCTGGATACTTCCCACCGACACACATCTTTCAGCACTCCGGAGATGGGCACTTGCCCTTCAGCATATTTTCTCTTACCGTTGCCCACCTGGTCTCAACCTCCGCTAAATTCAAATTCCCGCCCACCATCTTTAACATCTTTGCCTCAGTTCTCTGGACAGAGCCTCTGCCTCAAGTGGTATCTCTGTCCAACTTCTTTGCTTTCTACAGTATGTCTGCCTAGGTGTGTTTGGATTTGTGTATATGTGTGGCTGTGTGAGTATTTGTTTACCCCCCTTTTTCTCCCCCAAAGTAAGTCTTTCCTCTCCCGGGATCGGAATGGCTCCTTATCCACTCACTTCCTTAAAACCCTCATCATTTCCATTTCCCTGTCCTTCCTTTCTGCCTGATGAAGCAGTTAGGCTGCAAAAGCTAGCATTTATGTGTGTGTGTGTGTGTGTGTTTTATTTGTTACTATCACTACCTGTGCTCCTTCACCTGGTAAGTAACCTTCATCTACTTTTTATATATATATATATATATTTTACCCAAAGGACAGGATTGTCGACAGGCACAAATAAAATCACACACAAAACACAAATACAAGATTTCGCAACCGTTGGTCGCTTCTTCAGGAAAAGAGGAAGGAAGGAGAGGAGAAAAGGAAGGATATGGGTTTAAGGAAGTGGAAATGGAGTCATTCCAATCCCAGGAGTTGAACAACTTATCTTGAGGGGAAAAAAGGAAGGTAAACAAATACACACACACTCACACATATCCAAACGCAAACACACATAGACAGGCATTTGTAAAAAGCAAAGAAGTTGGACAGAGACACCACTTGAGGCAGAGCCTCTGTCCACAGAACCGAGGCAAGAATGCTAAAGAGGGTGGGCGGGAATTTGAATTTATCAAGTGGGCAACATGAGGAGAGAATAAGCTGAAGGTCAAGTTCCCATCTCCAGAGTTCTGAAAGATTGGTTTTGGTGGGAAGTATCCAGATAACCCGGACAGTGTAACACTGTGCCAAGATGTGCTGGCTGTGCACCAAGGCATATTTAGCCACAGGGTGATCTTCATTACCAACAAACACTGTCTGCGTGTGACCATTCATATGAATGGACAGTTTGTTGCTGGTCATTTCCACATAGAACTTTTCACAGTGCAGGCATGTCAGTTGGTAAATCACTTGGGTGCTATCGCAAGTGGCTCTGCCCTTGATCATGTACATCTTCTGGGTCACTGAACTGGAGTAAGTGGTGCTGGAATGGTGCATAGGGCAGGTTCTACGACAGGGGCGGTTGCATGGTTACGAGCCAGAGAATAGGGAAAGTGGTTTGGAGCATACTCGTTTGCCACAAAGACCTAAGATGTAGGGAAGGGAATATTTGATGTGGGGGAATGGATGTCAGCTGTCGTAATGGAGGTACTGTTGTTTATTAATTGGTTTTATGTGGGCAGATGTGTGAAGTTGGCTGTTGGACAGATGGAGGTCGACATATGGAAAGTGGCATGCGATTTGGAATAGGACCACGTGAATTTGATAGGACCAAAGGAGTTGAGGTTGAAGAGGAAATTCTGGAGTTCTTCTTCACTGTGAGTCCAGATCATAAATATGTCGTCAATGATTCTATACCAAACTTTGGGTTGACAGGCTTGGGTATCCAGGAAGGCTTCCTCTAAGCATCTCATAAATATATTTGTGTACAAGGGGGGCCATCCTGGTTCCCATGGCTGTTCCCTTTAATTGTTGGTATGTCTGGCCTTCAAAAGTGAAGAAGTTTTGGGTTAGTATGAAGGTGGCTAGGGTATTAAGGAATGAGGTTTTAGGTAGGGAAGTGGGTGGTCAGTGTGAAAGGAAATACTCCATCACAGTAAGGCCCTGGGCATGTGGGATATATGTGTATAAGGAAGTGTTATCAGAGGTTACAAGGAAGGTTTCTGGAGGTAACAGGCTGGGTAAGGATTTCAGGTGATCTACATCTACATCTACAACCATACTCCACAAGCCATCTGACGGTGTGTGGCGGAGGGTACCTTGAGTACCACTATCGATTTTCCCTCCTATTCCAGTCACGTATTGTTTGCAGAAAGAAGGATTGTCGGTATGCCTCTGTGTGGGCTCTAATCTTTCTGTTTTTATCCTCATGATCTCTTCACGAGATATACGTAAGAGGGAGCAATATACTGCTAGACTCCTCAGTAAAAGTAAGTTCTCGAAACTTCGACAAAAGCCTGTACCAAGCGACAGAGCATCTCTCCTGCATAGTCTTCCACTGGAGTTTAGCGATCATATCCGTAATGCTTTCATGATTACCAAATGATCCTGTAACTAAGCGCGCTGCTCTCCATTGGATCTTCTCCACTTTCTCTATCAATTCCACCTGGTACGGATCCCACACTGTTGTTCAGTCTTCAAGCTGTGGGCGAACAAGTGTTCTGTAACCTACTTCCTTTGTTTTCGGACTGCATTTCCTTAGAATTCTCCCAATGAATCTAAGTCTGGCATCTGCTATACCGACAATTTATTTTATATGGTCGTTCCATTTTAAATCCCTCCTAATGACTACTCGCAGATAATTTATGGAATTAACTGCTTCCAGTTGCTGACCTGCTATAGTGTAGCTAAATGATAAAGGATCTTTCTTTCTGTGTATTCACAGCACATTACACTTGTCTGCATTGAGCTTTAATTGCCATTCCCTGCATCATGCGTCAATTCAATGCAGATCCTCCTGCATCTCAATACAATTTTCCATTGTTACAACTTCTCTATATACTACCGCATCATCCACAAAAAGCCTCAATCAACTTCTGATGTTACCCACAAGGTTATTTATATATATCGTGGACAGCAATGGACCCACAACACTCCCCTGTGGCACACCTGACATAACTGCTACTTCGGAAGACTTCTCTCCATTGAGAATGACCTTCTGCTTTCTGTTATCTAGGAATTCCTCAATCCAATTACACAATTGGTCTGATAGACCATATGCTCTTACTTTGTCCATTAAACATTTGTGGGGAACTGTATCAAATGCCTTGCGGAAGTCGAGAAACACAGCATCTACCTGAGAACCCGTGTCTATGGCCCTCTGAGTCTCGTGGACGAATAGCGCGAGCTGGCTTTCACACGAATGCATTTTTCGAAAAGCCTCCTGATTCCTACAGAGCAGATTCCTAGTCTCAAGAAATGTCATTATATTCGAACATAATACATGTTCCAAAATTCTACAACTGACCGATGTTAGAGATATAGGCCTATAGTTCTGCACATCTGTTCGAGGACCCTTCTTGAAAACGGGGATGACCTGCGCCATTTTCCAATCTTTCGGAATGCTATGCTCTTCTAGAGACCTACGATACACCACTGCGAGAAGGGGGGCCAGTTCCTTTGTGTACTCTGTGTGAAAACGAACTGATATCCCATCAGGTCCTGCGTCCTTTCCTCTTTTGAGCAATTTTAATTGTTTTTCTATCCCTCTGTCAATTATTTCGATATCTGCCATTTTGTAATCTGTGAGGCAATCTAGGGAAGGAACTGCAGTGCAATCTTCCTCTGTGAAACAGCTTTGGAAAAAGACATTTAGTAATTCAGCCTTTAGAGTATCATCCTCTGTTTCAGTGCCATTTACATCACAGAGTGTCTTGACACTTCATTTTGATCCACCTACCGCTCTGACATAAGACCAAAATTTCTTAGGATTTTCAGCCAAGTCAGTACAAAGAACTCTACTTTCGAATTCATTGAACGCCTCTGGCAAAGCCCTCCTCATGCTACATTTCGCTTCGTGTAATTTTTGTTTGTCTACAAGGCTTTGGCTACATTTATGTTTGCAGTGAAGTTCCATTTGCTTCTGTAGCAGCTTTCTAATTCGGTTGTTGTACCATGGTGGCTCCTTTCCATCTCTTACGACCTTGCTAGGTACATACTCATCTAATGCATATTGTACGATGGCTTTGAACTTAGACCACTGTTCCTCAACACCATCTGTACTTAAGATAAAACTTCTGTGCTGAGCCATCAAGTACTCTGAAATCCCCTTTTGTCACTTTCTCTGAACAGAAAAATCTTCCCACCTTTTTTAATATTTCTATTTACGGCTGAAATTACCGATGCTGTAACTGATTTATGATCGCTGATTCCCTGTTCTGCATTAACAGTTCTGAATAGTTCAGGTGTGTTTGTCACCAGGTCTAATATGTTGTCACCATGAGTTGGTTCTCTGTTTAACTGCTCAATGTAGTTTTCAGATAATGCACTGAAAACAATTTCACTGGATTTTTTGTCCCTTCCACCTGTAATAAACGTTTGAGTCTCCCAATTTATATCGGGTAAATTAAAATCTCCTCCCAAAACTATAACATGATCGGGAAATCTACTCGAAATATTTTCCAAATTATCCTTCAGGTGTTCTGTCACAACAGCTGCCGAGCCAGGAGGCCTATAGAAGCATCCGATTACCATGTTCGAGCCTGCTTTAACAGTGACCTTCACCCAAATTATTTCACACTTCGGATCTCCATCTATTTCCTTCAATATTAGTGCACTTTTTATCACTATCAACACGCCTCCCCCTTCACTGTCCAGCCTATCTCTGTGGTAAACATTCCAGTCTGAGTTTAGAATCTCATTACTGTTTACATCTGGTTTTAGCCAACTTTCCATCCCTAGTACTATGTGGGCATTGTGATCGTTTACTATTGAGAGAAATTCTGGGACCTTTCTATAGATGCTCCTGCAGTTAACTACTACTAAATTGATCATTTCCTTTCCTGTTGTGTTCTGCCTACTGCTACCTTGTCGCGGCTCAGGAGGCATCTTGTCAGGCCTAGGGAGGGAATTCTCTAACCTAAAAAACCCCCATGTGCACTCCACACATACTCCACTACCCTTTCTAGCCGCTTCCTGTGTGTAGTGCACACCTGACCTATTCAGGGGAACCCTACATGATCGAGGAAGTGGTTGGTGTCTTTGATGAAGGATGGGAGACTGCACATGATGGGTTGAAGGTGTTGCTCTATGTAGGCAGAGATTCATTCTGTAGGGGCTTCGTAACCGGCCACAATGGGGCAGCTGGGATGATTGGGTTTGTGGATCTTGGGAAGTAGGTAGAAGTGGGGGTGCGGGGTGTCGGTGGGGTCATGAGGTTAATGGAGTCAGGTGAAAGGTTTTTATTTCATTTACCACTTTCATCACTGCATCTCCTCTATAATATCTACCCTTCATCCACATTTATTGTGGTAATACTATTTCACAACTTCATTTTTTAATAACCTATAATAACCATTTTCGCCTTTCCTAACAACTTCGTGATTATTTCCAATTCTTGTTTTTCCACATTTCCGTTCATTCTTCTGACATTCCCGATCATTTTTCAGTAACTTTCTATACGTTTTAAACCTATTATTCCTTCCTCAGATTATTATCTACCTCATAGTCATAATCTGCCACTACATAATCAGTCATTATAATACGCTTTCACCCCAACAGTACCTCCATTACGACAGCTGCCAGCCATTCCACATCAAACGTTCCCTTCCCTACTGCTTAGGTCTTCATGGGAAACGAGTTTGCTCCAGTCCCAAATCCCTGAACCAGTACAACAATAACCTAATAACAGCTTTCACATCCCACAGTTATCCTCCTGATTTGGTATAGAAGCAAATTGCCAGAGCCACTTCCTTATCCCCCCAAATTCAGAACCTTGCACAGATGAACCCCAGAAGTGCCCCTCTTGTCACCGGATACTTTCCAGACCTGGAGCGGACTCTGAATGTGACTCTCCAGCAAGGGTACAACTTCCTTAAATCCTGCCTCGAAATGAGATCCATCCTTCATGACATCCTTCCCACTCCACAGAGAGTGTCTTTCCGCCACCTACCTAACCTCCTAGTCCATCCCTATAAAATCCCCAAACCACCTTCCCTACCCTCTGGCTCCTACCCTTGTAACTGTCCTCATTGTAAAACCTGCCCTATGCACCATTCCACCACCACTTACTCCAGTCCTGTAACGCGGAAGTGTACACAATCAAGGGCAGAGTCACTTGCGATAGCACCCACGTGATTTACCAACTGACATGCTTGCATTGTGAAGCATTTTATGTGGGAATGACCAGCAACAAACTGTCCATTCACATGAACGGTCACAGTCAGTGTTTCTTAGTAATGAGGATCACCCGATGGCTAAATACATCTTGGCACAGTCTTACACTATCCGGGTTATCTGGATACTTCCCAACACCAATCTTTCAGAACTCTGGAGATGGGAACTTGCCCTTCAACATATTCTCTCTTCCTGTTGCCCACCTGGTGTCAACCTCCACTAAATTCAAATTCCCGCCTGCCATCTTTAACATCTTTGCCTCGGTTTTGTGGACAGAGCCTCTGCCTCAAGTGGTATCTCTGTCCAACTTCTTTGGTTTCTACAAATGTCTGCCTAGGTGTGTTTGCGTGTTGATATGTGTGAGTGTGTGTGTATTTGTTTACCTTCCTTTTTTCCCCCTAAGGTAAGTCCTTCCACTCCTGGGATTGGAATGACTCCTTTTCCACTTCCTTAAAACCCGTATCCTTCCCTTTCTCCTCTCCTCACCTTCCTTCCTCTTTTCTCTGAAGAAGCTGCCAGCGGTGGCAAAAGCTTGAATGTTTGTGAGTTTTTATATTTGTTTCTATCAGCGAGCCTGTACTTTCGGTAAGTCAAACAATCTTTATTTACATAAGTAATGGAATTAATGATGAAAGGTGTAGTTAAAATGAAGTAACAAATATGTGTAGAATCAATGATTAGGGAGCCTGTTTTTGCTGTAGATATCTTTGTGAATGGACTCTTTCAGGTAATTGGGTAGAAAATTGGAAAGCTAGCATAGATGGTAATAGACAAAAGGATAGGATTCTCTATGGGCAGATACAAGTAAGATAGTATATAATGTTTTAACTGTGTAAGGCAACTGGTGTTTAATTTTGACATAATTCATTGTGTAGCACTACTAAGAAGACTGTTTTTACAATAAAATTTGTGATCTCTGATAAAGCTTTGCTGCTCAGCCTTTTGCCACAAGTAAAAGGGGGTTGGTGTTCTGCGGGTATTTTACCAACAATACAGACCATGATAACTGGATTGAACACAATTTGGTAAAACACTGATTGAATGAAAATTTTTTTGACTTTCAAATTATTAACCTTACCTTTTAAAGCAATTGCATACAAACTGGTGTGTACTCCACTCTTCTTGAAAAACATCAATTGAGAATATCCTTTTTCTTTGGAAATGTTTGTATGTATAAAACATTTTAAAGAATTTTTAAGACAAAAATTTTGCATAGGCCTCTGTTGTTTAGAAGACTTTATCTTTTACTTATAGTAAAGAAAATCTTTTTGCATTATACTGTTGTAAATAACTTTTGCTCTTTGAAATATAGGTTGTAATTACCAATGTACTAAAGTAGGTTTTGTTTTTGTTCTACTTTTTTCATGTAAATGTTGGAGCCGAAGAACTTTTATACTGCTAGTGGCATAATTTGGAGGAAAGGACTCCCAAAAAACCCTGGGCCACTACCAAAGTTCAAACCTCACAGCAGAATAAGTGTGTTTGTGAATGTAAAATTTTTGAGTGAATAGTGGCAGTGACACAACAAACTGAGATTTTAAACAAATGTTTAATATACTCTGTAATTTATTTACTGAACAGACATGCATGTATTCTGTAACAATACCAGTACAATCTGATAACTATTCTTTTGAATACAACTATAAATTCTGTCAAACTGAAAGTTATTTCAAATTGTTGTGTACTTGTACTGGTTTTGTGGAATTTATAAGTTACCTTTGAATGTGATACTCTTATTCCAGTTGAAAACTATGGAAAAGCTTTGTTTTCATATTTTGTATTTGTAGCATAAGTGGCCAGTAAGGGTATAGTAATAAGTTTTTGAATTTATCAGATTTAGCCTACTTATTAAATTTGTTTAAAAGGTGCATTTATTTAATTCATAAGAAAAACACCATTACATTTCACTGTTTGTTATTTATAACAAAATGTTCAATTCAATGGTGGGGATGATGTGACAAAGCCAGATTGACATCCCCCATCCCACTCTCTGAATTTTATACTACATAAGTAAAACTAAATTTTTTCAATCTCTAATATATACCCTGTGTGGTATAACACATTTACTGAGTACCCAAAAATTACGGATACTTAAATAAGCTCATCCCATCTTTGTTTCATTATTCAGCATATTAGTTATACTACTAGAAACACTTTGTAGTGGTCATTTAATGCAGAAACGTCTTTAATTACAAAATCCAGATAATTGGAAATATGTTCATAGATCAACCATGTGACGTTTGGGTGCAGAAATGTTTTACAAGAGCAATACATTTCTGAAGTTAGAATACAGTTGTTACTCAATGATTAGCTAGCAGTCGACTGACTAAAATAAGGCCAGAAACTACTATTTATAAACCCATGTAAGCAAAATTACAATTTCGGTATTGACACAATGGTTTCTAATTTGGCTAGGTATATATTTGCCTTACAGAGTGTACTATCTATTGGTAAAGATATCTGACTTATGAAAATTAATACTGTTTAAGAAATTAATAAAGTATCTGGAACTAATTGTTGTTCTGCATTGGGGTTCTCTGGACCTCTGTTACTGGTGGCCATATTAAGTAAAACTGTTAATTACACAAAATAATTCAACTTTTTAATTAGCTTGTCAATCAGCTAATGGTGCATATCAGAAGAAAGAGAAAAATTGGGACAGCAAAATATGAAGTCAAAGTTCAGAACCTAACAGTAGTTTGGGCGTAATTTACCATGAAAGTTGGCATGGGTCTTAAATTTTAATTACAAATATTATGTAAGCTAATAAGTTTCAGTTAATTTCAGATACCTTACAGAAAGAGGAGGTAACCGGCTTTTGAATGATGTATTTTACAATCCTCAAATAAGCTGAATTTCGCACCTGAAATTCACATGGTTGAGCTATGAACAAATTTCTAATTATCTGTATTTTGAAATTAAAGACATTTCTGGCTTAACTGACCACTACAAAGTGTTTCTAGCAGTATAAATAATGTGCTGAATAATGAATCAAAGATGGGATGAACCTATTTAAGTATTGGTAATTTTTGGGTACCCAGTAAATGTGTGCACCATATAGGTTCTGTATTAAAGATTAAAAGAAATTAAAATTATAGAGGGAAACTTTCCCGGTGGGGAGAAAATTGAATTATAAACTAAGAAGGGAGGTAAAAATAGAGTGAGAGTACTATGTAGAACATAAACAGAAGGAGAAAGTAAGAGGACAGAAAAGTTTCGAAAGGTAACAGAGCAATAACAAACGATCGTGATTGTTAGATTCAAATTGATGAAACGAAAATTATAGAGGGAAACTTCAAATTGATGAAACGAAAATTATAGAGGGAAACTTTCCCTCTATAATTTTCGTTTCATCAATTTGAATCTAACAATCACGATCGTTTGTTATTGCTCTGTTACCTTTCGAAACTTTTCTGTCCTCTTACTTTCTCCTTCTGTTTATGTTCTACATAGTACTCTCACTCTATTTTTACCTCCCTTCTTAGTTTATTAAAAGAAATTAGTTTTACTTATGTATTATAAAACACAGAAAGTGAGATGGGGGATGTCAATCTGGCTTTGTCACACACTCACTGCTGAGAAAGTTGTTGCCAACTGACAGTTGCAACAACACTAGCACTCCTAGTAGTGGACAAGCCTCCGAAAGAGTGATGTGTGTTTATAATTATTTGTGTATATAATAAATGAAATAGTTAGTACAACTTTTGCATTACAACCATTAGTAAAATATCAAGAGAGATACTTAATAAGGCAATTAATGTAAAAGCAGATTAACGTAACTGATTTTGTGGTATCATGAAGAATTTCATCATGAACCAATGAGTGTTTATTTGCATTTTATTCTGTCGAAAGTAAGTGGAATATACATAAGAGAAACATAAATTTGTATTTTGGTCTGTTCTTACTATGACAAAGTTTTTTGACACATATCAATTCAGTGTCGAGTCTATGATTCACACATTTTTTAAGCTTGACTCATCCTTCTTATATGTCCATATTCTTTTGAGTGAGATTACTTTAACTTAAGAAGTCAATGTCTTGAAGATTCTTGCCATATATGGTTCAGATGTAGCAACAATTGTGGAATTGGGTTCTCCTTTGCCTTCTTTACTTTCTCTGTTTTCTTGTCCCAGTTGTGGTGGCTGATTTGGTATGTCAAATACTGTAGTTATTGCATTTTATATTTGTTTCCTACGTTCCAACCTTGCCAATTATACTGGAATTTTAGTGAGGAAAAGTTAACATAATTGAGTAGAAAAACAATGTATTTCTGCTAAAGGGTAGGTCTTCTTGTGTTTCCTAGCACTTTTACTATTTTAATTGTAAATAAAATTATTCATTAAAAGCCTTTAGGTTACAAGAAAAATTGTAAATAAACTGTGCTGCAATGTATCATTTCGTACCTTGTTAGGGAACTTAGCAAGCCTAAGAAAGACAAAGATAGAGCTATTTTTATGTTATTACCTATTTTATGACACTACATATGTTCCCTAATGTAAAATGTACGTTAAAATCAATATAAACAATACTATTTGCACTCATCTAATATTGTAATCATAAATGTAGCTTCCCAACTGCTTGGAGCACTACTGTTGCAGTATATAACAAAAATCTGCAGGCGTGTCATGGTGGTATTATGTTAGACTGTGGTGCAGAAAATAAGGCCCCAAACTACAGAGTTTTAAGCCCGGCTGGTTTATGTACCAGTAATGTGTACTGGTGGGGGAAGGCAGTAGAGGAATCCAATATCATCCACAGCTATAATACTGTGTGCTGGACTAGTATGGCAATTCATAAGGCAACAGTTCAACAGTTTCTCATCTCAGTGTCTCAGACTCTAAGCTGAACATTGTGGTGGGGCAGGTAGAATTGCCATTTGTCAGTACAATCTACACTATGTCATCTAAAGTATCTGCACACCCCTGAAACAATTTTTTTTTTCATATTAGGTGTATTGTGCTACCTTCTACTGCCAGGTACTCCATATCAGTGACCTCAGTAGTCACTAGACACCGTGAGAGCTGAACGGGGCTCTCCACAGAACTCGAGGACTTTGAGCTTGGTCAGGTTATTAGGTGTCACTTGTGTCAGAAGTCTATATACGAGTTTTCCACACTCCTAAACATCCCTAGGTCCACTATTTATGATTTGATAGTGAAGTGGAAATGTGAAGGGACACATACTGCATGAAAACGTACAGTGTAATAGGCAGGCATTTATCCAGACCATCACATAGGGATTCCAAACTGCAGCAAGATCTACTCCAAGTAGTACAACAGTTAGGCAGGAGCTGAGAAAACTTGGATTTCACCATTGAGCGGCTGTTACCATATGCCAAACATGATGCAGGCTGTAGTGATGAAAGCTCCCTCATCATTACGAAATAGTTACACCAGGAACAAGCACATTCAGCTCCTTAGAGACAGAGTATCGTATAATTCAATACAAACATGTGGACAAACTGCTTAATCTTTAGTGTGCTAAGTGGTAAGATGACAATTATCTGTAATGAAATGTTTAAAATGTACTGTGAGTATACAGATTAAATAAGTGTCAGTCTGCGATCTCCAAAAAGTGTTGTGGATCTACGACGACACCTTCCTATACAACAACTCCCCCCCCCCCACCCCCCATGGTCCCTCTAGCAGCGAATAAACAACGAAATACCAATGACAGTACAGTTGCTACCCGTGCTTTGTCTATGCTAGTTGACTGCATGTTGAAATTGCTCAAGTATGTAGTTTCATTGATACCACACCAAGCCAAAGGAATACTATTTTGTTTGAATTTAGGTAAGAGAGAGATTATTTTACATGCAATTTTAAAAAGCTAACTAGCATTGGATTAAAACCATAGATTTACTTCTTAAACACAACAATATTTCTATTGCAGAATTTACTGCTGGTTATAGGATTTTACTGATGGCTTCGAAAAAACGGAAGTTGTCTGAAGAAAATAGATAGTTCAATGATTCATGGACAGATTTATACTTTTTTATTAGTAACAATGCAAAACTGCTATGCTTAATTTGCCAAAAAACTTTTGCTGTTCAGAAAGAACGTAAACATCATTACGATACTGAGCATAAAGCTAAATTTGCAAGTCTTGTAAGTGAGTCACAAAAACATAAAATTAACTTACTAGAATCATAAGTAAAGAGCCAACAAAATGTTTGTAAGGTTCAAGTTCAAAGTAGTGAGTCGAATGTACTTGTGAGTTTAAGGGTAGTGGAAATTCTTTTCATGTCTCTAAGACCGTTTACCAACAGTGAATTAACAAAACAATGTGCATTGGTTATGGCTGAGGTGGTGTGCCCAGAACAAAAAAAGAAGTTTGGAAATATAAGTCTTTCAGCTAGAACGTGTACCCTCCTCACTGAAGATTTGGGCGATAATTTATGCCAGCAACTTTATGAAAAGGCACAACAACAATGTGAATGGTTTTCTTAAGCTCCAGATACTGTCCAGCTTCTAATATTTGTCCGCAGAATCAATGAGAATCTTAATATCCGAGAGGAGCTTTTACATTTATGTAATTTGAAAGGAACAACTACAGGGGAAGATTTATTTCAGCCTTAGTATCAATGCATTTGCCATGGGTAAAACTGGTGAGTGTAACAACCAACAGTGGCAAGAACATGTGGACAATACATAGGTTTGTCGGACAAATTATAACTAAACTAGCAGAGCTAGGATGTGAATGTGACATCCCATTATCTTTACATTGCATTATCCACCAGTAAGCATTATGTTCCAAAGTGCTAGCATGGAAAGAAGTAATGGAGATTGTGATATCCACTGTAAACTACATCAGAAATAATGTGTTGACTCATCGTCAGCTTCTGACAGATGTTGATGCAGATCATAGAGATGTTTTGTACTATTCTGAAATGAGATGCATAATAAAAAAATAAAATAAATGATCTCAGAAAAGAAATAAGTACCTTTATGAACAAAAAAGGTAAATCTGTTGCAGAACTTACAGATCCTCAGGGGTTAATAGAGCTTGGATTTTTGGCGGATTTAACTTACGTGTTAAATACTCTGATTGGAAAGCTTCAAGAAAAAATAATTAATTTCTGATGTGCACACAGACGTGAAGGCATTCCAAATGAAAAACAAGCTCTTCATAAAACATACTGATGAAAAAAATATGGATCATTTCCCGAACTATAAAATGGCTGTCGAGGAAACCGGAAGGAAAAAAAAGAAAAGAAAAAAAGTTCACTGGAATAATGATAAAATTAAATATTTAAAACACCTCCAAAATCAATTTAACGACATATTTGGTGACTTAAAGAAAGTGTCTGGCAGTCTGAAGATTTTCGCAAACCTTTGTATAATATTGAGGATGTACCGAGTAATTTACAAATGAGGTACACAGTGATAGTAGGGAGGGGTGGACAAGTTTGAAGCCCTTACTCTTACGGGAATTAGTTTCATAACTAAGAGTTTGAGTACCGTGGGCAGGGCGAAGCTGGGAATTTTTATCTGACAGGAGGCGTGCCTAGGTAGTCCTTGCAGGTGCGGTGATCCCTATGTCCCCAGTGGTGTAGGGGTCAGCGCAACTGCCTAGAAAGCAGGAGACCCGGGTTCGAATGCCGGCTGGGTACACATTTTCAGCTTTGCCCAATCGCAGTTGATGTCATATATTCTATGAATATGAAATAATAACAACAACTGCAGGATCAGAAGTGACATCTGTTCCGGTTTTGTCTACATATTAATAAAATTCAAACCGAATATTTTGTCATTTTTATTGTCACCTATATAGGCAAGGCTTAATTTGGGCCAGTACAAGCAGGAACATTGTTCCGGTACCTCCCTAGGGTAGATTTTTTTTAACCTACCAGAGACTGGAAAAGGTACACTTATTTAAACGTAATGTAAAATGTAATTCCCCGCTGCTGCACAAGCACCGTCTTCTTGTACATAATGTGGCAAGCAATTTGCGGGAGTGCAACGAGGTATAACTTGTCCACTACGAGGTGGGCCCTGTCACCGTTCAGGACTTCTCGGTAGCAATCGGTGTAGCCATAGTGCCCTATTAGCTTTGTTGCCAATTAGCCTTGTTGCCAGTATTTGCGATCTAGCAATGAGTGGCGCACTGTATTGATACAATACATTGAACGACCACATTTGACTAAGACGTCTATACAAAGTATTATTATGAGTAATTGCTGATGTAGAAATTGCTGCCTGGTCTTTTTCCATGCTGTGGACCACGTCACATCGGGCTAGCTACAGTATAAAGTTTGTTCATATTTCAAGAATCCCTGTAGTTATAATGTTATCTAGTCTCACTAGCAAATTATTATTATTATTTTTTTTTTTTTTTTTTTTACAAAAACAGTTGTGATACATACTGGAGACTTAGCACAATGCAGCCATAATAAATAAAGTCTTGATTCCTGTAGATTGCAATCCAAGTGAAAAAATAGGTTATTGGGAACTGTTCTGCCATGCAGTGGCTGGCAGCTCTGCTGTAGTCATTAGACTAATTGTTGCTGTTATTGCTTTGTTGGGCATTAATATATCAATTGCTGCTTGTATTAAGTTATGTACTCGCTTTGCCTCCATCTTTAAAGATTCTCACCTGATAGTGTTCACAGTACTCTTCTGGTTTTCCTCGATAAAAAGTGTCCATCATCCACTCTCTGAGTACGCTGTCACTCTGTATCTCATCGCCTTCTCTGTTATGAACTGACAGCATCGTTTGGATTTGTTTGATCAGGGGTGGCTCGTTCTAATTTTCTGAAGTTGCTATTTTGGTGTCATATCAAATAGTTGGAGTGTGTCAGTAGTAGTATGAGAGAGACCAGAAGTACAACTATTAAAATTCTGTCCTTTTTTAAACCTAGCACTAGTACAAATCAATAAGAAAAGATCTCACTTACTTTCTATTTATTTTTATTTATTTATTTATTTACTGTCTTACTACATGTGGATGGGGACAGTTAGGAAGAAAGAGTTAGTTTTTATTATGTTCTCTCGCTCATCTTTGTTATTGCTAACCTCCGAACGTACTTGTTAAGAATGGGGGGCCAGGAAACAGATACATCTTATTTTAGTTGAAACTTTCTTTTTCTCCTTTGTTACCATTAAAAGGAAGAAATGTTATGTCGTATAACGTGACAATGATATATGGGGGGTAAATGAAACACAGCTGACATACCTAAACGAGATGGCAGTGCTGTACCCATCCCCACCCAGTGACGTAACATACTCTCCCATCTCCCCGATTTAAACGCCGCAGAACGTGATTCGAAGTGTGGCAGTCAGATGTGATGGTTGTACGATTCTGTTGTGCGCCTACGTGATTGCGTGAATGTTCTATTTTCTGAAGAAGGCCATAGCCGATAGCTGAAAAGTGTTGTATGCAAGTGTCTTTTGTATGTGCCTGTTGTAGCTCATCGCCACGTCTATCTGGCGAGTTGTTAACTGTCCTCATTACTATATTATCACATCAATTAGTGCAACTAACACATTGGGCTTCTTGGTAAAAACCAATTTAGGTGAAATCAGTACTTAAATTTTGTTTGCAATTCAAGGGCAAGGAAAAAAAAAATCACATCAGTTTTTAGTTATGGTTACAAATCAATATAATACAGAAAAATTTGATTTCTGAATTATATTGAAGTTTTGACACTATCCTGAAAATAACGATTGCTATTCTAATACAACTACAGCTGCTGATAAGCTAGAATAAGTGCAGTTTAACCCTTTATTTGGCACATACAGAAATCACATGAAGAGAGAATATATTAAGTTACTTTAAATTAGACGTGAATGGCATGTGAACAATTTTAAATTAGTTAGTAACATTTCCGAAAAAAAAAATTGAATGGCAGCTAACAATATACATACTACAGACTTGTTCCTGTGAATGTAAATGTAGTAGAATTTTACACTATTTTATGTGAAAAATCCAAAATAGTCTCTTTTTGGTACATAGCCCAGGATAATTACACAATTTCAACATTTTACAGTCAAGTACCCTTACAGACAAAGCCTACATTTTTCTTTTCGCCCATACTTGGGCACATGATCAGAAGTGTCATATCGTACATCATTCACTGGTACAGAACATCCCGTTTCTTCTTCTTCTTGAGGACTGGTTGTCCATTCCATATTGGCCTGCCAGGTCTCCTTCTTCATAGTAAACATCGATCCATTTGCACTATCCCAAGAACGAATTTTAACACTTTTGCATAACAACACGCCTTCAAGGCTTCCCCTTACTGTTTAGAAAAAATAAAACAGCAGCAAAAAAAAAAAAAAAAAAAAAAAAAAAAAAAAAAAAAACTAGTACAATGCCTGCTAACGATACAGATCACTGTCTTTTGTGAAAAGTTTGTCAATCATATAGAACAACACTGTATATGAGAGTTTCAATGTTGATTTCAAGCACCATTTCCCATTTAAAGAACAAAAGTTTAAAAGTTCTGCAATTTTGAAGTTCTCGAGAACAACATTGTCAAATAAAGGGCTAAACTCTCTCACTGGAGAGTAGTTCAAACAAATAATGCCATCATTAAATGGAGAGTTCTTGACATTCAAACATATATAGTTGAACTATGTGGTAGTCCAATGGAGATAATATTTTTAATTGTTTGATCACAAAGACTTGTTAATACTACAAAATAAAACAAAAACATATAATATAGTTGTATCAGTCTTTTATAGTTATCAACGTGTTACACATCAGAAATAAAACACTGAAGCGTTGTTACATTTTGCCTGTCAGAATGTCACAACTTCTTACAAGATTTTTTTTTTTTTTGGTTTGTTTTTGTTTTAATTTAGCCTTACACAGTAATCCCATACATTCACTTAGTGGCTGCTCTCAGTATGAGACAACTCTAATGGCAACAAATATCAAGGGTTTTATTACATTCATGACAGTTTAATGAATCACTACCAAAGGACACAAAATTCCAAAATGAAATATCTCACATTGTGAACTACGGAAAGTATAAATATATTTAATTACAACGGATATGATTTAAACATTTTTTATATGGAAAATGTATGTTTAGCAAATATCTAGTCCTTTCAGATGTACTACTATTTACCAAACAGGATTGGGGGAGGGGGGGGGGGGCGAGAGAGAGAGAGAAGTGTGTTTTAGCAAAATAATAAGAATTTGAAAGTCATCACAAAATAATTCCACTAAAGTGTTACATGTACACATCTAATATTTTTCTAGAACTTAATATTTTACAATACGATAAAGACTGCACGGTGAATATAATTGTGGCATCGCGTGCAAAATCTGTATTCTTCAACATTTTTAACCACTACACATTCTGATATAGCTACCACACTTACTCAAATGAAGTGTGCCAATCTATCTCATCTTAAGTGTAACAAAACACTCGATTCAGAATAATAAATGAAAACAGAATCATCTTTCAATTAAAATCAACAATAATGTTATGACTGTAGTAAAAACACACAGCCTGCAACATTACACTTTTGACAATATACGCACAAATACTCGGATCTACAATATTTACACGGGCCTACATCTTTTCCCCTAAAACCAACCTACTCATATCAATGGTACATGTTATAAACACTTCAGAGATTATCTTACAAAATGAACCGTTACAAGTCATGGGAAAGGAAGAGGCAAGTGAGGTTCAAATATCATCTGCATGTCATTGTTCATGTAATATTTCTATTATAATATGGATTAATAACTGAACAAAAAAAGAAAAGGAAAAATAAAGTAATTTATGTGGACCACTAAATAATTTACAATAAGCTGATATTATGTGACAACATAATGTATTTTTAACTCAATGAAGACAAACAAATTAATAAATAAAGGTTCAATTATTTTAAAAAAAGAAAAAAAGAAAAACAAGCTGCAATGGTAATTAAAATTTGTATTTTCATTTTTCATATTGAGTTGAACTGTATAAAATTACTTACAATCATCTATGTACATAAATCACATAAAATATTTCAAGTTATTTTAAAACAAATACTTGATTTTAAAATTCTTCACCCCACAATGAACACTACAACAAAATTTTACAGGGCAACATGACGGTTCTTATTCTTTCATACTTGAGATTACAACTAAAAAAAAAAAAAATAATAATAATAATAATTTTAAATAACAATTTCAATTTTATAGTATTTAAGCTTCTAGACAAAGTCAATAATACCACCAAAAAGGGGTTTTAAGTGTATCAAGTATTAAGTTCAAATGTACATTAAATTAATTTCTCTTTTGAAGAAAATGACAAAGACAAACAAGTGTGCACTCCAAAGTACTGATAATCAAATTTATCACAAAATTTTGATTTCAGTAATAATGTTACATCAAAAAGAGGAATAGTTGGTGTACTATGCAGAATTATAACAACTGCAATTATTTTTCAAAGAAAATATCTGCATTCAAGGACTAGATATTTGCCAAGGATACCTGACAGACACTTTTAAATCAATGGCTACTTATTTAAAAAAAATAAAAAATAAATAAAATAGAATGGAAAATTAATCTTCTAAGGGCAGTCAGTAACAACTATCAGGATTAGTACACCTTACTTAAGGTACAAAGATATCTCCCAGGATCAAAAAGACTTTAATGATGCACACAGAAGTTTCTTTTACTGCAGTATGAAAGGAAGAAAAAACCACGAACAGAGTAATAGTATATTGAAAGTCTAGACTGCTGCCTTTCTGTAAGCGTATTAGTGCTAGAGCATACATACAAAATAACAATGATACTCTATCAGACGTGAAAAATCTGTAATTAATTTGGCATTAATTTCTTAGTTCGTGATGAAATACACACTTTTTTTTTAAGTTACATGTCCCATTCTAATTTATTTTCAACCTATGTAGTCAGTCTCGCAAGTTTTACCTTATGCCCTGCAAAATCTACATCAGTAACTATTCATACATGAGGGGAGAGGAGGAGGGGGAGGGGGGGCTGCTCAGACTACCATGGAATGGTCAGCTTGCAGTATACATATCAAGCATGCGAGATATATAGAATATGCTCTTATAAAGAGTACATACATCAATTTCTAAATATAAAGGTGGTCTGCTTCATCAACAATCACATTTATGTGAGCACTGGATTTCTTATATCTAGTAACTTTTCAGAACTGAAGCACAATAATGGATTCTTCAACAACAGGAGGAAAAAAAGAAAAATGAAAAGAAAAATGTTGAAATTATTGAGTGCATCTTCAAAATGTTTTAACAACTGATCAATGTGTGTTAATTTGTCTCTCCCCATATCAAAGAATGGGATTACACAACTCTTGAAAGTATATCAATTTTTAAGAGAACTGAATATTTCTGCAACTGTGGATTTAGATGAAAAGCCCAAACTTTTTTTTTTGTTTTTTTGTTGACAGATTCTTTTCTTAAAGTCATTAACATTACATATTTTATCACCGTAGAGTGTACTCAACATAATGCCCAAATGTGTATTTATAATTCTTTTTTTTGTTTTGTTTTTTGCACATCAACAATTACACAAATAACTAATGTACAACAAGGAAATGCATTTTGATGCTCACATTTTTTTTATCTTTGATGTTAATGGAGCAGGCCATTTTAAGCAAGGAATTTACACGACACATAGTGCACATAGAGTTTTACAACATTTTTCTCTACCAATATTTCTCCTGAATCATCACACTCCATTATCTGACAGTTGTTTGAGGTAATCTAAGATGGAGGCTACAGCACTGCTCCAGCTTTATGAAGCTATTACTCTGCTGGAAAATGCAGATAAACAGCTGTGTAAGCTATTTAGCAATTATCTGAAGACTTTTCTAACAAAATCTTCAACAATCAGCCTACACATCAGCACAAATGCTGAAAAACAATTACACCAATTTTTCATCCAAGATATATTAAAAATTATCTCTTCACAGAAGATTTAACCCTGTCACGTTCAAATTCCCTCTCTTCTTCAACTGTCCATTCTGGATCATTTGGATCTTCACCTTCTCCAATTGCAGACTCTGTTGAATCTGTACTTGGAGATACTGGTCTGCTTTCACCCTGTAAATAAATAAATAAATATAGCATCAATATTAAAAACATATCAAAGAAATATAGTCTCTTTTTAAACACAATCATCATTATGTAATAGTGATTAATTTACGTTAACTACACTGTGAATGTCACAATAGAATGGCAGAAATTAGTAATTTAACACCATCACCTTCTTTCAAAAAATTTCAATAATCTTATAGCAGAAACAAGTCAGCCAATAGTCGTCTACTACTACTACTACTACTATTACTATTTCTATTATTATTATTATTTAATAGCCAGTAATTAGAGCAGAAACCACCATTGTCAGTGACAACACTTAAGAACACAGCATTTGTTATAAACTGCCAAATTTTTTAGGTAGCTTCGATGATGTGGGGTATTGCAGCTTTAAAGTAAATTTTTAAAAAAATTAGCAAAATGCACCCGAAGAGTCAGGAACTTCTTAATTCATTTGACATTTCTCATGGTTCAAAATTAGCTGTGTGTTTGTCTACAATAAAATGTGCTCTTGATCCAGAAGTTTCTGCAAGCATGAAGGGTCCTTATAACTAAATGGTGTAAAATGTAAATGATTTCAAAATATGGACGTGTGCCTGCATGTGTGTCCAATCAATATTTGAAAGTTAATGAATCTAAGCACTACAGCAGCACAAGTCATTGTAGGGACAATATTATGTATTCTTGTAAGTAACATTTTGAGAAGATCAACAAAATTATTTGGCAAAAGGAAACATATGCTGAAAACAATAATTACCAACATATGTGTTGCTCAATGGTTTTTCCCAAAAATACAAAAAATTAAGGTTCTTTCCTTAAAATAGGTTGATATGCAGTTGCCAAGGACAGAACTAGGCACACTTTGACCATCCGTTTGTCATATAAAAGATGCTATATCTTGTGAAAGAATGAGATAATGATCTCAATTTTACTTAAAATTTCAGTATCTTTTCGACATTGCAATAGTCAGCCATGTATAAGCTAAAATAAAAGACAAGCAAAGTGTGTGCCTTGGCATATAATGTATTTAGGCAAATGGTATAGGCCATGTGCAAATATATATCTCACAAACTTTTGATCAAGAACATTGAGAAAGTCTCTAATACAGGCTGCAGGGTGCTCTCTCTCTCTCTCTCTCTCTCTCTCTCTCTCTCTCTCTCTCTCTCTCTCTCTCTCTCTCTCTCCCCCCCCCCTCCTCCTCTCCCTTTTGTCTAATTAAACTTATTCATAATCAGAATCACAAGGTTACGAATATAACTTATCTTTTCATCAAACACAAATATGGAAAGCTGTAAAGCTATCAATAAGAAAGTGAAATGACAGACCAATTACCTTGCAGCGCACCATGTGAGGGTAGGACGAACTAAGGTGTGTTACTAGGAGTTTCAAGTGGCGTATAGTGTAATAGTGTGCTGCAGAAATATAGTTTTTTTGTAGTTCAGAAAAAGAAGAAAGAAGTTCTGTGTGTGTGTGTGTGTGTGTGGTGTGTGTGTGTGTGTGTGTGTGTCAATCTTTTGTCTTGTGAGTGATATTGGAAAAAGAATGTACAAGCTGCACCACAAAATTTAAGCTTCAGGTTGCCCAGTACACTAAGGAACATGGAAAGTGGGAAGCTGGAAGTAAATTTGAGGACATCTATGGGGGAAAAAAAAACCACATCTGTCGCTAATGTGCAAGTGAGATCAAATTATTACATTAATTCAAAGTAGTGTTGTGCATTTTGAGGAAAAAATGTAAATATCTGGAATTCATAATTCAAAACTTTTTTGTTGTTATTGTTGCTGTTACAACAGAAATGACTCAGGTGCAAGGCTGCCAAATAGCCTAGAGTTTGATGTACATTGTTTCTTGGAAATTTCCCCAACAAATGTGAAAACAGTGATTCTGGTGGTGATACAATACTGATTTTCAAATGCAACATTCAAACTCGACATCGGTATGAGCTACATAAATCAGCTGTTCCACTTTCTTAATTTCCCATCACCGCATGCAGTAGGCGTTATCAACAAATATCACGCTAACAACTCTACACTTCTACTAAAAAGATAAAAAGATTAGCTTCAGTGACCACACCAAATTGAAATAATTTCTGTGCTGAGGAAGTTATGTGTGTTACATACTGCTTTTGTTTAAGATAACACATATGTGTTAAAAACACTCGTCTGCTGTGGTTGGCTGCGGTAGGGAGTGAGAACGTTTTGATTTATATTGAAACATTGACTTTCATCAATTGTTTCTGTGAACTTTCACAAAAATAAAGATACGAATGCCATTTTGAAAAACAGTTATCATTATTTAAAGACTATCAACTTTATAACGTTTCTGAAACCAAAAACAACAATAGCATGTAATTTTTGAAGCCCATAAACCTGTGTGTGTGTGTGTGTGTGTGTGTGTGTGTGTGTGTGTGTGTGAAGGGGGAGAGGGGGGGGGGGGAATGGGGTTTATGGAATCTCTATTGTAGGCCGTACCACAACTTTGCAAGCCACAATTTTAGTGAAAAAATTCAGCTTATATTGCGCAAATATGGCACTTAAAATTTTTATTGAAATAAATGATGCACAGTTACTTCGATGATGTGCAAAATGACATTCCATTCTTCATGAGGTGAAAATATAATCCGTAATATGTGCAAAAATCACATTTTTCACAAAATATTTTTCTTAAAACTAGCCAATAAAAAACTGAAAATAAAGAAATAAAAAGAAAAACTTCAGGTGGAAAAACAGAAAATTTTTGCAGACGTGAAAGGGTTAAGACAGCAGTTAACCATATTACTAATGATATACTGCATTTACATATCTGTAATAACCACTGCCAAAAGTACCTGCCCTTAATTTTGGTGGTTAACACACTTTTTTTTTTATCTCGAAAATTCATGAACTAGTTAGTTATGTGTAATTTGGCAACATGGTTGCTGCTGGGTCATGGGACAATGGTATTTTTACAGCATAACGGTAACAATAGCCGACCACCTCCAACCCCCCCCCCCCCCTCGTTGGCTTTATGGCACCATTTACATTAAGAGCTGCCAAGTCTGCAATGAATAACATTGTCCGTGTGCAGCTCTGAGTTCCGCATTGTAAACTGTGACATATTGAATAACGCGAGAGAGAGAGAGAGAGAGAGAGAGAGAGAGAGAGAGAGAGAGAGAGAGAGAATTATTAACGAATTTAGCTCATCCTGAACCCACCAAATGTACTACAGATTTATCCTCCCAAATTTCAGAATAGATAAGGTTTAATGCAAAGAGGTTGGACAGAGATGCCAGTCGAGGCAGAGGCTCTGTCCAGATATTGGAGGCAAAGATGTTGTAGAATGTTGGGTGGGTATTTCAAACAAACGAAGCCACAGGGTGATCCTCATTACCAACAAACACTGATGTCTGTCTGACCAGTGACAAGTTGTCCATTCGCATGAATGGACACAGGGAGACAGTGTTTGTTGGTAACGAGGATCACCCTGTGGCTAAACATGCCTTGGTGCATGGCCAGCACATCTTGGTACAGTATTACACGGTCTGGATTATATGGATACTTCCCACTGACACCAACCTTTTAGAACTCTGGACATGGAGCTTGCCCTTCAACATATTCTCTCTTCCCCTTGCCCACTAGGTCTCAACCTTCATTAGTTTGAAATTCCCTTCCAACATTCTACAACATCTTTGCCTCCATCTCTGGACAGAGTCTCTGCCTCAACTGGCATCTCTGTCCAACCTCTTTACATATGTCTGCCTTGTTGTGTGCACGTGTGTGTGTGTGTGTGTGTGTGTGTGTGTGTGTGTGTGTGTGTAGTTTTACCTATCCTTTTCCTCCCAAGGTAAGTCTTTCCTCTCCTGGGACTGGAATGACTTCTTACCCACTCCCTTAAAACCCTCATCCTTTGCTTATCCCTCTCCTTCCCTGCTCTTTCTGAAGAAGCAAGCTAAGGTCGCAAAAGATCAGTTGTGTGTGTGTATACGTGTATGTTTTTGTGTATCAATGTACCAGTGCCTTCTTGCCTGGTAAGTCCAATTTTCTTTACTTTATAGAAGAGGCAGGGAATATATGTTAGTTCTATAGCTGAGTCAGTATGACAGGTTTCAAATTCGCCATAGCCTTTAATCTGATGCTTGTGTAGCCAACGTCAAAATCAACACTGCTCTAACACAATGGATAACTCTCAGAATGACATTGAATGCAGGCGTGGAACCAGCTTTTGTATGTGTGTGTGTGTGTGTGTGTGTGTGTGTGTGTGTTTTTATTTATGTTTGCAGTCACATACCTGTGCTCCTTCGCCTGATAAGTAAACTTCATCTACTTTATATATATATTCCTGCTAGGAATTTTTTCTTTATAATTATATATATTTATTTATTTTAGAATGAGACTTTCCTTTTTTCCCCACCTGAAAGTCTCCTTCTACAACATTTGTTTCATCAATTTGAACCTAACAATTACCTATGTTCGTGTCGGGCCCGGTGGTCTTCGGGTAAATCTATCGACTGGAAACCGAAGAGTCGCGGGTTTAAAAACCGGTCGGACCTTGGATTTTTTCAGTCTGCACTTTAACCCATCCTTAATCTCTCAATGATATGAGAAGTTGCCAGAAGCGGCACGTGGTTCGGATTCCATGTTAAGCTGTAGGTCAACTTTCCCTAGTTGGATAATTGGGATAGGCTAGGGACACACAAGTCGCCGAAGTGGCGTCCAATCGAAAGACTTGCACCAGGCCAATGGGCCACACTATATTATTATGATTATTTTTACATACGTTCGTTATTGCTCTGTTGCCTTTCGAAAACTTTTCTGTCCCCTTACTTTCTCCTTCTGTTTATGTTTTACATAGTATTTCCATCCTATATTTGCTCTCTTCTAAGTTTACAGTTAATTTTTCTCCTGGCCAAACAAGCCACATACAACAATCAGTATTGACTTCTGAACCTTAACCTAAAAGTACAAGTAACTTCATTTTTATTTTTACACTTATTATTTTATTTACCACTTTCAACACTGCATCTTGTCTATAATATCTACCATTCGTCCACATCTCTCATTTTACTGTGGTAATACTATATCACAACTTCATTTTACAATAACCCATAATAACCACTTTTGGCTTTTCCTAGCAACTTCGTGATTATTTCCTTTTCCCGTTTTTCCATATTTCCGTTCATTCTTCCGACATTCCCAATTATTTTTCAGCAACTTTCTATACGTTTGAACCTTATTATTCCTTCATCAGATCATTGTTAACCTCAAAGTCGTAATATAACACTACATAATCAGTCCTTATATTTCGCTTTCCTTTCATTCTAACACTGTTTGCCCAATCTTTTCCTTATTTTCTCCGCCCTATAATACAACCAGCAAACCAATGTGCATTATGTTGTTAACCAACTGTAGTTGACCACAGTTTCCACAAGGTTTAATTTTAACAACTCTCTTGAACAACTTTATGGATTTCTAGTTTCTTAGCTGAATTCCTTTTGCTACCTATCCACCTTTTTATTTTATTTTTTACTTCTTATCACGTTGCAGTCTGTTAATAAACAGATATTTCTCACTTTTCCATTCCATACATTGTATCACCTTATTATGACCCTATCAAGTTTTACCTACTTTCCCACCGCAAACATGCGTTCGCCCTACCCAGATTACAGTCCCACATTTTTTTGTTTTGTGGTTTTAGGGCGCACAACTACCAAGGTCATTAGCGCCCGAATCAAAACTGGGATACAGCCAAGGATAATAAGACTATATAAAAACAACTAAAAAACAGAATAAAAGAAAAACAAAGTGAAGAGCTAAATGTCCCTTGACAAATTGGTCAAATTGATAAAATCCAATACTCTAGCAACAGCCCACACATCATCAGCTAAAATTGCTTCCAATGTGTCTGGCAGATGTAGTGCAAGCCGAACAGGAGTAAAATTTGAACATGACAATAAAACATGGCGCACAGACAGTGGGTGGCCACAGGAACATAACGGTGCGGGGTCACCACTAAGCAAGTGGCGGTGGCTGAACTGGCAATGTCCGATCCGCAGCCGGGCCAAGATGATCTCTTCTTATCGCGAGCGGCGTGAGGTGGTCATCCAAGCCACTGGGAGCGGTTTAATGGTCCGGAGCTTATTATTAGTAAGTGAAGACCACACATTATGCCACGACGATATAAGGCGCCGCGAAAGAGCACCTTGAATATCATGCGATGGGACACAGTATGTAGCTGCCTGACGTAAGACAATTGCAGCCTTGGCAGCGGCATCAGCAGCCTCGTTACCAGGCACGCCTGCGTGGCCAGGTACCCACAGGAGGTGAACGCGAGGGCCGTCAGGAGCTAATAACTGAAGGGAGCGGCTGATTCGGTGCACAATAGGATGGGCTGAAAAGGGATCGCTCAGATTCTTGATGGCGCTGAGGGAGTCAGAGCAGATAACATGAGGAGGAGAACGGTGTCGACGGATAAAGAGTACAGCCTGATAGAGGGCAAAAAGCTCCGCTGTGAAATTCGAGCAGTGGGCATTAAGCCTGTACTGGTAACAGTCATCCCTGATGACAAACTCACATCCGACACCGTCATTGGTCTTTGAGCCATCCGTGTATATGAAAACTGAATTTTCGAACCGTGCACAAAGTTCAAGAAACCGCGAGCAGTATGATGCATCTGAAGTGCTCTCCTTTGGGAAGGAGGTGAGTTCGAGGTGAACGCGAACTTTAGCCTGAAGCCAAGGTAGCACTGGGCTCTCACCTATTTGAAATGTGGAAGGGAGAGTAAAATCGAACTGCCGAAGCAAGCGACGAAAACGGACTCCAGGAGGGTGCAGGGCAATCACAGACAGCCCATATTGGCTATCGAGGCAGTCGTTAAAGAATAATGGATGGGAAGGATGGTGAGGCATCAAAAGCAAACGGCATGCATACCAACACAGTAATATGTCACATCGATATGGTAAAGGTAATTCGGCAGCTTCGACATAGAGGCTGTCAACAGGACTTCAGTAAAAAAGCTATCGCCAGGCGTAAAATGGATGGCCGTGCGGAAGAATAAACGAAGCTTCCGTAACCCAATTTTGAGCGGACAGTGGACCAGTAGAGATGAAGTAGGACGGTTCGATCCGCTCCCCATGACGTACCGCTAAGAACACTGAGGACGTTGAGGGAACAAATACACCGGCCAGCCAGATAGGACACATGCGGGGACCAGCAGTTTCCTGTCCAATATTAGCCCTAGAAATTTCGTCGTCTCCACGAAAGGCAGAGTAACGGCGCCAAGATGGAGAGACGGTGGAAGGAACTCTTTGTATCTCCAGAAATTTATACAGACTGTTTTCTCACTGGAGAACCGGAAGCCATTGGCGACACTCCAAGAGTACAGATGGTCGAGACAACGCTGGAGACAGTGTTCCAGGAAACACGTTCTCTGGGCACTGCAGTAAATCGCAAAGTCGTCCACAAATAGGGAGCCAGATACGTCGGCCGGAAGACAATCCATAATTGGGTTAATTGCTATGGCGAAAAGCGCTACGCTCAACACAGATCCTTGTGGCACCCCATTCTCCTGGCGGAAGGTGTCCGTCAGAGCAGAGCCTACTTGTACGCGGAACCTTCGATCTAGTAAAAATGCTTGGATAAAAATGGGGAGGCGGCCGCGAAAGCCCCATGTATGGAGCTTGCAGGGAATACCCGCCCTCCAACAGGTGTCATAAGCCTTCTCCAAATCAAAAAACACAGCCACCGTCTGGCGCTTATGCCAAAAGTTATCCATAATATAGGTCGATAATTTAACGAGGTGGTCGATAGCAGAACGATGCCAACGAAATCCGCATTGGACATTGGTAAGGAGATGGCGAGATTCGAGTAGCCACATCAGCCGAGCATTAACCATGCATTCCATCACCTTGCCAACGCAGCTGGTGAGAGAAATGGGACGATAACTCTAAGGAAGATGTTTGTCCTTCCCTGGTTTTGGTATGGGAACAACAATTGCTTCACGCCAGCGTGTGGGGAACTGACCTTCAATCCATATGCGATTATAAGTGCGGAGGAGAAAACATTTACCCGCAAGAGAAAGGTTTTTCAGCATCTGTGTATGAATTGCATCAGGCCCTGAAGCAGAAGATCGGGACAGAGAGAGAGCACGTTCAAGCTCCTGCATGGTGAAGATGGCATTGTAACTTTCCCGATTGAGAGATTGGAAGGAAGGTGGCCGTGCCTCTTCTGTCTGTTTTCGAGGGAGAAAGGCGGGGTGATAATGTGTGGAGCTCGAGACTTCTGCAAAAAATTGACCCAAAGCGTTGAATATATCGGCTGGGTCTACGTAGACTTCATTTGCGACGGTCAAGCCAGGAATTGGGGAGTGGACCTTTGTGCCAGATAGCCGGTGCAGGCCCCCCCAGACAATAGAAGGAATACGTCTGTTAAATGAACTAGTAAAAGCAATCCAGCAGGCTCGTTTGCTTTCCTTGATGACTCGACGGCATTGCGCTCACAGACGTTTGTAATTAATACAGTTTGCCAACGTTGGGTGGCGGAGAAAGGAGTGTAGAGCACGTCTCCGGGCTCTAACAGCATCGCAACATGCCGCAGTCCACCAGAGGACTGGGACTCGACGTGGAGAAGATGAATTGCATGGAATGGAATATTCGGCAGCATTGAGAATGACTTCTGTGAGTATTCGACCTGACTGTCACAGGTGGGGAAGTTCCCATCATGGAAAACCGCCATTGAGAATAGTCCCCAGTTAGCTTTCGAGATGTTCCAACTAGTGGAACCCGGAGGTAGGCTATGATGAAGGAGACGAATTATGCATGGGAAATGGTCGCACGAGTATGTATCAGAGAGAGCATACCACTCAAACTGACACGCCAAGTTGAGCAATACATATCGAGAGGTCCAAGTGAGAGTAGGTATGCATCTTATCTGAAAGAAAGGTTGGTGCACCTGTGTTTAGGCAGACAAGATAAAGATGGTTGAGAATGTCCCCTAAAAGGGAGCCTCTCTGGCAAGAGGCTGGAGAATCCCATAGGGGGTGGTGGGCGTTGAAATTGCCTATCAACAAAAAGGGGGAAGGAAGTTGGACAACAAGGAGCAGCACTTGTGCCCTAGTAAAGGCAGAAGACGATGGGGTATAGATGTTACAAAGTGAGAAGGAAAAAGTGGGAAGAATGATGCAGACGGCAACTGCCTGTAGTTGAGTGTGCAGTGGAATAGGATGGTAGTATATGTTATCTCTAATGAGCAACATAACCCCTCCATGGGCTGCAATACCCTCCACAGGGGGCAGGTCAAAACGCACGGAGGTATATTGTGAAAAAACTATGTTGTCACGTGGGCGTAACTTCATTTCTTGAAGTCCGACCACAAATGGACGGTGCAGTCCGAGTAGAAGTTTCAATTCATATCTATTGGATCGAATGCCGCGAATATTCCATTGAAGAAGATCCATAAGGTGAGAAGGTAGAGAAGAAAAGCGAGGGGAGATCACCTCGCTGGCCACTGAGGGTCTGACTTCGAGGGAACGCTGCTACTGGAATCAACAGGTAAAGGGTCATGTTCCATCGCTTCATTTGGAGTGTCCGCCACCTGCCTGGATTTATCGGCAGGGGCAGCTTCCTCTGCCAGTAAAGGGCCGGATGATCGGCTAGCAGTAGCACGCCCGGCAAGACAGAGGAAGACCGGGTGGTGCCACTGCTAGATGGCGTGACAGTTGAGTCGCGCCCTGGCGGGGAAGGAGAGGAACTCTTTTTTCTGTGTGCCTTCTTAGAGGAATGACGATGAGTTGTGTACGCAGACGTAGGTTGTGCAGGCTCAGATTTTAAGAAATCGTCACGGACAGGCTCTTTCTTGGAAGTCCAGGCATCCGATTTAGACACCCGTGATTTGGAAAGAGCTGCTGATGGCTGTGTTTTTCGGTGAGACGAAGTGAGTGGAGAGGTTGATCTGGCAATCTTTGGACTGGCCTATCTGACAACCGTGTCACTAAAAGTAAGGTCATACGTTTGTGTGCCAACCTCCTTAGTAGGGCGAGGAGAGGCAAGTACAGCGCTGTATTTACCCACTGGGAGCTCAGCGGGCTTTCGACCGGCTAGTATCTTCCGAGCAGCAGAGATCGAAACCTTTTCGCGTACTCTTATTTCTTGGATTACCTGCTCCTCCTTGTAAACAGGGCAGTCTCTGGATGAAGCAGCATAGTCGCCCATGCAGTTGATGCAGTGAGGGGATGGAGGCGGACAGTCTCCCTCATGAGCGTCCCTGCCGCAGGTGACGCATTTGGCTGCATGAGAGCAAGACTCACGAGTATGATTATACCTGTGGTACTGGTAACAACGTGTGGGATTCGGAATATAGGGGCGAACTGATATAATTTCGTAACCAGCTTCGATTTTGGAAGGGAGATCCACCTTGTCAAAGGTAAAAATTACGGTTTGGGTTGGTATCAAACCTGTATCAGCCTTTTTCATAACCCTATGGACAGCTATGACACCTTGATCAGTTAAATAGTCTTATTTCTTCGTCTGATAACCCGTTGAGGGATCGAGAATAGACCACCCCACGTGACGAGTTAAGGGTACGGTGGGCTTCGACTTTTACTGGGAAGGTGTGCAAAAGCATGGCTCCGATCAGTTTTTGAGCCTGAAAGGCATTATCTGTTTCTAACAGCAAACTCCCATTACAATGACGAGAACATTTCTTCAACAGACCTGCAATGGCATCTACACCCTTCTGAATTATGAAGGGATTGACCTTAGAGAAATCATGACCATCAGTACGGGTAACAATGAGAAACTTAGGAACGTTAGGTAATATTTTCTTTCTTTGAGGGGCATCCAACTTTTGTTTTGGGGTCGAAGTCAAAAGGGAAGAGAGAGGGGTCATTGCGGAAGTGTCCCTCATGATTACCGGCGTCTCCGATTGTGCGCTCTTTCCTAATGGGGAACCATCACTGAGGGCTCACCCGCCTTAGGTGATTGTCCACACCTCAGGTCACACCTCCCGAGAAATGGACCAATCGGCACGGTCGGATGGTTACAGCTTGGGTAATCACCCCTCCCTGGGCCTGGCCTTTACCAGGGGGTACGTACGTGCCCTACTTGTCTACCCGGGGCGGGGAATTACGCGTTACCCCGTCACCTGCTACGCATGGGGATGCGTGGGTCGGCCTTCAGACATGCACAGGGAGGAAGAAAGAAGAATAGAGAATGGGGAGAGGGAGACAGAAAAGTGAGAAAAGGGAGAATCTCAAACGCTGAAGCGGAGATGGGATGGATGGCTAGAGGGTAGGAACAACAGAGTAAGAAGAAGGAGAGGAAAAAGCGAGTGAAAGGAAGGAAGGACCTTAGGAAAAGGAAAGCGTGGAAAAGAAGATGACCTACAGTTACTCAGACACCAGTATCCGGGCAAAGGCATGAACCGGGGGGGGAGTGTGAAGCAGCCTGGGGAGGAAGAAAGGCTACTTCGGCTCGGGGCCCCGGGTGCCCACAAAAGAGCTAAGGGCCCCCTGGGGGGCCACATTCTGTTTACTCAGGCTTGTCTGACATTTGGCATTACCCCCAAGAGCCTCGCACTAAAAGATCCCATTTCCGGCTGTAACCCGACCTTTCATCATGCCTTACATCAATTCCAAACAGAACAATCCACAGCCCTCACCCGCCTAAACCTTAACTTATACATCAACTCTGCCAATGAACACACCTATCAACTCCTATCCATAATCACAATCCTCAACATTTCCACTCCCACATCCACACACACAGTTCAGAACATCCTCTTACAGGCCAATCGAATATTGGAACAGCAAGTCACCCTCCATCTCAAAAAACACAACTACGCTAACTCCTTGTCACACACACACCTCCGGAAATGAAATACACTCTTCCTCAACACCCTCTCCAATAAACCTCAAAGCTCCTCTTATTGCACATAAACCCAGTCTCTCCCATCTACTCAATCTCCCACTTCCAGCTCCACCCCCCTCCCCCCAACCTTTAAATCCTGATCCACACAATCTAGAACCACAACATCCCAATTCAGTAGTCAACCTCTCCTCTAAACCTCTCTCCCAATCTGAAACCTCCCAAAGGCCTCACCTTCAGCCCTACTCCAAAATTCAACCAAACAGCCCTCGTCAAAGATTTACTTCCTATACTCTTAATCTTTGCTGGAGGTATCACTTTGCCACGAAGAAAAATAATCCTATGATCCAGTTCCCCAAGACATCATTCAAATTGAACCCTGCCTAGAACAGTTCCGTCCTCCGTCACATTGAGACCCACCTGCTCTTCCTCTAAATCACCCTATTCAAACCTTCCAGGAATTCCTTACTTCCCACCTTGCCTCCCAGTCTTTCCTGAAAAACCTTAATCCTACTCCCAACATTACTACAGCTGAATCCCGAGCTATCTGTGATCTGAAGGCTGACCGTTCCATCATCATTCTCCCAGCCGACAAGGGATCCACGACCGTGGTACTTTATCGACGGAAGTATGTGGCTGAGGGACTGCGTCAGCTTTCAGATAATACCACCTACAAAGTCTGTCAAGACGACCCAATTCCTGATGTCCAGGCAGAGATTCAGGGAATTCTCAGATCCTTAGGCCCCCTACAAAACCTTTCACCTGACTCCATTAACTTCATGAACCTACAGACACCCTGCACTCTCACCTTCTACCTACTTCCCAAGATTCACAAACCCATTGTGGCCGGTTACCAAGCCCCTACAGAACGAATCTGCCTACATAGACCAACACCTTCAACGCATCATGTGCAGTCTCCCATCCTTCATCAAAGACAACAACCACTTCCTCTTTCACCTGAAATTCTTTCCCGGCCTGTTACCTCCAGAAACCATCCTTCTAACCATTGATGCCACTTCCTTATACACAAATATCCCACATGCCCAGGGCCTCACTGCGACAGAGTATTTCCTTTCACGCCGACCACACACTTTCCTACATAAAACCTCTTTCCTTAGTACCCTAGCCACCTTCATACTAACTCACAACTACTTCACTTTTGAAGGCCAGACATACCAACAATTAAAGGGAACAGCTACGGGAACCAGGATGACCCCCTCGTACGCAAACTTATTTATGGGACACTTAGAGGAAGCCTTCCTGGATACCCAAGCCTGTCAACCCAAAGTTTGGTATAGATTCACTGATGATATCTTCATGATCTGTACTCACAGTGAAGAACAACTCCAGAATTTCCTCTTCAACCTCAACTCCTTTGGTCTCATCAAATTCACCTGATCCTATTCCAAAACCATGCCACTTTCCTTGATGTTGACCTCCATCTGTCCAACGGCCAAGTTCACACATCAATCCACATCAAGCCTCCAATATACAACAGTACCTCCATTATGACAGCTGCCATCCATTCCACATCAAATGTTCCCTTTCCTACAGCTTAGGTCTTCGTGGCAAACGAGTCTGCTCCAGTCCCAAATCCTTGAACCAGTACACCAATAACCTGATAACAGCTTTCACATCCCGCAGCTCTCCTCCTGATCTGGTAAAAAAGCAAATTACCAGAGCCACTTCCTCATCCCCCCAAATTCAGAACCTTCCAAAGAACCCCAGAAGTGCCCCTCTTGTCACCAGATACTTTCCGGGACTGGGGCAGATTCTGTATGTGGCTCTCCAGCAAGGATACAACTTCCTTAAATCCTGCCCCGAAATGAGATCCATCCTTCATGACATCCTTCCCACTCCACTGAGAGTCTTTCCGCCGCCCACCTAACCTTTGTAACCTCCTAGTTCATCCCTGTGAAATCCCCAAACCACCCTCCCTACCTTCTGGCTCCTACCCATGTAACCGCCTCCGTGTTAAAACTTGCCCTATGCACCCTTCCACCACCACTTTCTCCAGTCCCATAACCCGGAAGGTGTACACGATAAAGGGCAGAGCCACTTGCAATAGCACCCACGTGATTTACCAACTGACATGCCTGCACTGTGAAGCGTTCTATGTGGGAATGACCAGCAACAAACTGTCCATTCGCATGAACAGTCACAGGCAGACAGTGTTTGTTGGTAATGAGGATCACCCTGTGGCTAAACATGGCTTGGTGTATGGCCAGCACATCTTGGCACAGTGTGTCTGCTTGTGTGTGTGTGTGTGTGTGTGTGTGTGTGTGTGTGTGTGTTTACCTTCCTTTTTTCTCCCCTAAGGTAAGTCTTTCCTCTCCCAGGATTGGAATAGCTTCTTACCCACTCCCTTAAAACCCTCGTTTCCTTTTCTTTCTCCTTCCCTTCTGCCTGAAAAAATTTCCTTCTAGGAATTTTTCCTATATAATATATATCATAGACGAAAAATTCCTAGCAGGAAAAATATATATATAAAAAAAATTGATGAAGGTTACTTACCAGGCGGATGAGCACAGGTTGTGATAGTAACAAATAAACCACACACACACACACACACACACACACACACACACACACACAAATGCTAGCTTTTGCAGCCTAACTGCTTTTTCAGGCAGAACGTGTAATGAATATTTTTTTTTACTCTAATGATGAATTACCTCAGTAAGTGATGCCATACAAAAGCTGATAAACAAAATGGGCATAGTAAGCTAATTTACTGAGATGTACATCACCAAAATTTGCAATTACACTAATAGCGTAAGTAGCTGAGCTCAAACGTTTCAGCAGATTTTCAATGTGTTTTTTTCCACTTCAACCCCTCATCAATGCAGACACCTAAAAATTTGGAATATTCTACATTTGCTACAGATTTATGATCAAAGTGTGGTGTCATTTCATTTACTGTATGGAACTGTATGTACTATGTTTTATCAAAATTTAATGACAGTCCATTTGCTGAGAACCACTTCATGATTTTCTAAAAGACAATTTCTTCAGTTAGTTCTTGTCTGTCAGGTGTGATAACTAGGGTTGTGTCCGAGTGGTTCGGCCAAATCCATTATTTGCAGAATCCAGCACATTGGCTTTAGATTCGAGATTCGATGCATAATGGCCGAATACTACCGAATCCGAAGTGTTATATGAAAACCTTCAGTTACAAATGTTTTACATTACTTTGCATAACAGTGCACTTTTGTCTGCATTATTTAGTTTATTTTCCGTAGATCCACTAAAAGACATGACGTCATAAAACAACCTTACTCTGAATTTATTCAAGTGAAACCACTACGATATTTACGCAGTTGCATGGCTATTGTGAAAACAATGTAGCGCATTTACCCAAATCTGAGCCCCATTTTTCTCTGTATTTTTTTTTTGGTCCAAAAACTGCCTGCGATTTAAATAGAGTACAAAGCGAATGAAGTTCTGAAAAAATGGCACTAGGTGCTGCCACAAGTAACTTTTTCCATCTGATATAAGCAGTGTTACACAGGCTTGCTTTGCAGGATCAAATATTCGTAGCAACAAACATAAATTTTTTTACATAAATACCAACAATACATAAGGCTTTAGAATTCTTGCACGAGTTGCCTCATTCTGATTTCACTTATTGTTTTGTCGAATTTTGTAAAGCGCTGGGGTATGTGAACTATAATGAAGCACTACGATTTTAAGAAGAAAGTTAATTAAGTGGGGGGAAAAGTTCTAATTGTGCGCCACCCATGCAGGATGATGTCTAGTCATCAACCACTTTACTTCTGTTTCAATAAATAGTTTATGGTCAAGCTTAAGACATATGTACACCTATTGCCGTTCGAAAAGTGACAGACAAATGACACCAACAGGTCGTGTAAAACGTGTGCCAATGGAATGATGTGGGTTCCAAATCAGATTGCGTAGCAGGCATTTAAAATGTTCGATATTGAATGCACGAAACTGTATGAGGGATGATGCTCTGTACTACAAAGGAACTGAATAACAAGGAATCAAGTGACAGTGATTCACAATTACTATACCTCTATCTAATTGGTGTTACAAACATTTTGTAAAATTTGTATTGTTAGTGTAATAAAATTGTTTTCAATTTCTGCATTTAGTTTGTGACTAGCAAGCCCGTGTGCCATCAATATGCCTTATGCTACAACCACTGCCTTCATGCTACAACTTACATGTTTCTCTCTTACGGACAAGGGATTGTTCCTATGAATCATGATTTATAAATTCCACACTATCTTTGCCATAAGAATAATACGAATGTAAGCATTACGTCATGTAATCTTCTCTCTTAGCTGTTACCATATTTAGGCCTAAATTTTGTCGGCCTAACAAACCCGAAAGACAACAATGAATGCGGGAGAATATATGTATCACGTCAATGTTTACATTTTTATTATTCTTATGCTGAACGGGAATAGTTAGAAATGAAGCACAACAACTGACTTCTAGTACTGTTTTTTTCTTTTTATCTTCTATGAATATAAATTCTGTGCAGACAAGTTCATGATCTGAAATTTTTGAAAGAATAAATAATGCCACAAAATACCCTTGCTTAACCTCCGGAACCGTGGCAATAAAAAGTACACACGCGTTGAATAAACTCGGATTTCTCTGTGTCTGAATGTCACGTGTCACTTATAAACTGCCTAATATATTACTAGGACTTCATAATGCATTTATTTTTTATTTCATCAAAATGAAAAAGTTTGTAATAGAGTGAAGATAATAAAACTATCTTTCAGAGCATAAAAGCAACATATATCTCTAAATGTTTCATAGCCTACAAATTTCTTTTAAGCGGAGGAAGGAGTATTAAAAAACCCCTCAAGATTTTAATTTCATAAATCTTACTGAAATACTGTCATTTGGGATCCATCCCAGAAGGCTTTATCTTCACCATTGGCTGTGATAGAGTAGTAATTCTTTTTAAATACACATACTTGAGTTGACAGATCATTTGGATTCGAGATTCGGAAGATTTGATTCGGGTTTGGAGAATGCACATGTGTTATTTAAAATTCGGTATTTGGATTCGATTCGGTAAAACTGGTGTTTGACCCATCCCTAGTGATAACTATACTTCTATCATCAGCAAAAAGAACCTATTCTGTATTTACGTGAATATAGAATGGCATGTCATTAATTATATTAAGAACAGCGAAGGGCCGAAGACCGAACCTTGTGGTACCCCATTTTTTATTGTTCCCCAGTTTGAGGAATCCTCTCTCTCTCTCTCTCTCTCTCTCTCTCTCTCTCTCTCTCTCTACAACGGAAGTAACTGATGTTCATTCATTGTGGGACTAAAAACATATTTCCAGATGTTTATAGCAAAGCCTTCTAAGATTTCTTGATTGGTTTATTAATGTCATTGACTATCGTCACTGTGGCATTGTCTTGATAACTAAACCCCCCCCCCCTTTTTTTTTGTTCACTAACAATGCTGATAGATTTCATTGAGTACCATAACGCAAATAAGGCAGTAGCACTTACTGACAATACTGATTACCTGCCCATCTTCTAGAACAGGCCAAGCAATACAATAGTGTACATCAAAGTGAGAAGCAACATCTTGAATTGAAAAACTGAAGATTACATTTATGTAAGCAGTTGTTACAAAGTAGGAAAATTTGTCTACACTTTAATGTCCTGTTGCCAAGGATAAGGTTAAGGTTAAGGAAATACCATAATTAATTAAAAATCGACTAGCAACTGTTTAGAATCACAGACCTTATCATTTCTCAGAAAGAGCTGTGTTAGTGTTTGATGCCTGTGAAGGTCATCTCATACCTGAAATATATAAAGAAGTTCAGCAACAATATGCAAATGTTAACAGTAGGTTTCAGGTATACGAATGTCACATGTCCAGGATGAAGAACATGAAAGAAGGTTTGTGAAGTTCTTGAACATGTAATTAAGGGAGATGAACATTTAATAATGAAGGAGAAGTGCAATACTAAGGGTTGGAATAGAAGTACGGACTGCGAGAGAAGAGAACGATTAAATTCTGCACTCAATGTCACTTTGTAATAAAATTACACAAAAGGCCTGGTGATATAGCTGGTTTACATCATAATCAATCTACAGGTACAGACTATCATGATTTAATAATAATGAAAATTCGAAGTTTAAGACAAAGTATGTAAATATCATGTTAAAACAGAGAAAGAAGCTCTGACGGATAATGTTGATGCATGTTTAAGGTTTTCTAAATCTGTAATAATGAAAACTACAGTTGGCAGATTAAGAGGAATAGACAAGATTGAAAATAATAATGACAGAAGTTAAAAATATAATGAGGATAGTTTACAACTCACAGCAAAGACTTACGATGCACTGTGATAGGTACGTAAATAAAGACACACACACACACACGCACACACACACACACACACACAACATTCAAGCTTAACTTATGTGTTGTATGTGTTACTGTAATTCCCCCCCCCCCCCCCTTGCCTGTCGCAGCTTGCCGTATGTAGTTTTAAACTATCCTCATTATATTATTGAATTACACCTCGACTTTCCATTATTACATCACAGAAGTTAGAAAAACAAACACAGATACAAGAAAAACTATTGGTTGTAGAAGTAGTTTCAATGGAACATCAAGCATCTTTTAGTCAAACTACAGATTGAAGATGTATCTGACATTAATATATTATGTACTGATAATTTATACCTTTATAAACCAGATTCCATCTCGGTCTTATTGTGGGTGGCATGTAAAAATTATATAAGTAGTACTGTAATTCATAACTGTATCAAACTTGAATTATGGATGTAGTTTCAGTTAAGTCTACCCTTAACTAAACCTTGTGCACAATCTACTTCAAACTTTACAACCAGAATATTTTTAGTAATTTTGTTGAATGAGCAGTGCCTAATGCCAGATTCCTTTCATCGGAATAAGAAGCCATGTGTAAATGGACAATGCACAATTCAGAGGTGGGTAAGGGCTACTTCACTACTCCTGAGAGGCTGGCAGGAGGATCACCATGGACAGACAGTGGACTTCAGCAACCCCAATTTGATATTTTCCATTGAAAGCCATTCTTCCTTGCAACAGCTGTAGCTGTAACAAATAGTTATATCCTGCAGGTGTTCTGCGAGTATCTTTGTCAACCCGATCAGCTTCTTCATTCCCCTGAATTCCCATATATCCTGGCACCCATCAAAACAACACCATCTTCCCACACCATTAGAGGAAGGACAGTTCATCACGTATTTGCTGCAGGAGAGTCACAGACAGATATAGCTCTTTCAAAGACTGCAGAGCACCGAGATAATCAGAACAAACCAGAAATATTTTTCCCTGTATGTGACATATCAGCTGTAGTGACTAATATCGCATGTAGCTCTGCAGAATAATTCTCAAGGAGGTGAACCTTGACAACATGGTTGGCGAATACAATGGAACAATTGACGGAGTCACCTTGCTTGGAACCATCAGTATACACCACTGTAAAACCTTGATGTTTATCTAAAACATGAAAAAATATGGACTGAAAAGTAAAATCAGAAGTTTCATCTTTCCTGGAACTTGTCAGGTCTAAAACAAGTTTGGACCTCTGGAGCCAAGGAGGACTCCTGCTCCAACCACATTGTAGAATATTAAAACTAGCACCTCCCAAATGACTTCATCACAGAGTACGAAGAAGAGGTTGAGCAACAGCATGGTATGTTGGTGGACAGCGTTTTATATGCCTGATAGATAGTGGTGGCTCTGCAGTCTCAGTACAGAGTCTTGGTATGGGGCTAATCCAAAACGCTCCAGTTACCAGCCGAATCCCTGCATGGTGTACCGCATCGAACACCTTTACATGAAACGGCCATGCAGACCCATACACCAGTAATAAAGACGGGACCGCACCAAGACGCTGAAAAACTGGAGCGTACAGATTCCGTATGCTCCCTAAGAAGTGTGGCAAAGACAGTTTAAAATTGTCAGTGCTTTCAGGCACCGGTACTCAGGTCTTTAAGGTGTGGCATCCACGAAAGTTTGGAATCAAATGTGAGGAATCTCACTGTGTCTTTAAAAGTAAGAGCAGAGCCCCTCATACGCAGTTCAGGTAAATTAAAAACAGTAAGTGACTGGTTAAAAAGAACTCACACAGACTTCTCTGTGGAAAACTTAAACCCAGTCTTGCCTACCCATTCATCCAACCGTAGAAGAGTGACCTGCAACTGATGTTTAGTCATTGCAAGGCTGGAAGAAGAGTAAAAGAAAGAAAATTCATCCACAAATAGAGAACAATGAACAGGACTTTTCATGATGGAGGTAATACTGTTAACTGCTATGGCAAACAAGGTCACACTTAAAACTCTACCCTGAGAGACTCAAGTTCTCCTGTTCAAAGAGATGAGAAACCGCATTACTGACCAGATATCTAAAATAACATGGAGAAAGGAAGGACTGAATAAAATGAGGAAGACAACCATGAAAACCCCAGGTGCAGCTGCCAAAGGATAAGATGCCGCGAAGTAGTATCCTACACCTTTTCAATATCAAAAAGTACATCCAGAAGATGATGCCAACGAAGAAAAGCCTGTCTTATAGCCACTTCCAGAAAGGGCAGGTTATCAAAGGTGGAGCGAAATCTCCTGAACCCACACTGGAAGCAGCTGAGAAGCTACCCGAATTCCAACATCCCGGCAAGGCAGCGGTTGACGAGTCCAGCTCTTGCACTATGCGTATTAGACTATATTTTAATATTTTTGTTTCCTGCACACTAATGCATAATTTTGGAAAATCTGGGTGTGATAGTTGTATTCTGAAAATGGCATTTGAATTTTAATTTATCGATAAAGCACATCATGAAATCTGGCGTTACGAGGTCGTATGTAATTCCAAATTTGCTACTTTTAGTTGAACGTTTTTATTGCAGAAATAAATCAAATCATGACCAAATTAGATATTTTTCGGCAATACTTTTCCTGATTACGATTTTCAAAATCTGTGGTCCTTTCAAAAACGTAGTAATGAGATTCCACTGTACTGGCATGCTTCACTTGAAATTGCTTGTAAGTTGGGGAGAGAGAGAGAGAGAGAGAGAGAGAGAGAGAGAGAGAGAGAGTCTTTAAATTTAGACATGACAGAGCCACAATGTCTATCGAAGTTATATGATGTAAAGTTCAAACAGGCATAATTTCACCCACATGGAATGTGAATATCTATACAAAATGTGCAATTTATTGTGAAGATAACACAGTATTATTACTTATACTTATTAGTGGAATTACATTATGCTAAAACTATAATTTGTGTTTAATAGTCAAGTTTTACTTACAAACTCAATATCTTTGGCTAAGAGCTTCTTTGGTTCTTGAGATGGAGGAGGATATGGATGGCCTTCAGGCATACACTTCAACATCTTCTCATATGTATCGTCACTGAGAGGAAATTTTCTTGGTTCATAAGGAGGAACCTGAAAAATGGGTTTATACCACTTGAAATTTATTTGCACCTACATAAAATGGTGTGCAAAACTATCTAAATTCAGTTACCAGGGCATAGTAATGTCACTGTATTATAAAATAAAGCCTGTTGACAATGTACATTGAACATACATCAATCTTAACTTTTGGCTGATATTCTGTTGTCATAAATATTTACAAAGCATGTATTATTTAAATTCAAAGCTACGATGAATAGCTTGCAACTCACTGCAAAGACTATCTCTAGTCACCACACACACACACACACACACACACACACACACACACACACACACACACAATTATCTTTCAGGCACAGTCTTCATGAGAAAAGGGCACAAGCACCGCTCGCAGACACAGAAGTCATTTCCATATTGTCCAATTGCAGCCTGGTCTTTCCATTGTTGTATCATGTAAGTATATACAGCAAAACTCTGTTTTTACATTCTGGATTTTACATTTTCCTGCCATTTACACCATTTTTTGTCGGTCCCGTCAAATTTCCTATGTTCACAATGTTAATTCGCCCCCATTTTTACGTGAACATATTTACACTTTTCTCGCATTTTATGCTTTTTGAAACCATGTTTGTGAAGACAAAAATGACGTAATTGACAAATTGACACTGGCATGGCTTTCACCTTAAAGTATAGTGTTTATTAACATAAGGTAGTTAAGTTTCTTGACACTTTGAATAAATACAAACATACATTTTGCGTGTTGTCGTTTGCAGTACGCACCTAGTTGACTTACGACGCGGTGGCTAATGGGAGTATAGAATTTCCCCCACCACTCCATCCGAGAAAGAGTGTGTGTGTGTGCGTGCGCGTGTGTGCGTGCGTGTGTGTGTAGCGCTACCCGACCAACTTCCTGCCTGCGATCGTCTGCACGGCGAACATTCAAAAAACAAAAACAGTTCAACAAACGGACACCAGAGAACGTGGCGGCACTGCAATCGCTGCGTAGTTAGTTGGAACGTGTGTCGCATGGTGTGTGGGCTGCTACGAATTTGGTTGGTTCGTTGGTCGAACAATAAATTGGAACATGTGTAGGGGGTCTTCAGCCACCGCACCGATTGTCAGCTTGGCTTTATTTACAAAACTGGTAGTTTTTCATGCTTTGCATGATACATTATCTAAGTATTTTTTGTCACTTTTATAAACAGTGAGACTGATGGATTGCTTGTGTATGTTTCTCTGCACATTGATGGGGGCATGGAATATTATAACCTCAAAAAAGTGGTAATAGTATGAGATTGTAGCCCTATGCAAACGTCACAGAAATACTTATGCATATATTTGTACTTGCGAACACGAATAAATTCTCTAATATCGCCATGTGAAAGAAACGAAAAATACAAAACGAAAGGAACTTGTGCAGTTTAACTATGTAAATAATTAATGCCGATTAATTGCTTTCTGACTAATTGATTATGAAGAATGGAATTATGTCAAAAATTTCTACTTCCCATAAAATTACTAATTCTCTGCCACTTAAAAATGGTAAAAATTTGGATAACCTTTATTATATTATAAACTTACTGGCGAGTATTTTGATGCCTATTATGTACATATATCACAAATAAACTACGAAAATGCAAGTGTGATCAAGTAACCAAATTTTACCGTTCAAAACATTTCCCGCATTTTACACTATTTCACTGAAGTTCCTTGAAAAGTGTAAAAGTGGGGTTCTACTGTACTATTCAATAACGTTCCGAATAACATTGGCAGACCCTACACTGCTCAAGCAATTCACAAAAGTGACTAACTTGTTTGTCTGGCTAGTTTGTACCAAAATTTTAAGTCTACGATGAACGGTGAAAGCAAAAGGGTTATGTGCTGAATGGTTTACTCAAATCAAAGCAAACATTATGGAGTAAAGCAATTTTAAGAGCATGGAGATAAATCATCAAAGAGCATTCTACAGAGAGCCTAAAACCTGAACTTACTCCTTTTGTAAATGTTAATGTAATTTCTTCCTAAACATCTGACAGATTGTGAGAACATATCACTGTATGATGTCAGATGCACAAGAATGGATAACAATGGCATACGTTAGTGTAGACTTTTGGGAACTTTTTCAACAAGATCGTCATCTAAAACAGTTATGAGATGCAAATAACAGTCCAATCAACAAACATGAACTAGGGAAAAAATTGTGTAGTTGCAAATTTCTGCACAGTGTTAGGAAGGCGGGGGGGGGGGGGGGGGGGGGGGCTCCTGAACAACACAAAAAATCCTGAATGGTAGTGGACACGTTTTGCAGTGTGGCACAAAATTTAAACTTGGCCTCACAATAACTGACACAATACCTATCGTGTGTATAGCATCGCAACTACATTATTTTTTTCTGAATTTTCCTTCACTGACTGGACAATAAAGTCTTCACCATAAGATGTGTGAATCATAAGGAAAGATGGGAAAGACCTTTCACGTGGAAAGAAACAAGTAAAGTCTATGAAGACATCACCATAGTAGGCAATGTGTAAAAGTGGAATTTGGTATTGTTGTTGTTGTGGTATTCAGTCCGGAGACTTGTTTGATGAAGCTCTCCACAATACCCTATCCTGAGCAAGCCACTTCATCTCCACATAAGAAAGGCAACCTACATCTGTCTGAATCTGCTTACTGTATCCATCTCTTGGTCTTTTGGTCTTCCTCTGTGGTTTTTACCCCACACACTTCCCTCCAATGCTAAATTCACAATTTCCTGATGTCTAAGAATTTGTCCTACCAATCTATCCCTTCTTTTAGCCAAGGTATGCCAGAAATTTCTTCTCTCTCCAATTCTGTTCAGTACCTCCTTATTAGTTACGCGATCCACCCACCCAATCTTCAGCATTCTTCTGTAGCACCATATTTCAAAAGCCTCAATCCTCTTCCTGTCTGCACTGTTTATCGTCCATGTTTCAATACCATACAAGGCAATACTCCATACAAATGCCTTCAGAAAGGACTTCTTTAGGCTTAAATCAATATTAGATGTTAACAAATTTCTCTTTTTCAAGATCACTTTTCTACCCATTGCCATTCTGCATTTTTATATCCTCTGAACTGCAACCATCATTTGTTATTTTACTGCCCAAGTAACAAAACTCACCTACCTCCTTCATTTCTTCGTTACTTAATTTAATTCCTTCAGCATCACCTGATTTTCTTAGACTTCACTCCATTACCCTAGTCTTGCTCTTGTTAATGTTCATTTTATATGCACCTTTCAGCACACTGTCCATTCCATTTAATTGCTCTTCCAGGTCCTTTGCAGCATCTGACAGAATTGCTATGTCATCGGCAAAACGCAATGTTTTCATTTCTTCATCCTGAACTTTTAATTCCTTTCTCCAAATTTCTCCTCGATTTCCTTTATAGCTTACTCAAGATACAAATTGAATAACATTGGAGAAAGGCTACAACCCTGTCTTACTCCCTTTCCAACCACTGTATCCCTTTCATGCCCTTCAACTCTGACAACCACTGTCTGATTTTTGTACAAGTTGTAAATAACCTTACGCTCCCTATATTTTACTTCTGGTTGCTTCAAAACTTGAAAGAGTTTATTCCAATCAACATTGTCAAAAGCCTTCTCCAAATCTACAAAAGCTAGAAATGTTGGTTTGCCTTTTCTTAATCTATCTTCTAGGATAAGCCGTAAAGTGAGTATTGCCTCCCGTGTTCCTACATTTCTCCTGAACCCAAACTGATCTTCCCTGAGGTCGGCTTCTACCAGCTTTTCCATCCTTCTGTAAATCATTCGTGTTAAAATTTTGCAACCATGACTAATTAAACTGATGGTTCTGTAGTTTTCGCACCTGTCTGCACCCGCTTTCTTTGGAATGGGGATTATAACATTTTTCTTAAAGTCTGAGGGTACTTCACCTGTCTCATACATCTTACACACCAGGTGAAACAGGTTTGTCATGGCTGGTTCTCCCAGAGACTTCAGTAGCTCTGAGGGAATATCATCTACTCCAGGGGCCTTGTTTCGACTTAGGTCTCTCAGTGCTCTGTCAAATTCATCTCTCAGTATAGTATCTCATTTCATCCTCATCTATTTCTTCTCCCCTTTCTACAATTTTGCCACTAAGTTCTCATTACACAAGTTCTTAAGAGAGATTCACTACAGCTCAAAATTATTAAGTAGATAGATAAAAGTTGAAGCACTTAAAAAAACCCTTTGCAGCTGCTCTCAATTAAAACTGGAGGATAAGTTTAAAATTCTCAATTGAATTCAACTCCACTACACAAGTAAGGAATAAGAAATTTTTTGACAAAAGCCCATCTTAACGTTTGGGGTACACAACCAAACAGTGCGTTGTAAAATTACTGTACCAGTTACTTTTAAAATTGTGGATTCTTTTACGTGTATAATTGGAAATATTTTGTGTCGACTTGTACAATGATTAGATAATATACTCCTCGCAAGTAGCGCAGAAATCTTAACTGCACTCAGTCCAGCAGTATATATTAAAAAAATAAAACAAGTAAGAGCAGGATAGAATGAGGATGCAAACTTCTTTATGTGTACAGATAATGCATCTATATGTATTGACAAGGATGTCTGCAACTGTTACTGGCATTGACTTAGAAGCACAACTTTTTACACCAAGGGACTGTAGACCTTAATATTCAACAATATTCAACATAAATTTCAACTTCATACCTGTTCCCATGTCTCAGAAGACGCGAAATGGACGGACAGACACATAGATTATAAACAAAGTGGTTTACTTATAAATCTGTAGTTATAATGTTCTGGAGAAATGAGCAACCCTCTGTGGTCATGGAACGAGCCAATACATCTGTTTGTTTGTTTGTTACATATAAGTAGTAATTGATAAAGTAATCTCAAGCCCACAATAGGTCTAGGCATATTTGAAAGAAGTAACAATGTAACACAGAAATCATCTTTTTTTTTTTTCAGGAATTCCTTGACAATAGAAAGAGTGAGCTATGAGGAAACTTTTTAGTTTAGCGTTGAAATGGGTGGATTACTGCTACGCTCTTTGAATTCTTTTGGCAGCTTATAAAAAAATGGATACAGCAGAATACTGCATACCTTTCTGCACAAGGGTCAAGGAGGTGTGATCCAAATGCAGATTTGATTCTCTCTAGTATTATTTGAAAGAAAGCTGTTAATTCTGAGGGAATAACCTGATATTACTAACAACAAACATTAAATAAAATATAAGGGTTCCATTTTAACAGATGTACAGGACTCTAAAAGAAATTATTACGCTATGGAAATCAATTATTACATACACGTGTAAACATGTAGCTTTTATATACCAAAAGCAACATTTCTGTTAAGCTTTTTTCCTCACTTTTATACAATTATTTACTCAATAATAACCAAACAGTAAAGATACAGTCATTATAAACAGCAGTAACAGAAACAGTTTGGAAGGAAACTTTGAACACTCACATTACTAGTAAAATAAATTTAAAAATATCTTTTTGATAACAAATAATTTGTTGGAGAATTGTGGTACTTACTTCGGTCATGCCATCTGGAGTAGAACTCCGCAATTCATCACGGTGCCATCGTGATGAGGAAACAGTACGTCTGCGAGTTCCAGAGCCACAACACTGATCTGGATCTGATGATGGTGGGAGAGGCGACATAACAGGAGATATGCCATCCTGATATTCCGAAGGATTCGGTGACATTGGATCTTGAGAAGAAATAATAATTCATTGGTTGCAACAAATAAAATCAAATACACACATACTAGTTTCAAAACTAATAGTACTTCGACAGTACACTTACCTGGAGTATTCGCACCACTACTTTCTGCCCTGCTGTCCGTTCTTCTAGTAGCTCTACTGCGTCCAGAATATGGCAATTTAATATAGCTCATGAATTTCTTTTTCTCTTCCATTTCACACCTATCGTGCCTTAAAGCTATTGTTTCATCACTAATATCCTCCACCTGCGAAATTTGCAATAAACGGTCATGAGTATATAAGTATACACTTTTGTTTGTGGAAACTACATAGAATATTTGAAGACCCCACCATTCCCCTGCAGATAAAAAAAAAATGAAAGGCTGAAATCCACTATCATACCTTACATGCTTCGCTTAGCCACAGCATCTGGAGACAGCAGGTGTGTGTGTGTGTGAGAGAGAGAGAGAGAGAGAGAGAGAGAGAGAGAGAGAGAGAGAGGGGAGAGAGAGAGAGAGAGAGAGAGAGAGAGAGAGAGAGAACCTTCTTATGAAGGCCTCAATGGCTGAAAGCTTTATTAAACTTTTAATTGTTTGTGTGTGCCTTTCTGTTAATCACCGAGACTTCCCTGTGGTGAGTGACAAACTATCTTTCCCAAATTACATTGAATCCTTCCTGGAATTTCCATTGTTTGACAGTGTAAATTTCCATATTTAAGATATTTGAAGTGGGAAATAACAATCAGCACTTACAGAGCTGTTACTGATAAGGATGACCAGCAGATTCAAAAATTAAAATTCAAAGTTAACCCTCCCTCCAGGATTTGGGATTCAATTCAATTTACTTCAGAAGCATTAGTTTTGTTACAGAATACAAATGATACGGTCTTCATACCTACTTATTACCAAAACGGGCGAGTATACATTTAAATTTTCTAAAATCTTGCATGTCATCAATGTTGCCGGCAGGACAATCTTAATGCTCCCTTCTGTTTCCTACATTACTTGTAACATAAGTAATAGAGAAGAACAGCGATTCTCATCAAGAATTAATAATAGTATAATATTACATGTAATATGAAACTAAAGGTATTATTAAATGCAAATGCTTTATCGTCTAAGATTTTTGAAAAAGCTGAAGGAAGAATCTATACACAAAAAGCTATATATTCTCAAATTAAAAACAAAATTATTCTGTAAATATTAAATGGTAAAGTTTGAGATTTGTGGTAGTGTTTAGTCGCAGTGTTAATGGTAATATCTATATATGGATTTTTAGGTGTAAATTACATGCTATGCATTTTTTTTCTATTTTTTAAAAATAATAACTAAACAAAATAAAAAATGCACACACTAATAACTAAGTAGTTGTGGGATACCATCAAAGTTTTATTTCTAACACTCAATGCCTTCCCTCTTCACTTGGTATGAGACGATACAGAAAATTATTGTGCCCATAGTGAAATAAATACAAAATAGAATCATAATATAAAACAAACCACTATTGTAACCACAGGAACACACACGGAACAACAAGCATATAAGATCTCATTCAGAGAAAGATAATCACTGGACTGTTACTCATAAGATCCTCATTGGAAATGGAAGTAAACACCATGTTGCCAAATGACAAATATGAACTAATGCTAAGACTACATTGTGTACATAACTTCACATTTTAAAACTTTCCTCTTTACATAAGCTCCTCCCCTGCCCCCTTTCCCAAGTCAGCACTGTAGGTTTACTTAGATATTTTGAAGTAGCCCAATGATCCACCTGAATAAACCCCACAACCCACTAGTGGTTTGCAACCCAATTAATATTTTAAATTGCATTATTTCCATTTAAATTTTCAGGCTTTCCAAGGATCACTAGTAATCCTGGTCTATCACAAGGTATAGCAAATATGACATGGAAGGTAAAAAGGTTAATTATTTTATATATACACAGCAACCTTGAGGTAAAACTGTGCTTTCGTGGAAGGAGTTAATTTTTGCTACGAAGAAAACTGGAGTTTTTAAAAATGAAATTAATGCGAAGTGGTTGAGAGAAATGCTGCCAAAATATGAGCCCTCCAGCATTACTTGCTATGGACAGTGCATCCTTCTCACAATGTCGTACAGACTAGGGCGGCTTACAGACTAGGAAGCCCATGCCAGTGCTACTGCAGTTAAGGTGAAATACTGCAACAAGCTGAACATTATATAGTAGATCAACGTATTTTCTGTGACGCTGTGATACTGTAGGTCACATTTTTGTTAACACAACAGATCCAGAGACAAGTGAGATGACACAAGACATAATGAAACTTTTAAACTGCCAGATGTACTGTTTGCATCACTGCACGTCACACTGTACGAGTTAGACACAATGGTAAAGCTGTTGTCACACACTTCCCGAGTCAATGAACCTGCTGCCCCCCCCCCCCCCCCCCCGAGCATAAAACATATTTTTATTACCGTAACTCTCCCCAACACAGCTTGGTTTCCACTTCACGTGAAACAAAATCCAATCCACAAGTAATTGCATCTTTTTGTTGTCATGTCCACATCAAACTCCTAGGGCCTTATTACACAAGGCCGCCAGTGGCATTGGGCATTGTTGTTGTGGAGCTTATTGCATTAGGGCAGCCACCACAAACTGCCTGCCAACTGCCTGCCGTGTCCTGCGACCGAGGCGGCGGCCACTGGCAACCGGAGAGCCGTTGCAGAGCACTGTGTCATATGGTGGGTATTACACTGGGCTGCCAGGCAGCACAGCCCATGCTGCCACCACCACTCAATTTGGCCACTGCGTGGTCAGTCTATCATGCAGTGAGCACTAATGATGATGAAACAGGCTGGGAAATGAGTATTCATATATGCTCCTCCTTGTACTTCTAATAAAAAGGAGAAGGCAAAGGAAGAGAAAGATACATGTACACCCTATGCTATCGTTAAGAGAATATAAAGAATTGTACTATACTCTTTTTGATGAACTGTGTTCCACTGACAAGTCTTTCAATTACTTAGGAATGTCTAAATCAACTTTCTTTGAACTATTGTCGTTAAATATTATCGGTAAATATTTGAAAATGAGAAAGCGTCCCTCACCAGAAGAACTCTTATTCACTTTGAGATAAGTAAACTGATAAATTGTATTGTAAGTTATTGACTCTTTTGCTTTATGAAATATTAATTACTGCTGCAAACACTTAACGTTTAAAACATATGAATATTTTAGTTCAATATTTATATCCTAATACATCGAAAGAAAATTAATTCAAGGTATAACTTCTGGCATTCATTCAGGCTTTTTTGAAGCTTCACGTTTATGTCTTTTGTCATGTTTAGGCCTACACTTTCCCTCCTTTCAGTCTGAATTTCACTACACACTTCACAAGCACAGACAAGAATGAGGGGAAAACAGAAAATATCAGACTGCTCAAAAAACGAGAACTAATGTCGACGGAACAACAATTACTGCCCCGCTGGTGGCGTAGCTGACTGCGCCGCCTGGTGGTCTAATGTAATAAAACAGCACCACCTGGCAGCCTAGTGTAATTAGGGCCTCATTGGATAGTTATCAAAGTACAAAATGAAAACTTATTTTAAAATGGCAACTTAAATTATCAAAAACAATGCAATATGACAGTCATTAAAATTCGTTAAAACTTGATGCAGCCATGTTGAACATCTCTTACTAGAGGTGGTCATGGGGTAGATCTTATCAATTTGGCTCAAACAGATCCAGTAGAAGCAAGGAGATAGACTATGCAAATTTCTAAGAGTCCACCTGTTGGGCCATAAGAAAAGAGAAAAATCTTGCTAAAGATTTTCAACTACATTATAAGCAAATGCTGAATCTCGATACAGTCACTGATGTGATGCAGTGGGTAAGCATTCTGTTCGTTAATTTTGAGGACCAGGTTCAATTCCTGCTACTTCTTATCTTACTTTATTCCTTACAATTATAAAATTTCAATATAATGAAACTGTTAAGTTTATACAGGTTTATATATGGTATGTTGATATTTAAATGACAACTGTTTTAAATTATACATTTCTTGCAGTTTGTGATATTAACAATCCTTCAATAGTAACAATGTTTTATCTATCTCTTTCTGCCTGTCATTGTCCATGGTGACTAGCCACGTGTCTCAGGCAATTTTCCATATAAACTTATTATTTTACTGGAAAATGGAAACCTGATAAGAATTTCCTACCATGAACTGACTGGTGAAAACATTAGAAGTACAACTTATAACCAAGATTAAAACAATTGACCAGTGTTGTTCATTAGGCTTTTTCAATACACAAAGAAAAATGCACAGTAAGGAACAATCCTGTGCCTGTGGGTCCTTAGCAATAGTCATTGGTAAAGCAATTACAGACTAGCTTATTGAAATTATAAAGGATAATTTCATAATGAAGTTTTGAAATTTGACGCAAAACTGATGATCAAAATCTTTATGTAGATCATGTGGCTTTTCTCTTTTACTGTGAACACTTCTATTTAATTAATATAACAGTCACTTAAGTTTCGACAAGAACGATGACAATTATGATCATTATGAATACTCCTCACATACTTTGGTATCCATGGCAGTAAGAAGAATGAGAGCAATTTTGCCAATGCTTATCCAAAATTGTCATTCTAATAATTAAAAATCACAAATACCAATCCTGGATGGGGGAATATTATCTTTGTATTTGAAATGGGGGGGGGGGGGGAGAATTATAACAAGATGGCACTAGGCGTGACAAAACTGTTTTTCATCTACTTCAAAACACAGGAAAAGATTTCAGGATGCACAAAGCTGTTATGAGCGTGGGATGACTAGAATATGGGCAATATGACAGTGGCATTCATTCTTCTACTAATCACAAAAGTTTCAGTTTACTGCTAGTGATACCTGACAAAAAAGTTTCAAATGTAAACATTCAAGGTGACAGCAAAAAATAAAAAAATAAATAAATAAATAAATAAATAATAATAATAATAATAATAATTTTCACCAAATTAGTCAGCAAAAATGATATTGCAAATTTGAAGAAAACAGGGAAAGTAGCAGAGTAATTCAGCATACAAACAAGAGACACAATATCAACTTCAATACGTATAAATGTCAGTATAAATTAAGAACAGGACACTGGAATACAAGGTAAGAAATCTCAATCCATAGAAAACAATCTACTCTTACACAACACATTAGAGTTTAACCACTTTGTGGAAACAAGATACCACTAGAGCCCACCAAGAAATTTGGTCCCAGAGTTAATGGCACAAGGCAAGAGAACGGAAGAAGAATTTTAGAACGCTACTTCAAGTTAAGAAAAACTAGAGCTATATGAAAAATTCTTGGAAACAACATTGACAATATTGACACCTTATTTTGTTAACAGCAAATTTGTTCTATTAATGGATTCATGAAGTGGTCAAGTGGATTTGACAACAAAGGTAACTTTTCTGATGTGGAAGTGTTACAAGACCATTACTTTTCACAACATATAAATCACGTACATGATAACATTGGCAAGTTCAATAATGCTTTTAGCAGATGGTGCTGTACAAAGAAGTCTCAATGCTTGGAAATTTGAACAAAATGCTGGACGATATGCAATGTGTAGACACACTGAGCAGGAAATTGCAATTTACCCTCAACATTCCAAGTACACTGAAAGAACCTTTACTGCATGACTACTCAATCGCAAGATATGCATAACAAATCTGGGAGTAGGCAAATAGTTCCCTCATGTGGAACGACCACATAAAATTACTCATGAGTAAGTCATGTCAACAGATTTATTGGAAGATCCTTAGGAACTGTAGTTTAATGACAAAGGAAGCAGCATATAGAAACACTCATTTGACCAATACATCAATATTTCTCACCAATATAGGATTCAGCCTAATCAGGGTTGATAGAAGAAATAGACAAGATGCAAATGAGAGCAGTCTGCTTCATAAAAATTTCATTTACCATCTGCAAAAGCCTCACAGAGATTAGTAAAGACAGGTGGCTGATGATGCAACAGGGACACAATATGAGATACTGTCAACATTCTAAGAATTTTTATTTCTAGAAGGGTCAATCAACCAATATATCGCTTACTCTTGTGCACCTCTCTTGACAAGACAACAAAGGCAACACTCTTGAGATTAAGCACCCACACAGAGGCTTACCTGTACTCATTACAGGGATCATGGCGACCATGCCTTAAATTCATCCCTTCCTATCCACTACTGAGGAAATGTGCCCAGGAACTCAAGAACAATTCTAGTGCAGTGTGGGGTATGCCATCTTGTTGGAATATGACTAATGTGTGCATTGCATAGAAATGCAATGTGTCTAGGTATGACATCATAGTTTGTTTCGAAAAGAAATACGGGCCTATAATTTATCATGCATGATGGTAAACCACAGTTATGTTGTTATCCAATGCAGGTGATAAGCTTTCATTATAAAGATGAACACAGCTGCACAAATGGAATGTGACCCATCACCAAACACTACCCTCTTTTGGAATTGTCCTCGTGAAGAACCTGTGAATCAAATTCAAATAGATAAGCTCATAAGATGGGTGGCAAACACAAATTGGAAACAATCCTTTAAAACTCTTCAACTGTAGTCTTCTTCTTCTTAGGTTTCCTTAGACGTGTCCTGTAAAGCTTCTACAGTTTTTTCATTAACCTGAAGCTACTCAGACTGTTTGTTGGTCAAGAAACTCCTGTTTCCTCCAACTGCTTATCCTACCATATAATGTTATTACTCAGGCAGAACTTCATTGTACCCCCGCCGATAATCACAATGAACACATCACCAATTCAATTTGAGAAAACACACACTACTTTCTTCTGCTCTGTCCATATCTTCCCTAAAATGGTCTGACCAATTCATTTCATTCTTGTGTCATTACTTGCGCACAAACAACAATTAAAATTACATAACAAATTTTGACAGTTTTTCTTTCCTTTATTGAAAGTTACAGATTTCAGTCTTGTTTTATCAACTTTCTGTGGCCGTTGAAACTGCACACACACACACACACACACACACACACACACACACACACACACACACACACACACACACCAAGTAAGTTTATTTTTGATTAAACTTTTCTGTAATAAAATTATTGTACATTCTTTACTGGTCTTCCTAATATAGTAATTTTGTAATTATATGTTTAATATGAAACCCAGGATACCAACTACACAATACGAAAGCTTACCCACTGTATCACACTAATGCTGAATGTGTAGTTACTCAAAATTACTTTTAATGTAATTGGAAAGTCTTTCAACAGTATTTTCCCCTCTATGGCCTAAACAGGAGACTACAAATATATCAGTTTTTAACTTATTTGGTTGATACTTACATCACTTTCATGACTAGATCTTCTGATAACGCCATTATTCCTCAAACTTAACCTCTGCCTCCCCACAAAATTATTTTCAATTAGTCTCCACCTGTAATGAATAGAATGTATAACTGACAAATACTAATTAGATATTGACACAAAATGGGGACAGACAGAGGGGGAGAGCTCAGATGAGGAGAGTGATGGAGGCGAACGGGCAAGACAAATGAGAAGGTCAACAAAAAAAAAACTCTGTTAACAAACACTTTTACAAGTGAAAAACAGAGTATTAAAAAGTGCAAAGGAAAGTAAAAACCCATAAATTAGTTACAACATAATATTTTAACTTCTCAAAGAGTAACAATTTCAAAATGGAAAAGATATTGTACTTCAGTGTCATCAAAGCAAAATATGCAAAAAGTTGTACGATCCTAACTACTTACTTGGGTGTGGGAATCTCCTTATACTGTAGTTTCTCTAGGCGTGCAGCAGAAGCAATACTGTATGGTATCACAATATTGTCAATATCGTAAGAATTCTCTCTTTTACGCCTGCAAAAGAGAATTTTTAATTTATGATTGGCAATACTTCTTTGATCTGATAATGGTTTCATTATTATTGAATAAACTGCATTTAATTTCATGTCATGATGAATTGATGTCTCTGCAGTTTTAATAAAAATACTACAAGCAAGAATGGTTGCTAATAGTTTTTTGTTATTTTAGTGTGATTTTACTTTCATTTACATGTTACAGATTAAAACCTGAGAGGTACAAGTATTCCATTGAAATCCTTTCTCCTGGGGCTGCTGTTTACCAACAGAAATGGGCCAGCTACATCTCATGAATACAAAATGCCTGTATAAATCTATCCAAGATATAAAACTACGTAAGATTTTATACTGGAATAATATAATATTTAAAATTCAAAATGTGATTCATCTAAATATTGCTCCTCAGCATATGAGAGAGAGAGGGGGGGGGGGGAATACTGTTAATCCTTAATCATGTGACGTCGGTCTCGGAGGCACTCTCAGTTTCTTTTCTAATTTTTTTTCCATTGTCATTTGTGTGAAATACTCAAGTCAAAGTACTTTCTCCATTCCCCTGCCAGTTCGTGGTGAGCAGTCAGCAGCTCCAGATGCATTTGTTGTAAGAAATTAAGTAACATTTTTTCTGCTGGCGGTCTGGGTGACCAACATCCGGAGATTACGTAACACTAGCCAAATTATAATTATTTTACTTTTGTAGGGTAACAATGTCTCAAATGAAGAGAGAGATATAGTCCGGTGGATAGACAAAGTTAACATAGATTCTAAAGACTTGTTACGAATAATGGAACTTCTGAATAAAGACCGTAGTGACATGCAAGATGTTCCAGTGGATGACGTCATTGAACATGTCAATGATGCTCAAACTGGATATCTGTTCGACGCTTCTGAAGAGCCTGATGGCAAAGATCTACCAACTGAGTAGCAAAGGTCTGCCAACCTACCAACGCAGTTTTGTGACTAGTAACTTCAATAGAAGTTCTGCACAGAAATGTGACGACCGATAACTGATTCACATCACTGGAGCTACTGAATGTGCTACAATGAAACCAACCGACACTAGTGGATATGAAAATAAGCATGAAATTCCACCTCAGTTTCTTCCCAAGCATTATGGAAAAGTTGGATCGGCTGTTTCTGGCTTTACATCTAACACTAACATATTTTGTACCATAGCCAAATAAATCTGTGCTTGTTTTGTCTAGCATGCATCATACGCAAATGTTGATTCAAATACAAAGAACCTGGAAATGATCATATTTTAGAACAGCACAAAGGAAGGCGTTGACATGCTAGATCAGAAATGTGCTGTCTACTCCACGTCCAGACGAACTCAACGATGGCTAATGACAATATTTTTGTAAAATCCTTGACATATGTTCAAGAATTGTGTACATTTTTAGTAATATGGACCAAGCACAGGCAAAGGTACCACACTGTACTTTCATAAAACAAAGTTGGCAGATGACCTTACATAGCCTCACTTGAAATGCCATGTGCAGTGCAGCGTTTTGGCCTGCCCAAGAGAACTTCAGTGCACTGTACAGCGAATTCTAAAAATGGAACAAATACCAAGTACCTCATCAAACGAAACTTTAGAGAAAAATATGTTCAACTTGTGATCCCAACAAGGAAAGTAAGATCAGCATTTTTATGTTTTGCATATGTGTATAAAACCTATTTGCACTGAATGCAGTCAAAATATGTGCATTGAAAGTCGCCACAAATTGTGAGTGTTTGTATCTTGCAATTTTGGGGGGGGGGGGGGGGGGGGGGGGGAGTGAATATGTGCAAAACATTACTTATATATTATAGATCAGATATGGAATATTTTATAAATATGTAAGAATATTGATGTTACAAGAAATCTACTGCCAGATCTAAAATATTATGTCAGTAAATTTTACCTAAAACGAGCATGCTTCTGTTGATTCCAGATTTTTTTTTTTTTATTGAAGTGTTTGTTATTACCTTTTAAATGAAAATAAATTGAGGATATAATGACTTTTTAAACATCCAAGAAGACTGTTTTACTCATGTTTTGAGGAGGGTACATAGCACATATTTCATTCTTTTCAACAATGTTTAGTGCATTCTGATATTACGAAATGTTGCATATCCTTTAATATTTTCTCACTATGGATCTAGAGAATGAAAAGTACATCTCATTTATCACACCTACATCCCACTGTACGGACCTACTTAACCTACAATATCTCCTATAAAATGCCTGAAATTAAATTTGTTCACTTTAGTGCTGTGCAGAAGTTACTAGAACAAACATTTTAAATTAGGTAATAAGGTGCCTATCAAGAGATTATGTTTACAGCTGAGGTAATTACCTTGATGACTCCCCAGACGATACTCTGCTAGAGCCTTGAGAAGTCAGTCTTTCCAAGGAACCAGATGCTGGGCCAGGAGATGGAACTGGAGATGTATGTTTACTGGTAGAGGCACCAGAATCACGGACATCATCGCCATCCTCATAGCCATGGTGCGATGCTGACAAAGAAATAATTATTGTGAACAATATCATCTGAGAAGAAAAACATGGTTCTAAATACTATTACCTATTAGAAACTTGGCAACTTGTGAATCATTCCAAATAAATTTTACATGCATGTGTTAGAGGTTCATCTGAATCAATGAGACACACATCTATAAGGATGTAACAGTGTACACTGTGACACTTTTTATCATGCAAGATGCTGGGAAAAAACTGTACCTCATGATGCACTTTATAAAATTTTAAATAATAGTGGGTTACATGTTCTACATCTACTGGAACAATGAAACACTACATTGGTCCACAGCACCACAAAGAATCTCCATATTTAATAGTACATGACAAACCTAACAAAATACCTGTTTTAGATGTATCTAATATACAAAAACCCATGCCAGTACTTTAACCCTTTAACTTCTAGCGACGTGATATGCTGCAGCAGTCGACAGAAACCTGAACATGAATAGCTAACATGTTTCAATATTTCCTCACAATGTACATGCACAAACTGAACTGCAGAGCCTCATGTGTTTGTTAGTAGTTCTAATAGTTTCACAATACAGGTCACAGATTGCAAGAGATGATACTTTTGTTTACCTTTTGCGGGTTTTGGTGGTATTACAGTGCCAGTGTGTACACAAACCAGTTAGAAAATGTGTAAGCACGGGTTGTCGAAGGTGGAAGTAGAAAGGTTGCTCATGAACAGTGCCAGTGAGGATGAATTTAACTTTATTTCATCTTCTGACGAGGAGTTTTGCCCTTCAGCAACTCAGGGCCGAGAAAGTTGTACTTTATGTTTCATGTATTCACTTTACAAAAGTGAAGTCGTGACAATGAAGAGCAGGACGACAGCACAGAGCAGCACCCCAGTGAAGCAAAAAGGCAAGTCTTCACCCAGTATTAAGTGGCAGACACACTCAGAGCCCCGGACATGGGCGATGTGCTGCAGAATGACTTGCCATATGATATTGAACTTTTCAATTATGATAGGTCACTGCTGATCAAAGAGTTGATACCATATCATATCAGTGAGTCAGTAGTTAGATATCTCTATATTGAATACAGTCAGGCAGCTTGCATCAATGTGTCAAAATTTTTCAAAATGAGAGAGAGATGCTGACTGAGCTATCACATCATTTTTGTTGCATTCACTCCGTGTTTCTTTCAGACTATCTCCTTCAATGTTCAAGGACTATTTTTTGTGCCCACTTGTAATGTTACACTGAACACTACTACCTCTTTTACATCGACTTAAGGTATTTAAATACAGTATTAATTAAGTTGATATTAGGCTTGCACAGAACAGACGCTGCCACCAGAATCAATGTCTGTTACAGATTCTGGGGGCGAAAGGTGGTGCAAAGTAGTCTCAGATGACATACGAAGTAATTGAAGAAGTTTCTCCATGATCTGAGAATAGCCGAGTACGACAGAAAAAAGAAATGAAGCGTTAATTGTTGTTGATTTTATATGTATGTTCATGGTAATTTGTATTATTCATTCATAACTTGGTTGATGTTGAACACATTGTTCCAATATTTGTCTAGAAATTTAATAAGGCGAATAAATTGAGTTGCGAAGTTTCAGAGTAAACTTGAGTTCTTATTTAGATTATAGAGGAAAAATATATATAAAAAGTAGATCAGGTTTACTTACCAAGCGAAGGAGCATAGGTATGTGACAGTAACACACACACACACACACACACACACACACACACACACACACACACACACACAAGGCAGACATGTGCAAAATTTACGAAGAGCATCTCAGTTGAATAATTAACATCAAGAAACTTATAAATAATAACAGCACGTTTCGGAAACTACAGAACCACCACAGAGGATGGATCTCTTAAATAAAATTTAATACAGTTACATTATATCACGTGCTTAACCTGGTTGGTAGTTAACTTAAATATGAAAGTGTTGGTTCGCAGTTGGAAGAAAATTTTAACCAGCGTCCAGAATACTTCATGTTTCAACCGTGAGACAGGAATTACTCTTCATGTGGCGACCACTTTAGTGGACCAAATCTGCAACTATACATATCACAAATAGTGTTTTTGGTGACATTTAACAAACGGTCAAACTTAAATCCTTCAAGCAGATACTGGACGAATGCTTATCAGGTATGATATATTCTATCTTCTTGATGAGAAGAAATATTAGCGTGCTAATCTAGCACTAGAAGAAAAGAAGATTTAGTTCGGAGATCAGAGAAGTGCCGACAGATGTGGAACAATTGCTGATCACACTGTACTACTGCGGGGCCTCGACGGTATGTCTACACTGTGGTGAGCGTATTGTTTATGGTCCTTTAATTTATTTCAAATTATTGTGAAAGTGAAGTGCCACTGTAAATTTGTGTAATAGTTCATGAATTTAACAAGACTTCAGTCTAAAAAGATGACAGATTCAAATTTTGTGCCTCCATTGTTAGAACTTCTTATTCGAGAAATGAAAACTGATCTCGTAAAACAAATTAGTGAACAAATAGAGAATCAAAAAACTGAATTAGTAGGTCATATTGAAACTCAGAGTGGGAAGCTAGAGGAACTGTCAGTTTCTGTAGTTAATCAAATAGTAGATATTCAAGAAAATTTAAGGGATCTAAAATCAGATATGGAGAAAGAAATATCTTCTTTAAAATGTGAAATGTATCTTAAGTTGCAAGAACAAGATGTAAAACTTAGCTCCTTTCAAGATGATTTAATGGTGTACATAGAATGATGTTAAGCTAACTATGATAATTTAAAGTCAGAAATGGATATAATAAATGAATCTGTAGAACCTAACTTTGATTAGAGTAAAAAAGAGATAGTAGGGGATTTTTTTTACAAACCGTCAAAGAAAGTAGTCCAAAAGTGCAGGTTATTAACCAAATGTTTGATGAAAAGTCGTGCTCTATTCATGACAATTTATCCGACTACTACAGGAAATTAAATTCTTTAGAGGAAAGATATATTTATGAGTTAACTCAAATTTAAGGAAAGAGTACTTAGTACAGAAAGTCAGTTAGAAAAATTTAAGTTCATTATGAAGATAGTGAAAAGGAATCTCAGGGTTGGATAACATTTGTAAGCAAAAGGTAGAGGACTTAACAGATAAGAAGATAAAAGAAACTTATTCCCATTCATATAATACAAATGATCAAACATCTGACATAGGAATTACCAGTCACTAGTTAGACAAACTGTGATATGAGATAAATGAAACCAAAACAGCCTTAAACTTGAATGGGCCTACCATTTCCAATAACTACCAAATAACATCTCCTATGCAGTCAAGAAAAGATTCATCCAATTGTGCTCAAGGTATAAACGTAGTAAAAGATTTACCCAAATTTAAATCCTGGGGCAGAAGGGAGGGGGGAGAAGTACACCCTAACCATTTCCTACGGGTATTCAATAGAACCCTTCTGAATAATTGGACAGACTTACAGAAAATTAATTAAAAAAGTACAAAGAAAACCCTCTGGCCTTAGTCTTATGTTTGGATATTTTGTTTTCTTAGTTTTCTTTCAAGCATAACTATCACTCTTTCACTATTCTTTACTCTGTAATAGATCTACTTCTACTATTTTCTATACTCACTGACCTAGACAAACATATTACATGTCTGTGTAAGAATGATATAACCATACACAGCTCATGTCACTCGATCTGCACTGAAGTGTTAAATTTTAGTTAGCGGTCTTGTTGACAAACAATTGCTACACATGAGTAAATAATTGACGGTGACTTGCTGACTGCTAACGTCTAAAATGGTTTACCAGCAAAGAGCTTATTTAGACGAGAGTGTGGCTGATTCGGTACAGCACATGTCAACAAACCAAATTACGATAAAAAACTATAGTTATAAAAACCATACATTATTGAACATATATGATTAATGTGTTTATGTATAGAAATTCTATACATGTTATCTGTTTACACTCCGAGTTCCATTCACAATACAGAATACCATTACTGTCTCTACAAGGAACCGATTGACTTAACATCAAGTCATCCACCTAGACAGTAAGATTTTTACTAAGGTTTTATCCCTTTTATAATACGATAATGAGTACAAACTGGGGTGGATTTGTATGTGTTTTGTATTTAGGGAGGTATTCAGTTACAGCCCTGGGTGTGCTGAAGCTGAGGGTAGGTAGTTATGCGCGCGTGCGCATAACTACCTACCCTCAGCTTCAGCACACCCAGGGCTGTAACTGAAAACACACACACACACACACACACACACACACACACACACAAGAGATAGAGACTTGCTATACTTTTACAAATTTACACACACATCACTTCACACAAACATTTTATACACACAACTTCCATCATCACACTTATATTACAACAGTACATAAAATCACACACACATACATACATGAGATTTAGGCTTAGATAATAGTCATGGGGATATAGTGTACGGAAAATATATACAAGATCAGAAAGCAACAGTTGTTGACTAGTAGGATACTTGAGATGTATGTACTCCTTCTTATTCAGCGTTTCCGAAATATATATACTTATTGTCTTCGACATATTGTGTACACATTTCAATATCTGATATTGCCAGTGTGCAATTTGATGACTTCCTGGTACTAACTCTCAATTTAATCAATATTGACATAAAGGAATCATAGTTTGTTAAAATGCAAACACTTTCTTTAACTTTGCCTCATCTACACACAGTAAATTGTCTAAGCAACACGTTACACACAGAAGTAAAACTACTTATTAACTACAACAAATTTAACAGGTGGAATTTTATTACTACTATTCACTTAACAAAAATGTTTTATTCCAGAACATATATATCTGTATGAACTTAGGAAATACATAATAAAGTGCTATTATAATATGGAAGTTATAAATATTTTGTTTTAGAATAAAAATGGTAACATTGATTCTGATAAATCATAATACATTCATATACGTACAATTTCCTGACTTAGGTCCATCTCTCCTCCTCCTCTTCACCCTCTGCAGTGTATGATTAGTATTGTCTGTGTTTTTTTGTTTACGGCCCTTTGTCAATTTTTTCTTTATTTCTGCAAGAACAAAAGTATTTATATTCCTCCATTACAATCAAGCATAATACAGAAGTAAAAGAGAAAAACTGGATAGTTTCAATTAAGTTAATATAATAAGAAATACACAAAAATTTAACACTCACTTGCTGTCAAGTTGTTTGTCGTGGTTTTCTTCAGTCTGCTTGTATATTTTCGTCTTGGCTCAACTTGTTGTTTCTTATTTCTTTTTTCCACAACTGTATCTCTGTCAAACTTAGGAAGACCAGCAGCTCTCATTGATTTTAAACTGCTTCGTAATGTCTTCTGCTGCCATTCAGTGGTTTTCATGATACCTTCATAGTATATGCTCTCTTTAACATCTGTAATACAAATGGAGAATACTTTTAGAATATTAATATGACATCCAAATTCAACAACAATGAGGTGGTTTTCTGATCCCAACACATTACTAAAAAGAGTCTAGCTAGTTTCAAAGAGGTAAGATGATCAGAACCTCTTCAAACCAGTGCTACACACATGAATAGTGTTCCAAATAAATGTGTAGTTTCACTATCAAACTGAGCAGGGTTGCAACCAAGACCAAAAGAAAGCCTGCAAAAGTACAGAAATGGGGGAACCATTGGATTTCACTCCTGCTAACAAAGTTAGAAAGTCTCTGACAGAAGACTGACTAGGTCACAAAATGTCAGTTGTGTATAATATTCCCATTGAAAGTAGCTCATCTTATACACGGCAGACTTCTATGACAGTCTAGACAGATGTGGGGAACATCAGTGTACCTGACAAAAAAAAAAAAAAAAAAAAAAAAAAAAAAATGGGCAAAACAGTTTCACAACCTAAAATTTCATCATGATATAAATTACATTAAGGAGAGTATTGTGCTGCAAATGTCAAGTTTTTTGGACCATAATTCAGCAATCTATTCAAATTATGACGTGAGGAAAACTGGTGAACAGGACATATATTAAAATTCATGTAAGACATGCTGTAAAGAAATAAATTTATTAAGATCAAATCCACCAGCACATTCACCAAAGCTGGGATACACTTGCCCATTTCATGAAACATGAGCATGGTCCTTGTGGATTCCACACAGAGGGTACATGTAACAGAACAGTGCTCACAACACCTGAAGAAGACACCTAACTTGGCCATTGAAATACTCTGCATAAAATGGAAACAACAATGCAGCTGAATATTCAGAAGAAACACAATCAATTGCACCATACTAACATTTCTAGGTGGTTATAGGCAAAAGTGGGTTCTATATCGTACCAGTATGTTGCTTTGTGACTCTGGATTATGTTACCTTTAATCTGAACAGAAGTATTCAGACATGTGTTAGTAGAAACTAATACTGGGTTTTCCCACTCTGGTTTTTTTTTTTTTTTTTTTTTTTTTATGACAATTTGAACTCTGCTGCTGAAGACACATCCAGTAAGGTGCCTGAATGTCTGTGGAGGAATAGCAAACCATTCTTCCTCAGGTGGTGCAACCAGAGAAGGTAGTTTTCTTGGCCCTGGGGTCTGCTTTACCACCCACCCTAATGATGTTTCTGTCCTCGTAAAGCAACTCTGTACTGTGTATTTGCCAATTGATGAGTACTGTTCTTCCTTGATAAATCTTACCTCATTGTGATTTGATCATTGAATGAATGACAAATCACTGAGCAGAAAAGTCTTAAAAGCTAGCATTAGATTTGTTCTGTATTTGTGTTAATATTGTTAAATTTTGCACATTATTTTCATAAAAATATATATATATATATATATATATATATATATATATATATATATATATATATATATATATATATATATATATATATAATTTTTTTTTTTTTTTTTTTTTTTTTACGATTACTTTTCTAATGGTATAATATAATTGGGAACCCAAGTACACTTGATAGAGCAAGATTTATCCAAAATGGCTTTCTGATCCTTTATATAGTCTGGGCTTTACTGGAGCTTCATTAAAAACTAAAGCTAATGGTTTTTCTCACTTCTCAGTCCTCCTTTTTAAGGACTTTTAAGTCTGCAGCTTCCTTGACTTTCTCTAACTTTGGCATTTTACTACCATCATTAGATTGAAATAGTCACTGCAAATAACCACTTCCTTCCCATGATATTCGCTGCAATTTCCATAACTTTTCCAATTTCTTCATTACTAATGTTTCCTAAGTCTTCATCCTTTCCCACAAATAGGTTATCTTTTTCTCCCTTTCTTATTACCTAAATCTCTGACCAATTATGCATATTTTTTAAACAGCTTCCTTATTATTGGCTATCCAAAATCTTCACCGGCTTTGGGAAATTATCACTCAATTGTCCGTGAACAGGAGATAAGAAACAGCTGGTGAGTTCAACCAACAGGTGATAATTTCAGACATTTCGCCAGCATAAGTATCAAAGCAGTGTCAAAGTTTCACACTACTGGCAGAGGAGGACTGCTTGCCATGAAGCCGCAATAATTTTGGAACAGGGTATAATTGAATCGGTTGGTGGAGAAAAGAACTAAGTCACTTTTTTTGTACTTTTCAGGAGAGACAAAAAACTTTTATTGTTAAACTATTTAACAGATTGCATTGGAATTTTCGACATTTGCTGTACTCTAACCATACATACTGTGAATGAAAATAATTTTTATATATTCTACAAAGTATCTCCAAAAAAAAAAAAAAAAAAAAAAAAAAAAAAAAAAAAAAAAAATTGAAATTTTTAACATAGTTCCTTTCTCCACTCAACGAAGGAATTAGTAGTTTTCGAGAGTGTAATACATTCAATGATACACATTTCTGGATTAAAGCTCAAATTTATTGGCAAATTATCTTCAGCTGAACATGAAAACAACTTTTTAATAGAATTCAAAGTTCGGAATAGTTCATATCACAGTGAGTTATCACTTGAAGTTAGCCATTTCGAAATCTCCCCATAAAAAAATCTCAGTGTCTTCTCCATGAATGTATTTCATCAGTTTCCGAAAATATCTTCATTTTTTTATATTGATTCGCACTTTGTAATTTTTATGAAAATGTTTCCTATAGAAGTCGTATTTCACATTTACGTCTGGATATTTCTTAAGGAACATTTCGTGCAAAGTTTTCAGAGCCAAGCTTTAATCTAGGTATTTCATTTCCTTCCCAGCATAGTAAGTTTCTTTGACTGGGAAAGATGTGATACTGGGTACTATCAAATTTATTACATTTTCCGGAATTTTTGTTATGCATGGATTTCTTCCACACATGTCCTTTTGACATTTAGAAAGACGGTATTCAATCACTTACAACATTCAACAATAATCGTGACACCTGACAAAGTTGGCGGCAAATTACTGTTTTGTTGCGCTTTCTACATGTGCATGCCGCAGACCAACGCCATCTAGCATCTAGTAAAAGCTAGCTGACAGTAAAATTTACTGATGGGATGCGACGTGCGGCGGAGAAAGGAACTAAGTCACTGACTGATTCCTTTCTCCTCAGCACGTATAAAATCGATCTCATGTTATTCCCACAGGAAGAAGCCAAACATAGTTCCTTTCATCACAGTAAGGTGTATCTTGGTCTGTTTACTACATTTCTGTAAAAAAGTGAAAATCACCAAAAAGTGACTTAGTTCCTTTCTCCACCGACCGATTCAATTCAGTTTATCATCATCTCCCATGCACATTTTCGCGGGGATGGATTTTATTTCACCACGTATTTAAAATTTCTTCCTGGTAATTTTTAAATGGCGGGGAAGAGGATCCCAGTTTTCTAATTTTTGAATTGCCTTGTTATCGTCGAGTATGACGAAACTGCGCAAACGACGAAGGTAATATTTGTTTGTGCGCAGCAGCCGGCCCGGCCGGCATATGGTGAGTCAGAGGTGCGCGCGCTTTGACCAGGCCGGCGCGAGTGCTGCGCTGGCGCAGTCTTATCGACGCGACGAAACGCGACCGCACACCGCGCGACTTTTATGGATCTCCAAACGCGATTATGTACCTGCTATGTGACTCACCAGCTCCTTCAACGAACAGACGTAATGCGCTTAGGCATGCTAAACATTTGCTAGTCCTACGTGTATAAACCCGTTACGCACACACTTACAAAAAATGTGTATTGTACGTTTAATAATTAATCTGCGCACAGCACTAATAACAAAACGTCAATTTCACTATCTTCACTTACATTTAAGCGACATTTCGTAATGAGGTGAAAGACCCTGCATACCTTAAAAATACTTCAATTTTTTTATGCCGATATCACGGTCCGTAAATCAAGCTTCAGTATCTCATTTGAACGTCATCCTGCATTTTAGGTAGAACTGAAAGAATTTGTCTTCATGAAATAAAATATACGATAATATATGGATTGGAGATATTTGAGACATTGCTTCATCTGCGAGCGCGCACACACGCCTGACACTTCGTACCAGCTGAGGTGGGATTGGATAAAAAAACGCAAGAGTACACAATTCTATTGTAACTTTTATGAAATAATGGTAGTTGATTTTATTATAAAGTTATACTGCTGGATAACGTAGGGAGAATTTTCAACGGAAAACTAACTTTGACAGAGGACAAAGAGGGGATTATGCTAAACTCATCAGTTGATCTTCTACTTATTGTTAGCTACAAATATTACTGTGCCATTTCTATGCACTGACAACACTAAGCATCTAACTGGCACACCAATAGTCTAAAAAAGGTTAATGACATAAAACTGCTGAGAGGAAAATTTCTAATCTACGAATTCCGATAAAACAAAGTCATACACAGTGAAAAAACTTATCTCGAGTGGGTATTCAGGTGTAACAGTATCGTTCACGGACCTTCGCTGTCATTCAAACATCCGTTTTTCCCCGCTCTGGCAAGAGGTAAGAAGCAGTATGTGCTCCCCGAGTCCTTTAAGGGTAACGTCCATAAGTCTAGTGTGGGCTAAGTCGATATAAAACTCCTATTTATTGGAAGAATTTGCCGGCAAGCAGAAGTGTTAGCTTCCTCCAAAACCTTCCGGCGGCTAATTTTTGAAAATGTTCCAGACATTAAGGGAAGAGATTTTTCAAGAATAGCTTTGAAAGCGTGAAGAGTTTCACAGCTCAACCAAAGCTTACTAATTTTTATTTGAAATGGTTAACAAGCAGTGGGTCGGGAGCCAGCGTTACAGAACTACTTACTCCAAAATAATTCTTCCACAGTCATTACGGCCCTAGGACGAGAAATTCTTGTTGATACAGGGTGTTTCAGCAGAGGAGTTACAAATTTTCAGGAGAGATGGCATACACCTTGATAATAATCACACAGTTGCATGGTTTGATAAGCTTCCCTGACGCGATGGTGACGACATGAAACACAAGGGCTAGAATCGGGCGAGGAAACCTATTTCTTATGACTAGCTAAACCCTGACACGCTTCGCTGTGACAATCTGATAAAAAATGAAGGAAACGTAAATAAGTGGTCTTGCGAACATAGCATCATCGAGAACATATACAGTGAAGCTTCCCTGAACGGACACTTCCCAATAGCGGACTCCTCTCAATAGCGGACATTTTAAAATTCCCCTGCACAACAACATTAGCTCTTATGCTAAAATTATTCCGAATAGCGGACATTTTTCAATATCGGAGACGGACACTGTAATATGTCCAACAACAATCAAAATTCTAAATAACGAACAGCGTGAAAGAATCAGCGCACTCGTGAATGTCAAAAGTCCCAGTATTGTCAATTCGAGCGGTGTTTGTTGAAGTTTTAGCGTGTTTCTTGTTCGCAGTGCGTGGTTTCATGGCATTGCCATATGTTGGAACTTCTTGGTAGTACAGTCCGTACAGTAATGCTCCATGCAGCGCAGACGTAGCCCTGTCGAAACCTACACTGAGTGTGCGGCGCCAAAAGCTATACGCTTGTTGTCGGTACATCAGACGAAGCAAAGCGTTTAACAGTGGGCTTGGGTAGGACAGGGAAGAGGCGATACATGTATAGAATGTTTTCATTCGATAGCTGCCACAGCCTGGTTTCAAAAGTCAAAAGCTTTGCCTAATGCGTCTTGAGTGTTGTCGTTCGTCTGTGTGTTTTCGATTTGAAGCTTCGCGCTACTTGCTTTAAAATGTCCAGAGATAAAAGGGGCCAAAAACAAAGAATGGAGTGTCGTTAAAAAAATGCTAAAAGTTACTATGGGCGCGAAACGAAAAAATGTGATCTCGACCTACAATCACCCTTGAGAAAAAACAATCTTTTTCTACATTCTGTCCATCTTTTCTCTGTGCACCTCTCTGCGCCCCTTCTCTCCCCACCCCCGTCCTCAACACATTTACCGTGTCTATCCATCACTATTTCCTTTCTTCTGTCTTTCATCTCTTCCTCTCTCTGTCCCTCTCTTTCTGTCCTATTTCCCCTTTCCCTTGTCGCAGCTCTTGAAAATGAAGTCAAACATGAGCAACTAAAGTCAAATTTTATGGTAATATCGAGAAATGACCACAATATCACGCTTACAGAAAAGTAAACGAAATAACGACACCAATAATCAACGTTGTTTACATACTTCGTTACTATAATGTTTCGATTTCCGCTACTTGCAATCATCGGTCCTGCCAGATATGAATGTGTTCCTACAAATCAACCATTTAAACATGAACGACGCGGTTTCGTGAAATATTACTTTCGCGTGGCACCTTTACCATAGCACCTGATCTGGACGAAGACCAGAAGATGGTATCACTTAAATTTTCGATTTTATTTATTTCGTATGGCTGTAACAGCAACAAGTTACATCTGGTACAAACTTAAAACATTTACGTAAAATACATACAGGTTAAAGATAATATGCTGATAAATTACATATTACCAGCAAATTAATATATATTAAGTCACATAGAATAAAATAATTGCTATGATTCGGTAAGGTGACCATGTAGTTGGAATCACTGCACTGTTCAGGGATATATGTCCAGTCCTTTCAGCCAAGTGACAGCTTCACCCTTAAGCGAATGAAGTTCTTGGAAGGTGCCTTTGAATTTCCTTAAAGCACATTCGGTGGCGATGTGCTGTAGTGTGTCTTGTGCCCACAGTCGTAGTCAGGTCTATCAATCACGCCCCATTTATGCCTCCAGTATTGGCAATTTACATGCCCTGTTCGAAACCGGTTGAGCGGTGTCCGGTATCTCCTTGGCATCTCGAATCCGGCCAGGCGTTGTATCTTATCTTTGATTAGATTTTTTGGGTCTGGGTTGGAGGTAGACCATTCTCGGCGCCAAGCATCATACATGTTAAAATTGTCTCTTACTATCCTATCCTATACTATCTCCCAACTTCAATGATGGCTCTGAAGGTGAGAGTGCGGTCAAGCGTTACTCACAGACATTTTGGTTGAGGATTGTATCTCAACATTTGGTTTCTGAATGTAGACTAACCTCCACGTGCTGCATCCCGGGCAACGTGACTTGTCACGGCTAAAATAGTCTACAATACTGGCTGTTTGAACTAAACTGGATTTCTCAGCTTTCTGAAAATACAGCATACCAAGTTTTCGATGTTCACTTTTGCCTTTCCGTGATAGGAAAGAAAAATCGGAGATACAGATATGAAAACATGATATCTACTTTGTGCAATTCTATGGCACAGCACCTTTCGAATTATGTTTTATGGCCGCCTTGTAAAATTAACATAAAAACTGGTACTTTATTTTTGTGTTCATGTTTTACTAGTGAAGAAGGGACCAGAAGAAAATACAATAAAGGTCATCAAAAAGGTGTTCGAAATTACGAAATTTCCTAAGCTGAAAGGAGTTTAATTTGATGCACATTATCAAATCGCACACGGCGCTTGCGAATTCGTGATTATTCAGGTACCCATATCTCTGATTCTATTGATGACTGAGTTAAGGGATGAATTGTTCTGGATTTCCCTAGACTTAGTGATCAAGTACAGGAAAATGCAAGAATGGCAATGTAGCTGACCTAGAGACCAGCATCAAAATATTAAACACTTTCTGGAGCACATCCAAACTGAGCAAATCCGTTGGTCTATGGTGGGCTTTATACGGCTTACAAAAGCACCATTTATTCATGGGCAGTTACGAAAATAAAAAAACTTCACGAGAAACCAACATTTTTTGGCACTAAAATCACAAATTATGGGGATGATAGTTTGATATTTTCTATTCATTCTAAATCGTCAAAATTATTACCTTGTTGTTGTCATCTTCAGTCTGGAGACTAGCTTGATGCAGCTCTCCACCCTAATCTATCCTGGACACCCCTCTATCTCCTCATAAGAACGGCAACCTACATCCATCTGAATCTGGTTACTACAATCGCCTCTTCGTCTACCTCTGCTATCCCCCCCCCCAACCCCCCCCCCCCCCCCCCACACACACACACACACAAACGCACACTCTTCCCTGCAATGCTAAATTTACGATTCCTTTATGTCTAAGAATGTTCTACAAATCAATCCCTTCTTTTAGTCAAGGTATACCAAAAATTCCTTTTCTCCCAATTCTGTCCAGGACCTAATTAGTTACGCGATCGGCTCACCTAACCTTCAGAGTTCTCTTGTAGCGCCACATTTCAAAAGCCACTATCCTCTTCCTGTCTATTTATCGTCCGTGTTTCACTCCCGTACAAGGCAACCCACCACACAAATGATTTCTGAAAAAGACTTCCTTACACTTAATATTTGATGTTAACAAGTTTCACCTTTTAAGGAACGCTTTTCTTCCCATTGCCATTCTGCGTTTTATATCCTCTGTACTGTGACTATCATGGTTATCTTACTGGTCAAGTAACATACCTCGTTTACCACCTTTATTGTTTCGTTACCTGATCCAATTCCTTAAGTATCGCTTGGTTTTCTTACACTACGTACCATTACCCTTGTTTTGTTTATGTTCTTCTTATAGCTCCCTTCAACATACTGTCCATTCCGTTCAATTTTTTTTTCCAGCTCCTTTGCTATCTTACAAAGTTACAATGTTATCATCAAAATGCAATGTTTTTATTTCTTTACCCTGAATTTTAATTCCATCTCAAAATTTATCCTAGCTTTTTGTACAACTTAATGTACAATGGGGGGGGGGGGGGGGGGGGGCAAAAAGATTACCCGGCCCGAATATAACAGTCCGAGAACAAAGCATTTCGCATGCCCAAGCTCATAAGCGCGAGTGTTGCCAACTCCGGCGGTGAGTACAGCTTCAGCTTGCTGTTAATATCGTCAAATAGAAGCAACACAATAATTAAGATATAGTACATGTAATGATTGAAATATTAATTCGTTAAAAATTGTGCACTTGTCGGCTTTTATAGGTTTTTAGCAAATTCTATTTTATAATACTATTGAAAATGGATGTATTTTGTTATGGGTGGTCAAAGAAATATTACCTTCAAAGGAAGATTATTCTTAGATATCAAACTGACAAACTATGATTATTTATTTACTAAACAGAATACAGAAAAAAGTAAAATCAATAACCTGATAACAAAAACTAACTAAAGCAAGAAACATTTGCAAGGTTTTGGTGGCATCCGATCCGATGCACACACAAAGAGGAAGGCCGATACCTGTCCTATCAGGTTAGCCTGACGGTAGTATAGTCCTATGGCAGTTAAACGAATATTAAACTGTAAACAACAGAAAATGGAAGACACAGCCAATCAATTGTGTAAACCGCGCGCAATGACTTAGAAAATTGTGCCTATCTGATGATACATTTATCTTAGCTTACACTACAGATTCACCATGTGGCAGTCTAATTAATTACAAATACGTGCAGCCGTTTTCATCACTTTTACTATGGCTGTCATTTGTCTCGTTGTTTAAAAATTAGGTTATTACAAAATCGGGTATGTTTAAGAATGTGGAATCTAGAAAGTCTTCATTGCACAATTCGTAGCGAATTAATGTTAAAAATTATTACGTGTACAGTTCTAAAAAAACTCCAGTGGAGTCGAACTCGCGCCCCCTTATTTTCGTGAGTGAGCCTGCAGACTGTGTTATTGCAGTGTTGCCGAAATCGCAATTGTAAATTCTTTCTTATGTTTTATAATAAATTATGCTTCAGTTGTTTTTAATTGTGATGTAAGCAAACGGAGTAGTGGCGAAATTACGATTCTGTGAAATGGAAATTAGTTATTTTATTTATTTATTTATTTATTTTTATTTTTGGTGAGGGGTACTGGGGGTGGCAATGCAAATATCAGTGACTGGTGGTTGAAAGTGGTAAGAAGTGGTATGTAAAGTGATATGGACGAGAGTGATGGGCAGGAGGTGAGTGGTAGTTGGAAGAGGGGAGACATTTAGAGTTTGATTTTATTAATTGTATATATAAATTAAGCTGTTGTGTATTCAGTGATTTATATGGTGAAGAAGTAACAGTAATATTGAAACTTCTGGGTGGTGAGTGTTTCTGTATGGGAGAGGTGTTAATGCAAGTAATGTGTGTGTGTATGGGGGGTGGGGTGGGGGAGTTTTAATGCAACATGATTGACGTGTTCGGAGGGTTTCATATTTAGGGGAGAAGTGGGTATATGATTTGATATTAGGTGTGGAGTTATGAATAGTGGGACGTGGGAGAAGATTGAGAGAGTTAGAAGCAAGCCGTGGGGTGGTTTATGTGATTTTTTTTCCTAGTTTTTGTACAATGTTTGGTTTACAATAGTTATTTGGTCATTGAGTAATTGTTTGTTGCAGGGTAATGCTTTTTGTATGTGGTGGTTATCTTGGAAAGGGAAAAGGTGTGTGTGTGTGTGTGTGTGTGTGTGTGTGTGTGTGTGTGTGTGTGTGTGTGTGTGTCACTACTGATTTGTATAATTTACATACATTTTTCTATGGTGCTGGGCCTGTGGTCTTCTTATTTAAGGAAAGCAAAATTTTTAATCCAAGACACTAACCTTTACCAAACAGCTACTCTTAACTAATGCCCGGGCAGATAAGCTGACTTCATAGACAAGGCAAAACTTCGATCCATTATTTTTCCATCGAAAATTATTAATGTTGGCATCTACGGCAGAATATTTGTCCTCTTATTTTCACCCTTCTTTAGCATCCAAAGTTCCGATTTAATCTGACAAGTTTCTCTGTAACAAATGCATACTGATATCTGTAAAGTAGCCAGTATGCAAGACTAATTTCTGTGTGTGTGAGGTCTTATGCGACCAAACTTCGTGGTCATCAATCGCTAGACTTAAACACTAATTAACTAAATCTAACTTACGCTAAGGACAACACAAACATGCATGCCCGGGGGAGGATTCGAACCCCCGACCGCAGCGGACGTGCAGACCATGACTGGCGCGCCGCAGACCGCTCGGTCACTGCGACCGGCAAGATTAATTTCCTTGTACATAAAAATCCGAACTGTAAATAGTTAGTTGCGCATTTACCGAATATTTTATTACACTTGCCACTAATAACAGTTAATTTAAAAGTGAAACACATTTGGTAGAAAAATGAAGACAAGCTAAGATGCAATGCTTATTTACACACGTTTATCGTATATAACAGTTCGTATTTCGTTTAAATGTACGTATATTTTATTTTAAATGCAGTTTTCACCCTATTTATTTCTGGACTGTTTTCGAAAAACTAAGATACCACAAATCCATCTACTTTTAGAAGGTTTTCACTATCAGACTACACAAAATTCTATTTTTCATGAACATTGTAAATGCGGTATCCTTAATTATATATATATATGCAGAAAAAATGAGGGACATCTATGAACTTTCGCGAAGTAACGTCGCCAGAGCTTCTGCCAATGACAGAACATTTTCGTTTCACGTGAGCTAATCTTCAAATTTAATTATTGTTAAGCTTTAATTTCAGAAAAATAACAGATGTTTTGCAATAATGACAGAAAATGTTAATTGAACTCATTCAGAATAACAATAATTCGAACCATATTTTTAACACAGGAAAATACGATTTTTACTAAAAAATTAGAACTTTGAGTGACACAAGACCTGTTTTAAGGACAAACTTAACATTCATGCCCAAGAGGGGATTCGAAACCAAACTTCTGATGGCGCGGCTTTGGGAATTGTGGCATGGCCCCTCGACTACCTACCGGACGCCCCTGTTCAGTGTTGAATAAGGGAAGACTTAATTTCTTCCTCACCACTGTGGCAGCACCGACTTGTTTACGCCAGAGGAATAGAGAGGGGGAAGCAGACATTTGTACATGCCTCTTATGAGTGGAGCGCTGCCAGCCTATTACGCGCCGTGTGTTTACTCACAACTAATTTTGCAAAAGACGAAATCTAATTTGGAAATTCGAATGTAATGTCCGATACTGCGATAATGTGTAAAGCCTGAAGCAATTTTGTTAAGCCCTTCAATGGCAGTTTCAGAGAGTTTTATTCTTCCCGCTTTATGAAAAAAAAAAATCTTTGAACATTACTACAATCAAACAAAACATGTCCAACACCTACAATGGCTAGAAGTATTCCGTATGGGTAAATATGCTGCGAGTAATTTTAAGGGATAAATACAGTGGTAGTAGGCATGTCGTAAGTTGGTTTCGATGAGTTTTTCAAAATTTTTACTGCCCGTTTCTGAGTGATAGTTGGACGTTTTGGTTTTTGAGCCATGGAAAACCTGCCTGCGCCTGCATGAACAACAAACTCTGACCGGCACTTTTGTTTGACAATACTATTCGCCCACAATCACTTTGCCAACATTTATTTACTGTAAACTTTTTCTGTTGAATACATTATCTGCTCACAACCATTGAAATATGTTCATTTACGTTAACCTGTAAGTTCTTGCCATGCGGCATTAGCCGAGCGGTCTAAGGCTCTGCATTCACGGACTGTGCGGCTGGTACCGGTGAAGGTTCCAGTCCTCCCTCGGGCATATGTGTGTGTGTGTGTGTGTGTGTGTGTGTCCTTAGAATAATTTATGTTGAGTAGTGTCTAAACTGAGGGACTGATGACCTCAGCAATTAAGTCCCATAAGATTTCCCAAACTTTCCAACATTTTTGTAAATTCATAAGGCTTATTAAAATTAGCTAGATTTCTTCAATCAGGTTTGACTACATTTTTGAGATGGTGCCCAGCGACTGTTTTGTACAAATTGTACAAATCTGTAGAGAATGTCACCAATAAGACGCAATTTATGTTTTTATTTTCCGGAACTAAAAAGACTGACGTGTTTTACAGCCCACGTTAGATTTGTAGTTTAAGTTTTTGCAAACATTTTGGACCAAAATAATAATCTAAATAATAAAAAATTCATAAGTGTCTAAAACCCTTTTAGGAAAAAAAAATTAGGTAGTGACGGGTTCCGAACCACCGACCTTTGGTGTCATAGTCCTATAATCACATACTATTGATGGCCGTTGTTAACTGATGCTAATATGGCATTTGTAGACACTAGATTATCATTTATCGTACGAAAAACGATGTATGTTTTTGTTAATTCTTCAGTGCGCCATTGCTTTGAAATGACAACGTGTAAGTTACAATAAGAAAATCATCAAATACGCACAAGATGACGTATGCCAGAGAGACTTCTGCGCGAGGAATGTCACGTGACATCTAACGGCTGGTTTTCGTTAATTCAATGGAGGGTGTCAAATCTCCGTTATTTTTGCAAATATGTCTCAAACGATACGAGATATGAAAAAACATAAGGGAGCTAAGCTGTAGAGAATTTTCTCCTCTACGAATTAGGTTATTCAATTTTCGTATCAGATGAACGGTTCGTTTGCAATTACAATTACAAACGGCTTTTTTAGATATTACTACCTTATTTTTTGTCCGAAAAATTTGAAAAAGGGAGGTTCTGGTCTCTGGCAGCCTACAATCATGTATGTAAAATTTGGTGGTGATCGGTTGAACAGTTCGTCTTAAAAACAGGGAACACGTTACGGACAGACAGACATACATCCCAAAATCGCCGTTATTTTTGCAAATATCTTTGAAACGCTACGAGATATGAAAAAAACATTACAGAGCAAAGTTGCAGAAAATTTTATCACACATCCCAAAATCGCCGTTATTTTTGCAAATATCTTTGAAACGCTACGAGATATGAAAAAAACATTACAGAGCAAAGTTGCAGAAAATTTTATCCTCTACAAATTAGGTTATTCAATTTTCGTGTCAGATGAATAGTTAAGCCGTTATTTTCATTTAAATTTCGAGCTATCAAAAGACGATCGCAAAGGCCCACTTTTAGTGTTACTACCGTAACCTAAAGTGGGCCAACAGAGGGGGAGGGGGCGGCAATTTAACAGCTCACACGGGGCAGCACTTGGGCTTGCGCCGGCCCTTTGTATATCACAACCCTGCTCCGAATTTCTTGTATTCCTTCAGTCTGTATAGCCGTAGAGCTGTTTACTATTACGCAATTTGTGTTCATCATGGAAACTTACCAGAATGGATCACTTAATACAGCGGCTGTCCAGCGCAAAATGAACAGTTCGCAAACTTGAAAAAGTTCGATGGAACGGATTCAACAGCGAACGCTAAATTTTTTCGGCGTCACGGTTATCGTCTAAGCGAACAAACATTGCTATCGTTCGCGACAGTCCAATGAAATCTGTTCTTCGCAGTAACCCGAGAAATGGGCATGTTCTCCAGTACAGAGAAGTCTCAAGTGTTATCTCCATTACCATCAACATAAAATTTAGTTTCAGTAGCAGCTAAGAAACGCATAATTCAAGGTAAGGAATTGCTTACGGAAATCGTGAATATTTTTTAAAAGATGAGGCACTTAATGGAAGGCGATACCGTGCGACGTTAAAGAGTTTTATGGTATCATTTCAATGGAATTCGCATTCAGTTTTATTTTCAGCACGCCGGTGCAAACTGCCATGTTGCACGCGAAAAGAGCCCAGTTGCTGCACGAGCGATTTCCGGACCGTATCATCTCACTTAATGGTTACCAACAAAGGCCCCAAGGTCACGCGTCTTAGCTCCTCGTACTCTCAAATCATTTGTGTCGTCGGCGAAATCCAAGTTGAAATTTGTCAGGTAGTCACAGCTAATACCAGAGGTTAGTTTATATGCAGGAAGTTCACCATATCCTGAAATCGAAATATGTGATGAGCATGTTTATGAATTTTGTTTGTTGTGTTTTGAAAAAATAAAATTCATGATTGCTGTAACAAAACCGACGCGCTTTTCGAATAACCCTCTACACTGCCGTTACACCCAAGCTGAATCTTTGGCTATTTACGGGATACCTTCCGCCTTCAAGGGAAGTGCAGTAATGGTAATGCATAGGTCACAAAGTGTATGAAGAAACCGACGGGCACAGCGTAGCTAACTGGCTGGTGGTCATGAGATAGTGGGCCGTGCCCCAGGGGATAGCCACTCGGCCAGTTAGCTACGCTATCACAGCCTCCGCCCCCGGAACTTGGAAGGGTTGTAGCTCCCAAACTAACAGTGATAGGAATGTAGTTTGAATTGATTTGGACGCAGCTGGTTTAAACGAATCCAATACACGATAGAAAAAACTATTGTTCCATTTAAAAATTATATATTTGTGGTGAAACTCTTTGGAAAATGATACAATAAAGTATGTTCATAGCTCCGCAGAAAGTTAACATTTCTTGTGTTGACGTACCGTATTAAAATGTCCCGTCACCCATTATTTTTATAAGTTACAGAGGCAAACACACACACACACACACACACACACAGATGATATATATATATATATCTCAACGGTCCTATAATGCTACCCTGAGGCACACCTGGCACATTAACATCTCAACCCATTGAGAATAACATGCAGCATTCTATTAACTAGGAACGCAATCCAGTCTCACAGTTGGTCTGATATATCACGTGCTCGCACTTTGTTAGCAGGCGACGTACGGAACGGAATCTACCGCCCTGAGGAAGTCTAGAAACACGGCGTCTGCCTGGGACCCTGTATCAACTTCCCTTTGAATATCGTGGATGAATAGCTCAAGTTGTGTTTCACGCGATCGTTGCTTTCGGAAACCTTGTTGAGTCCCGCAAAAGAGATTTCTGGCCTACAGAAATAATCTACGAACATAAAATGCGTTCCAAAATTCTGCAACTGACCGATGTCTGATATCTAGGCCTTTAGTTTTGCACATCTGATCGTGAATCCTTGTTGTAAACGAGAATGACCTCTGCCCGCTCCCAATCTTTGGAAAACTTCATTCTTCCAGAGACCTTCGGTACACCGCTGCTAGAAACGTGGAAAGTTCCTTCGCATACTCCGTGTAAAATCAATTGGTACCCGATCAGGTCCTGCGACCTTTCCTCTGCTGAGCGATTTCAACTGCTTTTCTAGCACTCTGAACTTATTTCAGTATCTTCCATTTCGTCGTTCCTGCGATGGTTAAGAGGAGTAACTACCGTGCAATCTTCCTCTTTGGAATGACAGTATTTCGACCTTGTGTCCTCTGTTTCAACACTATTATGGTCACGGAGTGTCTGGAAAACTGGTTTCTTCCCGTTTACCGATTTACCACGGAAGTTGTATGGAAGACAGACTACGTTTACATTTGCAGTGAAGTTCTCTTTGTTTTCGCAACAGTTTCCCTAAATCGGTTGTTGAACCATGGTGGATCTTTTACTCGCACACGAAAACATGGAAACAACATCCATAGTTAACCACTATTAATTAATGTATATAAAACAATCTACAAAAGAAACGTAAAAATAAATCAGTAAGAATGTCAATTTAACAAGATGATGATGATGATGATTGGTGTTTTAGGGCGCTCAACAGCGAGGTTATCAGCGCCCGAATTTAACAAGAGTAGAAGAATGTATTGTTATGCATGTTAACGTAATAAGATTAACTTTCTTACCTACAGATCACGAAGGTTACACAAACAATACACTGCAGTGCGTAAAACGACTCAGCGCGGTAGAACCACCTTAGCACAAACGTAGTAGCAGTGACGACGGCACAAGGGTGGCAAGCACTCGTGGCCCGAAAAAGCAGCAGCGTGGAGACGAACGCTTATCGAGGAAAACGCGATGGGTACACAACTGTTTCGTTTGCTGCGCGTCCACCACGGAAGAAAGCTTCGAACTGCCGAGACCAGACAACAACAAAAGTTTTACCTGGGTGGGACCTGCTCTTATGTCAGCGGTTGTCGCCGGGCGCCCAGAGAGCAATAAACTGTTTCGCCCAGTGGGCGGACGCAGAAAGTGGCCGCAAGCACAGATATGTTACTCTGTGCCGCAAGATAACTGGACATTCACATTGTGCTCAATATTCTACTAAAGCGAAAGCTGCACTTCCTAATAGTGCATTTTAAATTAAAATCAGAAGTGAACTACATAAATATAATGACCTCCAAATTTGGACAAATTTAATCATCTGATTTTTTTTGGAGGCAACTTCCTGAATCATTATCTCAGGAACAACAGAAATTACAGTTTTGCCGTTGTTTCACTGGTTTGTCATGCAGAACATACACACAAATGCGGCATAACAAGGTTTAAAAATGATACGCTGTATAAAATGAGAATGCCAAAGTTTACCCTATATTTTTGGTAATGGAATTTACGTCTGAATTTAATTTTAAAAACGTAAAAAACTACCTAATCTTTACCCATGATAACTTTTTTTTTAAAATTATCTGCGCAAAATTGATCTAGAAACCTAGATTTTGAAATGTGATGTACCTTAGATGCAGCGAAAGTGCAATCTTGGACGAAAATTTCTCAAACATGCATTTGCAGAGATCTGACAGTTATTTCCCAAACCGTTTTTCAAGTCAACCCATAGAGGGCCCAGGATAAACAATTAATATTCTAACAGAGAAAAAGCTGCGCTTCCTAATGGTGCGATTTAAAATCAGAGGTGACGTATTTGAAGATATTTGCCTCCAAACTTGGTCAAATTTTGGTTTCTGGTTTTTTGGAGCCTCTTTCGGAATCATTACCTCAAAAATTATAAGAGACATTTTTACTATTGTTATACAGGCTTACCAGGCAGAAGCTGTTCAAAAGGGCAGAATATAAATATGTACAACGGCTTAGTCACTTAGTAACGGACCGCTACAGTCGGCCTTAAATTTTGGGCCACGAAATTTTCGACTGAATTTGAAAACAAATTTAAAACAACTACTTCACCAATGATAGTGTTATTTTTTTAATTCTCTGCACAAAACTGATCTAGAAACCTAGATTTGGTACTGTAAAGTACTTCAGCTGCTGAGAAATGAAAGCGCATAATTGACCAAAAGTTCCTCAAGCACATGCGCGACAACCTTTCACAAAAGCGGCCCTGGAGCCTCGATCATTTAGATATCTGCCTAAAGTTGTGTGTAACATCCTTTAAGACCTTTAACAACATTCTGGTAAAATTCGAAAAAAACTAAAGATGATCGAGCTTCCACCCCTTAGTGATTTGTTATAGAATGACCCCGCTAGGTTCGGGGTTTCACTCGTCAGTTACCAAGGTCATCGAGTAAAAAATGAAAGAGTTAAATGTCCTATAGATTCAATGTCACTCGTAATGACATGGAAATCTGCCTCAACAGAAACAAAATGTACTGCTAGAATTTTCTAACGTTGAAAATAATATCGCGTGCCACGAGGCGGCTGGCTATGTACAAACTGCCCTACAGCGCTCACATCTCATGGCGGAATGACAATTTTTTCCTAAAGTTCGAACATAACCGTTTGTATCACAGGGCCCATGGAAGAATGAGTACACAATTGCGTTCGTAAATACAGACTTCATTCTCGTTTTTGTTTCTCATTTTCGGAGTGTTACGTGCGCTAAGCCTCTTGCTGTACAGACCTCGTTTTCCGTTTGTCGACCCCGGTGAACACGTGATCAGGCCGTGCTCTACCCTCCTGCGGGGAAGCCCAGCGCGTCACACTGTCTATGTGCTCTGTCTAAATTTGGCGAAAGGAGTTCAGTCAGTAATCGTGTGCTATAACGCACGGTTATGTCTGCGTACTAACTTCAACTGAATATGGATTGTTGGTTACGGCCCGGGACTTGCGGCAAGATGAAGCAGTTAAGAGATGAAGGAACTTTCACGTCACACTCTGCTGTTAGTACGTCAGCGCCGAGCCCAAGCAGCAGCAAAATGGCAAGACAGACTAGAAAATATTTTAGTAAATTAAATCCTGATTTCCTGAAAGTCGGGTTTGGGTACTCTGGCGCTCAGAAAGAACCTATGGTTCAGTATGATACGTTTCGAAACGCTATCCAACGAATGTATAAAACTGTCTAAACTTGAAAGGCATCTATCAACTAAACATCCCGAATGCGTAGGGAAGTGGCTATTTTCTTTCAAATCAAGAAAAAAATTCTGTCCATGACTAAACTGCGATGGAGAAATCTTGGAACCAAAATATACTACGCACCAGAGTTTCTTACGAGCTATTTTGTTAATTGTAAAGGAGGGAGCAGCTCGCACTGCAGGAGCAGAACTTTTTATACCTGCAACAAAAGTGATAAGCAATGCATTGTCTGGTTAAAAATGTACACGAAAAACTATTGAAATTCCTTTATCAAATAATACTGTGAAAAGAAGTATCGACGAAAGTCATAAAAAGCGAAAGAAGCTGTCATTACTGTTTTGAAACAAAGCTAATGTTTCTCGCTGCAGTCTGATGACAGTACAAACGATGCTAGCCAGGCTAATGTGTTAGCTTTTGGTCGGTTTCAGTTAAACGGTAGTATGGAAGAACTATTCAGCGAGTCCTCGCCGACAAACAACTGGCGAAGAGGTTTTCAAAGGCACTGAAAGATTCATGAAAGGATATGATGTAGATTGGTCAAAATACGTAGGTTTGACAGCTGATTGTGCAAGTGCTATGTATCGTATTCATACTGGCTTAGTCACTCCCTTGGTTACGAGGACACATTGCAGCCCACATATAGGAGCTCTCATTTTTATTAAAGGAAGTCCAAAAAATTTAAGACTGCCGAGAGGTAAAGTATTGTCAAAATTGTTTGAACTCTGCGACGAACTAAGCATTTTTCTTTTGGATGAAGACTGTGCTAAGTAACTTCCAAGTTCCTACCCAGACTGTGTGACCGATGAAACCTGGCTGACGCGGTTATCTTATTTGGCGGACATTCTTGGTGCTCTCAACAATCTTAACTCTACAGGGCACAGACAATTGCAAAGTTTACAAAAATTTTAAAGGCCTAACTGTGCAAATTAATTTTCTTTGAAGAGTACAACCATTAAAACTTATTTTTTCACACACTATTATTTTTAATACAAATGATTGAGTTATTTACTAAATCTGGGGCTCCCGAAAATTAGTACATTCCAGTAAATTTTAGATGGTATGCATAGGGCTAAAGAACAAGTACTGTTATATGTAAAAACTTTCTCTATCGATATTTTTAAAGTGAAATAATTAACTGATTGATAAAAGAAGCATTTGCCTAATGTTAAAGAAAATAAGTTTGTCGGAAGAAATTTTTTTCTGACTGTAAGCAGAGGTTGCTGCCACGACGAAAGTGATTCATTTTGTTTTCTCGTTGGCGATATTCCATATTTTTCATGCTGGTTACCACCTGCAGCCAACTTTCGTTGAGCCTCTAGTAATTATCCCGTGAACAATTTTTTTTGTTACTGCCAATCTGTGAATTGTTACATTAAATGGCATTGTGATAACGAAGGGATAACTTCTTTCCAGAATCGGAGTGCGTGTGTTTTTAATGAGCTGGTTCTGACAACTAGGTGTAATAGTGATCTGAAATTTTTATTTGATTGTGTGATTTCCATAATATTATTTGCCACAGACAACTACCACATAAAGAATTTCATGAGTAAGTAGTTGCTCAAAACCCTTACCACTTGTTTCTGCAATATTTCTACAATACTCAACAGCTGATGAGCTCTATGTATATACACCTTGTCAGCCCTAACAAAATAAGGAACGTTACTACTCTCCATACAGTTACTCACTCCAGAACTCTCATCAGCCAACTTTCCCCATCCTACTCTCCCTCTGCAACTTCAGGTCTTGTCAAAAGTGACCAAGCTCTAGTGATACACCAAAAATTTCAATAAAAAGATTGGGAACCGCTGCATTACTCAATTAGGAAAAATATCTTTTTCAGTGGCAGGTGAAATGAACATTAAATCCCGGACAAATGGGGGTCCCGAATTACTTTCCAAAAAGTTCGGGACATAACTAGGACATAGTTCCTGTCGCAATGAAAGGGAAAGGTCGTAAAAATATCTTTCTTTGAACTTTAATACCATTCTTTATTACTCATGAGCAAGTTGTTAAGATGTTTTGACTTTTTAACTAGGATAAACGAACTTATTGACAAAGTGACCCTTTAAGGGTTCTATTTATTAACCGAGGTACTGAACCCTCAAGACCGGTGATATACGACGAACCTTCATTGATTCCTGTTGCGAATCACGGTCTTATAGCTAGTTCTAACACTAAAATCATTGTTTTCAATCAACCAATTCATGTGAATGTCTTCTATAGCAGTTAAGAAGTGCTGCGATTCTAGAAAAAATGTGTTATTGAAGAAATGCATTAGTAAATTGTGGGCGTAATGACAGAGGTTACTTATGAGAGCGCCTTCCAAAATGCAAAATTGATTCACATATCTTAAAATGGGTTAACATTCTAAAATGCCTGCACCAATCCGCCATGGTTTTTAATTGATACCAATTTCGCAGATAAATTTAAAGGTCTGTTGTTGCTCTCTCCAGGACGATAAGCGTTAAACGTTCTTTTTCGTAGTGTTAGGCTTCGTATAATGTAGCCTGCAATGACGTTTTCCACAGCACTCAACACTAAAGTCGAGAAAACTGGTTCCACTGTTACATGTAAATCTTCATCGTTTTCCGTTGTGACTATGAAACTTTCAAACAAATAGAAGAATAATTTGTTATAATCATCCTGTTTGAAACGGGCACTGAACTTACGAATTTCATTCTGTAGTTTGCAGTTATCGGACCTCATATGAATTTATTTCAGAAAATCCGGAGAAAAAGCTGGGCGCAAATTTTTATTTCCCCCATTTCCTAAGTTTTTTTCCCGTTTCTGCAGCCATTAAGTCAGGATAAAGAGAGAGAATTACTGAAACAATTGTATTGTATAGCCGATTAAGCCAAGCGTAAAAGGAACGTACTAATGAGACAAAAGTAGAAGGGTGTTATTTTGGGTAGGAAATTAATTTGATGGCCGAAGTAAATTAGATATGTATTGCAGATTGGATATGAGAAGAGAAGTATTTCTGAAAATGAGAAATTTGCTGACATGCAATAATCATTCAAATGATAAGTCATTTCTGAAAGAGCGCACGGGCTGTCTGTGTGTGTGTGTGTGTGTGGGGGGGGGGGGGGGGAGATGGGCTATGAGCGCGCTCGAGGAACGCGCAACGCTAAGGCAAATTCTCTAGAAATTCACGAGTACCCTCTAGAAGTTGTCGACACTGCTGCGCTCTCTGGAGAATGAGCGAAACTACAAGGAAACATTGCGCCAGAGCAGTCGTAATCGATGTTTTCCGTACGTGCATTAGTAGAAGTAGTAGTAGTATGTTTGGCAGAAGACTATCACAGGCCTACAATCAATTAACATATCTCACACGAAACTAAAACTTTATTCTTATAAAACAAAAGTAGTGGGAGAATGATCAAGGAAAAAATAAAGACTATTATTAAAACACGTATCTTACACGAAACAAGAACCTCATTGAAACCAAAAACAAATATGCATTCCGCTTGTATTTATACGTACATGAGAGGAAAAAAATCATGTTACACCGAAAAATCCTTACATATTCGGCAGACTTACAGTATTAGCGTTACATACTTAAGTTTCGGTCCATATTTCAGCTTACGCTTTGGTACTTTCTCAACACAGCCACTACAATTTACAACTACAATACTGACTTCTAAGATATGTCCTCATTCTGTTCAAAAGTTTTGATAGTGTTAATTTTTATGCAAGTTGCATGTTACTGGAGTCAAAAAAATACAGTTTTCCGATATTGGTAGACTGTTTCAGGCACTATCCAACCTTTTCACCGAATTTCCTCTTAATTTAGTTTGAATGGAGAACATACATAATAGCGGGGTATTTTGTCTTTTATTTTTATAAGAATGCACGTAAGTATCCGTGAATGTGTCTGATGGATTGCAAGATCTCTGTATAAAAGCGAAAGGACACTCATTTCCCTATGAAGCTGTAATTTGGTAATATGTAGTTTGTAAATAGAAGGCGTCAGCTAAGAAAGGATTTGACGATAGGGCAGATAGTTCAGGAGATCTGTCAAACAATGAAAACTTCCCCGTCTTACGGCACGTGATAGTGGCATTTATCAATACACTGTTTGAGAAGGAGAGGCCTTAGCGACTTGCAACAAAATTTAAATATAATTTCAAACATTTAGGAACCTTTCTCTCGCTGACAACTCCAGCAAAATGATGAAAAAGTTTGTCGCTTACTACTTTTTCGGCGTTCATGCCGTACAATTACGGCATTTGGCATGACGTTACAATTTATTACTCTTAGACTATTAATTGTATTAGCGAGAAATGTTACAGACAGTATACACACATACCACTGAACGTACGTTCGAAATTTTATCAGAGTACGACACACTGTTCAGAAGTTAAGGAGTCATAAACAATTAGGTTCATGAAAAACCGCTGCATCACGCATGCTGTTTCTATTTATTACGTCTTTCAAAAATGTTCAAATGTTTGTAGAGCTTATGGGACTTAACTACGGGGTCATCAATCCCTAAACTTACAAAATACATATGAACTAGCTAATACTAAGAACGGCACAAATAACCATGCCCGAGGGGGGATTCGAATCCTCGACCGTAGTGGCCGTGCAGACCGTGACTGGCGCGCCGCAGACCGCTCGGCCACCGCGGCCGGCTATTACGTCTTTCCTACGGACTCTATTCGCGACGTATTTTGCAGAAATTTTACATATACACCATTGGATGTACCGTTGAAATAATATCGTATTACGACATAGAGTTCAAGCGCTATGACGTCAAAAGACATTGAAACGCATGAAAATTCGCCCTAATAAGCATGAGGTTGGGATTTACTACGTATTTACTACCAAATTCATTTACCTACCAAATTCATTTACAACACATTCGGCATTCGTTTCCTAAACGGGTAAATAATGTTTTTGTAGGCGACATAATTAACGAGATATTACGTCATAAACGTGACTCGTGGCATACTGGCCCCAGCGCACTCATGCCACGTCAGCAAGGTAGTTCCGAGCCGGCGCGATCGCTAGCTCAGCGGCTGCCCGCTATGACGCATGGGCTGTGCCCCAGCGGCCGGCCAATCGGCTAGCGATCGCGCCGGCTCGGAACTACCTTGCTGACGTGGCATGGTGTATGCGCTGGGGCCTGTATTTCTCGTAGGCCTCGCGTGACATCCGTCAATAGGTACTGCATCATGTTTGTCATTTTGTTAAGTCTTTATTAGTCTGTTCGCAGCACATTCTGCAAACAATATCCAAATGTGCCACTGAAAGGTACACTACAAATTTGCAGTCGCATGAAATTTTACAGATTGTATAAACACATGCAGCTGAATGTACTTTACAAATTGTATCGGTATGAGAGGTAGTTCATAAGATATAAGGACAAACAGTAACGTTCACCGAAAACCGCCCATCAAACATCAGGTTTTAATCTATTACTTTTTTACAACCAACTGTGTTCATAACGGATTTTACCGACGTACAGCACATAAACAAATGAACATTTACTGCAAAATTATAAATTGTAGAACACACAATTCAATAAATATGAGACCATACATACTGCGATGGGTTAAAACCTGTCACACCATGCACCACCTATTAATACATTTACGTATTTAGCACTAAAATACTCCTGTATTCCAGTCAGCTTAAGAAAATTCCTGAAAGCTGATTAAGCTTGACAACTTTGAACTGTGAAGTGCACACGGCTGCAGGTGAAAGCGATAGACTTCTGCAGAGCTACAAGGAAAGGAAGAGAATGAAACTGTATACATCCATGGAATACCAATTCTTTTCTACTTATCTGGCTTTTAACTTCAAGAGACTGCTATTTCCAGTGAAACTTGCCTTTTCTACTGCGATTAATAAATAACAGGGCAATCTATTCAATACTGTGGAGTGGATTTGACATGTCCATGTTTCTTAAGTGGGAAACTTTGTCACTTTCTCAGGGGCGGGCTGCAAGAAATTACTGATATTAGATCTTTGACAAGTCACAAGAAATATTGTTTATACTAAAGGTTGCGAATTAAATGAATGTATAGATGTATGGATGTTACATATAATTTTTATTTTGATTACTATCTTTCTTTGTTTGGATACTGCACTTATAATTTTGTACACTACGCAAGAGAGCCCGTTTTCTTATGCTTTCTCTGACATACGAGGCACGTCCTAAAATTGCAGTTTCAATTTATCGGCTGCAGCGCTGCGATTGCAGTTCCGCGCACGCCCTGTAGACGGTGTGTATCAAGGAGGAGAACGTGCGCCATTTGGAGATCGCTGTCAGTTACGTACGCTTTGATGTGCTTGTTTGAAATGTCGACGTTAATTGAAAATCCCGCCGCCTGTGAAATCAGGTCGGTGATTCGGTTTCTGAATGCGAGGAAAGTGAAACCAAGTGAAATTTATCGGCAAATTTGCTATGTTTACGGACCAAATGCGATGAGTGATTCGATGGTGAGAAGATGGGTCCGACAGGTCAATGACGGGCGTAGTGATGTGCACGATGAAGAACGAGTGGGCGTCCACCTTTGGTTACAGAAGAACTGGTTCACGCAATTGATGACAAGATCCAGGAAAACCGTAGGTTTACATCTCAAGTTTTTCCTTGGCGGTCATCACTTCATCAATGAAGACGAGCTGTAAGAAACAGTTTCCAACTGGTTGAAGACACAGGCAGCAAATTTCTATGAAGAACGTATACAAAACCTGGTACCAAGAGAAATGCCTGCAGAATTTCGGCAGTTATGTGAAAAAAAGTAGTTTAAGAGTTGTATAATTTTGTGCAAAACACACACACACACACACACACACACACACACACACACACACACACACACACACAGAGAGAGAGAGAGAGAGAGAGAGAGAGAGAGAGAGAGAGAGAGAGAGAGAGAGAGAGAGAGAGAGAGAGCTAACTCAAGGCTTGAATAAATAAATACCCGGGCAACGCCGGGTTTGCAGGTAGTTTTGTATAATTTTAAATGTCTTATGATGTATTTTATGCTACACTACGGAGCTTTTCAGACACATCTCATCCTCCGTAAAGCACTGCCAGCTCAGTAACTCTGATTTTCATGTATCCAGTGCGCACATTTAAATAATAATCGCAGCGTTGCAAATAACGGCAGCGCGTGCTGCCCCAGTCTACCAGCAAGCAGCGGCACTCCCCGCAGCGACGTTTCTCGTGACCTCGAGAATCGCTTGAGCACAGCAGCAGCTAGAGAAATTGTCGTTGCGCGCGAGTCGCCGCGCCTCACGGTCCTATCCCGTGTGTGTGTGTGTGTGTGTGTGTGTGTGTGTGTGTGTGTGTGTGTCAGAGGTTCCAACTTTTGAATACAGCAAATAGTAATGCGACGTAATATGTATCAGCGGAAGAGGGGGGCGGGGGGAGGGTAAGGAGAAGTTCAAGGGGAATAAGGAATCAGGATTCTCAAAAATTGTGAAAACAGTTTCTGTAAGGTTGCAGATGAGATAGAGGCAGGATATTAAATCATCCTGATGAGTACAGTTGGAATATATATGTGTGGGGGAGGGGAAGGGGAGGGGGAGGAGCAAATTTTAATAACCAATTATTTTCTTTTCGATGAAGAAGTTCATAGTTTTTATTTATTTTCAGATTAATATTTATTTCGCAGAAATCCTCAACCAAGGATACCCTTACGATATTTTTGCTCCGTAAGTGTTTTTCGTAATGATTCATAAGCATCACTTTCACGACGATTAGATTTTTCCTGCCACAAAAAATTCTTCATTTTACGAGAAACGAGCTAATTATAGGCAATTTTCGTAACCATTACGATTAAATCGTAATGGTTGGAAACCTCTGGTTTTGTATGTATGTATGTGTGTGTGTGTGTGTGTGTGTGTGTGAGTGTGTGAGTGTGTGTGTGTGAGAGAGAGAGAGAGAGAGAGAGAGAGAGAGAGAGAGAGAGAGAGAGAGAGAGAGAGAGAGAGAGAGAGAGATATTTTGTTGAGGATATGGAGTTCAGACAAAATACGAGGCGCGTCCAGAAAGTAAGTTCCGTTTGGTAATAAAATGAAATTGTACAGAGATCCAGAAGAAATTTTTATTGCACAAAATTCTACAACTCTTTAAACTACTTTTCCACATAACTGCCAAAATTTTGCAAGCATATGTCAGTGTGGCGCCAGGTTTTGTATACCTTCTTCATAGAAATCTGCCGCCTGTGTCTTCAACCAGTTGGAAACAGTTCCTTTCAGCTCGTCGTCATTGATGAAGTGATGACCGCCAAGGAAAGACTTTAGATGTAAGAACAGATAAAAGTCGCTAGGAGCGAGGTCAGGGCTGTACGGAGGATGATCAAACACGTCCCAGCCAAATCCCTGTAGGAGGTTTTACGCCACATTTGTAGTGTGTGGTCTTCTCACTATCGAATCACTCATCGCATTTGGTCCGTAAACATCGCAAATATGCCGATAGATTTCACTTGGTTTCACTTTCCTCGCATTCAGAAACCCAATCAGCGACCTGATTTCACAGGCATTTCGCCGACATTTCTAACAAGCACAACAAAGCGTACGTAACTGACAGCGATCTCCAAATGGCGCACGTTCTTCTCCTTGATACACAGTCTACAGCGCATGTACGGAACTGCAATAGCAGCGCTGCAGAGGAGATAAATTGAAACGGAACTTACTTACTGGACGCGTCTCTTATTATAGAGGCTTTTTTTTTTTTTTCTTTTTAATTCGTTTCGGCCTACTAGGGACCACGAGGCTCGTCTTAACTCTCAGCCAGGGTCTTCTGCTTTTTCTTGGCCCAATACGCCTTCATCTTTTGGCTGTGAGCCTGCTTCCTCTCATCCGTCCATTTAGGTCTGGTGGTGCCTGTACACTTCTTGCTTGTGAGAAATAGTGGGAAGACTCCATGTAGAATGGCCTGACGGTATCGAGTTCGGTTCTCGGTTATCTGTAATGGGATCTGCAATTCCTCTAAGTCTGATCTAACAGAGGTGAACCACTTAGCTTTGGTCGCCTTTCCCCTGCTTGTCACTGTGAGGATCTTCTTGGTTAGCCTTGAGTGATTCAGGCGAGTCATGTGCCCGTAGGTCAGTTGCCTTTTCCTCATACATGTGACTGTCTTCCTGGTGTTCATACAGTTCGTTATTGTGCCTTATTCTGTAAGTACCGTCTTCCTCTCTTATGGGTCCTCATATTCTCCTCAGGATCTTCCTCTCTTTAAGTTCTAGTTTCCTGAGTGGGCCCTTTCGATTTATCAAGAGGCACTCGGAGGCATAGAGTGCAGAGGGTCTTACTACTGAGTTGTTGTGCTTCAGTTTTAAGTTCTTGGATAGGTACTTAGAGGTATAGATATTCTTACATGAATGATAGGCTCTCTCTAACTTGGTGCACCTGGTGTCTATGGCCAAGGTTTCGCTCTCACTTGCTGAAATCCATTCTCCCAAGTACTTGACTGCAGGAACTTTATAGATGTTATTGTTTTGAGGCTTTTGATTATATAGTGCTACATTTTTTTCCCTCGGTTGCACAGTGGTAGAGTGCCAGACTACAAATCCAAAGGTCGCGGGTTCGATCCCCACCAGGTCCTAGGATTTTTATCTGTCACTTTCCACTTCTTTCACCTCTGGCAGTGTTGCTGATGTGAAAAATACCTAGTAGCACCGTGGTTCGGAACCCACGTTAAACTGTAGGTCCCCCTATAACTGGCTGGGTAAGTCAGCTCGAAGGTCGGAGGAAGGCAACAGCATACCACCTCCAAACAGGACCGTGCCTAGTAAAGCACTGTGGTGTTCAAACCAATCTTCGGATTGTTGACTGCTTTACCTTTACGAATGCTGAAGATTAGATGGCTAGAGGCACTCACCCTTGGGCATGGAGAGCACGGGGTGGAAGGCGGGGTCTAGCGCGGCGGCGCGCTCTGCGGCGGGCAGGTGCGCGGTGAGCGGGCGCGGCTGCGTGGGGTCCGGCCGGCCGGTGCAGAGCGCGCAGGCCGAGGCGGGCGGGCGGCAGGCGCAGCGCAGCGTCGCGGGCCGCGCGGCGCGCTTGCTGGCCGCGTGCAGCCCCTGCACGTGCAGCAGCCGCCGCTTCGGCAGCGCCGCCGCCGGCCGCACGCGCGCGCACGCCTGCTCCTGCTCCTCCACCGCCGCCGAGTGGTAGCCGTTCACCACCGGCGCCGGGCCCGCGCACGCCGCCGCCTCGCCCAGCACCATCGGCTCCTTCGTCAGCCGGATCTGCCTGCAACACACCGCAAACCCGCCTCTTACTGCCCATGCTCACGATAGTTTACAAACCAAATAACTGAAAGGATTAACGACACATGGAACTAGAAATCTAAATATATAAGGGGGTTCATAAAGTCCGGGTACACTTTTACTGCACAATAACCAAACATTGTGCCGGCCGGCTGGTTAGTGTACCGAAAATGCAGTGCAGGAGTGCAATAGAATACCATCTGAAACCATAATGGTTTGAGCACGTAGGGTGATCTGTGGCGGCAGGCCACTGAAGACTCAAAGAACTTTTATTTGTGGTTTTAGGGCGCACAACTTCAAAGGTCATTAGCGCTCAGATCGGGTCAGAGATTCGCTAGATCTCGAAAAAAATTGATAACTACCAGATAGAGTATCAATAGAAGGCTAAAAACGAAAGATGAAAATAAAAGGGTTAAATATCCTTTGATAAATTGGGCATGTTGATAAAACGCAAAACTCGAGCAGCTGCTCGTGTGTCATCAGCTAAAAGTTCATCCAGAGTAGACGGAAAGTGAAGGGCTACACGTCAAAGAACCTTGTAAGCCTACCTAATATCGTGCAGGGCCCCGCGATCACGCAAAATGACGTGGCAAAACCTCCACTGCAGGGCTTTCAAATCCGTACGAGGAGGTGAAGATTGTCCTGTGCAGCATGTTGCAAAGCATCGCACATATTCTCAATAATGTTCACGTCTGGTGATCAACGAAGGCGTTTGAGCACAGAAGAGTGCTTATAGAGCCACTCTGTAGCAATTTTGGATGTATGTAGTGTCGCACTGTGCTGCTGAAATTGGTCTAGTCTGTCGTAATGCACAATGTTCATGAATTGATGCTGGTGATCTGTCAGGATGCGTCACCCATCAGAGTTCTATTGACACGTATCAGGAGTCCCATATCCCTCCAACTGCACACATACCACATCATTACAGTTTCCGCCAGCTTGAACAGTCCCATGCTGACATGCAGAGTCCATGGATTCATGAGGTTGCCTCCATACCTGGACACGTCCATGCCGAAATGGTCCCTACAACAGGGTACGGCCGATTTCTTCCCCACCCTTACTCAAAATATCCAAACATGAGCACTGCCGGTCATTATCACGCTTTCAACGGGACGTTAAACCCAAACGTTCCTTTCCTTTTTACTCACTTTCCAGGAAAAACTGCAAAATAGTTTCAAAAGTGCGGAACACCACTTTGAGCCTGCTCTGCAGGGAACTATTACAAACATATTGCTCAAACAGATGTGTGTGTGTCGTAGCTGTATCTCCGAGCGCCGAGAAAATCGCACGATATCTACACGCCACGACAGACGGGCTGACACGAATTCTGCAACTTTTACCTGCTGGTGGTAAACCAGACACTCGAACTTGGCAACTCTCCCAAATCTGTCCTCAAACGGCACACTCCAATTCGGCAAATTTATACCTGCTGTTGAGGGGGAGGGAGGGGGTGTATTCCGGTTTTCCCTCGCGCTTGTCGGTCGACCAGTCTGGCGTAGAGTGACATCATTATGGAGCTACGCGTACTTTCTGTGGGATGCGTACTGCTGTTTCTGACGTTCATTTACGTGATATGCGTAATCCCGTTACATTTGCTGTCTTCCATTATCTTTTTCGTAATCTTTTAAGTCGTTCATATTATTCTGCAGGTAAATGGTACTTGTTTTTATAAATGATTTAGGAGACAAACTGAGCAGCTCTAACCTTTAAACGTTAGTGAAGTCATCAGAAGATCACAAGCAACTACAAAATGATTTAGATATCCACACCGCGCGAATATTGGAAATTGATCCTAAATAATGAAAATGTGGCCATCCACATGAGCACTAAAAGAAAATCGTTAACCTTCAGTTACACGAGAAATCAGTCAAATTTACAGGAAAAATTCAACTAAATACCTGCGAATTACAATTCCAAATAACTTGAATGAGAAAGAACACACAAAATATACGGAAGGCGAACCGAAAGTTTTGTTTCATTGGCAGAACACGTAGAAGACGCAAGAGTTTCCTGAAGAACCTGCCTACATTCCTCTTGTGTGTCCTATTGTGGGATCTCCACCAAGTTGAAATGACGGACGATGTAAAGAAAGTTCAGAGAAGGGCAGCTCGTTTTGTATTATTCTGATACAGGGTGGGGGGAGTCGCGAAAATGATGCACAACTGGCGGTGGAAATTAAAGAAAGGCGTTTATTCGTGTCATTCAATGTACTAAACATGGAGAAATAAAATTAACAGTCAATCAGGCACTTTATTCTCAGGTCAATTAAGGCAACTTCAAAATAAAAATGTTCAAATGTTTGTAAAGCTTATGGGACTTAACTACGGGGTCATCAGTCCCTAAACTTACAAACTACTTATGAACTACTTACGAACTAGGACGGCACAAATATCCATGCCCGAGGGGGGATTCGAACCCCCGACCGTAGTGGCCGTGCTGACCGTGACTGGAGCGCCTCAGTCACCTCGGCCACCGCGGCCGGCTAAGGCAACTTCATCAAAAATATTTGACACCAGCCAACACATTAAAATTTTAATGTTAGAATAACAAGCAATTTATTGAGGAAAATCTTAAGAACCCTTAAAGAATTTGAGGTTCTTGTAGCTTTTAGGTGCGATAAGAAAACAAATTTGGAAGGAAGGAAACAACTTAGTGTATTCTCAACAAAGACATTTTTGTACCATGTGAACAAAGGGGAAATAATATTTTCGTTAGATACACGGCATTTCCTGAAATTGCGAGGGTTGGAACTTAAATAATGACAACTATTTATTCACAACCGATACAAAAGCGTTACATGTTTGCACCAGTTTCTATCGAACCCGTTGCCACGAATGGAGACAATGGACTTAAGTCTGTGGAGTATGGTGGATGGTACAGTATTTCCCAGTCCCATAGACCGAACAGAATAGCCACAGCTTGCGCTGCATACACCCGCGTGTTGTCATACAAAATGATGGTTGGGTTGCGCAGAAAAGTGTTGCCGCTTCTTTCGCAAAGCTAGTCGCAGGTGATGCTCGAAAAATGAACAGTAATACTGTGCATTGACGAAAACTTAGTGAAACCTTTACGTTAGACCGCTCGCTCACAGGCAACTGTGTTTCCTTAGATAGTGAGCACGCGGTGACGTGGGACGGGCGAGTCATTTCCTCGGAGGTAAGGTGTGCTATCAGCGACAATAGATTCCATTACAGAGTGTCTCCACAACAGTGTTGCCATTATTTAGGTCCCAATCTTTCCTCGTATTAGTAATCCTTTATTTATGGCGAGATCACCCAATTTAGCCATATATTTATAGAGCACCTTTTGTAGCACCAGGCGAGTGACCTTCCGAATCACCTTTGACACCCACAACAGAACTGTGGAATACCTGCACAGCTACTTTCAGATCGTGCTCCTCTAAAAGTCTGCATAATACTCACGAAGAAAGTTTCACAGAATTGCTGTAACTAGTATGCGTTGATGACGGCCTGCGAAACGCGTAAATAAGTTTTCGCAGCTATTCGTGAGCAAATTTAACAGACCGCTATGAATTGTTACCGCAGTATCGTTATGCAGTTTCTTCAGATCCTGAAAAACGTCTACGTATAAAGTTTTAGTTTATAGCCATCGCATACAACGCAAATGTACTGCACTACGTTACAATAAACCGGTCGAAAAATACTTATATTTGGTGTATGTTTACTATCGATAACCTGAACCCGAAAGACAACGAGCCTCCACACAAGTCTGCCGAGACGCTAGCCAGTTGACGAGATGACGAAGAGTGTTTACACCCCTGAAGTCCTTCCCCTGGTTGCTCGCTAAGAGAGCCCAGCTGCCCTGCTACCTGGGGGTAGAGTTGCCGAATTCGAATGAGAGTAACTGGCCCATTTCCAGTCTCTTCTTGTGCTAATTAAAAGTTACCGAGTTGGAGTGTAGCCCGACAGACCACGATCTAGTTGCATAAGCCTTAATATCGGGTGCAGGTCTAGTATCGCAATGCATATACCAACGGTTCAGGTCTTGAGATTCATCGGTAAAAATAATTTAGTTTCACTCTTTTGGGGCTTCATCAAGGTCATGTGCGCAATACGCCCTTCATCAAGTGTCGTGATGCTTGTCAGTTGTTCCCGCCTTCTCGAAGTGCTCTAAGTCTTCTTCGACGCATACTAGAGCTGCTAAAGCACAACCGCACGAAAAAAGTTTTAGTAATCCCATACGACCATCTGTTCCCTCCTCTTTATGGGGCTTGAAGCTGGCGCCCTTGATGTGTTCCTGCGCTGAAATGCTAATCGTGTGTACACACGCATGCATGCTGCAAATTCAACCTGATTTGTATGCTTCCTTCAGTGTGTTGCACTGTATCGTCATCCACCAATTTGAAAAACAAAAACTAACTCTGAATTCAAAATTCCCTAACGAGATTGGCACTATTAAGGACCTATCTAGCAGCATTTCGATACGTAGTTTTCTTCAAAGATTTTTAGCTACCCCATAGGAAGAACTATCACCAAAAAAGTCACGCGTATTTTTATGAATATAATTTAACTTGCTGTCACAGTTTCTACGTCAGTGGTTTTTACATTTACAGCTGATTTATCATCATCGTGCACACCCAATAAATCTAGGGTTTTCCTGGATGTATGTCGTAACTTTACACACATCATATAGATGAGGCAGGTTGAAAAAGTATGAACATAATTACAACCGTAACAAGCAGGCAATTGCGACTTCCATTAAAATCATTCAGAGCATACCACCTATCTAGTCATTCGTAGGATATAGCACGAGTGTTTGGTTTGACAGGAGCTTATGAAACCAGCTTCAGAAGAGTTCAACTAATATTAAGTTCTATCAATACTGACGGGCGCCTATTGTGCTACGGTCAATGTTAGTAATTCTATGAATATACCCATTCGGTTTGGAAATTAGGAAAAGAGAAGCATTTGGTTAACGGAAAGTAATCAATTTAAAATACGAATTATAATTTTAACTGAAGATAGCACAAAAAAGTTAATACATGATCGGATATTATAGTTGTAGCAAAGGCATGATGACGAACGAATTTCTCCGTCAAGAAAAGACTAAAAATGAAATTTTTTGTTCTACTGCGAGGACTAATACTTTACCTGACTGGTTGCGGCCCTTAAACTACGTACCTGTACAGAATCTAAAGAGATTAATTACAGCTGTGTGGGCATTCTGAGCAAACACTGTGGGATTGCACGCTCTTCAAAGACTGCGGGCAATCGCTGGACACTAAAGCAGAACTGAGACGAAGTCATCCTCACAAACGATGAAGCCGCGGTATACAGGAAGGCCAAGGAAGACTTCACGAGGCATTCGACAGCACAACAGCATGCTGCCGTTCTGGCTAGACGAGGTACTCTCCTGATGGAGAGAAGGCAGCTGAGGTAGGCGAATGATGGTTTTACATGAATCGATAATGTGTTGGTCGAGTCATAACGGAAAGTGATTTCAAAGATGTTACAGTGAAAACGTGTGCGAAGTCGCAAAGCTGCTAACGTGTTTCCCCATGACCAAGGAATGTAGCAGACAATGGTTGTCGACCAGTGTATGTTGAGGACGGATCCAGGAGTGGAAACAGACAGCAGTTAAGATGCACCCTAATAAACAAACAAGCAAACAAAATATGTACAGTATTAACAGTTGGGTAATTAAGTTTGTCATGTTACAATATAAATTCAGTAGTAGAATTTTTTTACAATTAGAGTTATACGTGTTTCCTAATTAACAGAAAGTAATAATATTTACATTTAATACTATCCATAAAATCTAACGGAACGGCTTATGTTAGCCACTATAAATCAGGCTGTAGTGTGAAAAATAAACATAAAACATTTCAGGAACAGATCCACTTTTCAGAACTTTTTGACTACCAAATAATTTACGAGTCTCTCTCTCTCTCTCTCTCTCTCTCTCTCTCTCTCTCTCTCTCTCTCTCTCTCTGTGAGAGAGAGAGAGAGAGAGAGAGAGAGAGAGAGAGAGAGAGAGAGACTCTAAATAGCCCCAAATAATATTATTGTTTAGAAAGGACTAAACTGCTAGGTCATCAGTCCCCCTTTCCGAGCGAAGCGGTACAACGTGAGTCCACTTTTTTTTATTATTTTGCATAGCATCCTCTACATTATCTTATCCAACTTCAACACAGATTTGTATGGAGGACTAGAAGCAACCTTAACGATAGCCACAGGAAGGCGAGTTCCTAGAAATTTGCAAATAGCCTTTCCTAGTGTGAAAGGAGTCTTGTTGGAGGCGTCCGCCATGTAAGACCGCAGAGTCGTTTCCCTGTTCCTTAAATAACTTTTTCGCGAAACGCGGAGACCCTCTTGGAGCGTTCTCACATGCAGTCTCCCGTGCTTTTTAACATCGCTGAACAATGGGTTACAAGGAAATATTACAAGTCTATAATACGCATTCGCAGAAAATACTGGTATCTCAAGTAACACACTTAGAACTGCCCTTATTGTTATTTAATGATTACTCAAATTCCTGTCCTTAGTCATTCTCTTGTTTGCATCTTTCAGCTAACGCCCAAAATAGGATCCTAAATATTACTACGTTAGGATATAGGGCCAAAAAAGCGATTTTTGCAGTCTACCACCCCATCAATATTTCGTATTTTTAACAAATAAAAATTTTGTTGTAATTTCCCTTTCAGATTTCAGATCTTTGAATCCACAGAGCGAAGCATGCCTGAAGGGCCCAATAAAGTTCCTATGCGGTCGACTGGTAATCAGTGCTCGACGTTTATCTGGCGGAAATTAGTCTTACAACAAATTTCAAAATGTCAGTTTCAATTCGCCTTCTTTATTATTACTAAGGACTATAATAGGGTGAGCAATATGACGCGTTTTCAATTATAAACTCTCGTAATCTTGTGAATAAGCTTGTCCATCTTGACTCTCTCTCTCTCTCTCTCTCTCTCTCTCTCTCTCTCTCTCTCTCTCGAAACCAAACTGTACACGGTCTCAAGGCCGAAGACTCGATAACTACTCCAACAAGCGACTCCTTTTATGATAAATTGTACTGCCTTGGAATTCTCCAGATAATTCACAGCCTGAACTATGCTTTTTTCCCACGGCAATATACAGGGTATTACAAAAAGGTACGGCCAAACTTTCAGGAAACATTCCTCACACACAAAGTAAGAAAATATGTTATGTGGACATGTATCTGGAAACGCTTAATTTCCATGTTAGAGCTCACTTTAGTATTTACGGATGAGGCTTCATTCCAACGTGATCAAATTGTAAATTTACAAAATCAACATGTGTGGGATGACGAGAACCCGCACGCAATTGTGCAATCACGTCATCAACACAGATTTTCTGTGAATGATTGGGCAGGAGTTGTTGGTGATGTCTTGATTGGGTCTCATGTTCTTCCACCTACGCTCACTGGAGCACGTTATCATGATTTCATACGGGATACTCTACGTGTGCTGCTAGAACGTGTGCCTTTACAAGTACGACACAACATGTGGTTCATGTACGATGGAGCTCCTGCACCAGTCGACGTGTTCGTACGCTTCTCAACAACAGATTCGGAGACCGATGGATTGATAGAGGCGGACCAATTCCATGGCCTCCACGCTCTCCTGACCTCAACCCTCTTGATTTTCATTTATGGGGGTATTTGAAAGCTCTTGTCTACGCAACCCCGGTACCAAATGTAGACTCTCTTCGTGCTCGTATTGTGGACGGCTGTGATACGCCATTCTCCAGGGCTGCATCAGCGATTCCATGCGACGGAGGGTGGATGCATGTATACTTGCTAATGGAGGACATTTTGAACATTTCCTGTAACAAAGTGTTTGAAGTCACGCTGGTACGTTCTGTTGCTGTGTGTTTCCATTCCATGATTAATGTGATTTGAAGAAAGTAATAAAATGAGCTCTAATATGGAAATTAAGCGTTTCCGGACACATGTCCACATAACATATTTTCTTTTTTTGTGCGTGAGGAACGTTTCCTGAAAGTTTGGCCGTACCTTTTTGTAACACCCTGTATATGTGGTTGTCCCGGCTTAACTGGACAAACAAAGTAGTTTTGTGTTACGCCCAAGTTCACAGTGACCTGAACTCCCCGTAGACAACTGTCATCTGCGAACATCCACACACAAAATTTTTTTTTGTCACGTGATTTATATGTAAGTTAATAGTAATGGTCCGTTAACACAATTCCATAAGCTACAACGAACGTCAGTTTTACTTCTATCAATGTCACGTCGTTGAGGTAGTGTTTTGTTTGCAATACATCCTATTATCTGTTTTAATATTTCAATGCAAATATGGTGTATGGCACGTAAAAGGGGTGGAAGTCTATTTTAAAGTGTCTTTAATTAGCTAAACAGTATCAAATTAGTAACTATCTAGTAACATCAAACTTCTCGGGGATGATACACTTGTTTATAACGAATTAAAGATGGTTAAAATGAAACTTTTCCTTCTTGAACTATGTAGTGTACGGCTATCCAACTTTATAGGATTAATGCTCATTCTGTGCGCTGCAGGATTTGGGCTGTTAACTCCGTAACCGGGTTTTGCATACGACGGACTGTTGTAGAACTTGCCATTAGGCGCCAGAAATGCTACGGTGAAGTAGAGGTAAAACATCCGTTGAAGCAAAACTTTCATGGGAACCTAAGGCTGTCAGTTTGGAAAACTAAAATATCGGGAGAAAATTTCAAAATTTCGGGATTTTGAACCTGTAGTCTTCAGGAGTATATATTATAAATCAAAATATTTTTATTGCAAAACCAACAGCATACAAAAGACAACATTTTTTCCACATATGTAACACACGAGTAATTCGTCACTTTGCGTCAAGTATTTTGTATTCGAAATATCGACTCCCCAATTTGAATTCTTTGGTAGTATTGAAAATGATTAAAATTTTGCTAAATTTCTGTCAGAGTTCAGCCTATTTATTAATTCGGACTTTTCTAAATCAAAGGCCATACGACATCTGCCTTTGGTACCTAAATTGTTTAAAAGGCCAAAAACTTTCACAATAAGCATTTCTCACAGGAACTAACAATACAAATTATATAATACTAAAGTTTATTTGGTTTTGTTCGCATTTTTTAAAGGAAACATGCCCAAATTTTGTCATCTGATATCTAAAATATTAAGCACTTTAAACGTGGACGGCTCTTCCCAAGTAAACAAATTTTCCAGATAATTAAGATATCTAGCAAGGACTGAATTGCGTACTTAAGAAGCTGGTCAGTTTCGAAGCAGAAAGGGTTTTCTTAATCTCGGAAATATTTCTTAATATGGGTATGTTTTTGGTTCCGAAGAATTTATCATGCAACCTGTTCTTGCAGTTTTCTCATTACACTATTTGTTATGATAGTGCATGCATTTCTTCCCAATGATAATTTTAACTGAAACTCTAATATTACGTTGTATACAAAACATGGTTTTGAAATTCTTCCCCCTACTTTAGCCGGCCCCTTCAAACTTGACAAATGGGATAGGTTTTTTTGATACAAATTCCGATACCTCCTTTCTGCATTTATCATCATCTTTTCAATAAAAAAATACTGGTTTACCGCTGGCCAACAAGGCAATGAAAGATCTAAAGCAGTTAAAAGAGACAACTTGTAGCGTCATTTTTGTACTTACATTTGTAAATAAAAACACTATTTCAGTTACTCGGAGTTTGTATATGATGAACTGAATTCGTTGGATGTTTTTATAACGATACTTTCGATATCTACTGAGAAAGTAAAATGCGTATTTGACGCAATTATTGATTACAAGGTAGCTGCAATTTGCTTTAAGAAGATGATCCGTTTTTCTGTTGTAATTTCTGGAACACATTCAAATTCATATTGTTATTTTGTAAAGAACCTTACGAGTAGCTGCCCGGAGATTTTGTATTTCGTCGGGAGTATCCAGACGAATCCCGACCTCCTGTCAACCCTACGGCAGCCGCACCTCTCGCTCGCCCGATATCTTTTGCAAGCAATAAAAATTTTCGCTCTCTTAGTTAAAAACACACACACACACACACACACACACACACACACACACAACACCGTCGCGTAGGGGTGAACGAATAAATCCAAGCTTCACTACACATTTTAAAAGACGTGCATTAAAAATTAGTGGCTTGCAGGATTAACCAACATGCCAGTAAATCACGTCCATCTATATTACTAAAAAGAAAGTGCCAAGTTATAATGATATATTCTGGTACAATTACGACCACGAGTCAGAAAAAAATCTAACGTCACGTGTCAGTCACCGATTGGTGTTGATATGATGATATAGCCTATTATGTTCTATACATATTTTTTTAGATTCATCCCTACAAAACCATAATATAGTAAAATTTATCTGTCGCGGTTATTCTCGTGGAAGTAAAAGAAACCTGTGCGGTGTGAAATTTTTCTTTGGTATTTTTGTAAAACCATATATTTTCAACAGTCTCCAAATAGAAATCTGTACTTCAGGCAGGAAATACATTATGCGTTATTTTCACTTTTTAAATTGGTTTTAGTAATATAATTAATTCAGTGTTTAAAATTATAGCGATCTCCTTGTGTTACTGTTCTGGTTAACTGACTACCTGAAGTTTTGCACGATAGAAGCTTTACAGGATGTCCGAAACGTCTCTCCCTGATTACATAAATTGATAACTCGGGCTAGAAGTAAGATACAAATATGAAACTTGTGTCGAATTTTTTACAAACTATCAAAGTGTTTACAGTAGTACGTAAGTAGTGGATGAGGTGCAGTACCCAAGAAGCCACGTTAACCAATCAGGAGAAGACACTGTGTCCTGTGGTACCATGAGACACGATCATCAACCACAGTGCAGACACACTTCCAGACATCATTTGGAAGGAAATCCACCTGATGTCAAGAGCATTAAAGCCTGGTATGAGGAGTTCAAGAACACAGGATCGATTGCTGACCTTCCGAGGTCTGGTCGACCAAGAACCTCAGCAGACAGTGTGGAAGCTGCGAAATCCGAAGAAATCGGCGCGCAGGGCCTCACGTGAATTACAGATGCCAAAAAGCTCTCTCCATGACATTTTACGCAAACGTTTATTGTTTCGTGCATACAAAGTGCAAATCGTTCAGGCCTTGTTGCCCAATCAATGACACTACACGTCGATACGACTTTGCGGTCGAAATACTATCACGTATTGAGGACGATGATGGTTATCTCAGACGAATTGCCTTTTCCGACGAAGCGACCTTTTTTGTCAGTGGAGTAGTGAATCCCCATAATGTGCGCATTTGGGGTTCACAACCACCTGGCGAGGTCATGGAGTGCACCAGAGGCAGTCCATACGTGAATGTTTGGTGCGCGCTACTGCATGATCGAATTATCGGGCCATTCTTCTTCGCTGAGGCTACTATCACATCTGCAAATGTTGCAACTGTATGCTGTTCTTCAGCTGCTTCAGTATCACCTCGATGTCTTGTTTCAGCAACAACCCCTCATTGGGGTTTGGATGTCCGTGCCTATCTCGATATGACCTTTGCTGGGCGATGGATTGGTCGTGAAGGGTCAACGATTTGGCCTCCACGCTATCCTGACATTACCCCCATTAGATTTCTTTTTATGGGGTTATGTCAAGGTTGAGGTCTACTGAACACGTGTACCAGATCTTGAAACACTGCGGCAACAGATAACCACAGTCGTTGAATCGATCCCTCCAGTGATGTTGGCTAATGTGTGGATGGAAATTGAATATCGCCTAAATGTGCTACGTGCTACCAGGGGTGCTCATGTAGAAGTTTACTGATGTGTGAAAAAATAACAGTTTGTAAACAACTAGACATCAGTTTCATATTTGTATCTTACTTCTAGCCTGAATTATTAATTTATGTAATCGGGGAAAGACTTTTCGGACACCCTGTATATATGTATATCAGTTAGGACTAACGTCGTTTCGAAATATTATTTCATGGTAGCAATTTCATAAAAAATGTGTCAAGCTGATTTTTTTGTTTCCGTTGAGAACAGTACAGGGTGACAAGCCAGTCTAAAATAGTTTAGGGAAATAATTCAAAAATTTATTTCAAAACTTCGCATAAGTTTTACAAATGTTCTTCCACTGCGACATACGCCTTGACAACGTGACCAAAGCTGTCCACCTTGCAGGACAGAGCCGGCCAGAACCAGTATTGAATGCTGATTCTAAAATCACGCCACCCTTCTGGCGTCCGTGCTGAGATTACTGACGTTTCCATGCTACCGTGGAGCCAATAACAGACACCCACGTTTGATCACGTGTGCTGCTGCTGGAGGACTCAAAGGTGCGAGAATCAGTTCCTTCGGTCTCTTCAGTTTTAGTTCTCGTACAGAACAGACGCACTCGAGAGGCCCAGCCTCTGTGCGGGCCGAACGATTGCATGCCGTCCGCTCCCGCCTAGCGGCTGTTCGGTATCAGCCACCAACTATGTGAACCGTAACCTTTTCCATTTTCTAATCCTTAACTTACACTGGCATTCATTGCATCCGACCCCAGGGCGAGTCCTGATATGTATCCCGTATTTCAGAATATACCAAATATTAACTTGAACTCTATCGTTTATTTGCCAGTTAGCCACCCTTTCCTAGGGCGCCCACAAGCCTTCACCGCTTCGCCTTCCATCCTGACAAAGCCTCCAACCCATCTTATTTGTACAGCAGTGGGATGGGTTGTACAATGTTCCTATCAACCATGGGGTAAAGATTACGTGCTGTACAGAACAATGGGTAAATATGAAATGAAGAGCACAGCTATTAACATTGTACTGAAATACAATCAGTGATTATGTGAGTCACAAACTATTTCACAAAACAAACTACATAGGTAATGTACAGATCTGTGGAAAACACATAACCAATGGGAAGGATGAGTAACCATGTAGTTTGACCGTAACAATATAGAATATTTCCTGAAGGTAAAGCAGTCCTCAATCCTAACAGCGGCTTGACCGCCACAGTGTTTAATTAGGCACGGCCCTATTGTATCCCATCTTTGGAGGGACTCTTATTTACAACAGCAGCCGCTCTGCCTATGTGCCGTCCCTTCCTTTTCCGCTGGGCTCCCCCGTCCCAGCAATCTTCCTACGGCAGCACCGCATAGTCAGCTCTAGGGGGCCTACAATTTAACTTGGGACTCCGAACCAAGGTGCGACACAGAATTTTTTCCACTTCAACAGCATTGCCAGTGGTGAAATGAGTGATAGGTGCAAGATTAATATCCTAGGATTAACCGGAGATCGATCCCGCGACCTTTGGATTTGTAGTCTTATTCTGTACCACTCACCGAGCCTATTTTAATTATTTCGAAATGCCAGTTTTTTTAACTGTATTTAGGATTCTAACAATTCCCATAAATGTGTTTCTTTTCGGACAATTATGGAGATATTTTCTTTTCTTCAATAACTAGAATTGCATCAGAAGCGCTTTGTCACGAATTGCGCCGGAGATTCTTGTCCTCCATCGGGCATGGGCGTGTGTGTTGTCCTTAACGTAAGCTAATGTAGTTCGTAAGTCTAGGGATCGATGATCTTGGCAGTTTGGTCAAGTTTACAAGCATTTGAAAATTATATTTACATCTGACGGAATAAACTATTTTTGTTGCACAAAATATAGGAAGTTATGTCCAAACAAAATTCTTGGATTTAAAGTTGAAAGAGCAATTGCCGGAAATGGATTTTGAACTGGAAAAGGCTCCTAATGAATTTAAAGCACATGAGATTTGTGCTGGCCATTCTCATTTGAAATTGTGGCTTCACAGAGAACAAATTATAACCAAAGATTTAAAAAAAATAATAATAATTACTTGAAATCCTTGGTATAGTTTCAGTAATGGGTCAGTGAAATAATTTATTTTACTCAGTGATTTGTGATGGCAGAAAGGATAATTCAGGTAATAATTTTTTCTTTAAGATGCTGTGATAATTTAGATCCTCATGAAAACTCACAATGTATTGGGAGCAGACATACCTGCAGTCCTTTCTGATATTTTTCAATATGCTGGTAAGTATTAAGTAACCTACGTGAGCAGGTATATGATTAAGCAAGAAACATGAGCCCTAAAGGGACTCAATTGTAAATGAGAACTATCCCTTGGCAGATGTTACACATTGACGCTAATTGTTCAATTTAGGTATTACTTTCTCCGTCACACACACACACACACACACACTTAAATGAAGTTACAACTAATGGAACTGCAGCAGGACTTACATTAAATTGAACCACCGTTGAGGCAACAGCAAAAGTAATACCTAAATTGAACAATTAGCGTCACTGTAAATATATAATTTAATTTAGGTGTGCAGGCACGCTTGAAAGTCTATATCCTATTCAGTCAGTCCCCCGTCCCGCCAATAATTTATTGCTAGTTTCACCTACGATAACATCGGTGTACATTACAGTTAATATAGGTCTAGACAAGGTGAACAGAGCTTTACTCATAAACCTGTTTTATCAGGACAACAGCTATATTGCTTCTCGAGTACCGACGTGTTGAGGAATACGGAGAGGACGGCGTTGTATATTACATCCTTTGCGATAAATGATTTCTTAAGATCGGGGCATCTCAAGTTAGGTAAATTCAGTGTTGGACACGAGTGGACCTGTAACTTTAGTGACAAGAACTACAGTTGTACTAACACGGATAATGGACATCTATATTTATTGTGGAAACTGCCAGAGTAATCAACTGGTAATCGACACCCAAAGGCTATTAGGAAAAAAATCTAATTCCGTGAAAAGAAAATATTACAAGAAATCAAAATAGTTTTCTCCTTGTTACATGTGAGAAGGTATACGAGAATGTATCTGAATAGTGGAGTTTCTTCAATTTCCTGCCTGTGTCTAAATTCGCCGAGCACAGCCATCTTCCACAACGTTGCAGTTCTGGGCACGCGTTGTCCTAACAACCATCATTCAGTCAGTTCTTTAATGCTACGCAACGCAACGTTGCACAGCACGTGGCGACGCATATGACGTATCAGTTTGCCAGAGTACGATTAAAGAGTGTCAAGTGTACTAGAATCCATCGTCCAACTTATCGGAACTGCCCCGAATTAAAGACAGACAAATGCGTCATGGCGATTAATTATATTTGATTGGAAAGGACCAAGAAAGCAGTAACAGAACCGGGGCTACTCTCAGGAATCGTGTGGTGAATACGGAAGTCAAGGGCAGTTGCCACCACTTTCAAAAGCAGCTCCATGTTGGACAGGACGTAACTGTTTACAAGCAATAGAGAGGACCGGTTAGTGACGTTTCAGCGGAGGGAGCCACGTGTGTTACACCTGCAGCACAGCTACAGAGGAAGCCCCATCTGACTCCTGTTTACCACCTGCAACTGCGAGCAACTGACCCCACTCGCGCAATTCGGCAAAGCAGCCAGCACCAAAACAACTATACCCAAACCAGTCTGTCAAGTCCATTTGCAGTATTCCCTTCAGACACACGACCACAGATTATCAGACCACGCGCAGAGTTTTTAAAATAAGTGATTAATACTCTGGGTTTAATATTGAAGACACTTCGGCAAGTAAGCTTTACGTAACAGCTTACATCATCCACATTTGATATGTTAATTACCTCAACTTTAGACGCTTACATAATTTTCTGTACTTCTTGGTTAACAGTAACAACATTTTTCAGTCAGTAACGCGTTGTATAAAGTAATTTTATTTCCAAATTACCTATTTCTACATGATCTAGCTCTCATCTTCATTTCTCGCACTGAAAGTAGTACGCCTTACTATACTAAACAACAGCGCCACATAGGCTTGATATTAAAATAAAACGGTATATGAAAGGTACACAGCATCCGTCTTGCTTAAGTGTGGCGGTTCGCCAGTGACAGGATATATTGTAGGCATGCCACATCAAGTATCACTTAGGTGGAAACATTCTATACCCTTATGTTTTTTTTTTATGTTTGTATAGTCTATGGGACTTAACTACGGGGTCATCAGTCCCTAAACTTACATACTACTTATGAACTACTTACGAACTAGGACGGCACAAATATCCATGCCCGAGGGGGGATTAGAACCCCCGACCGTCGTGGCCGTGCAGACCGTGACTGAAGCGCCTCAGTCCATCGGCCTCCGCGGCCGGCCTATACCCTTATTCCACAAAAATCTGAAGATGACAGTTTCTGTCGAAACTGGCAATGAGAAAATGAAAATATAAAATATTATCCTGGCTGATAAATAGAATTATTACTACAAATAACTGATCGAGCCCTACAATATGAGAAACATCCATGATTAACGTTATCCCAAGAATAATATAACGAAATGCACTCTCCCCAAGATCAAATAGCGTCCTCGAGGTACGGTACATTAAACTCCGCATTACATGGCTACATCAGATTCGGCGTATTTCAGTTCCGAACCATCACCACCTGCGAAACGATTGTGATGCTGGCTAGCGGGGTTGTGCTATCTTGATTAGCCTTCCTATAGTCAGACAACTTTGAAATCCCGACACGTATTATACGCCCTAATCCCCTTATATCTTAAGAAAAGCAGCTTAAAAAATTAAAAAAACTGTTGAATTAACAAACTTTCGAACATTACAAACACATGTAGGCCCAACAAGGCTACAGAAGGTTGGGAAACATTTTATGTATATATTGACAAAATACTTTAGAAATTGGGCTTGTGCAACATAAGCAGAATTACTCTAGTTTTTAATCATCTTATTTAATCCAAGGCGTTTCTTTTAGAACCTTGCATTCAAGTTTGTCCTGCTTTCAAGGTGGGGTCTGCATTGACCCATGCGGCACTGCTATACCCTGCAACTAACAGGTACCGGCTCAATCCTTCAGTGAGGATGGAGATATTTTGCTGAAAGAACCTAAGTAAAAGCGAATTGGATTAATACGACCGCCATCTGGTATTTTGTGCCCCTGACGCCTACATGGCAACTAGGATACAATACATGCTGTGAGCTGGCGTAATTTTACATCACCCTCAAGTACTTTAATCACCTGAATCTATTGGGTGTCAGTTATCCTATTCCAAGTGTGTAATCATCATTGCTTGATTTTGGCGATTTTTTGTACGTTTGTGACTGCTGTAGATGAAATCAGGTACCACCTTTTTTGTGTTTTTTTTTTTTAAGGCGCACAACTATTGAGGTCATTAGCGCCCAACACGCCCATAGTAAAATCGAACCGGGGTTAGAACTTAAATGGCTTTCGCCATATTTGCACGATGTATAAAAAGTAAAACTGTTAGCAAAAAATCGGGTCATCAGCTAAAATATCAGACATTTCAAATGGTAAACATAGATCATGACGGATACGATTAAGAAACGGACATTGTAGTAAAAGATGGTTCACAGTAAAAGGTTCATCACAGTGCTCACAAAAGGGAGCAGGATCACCACGTAGTAAATACTGGTTGCTATAACGGCAGTGGCCAATACGAAGCCGGGCCAGAACAATCTCCTCTCGGCGAGAGGGTCGAGATGACGTTAACCAGATATCAGGCACAGGTTTAATGGCTCGCAATTTGTTCCCTGACAGGGATGACCAATGTAAAAACCAACGGGAGATAATACGCTGGGAGACACCAGCGCGAAGGTCAGGAGATAGCAGAAAAGGTAGATAGCCGAGGAATGAGAACTGCCTCCTTCACAGCCGTATCCGCAGACTCATTCCCCAACATTCTCACGTGGCCAGGGACCCACAGAAACGTCACAGTAGTTCCGCTCGCTGAAATAGAGGTAAGGCAATTACGGATGCTTTGTACCAGGGGATGGACAGGATATAGCGTGCGGAGGCTCAACAGAGGCACTCAGAGTCCGAGCAAATGACAGTCTTATTGAGCGAGTTTCGCCGGACGTATTGGGTGGCGTGATATAATGCATACAGCTCTGCTGTAAAAATGGAACTCCACTCAGGAAGACGATATTTAAGTGAGGGGTTGCCAAGTACAAAGGCACACCCAACGCCCTGGTCTGTCTTTGAGCCATCAGTGTAGATGAACAAATTGTCATCAAATTTGAACCAGAGTGCGAGAAATTCTCTCCGGTAAACGAAACTAGGTGTGGAGTCCTTTGGAAGAGAATGAAGGTCCAAGTTAACACAGACTTCGGGGTTTCGCCACGGTGGAGAGGTGCTCTGTCCAGTCAAGAAAATAGCAGGCATTGTAACGCCGAGCTGGCCGAGTAAAGAACGCAAGCGTACTCCCGGTGGTAGCAGAGCAGACGGGCGCATGGTGAAGAGACTATCAAGTGAGTCATTAAAGAAAACTGCGTTCGTTGGGTGTCCTCGCATGGACGACAAACGGCTAGCGTAACGGCTAAGTAAGAGTTCCCGACGGTAAAAACGGGTTAGTTCGGCGGCCTCGGCGTAGAGACACTCAACGGGGCTAGTGTAAAACGCTCACGCCGCCAGACGGATACCTTGACGATGTATTGTGTTAAGGCGGCGCAGTATGGACGGTCGAGCCGAAGAATAAACGATGCTTCCATAGTCCAGTTTGGACCGAACTATGGTGCGATACAGATGGAGGAGAATAGACCGATCATCTCCCCACGAGGTGCCACTTAACACCCGCAGCACATTGAGAGAGCGGGTACAGCGAGCTGCCAAACGAGATATGTGGGGAGACCAACTTAGCTTCCTGTCGAAAACAGGTCCCAAGAATGTCGTTTTCTCCACAAATGAAAGTACTATGGGGCCCAGACGAAGGGACGGGGGAAGGAACTCCTTTCGCCGCCAGAAGTTCATGCAGACTGTCTTGCCAGCCGAGAATCGAAAGCCAGTGTCCATACTCCACGTGTGGAGAGTGTCTAGGCACCGTTGAAGGCGCTGCTCCAGGAGACCCGTTTGCTCAGAGCTGCTGTAGATCGCGAAGTCGTCGACAAAGAGGGACGCCGACACTCCCGGTGGTAGGTGATCGGCTATAGAATTGATTGCCACTGCAAATAAAACGATGCTCTGGACCGAGCCCTGGGGGACCCCGTTCTCCTGAATAAAAGTGCTCGATAAAACCGAAGCTACACGCACTTTAAAAACACGGTCTGTTACGAATTCCCGGATAAAAATTGGCAGACGACTCCGAAGACCCCATAAATGCAGAGTGCGGAGGATGCCCATCCTCCAGCAGGTGTCGTATGCCTTTTCCAGATCAAAGAACACCGCTACTGTATGGCGCTTCCGTATAGTTATTCATTACTGAAGTAGATAGGGCGACGAGATGATCCATCGCAGAACGGTGCTTGCGAAACCCACATTGGATATTAGAAAGGAGATGTTGCGTTTCAAGCCACCATACCATACCATGCGTTCCATCACCTTGCATACGCTACTGGTGAGGGAAATGGGGGCGGTAGCTGGAAGGGAGAAATTTGGTATGAGAATAACTATGGCTTCACGCCAGCGTCGCGGAAAGGTGCCTTCTATCCATATGCGGTTGTAACTGGCCAGTAGGAAGTGCAAGCTCGTTGGTGAAAGGTGTTGCAACATCGCTACGTTAATGTCACCTGGTCCTGGTGCGGAGGACCGCGAAGACGAGAGTGCGTGGTGGAGCTCTCGTACAGTAAACTCGGTATTGTAGCATTCACGGTTCTGAGAGGTAAAGGCAATGGAGTCGCCTCCACCGTCCGTTACCGAGCAAGGAAGGCGTCAGTGTAATGTGAAAAGCTAGAGACTTCTGCAAAATGTCGACCCAGTGCGTTGGCTATTTGTGGAGGATCGACGACGGTGTCAGTTACGACACAGAGACCGGGAATCGGCGAATAAGCCATAGTGCCTGAAATTTTCCTGAGGTTACCCCAAATGATGGAGGAAGGAGTAGACCTATTAAAAGAGCTCGTGAATGAGCGCCAACTGGCGCGTTTACAGTCGCGAAAGAGGCGACGACAATAGGCCTGCAGCCGTTTGTATCTGATGCAGTTGTCGAGCGTGGGCCGTTGTTTGAAGGTTATAAGAGCACGTCGCCGTGCTCGCAGAGCGTCACGGCATTCCGCGGTCCACCACGGGACAGGGGGCGACGTGTGTGGGTAGTCTTACAGGGGATGGAACATTCCGCGGCTGTGAGAATAGCTGTGGTAATGTGTTCCACTTGGTCTTTTTTTTTTGTGGTTTTAGGGCGCACAACCAACTTGGTCGTCTATACTAGGATAGTGATGAGTACCAAAATCCGCCAGCGACGAGTAGAGCTCCCAGTCCGCTTTGGTTATCTGCCAGCGGTGTGGATGCTCAAGGGTGTCAGGCGTCATTAGTTGAATTACACATGGGAAATGATCGCTCGAATGTGTGTCTGAGAGAACAGACCATTCAAGACGCCGTGCCAGGTGAGCAGTGCAGATAGATCTATGTGGCTGAAAGCGTATGTGGAGTCCGAAAGATAAGTTGGTTCACTAGTGTTAAGGCAGATGAGCTGAAGATGGTTCAGTGTATCTGCCAGGAGGGAGCCCCGTGGACATGGTCGTGGGGAGCCCCAGGTACCAACTGTAATGTACACAAATGCAACGAGTTCTCGAGCAATGCAGAGTGCCGCCGCCCAAGGAATAAACAGAGCTGATATCTGACAGCTAGAAGATTTACCGACGGCACAGATGAACAAGAAATTAATTGTTAATAAGGGCTTATATCGCTACGAGATTGTTTATTAATGGTTCCAATTCCTATCTTTTGTCGTATTTACAGTGAGTAAATTTGGCCAAGAGAAGTACCAGCTCGCGCAATTTACTATATATGGAAGACATAGTTGTTCGCTCTGACATGCTACATCACTAACACATTCTGCAGTCAAGTTCACGATTTAATATCCGACTGCAATTTTTAGTATTCATGTAATTGGGTTAGCAGAGGTACTTGCTCAACCGAGGTAATAGTTTCCTATCTTTATTGTGCGACTATAAGAGTTCGTTGGTTAGCGAAAGATGTTTGTTCTTTAACAGTTAACGTGTTTCTAGCCAGCTGGTTTGACCGACAGCGTCTGTGATCTGCTACGTAACTGTGGCTAAAGTGAGCGTTTTTGACGACAGCTGTCCGGAAAAAGGCGTAATTTGTGGTCTACCTTACTGGAATAGTAAGGAATAGTAGTGCTGCAAGGCCTTCCCGGAGATACTTGGGTCGTTGCCGATTATTTTGTGCCATTATGATGTGTTGAGTATAGTGAGAGCGCAATGTCGTCTCACGTGCTTTTTTATTTTGGTAATGAAATGCAGGCTACCAAACTGAATTTGGGTAGGTCCACTTACGATAGTATTGCAGTAAGCCCCTCCGCGGAAACACTACGTAACGTTCACATTTTACAACATTGAAAAGTGTGTGTCGCTTTCTAATAGAAGTTCAATGGTGAATTAATAATAATGAGAAGTGCGAAATTTAGTCGTGCATCCAGAGCCAGCTTGTAAGTCCTTGACTTAGTCAATTTTAGATAGTACTCAAAAGGAAATCTTAAGTAAACGGAACCATTTATAGTCAAAGTACAGAGTTTTTAACCCTTTTAAATAATCTGTGGCGACTATGTTTAGTAATTATTTAAATGGGAAGTGATAAGAGTAGATAGGCACTGCCGCCTGAAGTGGCAGAGTTTTAATTTTGTTTATTTAAAGAAGTGAAAAAAAGTGGCGGCAGAAACTAGCTGCTTTTCGTCTTTAGGCGAGGCTCAGATTAAAGAATATATAGCTGACGTGTTGAAGACACTCGTCCACAGATGAGTATGTAGCAGGTACTATTTTCTGCAATAAAAGCTGTGTTGGCTACCTGGCAGAAAAAATAAAATTGGTTCCCGTGTATTTAATTCCCATTTAAATGAAATTGATCTGTATGAAATATTAATATCAATAAGAATAAAAAACTTACACGGGAATAAATGCACTTAAAGTGATCAAAGCAATGTTGGTCAAATGATAAACGTTATTTTCTACTTAGCGCCGAAAATAAAAAAAATTAAACCCGCGTGAAGCTAATGTTTATTCAGAGATCATTAATAAACAGTTGAACTAAAGCGTGAAGTAAGACGAGTCCTTATTTCGACACGCAGAAATTTTCAGCCAATGAGATGCTGCGTATTTCTTAACCGGAGATTCGGGCGCTAAGCGCCCTCGCGCACTAAAGAGAAAAAGTATTGTTTAACCTACATCTAACCTTCTTAAAGCTACGCTACACAACACTTTTTAAAAGTGAAAGTTTCGTACTTGAGGGCGCGTAGTGCCCGAATCTCCGGTTAAGAAACACACAGCATCTCATTGGCTGACAGCTAGCGAGTTCTCATTGGCCTGAGACACTTTCTGCGTGTCGAAATATGGACTCGTTGAAGTAAGTGGGACTGTTATCTGTGATAACGGTGGGTTACGACCATTGATCTCTGTACTACCTGGATGTTGAACTTCAGTTGTCTGAGTGTGTCAGCCATAGATGTTCATATTTAGCATCTTGCCAAATTCAAATATGGCTGCTACGAAGTGTTACTAGAAGAAGAAATAAAAATACGTTTCGATTCTATTGGCATACCAACTACTACATCATATATATGCACAATGTTCAAAACATGTGGTAAGGAAGCAATTCTTTTCAGATATAAAATAATGGAATATCTGAAACGTATTTCCAACACAGCGGACAACGCCAAATCATGTCCAAAACATATGAATGTGCAAGCACGCTGCAGTTGTATGCTTAGAGACCTGAGTTATACATCCAGGTTATATAGAGATTACGGGTTACGAGACTTAGAGTATAAACAGAATAAATTTCTTTTTTTTCACATGCTAGAGATCCGAACGACGACATAACTATAAAAACGTACAAACATACAGTTTTAAAGAAAAATACTACAAAATATTAATAACATAATTAAAAAGGAAAATATTATTGCAGACATGGCATTGAAGCAGCTTTATCAGAGATTGTGGAAATACCATCTAGTATCCCTGACCGTAATAGAGTCATATCTCTGTTTAACTGTCATTTTAAGAAAAATAAATACCGACTTAGCAACCAGGATAAATTTCCCGATGTTGATTACTCATAGCTAACATTCTTATGAGATACGGTATTTTGACATAACGAATGGTAAAGTACCATACGCTTATTTCACTGTTTCGTTTAGTCACAATTAAATGGTAGATAATACAAAGTAGTATGAAGAGATGTGTCTGTTGCATTGCGTGATCTTTTCACATTACTGGTATCTGTTTGAACCCAGTGAAAAATAATTACAACAGTAGTTATTTGCAAAAAAGCTAAACGATAACTAACTACTCAAATAGTTTCCAGTCAATAAATATTAAGACACCTATATCTTCGACGAAATAATATCTAACAAGATATTTTATACTGCATAAAAGACGTCTATTTGATGGCTGGTATCTCACTAGACTACCGATTCGAAAATATAGTGGACAGTTTTTTTTTTCTTCAATTAACAAGCAAATCTGAATGTAAAGCCCACCTTGAATGTAATCTTATTCAAAAGACCAACTGTGTTGTCTTATCAGAGGTACAGCCTAACTTTTATATAGTCAGATCCTGGATTATCTTACAATACTAGTGAAGTCAGATGTTTGCGTTTACGCCTCTGTAAGACTTAACTGGATCTAAAGATAAGAAACAAAATTAGTTTTGGGACGGAGGACGAAAGTGCGTGCGCTTTAGAGTGTGCAACGTTGTGAACCTTGAATGTAACATAGTTGTTTTTCCATTTAACCGTGTTCTGGGCGTAGATCAAACGTTAATCATTGCGTGATTTAATCAGCAATATTGAGCGTCCAAAGATAACAACAGGTGATCTCAATGGACATCATTTGGCTTGGGGGAGTAATTGGTGGTGGTGTGCGATCTCGCAATGCTACATGATGGGGCTAACACTAAGATCACCAGGGAAGGATAATGTTCCAGTGCGATAGTCACTCTACAGGAATCCTTCGGCTCTGAGCACCTTCCAATTTTGATATATTCCGCATGTGCTGACATAAACAGCTTCCTATTTACAAAAGGAATAGTAGAAAAATCGATCAAAAAGTATAGCTGGCACCGCCCATTTTTTGGTGCTGTAGGTTGCGAACTGACAGAGTGAATTTTCTATGCTTATATTTTACAAATCAGCACCGATAATGTTTAACCACATCTTCCATCTTCGCGATTTTTCGAAAATCACGATTAGTTTTTGTAATTGCTACATCGTGATATAGCCTTTGAACTCAGTTTTAGTTATGCTTTTAAGCGATATTCTCATTAAGTGTTACAACGAGTGCTGTGATCATCTCAAACAACACACAGCAACATCGCATTCACCTCCATAGTAATCAGAAGCCGGCTTTCAAACTCAAGTGGAATTCAATAGCTACGGTATGCTTGCAACGAATGAAAATATACTACAATGTATAAGTGGGGTGGTATCTATAACTGTTTGCGATGTAGAAATCTAAGAACACCAGAATATGACAACAATACGAGAGAAGAACAGATTGCGAGCTGTATAATGGCAGCTGGAAATTGCGTTCTACAAGTTTAGCGGTGGTATTAAATCGCGGTACTTTGTTGGGCGTGAAACACTAAAATCACCGTGAAATTGCGAAATTTAAACGAAGGTACTTTGCATCTTTGTTACGTCGTCGATAGTCTTATGAATGTATGTTCGTTTTACGCCAAGGTCTGTTCTTGATTTAGGGCAGGAACTGCAATAGCATTTTGCAGCCGAGCCCCGCCTACATAGGGAAGGATGGGAGATAGGCAAAACATCGCAACAAGGGTTACAAGAACTCAAATATCTGAAGAAAAATAACGATAATTTTTAACTTATTTTATTACGAAAACGTTTAATGCAGATCTGAAGTATACTACGCACGTTTCTTTGGGGGCCAGATGTGTTTTTACAAAATTCTAAGAACAGTGGTTACGGGAATATCCATTGTGAGGTGATGAAAATGTCTGTTGGCTTCTTAAAGGAAAAAAGAAAACGTACTAGGTACAAAAGGTTATAGAGAAAATCAGCAGTTGCAAATTGTGTTTACAGCTATTCATGGCTGAGGCAATGTTACAAAACCCGCCGAGTATTCTGTACTGCGCACATCGAGGTGACTTTATACGCCGAGCAGAAATATCATTAGACGGTTTACTGCTCAATACGAGTGATGATAATTTGATGCTCCGTTGAAGAGAGTTCTGGTGCTAGAAACTGAAGGTTCTCTTATGCTGTGACACTATAACCTTAGTGAGTGGTGCTATGTAGATGACGCAATGATCGGTAAATGTGTGTTAGTCGCTTGTAAACAGATTTTCTATGTAGAATTCTCTGTGTGCAGTTGTTTAAGCATGCTGTGTATGATCAAATCGTAACTTACGACGATAGATAAACTTGGGTACATATGGGAAGTACTGTTGCGTACGTTGACGTGTTAATGCATATACATATCACGGAGGATTGTTTAAAATGCTAACCTTATGCTAGAATATCAATGGATGCAGTTTTTCTACTCAGAAGCTGCTTTCAAAAAAGCGCTCCTAATTTTTTTTTAAAGAAAAGAGCAGTTATTGGATAGTTGATTTTAGATCACCTCAACAGTAATACTAATTTAGAATTAACGGCGATATCTCGCTTGTTATAGTTAATAATTTATTATATAAAGGCATAAACTGGCATTCTATGGTCTCTCAGAATATGCCACTAGAACCCAGACACCTACTTAAAAAGCAACTCCGGGACGATGACACCTCCGCAAAATCTTAAATGAGACTTCATGTGAACAGTAAGCCTGATCTAACTGTTGGCGTGCATAAAAGGGACGTGTGGGACAAAGGTTTCGTCTCGCAGTCTGGGGTGTTTTCAGAATGTCATACTAAATAACCATGTGGACGAAAAGCCCGCTCAAACGGTTGGTGGGAGGACGCAATCGATGGAATAGGGATAATGAGACGGAGAAGGAGAGAGAAATCTACAAAGCGGCTATACTATTGAAAGGTAAAAAGCCAATGCGTATGGGAGAAAAAAGATATACAGGACTGACACGGAAGGATGGTCTCTGGCTACCGATGTCTGCTGGGGGCAGGAGTAGTTTGAACAATTCGCTAGCATACTGGGAGCTTGTCCGCTATACCAGAGTCTACAATAAGAAACTTCAAGATCTAATATGAAAAAGAAGAAGAAGATTCAAGTGCACAAACGTTATACACTATTCATTTAGGTGAGCGGTTTCGAAATTCCGTGTGGCGACTGTTCATCGTGCAGCCCGATCATCGTCTCAGCACCAACCTGAGACAAATCGATCTGATAATGATCAGATGAAAATAAGCTGTAAAATTTGTGCGAACTTTACTGATGTTTCTTTTTTTCATATTAAAATATTATCAGTTCGCTTACTTTCATAAAGGGAGAAAATATTTTCCAAACTCATTATCTTTTACCTCTAGTCTACACGGTCGGCCGCGTTTAGGCTGCATAGGTATTTCTTTCTTGCAGGTCCTACAGAGCAATGAAACTCGCGTCTGTACGTCTGAATGCATTACAGACGGAGAGTTTACTCGTACCGTTATGCACACACACGAACAGTATGTTTATCGATAAAAATCAAATTCGTAGTCTCCTCAAGAAATACAGGATTCAAATCCCTGGTGGTTCAGATGTACAAAGTGGATTAGTAAGCACATCCATATACACCAAAGGGAAGTGATGAAGGGACGTTGAATATGTTAGTCCATCCATTCAATGCTTTGGATATCTAATACTTGTGTGGTTCGTACACTCCAACAGCAGCGCACTAAGCGATTTGGTTACGCAAATTCCGTGTTTGACGGCGGTATCAATTTGCGCTAACGATTTTTTTCATTCTATCATAGAGCAGCCTACTGCCCACATGCGCACGAGTGCCAGCACAAATGATTTAGAGTTTCCACTCTTTTTCTCATCTGAAAATTACGGCATTTTTGGGTGTCTACGAAACTACGAAACTCATATCACAGTATGTTTTAAGTGATCAGTTATTACTATCTGGGCAATAAATTTGTTTGATGAGAAACGTCCTTCTAAATCATGTTGACCACGAGATAAAAACAACTTAAATTTCATATAATTTCATAAGACCAATTTCATTTTAGCATATCAAAATGATTTAACGCCATTTGCCTAGTATCTAAAAACTAAATTCTTCCAACTATTAAGAGTTAATTGGAGAACTATGAAATAAAAAATAGATAAAAATATAGGAGTATCAGAAATTAACACTTCTCCGAGACTCTCTCAAGAATTTTTTGCTATAAAGTTTCGTAAACAGCCTGAACTAATTTCACGTTTTTTATATGCATAGATTTATCTTGCAAATCAAATTCTGATAGTTCGTTTGCAGCCCTCAGTTAATCTGCATATTCTTTTTGTATTACACTTTATTAAAGGTCCAGCACAAACCACCTTAGATTCTCAACAAATAATTATACAGTGAGAAAAAATAATATCTTAGGTATACTTTTTTGGACCGTAAACTTCAAAATACGGCCTTTTCATGGCCCCACAGATAGGATTTTGAAAAGTATGGTATTTTAGGGCATTTTAAGGAGTGTGAGAATCCTGGATTATTGCAGCATCTTAGGGAACACGTGGGTAATGGATCAGAGATACCAACTGCAGTACTGTCGGAAACGTAGAATAAAGCAATGAGGTGTTCAAAACCATAGCTATATGATGTTTGCGTGAAACAGTAATGACGGTGGGTTAACATTTCGGACGCTAATAGCGACGTTTGCTTTACTTGGGAGCCTTCGTTACTCTGGTCCCGTGCATGCGAAATACATCATGAAAATAAATTTTTAAATCACCACAGAACTGAAAATTTGGGAAGATGATGTACCCGGTAATGCGAAATTCTCATCGGTAGAAAAGTGGAAAAATATAATCTTGGCTGGAGGTTAAGGGGTCAGGCGCGGCTAGGCTGCATTGCGGGGTTTGGCGGGCAGAGGCCGTTGCCCTGGCCAGCAGTACCAGGTACAGAGGCGATGGGAGTAATCCCTATACATATCTACATCTACATAGATACTCTGCAAATCACATTTAAGTGCCTGGCAGAGGGTTCATTAAAAATTTTAATAACCTTTCTCTTCCGTTCCTTTCTTTAATACCGCGCGGAAATATAGAACACCTATATCGTTCCGTTTTCGATCTGATTTATTTTACTGGGATGCGTCATGTCTCCTTATCTAGGTGGGTGCTAGAAAAATATTTTCACATTCAAAAGTAAAAGTTGGTGAGTCAAATTTCGCAAATAGATTTCGGCGCAACGAATAACGCCGTTCTTTTAATGATTTCCACCTCAAATCTTGCAACATTTCCGTGACGCTTTCCCCCCTATAACCAGATAAAACGAGCTGACCTCTGAACCTTCTCAATGTCTTCCGTCAGCAGAGGACGCACAAGTGTGATGTAGGCAGTGTTTGGTAGAGCCGTTGCATCTTCGAAGCGGTCTGCCAATGAAACAACCTTTTGTTTGCCTTCCTCACAATATTTTCTGTGTGTTCTCTCCAGCCTAAGTTGTTTGTGATTGTAACTCTTAGGTACTTGGTAGAATTTACGACCTTAAGGTTTGACTGATTTATCGTGTAATTTAAGTTCAGCGGATTTCTTTTAGTGGTCACTTGTATCACTTCACACTTTTCATTATTTAGTGTTAATTGACAATTTTCGCACCATGTAGAAATTTTTTCTAAATCGCTTTGCAGTTTCTTTTGATCCTCTGTTGACTTCACTAACCGATAAACGACAGCATTATCCGCGAACAGTCCACGAGAGCTTTTCAGTTTGTCTCCTATCGTTTATAAACACAAGGAAGAGTAGCGGACCTATAACGCTTCCCTGGGGAACGCCAGATATCACTTCTGTTTTACTCGACGATTTACCGTCAATTACTACGAACTGTGCCCTAACTGACAGGAAACCGAGAATCCAATCGCACAATTGGGGCGATATGCCACAAGCACGTCATTTCATTAGAAGCCTCTTGTGAGGTACAGTGTCAAAAGCCTTCCGGTAACCCAGAAATATGGAATCAATTTGATATCCCTTATCGATGGCACTTATCACTTTATATGAATAAAGGGCAAGCTGTGTATCGTAAGAGCGATACTTTCTGAATCCGTGTTGACTATTGGTTAATAAGTCTTTCTTTTCGAGGTAGTTCATACTGTTCGAACGATGTTACGAAATTCTACTGCAAATCGACGTCAATGAGATGGACCTGTAATTTTGGTGATCATTCCTATTGCCTTTATTGAATACTGGAGTGACCTGGGCAACTTTTCAGTCTTTGGGTATGGATCTTTCGCTGAGTGACCGGTTGTATGTGAGTATGTGATACCTAACTATGGAGCTGGGAGGAACACAGACAAAAGGAATTCGTCTTTCTGTCCAGAAAAACGAACATTTGTTGGAAACATTTGAAAGCATGAATCGACTTTTTTTTTTTTTTCAAGTAGAAATATCTAGTGCAGTTACACTACATGTCTGTAGTATCGTAAAATGAATTTCCTTTCCTCTCAGACATACGATTTTGCTGCATGCAGTAACATTTTAATACGTTTAAACATAGTTCATTCTCAAAGTGGTGGATACCAGCCTATTGTATTTAGCAAGTATCTGTGTGACGAAGAGAGTATTTGGTGTATAATCAACACCTGAACCCAAGATATTTCTCCTATCTTCCCTTTAGACAAAGATCAGGGTGCTCCTCAAACATTCTGATAGCCGTTTCGACCTTTCAGAGTCACGCAGTTGGAGCGGCTCCCTGTACATTCCTACTGATGTGTCTTCCTTGCTCTCCTCTCTGCAAAGACCGGAGGACGCTAATCATACACACAAGAGAATACGAACTATCCCTCTACGGAAATACGATATTGTTGTTGTCTTCAGTCCGCAGACTGGTTCGATGCAGCTCTCCACGCTACCCTGTCCTGTGCAAGTCTCTTCATCTGAGAATACTTTCGGCAACCTACATCCTTTTGAATCTGCTTACTATTTTCGTCCCTCTGTCTCCCTCTACGATTTTTACCCCACACGCTTCCTTCTAATGCTAAATTGACAACTCCTTGATGTCTCAATGTGTGTCCAATCTATCCCTTCGCTTGGTCAGGATATGCCAGACACTCCTTTTCTCCCCGATTCGGTTAAGCACCTCATTAGTTACGTGATCTACCCATCTAATTTTCCATCATTCGTCTGTAGCACCTCATTTCAAAAGTTCCTATCATCTTTTTATCTGAACTCCTATATCGAGACGATTTTCGAAATTACATTTTATATAATATCTATATCGTAGGTATTATATAAATTCATGTTCCAGCAAATAGCAGGCTGGCGATGGGGTTCGTCTCTGAGTCTCAGACAGGTCAGTAACGTTGTTTTCTTGAGTGACTTGGGGGGGGGGGCGGTGCGCTGGAGGTGGGTGGTGTGGTGGCAAGAAGCACCAACAGCAAGCCAGTGATCGATGTGGATGCAAGTGGCGTTCCCGCAAAATAAATAAAAACAGTTTTTATAAAAAATACTGGCAATTAACAGCAGAACACACACACGTCTTCTGTTAACACAAACTTCCCACCCAGCACACACTGACTAGTTTTCCAACCTATGAGGGGCTGCCGATAGGGGTAGCGGTCACTAGAAAGTGTGCCAGAAATGGTTTTGTTTACTACTTGCACTATCATGCAAGGTACGATTGGATACTGGGTGAAAGAGTAATGGAGAAAAGGTAATGGATAAACAAAATATCACATTGTACTTAAGTACCTCATTGTACGATTACGGGCAGCTATTTTAATCCGTCTTCTGTTCGCAGTGTTAAAGTCTCCAAGGAGGCAGGCTGGAAACGGTATCTACAGGCCCCGAACGATAACACGGCTGGTGGAACAGCATATGTAGACGAATCTGATGGGTGGTTGAGTGGGATGGAGTATCTTCCGGAGAGCGAAGTATGTAGACATGTGAGCAACCAGCGAGGTGTCTAGACCAGAGCTAAAACAGTTGCTGCACTGTGCAAAAGTGCGCCACAGGTGCGCACATCGCAGCAAGCGAGCCCAACTGTGACTACATAGGAGCGCATACCAAACGAAAGGCGAAGGTTCCGCTTCCTTGTTTACGCGGTACAAGAAAGACCTAAGCATACCCATCTTACCTCCCTCTGGCAACTGTTACCTTACCCGAGACGAACTCAGAAATTGTGCAAAAGAAAAAGGCCAAGAACTAGAGATCAGTGTTCTCAGTCATTTAATCAGTAGTAGTGTGCCGTGCCGCCGAACCGAAGGCGGCCAATTTACGTTTAAAGGGTACTACAACTGATTTCATAAAGACGATTGTAGTGCAGGACTACTGATAATCAAGAACAGAGTGCGCTTAAGAAAATGGGTGAAGCACATCAACAGGATTTAAGTGTCATCACGAACTTTTCATTTATTGTGTTACGTTCGTTCCATTGAACTGTTAGCTTATCGTTTTCAATTTTCCAGAATGTCAATCCCAGTAAATCTGAAATCATATTTCAAAACTGCATTAGTAGTAGCAAAATCTGGAAAACCGAACACGGACTGAGCACCGTCAATACGAGGCCATCAGAGGAGTCCTAGCACTGATGCGCAGTGTGCAAAATCAATAACTTTAGAAAACGTCATGCAGATTGTTGTCCGTATCTATCTGTAGGCACATGCACGACCTTTACGCATCGTCTGTTTAATCAGTTCTTGGAGGTATTATAGCAGTTAGAAAGATATCTCACGATATCTAAGTATGCTGGTTCTGTCGACATGTAAGGCTAAAATATTTTTATTTACGTATGAACGTGATGCATGTCTTTTCTCAACAGGGAAAGAGCGAACCGAAATTGGAAGACCCGACCTTGCATTTCTCGTGGACATGACGCCTCACATGAAATTTGTCAAGGTGAAAGTAATTTGTGACATTTCAGAGAAAGTAAATTCATTTGATAGGAAGCCTTCTGTTTGGGAACGACAACTATTTTCTGAAAATAATGCAAATTTTCTTTGGTCCCACTGCGTGGCACACACTGATATGGTCACTTACGGAGTGTCCCAGGTATAGAAAAGGAACATTAGGGATTCATTTGACGTCGACGGCGTGAACACTTGAGACGGGGCAGCTAAAAAGTTCGATTGTTTTCTTAAAGATGAGGAAGTCATGGCATTTGTCTTCAGTGATTTGAGGAAACCTAAATCTGGATGGCCGGAAATTGATTTCAGCCGCCACACTCCCGATTGCGAGTCCGGTTGCCTACAGCGAAATCAGCGTCACGTACCATTCCAGGTTCTCTACTCGGAAAAAAATCCCTGCAAACACAGAAAATACATCGCTACTGGCACGCTGCAAGCGAGCAGTAGATAGCAGAGACTGACCGACAGGCACTGTACTCACGCAACGTCTTTTGCGGTTGGTTTACTTTTCTACTGCTCTGCTTGTTATGTAAGTGCTTCACGCGTTCAAAACAGTCAGTCACTTCGTCTTCAATATATTTTTTAAGATTACTGGTTCAAGTGTGTTGCATATTACCACACCCAATTTTTCAATATCATCGGAAATTTCCCTTGAATCGCACTGTAAAATCTTTTAAGTGTTCCATCAAACATAGTACTCCCTAAAAAGATTTGTTTTAATCTTAGATAATTCTTTCTTGCGCTCGATCAATATGTCTTAACGACTGTTAAATCAGATGTACTATAACACGAGATAAGAACTTAAAACGCGCTCCACTGTATATATTATCGGTGGAGCGCTGCTTGCACAAACCCCGAAATTTTACCGGTCAAATGAGCAGTAGCTCGGCTGTCGAGGTCGAGTGAAGTTGATTCAAAACAAAAATTAATGAATCTCAAACGAATTTATATGACACATATTGCTGACATGGTTCATAAAGCTGATAAAGTACTGTATCACACATTACTATACCATTTAGGAAATTAATTTTTTTCTTTGCTCTCCATTTCCACAAACATGTTCATTTGTCGGAAAATTTATCTCCTTGCATCTCTAGGCGCATTTCTATCTTTTTTTTCCCCCCAAAGTGGTCGTGCTTACAGTAAGGAAATACGTGTATTATCATTTATCTCTTAATCCATTGCAAACGTATACTGTTATATGTGTAGATTTGCATTTCTGGACAGATATAGAAACAAGTTCGACCCCTTGCGAGAAGCTGCGAGAATGTGGAATAACGGACGCTCGTAGTACGTGGTAAGTTGATGATTTCGGCAGCCAGACAAACGTGTCTGGATAGCCGATCCCTCAGAGGAATAGCCGCCCTCTATAATAAAACAGTGAATATCACAAGAACATCATAGAACCAAGACTCAATGTACCCGAGGAACAAACAAAATCCCACAAAAAAAAAAGCGGGTTGGAGTCCCAGTCTTCGCCACTGAATTGAATTAACTGCTCTGAAAAAGACGAGAAGCCGAAATATTAATTATTAACTGTATACAGAACTGACTGCTGAATCAATATTTTACATTTTAATTATATATGCACAAATTCGCTCTATGGCGAGAATGCACACTGCGAAATGTGTAGGGAGGACGGTACGTGTGCAAGCTCCCCTTGGACGACGTGCGCCACTGTTTCGCCGGCACCGGCCCGGCGCCGTTGGCCTGCAGTGACAGTCGCCGTATCTGACCGGCTTTTTGCCGTGGCCGGCCAATGTGCAAGCTACAGTGCCTCGCAATAGGCCACTGCTGGAATGTTGACGGCCGTCCAAAATCGGTGTGTCTTACCTCTGAGTAAATGGACTCTCCCGTCCACGTCACCGGCGTGCACCACACAATCGAGTGAAACAATTACTTGTGAACGAGCGGTCTAACGCAACGGTGTCACTATATTTTAGAAACAGGTACAACGGAATGAGATCAAGATTTAATGTGCCAGAGGTTGTACAGAACGACAGTGTCAGCAAGGTCTTCAAGAGGCGTGCGGAGAATCGGCACTGGCGTACAGAACAGTGATTTTCGTGTACGACTGTGATGGTGTTATCCTAACATATTAAGTTATTACGTCAATGCACCGTATGAGCTCGTTTTTGGAGCATCACCTACCACCAGCTTTGCGAAAGAAGCGGTAACACTTTCTGCACAACCACCCCCCCCCCCCCCAACCATTTTGCGCGGCAAGGTGTGGCTGCTCTGTTCGGTCGATGTGACTGGGAAGTACTGTACCATCTACCACACTTCCTGGACGTAGCTCATTGTGACTGATTTGATACCGAAAATGAAGAAATCACTTCGTGGCATTCGCTACAGAACTGTTACAGCGGTTCGAAAGGCATTAGATAGGTCCATTCGCACCAGAACAGAACAGGCTCTGCTAACGGTATACTACGCCTTCCACAACACAAGCAACGGGTTCTACACAACGCTCGTAACTACTTTGAAGGACAGTAACAAGTTCAAACATGTTATGCTTTTGTATCGGTTGTGAATAAATAGTTGCCACTATTTAAGCTCCAACTTTCGTATCCCTCTGATTTCTTTGATTACAGACAATGTCAAATTGTGTAGTTACTTTTTCTGAAATTCTTTGTGTGAAGAATCACGCGGCAGGCGTTCCGTGCTTACTTGTTAGTGCAGAAACTAGCTATATTGAAGCAAAGTAAACTGTTCGCGAAAATTTCACTTTGACTCATATTCTTGTCCATAACTTGAGATGTATTGCCGCTAGTAATCAGCACGAAGAAAAAAAAAAAAAAAAAAAAAAAAAAAAAAAAAAAAAAAGGATTTAATAAAACCCTGCTTAACGATAATGACCATTAACATTAAAGGGCTTTCACATGAGAAAGAGGTACTACTTGCTGAAGCATGTAAAACACACGACTGTGTCCTCTTATTAATGTAAGAGACCTCCAGACCGAAGATCCATGGAATGAAATTAGTAACTGAAAGGCTACACGCACAATACGGTAGCGCACTCGTCGCTGAATCGAGCTTAGTTAATGTATCTGCAGAACTGACATATCAACAAGACATCGACATCCTAATTGTACAGACACAAACCTGCATTGAGAGGTCTATATACAAGCGTCTTAACACTGAGTTCAGATTCAAAGCACCACCGAACTTTGCTTCACTATCAACAAAACTGGTAATGAGTGATTTAAACTGCTATGGTTCATCCTGTGGGTACATTGAAACCTGGGCAGCCGCAATAGGCCTGAAACTAATACACGACACTGAACTTCCATATCCCCTCAACAGCTGTAGGTGGATACAACCCCAATGTCTTCGAGTTCTAATACATCTGGTAGAAGAAGTTTCAACTTTAAACGTGCCCTGTGGGGCACATTTTCCAAACAACTTAAAAAACACAATTTCAGTAGTTAAAACTGACTGCCTCACGTTAAAATATTCCCGGACGTTGCAGAACCACTTTTATTCCTGGCCTCGACGGACACTAAGGCAATGCTGAAAACAAATCAACTACTCCCCGCAGAAAACCCATTTTCAGAAGAAACAGCTACGGCGGGAGAAGAAATCCAGGCTATATCAGCCTCAAGAACAGTGGAATGGAGTAATTTAATCACAAGCCTAGACAAACTGCCGATAGGCTCGGCAACTTCTTAAAAACATCAATAACGATCGCTCAACTAAGACTCAAAATTTGTATAAGGTCACACCAAATCATACAGCACCAACTCCTACTTAAAGACTAAACCAACGCCAAACGTGCAACAAAGAAATTACAGAGAAATCAATAAAAAGAGTACCTAGGCACCCCTTTACTCTGAAAGCATTAGAAGATTCAATCTCCCTAATGAAAAATAATAATAGCCGCCATACTAGATGATCTACGCCCACAGTAAATAAAAATATTCATATCTGTCCTTAAAAAGTGGTTATTATCCAAGATGAACAATTGAGTCCTTGGAACAACGAGCCAGAAGATTTGGCGGAAGGAAAAGATAGTAGCTGTCCCAGAGCCTGGGAAGGGCCTCACAGACCCTAAAAATTTTCGGCCATCTCCCTCCTCTTTCAACTTTATACAGTTTTGGAGTTATCCTTAACCACAACTTTCAACATGTAGACGAGAACAGAGTATTCAGGGTTCTCTGGGACGTCAAACTGGGGACAAATCTTTAACCTCACAGCATCTAGAAGACGAATACGAGCGGAAACAAGTCACCGGTGCAGCGTTTATCGACCTTACAGCGGCTTATGACTATTAATCAGAATAATCTAATATCAAAAATATACAACACCACTACCGTGGTTCGGAACCCACGTTAAATAATAGGTCCCGCTACAAATGGCTGGGTAAGTCAGTTGGAAGGTCGGAGGAAGGCAACGGCATACCACCTCCAAACAGGACCATGCCTAGTAAAGCATTGTGGTGTTCAAACCAATCTTCTGATTGTTGACTGCTTTACCTTTCTTTACAACACCACTAAAGATTGCCAACTGGTGCAATTCGTCCAGAGCTTGCTGTAGAACAGACGCTATTTTGTTAAGATACAGACAAAGAGTAGCCAATGGCAGACCCAGAAAAACGGATTACCACAACGTAGTGTGGTACCCCAAATTTATGTTCAATATGTACACCAATGACCAGCCGATTATCACACACACTCTTTCCTTCATCTATGCAAATGGTAGTTGCTGCTCAGGGCAGATCTTACTGAAGAGATGGAAAGAAAATTAACATTAGCGCTTGAGAATCTGATTTATGAGAATAACCACTCCACGCCAAATCTAGTAAAAACCCAGGTCGGCACTTTTCGTCTGCGCAATAGGGAGGCCAGGAGGAAACAGCATAATCTTGGGGGCACAGTAAAATTCAAATGTTTGTAAAGTCTATGGAACTTAACTACGGGGTCATCAGTCCCTAAACTTACAAACTACTTATGAACTAGCTTACACTAAGGATGGCACAAATATCCATGCCCGAGGGGGGATTCGAACCCCCGACCGTAGTGGCCGTGAAGACCGTGACTGGAGCGCCTTAGTCTCCTCGGCCACCGCGGCCGGCGGGGGCACAGTGTTTCTCTCATTGTGACAGACCAAAATATCTGATTTGAGCTCGACCGTGCTCTCTCACGTATAAGGAACACTGCGCGGACAAAGAAAGTACCTCGGCTCTAGCGTTATGTTTGTCTGCCGCGGAATATGCTGCAGCTCTCTGGCAATAACCCACCCATGAGCAACAAGTAAATGTAGCCCTGAATGAGAGGACGCATCATAACAGGATGTCTCCGTCCAATCTCTCAAATCAGCTGTGCCAACTCATGGGCATAGCCCCTACAGACATCAGAAGAAGAGCTTCAGAAATCGAGAAGCTTGAACAAGGAACAGATCCCAGACATCCACTGTTTGGACACAAGCTCCAACCTTACTAGGCTTAAATATCAAATGAAAGTTTTCTACAGACAACCAAATTAACTCTTCTATCGTTTAAAAGTACGACGGGCACATTGTGCTCTCAGAAATTGCCGATTATTTTTTCTTTTTTCCTGTCATAGCTGTACGCTTTTGGTGATATGGATTCACTTACTGTAATGTGCTTTATAATAGCTTCAGACAATCTAGGACGATATTTTTAAAAATTAAAATTTTTGTGGTAATTATTAAAAATCCCCCACTCACAAGTGGTTTCATTAATTTTTTTCAAAATGTAGACGTGTAGCCCTATGAAGGAAAAACAGAGGGAACTGAAGCGCCCTCCTACTTTTTTTTAATTGGAATCTAGACCAATAGCTAAACTTTCGGAAACGAAAGCTACGCAAGATTTCGACTTTAAATTGGGTGTAGGAAACAAAATGTAAATCGGATTTACAAATAGTTTCTAATAATAAATTTCTACGATTACAATCCTATTACGAAATAAATCAAACGTTTCCCTTATCACACTTCACTAAATTCTCGCAAATTTGGACAAACGACATTAAAGCACACTTACTCAGTTTGTCATTTTGATTGTAATGTCTGCCAAGCACACTACTACTGCTACAGTGTCTGAGGCATTAACTCAGAGTGTTCGCTCATTACACGCAAGCCGAGTGACGTGGGAAGCCTGGGAGAACAGGCCAATGCATGTACTAAATGAGCGGTGACGGTTCCGTTAAGTAGTGCAGCAGCTCCGCACGTGTGCAGAATTTCTGGCCGGCCCTAGGCTAGTCAAAACTTGTCTATACATTTGTTACATAGCGTATTAATTGAAGTAAAGAAATAAATACTCGCAAATTTTAACGCCCTTTATCAAAAGTGGCGCGGACATGTACAAATGGCTACTGTTTATTGAATGACAGCACTGCAATAATGAATGGTACTAAGGGTTTCATTATTTTGTCTGATTCGTCCTAACGGCATTTATTCATTCCTCTGTGATAATGTGTTTCTACTCTTGGTGCAATGTCCAAATGCAGTACCACGTCGAATAGTATGCATCTATATCTATTTTAAAAAAAAAATGAATTGCCGCATGTATGAAAGCGCATCACCAGAGAATGGCTTCACCAATTTGGTTCGCATTTTCTTTGTTCTGTTTGTAATTCTGACGACGAGGTTGCAAAATCTGTCGGAAAATTTCAGAATTTTAGAAGCCCCTCCGTATTATTCTTACCTCCATTGTGTTATCGGTGCTGATCATCTCTTTCGAACTTGCAAAGATAGAATTGATGTCCGTTCGTGGTATTTGTGAGTGTTGCAAAGAAATTGGGTACAGATCGTGTTTTTTTTTTTTTAATGCCTCCATTGCGGCGTCGTAATATCGGTCGGCATACGCGCAACGCAATCCTAATATGTGTCGTAGAATCAATGATACTGACGAAGATCGTACACACTGCTTGGAAGTAAACCGAGAGAGAAATTCATTGGATTGCCACAGCACGATTTGCAACTCAAGGTCGGGTCTGTTATAATCATGTTACGCAATCTGAGCCAACTGGAACTAAGCAATGGAACAGGAGTCTCTGAAGAAGCAACGATAATAGCAGAAAAGTTCAAAGGAGAGGATGTCTGATTCCAACCGACTTGCCGTGTCCAGTTTGCTCTTCGCCTAGCATTCGCAATGACGATTAATAAAGCTCAATACCAATAGTTGGAAGTTTGTGAAATAAATCTTTATCGCCATGTTTTCCCCATGGGAAGTTGTACGTGACGTGTTCGACAGACGGTACCATCGGCCCGGACGAAAAGACAAAAAATATCGTTCCATCAACAAGCGTTACAATAAACGCAACACAATGACTTTCAAAACGTATTTTCATTCCACTTATTGTATTTCAATTGATTGTTTTATGTCATATGGAATACCTATAATTTAAGGTATCATTATGCTACAATTATTGTTTTCAACTCCAACACTAAGATATAAACATGTTATAAAAAGCATTTCTAATCTGCTCGCTGCGAGAAAAACGTGCTAAGCTGTGCTGTAAAAATGTGCCGTTTTGTTTTTCTTTTCCCAAGCATTTTTAACATAATACAAGAGAGTTGGTTTTTATGTCTATATTTATAATCATACCCGCCCGTAGAATAAAGTCACAAAGTACGGCCATTAAAGCTACTAACCTCACAGAGCAGTTCGAAAGGTCTCTTATAAACCGTTTCCAATTGATGTACCCATCTTTTTTTATTTCTATTTCCAATCCGGGTCCAGATTGCAAAAACAATAAATAAGATCAGAGTGAAGGGTAGGAGGAGAGAGAGAATGGGGGAATGAAATGAATTTAAGAAGGGGGATGATCAAGACACAATGGAGCAGGGGGGGGGTGGATGTGGTGTGGGATAAAAGGGAGGGGATGAAGGTAGGGGGAGGAGGAGATGGGGAAATAGAGGATGTGTAACTGGTGAAGTTTTTCTAAAGAAGATGAAGCTAGAAGGGTTGTTGCCTATCGCCTTTCCTCTCAGACAGGAAGTTACACTCACCTGCTGATCTGCTGTCCTTGTACCGTTAAGGCGTCTGACTAATACTCTTGGCAGGTGTTTCGTCGCCTTATTGAAGATACATTAATTGAAAAGAGGACAGTAGGAAAGTTACAGAACAAATAGGCAGAAGTGTGGTGAAATCTGTATTCATAAAGGTATGACGAAATTGAAGTAGCCCTATTGCATGTTTAATATTGTGTCACAAGACTATTTTGCCACAAAACCACCTTGCTGTAGGACAAGGAATCACTAACAATAGTCAATAAATAAACTATACAGAAACATTTGCAGTCCCTAGAAAGAGCGGAGAGGGGTTGAATCACAGATGTTGCTAGGTATGAAGTCGTAATACTATAACCAGAGTAGAGGCCAAACGAGCAAGCTTACCTCATCTCGTTAGTAAACGAAATGTCTTCAATGTCCAGTTAAATGTGATCGTTAAGTGGATTGTGTTTGTCATCACCAAAGCACCTCCCGTTTGCTAACCAGGATAAAAGGAGAAGGTGCGATACATTTCGAATATGTTGGCAATAGAAAAAAATGAAAAGGCAGACTGAATAATCAGCTATTCGCCATATTTCCCTAGCAGGGAAGAGGTTAGCAGGTAGTTGTTATTTGGCGCTATGGAAAACAAACTTTAAAGAAGTTCGAATTTTGAAGAAGTGAATGCGCGCGAGTCTTGTGTCCTTAATAGAACAATATAAAGACACTGGACAGAGAGGCCAGTGCCAGTGTCACCTCCCAAACAGCTTTCCAAGCAGACTTTTGGAGACACCAGCGAAGTCCCTTATGGCAATGAACATACAGACAAGTGCATAGTACCTTAGTGCAAGCAATAACTTGCAAATAGCCGAAAGCGCACTCTTCCTGTAGATCGGAGAAAGAAATCACATTTTAGGCTTTACACTTGGCGCAACAAGCATAAGTAAATACTGTACTGAATAAGTTTGCAGACATAATCATTGTATTCTCTAATTACGACAGAACGTACAAAATACATATGTATTGCACTCTTCAAATGGTCGTGGAGTTTTTCATGCAGCGTGTCCACAGTGGTTCTTCGAAGACGAAATCGTGCAAGAAATTGTTCATCATCCCAACATTCAAAGTGATTTGGACGAACGTGAATACGCCAGGGACGCCTTATTTTGGCAGTGACCTCTAGATCGCCCAAAGTAGTGACATTTTGTTCACTATCAACCAAATCTCTTACTCCAGCCATTTTCATCAAATTCTCACTTAATTAGTCGTTACCCATAAGTTTGTATTTTGATATAGCAACAAGAAGTTTAAGGTTATGTTACCTATCTGTAATATATCAAACTTATCTAATCGCTATTGCCATGGATGGGGCGAGAAATGTGACGATAAAATTATCCAATAAAGCTGCTTTCCCACACTACTTTTCATACATGTTGTGCTTCTGCTACTTTGTTCGATAAATCGGTCTTTATTACGTGAATTATTGCGGTATTTTAGTGGTTTGGAATCCTGCCATTTTCATACAGATTCTCGCTTAAGTGGTCATTAGCCGTGTAACGAGCAGAATTCTACTCGTTCACTTAACGGCCAATTTGAGGTCTTTTAACGTCATGTTAACTCTTAACGAAACATTGATATACCCAATTCTCCGCTAACGACAAGTTAAAATCTTAAATGGAACGTAACGAGACATTGACAAACCGGCCCTTAGTGTGGAAAGCAGATTTCGGAAAATTTTATTGTCATATCTCTCACCCCGTCCATGTTATTAGTGACTAGATGAGTTTGATATATTGCAGATACGTAACCTTAAAATTATTGTTGCTATATCAAAATACAAACTTACGGGTAACGACTAGTTAAGTAAGAATCGGTATGATGAAAATGGCTGGAATAAAAGATTTGGTTGACAATGAAGAGGATGTAAATATTTTGGACGATCTAGAGGTCATTGCACTAACAAGGCGTCCTAGACGTATTTATGTTCTACCAAATCATTTTCAATCTGGAATGATGCAGAATTTGTTGCAGTTTCGTCTTCGAACGGTCACTGGAAACGCTGCATGCACGACCACCTGAAGAGTCCAAAAGAAAGATATGTATTTTGCAAGAGTTCTGTCGTAACAAAACAGAATAGAATACTTATTTCTGCAAAGCTTATTAGTTCAGTATTTACTTACGCTTATTGTGCCTTAGTGTAATGCCTACAATGTGATTTCTTCCTCCGATCTACAGGAACAGTGCACTTGCAAAACTTCTGCTTGGAAAGCTGTTTGGGAGGTGACACTGGCACTGGCCTCTCTCAGTCCAATGTATCCCTATCTTTCTCGATTAATGGCACAAGACTCTAGCATTCACTTATAAAATTCGAGCTACTTTCACGTTTGTTTTCCATAGCGCCAAATAACAGCTGTCTGCTAACGTCTTCCCTGATAGTCAAATATGGCGACCAGCTGTATCATGGCCCCCACATTCGATTGCGGGCCCTGGACCCAGAATCAGAGATGGGCCCTCCCCCTATCTTTTTTACTGTTGTGTGCAGTAGTTAAAAATGTTCAAATGTTTGTAAATCTATCGGACCAAACTGCGTGGTCATCAGTCCGTAGCTTACAAACTACTTAAACTAAGGTAAACTAACCTAAGGAGACACACACACACACACACACACACACACACACACACACACACACACACACACACACGTCCCAGGTAGGACTCGAACCTCCGACGGCGAGCAACGCGCGCTCTGCAGCGAGGCGCCTTAGACCGCTCAGCTACTCCACGGCGGCGCAGTAGTTTATAATTGCAAGTTTATATCTTAATCATTCTCTATTTAGAGTGTACTAACTTGGTATAACAAGGTATAAATTTGATACGGTAAGCTTCATTTTTAAAATTATTTTTAATTAAAATTGAGATTTACAATGGCCACAGCAGACCCGTAGTCAGAATTTGGTTGGGGTGGGGGGTGACCAGCCAATTATGACATATTCTAACTTGTGAAGCTATACAACATAAGTTGAACTAAAGGCGCAGGTGTATTTCAGTAGAAATAATATTAAATTTTATTCAATACAAATGTCGAAGGAGTTACTTCAGCATATTTTTGAATTACTTTATCAGAAATTAGGTGAATAGTGAGGCTTGTGTGTGTGTGTGTGTGTGTGTGTGTGTGTGTGTGTGTGTGTGTGTGAGAGGGTGGGGGGGGGCGCAATTGATCCCCTTCAACCTCCCCCCCCCCCTGCAATGGCATTGGGCCGCAGTAAGTCCTAGTTTAGCTTAATAGAACACTTGTTCGTACTTCTGACAGACGCTGTGCCAGTTAAGGCGGAATAGCTGTACACACATGAAAATCTCATCTTCGCAGGAAGTTGGGGAAAAGGAAAAAATGTATCACTACATTACACCGAAAGCTGGCTTTTCAAGCCACGCCAGAAGTAACGTCAAACTGCTATGACTACCAGAGTAAAATGGACAAAGGAATTATATCATGATTTTATAGCTGCTATCAAGTCTACCTGGAATTTAGTACTAGAATGATCGTATGCAAGCTACTACGTATAAGAACTTCTGGGGCCAAAGCGTGAAAGATAATTCAGTGTAACCATCATATATACCGTTATTGATTTTTAAAAATGAAAGGTCCAGATTGGAATGTTGATAATATAAGGATAGCTAGCAACTCATCATAAAGATGATCGCTGAGCTTCCAACAAACTAATTTTCTCATTCATACAACTTGTAAATTTTCGGCCATGACTTTCGTCAGAAAAGATCAAACTCACTCACACAATCAATCACTCATGCATTAACTCATCCATACATGGCCACCATCCGCAGCTGCCCTACCGCAATCAGTACTGGAATGTATGGCATTGTTGTCGCATATTGAAACAGTTGGTTTTGTTTCATACACAGTATTACAAGGAACGAGCCGAAAATTCAGAGAAACGCTATGAGGGGCAATATTGGCCCTGCGGTTCTTGTAGGCAGTAATCTTAATATTTAGGAATCTATTTGAAGTAGAACACTAAAAGTGGGTGCACAATACTTAGGTCACCTTAGTTAATACACACATACAATACCAAACAATGGCAGTAACTAAGAGCGTCAGTCGAAGTAATTGTTTAAGACAAGCGGTTTATCATAAATATGTACTACAGTTGCCTGTAGAATCTTGTAAAATCTCTCTTGGATGAAAAATATTCAACATGTTCTAGTTGGTTTTTAATTTCAGTAAACAAGGAATTTAATCATTTGGAGCTGAGCTCTGCCCGCCTTCAGCAACGGGCTCTGGACCCATGGGTCCACCCAGCTCCACCCTTATGGGGGCCACGAGCTTTATATTCAGACGGCACTTTCATTTATTTCTATTGCAAACATAGCCGAAGTATATCGTACCTTCTCGTTTTCTCCAGGTTAGCAAAAATGTTCAAATGTTTGTAAATCTATCGGACCAAACTGCGTGCTCATCAGTTCCGTAGCTTACAAACTACTTAAATCTAGGTAAACTAACCTACGGACACACACACACACACACACACACACACACACACACACACACACACACACACACCCATGCCACAGGGAGGACTAACCTCCACGGCGAGCAACCGCGTGCTCCGCAGCGAGACGTCTTAGACCGCTCGGCTACTCCACCGCGGCCCAGGTGTATCTGGCAACGAGAGGTGTATCTGGCAACGACAAACGCAATGCACTAAGAAATTTAAATGGCCGTTAAAGGCATCTTCTCATGTACTAACGAAAGGTTTAACGCGAGATGGACGAACCGGCCGTACGTGTGCTACACTCGTAAAACACATCTTCGCTCTCCGACGAAACGTCCCCGAGTCAAGCAGCGAGCCTAGCCGCTCCACTACGCGCATGTGCAGCGCCGCTACCACGTACATTCAAAAAACGCGCGGCTAAACGCGCCGCTTGACTCTCGACTCGCCGCTCCACTTATGTTTTCACCCAGAGCAGGCTGTTGCAGCAGGCGCGTTCCCTCGCGATCTAGTGAGCGCTCACCTTGAGCTGCTGTCGAATGGGGCACGCCACACTGCTGAGGCTGCGCCGAGCGTGTGCAAGCTTAATTACTGTAAAGTTCTGTGAGCCTGAATATCAACGATTTCAAGACTGGAATTTAATAAAGCATGTTTATGGTGACTTTTTTAACATTGCTACATGCCTGTTTTACGGTACCAACGTAAGGAGTATTCCTTATAAATTGTATAACGAATTTTCCCATTAGTTGTTAATAAAGAGGTGATTAATTTTAGAATTTGTTGCTAGAGTATCAAATGAGCCAGATTATGATTGATTTATCACGCTGAACTCCATCCCATTTTCCACCATGTTAATCGTAAATATGACAATATGAATTTTTCAAAGAACTTTAAACTATTTCCTGTCTTAGAGAAATGTATGGTTTTTTCATTTAAGTTCAAAGAAATATTACTTTTCCGTTTAGGCATAATAGCTAATTTCAGCTAAATTAAAAACACGCCGTCTTAATTGTCAATAACTAGATTACCAAGCAACGCTTCGAATTACAGCGTTCAGATGAATGAAATAAATCGCAATTTGCGATGTTATGGCTTCACTGTATTAGGTTTAGATGAAATATCAAACTGTGGCGAATGAAAATTAGTGCCCGGGTTCGAATCCCGGCCGGGCACAAATTTTCATTCGCCAGTGTTTGGTACTTCATCTAAACGAAGCCATAACATCGCAAATTGCGATTTATTTCATTCTTGTCTTTTATGTTCAGACACAATAACTCGCTAAAAAAAAAAAAAAAAAAAAAAAAAAAAAAAAGAATCTGCGTGCACTAAGTCAGAATTAGGGCAACTAACTAAAAGCGATAAGAATGTCACATCGTGAGCCGGCTATGGGGAAGTGGGAAGTAGAACAAATTGACGAGTGACGTTTGTACAATGAACAAAATATGTATTGACTATTTTGCCGTTACAAATTTTTTTGCGACACAAGGGAACATGTAAGTTACCTTGTTTGCTACAGCGATGCGCAGTATACTCTTCATTGTAGAGTTCTGAAGCAGTGGCCTTTCCTTGCTATTTATTCTGTTCATTGCAGAGAACATTTGCTAGCAACAAATTACTTCGACCCGAACATGCACATGAACCCAGCTGCATTCCTATGAAGTTTACTGTCTCAGTGGTGTCAAAATGTGAAGGCAGACACGTTCCCTCATGGGAATGCAACTGAGGGAACGTGTCTGCCTTCACATTTTGATACCACTGAGAGACTAAACGAACGCGTCTTGTTACTTTGTTCCCCGAGTACTAGCGTGCGTCACGTCAGCTTCCCCCACCACCGCAGCTGGGTGAGAGTGCTCGTGGATGTTCCCGCTCGCGGAGCCGCCTGTTGGAACAGCCTGCTGTATAGTCTTCGCTGAGTACATTGCAGTTGTTATCTAAGATCTGACTGGAGATACAAGCAGACGACCATGCCATCTACCAGAGGGACACCAGGAGGAAAACGCGCGCAGATGGCAGCACAACTCAGTGGCGTTTCATTCTTACATGGACTTTCCCTGTGGAGGATAGCAGTGATGTGACGTCTCGTATTGTACTTCTGAATGCGGGAAACAAAATCAGGGGATGGCATGTGTGGGCCACCTGGTATAATATCCATATATTGGCTATCAGTTAGTAGTCTGACAGCAAAATAATGGCTGCAAAGAAACAACGAAGATTGCAGCTTCATGTTTCATTGATGGCGATAATCCGAAACGAAGCAGAAGCTTTGATTACGAAAGGACTGAGAAAGAAATCGGCCATGGTCTCTTCACAGAAAGTGGTACTGAATACTAAAATAGTTCAAACCACGAATGCAACAGAAAAAAAAAAAAACTATTGGCAATATACTAATTTCTCCTCTAGATGTATATAACACAGGTGAAATTACAGTCCAGGAAAGCACCACCATTTGACTTAATTCTGTACCTTATTTGTATTACTTCTATTATACAACCTGCTTGAAAAATTTAAAAAAGTGTTCTAAATTGGCTATAAGAAGGTGCCATCACTCCTCTATCTCTTTTCCTTTTAAGTTAGTTCATAGACAAGAGAAGTAAGTAAAGATAATATGACGGCGACTTGAGGCCCACTCCTCTTGGCACATTAATCCTACGAGTCCGACACTGACATCTTGCCAAGTTTGCAAAGCTACTCACGTAAATTCGTAGTGAAGTAGTAGAACATAGCTCATGAAGACACTAACTATACAGCTGAATCATAGAAACTATTAAATTCCTGTTTCTAGAAGCATTTGAGTTACCGTGATGGTTTTCAGTAAAATGTAAGGAAGTCCTCACTATGTGAAATTTAGTCACTTGTCTTAGTAATATAAACAAATTGGTATTAATGTCTGTTTCTATAATTTTGAATCCAACGAAGAGCTTTCAATGATGTTAGCAGTGTCCAAAATGTTATAAGTATTTTCAAAATATATATATATATATATATATATATATATATATATATATATATAATATTTTTTATTTTAACAGTTCTTAGAATTTCCAATTTCTCTGTTTTAATCAGTTTGTTTGCTGTCAATTCCGCGAGTTTTATACTAAAATATGGAAATGTGACGTCGGTCGAAAAGGAACTGAATTATCTGGATAACATTATGTAGGTAATATGGTTTTGTGTAATGGTTGCCCGCTGCTTCGTATTTTTCAGTAGTTAACTCTATAGTGTTGAATAAACTACTGCTACAGGCGCTACAGATCCGCAAACAAAATGCCAAGTAAGACTATTATTTGCTCTTAATATCGACCTGCTTAGTTCTACATAATACGATTTCTCCAACAACACTTACCGCATTTCACAGAAACACAATTTAACTCGCCTTACTGAGATCTACATTACCAGGTGAACATATTATAGATACATCTGCAAAAAATCCGGTCAAATGTTCTAACGAGACACTAGAAGTTATCTATAGAAAATTATTTTCCTTTTTAGGCTTTACTTATATTGTAGAAAACAACAACGTATTTATCCAGCAATTAACTAATTTCATTCTAACTGATTGTATGTGTTCCTATAGTTGGCGTCCTGTAGGAAGGCGCTTCCGCGCATAGAGGCGGAGCGGTAGTGCAAGCGTGGAGGGGAGGAGCAACGGCCGAGCGCCAACAGTGGAGCCTGCGGGAGAAACATTGCGTAACTGGCCGAGGGCACGGGCCTAGAGAGTTGCTGGCTGGCAGTGCGGTAATGGGGGGGGATGTGCACAACGGCTGAAAACTAGACCGCCTTCCTACGTGACGCGAACTATATTTAACAGTAACTTTAACATAAGTTGTGCTCGATGTGACGCGGTTGCAACATACCCAGTGAAGAACGCATTCGACACTTTTGCATGACGGAAATAATGGGTTTTTCATATATTTCACTATATGTTAATGACGAGCTTATGTGGTGCTGCTGTTTCAGTAGTAAGGTGTTCTAATTTTGGGAGTGAGATGCATATGACAAAGTATTCTAGAAGGTCTGAAAATGACAGCTTGTTTGCCAAAGTCGACATGCGCGCGCGCTCTCTCTTTAAGGCTAGCCTACGAAAGGAAGAGACTTCATTTAATGGAGTAACGATCTTGCATGTTTGGTGGTATTTTATCTTGCTGTACCTGAAATATTTAAGATCGACAGCTTAGGCTTACCTGTGAATGTCATTATGCTGGCGGATGCGGTACTCGAGGTCAGAGATCTGTGCCTGCAGCCACGTCCATCGGCTGGCAATCCTCGCGCGATGTTGCGCCCAGCGCCACGCCGCACGTTTCTCTCTGAAACAACACAATTTTCAGCTGCAATCAAATCTGCCACACACACAATAAACCTCCTATATTCATATTTTTAAAGCTAGTGTAAGCGATTCTTTTGTTTTCGCAACCGCCACCTTCGTCTCTACAAGCAGCCGTCAAACTCCACACGCCATCAACCGCCCAGCAAGCTGCCTGCAGCATATGGTTGGTTGCACCCTTAAGCGGTCGCGCGGGGTGTTCAGAACACCCCAGTCATCCTTATCAATGAATTATTACATAATGGATAGGAGTATAACGTCATGTTCTTTGGTACCTTTCTAGGACGCAATATGAAAGTTTTGAGTGGCAATAGAATCTACAATGGAAGCGCAAGTTTCAAGAAAATGCGCAACAATGTGGCTTGGAGTGTTGTCGGCACGCCGCGCGACTCTTTAGTTGCAGTGCTGTGAGAAAGCGCACAGCTTTGTTCCGTAGCAGCTGTTCCTATTTTGTTGCTCTGTGCAACTAAAACAGCTATGGATCGTTATGAAATAGAACAAGGAAGAGTGCGGAAGCTTCTGGAAGAAGTCTTAGACGAAACTATTGAAGAAGGAGAAGAGGAAGAGGAGAAAGCAGACAGCTGTGAAGTTGTCTCTTATTACAGTGACACGGAAACGGAGGATGAAGACATCCTGGAAGTCGAACCGCAAGTAAGTGCAGCGGATAAGGAAAGAAAGCATTTATTTTATTGGAAAGGATAAGGTTACAAAATGGATGAAAAATTGTCCTAGTCACAACGTAAGGACTACTAGTGTAGACCTTGTTATTCATCTCCCTTGTGTGAAAGCTATCGCAAAATCTGCGGAAACTGCTGTGTACTGTTTTTCAATATTTATAAATGACATAATAATTAGAATGATAACATCGTGCATCAAATTTCACAAGATGCCGTGATGCCAAAGCAATAAATAAGGATGAAATCAAATGAATTCTGGGTCTGCTGATACTGGCTGGGCATTACAGGGCAGGACACCAAAATCTGGAAGACTTATGGGACACAAATGGTTTTGGAATTGCAATGTTTCATGCAACAATGAGTTTACGGCGCTTTCGTTTCTTGTTGCGTTGTTTGAGATTCGAGGCAGAGTACACAGCGTAGAGTACTTGATCGCCTAGCTATGTTCAGAGAAGTGTTTGAATTATTCATGTCAAGCTGTGTCAGTAATTATTGTATGAGTTGACTGAAAAATGTTTAATTATATGTATAATGTCATACCTGTAACAGTATGAAAGATAAGAGAAATAAATAATTAAACAAAATATTGTAGGAAATTGGGAATTATTGCACCTGTTTCATATACACCAATTTAATACTAAAGTAATATTAAATAAAACGATAATGTACCAGGAGACAACATTGTAAATAGCCATTTGTGAAGTAAACATATATCAGTGATATGTTACAGAACAATGTCATTATAGATAATTTTATTTGGGGTGTTAGCAACACCCCGCGCAACTCAACGTTACGAAAAGCCGCGCGACCGCAAAGGGTTAACAGACTTATTACAGTTTGCCGTTTTATCACGTTCGTAAACCATATGACGATGTCAAAAGACAGTTTTCGTTAGTATTGGAAACTTAAGATTACGAGAAACACAGGAAAAATCCACTCAAAAAGCGCGTCTGTGGCATGTAGGCATCAACCTCGTCGCAAACAATACATAATATATTTTATGGTGTGGAAAATAGTGTTACCGCTCTCCTTCCAGCGTTAAAAACAATTTCGACGAATCGGCTGTATTTTATGTACAGAAATCTATGACCAACACGTGACCTGACTAGAAACTACATTTCAAAGTTTTCAAAGCATGCAGACATAGTTCTACTACATCTACAAAAAGCAAATGCGATGCAGATATACAATGGTGTTGGATCTACGGTTATCAGACTAGATATAGGGATTTTTGATTTGTTGGTCGGGAGAAATAAAAATTATAAATGAAAACGTTATTGTCAAATTAAAAGCCTAGATTTTAAGCCCATTCAATTTATATGTAATTTTTACCTGCCACCATGTACTTGGTGGTGTATTTTACCAAGTCCACCAATTTGGATCCTTAGGCAGTATTGAGAAACGACTTAAATTTACACCGTTTCCATCAAATTTCCATCAACTATTAATTCGGCCTTTACTAAATCAAAGACCACAGGATTTGTCTTCCGTATATAAATTGATTAGCAGGCTAAACACCGTTTCATAATAAGCACTGCTCACGGGAACTAGCAATACAAATATGATCTTAAGTTTTTGAGTTGGTTCTGTTCGCAATTTTTAAAGAAATATGCTAAGTTTTGTCATCTTACACGTCTTTAGATTTTCAAATGTGTCTGTAATACAACATTAGGTCTAATCGGTATACAAGGCATCGCTGATATTGAAATATTAGGAACTTCAGGCTATGTGGAGAGATCTTCCCACGTAAACAAATTTGAACCTTTTTCCTATATAGTGTGTTTTCAGAATCAGCTCTTGCAAGTATTGAAATGCTCTGTTTAAAAAAACTGTTCAGATTCGAAGCAAAACAGGGTTGTCTGTCTGGAACATTTCTTAACGTGGTCCTATTTTTGCTTCGGAAGAATTTATCATACAATGTGTTCGTAACGTGACTTACCAGTTTTCTCATTACACTATTTTTATGGTACTACACCCATCTTGTTGGGACATGACGCAAAAGGTTTTTGTACTCGACACTGCCAAATAAAAAATATTCTTAAACCTTCTTGGGGTTTTAGATGATCTGAACCCACTGATTGTTTTTATAACCATGCTTTCGATATCTGTTGACAAAGCTTTAAGAGCGTATTTTACGCAAATATTGATAACAAGGCAGTTACAATTTACTTTAACGAGATGATCGTTTGTTATAATTTAGTAATACAGAACTGTTTACACCATGAATTATGGAAGCGTTATCCGCACTATAAGCAGTTAACTGGATCAATTTTAAACGATCGAAATTTCGCCTCATTAACAAATTACCGGGAAACACCTGATAATCATTTCCAAACACCTATACATTATATAACAATTTGAATGAGTAACAGGCGTGTTAAAGCATACAGAATGTTCGGGAATTCGTGTTACAAACTTCCAGGACTTCTATAGGGACAGACCTATATCATTAACATCAGTTTGCTTTAGAATTCTTCTCAGTTATAGTAAATTTTCTCGAGACGGAAAAACTTCTGGCCATCCATCAACATGGGTTTAGGAAGCATCGATCGATCGAAACCCAGCTTGCCCTATTCTCTCATATTGCGTGCAATGAATGAAGGGCAGAGACAGACAGCATATCTCTATTTTCGAAAGACGTTTGACACCGAACCGCACTACAGACTGCTAAAAAGGCCCCTAGCCCCTACACATGCTCCGATTTATAATCCGACCAATAAGCTGTCCAACGAACCAACCACTTGGTAGCAGCCTACAGACGTTCCGACAAACTGCACACAGCGCCTTCCTGTTCTGGTTTCTGTTTGACGAACTGTTTTTGTTTTCGCGTGTTCGCTGTGCAGACGATCGCAGACCGGAATTGGTAGGATAGCGCTACACACGGTAAAATTTTCGGGGTCAAGTGGTGGTGGTGGGGGGGGGGGGGAGGGAGGGGGGGGTCGGATGTCTGACAGTCAGGCCCGACCAACCACCCGAGAAGCAAAGTTGGTCGACGAGCGCCTCCATACGTCCAATTTATCGGACTGCCGATAATTTGGTCCCGACAAATAGGAACGTGAGTAGGGGTCTTAACGAAGGTACGAGCTTATGAATAGGTACCCAAATATGTGAGTGATAGAACCCAGTACGTTGTCCTCAATGACGAGTGTTATTGAAGATTATGGTATTGTCAGGTATGCCACAGAGAAGTGTGATAGGACTGCCAGTATCTTCTGTCTATATAAATGATCGAACTAACAGAGAGTTGCACTCTGCGGCTGTTTACTGACGATGCTTTGGTATACAGGAGGGTATCACTGAATGACCGTAGTAGGATGCACGATGACTTTGACTAAATTTCTAGGTAGTGTGAGGAATGGCAATTCGCGCTAAATGTAGAAAAATGTAAGGTGGTGCAGACGAGTAAGTGAAGCGATCCCCCAATGTTCGAATGCAGCATTAGTAGTAAGCCGCTTGCAGGTTCGCGTCGATTAATTATCTAGGCTAACGCTGCACAGCGATATGGAACGAGTATCTAAGGACAGTCGTAGGGAAGGCGAATGTCCGACTTCGGTTTATTGGGAGAATTTTTGGAATGTGTGACTCTTCTGTAAAGGAGACAGCATATAAAAATTTGGATGACCCCGTCTTCAGAATTGCTCAAGTGTTTGGGATTCCCACTAGATCGATTTAAAGGAGGACGTAGGGGCAGAAGAGGCGGACGGCTAGGTTTGTAACTGGTAAATTCGATCAATGCGTGTGTTACTGAAATGCTTCGGAAACTCAAATAGTCGTCGCTGGAGGGAAGGCGACGTTCTTTTCGAGAAACAGTGTTGTAATTTCGAGGGCCGGAATTTTAAGCGAATTGCAGAACAATTCGACTGCCGCCAAACTACATTTCGGGTGAAGACCAAAAGGATAAGATTAGAGAGATTAGGGCTCGTACGGATGCATACAAGCATTCGTTTTTCCCTCGTTCTATATGGGAGTGGAACAGGAATGTAAGTAACCAGTAGTGGAACTGAGTACCCTCCGCCACGCACCTTTGGGTGGACTGCAGAGTATGTATGTACAGCACAATACAGAAAAAGTCTTAACTGCAAATACGCATGAAAGAGAAGAAATAATCGATATACAAATCAAAAATATTCAAATGTTTGTAAAGCTATCGGACTCAAGTGCGCGGTTATTAGTCAAGAGCTTACAAACTACTTAAAGCCTATCCTCTTCCTGTCGAAACCATTTATTGTCCATGTTTCTCTCCCATACAAAGCAACATTCCACACAAATGCCTTCAGAAATGACTTCCTTACGTCTGAATTAATATTCGATGTTAAAAAAATTCTTTTCAAAAACGCTTTTCTTCCCATTGCCATTTTGCATTCTATATCCTCTGTACTGCGACCATCCAAAGTTATTTTTCTGCCCGAGTAACAAAACTCTTCTACCACTTTTATTGTTTGTTACCTAAACCAATTCTTCAAGCATCGCCTGATCATCTTAAGACTACATTTCATTACCCCTGTTTGTTGCTAATGATATTCATTTTATACGCTCCTTTCAACACACTGTCCATTCCGTTCAATTGCTCTTCCAGGTTTTTGCTGTCTCTTACAGAATTATGTCCTTGACAAACCACAAATTATTTTTTCACCTCTAACTTCAATTCCTTCTACGAATTTCCCCGTGATGTCCTACACAGGTAGCTCAATGTACAAATTGAATAACAATGAAGAAAGACTGCCACCCTGTCTTACTCCCCACACATTGCGTCCCTTTCGTGCCCTTCGACTCGTGTAACTGCCGTCCGGGTTTTTATACAAGTTGTAAATAAACTTCCGTTCACTATATTTTACTATTTCTAACTTCTGAATTTGAAAGAATATTCCAATCAACAATGTCAATAGCTTTATCCAAATCTACTATAGCTAGAAATGTGGGTTTGTCTTAACCCATCTTCTAAGGTAAGTCGTACGGTGAGTATTGCCTCACATTTTCCTACGTTTCTACTGAATCCAAATTAGTGTTCCCCGAGATCGGCTTTTACCCTATTTTCCATTCTTGTGTAAATTATTCTAACACGAATTTTGCAACTTCTATAATTTCCAGCTTGGGATAATTACATTTTTCGTCAAGTCAGAGGGTATTTTGCCTGTCTTATAAATCTTTAACAGCAGCTGAAACATTTTGTCATGGCTGGCTCTTTCAGAGACATCAGTAGCTTAGAGGGAACGTCGCCTACTCCAGGGTTCTTGTTTCCACTTAGGTCTTTTCGTGTTCCGTCAATTTCGTCTCTCAATATAGTGTCTCCTATTTCACATCTACTTACTCTTCCTAAAATATTGTCTTGAAGTTCATTTCCTTCATATATTCTTTCCACCTTTCCGCTTTCCCCTCTTTGCTTAGTACTGGTTTTCCATCTGAATTCTCGATAATAATAAAGCTGATTTTCTCGTCTCCATGTTTCTTTTACTGTAACTAATGTAATTAAAAACGAAATTTGAATGTATTCCTATTAACTCCGTAAGCGTGTTTCTTAGACCAAAGGTTTCCTGCCTCCATGTTCAGCTGAGCAACCTCTACATCCTGTAAAATATTTGCACGTTCTTTCGGGAATACTGTTGTCTACCATTATGCGCCTAACGCAGTGTAATGCTACTACATAATTACATCATTATATGGGGCTCTCCCCCGAGATGCGTAAGCCACCTGCAGAGGATCTGATTGGAAGACAGAAGAACAAGTGAGCATGTCCGAGAAAATGTGGTATTAAGGGTAGCAGATGATAAACTCTTTAGAAACGGTTACAAAATTGCATTACATCTAATATTTTCATTTATTATAGTAAGACTTTTATCCGTTTAGAAAGAACAATACTACAGCTGCGATGAATAAAGAATAACTACGACCAGTGGCTTTTTCTATTTTTATTTACTATTATCGACATTGATTCGCCTAGTGATTCATTAGCAAATGTTACAGTTTTGAAGTTTTGGGGCGTTGGTGAACTGTTGGCAACTCTGGCATATGATTTTCCTCTAACCAACATTCGAAATCGGCTAGCAATAGGCCGGAAAAAACATGTATGAGGGACATAGTTTCTTGATTATAACGTGTGAAATATAGCATACTGAAGACAAATGGTCCGTTTATTTTCAGAATACTACTCCTTTTCAGATGGCTGAACATTAACATTTCATGTCACGATAATACACTGCTCAAATAATTAGGGGATCAGTTGAGATATGCGCAATATACGTATCGTAACGAATTCTAGTAAGATCGGTAGTAGTTACAGTTGTAATTTGTGTGTTATACAGTACATTGTTTTCCAGTCTCCACTTGTACTTGAGATTTCGCTGGCGTTTACTTCGAGCGAGGCACCATGGGGCTACCAAAATAATAAAAACATCAGTCTCGTTGCCCAATAATACGATGTGTTATCACCTTGGACGCCCAGAACAGTTGCACACCTGCATGGCATGGACAGTGTGAGGTTATCAATCAGCCCTTTAGGGATATTTGGCGATTACGTCACGAGTGCAATGTCGAGCTCTGCAACCGTTGTAGGAGGTGCTGGTCTGGCTGCAATTCGCCTGCCAAGTGCCTCCCAGACACGCTCAATCGACCACTCCATAACATTTTGTCCATCAGTACAGCTCCGTGGAGACGAGCGTTATCGTCCACCAGAAGAAATCCATCTCCTATGGGATCAGCGTCGGTCACAACAAAAGGTCGAAAGACCTCGTCTCTATACCAATGAGCAGTCAAAGCGTCATTCTGAGCGACATAAATGTCCATAGTCCGCCAATGACTCCTGCCAACTCCATTCGTTCATAATCTGATATGTTGACGTTTCCTGCATATAAGCAGGATTGTTCCTAGTGTCGTGTTCTCTCCAGATAAGGGAACGACGTCCGTGTGAACACAAAATCTTGGCTCATCTGTGAACAGAACCCAGCGCCAGTCGCTACGACTTCACTCCTGATGTTCCTCTGCCCGGTTTCTGCGGGCTAAAAGGTGTCGTGCGATTTTAATGGGACACCTCCATAGGCCTCCGTGCGTAGAGGCCACATTTCCGAATGCGATTTAGGTCTGTGTTGATATTGCGCGCCCTGTTTCTGTCCAGAGGATGCATTTTAGCTGAGTTGTATTAAGCCTCCTGTCTCTACGTGCTGTTAACCGGAGATAACGGTCAGCTCTTGCTGATATTACTACCTAAAGAGAAGGCCGCGGCGTCCTCGTGAGACGTCAGGCAGAGTAGGTTGCGCGCGCCTAGCTGACTGGCTCGCTGCTTCGGCATAGTGGGCCGTGCCCCAGCGGCTACCCAGTAGGGATGGGCTATGAGCGCTCTTGAGAAGTTGTACACAGTGCTGCGCTTTCTAGAGACTGAGCGAAAGTATTCTACAGGGAAGCATTACAATATAGCAGTCGTAATCACTGTCTTCCGTACGTGCAAGGAAGAAACTGAATTATTATTATTATTATTATTATTATTATTATTATTATTATTATTATTATTATTATTATTATTATTATTATTATTATTATTATTATTATCATCATCATCATCATCATCATCATCATCATCATCATCATCATCAGAATGTTTCGCAGAAGCAAAAATCACAGGATGATTATTAAAAAACGTATCTTACAAGAAACAAAAAAATTCATTGTTACCGAAAACAAATATGCATTCCGCATGTATTGATACTTACAAGAGAAAAATGCTACAACATGTTACACCCAAAAACGCGTTACTTACATTTACTAATTGTAGGAAAAAAAATCGTCCTTATTTCAGCTTGCTCTGGTATTTTCCGAACACAGCCACCACAATTTACAACTACAATACTGACTGTTGGTTGTTATGTCCATATTCTGTTCAAAAGTTTCTATAGTGTTACTTTTGATGCATTTTGCATGCTATTGCAGCCGAATTAAAAAATTACACTTTTTCGACACTGGTAGACTGTGAGGCACTATCCAACCTTTTTACCGAATTTCTTTTTAATGTAGTTTGAATGGATAACATACACAATAGATAGGTAATTTGTCTAACTTGTAATGTAAGACTGCACTTTTTTGTATCCGCGAACGCAACTGTTTGATTGCTAGATATATTATGTAATATTAAATGTCTTATCATGCCTGTTGTATGTTTTTGCTACTCTATGAAGTTTGCAACAGACGTCACCATTCTGCATAAAGTACTGCCAGTTCCGTGACTTTGGTTTTCGTGTATCTAAATGCTCGTATTTAAATGACAATCACAGCGAGCTTTGCAAATAGCAGCAGCGCGTAGCGTGGCGCGGCGCGCTGCCCCAGTCAACCGCAGCACAGCGGCACGCGCAGCTCGAGAAATTATCGGTGCGCTCGAGTCGCCGCGCCTTACACTCCCATCCTTACTACCCAGTCATGCGTGCGCAAACTACTCTGCCTGACGTCACACGAGAGCGCCGCGGCCTCCTCTCTAGGTGGTGTTGATATTACCCGTTGCTTTGTTTTAACAGTTCATGTTGTCTGAAATGGCGTCCAGGTCCTGTAGTCACCTACATCTGTGTCTGTCCCGCTTCGTAGCACTGAACGAAAGACGTCTAACCATTTGAGTTCATCCTGCCCATGACAATACTTCAGAACCTTTACATCTTAACTGATTCTTATTTTGACCGGTGCTTATGTTCGGTGCTGCTTTTTACTTTACTCTCATAAAGCAGAACTTTAACAGGTCAAGGAACAGAATACATGGAGCAGTCACAGTGTTTCAAATATTGTAGGGGAAATCATAAATAACGATAATATCAATGAAAATATCAATTAATGAAATATCCATGTGTGCCATCCTAATAATCTCAGTTGCCATATCCTCTGAAGGTGGACGGAGTATCTCCGACGCACCGGCACTTTAAGCACTCCCACTTAGGACTGCACAAAATTCGCCGTCACTTGGGCTATTTTGAAAATATTGCGTATGACTGGAAATACGTCATGTAGAGGGAATCCATAAAACAATCTCACAGCCACTAACACCTTTTAAAACACAAAAAGAAAAGCATGGCTAGAATCAGTACCACAACAAGCTGTTCAGACAGGACACTATTTTGCGCAATATGTTTGGAAGGGAGCAGTAAAAGGCTTTTAGTCTTGGAACTGTGATCACAGCACCTCGTCGCTGCAGTCATTAGAACCAATGGTCTAACCACGCAGCTACTTCAAATGCTGAATTTCTCAGAATATCTAGAGGTCCTAGTTGGATAGCATTGTACAGAGATTTCCGCATGGAGTTTAGGAATTGTACAAACTTTCGGTCCTAATCGGACACCATCTTAGAAGAAGAGCAACGCAACAGCATCGTTCAGCGTTCCATAGTGCAGACAAATGGGGCAGTTCCACGCTGGGCGATTCGTACGTCGGCAGCAGAGGCAGCCGCATCTGTCCCATGCTGGCAACGGCGATTCACTGGCGTATAAGCCGTTCTCAAATGTTCAAATGTTTGTTAAGCTTATGGGACTTAACTACGGGGTCATCAGTACCTAAACTTACAAACTACTTATGAACTACTTACAAACTAGGACGGCACAAATATCCATGCCCGAGGGGGGATTCGAACCCCCGACCGTAGTGGCCGTGCTGACCGTGACTGGAGCGCCTCAGTCACCTCGGCCACCGCGGCCGGCTATAAGCCGTTCTGACAGCACCACGAGTTCAATACAAATCATTTGTATCATTACGAAAGACACTGATGGAATCATCATATCAGTTCTCTTATATATCGCTGTACAAAGTTTAATTATGGTTGTCTATACAATACAGGAGTAAATGTTTCTTCGTCTGAATCTGTATTACGAACAGAGCGTGAAGCAGCGCCTATTACGCGTGGCAGCAGAGCTAGTAGACACAGCAACAATAAAAATAAATAAGGTTTAAAAAAACGATCGTGGGGAGCTGCGCTTGCTGCTAAGCCGTTCTGACAGCACTACCGCCGCCCTAGAGTAAGACATCTTTTCCACATCATCAACCTTTTTCAGTGCCCTGGCAAAGATGAGCAACAGCAGCGTTTCGGAATCTTCCTTGCTCTACACGAATTAAGATGTAACTATTAAAGCGGATCATGAAATACAAAGTAAAAAAGAGAGGCGCAACATTCTCCTGTGAGAAAATGTTCCCAACACGTTTCGTCTAGAATAGCAAATGGACATATTTGTATCCATCATTCTTTATTTTCCAATTTTTTTTTAATCAAGGTGCACTTTTTATATTTTTCAAACAGCCCTAAATGTGCTAAATCTGGCTACTGGAAACGAAAATTACCACCAACGGTTTATTATTGTAGTGGTCTTTAGTCCCGACACTGGTTTGATGCAGCTCTCCAACCTACCTATTCTCAGCAAGCCTCTTCATCGCCTCATAAGAACGGCAACCTAAATCCATTTGAATTTGCTTACTATATTCATCTCTTGTTCTCCCTCTGCGATTGTTACCCCACACATTTCCCTCCAACGCAAAATTCACAATTCCTTGATGTCTAAGGATGTGTTCTACCAATCGATCCCTTTTTTTAGTCAAGGTATGCCAAAAATTCTTTTTCTCCACAATTCTGTTCAGTACCTCTTCAGCAGTTACGCGATCCACCCACGGTTTAATTAAACAGAAGTATACAAATACTTGAAATCATTGGTAATATTTTCATTTCACCAGCGCAAAGAGTTATTCTCAAACCGCTCCTAGCTACACCCAAATGTTTTTGATGCACAGAGCACTTAAGTAAAAAGACATCACCCTTTGTAGCACAACTTTATACAGTAATTAAATATCATTCAACAACGCAATGGCGGTAAATAGCCACGTGCAACATGGCCGTGTGATTAAAGACATTGAGTTGTTGGCGGCTCATCTTCGCGTTTGTAAAGACCTAAAATGACAATTATAACATGTCAAAATCATGACCCCACAGGCATTGCCGAGGCGCTGTGACTTGTGTGCTTCAACACGATATGTAGCCAGACCGTAGGTGCAACCATGGCGGAGGGGAATGTGTGAAGAGGCCAAACATGTTGCAGGGGCAACAGCCTGGATGATTGACGTGGCTTTTCCATCAGCTTAAGTGTCGTTACGATACACTTTACTACGAACGGCTGAAAGCTAGGGAATCTACAGTCGTTACTTCTCATCGAGAACATGCAGCTTCACTGTATAAATGGATGATGGCTTCCTTTTGGATCAAATATTCCGGACGTAAAACAGTCTCCTAATAGACAATTTAACAATGGAAATGGAGAAGTTCAAAACAGATACTGTGATAATTAGTGAAGTTACGTATGTCATTTTCTGTAACTACGATTCCCATTATAAATTCTTTTATTGCCTATATTAAAAATTATGTATCGTACCTAGGAACACGAACGTATAAAAATGCCATATTGTATCAAAATTTTGAAGCATTCGAAGAAAAATGTTCGTAGGTATACGATTATGAACATAGTACTACACAAGGCTCTAGGTTGAGTTTTAAGAGGAGTGCCAGGAAATCGCCTTTAGATTGGGATGGGGAAAAAGCGTGATGAGATGGAGATGCACAGGAAGAGGGGGAGGAGGATGGGACGGACACAGGAGATATGAAGAGGGGTGATTGACAGGGGAGGCGAGAGGAGACGCAAATGTAGGACGATTTTGGATAAAGAGTGGGGAATGAGGAAACGAGCAGGGAGACGGGGACAAAGAAATCTGAAACAAGACTAATGCGTCGCCTGGTACAGCTAGTAAAAAAAAATGTAGGAATGCGTGTAAACTATTATGAACAACGTAGTGATCGCATTGTATAAGCCAAAATACGACACGAAGCCAACAACCACTACAGTAGTATAAGCTTAGATGCAAACGAACTATGCCGATGAGGAGATGAACAGAGTTACGAGAGACTAAAACTTTGTGATGGACAAATTCGGTAGTAGGAAAAAGGAAGAGAAGGAAAGAAAAATAGTGAATTAATATTGACTGGGGAAAGCTGAATGAAAGGGGAAGCTACCTGAAGTATATTCTCTGGACAAATATTGGCTAGACGTAGTTTATTCCTTATGAATTGTGGATTAGAATCGAGGTTATAGACAGTTTCAGAAGAGCTTTAGGCAGCTATTTACCGAGAAGGGTGTAACACTGTAGAAGAAGGAAATTTGTTATCAAATATTAATAGTTAAAAAGGCTTTTCTGTAAACATTTGTCTGGAATGTAGCTTTGTAGGGGAGTAAAATGTGGGCGACAAGTAGTTCAGACAAGAAGAGTACTGAAGCCTTTGAAATGTGTTCCTACAGATGAATGCTGAAGATCAGATGGGTAAATCGCGTAACTAATGTGAAGGTACAGAACAAAACCGAGGTGAAAAAGGTGTGTATGGAGGAGGGGGGAGACGTGTAAAAATCGCAGAGGCAGACCAGGGGAGGAATACAGCAAGCAGGTACAAACGCACGTGCGTTACCGTTCTATTTGGAGAGGAAGAGGATATAGTAATGCGGAGATCTGTATCAAAACAGTCTTCGGACTGAAGACCGTTCAAAAATTCTTCCCATTTTTCCGAATATGTCAATTTCCGATGGCTTGGTTAGGTAAGGCGCTCAGATCACATCTTAAGTAACATTTACATATCACTTATAAATATCTGTTTATCATACCGTGAACGGCCGATGTATTAATATGTTCGAAAACACCGCGTGCGAAATTGACTTTCTACGGGGGGCCGTATCTCGGGTTCTATTGATCACAGAGATAAGGCGGCGAAATGTTTCGGATAGCCCTTGGCCTACTGATCATTTTTATACCTAAACCAGAACTAGCGTACTGTAGCAGTCCTGCAGTACAGGGTATATATACACACATATCACACTCTTACTGCAGCGCAGCCAGTTAAATCTGTTTCTGTATTTTGTGTGTGATCTAGTATGGGCTTTAAACAGATTTTAAGCAACCTTTGTTCATGGGCAGTTCCTGAGAAAACCACGAAAACCATGATTTTTGGTTACAAAAACTTTGAATTGAGGGGATTTTCTGGAGAACACACGTTAGTAGTCAGATGTACTAGTTGTTGACGACACAGAATTTGTAGCAATTCGTAAAACCACAAACAAAAATGCTAGGTTGTGATATCTACAACTGCAAACACATGGCGTTGCCTCACGTTAAGGAATAATGTTACTCGAGCGTGCACATTCCATCTTTGAGGAATTAGCGTCGAATAGACAACAATCACTGCTCTAGCTAGCGTGGAAGCAAAGCTGACTGATATACACTCACTTCTGCCCCTTCATCAAAGCAGGTAGTTACTTATCGCGGTTCATAACATTACGTCTGGAGTTTTTGTAACAGAACTACGTGCAGCTACGGTGCCTGCCTCGTGCTTCCAATTGCAAGGTAGCATATACTTACGATTACATATTTACTCAGTAAGTGTCTGGCAGAGGGTTTACGGAAACGCTTTCATAATACTTCTCAACCGAATCCATAGTCTAATAGCGCGGAGGAAGAAGGAAATCTTAAATCTTTCCTTTTTCGTATTGATTTCTCTTATAATGCTGTCTCCCGAGCAGCTGAATTCTAACAAAATATATTCGCGTTCGGAAAAGAAATTGGTGAAACAATTTCGCAAATAGATCTCGTCGCAATGAATAACTCGTTTCCCTTAATGATTTCAAATATAACTCGTGCATCATTTCCACGACACTCCCCTGTATCGAGATAATACAAAATGAGATACCCTTCTCTGAACGTTCTCTACGTCCTCCGTCAACTGCGGGGTTGGGACATTTACACTGGGACCGAGGCTTTTCGCAGGTACAGGTGCACTAACAAGTACAGCAGTTCCAGCACAGCCGCTCCGGAGCGCTGGTTGGAGCTCACATCACGGCAGTAAGCAGCCGTGTATCGCTTCGAGGTGGCTCTTTATGGCGTTTCGTGACAAATTTATTTTTAAGACTGTTGTAACGAGAAGGGACAATGAAATTCAACGTAATGAGAATGGACGATGAAATTATCTGTTCTGATGCTGCGAAGATCGGATGCAGCAATACTCCAAAATAGGGCGAGCAAATGTAGCGTGAGCAACTTCTTTAGTAAAATTGTTACCACTTCTAGGTGTTTTGCCAATGAAACTTAGTGTTTGTTTCGCCTTCTGTGTGATATTTTGTATGTGTTCTTCCAATTAAAGCTGTTCGTAATTTTAATTCGTAGGTAATCGGTAGCATTACGGTCTTTAGATTTGAATGATGTATCGTGTAAATGACGTATCAGGGACTTCTTTTAGTGCTCATATGGATGTCTTCACACTATTATTGGAGTTAGCAGCCATTTTTTCCACTATGCAAGTATTTTACCTAAATCGTTTTGCAGTTGATTTTGATCTTCTGGTGCGGCAAACGCGAGCGTCATCCGCGAACAGTCTAATAGAGCTGTTCAGATTGTCTCCTAAATCATGTATAAAGAAAAGAAACAGTATCGGCCCTATAAAACTTCCCTGGGGGACGCCAGATGTCACTTTTGTTTGACTTTCCGTCAATTACCACGTACTGTGACCCTTATGACAAGAAATCGTGAATCCAATCGCGAGATGGAGTTCTGAGGTAATCGAGAAATATCCCTTGTCGATAGCACTCATCACTTCAGGTGAGTAAAGCGCTAGCTGTGATTCACAAGAACGATACCTTCGGAATTCCTGTTGATATGGGTCAACAGGTCGTCCTCTTAGACGTAGTTCAAAATGTTTCAGGTAAGTGTATGTTCTAAAATGGTGCTGCAAAACGACGTCAATGATACTGGCCTGTAATTCTGCAGATAATTCCATTTGCCATTCTTTAATATTGGTGTGAAACTTGCAACTTTCCAGTCTACGGGTATGGATCTTTCGCTGAGCGAACGGTTGCATGTAATAGCTAGCTATGGAGCTAGCATACTCTGAATTGAATTACACAATCTGGAACGGAAGAATTCCTTTTCAGTAATGTAAGTTGATTTAGTACTCCAAGGGTAACTACTTCTAAATTACACATGCTGACAGCAGTTCTCGATTCGAATTCCAGAGTATTTGATTCGTCTTCTTTCGCGAAGGGATTTCGGAAAGCTGTGTTCGACAATTATGCTTTAGCAATACTGTCATCAATAGCATTACCATTGCTATCGCGTAGTAAAATTATTGTGTCTGCCACTTGCCTTTCGCAAGGAATTTTGCGTTTCTGTTAAACATTGCCAGCCTAGGTGATGATGTGTGCGCCTGTATTTGGCATGCCTTCTTTACTTCTGTAAGTTATCTAACTTGTTTTGAGTTCCACGGAGGTCAATCTCCCCCTTCTTTCGTCGAGTTATTTGGTATAGATCTCTCAACTGCTGTCGATATTAGGGGCATAATTACCGAACTTCGTGCGTTACCAACATAAATTATAGGCTGACGGCGATCGATTATGGCCGCCGACGAGGGCTTTGGCGGTTGTGCATTGTTTGTAATGCAGATATCCCGAGTCGTGAACTCTTTCAATTACGATTTCAGGGAGGTATGCGTCTACGTGGCATTAATGTCGAGGATATATTTCAACAATACTGTCAGTTGTTTGTGCCAGTGCACTCTTAGATAACCATCGGGACAACCGTACGCTTCGTAGCACCTCATTACTTACAGCACTATTGACTTGCAATTGTGCATAAGCGTCCTAAAGCTTATCTAGCCACTTTTCCTCAGGTTGAGACAAGGGTGTTATTACAGATTTTTTTAATTAATGCATATCTTTCGGTACCGGTAGCGTGGCTAGAATATGTTTAACTTCTACTGCTATAGCCTCCGTGGGTGATGGATATAGCTATATTTAGTTTCGTCTGGCGTTATTTGTGCGAGGACGAACTGAGTCTCAAGCTGAGCAAACCCTAATAAAGGATTATGCTGCCATAGGTTTGATTGTGAGCCTGTTAATTGCAATGCTGTGTGTTGCTTCAATTGTGGAAGGTGAATCACTTGCGTGGTGCGGCTGACGCGAGCTACGAACGTCAACGTTGCACAATGCGCGAAACTCTGAAGCCGGCGAAGGCGTGTAGTATTCTGGAGTCACCCAAAATGTCAAACATAGATGTATTATCCATAATGTCCACTTAAAATTTCTAATAAAATATTTTACCATAGTCGCTACATAACATACACAGACATATAAAATTATGCCATATATGTTAACGTCTATATTTTCTCTTTGAAAGAAAAAAATTGTAAACGTACTGCATCCTGAGGCATCGATAGATGTGGTAACTGGCTAAAATTCGTAAATGAAATATAAAATACATATAATAGTTGAAGCACTTAAGACCTCTCAATGTCGTACGTACTGCACTTTATAATTGAAATTTGTAACTTTTATTTATGTAAATTTATCTAGTACTAGGATATATACTGATAAAAGAAATTTTTTTTCAGAAACACCTGGTGATGGCACTTAATGCCTAAAGATATCTTGTGATAACTAATTCATTACATTTTTTGGACCAACCTTTTACAATTATGTCAATTGCCAAGAAGTATATTTATATCAATTGACGAGTTTTATTTTGTTTAGGTCCTACTAAATGCTATGGGGACATTATTTCAACTTTCTGAATCACAAAAATTACTGTAAAAAAACCTTAAAATCATACTTCTTTGAAACGGGAAATGTTAAGTACACTGGAAATACAGGTGAATTGGATTGAAATACAAATATAAATGAGAATAATTTGCAGGACTGAGAAGCAGACTTGTTGAATTTTCGTTACATAAATCGGAATGGTGAATATAATGAATGGTTTGTGGGATATCATCCTCTAAAATGTTCAGTTTTCGTAACAGCCGCCGCAGACTACTATCTGCATGCGCCAACCATAACCTCACCTTGCACCTTTGCAGAAGTACGGTATTTCGTTTTTCTGTCCTTGCACTTTTAGCATCTTCCCCTTTTTCCTGGTTGTGGATCTTCAACTAATGTCCTTTCTTGCTATTCGGAAAGTTTAGCAGTAATCCTAAATTCGTGCGGGAGGTTTGGCTGCGTATCAGGCATTGTCGAGTATGGTGTTACGAGGGACTTTTCTAGGGTTCCGAGGTATTCTAATGGCAACATTTTTGTTTGCCTTGAATAAATATACCCATTGAGAGTTGCAATGTTTATTCACCGCACATACCAGCAACAGTAATATTCTTTCCTTCTTTTAGTGTTTAAGTTTTAGAACAAGCCAGGATGAAAACCTTGGTTCGGGTCACCTGCTCTTTCGAAATGAATCAATATAGATATTGGTTGTTTCAAGAACTGCAAGAATCAATGCTAAAAATAACTGGCCTGATCCTAACAACTAGTGGAGATCCATCGCAGCTCTAATACTTACAAACAAATGCATATGCATGGTAACTACGTCCTGACGTCTTGTTCGAACGCTTTGCGGAAAACAAGGTTTCCGACATTTAGTTGCCCAATTTCTTCCTTTATAAAATCATTTAGGTGACGTTCGTGAGTCAGAGAAGATCTACTTGAATCATCAACTGTAGGTGCATGGGTACTGGCAGAAGGCTGAACAACTTCCTCTTCATCCCCTCTTATTTCAGTATTGCTGTCATTATCACTGTTTACTACGAAGCCTGGGGCCGCGACAGAATCGTCAATTTCACGCTCATCACCTCATAAAATTTTCCAAATTTCAATGTATGAGAGATTTTCTCTTCCCATTTTATTTTGTAACAATTAACAATGATAACATGGTGTTACAAAATCATATAGCTCACAAAGTAAATAGAAACTGAGTGAAACACCCAAAAAACCCTCGGCTCGCAACGGTAGAAATTAATAACGTAAACAATAGTTCTGGGTCTGATAAGACATGCGCGCTTTTCGAGAGTGAGTGTTCAATGAAAATGAAAAAAACGTATTTATGATACGAATGCTTTCTCTCGGATGTTGGAGAAAGAGGGCGCTCTAGTCAAATCAGCAGTTATAAGAGCATAATTTCAGTTAATGAGAAACTAGTGGGCCTCTCAGATCCAGACCGACCGTTTTAGAATTAAAAATGATTATGTTTGGTACAATCTGTTTCAAATGACTACCATCCTTGAAGCTAGTCTTCGGGTACGTATTAAATGCTGAGTCACATGAAAATATATAGTTAAACCAGTCAGCGCCAGGAAAACGCGCCTGGAAAAATGAAAGCGTCAGTACCCACCGGGCACGTCTCACAAGGAAATCTTCCGATCTCTGAAATTCAGTTTGGTATGAAACTTCGCATGTTCGTAGTACATGTCAAGGGTGTCAATTCAAATTTTAAAGCGCACTATCCAGAAAAATAGAGCTTTTTTCTCTTAAAGTTTAAAGCTTAGCACATATACAGTGTAGGGAACTTTAAAACTGTTTTTCAGAATAATTGGAAAAATACAAATAGGATTTTTAAAAAGTTGGAATAAAAGTTGTTCGCCTCAAAGAGGTGACACATTAACAAAAGCTTTATCCCACTGCATCCCCCTCTGGGGCAGGAGAGGGGTGACAATTGAAATCCCTATTTCTTTATGGCAGATTTGGATTCTCCGTGAAAAATATGTAACTTTCGGATGAAACTTTGTTTCATTAAAGAATGCTGTACTCGGCAAAAATAAACACGAGCTGAAAAACGGAAACATCTCTAATAAATAGCCACCAGACTCTCTATCTAGGTTTAACACTTCCAGTTTCAGCAAAGGGTTGGGAAATACTATAAGGAACCAAATTAGTATACCTTTGACGAGCTCTTTCAACATTCCATGCGCCTCAAAGTACGAGGAAATATTATCTACTCTCTCTCTCTCTCTCTCTCTCTCTCTCTCTCTCTCTCTCAACATCGTGGAACAACAGCGTAGAGATGTGTGCAGTCCGAATCACTAATGTACAATGAACAGTTTGACAATGAGCTGAGAGCAGGATCAAGAAATGTGCTTTATTCAATTGTGGGAGGTGTGTGTGTCACATGATAGCATTATCAAAAATATCTAAAACTATTCCCCCCCCCCCCCTAATATTATGGGTATGCGAATGGGTGAAGTTGAAAATGTGTACCCAGTAGCGATTCAAGCCCAGTTCTGCGGCTTTCTAGGCAGTTGCGCTGAGCCCTACACCACTGGGGACACAGCCATCACAACACTTGCACAGAAATGTGCATGACGGGAGGCGTACTTGCGTGATTCGGTGCAGGTGTGGTGATCGCTGTCACCAGTGGTATAGAGCTCAGCGCAACTGCCTAGAACGCCGCAGAACCGGGTTAGAATCGCGGCTGGGTACACATTTTCAACGTTACCCATTAGCAGTTAATGTCATACATTCCGTGAATATTTCAATTTTTTATCATTACAGCGTCATCTATTATGAAACGAAAGAAAATGTTTGATACAAAAGTTACATATTTTTCACGTAGAATCGAAATCTACAATAAAAATAGGGGGGGGGGTCATTATATACGATTTCAAAATTACCAATCCCCCTGGGGAGTCTAGCTTATTCGATGCTCCTTATCGAGGTGAAGAACTTTTACTGACTATTTTAATCCATTTTGTATTTTCCAAACATTTCGATAAACAGTTTTGAATGCCTCACCCTGTATATCTTTTAGACTAGTAAATGAGCTCTTCAGAGCAGTAAGGCGAAATATATCAGCATCAGGATTCGATCCTACTTGCGTGAAACATTTTGTTTTTTAGAATTATAATTTTTAAACAAATTTAATTATGTAAAATATTAATTACATCATAAAGAAGAATTGGCGGTTGCAGCTACTTAAATATATTACAATATTTCCATTTTACCGAATACATTTTACCAAATGCATTTTACAATTAATGTAGGTACATTAAACAGGTATTGTAAGCTGTGCTAAGATTATAAATATTAGTAGTACAATCAAGAAGCTTGTTTCCTCGAGGAAAAGCAGAGTATAGTTGTTGCACTATTGTAAGAATGCAAATATGCAATCCGACAGAAATGTTTAAAACAGACAAAATTTTCTTCCGTAAGGTAAGATTGAATCATGATGAGCGGCCAGGCACGCTACAACTTTAGCTATTTCGACGTTTTACTGTAGTTAAAACTTCTGTGAGTGGATGGACTCCCATGATGTAAATTACTAACATGCCAAGTCTTAACCTAAACAATCTCCGAGACAGGAAGGTCTCCTTGCTAGTCCCATACAGACAGGAGACAGACTAGCATAGTATTACCAGGTTCCACTTCTTGTACCGTATATTGACATTCAAAAGTCAATTTCAGATCATTAATTGCTGAAAATCAAGAACCTGTAGACATTCGCTTTGGCGAAAAAAACTTGGGTAAATTATGTCTTGAATGTATGCACTAGTAACAGCCAGAAAACAACTGTGTTGAAATTAACAACAGCTTAGGAAAGTAGCTGCTCTGTTTCATAAACAAGGATGACGTGTCTCATATCAGCGTTTTTACCGAAAGCTAAAAAAGGCGCATTATGGAGTTCATCATATGAATTAAGAACGTCGAAGTACGCTGGTCAAAACAATTAGGGAATTAGTTGAGACATCTAGCTTCTGAAGTATTGTCATCGGCAGAATGAAATAAAATGGTTCGACGTCTTTCTGTCGGCATCCGAGATAGTGGTAATAGCAAAGTTTCTGCAGAGAGGATTGGTGTTGACTTGTGTTTAATCTATCAAACGAATTACACAAACAGCTGCGTTCATATAATGTAGTTAGCAGGTGGTGCAATGCAACAACAACGTGACTTTCCCAAAGCTATAGCATGGAGAGCCATAGGAAGGTTGGAAGCGGGATCGACACAGAGGGAGGTGGCTGCAGCTATTGAAGTTTCCCGAAGTGAAATTTCCATGAACTGGCAGCGTTTTCAGACAACAGGCAACGCTAAGGTCGTGCACGGGTAACATCAGCAAGAAATGCCAGTTCTCTCCTGTTAACAACCCTTCGATACAGGAGGCTGAATGCAACTCAGATGCAAAGCACCTTCCAGGCAGCAACAGAACGTTAAATAACAACCCAACTAGTGGACAACAAGCTTGAAACTGAGGGATTGGAACAAATGGAGTGTCCGGCTTGTTCACCGGACGTAATTCCGATTCAGCATGTCTGGGATACACTTGGTAGACGCACTGCAGCCAGACCAGCTCCTCCCACAACGGTTGCTCTCATGGAAGAATAGCCAATTATGACGAGAATGATTTTCAACTACTATAGTAGCTCCATGGTGCCTCGCTCGAAGTAAATGCCCTGTAAACCGGAAGAGAGAGCAAAATATCGTACTCTATCACACACAAATTACAACTGTAACTAAATAAAATACGGTACTATGTGTATATTGTGTGTATCTCACGCGATCCCCTAATTGTTTTGAGCAATATATGACTACTTTCACCAGGTCTACCAAATGCTCAAGAAACATCCAGAGAAGTGCTTCAGGCAGTTGAAAATGTCGCAACAAACTTTTCAATATATTTCAAATATTACGGGACCTGAAACGGCTGAACAGACGAAAATTAGGAGCAATAATGTTAATGCGATTTCCATGAAGAAGCGAATGGTGCCTCCTCTGAAGAAATGTAGATGGTGTCGGTTGGCTGCACCACCAGAATGAGAACTGCCCTCACTGATTTTCTCAGTGTTATCACTCCATTGCATTTGAATTTGCCCTAGATGTTCCAGGTTCAGAATTCTGTTATAAATCTAAATACAGCCACTGTACTGTATGTGTGTGAGCAGCATCGCCTGAAGTGCATTTAGGGAGCTCGTTCAATGCATCTATGAACTGATGACACTTTTCAATTTTTTATCATCACATACTGCTGAAATTATCACAATTTCTTTGTAGAAATATTATTGAAAAGCCGATTCCATCTAGCAGACAGAGTATCTATACAGACGAAAGAAAGAAAATTTTTTTTATAGTTTCCATCAGTGGAAAGCGTATCATAGTTCTAAGCCCTAAATGGTGCACTCCATGTTCTTTAATTATAAAAGCCACTTTTCTATAGTTCTGCAGAGTGTGTGTGTGTGATGTAAACTGTCAATTCACATTCATTGCCGCTGGAGAATAAGGGAAGCAAAACCATGTCGAAACTTTTCAGGGCGTCTGTTATGTTCGATAAAATAGTATACGGTACGCTTCACTTTTCTGAGGACGACTTCCAGATAGCTCCATCAGAGCATCTATGTCTCTATACGAGAAAGTGTAGTGTCGGCTCAGGCAACTCAGCATCTTCAAAAAGTCCCATAAACAGCTGAATGTGGTTTTGCAACTTCAAGGGACCTAGCTAATATTGAAAAATCCCACAAAGTCGAGACAGCAGAATTCATCGCAAAATCTCTCTACTTTTTACACAATGTCATTACAGGCAAATAAAATACGCTGATTATGGAGTACAGAGAGAAACTTGCTGGACTTTACACATCAAAAAAGGATAGCGCAACTGTTACTGAAGCTGTCGAAATAAGGAATTTCTTTCAATATTAATGTGATGAGGAAAATATTGTCTCATGAAATAATATTAAGGGCAACTGAGGCGTTCCACATTTTCTTGAAACTTCTTTCTACAATTTGTCTAGTAGTATAAATCGAATATGATATTCCGCATACTAATGCTACTAGATGGCTTCTCGTTCAAAAACGGCTGGAATAAGTGTCCGTTTAAAATCGTCACTAATAGCTGATGTTTGTCTTCACAGCTCAAACAGTACTTTCACATGCAGCTCGGAGAAAGAGAACGCAACGAGCAGCTGTCAAATGCGGCACGTCCGCTAACCTAACCTTGAAGCCACCAATCACAGTGGAGTTTTAGGACGTACGGCGATGGTGGCAGCGCGAAACACAAACCAGCTTGATATCACTGCCTTTCGGGGATCATAACGAGCAGCACGGCGAGCTGCGCTGGTGCACCAGTGAGGTCCTGTGGGCTTGATTCATGCTGGCGAGCAGCCAAGTGGCAGCATTAACACACCCTTAGAGCGCACGGCCACAGTCAAAGCGATTTTGGAGAAAAATTTGAGTTCTAATCAATTTTTATTCAACAGAAAATAGAAGTACGTGTAATTCACAATGGCAATTAGCTCCCGAACCCATCTCAGTCAATTTTCTCCTGCTCCCCCTCCATCCATTTCCTGCTCCTGTCTGTGATGAATGAGAAAAATCCACCAACTTCCATGGTGTCGAAATCTATTGCAAGGTACCTTTTGTCATGTGCAACATACGGTGGCTTGAGTACCTACTACACAAATCTTTCGTGAAAACAAAAAAATATGGCAGCTTCCATTGTGATCGAACAAACGACATTGAAGTCTACTGTTAAGGTAGTCTCAATCTGTCGATCAGAATAACGAAACTAAGAAGCGAAGGTAAATATACTGGAGGACGGAGACTAGCTTCAAGGCCGAGAGTCATTTGAAGCTGACTGTAACAAACGATATTAGTGGGTAGCTTAAACCGCTGCACCCTACTTATCGACGCGGGCTCAGCCGGTTAGACAGCATATCAATGGTATGTCAAAGAAATTCAGTTTTACGGGAGAGTGAAATAAGCATTATTATTTTACAGTTATCTCGATAGCAAATTAAAAACCATTACTATGACTATAAATAAATTCATTAATAAAATATTCCATGAACACACATTGGATAATAATTTTCAAGCCATAAATAAAAATTGTAAACAGTATTCTTACATTAACTGACACACGAGGTTTCAGTTCAACAATAACGATATATATTAAGATTTAACGTATGTCAACAACTAGCGAACAAAAAGTTAAAACATCTTACTTAAAGATTTTAAATCTATTTAAAATCTCGTGAATGGATTATAGAAGACAGTGTGTTGATGTGGCCTAGGAATATTACTGCTCCTCCATTATTCTGTGCTTCCTGTAACTACACCATTTAATCTCGAGGATACTTTTCCAAGCACCAGAGCAACTTAAAAGGAGGGAAGGCTGTGCAAATGACTTCTGAAGCCAATTCGAGTACGATGAGTTAAAGTGCACATTTGTATTCCTACACCTGATACAAAAAGGCAGAAAAAGTTTTAGTTCCGGCTAGCCACTATTGGAAGGAAGGAAGCTTAGGGTTTAACGGCCCGTCGACAGCGTCGTCATTAGAGACGAAGCTTACGCTCGAATTTTTGGGGAAGGATGGGGGAGGAAATCGGCCGTGCCCTTTGAAAGGAACCATCCCGGCGTTTGCCTGGAGCGATTTAGGGAACTCACGGAAAGCCTAAATCTGGATGGCCGCCACTATTGGAAATGGGTCTAGATTGAAAACGTGACGTTGAAATAAATGCTGTCTACCTATGGGACTTAATTTGGTACACAATGGATACCTTAAGAGGTACTGATTAGTATCTGTGCAGAGGAAGAAGCCGACATTTGATACGGTAACAATAACACGATGACGTTATAACTCTCAATTTTGTGTCAGTCATCGACATCTGAAGACATGTATCCCGGACGTAGGGAAGAGCAGGACTTTTGTTATAGAAATTAGCTGCTTTGCTTCGAGACGTGTAATGCCGAATGAGCTGCGAGGAGGTAGGCTGAGGGGCTCATGCACCTTCTGCAATCTTCTAGTTGACGCCGAATTACTGTAATTTAATTACGTGTTACTCTATGTAATGACATTTTTTCTTCTCCTTTAAAAAATGCGCCCTTACAGGTCAATTTGGTAGTGTGCATTCATTCGAAGTAGTTCCAGTTTGATATATAGCTGCCTTTGCTAAAAAGGTATAAAAACAGTTTTCATTGTGCTGTTGCTACGTTCAAAACTGTTATAAATCTCTAGGTGTACTTCACAGCCGCGTGCCTAAGAAACGCATGAGTAGCTCGATGCAAGCTGCTATCAGGTCTCCCTGTAATCCCGTGTTTAAACTACACGTTGTACCATCGCACTAAATACCTAGGCGGCGCGGTGAAAATCTTCAGAATAATGTTTCTTGTTCTAATACTACTTAAGATTAGGTACGAATCTAGGAAAGTGATTACATATTATACTCAATTTTTAGATTTTGTTCAACCGAACTGTGAACTTCCCTAAGTAAAGAGCTTATAATTTGTCTTATTCTAGGAAACGTCAGAAACGTCGGTCTTACATCAGATCTGTACCGACGATAGGATTACATTCCATTTCTCCGAAAAAGAGATAACTGGACCAGGCCATCTCCACAAACCGACCGTCGCTAAAGTCGTAAACAAAAGGATAACGGAATTAAGGATATTCATGGGGACCTGTCTTTCCTAACAGCATGAAGTTCTGTCCACACACACACACACAAAAAAAAAAAAAAAAAAAAAAAAAAAAAAAAAAAAAAAAAAAAAAAAAGAGAGGTGCTCGCATCAAGACGGGAAAGCAAGTCGCGTGACAGTAGGAAGTGGTGGCAAATTTGGGCGGGGTTTCACGGAAAGTCAAACAAGATTTTAGATGAGAAAAGAAAACTAATACGAGAGGACTTGGCAAATGCCCTAACACTATGAACACGTCCTCCGAAATTATTTCAGAAGTTTGGGGAATCCTTTATCCTGTTGTTAAACACTGCAGATGTAGGAAAAACAAATTAAATGTAAGCAAGTAATTCTAAAAGAAGTGATTGAAGCCAGATCAGCTGCACTGGTTGTTCCAAGTTTCAAAGAAATGAACTGTGATAAATATTGTCTGTTGTGATGCTTTTCCTACTACCGAATTCCAGACCCTCGTGGTCGTCTCTCCCTTAACTGTCTGAATAACTGTTTTATCCCATCATCTGCCGAGCCAGTTGGCTTATAAGCAGGTAGTAGTGTTGTAGCGGTTGGCTTCGTGTGTCTACCTTGGGTACAATAATGTACGTGTATATCGTGAGGAGTGCGTGCACAATTTACGCGATTTTAGGTCGGCGCCACCGCTGTCCGCCTCGTGGCGACATGCGCTGTAACCAAAGGTGCTTTACCCAAGGATGGCCAATTCTGTCGTGTAAGCCCTACTATGTGCTTTGCTTCAGAACTTTCTAGCGAACAAATCGCAACATGTCAGTCTTTAAGGACGTGATTTGTGGCACGTCCCAAGAAAGTGTAGGACTGTTGTTTTTTAGAACATTAAATGACCTCTTAGATAATATCGGAAATTCATTGTTGTGACTTCCATGTTTATTAAACAGTTGGAAAATTCAAGGAATAATAAATAACTCTACATAAATGTATCGTAATGCCATTACATAGTAAGATAGACCCTTTAAAAAACAAAAAAAGAAAAAGAGAGAGAGAGAGAGAGAGAGAGAGAGAGAGAGAGAGAGAGAGAGAGAGAAGAGAGAGAGAGAGGGGGGCAGGGAGGGGGATAAGATCCAACGAAGAGAGACAAAAAGCAGCCTGGATATGATCGGCAAACTCCACTTCAGTACCGCTGCACGGGCTTCTGCCCAAATTCCGAGAATATACATTTTTCGAAGAGTCAACCAATATATTGCTTACTCCTACCTATCTCTCAAACAGATCAGTAAGATAACACGATAAGAATGAGGCATGCCGGAATTTTTGTTCTTCGCGAACCATACCCGTCTGGAACAGTAAGAGACGTTGGTATGAAGTACCTCCGCCACACACACACACACACACACACACACACACACACACACACAGTAAGTGCTAGTGGGCGGTTAAAGACTATTTATACTAGTTTTATCCTAAATAACTTACGTAATTCCTACGGTTAAATGCGTGAGAAAACTTTGTAGTGTACACACACACACACACACACACACACACACACACACACACACGTGTGCGCGCCAGCAACACACAGATAAGAATGTGCTGCGCCCGCTGAGCAGACGCAGCACAGCTAACGCGAGCAGTTCCCACGGCCACCCTCCTCTGCATGCGGCGCTACATACAGACTTACTACAACCGTCGTGTTCAATATGCAGCACTACTTTCATACGCAGTGCGCTTGTATGAAATAAATAAGCCTAAAGTAAGCACCAGTTGTCGCCGAGCATCGGCCGAGCAGTTCTTCGTATTTGATATAAATATTCATCAGACCATGACAATTTGCCCTTCGCGAAACGGCTTTTTGATTATTCCTAAGTGCTTAAGCTTTTGCACTAAATGTCGTTACATTATGCCACAAGATTTAGTTTAAAAATGAACATTTAAAGTTGGGTTGAACCGAGACTTACTAACATTGATTGGAACTATGAATTACTGCTACCATAATGTTTTATTTATACTATGCAATTTGGAGGACAACACGAATAGATAGTGACAGCCTGACATAGTGCTCCGACTTAACTACAAGTTCCACACACAACGTAGTCACTTTAATTCAACTGGTTGAGGTTTAAACATCAATACATAGTACTTAAAACTATTTCTAAAATACAATTTAAATTCAACTGTTGGTAATTGTGTTGTAAATGTGAACAACTAGATCTTGTTCAAGGCTTTTGGTGTCCCAAGTCGCCAGACCTTCCCTACGATTTTTACATTGTCCTACATTTTGTAAATATTCTTCGCGACCAGAGAAATCAAACTGTTGAAGCTATCGATGCAAATAAACAGAAACCTGTTGTTTCTTATGTGGAATGAAATGGACTACTGTTTATGTGTTTTTGGAGTTACGCGTGATGCTCATGCTGAGTATATAATACAATGCTTGTGCGAACAGGAAACTACGAACGCTGCTACGAGTGGGCAACCTCTGATAACCAGATGACCTGATTTCCATACTGACTTGAGCTCACGTGATAGTACAGCAGCATAGCATATAATGCCAACAAACGCCCGTGACGTTTATTTCTATGGAATAATGTGCCCATTTGAACGACACGGAACGCCGTTAAAAACCACGCTTAATTATGCTCAAAACACGTGTTTTGAGAATGCATTCGTATGATCACCAAACTTCCAAATGTTTACATTATTTATGCACTGTTGAATTGTTTCTTTTCTTGCAACGCCGTTAGTACAGCACCACTGTTCACGACAGGTAAATAATGAAGATGGATACTAAATACCTTCAAATTAAACTTTTGCGACATAAACGCCTATGAAAGCAACTCGTTGCAGCTAATTTATCATGAAACGTTTGAGATCAAGTGCGTTATTTTCCACAATATAACTAGAATTTCTAAAATATCTGTCTACTGCTTTTGATCACTGACTAACTACGAGTTGTTTCGGTTACACCAAGTTAAGCCATCATTTCTTATTTATTTTTAAAAATCTCACAGTTCTAAATCGGCGAAGTTAGCGTGCATCGGTTGTATTTTAAGAGAGGAAAACTGATATAACGTGGAGTACAAAGCGAGGGACTCGCTTTCCCTCCCACTACGTTTTCGACGGGCCAGGCTGGAACAAATCGCGCGTCGAAACTGGTCAGCGGGAATCCAGTTGCCCAACCGCGCTCTATCCAGTGACCGGGGACAAAGTGTTTCTGTTTTCAGGAGTTCTTAATAACTGAAACCCTTCTTTTCGAATGACCCGGTACAATGCTACCACAATTCAAATGAAACAAACACTAATATTTTCACGAATCTTCGACTTTTATCCCAGGTACTAGGGAAACGAGGGTATTGAGTGCCTTCATGCAGGAATTCCTGAAGTTGTCATATGTGGTAACTGTGTTACCCATGTGTCAGAGTAAGAAAATCCTTGAAAGCTGCAATAGTCCGAAACTTTCAGTTGATTCCTTTCTAAGTATACATTTGCGCCAGTTTTGTGTGGTCGCCGTTTTGATACATATGTATACTTAACTATAATATAAACAAGGATAATCGACGGATAAAGCTAGGGTGAGTATGTCCCAATGCGTCTAATATGTCGTTTATTCCAACTGAAAAAAGTGTGGTACTTAAAACTGCGGAACTCCCTTTTTCTCTTGTATTGGTTGAGGGCTGTCTCCAGTACATAGTCCGGATTTTTTTTTTTTTCCTTTTTTTTACTAATGGTGGTGATATCGTGAAGCGGAAATTCTAAGGACCACGCAAAACAGAAGCACGGCAGAAATCATGTAGTGGCTGCTAGGGACTGCGGAGCAATTCCAGGGAGTGATTGTGAAATCTGCGGAGAAATCACTCGCGGCTTCAACAAATATAGCACAATTACTGAGCTTAAGGATTATCAGAATGGGGCACAATGGTTAGAGTCGCTGCTCATGATCGACACTTTCTGTAGTCGACTCAACGGTTGAGGCAATGTTTTGAGCGACGCCACTGAGCAGTGAAAATGTGGAAACCAATGAGCTGGATGATGAACCGCTCTATACACAATTGGTCACTCGTGCTCACTCATTGGTGGGGCCCCAGACAAAAAGCTAGTACATTGTATAATGAAATTGTTCTAAAATGTTCACTATATTAACTTCATTTACTTATATCACTTGAAACACATCCGAAATATATTAAATGTGGTAATTATACAGTAATAAATACCATCAACGAAACACTGTACCTAACGATAAAATCTATACAAATGTGAAATCATTTTTTTATGTTTTTGAGGAGGGACTAAGTGTGTTAAAGTTACTGTTGGTTAGTACTTTTGTGGGTGTCTGATGTTACACTGTGGTGACACAGTGTGTAGAATAACTTTAGGGGTTTGGAGCTGTTTAGGTTAGAAACGAAGTACAGCAAATTCCTTCATGCTTATGTTCCTACTTGTTCTAGATTTTCTCCTGTGGTTTGATTGTGATGTGAAACGAAAATGGTGAAACTGTGGGCAGAAGCATAAGACTTCTTACCTATCGGTAGCGCGCCAGAGAGCCAACAAGGGACCCTCCTGGTTTTTTGCCTTAAGACAGAGTTAAAATATTTTGAAAAAATATTAATGAGGTCTATGTACTCGTAGGTTATGTATAATGTGCATGCCTACTCTTCTGACTGGGAATTACATGTCAATTACTCTGTAGTTGAAGTCTGCGATTTCACCGATTTCCTCCTTATGAATGGCACAAACAGCCAAAGAGTACAGCCTTTTCTGGTCCGCGCTTCCTTATCAAGGTTTTAATTCTTCTAAAAGCAATAAAACTGTTTTCTTCTGCTCTTTAAACGGGTGTAGTTAGTGCAATTTGCAACTTCCGTGCACTTCAGTGGGCGATTTTTCAATGCAATGTTCCACAACCCAACCAAAGTGGACAGCTACAAACGGACGTAATGCCTCTAAATGTATCACGGACAGTTTATAAATCAATTCCTCCTGTCAAATAAACGGAGCCTAATTTACTGAAAAATTATTGACTGGGATATGTTCCCTAAAAGAAGCTAACTTTTTTTGGATCATTTAATTTTGAAGCTACTAAATAACTGACAGTTTTGAAAACTTCCTTTCAGTTTGTTGCTTATGGTTTCACACATTTCTTTGGCATCTGCTGTCAGATTCAGTTTAGTGATATATTTTGAACTTTTTCCACTGAAAGCTGAAATCTTTCAATATTCTTTTATATCAGAAACAACTGACTTAAAATGACAAGGCAATGGATATAATAACGGCATTTGTATTCCATTTCTGAACTGTGTTAAGACAAAATATCAACGTGTTTCGTAACGTAGAAAAAATTTTGAAGGAGCAAAAAGCACGGATTGTGAAGTGTCTTTATTACGACAAATAAGTCTTTCATTGTAATATAATCCAGAAAGTCCTCTTCTTCTATCTTATCAAAACAGTATACAATAAGTACTGAATATAAGGCAGGATGCGAAATTTCAATTCGGAAGCCACTAACCAGTCTAACAGCTTTGGTCGCCACAACCCCTTTATCTAAATATGAAAAAATACCCCCTACTCTCCCTCTTTCTCTCTAGAAGTATTTTGGCAAATTGTTCTAACAATATAGTTTTACATAAATCTATAACAAATAGCTTAATAGAATACCTAGATTGAATATAACAGGAAACATAAATTCTGCAGATACAAGTACCACAGTTTAGTTGTCTGACACTTCATTTTTGTGTAGCGTTATCTAAGCAGAGAAGAAACAATTTATCAATGGCAGCTCTTGAATCAAACGCACACAGAGAAGGATCATTCGCAAGTATTAGCAGCAAAACCTGCGTTGTCTTCATCCAAGTCCTGTACGTCTTCCTTAGTCTGTTGTGGAACCTGAACCCTGTCATACTTGATGCTGTGGTAATTGATAGATCAGCACAACATCTGAGGCCCTGAAGGAGATTGAGGAATCTTTAAGAAAAGATCTGACTGTAGATCTTTTGAAACGCCTGTTTCAAACGGCGCGGAATGTCAGTGTGGTGTAAGGCGTCATGCTGCAGACTGAGCTACATGAGGTTCGAGTCGTTCTGTATTCCTTCGGGCAGGAGTATGTGCTGTCCTTAGTGTAAGTTAAAGTCGTTTCTAAGTATAGGGAGTGATGACCAAAGCAGTTTGGTCCAATATAGGTTGACAAACTTTTCCTTCCTTTTTTGCCTGATTTAATGTCAGTGAGGGAAACAACAGTTTGTATTCTGTCCACTCTGCTAACAGAACATGACTGTGCTTCCTCACCAAAATTATTTTTACAGGATTGACTAAACTGCTTACCTTAAAACTGACGATGAAATAGTCGAACAAGGAAACTGCAACAGCTTCCAAAACTTTGAAGAACCTGCGGCAAATAAAAACCGGAATCACGTGAGTATCTCCATGCAAACTCAGGCAGCTTTCCATATCCACAAATCCTGCAGTCTGCATGTCTGTCTGCTTGCTGTCATTGCTTATACCGCAAACAGTTACACTCTTAAGCAGCCAGAAGCAGGAAAAGCTCTGCTTGTATACACTTTTATGCTCCCTCGAAGCGCGTGAACCCTCCCACAGCTGTCTGAACGAACCTAACTATATGGAGGAGGTACTGTAGCCATGATGTAGAAACGAAAGAGTCATTCGGTGAGGTTTGTTATTTGCGCTAATACAGTGAGAGGATGTTAAAAAAATTTAAAATACTGGTACAAGAACCTGGAATGTTGGCCTGCCTTATTCGTCAGTATAATTACCGTTACCTCTTCACGCTTGTGAATGTACAGTTCTGAATGTTGCACTAGGAGTTTTAAAAAAGGAAAATTTATTCGTAAGCGCAGGTCGCCAGCTACCAATTTTCGGTCGCCAAGGGCGAGCTGGCGACCGTAAATTTCGCAAACTTATTCACAATCCTTCGCCAACAAATAACATTCAGTTAATTCTTTTTGCAGAGCCATGTATTGTAAAAAGCTCTGTTCTTTCCAGTGAGTTCAGGATATCAAGAAATATTTTGCTGACGTGCATTTAACAGCTTGATTTCTAACGTCTCTTCCGGACTTTTAAGCAAACACTTAAATTTCAACCATACGACTCCAGAAAACAGGACTTACTGTACGGTAGTAATTTGTTTTCGACATTTCCTGTTGAATGTAGTAACCAACTTAACAGCAATTACAGCAGACGCTTTGGGCCCAGACTGCCTGGCTCAAACACTGGAGCGAGGGCGAAGTGAGGAAGACAGATCGGAGAAGTCTCCGTGACTGCAGGTTTAGGACGGTGAAGGGGCGGGGTGCGGGAATGCTGCTTCTATGAAGGGGTGGGGTGCGGGCATGCTGCTTCTATGGCGCGGAGAAGATGGGTGTAGAACTGTAGATACAGCGGGCCGATGCACTGCCTTCGTGAAACAGAGGCCATAGCATAGCCATGATGACGTCATGCATTGAGGCGGGATCGATGCGCCTGATTGGTAGGTAGTCGTATGAAATGGATTTGGAAATTATTCTAAACGTGGGCCTACCAATTAGGTGCCTCAATCCCGCCTGAATGGATGACGTCATCATGACTATGCTAAGGCCTTGATTTCACGAAGGCCCGCCTCAATGCGTGACGTCATCATGACTATGCTACGGCCTTGATTTTACGAAGGCAGTGGCCGATGCTACTGGGCACTCGGCTGTGCTGCCCGTCGGAGCAGGTAGCCCCTTACCATCTATGAATTTGGTTCCTGGTGCAGAAGTGGTTGCAATTTCTCGCTAGACGCTGAGCCATCTCACTGACTGTGTCTCCAGTAAAGCCAGCCTGAAGAGGATAAGGTGAGCATACCTCGTATTAACGCCGACGAACAGATGTCCTGATATTTTCGATCGGATACTGCTACTTCTTTAGAGTGCTTATTACAGTCCGGTTTGGAATAATACTGATGGACGATATTATCGTAATTACATATGGTTTTCACTAAATATGTCAGATCCTACATTTGACCATTCTGCCTTTCAGATGTTTATCAAATTATGGATATTCGAAATAGCTATGTCGTATGGATATTCGAAATAGCTATGTCGATGTGTATTACAACTAATCAATTTTTCCTTATAAATAAATGCCTCTAAACATTTGGAACAGTTTGCACTATAAAAATGCTCGTAAAATATTTCGGCACATCAGAACAAACAATATTAGGCCATGCACCTGTAGTCTGAGTAAAAATACTTGCTATTAGTTCACGAGCTGTAGTTGCTTTCCTCCGAACAGAGCGCCAACCGTTACGCCGGAACCGTTCGCCGTTGCAAACTACCACAACAAGCGATCAGTTTACTTCCATTTCCTTGTCCTGCTCTCTTTCTCGATTTGTTTTGTTCTCCATTCACAGCTCTGGCCCTTGTATTTCACATTTTATCAGTTAACCCAGATGTTCCTGGTTTTTTTCCGGTTACTTCCGCTTTAAAAGTTCATTACATCTGTAATATATCGTTCAAATATTGCAACATTGTTTCCGCATCAAATGCCGTCGTCCTGGAACGAAGTGAAAATGATAACACTAATGTTACATGTTAGAATTGACATTTCAATTGGTAAGCCTTCCATTTGTTTCTGCACAATAAAAATAAAATTGATGAAATCATGAATTAACTCATACTTTGCTCCTGAATCCCTACCTTCAAAGGTGACTGGCATAGAACAACGTGGTAAAACAATGATTTTTTAGTATTTGCATGTCAATGATCGAGATTCAACTGACGGTCCGATGTTGGAGAAAGTGTTTTGTGTCAAAAGGAAACAATTAACTTTAATTAATTAAAAAACTAAACACCATCCCCCTGGAAGGACGTCTGGATCATCTGGGTTAATGATAATCATACAAAGAACAAGACACTGGCAACGGTGGTAACGAAATACGTACACAATACGCAGCACTAAGCACACACTACTGAATCCTTTCATACAAAGAGTGTTTTAGTGTTACATATACAAATATATTAGCTTACACTGGATGAACTTCGTACGTATTTCTGTAAACACGAGCTCTACAAGGCTAAATTTAATGTTGTTACGGATGTATAGTATACTGTCACTGAGATACGTATTACTATGCCGTTAGGTAGCACAATGGTACAGCATGAGCTTTCCGTACTGAAAGTTGTAGGCTCGAACGCGGCTGTGTGTTAATTTTCATTTGTACATCAAAACTATTTTTATTAAACCAATTTTGTTTAACTGATTTTTTAAAGTTTTAGTACCTTGTAATGTCTTTTTCACAATAGTGTTGACTTTTTTATATTCGTTCTTATTTTCCATCCTAGGATTCTTTTATTGGATGGGAATCGGCTTGTGTCGTTAAACTAAGTGCCAAGCTGAATTGCTGATTGGTTCGTAACACGGCAGTTCATGTAACCATCATTCAGTGTGAGGATATTTTCAGGTGAGCAATGATAGCGAGAAATTACAGTTTTTAGCACTGTTTCTAAAATTTTTCTTTGATTTCGCTCATAGAAGTAAGCTGTAATTGCCGTGAACGAAGCTATGATAATTTTTCTTCTGCTGTAGATGGCTGACCGCCATTTTGTCGGATACATAGTACGTCAAGTGTTCTTAGGTTACAACATGGGTTTACATTGAGAGCTACAAAACGCGCCTACTGGTGCAGTTCAGTGACTGATCATTTAAAATTAGCGGTAGGTAAAGATTTTCTTATTGCTGACAATTATTGACGGCATCTTCCAACACTGCTCCGCTTTACAAAGTATATCAACATCATTTTAAGTGATCCGCCGTGTTTGTGCGTCCCCTACAGCCGTGCGTTGCCCGGCAGCCTATGTGACAACACTGTAGCGCCATGTGACAAAAGTTAATCATCAACCAATTGTAATCGGACTACAGTGACTTAAAACAACGCACGTAATATCGTGTGTATAAATGAAGATCAAAATTCATTTCCGAGTTGTGTGCATATAAGCTGAATAAATGTTCTGTTGGGTTAATTAACAGCTATACCAACAGCAGTTACTCAGTGGATACACTGGTTGTCGTCGGATATCTGGTGCTGTGAGCTTGGATTGGCATCGTCCGGATATTCGTGAGGGTGGTGGCAGACTAAGTTCACTCGCCGTTTTGAGGCCAATGGAGGCACCACATGAAAAGTCTAGCAGGGGCTACAGGAGGGTGAGGGGCGGGGGGGGGGGGTGCTCTCCCATCCCGATATCGCCATCACTAAGTCTTCACGCTAAAGACTTAAGAGACCGGCCGATACCACTGGATCTTCCCAGGCCTGTTTCTATCTTCACTTTCACCACACCATCTTATCGAACTACATCAGCATATGGAGTACGAAACAATATGTCTTGAGGGCTGGTGGCACGAAGGAATAAGGTTGGTTGGTTTGTTTGTGTGTGTTGGGGGGGGCTTCGACGTGAGCTGGCCGCGCTGCCCGAGGGGACTGAGGAGCTCCAGTCACGGTCTGCACGGCCACTACGGTCGGGGGTTCGAATCCCCCCTCGGGCATGGATATTTGTGCCGTCCTTAGTGTTAGCTAGTTCATAAGTAGTTTGTAACTTTAGGTACTGATGACCCCGTAGTTAAGTCCCATAAGCTTTACAAACATTTTTTCTTCGACGTGAGTAAAAGGTACTTCCCTGCATCTATATCCGTACTCCACAAAGCACAGTGATTATGTGGCAGAGGGTACTTTAAATTTTAAGTTATTGGCTGCTTCTTCATTGGCGTACAGAGCGTTGGAGTAATGATTGCTTAAACGAATCTGCGGGCGTTGTCATTAATTCAGTCTTTTTCGCGATTCCTGCAAGAGCGATAATTAGGGGATGCAGTATATTCATAGATTCAGCACTCTAAAATAGTCATGGAAACTTTGTAAGTTCATTTTCTAGTGATAATGACCCCTTCCGCACAATCAAGCCTCTGTCGCCTCCACGCCCAGAAAATGCTACGTGGCTACCGGGATTCGAACCCGGAACCTCCGCATCAGTAACCAGCAAAGCTAGTCACTAGATCACGGAGGCACCAATGAAACCACTTCTTTGCATTCATCTGTTTCCCATCCTCAACTTTGCTATTAATGTCTTGTTTAACAGTTCACATTCCTCTTTTCCCTTGGTCATGATCTAGATCTCTGGCTTAATAATCACTATCGAGGATATAGCTTCAACGCTCTCACGTTTCTATAACAAATCGTTGCGGACATTAGCAATTACTGAACTTTTCTACGTGAAAGACTGCATGGGATAAATGGCTTCAAAACTGAGAATTATGGTGAGGCGTTGAGTTTGCCTAAAGTTAACACTACGAAGTTGTAAATGCCATTACAATGTTGGTTTAGAAGACACCGTTCAAAAGTACAGTATATTGTGTACATGTGTTTTACAGGCATCTTCATTATTTGCATTGTGTATTTGGCTGGAATCTTAAAAGTTTTGAAAGTAAAGGATGTGTTTTAGTGTGCTACTGCACTTTGGACTTTATAGTCTGGCTGCCATGTTACATACATATATCTTATTTGCACGCAAAATTTTCTCGGTGTATGTACACAATCGACGGACTCAATGGCACCACACACACGCACACACACACACACACACACACACACACACACACACACCGGATGCCTCTGGTACTCAAAATTAACTAACGCCGACTACACAGTACAGGGTGTTTCAGGAGGAATTGTAAATATTTTAGGTGGTGGTGGTTGCACAGACAAATTGCAATAAACATACCACGTAGCATGGGTCCTATTTTTATTGAGTGCAGAGATACAACTTTTAGTACGTAATCAAACTTTAAGCAAAGGCAACTTAAGATATATTTTGACTGATGTTATCGTCAGTTCTTGGTAATCATCAAACTGAATTATTAAGCACAATTTTGTGTATGTTACACAAGTTTATTATCGTTGGCCAGTGTTCGGCTTACAAGGCTATCTTCAGATTTGATGACCTTAACGTCGAATACCAGGCAAGTAAAAATAAATTGTTTAACACACACAAGATTGTTTTTTAATATGGTGTTCTGCCAAGAACCGACGGAAAAAAAAAAAATCTGTGAAAATGTCCTTTGCCTCTACTTTCATTTAGGTTGGGTTACGTACTAATAGCAGGACCCATTAAACGGCTTTTTCATTGCAATTCGTATATACTACCACCTCCCAAAATACTATTTTTGAGTGTCGAGTAGTAGTATCAATGTTGTGAAAATAGTAGTTCAGAATTAAAAATAAACTGGTGATAATATGATGCAAAACATCCCGGAAGACTCACCTGGAGCTCATCCTCCTCTTCATTCAATGTACCATAGATCACATATCAAACGAGTTGTGCCGCGCGGAAACAACCATGCGGTTCTAGGCGCCATTCAAGGGACTGTGCGGCTGCATCCGCCGGAGGTTCCAGCCCTCCCTCCGGCATGTGTGCGTGGGAGAGAGCGTACGAAGCATTATATGCTGATCAAGACAAGAAAGGTGGCTACAACTTCTGCGGACACAGCGCAACAAAATGAAAGCGCGTAATCACGCAGTAGAAATAAATGGGCCTGTACAGTGAGGAGGCCTACTGTTTATCTACTTTTATGTTCCACTGGGCTTTACCCGTCTGACTTCTCAGATAACTTAATGAAATATGACGAAAATAGCTTTTATGGTTGATCTAAATTGCGTTTAATGTATGATTGTTTGTATTCTGTTATGCCCTAAATTGTCTGGTTAAAGTGGAAATTGGTCTTTGTATCTAAGCGTCTGGGTAATGTGTACCTAAATGTTAGATGAGATTGTGGGTTGAAATTTAAACATCATAGAGAGCTTTTGATTTTATTTTTATGTAAATGGATATGCGAGGTTCATCTAAATACTCTCATGTATGTGTTGGGTATGTATCTGTCCGCATCCGCGATGCCTGATAATTCTGTTTTGCAGCAGCTGCAGTTTATGCTGATGAGAATCTGCAGCCATCGACCACACTTCAGAGCCATAAAGTAAAGCCTGCTAGGAATAATGCAGGCATTGTATGTGCGGAGCTTCATAGGGACAACGAGCCCTCCTCCCTTAAGGAGAGGGTAGAGTTGAATAAAGGCAGTACACCCTGTCCCCTCGCTCGGCAAATTTGCTTGGCAAAAGTTAGTCGCTTGTCAAGTTCCGGAGCAAGGGAGACCGCTGAATTACTCCAGTATATCTCCCTGCCAGCAACTGAAATTTTTCTGTCAGGTTCCTTCAGCTTGGTCGTGAACACGACAGCGACTGTTTTGTCTGGGTTTATCTCCCAGTGGTTTACACCAGAGATTTCGTCTAGGTGGTCCTGCAATTTGCGAGCGATGAAGTTCAAGTTTCAGCTGCTTTTAAACACCGCCGTATCGTTGGTATACAAGGCTATCTCACTACCTGCCAATTTTTGTACGTCGTTTGTGTAGAGAGAGTATAGTATCGGACCCAGAACCGAGCCCTGCTACAGATTCCTTGGTCATATCAACATGTTTGCTGCAACAGACAGAGTATGTTCTCTCTGCCACAAACGAATCAATCATGCGGATCATATGCCCTGGAATGTCTAACTGGGATAATTTGTAGATGAAGCCAACATGCCGGACTTTGTCGAATTCTTTCTCGATGTCGAGAAAGACCGCTCCTGTACTATTTCTGTCCCTCTCCTAGATGATATACCAAACGCAAGGGTTGGTGGATGGTAATATGCTCTGAACGAAAGGCAAACTGCTCGGCGGTGAGAACGATGTTTTGTAGGAAGTTGGTAAAGGATTCTTCGGATTGGACACTCCAGAACCTTACCTAGAAAGCTCAGGAGTAAAATTGGTCTGTGGTTCTGAGGAAGATTTTTGTTAGGCTTAGGCAGGGTTATTACCTGAGCAGTTTTCCAAGTTTTAGGGAAATAGGTGAAGGAGAGGCATTGGACTTCTTATTCCCTAGGCGTCTGATGTATGCACTCATCAGGCAGTCGGAAACAGGTGTGAATTCTGTACTTGACCTCTGATGCCTCAATTGAGTCACTCGTCCGATAACTATCTCTTCCTGCCTATCACTCTTTTCATCTGCGATAGCGTGAGTTCGGAATTGTGACTCCAGTGTTACCGCCATTACTTCCGCCTTTGCTTGGTCGTCGTAATCTAGTCCACAAGGACCTCTGAGTGGCCTGTCTACCCTGGTAGCCTTCTGCGCTTTTTAGTGATCTTCCATACTTTCGTCTCGTCCATCCCAGCAGAGACCTCTGTGGTCTCTATCCTTCGAGGCGTGTCACACGTCGAGAAAACTTTCCTGTCAATATATTGCTGCACCATATTTCAAAAAACACAAACAAGTGAAAAGTGTTCAATACAAGCTGAACGACAGAAGTGTTAGTAGTTCTTTGTTTACAAATAAACTTTAACTAGTGTTAAAGCTCGAGTTGTTTGTTAGCTAGTGCTGAGAACTAATTTTAAAATGTTGCGTAGATGCAAAAAAAGCCATAGCTATAATTCTAGCTTATTGTGCTATAGTGAAAACAATCTTTTTGCACAGAGTATGAGCGTGATGTGAAAAGACTCCCTTGGCTGATAATAGAGTTGGAAGAAGTACTGATGAATAGCGAAAACGGCAATGCTTCGCAAACTCTAAATGTGCATGGAAACTGGATGTACGTCCTACACGCCTTGCCTTAATCTCTGTGTCCACCACTTCCCCTATCTCTGTGCTTATTTATTACCTTCCTCTTTGTCCTCTTAGTATTAGTTGGCTCAAAACCAAGCGTTGCTCCGATATTTCAATAAGTAGTGACTCCATGAAGCACCCCCGGGTCTCTCTTGGCCTCCGTCTGTAACGCCTCCTCTTTCTCATTCCATGCACCCAGCCATCTCCCTGTCTTGTATAGCAGTACAAAAATTCAAGCAACAGTTGCATACTTAAGTAGCTCCGTAACCGTCCTAGATTTATACTATGACTGTAAGAGATCTTTGGATAGGCCATGAATACCAGGTCGTATCACAGAGATGTAGTTTATACAAATAAAAATAATATACCATATATAACTGGGATTCTCTGCTAACATTTTTCATATTATATATAAAACCATTCTTACACCACCTCACTAAGGCGGTCGTGTCTTATAATCAAGTGATACCATCTAATCTGAAATAATGTGAAATACAGCTCTCTTTAACATGCGAGCAAGACCAGACGCCGTTATTCGTTACAATTTACAAAGTTTCCGCGAAAAAAATACTAACAGATGATGGCAGAAACGCATCTATTGTAACAGATTTGACTTATCGCTTGAAAAATCTGACGTAGGCGCATTGCGTGAGGGAAGACGATGAATGAATCTGTAAACACTGAAAACTCATGACATCCCCAGGCAACAGAAAACCATGTAGAAACACAGGTAGTGCGATAAACGACTATGTCTTTCACAGGTTGGTCTCAAGAAATTTACAAGCCTCAACATATTGGCTTCTATACCACGTTAACAAAGAAAGCTTGAGCGCGAAGTGAGTGCCAATTTGGCAAATGAAGATGAAGGTGGGAGGTTAAAAATATCCCAGGGAAGGCTAATGTCCTACAGAAGTGACTGTAATAATCATCGTGATCTGATGTGACGTGATTGTTCAGACAAACTCCTAGCAACCTTAGTTATTGTCTTATGTTTTTATTTTCCCCTCCCTAACGCTTACGCCTTCCAAGAACAGTGTTTGTCTGGGATAGTATAAGTCATATTTTGAAAAGGATAGCTTGCAAAAACAGAGGTTTTCCATTACCTACGCGGTCATGTTCGATTAATGTAAGAGATCAAAAACGGACACCAATAAAGGTGAAGTATGCTAATTCTTGACTAGTCTCAAATCGAATTACGAAAATATAAAACAGAAGTATCATAATTTGGGGTTTCCCACGTTGTGGAAATGATGGAACCAATAAGTGTACTACTTTCAGTACGCTAAATTACAGCGAATCGGAGGATACTAACACCTTCGAAAGAAATACCTCATTATTTTGCAAAGTTTCACTTTAAACGCTTTCATTTGCTGATTTCCAATGAATTTTAAATTCCTTTTTATTATATTTGAGGACATTTTCAAGCGCTATGATCGGCAAGCTATCTCGTATGGTCATTGTTTACTCACTATGGAAATTTTTATTTTCTCACTCGTGTACTTTACTGCCTTCTGTCTTAGGAGTTTGTATATCACAAAAATCAAATGTTTACATAGCTTATGGGACTGAACTACGAGGTCATCAGTCCCTAAACTTACAAACTACTTATGAACTAACTAATAGTAAGGACGGCACAAATATCCATACCCGAGGGGGGATTCGAAACCCCGACCGTAGCGGCCGTGCAGACCGTGACTGGAGCGCCTCAGTCCCCTCGGCCACCGCGGCCGGCTTGTAAATCACATGTCAGTGCTTTTGTGTCTCATGTCACGAACTATTATTCTGGCGTGTACTTCAATATTGCTTTTTTTTTACGCTTTTATGATGAGTCACACCCGAAAGGCGCTATGAAAGGTTTACAATAAATTTAATACTATGGAAGATATGCCATTTACTAGCGACCAGGCAACATTGATTACGTTATGTAATCTAAGAACCAACGTGTCTTGAAATTACTCAAAATGAAGGGACAAATTACAGATATTACTTACGCCGTTTTGCATCCTACACTGTTGCAGAGGAACGAGGAACTGAATGTAATAGTTGGGGTAATCCTTGCTTAAAAATGTGATTTTCTGATTTTTCGCTAGATGAAGCAGAATGCTTACCAAAAGCTGTGTATTAAAACTTTCATATAAAAAGTACGAGCAACAAAAAGGTCGTGAATGTGTATTATCGAAATATTTGCACCGTTCCAGACAGTAGTAGTAAGTATCAACAAGTCAACAGTATGCTACCTTATGCAGCCAACAGCAGCTACAAGAAAAATTAGCTTCTATTTGTCAAATTTGTGGCAACCTAGTAACATGACGAAACATGCCCATCCGCGTTGTGCAATCCGTGGCGCGAGCACGCCGTGTCGGGGTATACTGCAGGCCTATTATGAACGCCGCTTACGTGGCCTGCGTAGGAGATACTTCTACCGTGACGCACGATCACGTTGCTACTCAACGGGCGGGAAACCTGCAAAACCGACGCTCAGACCACCATGCCACACGTATTTGCCCACTTCTATTTTCGGATGGGATATCACTAAAGATCAATGCACGCAGGCAATGGCCGTGCCAGCAAAATAGAATCCGTTAGTAAGACGTCGGCAAAGGTTGCTAAGTCGGCCTGTCAGCTTACAGCCTGCCTTTATTCTTTCTGAGTTGAGAAAGCGAAGAATGGCGTCCAGCGACACGATATTGCCACGCTAAATGAAAGTCACAAAAGGCAGGACTTACGACGTTTCTGGAGAAATTATGTATTGCGCACTGTGCTTCATACCTCCAGAAACGCTTATACGGCTGCAAAACCTTTGTGTGTATATGGAAACATTCCGATATGGTGTTGGCATAGATGTGCAGTGTGCTAGACTGCAATGGTACATGCATTCACTTCAGTCATTCAAAGCAAGTTTTCGACGACGGGCAGGTGTAGGGACGGTGTCTATCGTCAGTTCTGTTGTACGCTAATTAAGTGGCTATTTATCTATATTGTTATGCGCAATAATCGCCTCCACACACTTCAGACGATAAGTAAACGATTGCCACAAGAGGAAGGTAGTATTAAGTGCCGTAGTTACCTTGTTCCCGAACACGAATCCCATTGAGTATCTACATTCATTTTAGAAAAAGTAAATTGACGAAGAGGATGTTTCCAATTCACCACAAACAAGAACTTCCTTCTAGCTCCTTTCACTTCGGGGGAGAAGGAAAGAGTTACTGCATAAATGTCTTAGCGCGCGCCGTATACGTTCAATAGGAAAGACAAAATCATGCGACGCATAACACCTAATGGCGCATTCCAGTACCATAAACGAAAAAGCCACATAGCTACCACATTACATACAAATTAATTAAAAATGAGTATCTTCCTGCTTTTCATTTGCTAGTACCACTGACAAATTCTCACCTATTGGAATTTCTAGTCCCTAGTATGGAACACCAGAAATAACTCTTATTTGAGTTACAAGCCGATTCGAATCAGCAATGTCACGTAAAGTACGAACACAGCCCGTCTCTAAAATGCACTGTTACAAATGCAACCAAAATAGTGAACAGAAGAAGGAAGCGGTTGTGGAGTGTCCCATAGTGAATAAGTTTCAAGTAAACCGTCTATTACTGTGATCCACAAATATCTACCCGTCTCAAAACAGGCTGAGTTTATAATCAGAACTTACTGACCTACTTTGCATTTACAAAGTGACAATTTTTCAGCTAGATAGCAACTTATTCCATAATTAAACGAGATACATAATAAAGCCATTTGCCAATTTCTTAAGTCAAAAATTGTAACAAACATAGAAAGCAGTTAAGTATGTTTGGTCATATAACATTAACTGAAATTCCTACGTGGAGCGATATGCCAAATAAGGCAAACGCAACCACTCCAAGGATGTATCAGATGTAATTTTTCTGCATTTCTATGACTTTTTTGAAGTTTGACTACAAGATCGTCTTCCATAAAAGGTGAAGACGGATCCTCGCAGTTGTGGCAAAAGGCATCAGCGGACTCACGATCTCACTGTATCCACGAAACACAAACATGAAATTTAGCGCTGGCAGTATGGGGGGCTGTGAACCGAATATTTTTAAGAGAGAGAGAAACTAAGTTTTCTGTGACCATTTATGAACTACTGGTATGTGTAAAAACTATCATATACGAGGCCTGCGTAAGACTTAAGTAGTAAATGAACTTCAGTGCTTAACTATCAAGTTGGAATAAAAATAGTCACTTCAAGGAAGTCGGGAAATGGGGCAGTAGCCTGACACCAGCGTTCACGTAACGGTAACGGCTAACCCGACGTTGCCTTGAGCCGACACTTCGCTGCAGATCTGTACTCCGGGAACACTTCACTGTCTTACATTAGTCTAGAAACCATTCCGGTTTTTGTTCTTTGGTGGCTAGCAGATAACCCACAGTCAAGTAAACTAGGTTTGCAGTGGAAAATATAAAATTGGGATTGACGTACTGACTCCGCAACGGGGCAATTCGTCGACTCCACGTACCGATTACAGTAACAAACTTCACAGTATAAAAAAAGTCGAGTTCAGTGTTGAAATACACCACCTTTCAAAATTTGGCTTTCACTCATTTTGATAGGAAGTTACTATACAATTAGTTTATAAAGATTTAGAAATTTTCGGATGCCTCAAATAATGGCTAATGGCTAATAGAAGGTAGCAGTTCCTTTCCTCCGTTAGTGCCTTCCGTATGTTGGGGGAGGGGAGCTTCTTTTTCAATGGAGATGATCCAAGAAATTACTTCATCCTCTTTACATTTATCTCAAAATTACAACTACATTCCGGTGAAATGTAACAGCAATACGGAACAACTAAACCATTGTTTGGACTGCCAAGCCTTAACTAGGACGCCAAAGCGTGAAGGTGTCTGCTGTTTGAAAAATGTGAGAAAATTGCATCTAAACATATGCATCAACAAGGGCTGGATGAAATTATTGACAGGAGTAACTTCCAAGTACAAACTTGACAGTACAATGGTCGCGTAGAATCTCACATATATGTATTTCCAGAATAGGCAACCCGCGCGTCAGCGGATCTAATCATTAATTGATTATTTTATGAAAATTGTTGCTACTTTTATAACACAAGTTTTCTCCTCGTTTTGTTAACTTATTAACTGCAAAATCTGAGGTTAATTAAACCTAACAATACAACTTTGACCATGTATATCGCACACAAAAAACGACCACCAAAGTTCCTACTAGTGAGGCGGCCATTGCAGTGTTAATGTAACCGCCCCAGTCATTTATGATTTTCCGAAAGGCGTCGTGCGCGTCTATTTCTGCTGATATGTCCGATACTGACCACCCGACGGCATGAACGCTGTCGTATGTGGTATTGTACTGGATCTCTCACAGTGGTTGCCTCACTTTGGCAAAGAGATCGTAACCACAGGGACGCATATCGGATGAATGTGGGGATGTTCTAGAATCTGCCACTGCCAGAAGCGCACGAAGTCCTAGTCAGCAGCAGCAGTGCCACGTTGTGCATGACACTGTGCACTAAATTTCGCCCTACTCACTCGATTTGATTCCCTGTGATTACGATCTGTTTGACAAAGTGAAAGAACCACTATGAGTGATCCGTTACAACACTAGATATGACATCACTGCAATCGAGACCTCAATACGGGACATCAACACAAATAGACGAGCAAATTGCACATAGCGCCTTCCGGGCATTTGACAAAAGACGATGAATAAAGTGGGTGTAACTATAAGTCAATGAAGTCATTCCAGAGGAAAATAATAGCCCCATTACTTTTTTTTTATCCAGCGCCTGTATTTTCAAGTCGCAAATAATGATGCATCGATTTACAGTGTCTCAAATCATACATAACAAGAGCGGCAGCAATCTCCCCCCCCCCCCCAATTCGATGCCATATGTTATTATTCTACGTCATACAAGATGCTTAGTAGTATCATAACTGTAATAAATGTGTAGCACTAATCAAAGAACCTATATTACAGTTGCTTGAGTTCAGAAGTTATGTTTTTGTGCTTTTGACTTTATTGGCGACTGAAGCGTTTGAATAAGAGATGCTATTGGCTTATCAGTACAGCGCCTGCACCATACTGCGTGGATTCATTGTAGTTTTCGGGGTGACTGGCTTCTACGTTACTGACGATACCAATGTTCTTTAAGTGACCTTTAAATAGGGTAAGCAGCAGAAAGTTTACAAATTGACGAATAAGTTTGATTCGCATTTACAAGGCAGCTAGTCTATCAGACGCGCGAACCTATGCGCTTATGTCTCTGCTGTAGGTCAGCTGCAGAATTTTGGAACACATTTAATGTTCGAGTATTATGTCATTCCTAGCGACCGGTAATATCCTTTGCAGGAATCAACATGGTTTCTTCGAACTCGCTTTATTCGCCCACGAGATCCAAAGAGGTGTAGATACAAGAGCACAGGTAGATGTGATTCTCGACTTCCGCATGGCGTTGGAGCCGTTCCGCACCGTTGCCTGATGAACAAAGTGCGAGCAGATCAACTGTGTGACTGGATTGAGACGTTCGTAGATAACATGACGCAGCATGTCATCCTCAATAGAGAGGACGTTAAATGGTTAAAGTGATCTCAGGTGTGCCGCAGAGGAGTGCTATAGAACCATTGCTTTTCACATATAAATGACCTCGTAGATAACATCGACAGTTCGATGAGGCTTTTCACGGATGATGCTGTAGTTTATGGAGAAGTCTCAACACTGAAAAAGCGTAAAGAAATGCAGGAGAATCTGCAGCCTATCGGCGCTTGTTGCAGGGAATGACAATTGGGCGTTAACATAAAGAAGCGTAAAAGATATATTTACATAGAAAGATCGTTTATTACGTAACTACGCAATAACAGGATAAACACTAAGTAGTTACTTTCATAAAATATTCGGGAGTAGACACAAGTGGCGATTTGAAATGGAAAGACCATATAAAATCAGTAAGGCAGATGCCAGACTGATTCATTGGAAGATTCGCCGGGAAGTGTGGTCAATCAACAAAGGTTACAAATCTCGTTCGTCCAGCGCTCGAGTTTTGCTCATCAGTGTGTCATCCATACCAGGTTGGGAAAATAAGTTACATGGAAATGTGCCAATGGAGAGCAGCACGCTTCGTTATGGGCTTATTCAGTAAGCGGGAAAGTGTGTCAGATATGATAAGGAAACAACAGTGGCAGACGCTGGAAGCAAAACATTATCATGGAGCTAGCTTCTGACGAAGTTTCTACAGGGTACGTTTCATGAAGAACTACCCAAAACACTGCTTCCTCCTATGTATATCTCGTTAAGGGAAAGGTAAGATCAGAGATATTAGGACCTACACAGAGTCTTACAGGCAATCATTTCTTCTGCGAGGCATACACGACTGCAATAGGAGCAAGTGACAATGGTAGGTAAAAGTATACTCCGCCACACAACGCGGGGTTGCTTGCGGAGTAGATGTAAATGACTGCACCACCACAGGAACTAAGTGCATCGACAGTCTATCATTGACCTGAGTAAAGTTAATTACAATATTTTCCTGAGTAGGTTATTTCAGATAAGAGACTTTGTACGGTATGAAAATGAGTGTATGGCTTACGGGATTGTTCGGCCGCCTGAGTGTAAGCCTTTCTATTTGACGCCGCGTGGGCGACTTACGTGGCATTGATGATGAGATTATGATGATTAGGACAACACACAACACCCAGTCCCCTGCCGGGAATCGAACCCGGGCCTCCTGCGTGGTAGTCAGCGACGCTTCCACTGAGCTACGGAGGCGGACACTTTGTACGGTACATTATATGCTCAGTTCAGAGGTAGGCTCTAATGGCAGAGTTTTAACGATAGTTTTTTTTTTCTTTTTTTTTTTTCGAATTATGTTCGCATGTGGCTTGCGTTAGAAGAAGCTAAAAGAGAAATGTCATCTGAGCACTAGTTCCGAAATAAAGATATCTTATATTTCGATAAATTACGGAAGTTTGCACAAACAAAATGTAAGTATCACATTTTTGGAAACTTTTTTCCTCTTATGGGAAACAGCATTCTTATTTAAATTTATATATAAAGAACAGTCTAGAGTGCATTTTTTAATTTTTTTTTACTTATTTTTCTTATTTAAACCATTTTCAGGAAATTAAGCTCCATTGGTGTGGAGCTCGCAGGAGACTTTGAGCCTTTCTAGTGCGTCACTGCAGTAAAAGGCTCCAAGTCTCCGACCAGCTCCACATCAATGGAGCTGAATTTCCTGAAGATGGTTTAAATAAGACCGAAACTAGCCAAAAAAAATTTTTTTTCACTCTAGACTGTTCTTTATATATAAAAATGTAAGTAATAACCATCATAGTCGTAACGGGAATTTTTCCTTTCTGGAATACTACTGACGTGAATTTAATGAACAATATCTGTTGCTGGATGTGCAGCCTCATCGGGTAACGTGTGTAACTGAATAACTGAAAAATTTCGCAGTGTGAGATAGGAACGGGAGAGCCGTTTAAACAAAGCCACGTATCCTGATGTGAGCCTGCTACGTGTTTCCATATGGCGCCGTTATTCCGCGCATGCCCGCCCAGAGAGGGCGCTGGAGCGGCCATTCGGCAGCGTTATCGACGAGCTTTGAAGGCGGCGCCGCGCCGGCCCAGCTCGGCCGCCCCGCCCGCCGCGCGGCCGATCGATGCTGCGAACCCAACCAACGCCCACCGCTTGCTGGCTTCCGCCGCGTGCCCGGGCCGCGGCCGCCCATCTAGAGACTCTTACATCCTGCTTATCACAACTACGTGGAGGGGACATGATTGAGGGACAACTGGAGGGGCTGCTACTGGAAAAAATTACAGTATGCAACTAACCAAGTACAAGATCTAACACTTCATACTGGAAAACAATATTTCCTGTTGACTAAGAACTTGCTTTTGGTAGCAGATACAAAATTACAACACTTATTTTGGTGAAAACGAGTGCCCGTCTGAACGCATGTCCCAAAAATTCCTTTAACGACATCTCTGCAAACGACTGAGGGTACTTCGGATTGCAACACCTATTAGGTTTTCTTCCTCGTCCACACGCGTAATGAGCGCGGGATGAATCAGGTTCTATATATTTTTATTTAACCGTATCTTGTCTTCACTACCCAGTGGCACGTAGGAGGCTGAACATTCTCTTTGGATTCCTTACTTAATATGGGAACTTTGGAACTTACTGCATTTCCATACTTCCTAGACGATATTTCCTAAGAGAAATTAATATATAACCATTTTTTAAACGTTAAACGTCACTTGTCAACTATATTTTATGGGCACCAGACATATCTACAATAATTAGAGATGGGTCTCACCCGTCATCTGTAAGCAGTCTCCTTTGTAAACTATTTTCGCACCTGCCTTACCTGCGGCTCAAATTATGCGATTATTCCACTCCATATACTAACAGATAGTTGCAACCAGATGTTTGGCAACTTACACAGATCTTAACTGTGACTCACAGCAGTTGTATTTGGACACTTCTTCAATAAGTCCACAGTGTTACATTCAGAAGATTAAAAACAGTGAGCCAACCTTTGCACCACTTTGAAATCTTAAGAACCCATTTAATATCACTTTAGATTACATAACTATATCTGGAAACATTCCGAATCTAGCGTCACCACTCCAATGGTCAGGTTTTCCTCAATGAAGGAGATATCAGAGAGAGAGGTGTACTTAATTTTTGTCTGGATCCATTATTGTCCAGCAGCGACCATAGATCAATCGGAAATTAATTTCATTTATTACAAATCTATTTCTGCTACTTCGTACCCATTATTAATGTTGGAACATAAGTCAGCGAGTGTTTTTACAATCAAATGCTCCCATACAGATGATTATCATGCAACCGAAATCCACTTGTAATAATTTGATTTATTTCGATCGTCCTATTGTTATTACAGCACAGAGCGAGGTGGCGCTGTGGTTGTAACATTGGACACACTTTCGGGAGAACGGTCATTCAAATCCACCCTCCGGCCATCCAGATTTAGGTTTCCGCGATTTCCCTCCGGATAAATGCCGGGATGGTTGCTTTGAAAGGGCACGGCCGACTTCCTTCCCCATCCTCACCTTTCAGCTCCGCCTCTAATGACGCTCTCGTCGAGACAAACCGTAACCTACCTACCTACTTTCCTTCCTTCCTGCTTTCTTTCTTTGTTCCTTGAGTGTCTTGTGGGAAGGATATTAAGCGCTGAAAACTACACACATTGAATTATTTGATGAACAAGCTACTGCACACATTTTCTCCTCAGCAATATATGGAGCGGGGAGAGGGGGGGGGGGGGCGAGAGAGAAATGATGGAGCAGGAGAAAAATGTATGGAGATAGTACCAGTGGGAGCAATAGCGCAATTTTTAAGTGCGTTGAGCTATGCTTTAGATACTAACGCAGCGTTCTGAAAGAGAAAATGTAATTTCCTACTTTAAGAGGGAAATTTGCGTTGCACTGTATTCCACCTCGTAGACATCTGAACTCTTTGAGGGAAACCCCTTTAGACCCTCGCACCTGGTTTCTAAAACAAGATAATCCCGATAATTATGGTTCGACGCCAATGATAATACCTTTCTGTTGCTAGTCAAGGTCTCTGAGCAAGTGGCAGTCAGTTTCGCGTCGCGTTCAACAATGCTAAATATGCAGCTTCGTACATTCACATAAGATGTCTGTAAGGCACCAGATCCCATAGCTTACGCCCAAATTGCAACAAAGAAAGTCTCTTTTGCAGCACCCCTATCCATCCTTCCCCCAAAAAGAAAAATACAAATGATGATGGGCATGGTTTTAACATACAGACTTAAGTAAACAAACTAATGTTAAGAGGAGAAAATATACATTAAGGATGACATGTTCAGCAATATCACATACTCTACAGTACCCAGTCTGACACCAATGAAAAGTTGGATCCAACAATGCAAAAACACAGATTTCTGAAGAGGTAAGCTGCGGAAGCAGACGTACTCCGATGTTAGCCATGTATTATGAACCTTGATAACAGCCAAGACAGAATACAGTCTTGAGCGATGTGTCTTGCTGTCACCGATGGCGGCGAAGATGTGTTAACAGTGGTGGGATGCAAACGAGACTGTCGCCGCCACAGGAGACATGGTCTGTGATGCCATTTAAAACCTTCCTTGGATGACAATACCACAAGCCCTTACAGCACAGAGTTACGTAGACATTCCATGGCTCTTTTCTTCCACTTCTTGACAAGCCATCCTGGCTTACATATCGGCAAAATAATTCTCGCCTGGAAATTTATCTGCTTATCGTCGTGCTTGCCAAACCCAAACTTGGCCAACAACGTCACCGTACATCTACCCAATTCAGAACTTTCGGAGCTTTATGGGTAAAGGGCTACTACAAGCAGCTCGGGGAACGACGATCTAACTCTCAGGACATCAAAAATTCCTGAAATCTCTCTTCAATAAAATCTAGATTTGCTGATTTCATTTTACATAAACAAAACTATCGTTTACCATCTCATGTGGATAATTCCTTCGTAGTGCATCATTGTCTAAGCGTGTGAACGAGAGAGATACCATCAGACTTCAAGAAGAATGTATTAATCTCTATTCAAAAGATGGCATGGTAAGATAGGTGTTAGCATTTCCGGCCTACAGTTTCGCAATCCAGACTTGCAAAACACTGACACTAATATATACAAAATAATGTAAAACATGGTAGAATCTGACTTCGCAGTTAGATCAGTTTTGGAACCAGAGACGTTATGAAATACCCTACGATCCTGTTAGAATAAAGGCTAACCAACGATTATAGCATTTATAGACCTAAAGTTTGTCAGTGTTGACTGGAATACTGTCGTTAAATTTCTGAAGGAGAGCGGTGGTATTTACACGTTGTAACAATTGCCTGCAATTTTATGTTTTGTAGGACATGGAACGGAAGCAGCCGAGAAAGTAGAACCTTCAGACTTCGACCAAATAGTAAGAGATATCCAGAATGAATATGGTTAGTCAAAACGAGGAAACATGAACTTTGAAAACCATCTGAATGGAATCAACACATCATTAAGTATTACGCTTTTCCTGCTAACACCAATCAGGATTCCATACTTTGCTGACCAACCAGCAACACACATACCTACATTTAATTTTTAATTTGAATCCCCCAAAAGAGTTTGTCTTATGGTCTTTCATGTAACTAATTCCTTTTAATTAATCTTCCTCGTCATTCACCGTCTCTGAAAATTACAATACCATCAGAAACACCATACAATTCTTATTCCTGAACATTATTTTTAGATTTTTTTCTTAGTTTATTGTCTGCTCTATACACAGACTGAATAACAAGAATAGGTCTACCCCTCCCATAGTACAATGGGTATTTCGTATCTTACGCTATACAATTCCTGTGATGTATATATATGTATGCAAACATGTTGAAGCCTTAAAAGTCTTAAGCAGGGTGGATTAACCTAACCCTGCAATTATATTTCTCGGCTAAAATAATAATTGGAACCAGAAGTTTACTATTAGGGTGCCTAAAAATACATACTGCAAAAACTCATGGCAAACACCTCTGGTAAAGAAGATCCACTATCAGGAAAGTGGCGAGATCACTAGACAAATAGCTGTTTCACATGCAGTAGCAGCCTACATATTCAGTTTCCCCATCGCAGAAAATTTTCAGCTTGGGACTTGTTTTAGACGTAATCCTCTTTTGGATCAACACATCTAACGATTTTTCCGAATGTGCGTCCTCGTGCCTTAGTCTAAGGTACTGGGATTTGGTTTCAAAATGTTTTCCTTGGTACGAATATCTTCAGATGTAGGTCATAATCTGCCGAAACTAGTTAAGTCATTACTACACACGATTCCTCAACTTTTCTATTGCGAATTTTTGTTTAGTGTGTACTCCCTCCTTTACAATTATGATCTCTCATCAGGCCATTATTATGTAGTTTGTCCAGAATATTTGCATAATAATCCCAGTGATTGTTTCAGCTCCAGCAAGTTAAAAGCAAAAACTATTTTTGAATCCAACGACAACACCAGCAGGTGAAATTTGCTGCTACGTTTAACTGAAATCTCTAAAGTGCAGACATTAAAACTTGCAGAGACACACAGTTGAAAAAAATACGACGAGTTTCCATTCGCGATAAACTGTGCAAATCCAAGAGTTTTATGAAGCCCCTGTATTCAAATTTGGACATCTGAACGACATGCACTTGAGTCAATTTAAGAAACCATGTAAACTATTCCGTATATCACATCGTTCAGTAACGTGTACTTAAGTCGCAAAACCACCTCTTCCATATCCACTCGATGTATGTGAAAAATCAAGTTCTTAGCCCTAATGCTATATTTTCCCGTCGTCTCTGCAATAGTATTGCTCTAACTGCATTACACGGCGAACAAAATAAACTACTTCTGCTGTTTAATTTCTGAATCTGTCTAATTTTGAAGTTACTATTGGAGTAAAGTGACACACTCGTCTTCACGACGAGGGAAGAGCGCCTGCGGAGCCACTCGGAAGGGCGGTGCTCAGTCCAGCACACTGCGACGTCGCAGACCTGGGGGCGCGGCGCGCCAGCCGGGATAAAATCAATGCAGGAACGCGCAGCGCAACGCGCACCCACGGGCCTTATAGCTATGTAGGCCGCAGTTGACGCATTTACCAATACAGCATCGGCTGATGGTTATGCACGTACGACGTGCAGTGTCCGTGTTTACCAGTGTAAATGTCATTCAGACATGCATGTACATATGCGGCGACTACAGCTGTCAACAATAAACGCGGATATTTATCAGCATCTGCCGTATACTTTATTGGTGACCGGGATTTCAGCTTTTCGTGAGTGGTCGCAATCTACCATTACGCTACCAACATACGCCTACCAGAACGACCCCACCTTCCATATGGCACATCTTGCCTACTACCTAGGAGTGCGCGCACACACTCCATTATGTAATTACCGCACATGGAGAGACTTCAATACAAACGTGCATGCCTTGCTTTTACTATAAATGCCATATACAGTGTCTGTGAAACGATGTAATCAATGTAAATGTCCTTCAGTGATGTTTTCATTTACATTAACTTACAATTTATTCAACAGAAATTTGACCGCTAATTATCTTAAGGCAAAATTCGACATAATAGAGTTTCAAAGTCAAAGAGTGTGTCGTACAGTAGAGAACGCGACTGATTTGCTGGAACTCTAAATTAGACCATCGTTCGATACTGAACACACCTAGTGACTATGGTGTTTGAAACAAGTGAAGCTGGAAGCCTTCAAGGTTTCTGCCAACCTCTCAGATGAATCTTAGGATTATTCTGAATTCTCATTGACAACCTGCATAAGCAAAAACCGATTTTTAGCACACTGCGACGATAGTAGTAGTACCTTACGGCATAAGAGAGAGAGAGAGAGAGAGAGAGAGAGAGAGAGAGAGAGAGAGAGAGAGAGAGAGAGAGAGAGAGAGAGAAGATAGTGGCTCGATATTGTAAATTGCTATCATCAGTTTTCAGTGACTCATGTCACATCGTTTCCAATGCTAGGTAGAACGCGCTAATCACATTCGATGACAGCTGAGTGCCACAAAGCGGTTCTCCCAGACCAGGCAGATACGAGGAGAAACTCGCGAACTCCGATGACGTGTCGGCGACAGCGAGAGAGTCATGCTATTCTAGGAGCCGGCGTGACCAACAACCACCTTGCCGAACCGGCCAGAAGCTCCTATGTGTTTGCGGACAGCAAGACAGCTTCGCTACCAACATACGACAAAGTTCCTAGCCCACGCACAATACGCAAAATTAATCATCTCATTTTAATAGTTATTACAGTTCGTTGGAAACAAACAGGGTCGACTAAACAAGGAAATAAAATACATATATCAACATTTACCTGTTCCTCATCTAAACGGAAGGTAGCAACAGAATAAAATTTCTAACATTTCATTCAATATTTGATCAAATAAACGTCCATCAAAACTTAGCGTAGCGCAAAACTAAGGTTATACGTATTAACAGACCTATTAAAACAAACCTTTATGAGAAAATTAAATGATTGACTGGCCACGTCAGAAGGAATTAATATTTAAAATGAATTATAATTTTGTATCTTTCACAGACCATTTTCAACTCTTGGCGATAACTTTTCATCCGCGGGAAACTGCTTCGGAACCAATGATTTATAAAATTAACTCGCAAACTTAGAAGACTGTGTCGTTTTCAGTTCAGTTCTATGCTATCCTGAAAAAAAAAAAAAAAAGAAAACACACCTCCGTTTCTGAGGAACTACTGCAACCTACATCCTTTTGAATCAACTTACTGTACTAATCTCTTAGTTTCTCTTCAAAATTATCTACTAATTATATCAATACAACTTCCTACACCTATCCTATTGCATTGATATGATAAACATCTTGCCCGCTGAGTAAATCCGTTCTGTGTGTACGTGTATAGCCTAGTAAACAGAACACGATCAGCGAATTCGTGACAATGGCGTTGCATATTGGAGCAATATAACACAGAAGAACTACCATAAATTTGGTTTATACGTATTTTCACAAACGGGTGAAATGACTAGGTTACTCATAGTCATAGGCATACAAATATGCGAGGTAAAGTGGCTGCTACACAGTAAAGCAACATTGGGAAGCTGCAATAAAATTCGCGGTACATATTTAAGAGTTGGAAAAAAAAGTTAGGGTGGGTGAAACTGTGGGCGCCTTTCAAAGTTTAGTTAGCGCTTTCCCGTGGTTGCTTTACTTTGCGTCAATATAAAGAACCAACGCACCATTTAGTGAATTGTTTCTTCGTTTATCTTTTTACTAATCCACCAATATCGTCTGAATGGGATAAAATAGGTTCAATGTTCCGCACTGCATCCTACAAACATGTTAGGCCTATAGGTAGATGTAAAATGCATATATTGCTCTACAACTATCTAAAAATAATGTTAAGACACTGCTCCTGAAAAGCTTTTACTGAGACATTCATTTCTTGCACTACGTTAAGATTAATTGCCGAGAACACCAGCTGAAAAATGCTCCTATCGGAACAAAATCAAAAGGCAACAATGTTCCTGGCTGAAACACAGAGAGCAAGCTACAACAGTTTTCATTCCAACTTCCGCACCAAAAACTCTGGCATGTGAGCTTATTCGCGCTCTTTTAGCACACAACACGCTGAAGGCTTTTTCCCAGACTTTCCTCTTAGTGAAATTCTCATATACACCATCTCCCTCTCAACATGTCTGTATCCAGAGGACGTATATACATCCATCCATCCATCCATCCATCCATCCACCCACCCACCCACCCTACTTCATGCACATATAGACTATCAGCAAGTGCAGCTATAGCCATTTGGAGCGATAACCATTTCTCTACTAACCGCTATTCTCCTTTAAATCGAAAAAGGCCAGACGACTTACGGTTCTAAATGCTATTAGCGTTGTACCTTCAATCCCCCTTTTTTCTCGTTTTACCAACCAATGTAAAACTATCTGAACACTATCAGAGTGCAAAATTATAAGTACTAATTACATTTGAACAACTGTCTCATCTTCAGATACATTAGCACACGTTCAGTTTCATTTCGAGGTTTTATATTGTCGGAAAGTGTGCATTGTTCTGGTTACATGAGTGTATAGTGGTGTGTCAAGTTTGACGATAATAAAACACAGTGCCCCTACGTCCTTTATAGCTCCCGAATAGCACCAAGAAGATCAACATTCACGTCCTCGTCTGAGGGACGATCAGAAGTAACCATGTCACATACTCTAGCGTCAGACTGCGTCGAGTGACAAACGGCTAATGCTTCGGGAATTTGCACAGGATAGAAGGAAATTAACCGACAGCGCCGTTGTGCACCCAAGCGGTTATCCACCCAGGTATTGGCCATTCCCGAGGTTGATTAACTACGGAGATCTGAAGCGAACCGACTTATTCATCAAGTTAATACCGTTAGCATTTAATTATGCTATTTAGCTAATTGATTATTCATTGTAACCCGAAACCCACTAATAAGTAGTGGTCTTCAAATGAAAAGTGGATATTCTGCTACAATACAACCTGAAATTCCTACGAGGCCGTGGTTTGTGAGGACTTCTGTATGGGTTACCTGATGCTACTTCCCTTTTGGTCATTAAAGACATTAACCTTTATAAAATGGTCAACTTTCATAACTGTATTGGGGAAAAATTATGTACATCTTCTTGAAATGTTTCAGTTCTTTCTGTAATTTCTAGCAGCCATAATTGTAATAGTTGTGTGTTGATATATGAAAGTATGAAAACACGTATCTTTTATGGATAAAGTGTGTATACTCTGGAAGCCTAATAAAAGTAGCGGTTTACGTTAATAATTAACTGCTGTTTACATTGGGAACATTAGACTCACCCAGTTGGAAGGTGGCGTTCGCCTATTTTGTATACCCACCGTGTAATGAGTTTCCTCAACTATGGAATCTGAGGTATTATTTTGAAAATAAATTGTCTAAAGTAGCAACTGTAACAGTGAAATATTACTGTGTAAAGAAATATGCAGCCTCCCAATTGCTTTAAAATAATTGTACTCAATACCTCTATGGGTGTCTTAATCAGAAAATAAAATTATAACATCAGTCGTTAACACTTAACAGAATAATATGCTCATTCTGCTAGCACGTTGGCAACCCACAGCGGCCAGCCACTTCATTACTCTTTCTTTAAACCGCCAGTGTTTCGACTAGTATGTATTTTTATAAAATTATTTTATAAAACATGACCATATTATTGTCTTAAGTGTTAACGTCTCATGACAATTTTATTTTCTGCTGAAGAGCTGGTGAAATCTAGGTGAAATATAATTATTTCAAAGTAACTTATGGGGCTGCATATTTCCCTACACACTAATATGTACCTGAGGTAATTAGCATCTTCCAGTCTTTCAATATCATAAGAAAACAATGTCCGTTACTAAACTGTTTGGACTAAGCCTCACGAAGCAGTGGAAGAACGGCAATGTTCACGAGTCGCTATAGACGTCAAGAGAAAACCAAATTCCAGAATGAATCTTTCACTCTGCAGCGGAGTGTGCGCTGGTATGAAACTTCCTGGCAGATTAAAATTGTGTGCCGGAATCGGGACTCGAACCTGGGACCTTTGCCTTTCCCGACACGACTCACGATGCCGCCTCACAGCCAACGCGTTCGCTTGCTATTCCAAAGGCTGATATTAACCGTTTGAAACTGTTCTAAAAATGTTCACATGTTTGTATATCTATGGGACTTAACTGTTTGGATATAACTCCCAAACTTACAAACTAAACTAACCTAAGGACAACACATACACCCATGCCCAAGGGAGGACTGGAACCTCCGACTGCGAACGGCCGCAAGCACCGCAGCACGGCTGTCCCGCCGCTGCAAAACGGTTCCCTACTTTTATTTCGGTTTCTTACGCTAAATGCAATGCAAAACTAATATTAGCTGTCGTCTTAATGGAGAGGTCTCAACATGTTCAGTTTGTCAAGTTATTTGGAGCCTCTCACTGGGCGAGGCAGTGTAGTATAAATTCCCGTCCTTTCATCAGCTTCTACGTTTACTGAATGTATCTTACTGCAAACCCAATAAGGGACTGATTATTTCAACATGTCTATACTGCTCTCTATCCCCATGCTAAAGTAGAATTAGCCAACTTCTAGCCTCCCTGTTCACAATCTCTTGTTATAACATCGATTGTGCGGCTCGGTAGCACAGTGGTAGAGTGCCAGACTATGAATCCAAAGGTCGCGGGTTCGATCCCCGCCAAGCCCTGGGATTTTTATCTGTCACTGTCCACTTCTTTGGCAGTGTTGCCGATGTGATATCGAGTAGTACCGTGGTTCGGAAGCCACGTTAAACTGTTCAAATGTTTGTAAAGTCTATGGGACTTAACTACGGGATCATCAGTCCCTAAACTTACATACTACTTATGAACTACTTACGAACTAGGACGGCACAAATATCCATGCCCGAGGGGGGATTCGAACACCCGACCGTAGTGGCCGTGCAGACCGTGACTGGAGCGCCTGAGTCCCCTCGGCCACCGCGGCCGGCCGTTAAACTGTAGGTCCCCCTGTAACTAACTGGGTAAGTCAGTTCGAAGAACGGAGGAAGGCATACCACCTCAAAACAGGACCATGCCTTGTAAAGCATTGTTATGTTCGGATTGTTGACTGCTTTACCTTTTTAACCCTCCTACTACCACTGGGGTCAATATGACCCCATAGGCACATTTGAAATCTATATCTCCCTTATTTTCTATGCGATTATTTTCAAAATTTATGACTTTGTCTCTCTAACTTGCCTGTATGCAATGACATATTATTCAGTTTTACATTTACAACATATCAAAATTTATTCATGGACTATGTACTGAGTACCACTGGGGTCAGCATGACCCCAATCTCAATTTTTTTGTCTTGTTTCTTGAATGTAACATTATAAAAACAGAACAGCGAATATTACATTGAACAGATGTTATAGGAAACACCTGCAACAATGAAACTAACACTTTCCACTTCTTATTTATACCCATTGTTGTCGTTTCTTTCCTCAGCAGTTGTTTGTTGCCTCAGTTGTTGCTAGTGTTTTGTCGCAGCGTGTGAAAGAACTACATTATGTCTAGAAAACGTCTTAGTAGTGTTGAAATACAAGCAATTTTGAATGAAGAAGAGGAATTAGGAGATACAGCGTTTGATGCCGACGAAGTGATTGATGGTGTTATTTCTGGAGGTAGTGAATCAACTGAAGATTCTGATGATGTTGGAGATTTTCTGAGTACTTTGCATTTCAGGGAGGAAATAGGTGACGGCAAAGCAGCGAAACCCATTATGCTAGACTATAATGCAACAAAATCAGGTGTAGACACTATGAACAAGTTAGTCAGAACCTAAACCACAAAACGTATGACAAGAAGATGGCCCATGGTGATTTTTTACAATATTTTGGATATTAGTGCCCTGAATGCTTTCATAATTTGGTTGGACTTAAATGCTGACTGGAATAAAAAAAACCAACTACAAAAGAAGATAATTTCTTCTGGGACTGGGAACAAGTCTAGTACAGAAAGACAGAAGTCAGCGCAGCAGAACAAGTGCATACGGGGGTAAAACGTGGACGGTGCTACCTGTGCGAACGTTCAGTGGATAGAAAACATCTAGAAACGTGCAGAAGATGCTTTTCCTTTGTCTGTAAACACAATTCAGACATTCCTTGTTTTAAATGTAAAGAGATGTTTTGTTTTACATGTAAGGATCTATAAGATCAAGTGTTGAGACGAGATCTGTAAGTGCTTATATATCTACTTCACCTGGTTTCAATCAGTAATGTATGCTTTTGTGTTAGTTCATTAAAATAAATTAAATACTGCCAATACATCCCGTGATAATTACTTGGGGTCATATTGACCCCAATGGTACTCAGTGTAACAAAAAAATTCTGGTAGTAGGAGGGTTAAACAGCTGATTTCAAATGAATAATTTTGTTAAACGTTTTACATTAAGCATGCAAGTGATATATACTGCATAATTTTAATTCCATTTCAAGCAAATGCTGGTTTTTGGGCACCTTTATGTTTATATCGAGGTATCTCCTCAGTAGGTAGTACAATGACAACTCTGCGGTTACATCCAGTGATTTATGTGGTTACGGTTGCAAAAGATGTTGTGAAGACGAAATACATTAAAACATCACAGGCGAAAATGCAGTGAGCGTAAGTTCTGCATCTAAATACATACTCCAGAATCCACCATATGTGCGTCGATGAGGGTACCTCGAATCCGCTACTAGTCATTTCCCCTTTTTGGTCAAGTACCAGACAACGCGGGAAAAACTAACAGTTGTATGCCTCTGTGTAAGCGCTAATTTATCTTATCTTTGTGGTATTGACACGAAATGTAAGCAAGCGGCAGTAGAACAGTTCTACAGATAGCTTCGAATGACTACTCCCGCTTAAGTTTCACAACAGTTTTTCTCGAAAAAAGCGTCGTCTTATCTCTAGGGATTCCCATTTGAGTTCCCTAGTTACTGCGTACACCCGCGTATGGATTGTACCTACTACTGAGAAATCTAGCAGCCCACCTCTGAATCGCTTCCTATGTCTTCCTTTAAACGAATCTGGTACGTACCCCAAACACTTCAAGCTGTATTGCAGAAGGGATCGATCAAGAATTTTATACGTCTTCCTTGCAGATAAACTCAAAATTTCCCAATAAACTGAAGTCGACTGTCTTCCCCACGATTGTCGTTTCATGCTCGTTCCATTTTTATCGCTCTGGAACGTTACGCCGAGATTGTCACGACTATCAAGCAGCACATTAATGCGGTATTCCAACATTATGAGATGGCTCCATTAAGTTTCGGGATTGCAGCAGGACGACGTCGACCGCGCAGCGCGATATTTCGGTTGACAATCTCCCAGCCACCTTCAGGTGAACGAGAACAGACTGAAGATGACAACGATTGTCAGTCGAAATATAACGCTACGCGGTCACTTTATTCGGCTGCAATTCCGAAACTTTATCAAGCACTCCTTGCGCCGTGAAACTTCAACAAACATATTATGAGTTTGGTTTTCTTACTCATTTATATTATCTTACAATGTTTCTACCGTAAGAGCTCTTCACACCTAAAATTTTGCCTAGTCATCCTGCATAGTAAAGGCATTCAATGATCCCACCTTCTCATCCACCCCAGAATCATCAGTAAGCAGCCGCAGATTGCTACTCACTCCGTCTGTCAGAAAAATAAATAAATAAATACATACATAAATAACGGTCCTATCACGCTTCCCTGAGATGAAAGACACCATCGAATACAACGTACTGGGTTCTATTATTTATGAAGTCTTCGAGCCAGCCACACATCTGGAAACCTATTACAATCGCTCGTACCTTAGGTAGTATTCTGGACTGCGGTACCGCGTCAAACACCTTTAGAGTATCACGGCATATGCAGCCAGCCTGTTGCCATTAATCCATGGCTTGCAGGACTATATGAGAGAAGCGCAAGCCGGATGCTTTCTAAAGCCATGATAATGCAAGGGCACAAGCTTCTCGGTCTGAATTTACTGCATTCGCAGTGAGGATGTTATGTTCAAAAAGTCTACAACAAACTGATACTGAAACTAGTCTGTAATTATACGGATCCTTTCTTTTTCTTTTGTTATAAACATTGGTCACCACCACTTTTACTTTGGGTTATCTGTTGGGCCACAGATTCATAGCACATTCTCAATAGTAACGTAATTCATCTGGCATAAAAGGCATTCACTTTGCAAGTAATTCTTAATTTTTTTTCTCACGACTTGCTATAAATGTGAACAAATGAAAGAAAATCTTCAAACGTTTGGAAACCTATGGAGCCAAACCTCTGTGGTCATCGTTCCCTAAACGGACAAACTTGAACTTTGCCTAAATAATAATAATAAGCTGTTACAAAGTATTCTACGTCTACATACATACTCCGCAATCCACCCAAATGGGCGTTGTGGAATGTACACAACAACAACAACAACAACTACTACTACTACTACTACTACTACTACTACTACTACTACTAATACTAACTGGTTTCCTGTTCCAGCCGCGGAGGATTAGCCATGCGTACTGGAGCGCCGTGTTGCGGTGCGCGCGGCCGTCCGCCGTTGGGGGTTCCATTTCCCCCTCGGGCGTGGGTGTTTGTGTTGTCCTTAGTTTAGTTTACCTTAGGTTAAGTAGTTTGTAAGCTAGGGACTAATAACCAAGTTGTTGAGACCCATAGATTTACAAACATTTGACATTTTTCCTGTTCCACTCTCACATGCAACAAGGGAAAAACTAATACTTGTATGCATCCGTACAAGGCCTAATATCTTTCACCTTATCTTTGTGGTTTTTACACGAAATGTAGGTTGGCGGCAGTAGAATCGTTTTACAGTTCGCCTAAAATTCCTGCCCTATAAATTTCAACAGTGTTTCTCAACAAGAACGTCGCCTTCCCACTAGCGACTTCATTTGAGTTCCCGAAGCATTTCAGTAACTCACGCAGTGATCGAAACTACCAGTTACAAACCTAGTCGTCAGCCTCTTCTGCCTCCACGTCGTCCTTTAAAAAGATCTGGTGGGAAGCCCAAACACTTCAGCAATACTCAAGTCGGGGTCGTCCAATCGCTTTATACACGCGGTCTCCTTTACAGGCGAGTCACGCCTTCACAAAATGCTGCCATTCACCTTCCCCACGACTGTCATTTTCTTGTTCCATTTCACATCGCTGTGCAGCGTTACGCCTAGGTATTTAATTGACGCAACTGTCAAGCAGCACACTACTAATGCTGTATTATAACACTACGGGATTGCTTCACCTTACATTTTTCTACATTTAGCGCTAATAGCCTTTCCTCACACCGCCTAGAAATTTGGTCCAAATTATCCTGCATCTTAGTGAAGTCATCAATGACGACACCCTCCTGTATACCACAGCATCATCAGCAATCAGCCACAGACTGCAACTCACTCTGTCAACCAGATAATTTATGTAGACAGAAAATAATAACGGTCCTATCACACTTCCCTGGGGCAGTCATGATACCTTAGTCTCACATTCGCCATCGAGGACAACGTACTGGGTTCTATTAAGTAATCTTCGAGACACACATTTGCCGCGGTGGAGTAGCCGAGCGGTCTAAGGTGCCTCGCTACGGAGCGCGCGGTTGCTCGCCGTCGGAGGTTCGAGTCCTTCCTGGGGCGTGTGTGTGTGTGTGTGTGTGTGTGTGTGTGTTGTCCTTAGGTTAGTTTACCTTAGTTTAAGTAGTTTGTAAGCTGCGGACTGATGACCACGCAGTTTTGTCCGATAGATTTACAAACATTTGAACAAAGCTCGTACCTTTATTAGCAGTCTGTTGAACGGTATCGTGTCAAACACCTTTCGAAAATTGAGAAGTATGGAGTATGTCTATTTTCCTTCATTCATAGCACGCAAGATGTCATGAGAGAAAATGGCAAACTAGGTTTCGCACGATCGATGCTTCCTAAACCCGTGGTGATGCATGGACAGAAGCTTTTCCGACTCAAGGACATTTACTATATTAGAACTGGGAATTCTATGCCATACTGATAATAATATAGGTCTGTAATTTAATGGTTCCGTTTGTTTGCCTTTCTTATACATAGGAGTGACCTATGCCTTTTCCAATCGCTTGGGAACTTCGCGCTGGATCAAAGGACGTAATTATTCTGTTGGTTCAAATGTTTGTAAATCTATCGGACTCGACTGGTGGGTTATTAGTCCGTACCTTAAAAACTACTAAACTAAGGTAAACTAACCTAAGGACAGCACAAACACCCATGTCCAAAGGTGGGAGGGGGACTCGAACCCCTCGAACGGCCGCGCGCACCGCAGCACGGCGCCCCAGTACACACGGATAATCCATAGTCTGTTGGTGACTACTGTATAACGTATAGGTTTGTTAAAGGAAGAGGTTGTGTAAAAAAAAGGCTGTTGCGTAGGTGTTTGCGAATGTGTTCAAAAGTCTGAGACATTCTGCTATCGGTATACACTTACGTGTACATTAGAGCCTATTTTAATGTTGTAAATTCTGTTTTCAACTAAGTTTTATGTAAGTGTTATTCTCTCGCATGTTTTATTATGGAGTATCAGGTTAAAATGAAATTCTTACCACTCAAAATTGATAGCTAAATCAATAACTCCCGGAATTTAAAATTGCTGGGATTTTTAGGATTTCTCCCGGATAAAGAAATTCCCATGTTTTTACCAGTATCTCCTGGTTGTCCTGTGGCATATACCAACACCACGTAGAGAGAAGGCCGCGGCGCTCTCGTGAAACGTCAACAGAGTACGTTGCGCGCGCATAGCCGACTGGGTAGCCGCTGGGGCACGGCCCACTATGCCGAAGCAGCGACAGTCAGCTATGCGCGTGCAACCTACTCTGTCTGACCTCTCTAGGTGGTGGTGGTGGTGGTGCATATACACCCTGCGTGAAGGGCCGATAGAACGGTGGACAGAGCTATTACGCAACCGGCAGCGTCATTTGGACGGAGTGTATAGCTACGCGGTAGCCACAGCTGCCGCGTCACCTTGACCTTTCTCAACACGCCAGCAGGGCTTTCTCCGCCTCTTAGATCACGTTAGCCGGCGACGCTTCGACCCAGCTTCGGTGCATCGACCTACCGACACTCAAACACAACATACATTACTGCTCCAAAATGTTACTAATTTTAATGAATAAGAAGTCTGAACATTCGAACCCATTTCGACTACCGATGAGCTTCCACTAACGAAGTTAACACTTTTTTTATTTAACGGGAAAATGCAGCAGCAAGATAACGGCAATGTCCCACGCTATCTTTAATTGCAGGCGCGTCAGAAAACACTCCAGAACATATAAAATGAGTGGTTATAAGCTACGGGAAGGGCTGTTCCACAAGAATATCCACTGTTAAGGAAATGCCCCGTTTTCAAGGCTGATGAACAATACGTCATTTTTGAAAGAAAACGGGAGTGCTGCTTTTTATACAATGCTGAAGACAACACTAATGACATTTGTCACAATAGTTTGAACACGATTGGAAACAGTTATGCATTGAAAATTCTTTCCCGTACATAGGGAACACTGCAATGGATGTATCATTCATACAGGGTCTTATTGGTCTAAAATTAGTTCTGTCCTTCACAGGAAATACGCTTTCACAAATTTTCCCTCATATTAAAGAGACTATTAAAAAGGTTCCGTGAAATGGTTATGGTTGGAGCTCTTTCACCACCAGTGAGCTGTCAGAAGTAGCGTTTCGTGGCTAACAAGGAGACCACATGGGTGTCGGATTTTAGAATTCTTTAACATTTATGGTACGTGAAGTCCGCAATTCAAATAACAATCGGCCGAAGCCATTCGACGCAACTCTCAAAAATTCTCTAGAAAATCGACTTTTAAGTTTTGCAAGTAAGCATAACTAGGAATAATTGCATACAATGTTGTACTTGCCGCCGTAGCTCATGTGGTAGCGTACCCGTCGTCCAACCCTATGGTCAGTGGTTAGAATCCTGCCATTCCAAATCTCCCCCCCCCCTCATTGTGTTCGAATACTTGCACAAATTTAATATCTAGAGGTAATTTTCACAAAAAGTACACGTATTTTTGTTTATTCGTAATTTTCTATACTTAATAGAAGGGCATAGTCTGCTTTCCAAACACGTAATCTACTCAACCATCGTTTTACTAAGTTTTCAGCTAGTCTACATAAAAAAAAAAACTGACAACACGTGGATTTAAAGATCCCAAAATGTTTTATATAACTTAATTAGAAAAAGAAAAAGGTGTCAGTGGGATTCGACCCACCTATCTTAAGGTTATGAGGCCAGAACTACCACCCCAGCTACTTTAACAGATACGGCCGCTCTTCTAATTTGGATACTTACGTGTACTTTGCAAAACTTCAAAGCCTATTGTCAAGAATTTTTGAGAGTTGCGTCGATTGGCTTTGACTGATTGTTATTTAAGTTCTGAACTTCACGTACCATAAATATAAAGAAATTCTAAAAGCCGATACCCACGTAGTCTCCGTGTAAGATCTCGTCAGCGACGGGAGGCTAAACGTTGCCTTTTTTGTCTGCAGGGGTTTCTGACATATACTGATTAAGAGAAGGGATAGGTTGGTGGGACACATTTTGAGACATCAAGGAGTCGTCCAAACGTATTAGAAGGGAGTGTGTGGGGGTAAAAATCGTAGAGCTAGACCTAGGAACGAATATAGTAAGCAGATTCGTGTAGGTTGACATTCTTACTCTCACATGAAGAGACTTGCACAGTACTCGGGTAGCGTGGAGAGCTGCATCAAACCAGTCTGCGGACTGGAGACAACAACAAGCGAAACTTAATGAAGACGCGATGTTCAAATATTTCAAATGTTTGTATAGCTTCTGCGACTTAACTACGGGGTCATCAGTCCCTAAACTTACAAACTACTTGTGAACTAGCTAACACTAAGGACGGCACAAATATCCATGCCCGAGGGGGGATTTGAACCCCCGACCGTAGTGGCCGTGCAGACCGTGGCTGGAGCGCCTCAGTCAGTAGACGCGATGTCATCTGGCCATTTCGTAATTAGAAAACTGACACACAGCGTTCTACTTAACAACAATAATTAAGAGACATGCAACAATGAAACTTCCGGCATGCAGTGACGCCAAACTGCACTTCGCTCCAAAACACTATTCTCGTTGGGGTTTCTTGAACAGACCTCGTATTAAAGAAACCCGGGCAAGGAATGCGTTTGGAGGACAATAGTGAAAATTCGTGTGCAATGTATGCGTGTACACAATTAACGGTTTCCAGAACTTAGTCGCGCGAGCAGAAGCCTCGGTTGAGATTAGTGAAGCGACCAAATCAGTAATGAAAAGACTAGAAGGAATGAAATGAAAAAGGACGCTTGTGTGTCACACGGCAGACAGGAAGTATACACAAACGCGTTAAGAAATCGAGATCCTTTTGTTTAAGAATCGTTGTGCGGAATGGCCGTGTGATCTGCGGCCTCGTGCTACGGACTGGATGGTCGTTCCAGTCGGAGGTTCGAGTCCTCCCTCGGGTTTGGGCGGGTGTAGTGTAAGTTTGTAAGTCTAGGGACTGGTGACCATAACAGTTTGATCCAATACCTTTGCAAACATTTGAACATTTAAGAAACGATACATAGTCATACATACAATCAACAAATCGGCTTACATTGCTTGAGGCCGTACTTTAAGGCTGCAAATCGTCTTTGCGACTGGTTCTGCAGGGTCTTTGTCTAAATTACGAAAATAATTCAGGCTTGGAATGACAGTTTTAGATTAAATTTTCCGGTCCGTTTTGTATTTCTTGCCGATTCATCAACCAAGGAGGGATGGGGTGGGGGTGCGCGGTATAGCACGACGAATAGAGTCAAGGAAAGGGAGGTTGGAAGTCCCTACAAATGGAAGCGAGCCGCAATCCAACAAGTAAACCCACCCAACGGCGAGTATCAGGAGTTTTAAAACCGTCGCCCTCAAAGAGAACGTGATATGTGGGATGACCAGGGAATTTACGAATGGCAGTGGCATAGGACACCAAAGCTGATGGCGCCTAGTCTGAATAGGGGGATCCCGCTTCAGCAAGGAGACTCAACAGGGATTGTCCGGAAGGCACCCGTAGCCAAGCGGATGCCACAATGGTTAACGGGGTCCAACAATTTCAGGGCAGAAGGAGCTGCCGAGCCATAAACCTGGCACCCATAATCTAACCGGGAATGAATCAGAGCCCGGTACATAGTAATTAGTGTTGTACGATCTGCACCCCAGGATGAGTAATCTAAGAAACAGAGGGCATTAAGTTTCCGCATGCAGCTTATCTTCAGCTGCCGAATATGGGAAAGCCAAGTCAGTTTTTTTTTATCAAAAAGGAGGCTAAAAAAAAAAACGGTGCTTTGCTACAACTTCTAGGCGTGGAGTACCCAAGAAGAGTTCTGGGTCAGGGTAGACTAAAGTAGACGGCAAAAATACATGATTCGCGTTTTAGAAGGGGGAAAACTGGAAACCACGCGAGAGAGCCCACGTGGAAACCTGCCGAATGGCACCTTGGAGCTGGCGTTCAGCTAAGGCTACCGAGTAGGAGCTGTACCATATGCAAAAGGTCTTCTACGTACAAAGCAGGGGTGATCCAACAGAGCTTACCAAACCATTAATGGCGATTAAGAAGAGTGTAACACAACACAGAACCCTGTGGAACCCCGTTCTCCTGGATCTGTCGGGAGCTGAAGGACGAGCCAGCTCACACGGAACATGCGGCGGAATAAAAACTGACTGATAAAAATTGGTAGGGAGGCTCGTAGGCCCCTGTCATGGAGGGTACATAAAATATGACGACGCCAAGCGCTGTCGTATGCCTTTCAAGATGTTGACGTTTTGAGAAGGCCTTTCTGATTGCTTTTTTCAGTCTAAGTAGATGGTCGATAATAAACCTGCCCTCCCGGAACCCACACTGATAAGTTGACCGAAGTCCACGCGACTCTAATACCCAGCATAGTCTGCGGGCAACCATCCGTTCGAGCAGTTTACATGGCACATTTGTCAGGCTAATCGGCCGGTAACTTCCAGGGATGACGGATCCTTACTAGGCATAACAACAGGAACCACTATACTGTCCCTCCACTGCGATGGGAAAATCCCTTTGAGTCAAATGCTGTTAAATACCTGGAGAGATACTGCCGACAAGGAGGGGGGGCAGAGATGTTTCAGAAGTTTAATATGGATGGAATCATGAGAAGGTGCAGAATCATGAGAAGAGGAAAGGGCCAGACGTAATTCCCATTCCGTGAAGGGTTTGTTATAAGGTTCCTCCCGGTGAGTGGTGAAGCATAAGTTTGAGGCTTCAACCTGTTTTATCTTGAGAAGAAAAGCCATGGGTAGGAAGCCGTCGCCGATGCCATCACAAAGTGAGTCGCAAGGTGCTCGGCGAGAACTGATGGATCAGTACAGACCCCAGCTGATAAGGCAAGACCAGGGGTTGAAGACGGCCGCTGGCAACCTTGGATGGAGCGGATCCTGGCCCACACCCGGGACAAGGGTAGAGAAGATCCCAAGGAGGATAGAAAACGCTGCCAGCACTCCCGCTTGCTCTGTTTGATTGTAGAACGAGCCTTGGCACGAAGGCATTTAAAGTTGACAAGGGCAGTATGGGACGGGTGGCGCTTAAGATGTTGCAAGGCTCGACGGCGCTCACAAATCTCCGAAGCAATGGTTGCGTTCCAACACGGAACTGGGCAGGGGTGAGGAGGGCCTGTCGACTGGGGGACGGCAATGCTAGCAGCTCGAGTAATCGCATTAGACATATCACTGATATCATCTATACAGTCAATTGGGATGGTGTGAAAAACACCTGTGATGTATACAAAGGCCAATCAGCATGGCGGAAAACCCAACGAGGTATCCTGTCCCTCATCCAGTGTGAGGGAAGCTAAAGAATCAACGGAAAGTTGTCTCTGTCGCAAAGGTCGTCATGCACTGACCAGCGAAATAAAGGGAGAAGAGGGGGAGAAGTGAGTGAAAAGGTCTATGGATGGAAAGGTACCGTGGGCGGCACTAAAATGGGTTGGAGAGCCATCATTCAGGAGGCACAGGTCGTGATCGGCAAAGAATTGGTCAACGAGGCGGCCCCGACTAGTTGTATAAGCACTGCCCCATGAAAGACGATGGGCATTGAAGTTCCCAAAAGTGAGAAAGGGAGGAGGGAGTTGAAGTAGTGATGTGAGGGCAGCAGACGTAGGTGGTATGTCAGGAGGGAGATACACATTACAAACTGTTAATGGAGTATGTAAGTGAACCCTAAAAGCAACCACTCCCAGTATGTTATGGAGAGGGATTCATGAACTAACAACGTTCGTACGGACTACGGTGTAGACTCCACCAGATGCTTGTAGGGGGCTAACATGGTTTCAACAGAAAGCGCGGAACACACGGAGTGTTGGTGAATGGTCATCAGTGAAATGCGATTCCTGCAACACAACAAGAGCCGCTGAGTAAGAGGCAACAAGATGTTTCAACTCCAGGAGGCGACGGTAGTAGCCGTTCCAGTTCCAGTGGATGATATCAGATCGAGGATCCATATGAAAGGCGAACGGACTGTTGCATGTCACAAAACTGAGTCAACGTCCGTCACCGACGAGGGAGGAACGACATCCATGAACAGCGGATCAGACAACTTCAGTGTGGCTATTTGGTAGTGAGGACAAAGGTGGTGTCTCCAGGACTACCGGAGGGGCCTTGTCCTGTACCTTTTGCTTCCTTTTTCTCTTCTCCTGTCTTGCAGAATGGGAAGGACAGGTCCAGAGAGAAAACTTGTGTCAGAAAGGTCTGGCACCGACGAAGATCGGGCGACCTTGGCATTATCGAACTGGATGTCCGGTTGCCGGCTTGAGGCAGACCTCGTATCTGGTGGACGCCGGGAAGAGGAACCCTGGGAGGGGGAACCTTCACCGACAAGTGCCAGAGGAGGGCAGCACTTCTCCAGCTGGGAGGAGGTAGGTAGACGCTGAGAGGGGGGGGCAAGGGAAATGCAGGAGGGGGAGGGGGAAGAATAGGGTGGAAGGGGGATGAGGGAGGGGGAGGTGTAAAAGATGTAACCGAGGCATAACCAGTAGGTAGTTGCACAGGGTGCGGGCCTCCTGTAAGTTAGGCGGCCAACGGACTTTTGAATCATCATCTCCTTTTTATAGACAGGGCAATCTGGAGAGAAAGGAGAATGGTGGTCATGACAGTTAAAGCATACGGGAGGTGGAACAAAGGGGTTCCCAGTTCCAATCATGCAGTGGACGTCCACATTCACCACATACAGGGACCGCTGTGCAACGAGAAGACATATGCCCGAACCGCATACATCGGAAGCATCGCATGGGAGGTGGAACGTACGGTTTTACATCACAGCGATAAATCATTACCTTGACCTCCTCTGGGAGAGTATCCCCCCTCGAAGGCCAAGATAAATGCGCCAGTATCCTCGCGATGATCCTTAGGGCATCGCTGCACACGGCGAACAAAAAAAAAAACACCTCGCCCTTCGAGGTTGGCCCGGAGTTCCTCATCAGTTTGGAGGAGATCGCGGTGGAAGATAACTACCTGCACGACGTTTAACGACTGATGGGGGTTAGCGATACTGGAACGTCGCCAAGATGGCCGCAGGCACATAACTGCAGATTGGGCCACAGAGACTGTGTTAATGAGCAGTGAAGGAAAGAAGGAAACTTAACGTTTAACGTCCCGTCGACAGCGTCGTCATTAGAGACGGAGCTAACGATCGGCGTTTGGGTAAGGATGGGAAAGGAAATCGGCCGTGCCCTTTGAAAGGATCCATCCCGGCAATTGCCTGGAGTGATTTCCCTAAATCACGGAAAACCTAAATCTGGATGGCCGGAGGTGGATTTGAACCACCATCCTTCCGAATACGAGTCCAGTGTGTTACCACTGCGCCACCTCGCTCGGTAATGAGCAGTGATCAAGTACGCATCTTGTTCATTGTTTCAACTTCCCAAAACTTATCCTCTATATGTTTGGTGGCGGTGAACATCCATTCCTCCATCTGCAGACTAGGTAACGTGGAGAGGGTTTCACCCCAAGCTGACGCGCCCGGCCCTCCTCGCAGGGGGTAGACGGGGGGGGGGGAAGGTCCTCTTATCATAGCTAGTAGCGTTTACCTGTTCTTCCTGCCTTCTGAGACGGCCGTATCACGACCATTATCTAATTTGACACGATTCATCGTGCGAAACGTCCGCCCTAGTACCATCCACTCCGATCAGGGGCTCTCCCCATGGGCGCCACCCAGCCACAGGAAAGGCCACCTGGCACGATGGCCATTGCAGGGAGCCCTGATACCCCACGAGGACGGGTATCGACTCCTTGACCTGCATGGGGAGGTTGCAGCTCTGGTACCAACAGTGTGATCCCTGCGTTGTCAGGGGGCTCAGCCGTAAGGTTACATAACAGCCCCCACACAAGGACTGGCTACACGTGCTGGAGACCTACTGGGGGAAGGGGTTATGACAAGGAAGGAAATGGGAAAGGAAAGGATTGGGATCCCGCGATGTGCGTTAGGTCGGGAGTTCTTCCCCGAATAGTTCACACTGGTAATTGAATTTTTGTTGAGGTCAAACCCCGAGGGGGACCAAATTGTGCCGAAAACAGAAGGAAAACGGCGAAGATCAAAATTGCTACAACCATCATCAGAACCATAGGAATAGCCGTGCCGTTTTGAAGAAAACCACCTAGAGAGGAGGAGATGAGAGGGACGGGGAGGAATTATGATGGAGAGGGGAGGTAATGCAGCCCAGGAAAGTAAGAAGAAAGGCTGCAATGGCTCTGAGACCCGTGCGCGCCACACACTTAACCACAAAAGAGCTGTGGGTCCCCTGGGGGGGGGGGGGGGTGTGAACGAAAGCTATGTTCGGAAGTGGAGAAGGTACAGAGATACAAGTACTGTCGATGACTTGCCTCGCTCTGACCACCAAAGGCTGCCACAGCAGCCGATGACCGCTACCTGCGGATTTCAGCTCTGAGGGACCCTTTTCTGTGAGGGATACGTCTTTATGAAAGACGATTCTCACACTCCTCGTGCACACCTAGTGAATGCGTTCCTTCATAACGACATCGCAAGATTACAATAGCATGTTCTCGAGACATGAATCCTATCGAAAATAACTGGGACACATTGAAAAAGGCTGTTTTTGAACATGATCCAGCGATCCAAGATCTCTGAGGGAGGGGGGGGGGAGAATTTGGACAATAGTCCCTCAATGTCTACTGGGCAGTATGCCACGACGAATACAGGCATGCATCATTGCAAGAAGACATGTTACCGAGCATTAGGGGTACTGGTGTATGCTGTAATCTGGTACACAAATTCAGAATGTCTAGTTTATTGTCGAACTTGTCAGCTTCTATTTTCATTAATAATAAAGAGACCCTAAAATGTTTTTGTATATCTCTATGCCATTACTATGTAAAGTATCACAAGCCCCTAGAAAAGCTTTGAAGTAACACTATATATTTCAATATTTTAGCGCAATGTTAATTATACAAAAAAACTTACTCAGTCGTAAAAAAAATAGCACCGCTGCTGACAAATGTCCGTTTTTACAGAATTATTGGTAAAAACGAAAAAACCTTTCCCAATAATACCGGTTATTCAGAACGAAATTATCGATAGGCTTATCAGCTTAAACCGGTCAGATTTTACCACTCCTAATTCGATTTAATGGAACGGGAATACACATATGCATATGGGCGGGGGGGGGGGGGGTGACAAGTTCGAGAACACTCTTTGGATATATGAAACATGGATGAATGTAATGTCTTTTCCGTTATTACGATTCTGTTCGTAAATGAACTTACAATATTCTTATCTATTTCCTGTATTTCGTTGTTTTCTGTCGTTTACCAGATATAACTACTGCACATACACTTTTTTGTATTCGATATCTTAACCTTGTAAAACCGCGTTGCCAGCTGACATTACTGACTGTAAGGGATGATTCAACCTATTGAAGATCTGCGTAACTAATACTGTTAATTACGAACGAGCACAAGCTCCGAAGGCCCATTTCACTGTCTGCTGACAGCCATCTGAAAGACACCAGGCAAGCGCCACGCCGCAGTGGCAGTTACATAAGAACAGACACCACACCTGGTTCACAGCCGCGTATCCATTTGCACATTTAATGACAAGAAGGAACGAAGAGGAAGAAAGGGAATGACTTCCGCTGCAGTTGGGGCATTGTAGTAAGTCAATGGCGTCAAGTGAAAATGTGATCCCGGCCGAGATTATACCCGGGTCTCCCTCTTCGGACCAGCGCTCGCCTTTACCACCTGGCTACCCCCCTTCCATCTCAAACTCCCCCAATCACACACTACGGCTATAGCGCCCCTTACGCTCGCTAACGTTATAATCGCATCTCCAGTGAAGTCGTGAACCGTAAACCCGTCGTCGCGTAGAAATAAGTAATAATATATATAGCCTAGATTGGTGTGGTGTCATGTCCGAAAGAACAGGACAGGAGACATAGGTCAAACTATGTAAGTTTCAGTATTCTTGCCCTCGATCATAGGTTTACTCATAAACCGTTAAAGGCATTCAAGTGACGCAAAATTAGGGAAGGTGGGGGGAGGGGGGGGAGCTGAGAAATCAATACAGATAACATATGTTGAGGCACATCACCATTAGGACGATGATACACATTACATATGGCAAAATCTCAGATACCCTTACATCAACAGCCAGTCTCCAATGCTAAATTGAGAGGCACATTTTCACCGTGAACCACCCTGTTATAGTTCGATTCATAATACATCCCGAAGGGTGGAGGTCCTCATTGCTGAAAATCGTTTCCTGGAAGGCAGGAAAGTGTGTAAGACACCGCAGCTTAGCCAAGTGGAAGAAAAAACAGCTACAATTTCCTAGATAATTATGTTCTCCGTACAGTACTATGACGGCATGGAGAGAATAAGGAGGCAGGTCATACCCCCAAGGTCGCCTGGCTTCAAGGTTATAACACACCCATGTTCCCAATGACTATGTGTGGGCGACTGAGGTCGACGAAACTACCTCTTCTAGAGATGAAGATGCAGGGCCTGGTGGCATGGGGGCCGTCAGATTTTCTTTCTTCTTTTCCTCTTTCAAAAACTGGGAGGAAAGTCCCAACCATCAGCGCGAGAAGGATAGTCTAGTGGTCCTGAAGGTCATTTCAGAACGGCGTAGCGTATCTCGAGCTACGTCTTTGGAAGGCGTCGCATTACGTAGCACATAGCCTGACTAGAGATATGTACCCTTCAAACCGAAAGCTATGTATTAAGAGCTGCGTCTTGTACCCCATCTACGTATATGCTTAGTTGTTGAGATGGTGTGCTAACTTCAATACTGTTCAATGTGCAGAGGCGTGACCCAGATATCAACTTCAGTGTGCCGTGGATGGACTGTAGTTCAAGTAGCGATAGTGATAATGATCTGTTGTTGTATTGAGAGTCGAATAAATCGAATTGGGTTCATCCGATAAATGTTAGAACAGCGTGCGGCGAATACCACCACCTAATACAAGATTTACAGCTTGACGATGAAAAATTTAAACCTTATTTCAGGCTTAATGAAGAACAGTTCAATGAAGTTTTATCCCTCATCAGCGGTATCATTAAAAAACAAGATACAAATTACAGAAAATTAATACCTTCTGAAGAACGACTAGACCCTTTCGCACTTTGTCAATTAATGCAGACATGTTGCACAATACACACACACACACACACACACACACACACACACACACACACACACACACAGTAATAGAGCTGTTCGACGCAGAGCACGTGGTTTGTGGAGTCGTGTAGTTGGCAATGGTGAGACGACATACGCAGCGACGCTACGTCGGTCTGAAATGCCCCATTTGATTTCCGAAGACGTAGCACGACATACACTACGCCAGTGTGAAACGACCTTGAGGACCCGCAGTAGATGGCATGACGGTAGTATCGCCGGTAGAAGAGCGATGTCTTAACTTTAGTGCACGGCGACATGCGAGAAAGATATTTCATCATCATACATGGCGAGTTTCAGTTCAGGCACCAACAATGTAATATCTCGATCGCTAGGGGGACGACCTCTGGACGGCTACCGTGCTGGGTTTTGGACTCTCATTGACAAAATAAAGAGTGCTACAACAGAAAGGCACAAAGGTGGAGCATACACTGCACTGGGCTACATCCGTGCTCAATCTACACTTTTTGCAAAATTTTGTGGCAGCTCAAATCAAACAATGGGGACTGTACACTTATAAAGGAATAATACAGAGTGCCAGAACAGGAAGCTGAGAGTATAAATCCACAAACCAAGTCCAGGTATGGTTAGCACAGGAATGGAAGAAGTGGCGCAAGAGATGGAACCCAGACGTGGCCGAGGACGTTTTCAGAAGAGTTATGAGCCCGTTGCAACGCCTAAAGTGGCAGATCATGTGGGAAGATGCAACGGCCGTGAATTAACTAATGTTAATCGGACTACGAGATATGAGGAATAAGAATCACCTTACTTCAACCGAGGCCTATTTTGTACATGACATCACTAGTGCTTTGAGCTTATTTCACTTTAGGAATTTCGGCATTTTCATCTTTTCAAAGAATTTTACTAAGAATGAATACAACATATTGAGAAAAAATTAGTAATCAGTAGCGTATGTATAACTAGTTTTTGTTGCCAATAATTCACACTCGTTACTTCAGGTAACTTCACAAAAAAATTACAAATCACATTCTTGTAAAGCTACATTATTCTTCATTGTGATATAATCCCACGAGCATCCGTAAAAGCGAACATGTAATTCTTAACATTTATAGACGCTTGTCAAAATAAAGAGTGCTACAACAGAAAGGCCCAAAGGTATAATGATCAGCCAGAACATTGTAACACTGAATCCGAATTCGGGATGGCGTTGATTCAAACCAACCTCCGGCCCTCCAGTTTAGGTTTTCCGTGACTTCCCTAAATCACTTTGATAAGTCACGTCCCTTCCTCAGACAAAAGTCCGAGCGTGAGCTGCGTCTCTAATGACCAAGCTTGCTTGTTTCCTACCTTTCACCTATCTAACAGCCTGTAAGCCCATCTTGAACATGGATAACAGCGGCGACGCGTTTTTGCAGGGAAGCAATCAGGCGTTGGTACGTCCGTAGTTTTAACTGTCAACACATGTGCACACACAAGTCACCAAATTCTAAGAAGAGGCCGATGAGCTCTGACGCCACGTTGAACCACATCCCAGACATGTTTTACCGGGTCCAGATCTGCCAAGTCGGAGTCAGTACATAAATTGCAACTTGGCACTGTGTCGACTTGTAGGTTATACGTCGCCTGCAACCAGTTTACATAGCTCTTAGCGGTGATAGTGCCTCTCACGAGCATCACTGTATCCCCATGAACATAACTGCTTCATTCTGTCCTGTAGTAGGGGCCAAGTTGATCCCCTGGAAGGAGGACACCAACCCTCCCATTGGTATGATTAAGTGTTGCGATTTGTCACACCGCGCAACGCTCTCCCGCTGCGCCAACCTCCTATGACGATGGTCACGAGTCCATTTCAGTCTTAACTGCTGAGGTTGTGTTAATAGCGGCACATGCATGGATTGTCGGATGGGAGACTCATCGTTAGCAATGTTCGGTGCATTATGAGTTCAGACAGTATTTTAATCCGCCCTGCATGTAGGTCCATGATGTTAGTTCCCCCACATTTCGCTGACAGCCCTGTTTTACCTGACTGCCCAGTCTATGACGTACGATACCTTTAGTGAGGGAGTGACCGCACGACTCCTCAACGTTTGAACGCGGTTTCGCTACTTGGCACCAACGCACTACAACGCCCGACAAGTCGTGCAGTTTACAAAATGCTAGTAACAAGCCTCCGGGCATCACAACATGCTCTTGGATAGCTTTAACTCAAGACATGTCACTGTCTTCCCCGTTCTGCACACAGTACGGTCACTGATTCTATAGGCATCGTGCGTTTGTCTAGAAGCCATTACTCATCAGATGACGCTACTATGGCATCGACGGGCTTATATCGATAGTAGGTGATTTGTCAGAATGTTCTGAGTGATTAGTGTATACTAAAAAATTACCGCCATTATTTTGTATTATAGAAAAAATTAGGCATTTATACATGGCAAAACTAATTACCTAACGCAATGTATAGAAATACTATGGAAGAGGATACTTGAGGCCAAAAACTGATTTCTAGAGCCGAAAGAGGAAGTAAGAAAAGTGTATAGTCGTAATTAAACGCAATGAAAACTGTAGCCTGTAACGGGTACTTAAAAAACACTTACAGACAATGTATCAGCGGTCACGACTTCCTGAACGCCGCGGGAAGTTCCCAGATAATGTATAAGGGAAATCAACGCGCTAACGCGGTCACCGGTGCTGTAGGTGCTAACGGAACCCGTATCCTATCTACGCGAACTCAGTCCTTTCTGTAGCCCACCTATCGAGCTCGCGCAAACTTAACTGTATCTCCAAACGTGCGCTCTCATTGTGATTGCATAATACATAAAAGTATCTGCGTATGCCTCTGTTATCAAAATTCTAAGTACGCACCTTCATACCACAATGTACGCGGACGGAACAATTAGCAGTTTGGTGGCAATACAGGCCTCTTAACTTTTGCCCAGGAATTATTCGCGCTTGATAAATACGTAGTAATTCAAATACTTCGTGTTCTCTACTGCCAAAAGACGACTGTTTTTTTACATTGAAAGTATATTAACGAAGGCTACTAGATTAAAGCCGTCTGCTAGAATGGAGCAATAGTATACACAACAAGATCAGGGAAGAATCTTAAAACACTAACAACTCACTTCGAAATTTGTAAAAATATTGTCATTTTAAATAGGACTGTAGAAAGAAGAAATGATGTATCGGATGCACTCTCGTAAAATCATGGAACATTACATTCACTTATCATTCGAAAGAACATTAATACTACTCATCCATTATCAGGTAAAACCCTTTGAAGCCTGTGAAAGAATTGAGAAATATCCTGCATCAGTTCCTCATGAGCTCTTAAGGGCTCACTCAATTACCTTTTCCTACCTTCCACGCAGAAGCCATAGGTGTGAAGTTATCTTTCCAGCCAAGTGTAATCTTTTTACAAACATGTTATTTTTCTCTTTCGGAGAAATTAGCAATCGAACGTCTCGGTAAATGGTAACTAAGAAGAGGATGGTAATTTAGGGGAAGAAAAAGATAATTTTCAGGGGAATGATATTTCTCCTTTGAATAGATTTAGTCGTCTTTCGCTTAGGGGTTTTATGGCATATAACACGGCTATCAATATTTATACTATGATAAGAAAATGCCTGTACAAAAAAGCATGTCGGCAGTAAATACTCAGTAGGTCTTCCGCTTGTATCCTTTTTGTTTTTCCTGGAATGCCGGCCACAACACAAAGCAAGTAGCTCGCCTTTACAGGCGAGGAGAGGCACAGCAGGGGAACCCGACAGAGCGCACAGCGGGCGGGCGTGACGTCAGAGTTGCCACGTTGGCTGCGGCGCGCCGTCAGCGCAGCGGGCGTTGCCAGACAAAGCCGGCCCGGCTCCGTAAATTTAAAACACCGCGCCGACCGGGCCGCTGTCCAAGTGCGTGCCCAAAGGCCGTGGCCAACGTCCCGCCGGCGTGCGAGTCGTGGCGGAGCGGGCGACTAATGCACTACTTACTGGCAAGGCATGTCGCCTCACCAAACATGATTGGAAGAAATTAGTGAACAGGGGAAACTTACTTACGTTCACTACTATACGCACAGAAAATTTGTGAGTTTCAATTTGTTCTTGGCGCATTACAGGAAAAAAAAGTACTATTTCTCATATAGACGAATTAACGAATTCTGGCAACATTTGCAAGAACTGTTGCGTCATGCATACCAATGATTTTTTTATCTAATTCGCACATTTTCAGTCTGTCATAAGAAGATGCGTTCCTTGTAATTAAATGTAATCGATATGAATTTTCCTTCATTGTTGATAGGCGATATCACTATAGAAATATTAACTCGGAAAATCGTCTTCGAAACGTGTATAATGACAACCTACAAGGACTCATTCTCAACAGCAAACTAGGTGGCATAACCGCAAAAAACAAAAATGCTGATGAAACATTCATAGGCTTAAATTATACCGAACTGACATTCTCCAGGGCGGGGGCAAGACAATCCTAGCTTGCCCATACAACCGTAGAATAACGACTATGATGAGTCATTTAAAGAAGCGCAACGCGTTTATAAGGGTAATGCATATTTTCTTTGCATTCTTTCCTCAGTTCAGACCTTTAAAGAGCTGCTAAATGCCCATGCGTGAAAATAGTTTTGACATCTGCGCACGCTTCTGCTAGGATGGTAATAATATCAAGCATACTACTACAGAGTTAAGCGAAATACTTTAAGGTTGTTGCACAGTTAAGAAATGAAACACGGAAGAATAGCAATTTTTCTTCTGGAATAACAAATTTACAATAAAAGAGGCCAACTTTCAAATTATAGTTTTTTTAGTAATTAAAAACCCGGTCCAATTAACGTGTTTGAAGAGCTCGCTAACTTCCTATTAGAGCACAACTTCACATTCAACAGCCTCAAGTGTTGGATATAGTTTTTTGTCTACCTTTTACTGCGTTTTTATCTTCAGGGCTTTTTCTAATACCATTGATCACTGATCTTTTATTACTGTGCAAGTGCCGTCTTCTGGGCGAGCACCACAGCATCGATGAAATTTAAGAAAAATTTCAGCAGGCAGTAATCCAAAACTCCTTAGTAACTGCATTAAGAAACAAACAGATTAACAGTCAACATTTTTGATAAAAGTCCTGAGAATGAAACGCCCACAAATAGATGAGGTCAATAAAGTACTTTCCAAGTATAACTCAGTTTCAAGGCGCACTCACTCTTCGGCGCGGTTCAGTTTTATGGGATGTGTATAAAATAGGGCTACAGATAAATAAGCCGGCTCCTGTGACTATAGCTAGTTCATTGATGCCGAAATTGCTATAATAATAGTTTCAGGCGTCGTTCACATTGGAGCGACGTAGATGATGTAATAAGGAATACATTGCAACGATATGTTGTTGCCTGGAAGGTTCATGACAACGGGCGATAAATCGCCCGATTAAAAATGTAATAGGAGCACAATTCTCACTACTAAACATACATGAATATGAGTTCGAGTGAGGAAGACGTCATTGATTCAGATGTTGGATGACTAACAAGAGGAGATACATTTCTGGCCATTAAAATAACTACACTACGAAGATGATATGCTACAGACGCGAAATTTAACCGAAGGAAGAAGATGCTTTGATATGCAAATAATTAGCTTTTCAGAGCATTCACACAAGGTTGGCGATACCTACAACGTGCTGACATCAGGAAAGTTTTAAACCGATTTCTCAAACACAAGCAGCAGTTGACCGGCGTTGCCCTGTGAAACGTTCCTGTGATGCTTCGTGTAAGGAGGAGAAATGCGTACCATCACGTTTCCGACTTTGATAAAGGTCGGATTGTAGCATATCGCGATTGCGGTTTATCGTATCGCGACATTGCTGCTCGCGTTGGTCACGATCCAATGACTTAGCAGAATATGGAATCGGTGGGTTCAGGAGGGCAATACGGAACGACGTGCTGGATCCCAACGGCCTCGTATCACTACATAGCAGTCGAGATGACAGGCATCCGCATGGTTGCAACGGATCATGCAGCCACGTCTCGATCCCTAAGTCGACAGTTGGGGACGTTTGCAAGACGACAACCATCTGCACGAACAGTTCGACGTCGTTTGCAAGCAGCATGGACTATCAGCTCTGAGACCATGGCTGCGGTTACCCTTGACGCTGCATCACAGACAGGAGCACCTGCGATGATGTACACAACGACGAACCTGGGTGCACGAATGGCAAATCATTTTTTCGGATAAATCCAGATTCTGTTTACAGCATCAAGATGGTCGCGGTGAACGCACATTGGAAGCGTGTATTCGTCATCGCCATACTGGCGTTATCACCCGGCGTGATGGTATGGGGTGCCATTGATTACACGTCGGTCATCTCTCGTTCGCATTGACGGCACTTTGAACAGTGGCCGTTACATTTCAGATGTGTTACGACCCGTGGCTCTACCCTTCATTCGATCCCTGCGAAACCCTACATTTCAGCAGGATAATCGATGAGCGCATGTTGCAGGTCCTATAGGGCCTTTCTGGATACGGAAAAGGTTCGACTGCCGCCCTGGTCAGCACATTCTCCAGATCTCTCACCAACTGAAAACATCTGGTCTATGGTGGCCGAGCAACTGGCTCGTCACAATACGCCAGTCACTATTCTTTATGAACTGTGGTATCGTGTTGAAGCTTCATGGCCATCTGTACCTGTACTCGCCATCCAAGCTCCGTTTGATTCAATGCCCAGGCGTATGAAAGCCGTTATTACGACCAGAGGTGGTTATTCTGGGTACAGATTTCTCAGGATCTATGCACCCAAATTGCGTGAAAATGTAATTACTTGTCAGTTCTAGTATAATATATTTGTCCAATGAATATCATCTGCATTTCTTCTTGGTTTAGCAATTTTAATGGCCAGTAGTCTACTAGGTACAACCCCGCAATCTTCCAACGTACACCACAGCTCAGCTGTTGATTCTCGACAGCTGTCCTAATAGGAATCAAAATTCTGTAAGTTTTATCGAATGAATCCTAAAAAAAAAATTCTAAAACGCCTAGTGTCACGAGCCCTTAGGAAAATAAGACACTTCACGAAGGCCATTTCTCCCGGTGAAGTTCTGAAGGAGGAAGGAAACTTAGGGTTTAAAGTCCCGTCGACAGCGTGGTCATTACAGACGGAGCTTACGCTCGGGTTTTCGGGGAGGGATGGGGGAGGAAATCGGCCGAGCCCTTTGAAAGGAACCATCCCGGCATTTGCCTGGAGCGATTTAGGGAAATCACAGAAAACCTAAATCAGGATGGCCGGAGTTGGATTTGAACCACCATCCTCCCGAATGCGAGTCCAGTGTGTTACCACTGCGCCACCTCGCTCGGTGGTGACGTTCTGATGATAAGGTATTAAGTAGGGGGCGAAAGCCTAATGAATTGCCTCCCCCCCTCTCTCTATCTCGTCATGTTCACAGCTCTGTATACAGTACGATACACTACAGCTGCAGATAAGACGACAGATATCACTTACGAAATGTTGTGTAATCGCGCTGCTGTGAACCCTTTCTAACGCCTCCTTCCGGTTTTCTGCCGCATATAGTTTCCGATGTACCTATTTTCTAATTTCGTCCTAATGTGTAATTAGTATATAAGATATCAGTCGATATTTCTCTCTCCCCCCTCTACAAATGGAGCGTTGTGCCTTTACGACAATTAGATTTAAAATGGTTATTAAGGTATAGATGAAAAGAATTCTCTCTTTGGTCATTTGAAAATTAAGAGAACAGTATAACGTCTACCCTCCCCGTATCTCACTACATGAAGTCACGTGGCTGGTTTTCAACAGAGAAAATGGCACAGCACTTCGGGACAAACAGGCTCGTTTCCATTTTCTTTCACGGGGTATCTAACGAAATTTCTATTTTAAGGAAAGGCCACAATACTATAACTAGATTGGGATAGTTACACAATATGTTTCCAGTTCTCGCACTGGAACTGCTTTCCTTCCCTATGAGCGCTCAACGTCACGGCCGAACAGTTCCCAGTTGCCAAACTGCTACAAAAGGTCAATCTTATTGCATTTACTCACCTGGCTATCTTGTTTTGTTGCCGATTCACAGGTGTGCCCTATTTATTTCGCATTTCATCACTAAATGATAACTATACAAAAAGCACGACACAGACAATGGTGTTAACGAAATAGGTACTCATAATGTCAAGTGTACACAAGTATCACATCGCAGATATCAGCTTACCTTTAGGAAAGCTTGGTATGGTTTACGTGAAAACTTGGCCGCAGAAGGCTTCTGGGTTGTAACTGGATGTATAGCGTGTTAGAAGCAACTGTGTATTGATTGCAAATAGTAGTAAAGATTTGCGTCTGACTTTCATGGATTCAAATCGTCATATGCGATAATTTTAATTACTAAGGCAAATTTCATTTAATTCAACTAAATTACTTAAATTCGAATGCCTGGTTACGTATGTTTCACAGACCTTGGTTTTTATTTTTCGTACAATAATCCTTTCTTCCATTGGAATCTCTGTGTGTTAATAACCTGTAATTTAGCGCCAAGCGTAATTGGTTTGTAACATGGCAGCTCGTGTAGGTCTCACCACACGCCCATGTAAAGAATCTTAAGGTAGGGTAACCAATGATAGCAAGAAATGACAGTTTGCTTTATTCGCCGACAATGAAGAAATCATGATTTCTAGTTCTTTTGGAGATGGCTGAACGCCGTTTTGTCGAAAACATTGTCCATCACCACGTAATTCCTCTTCTGGAGCAATTCAGTCACTGGGAGGTCTTCACATTGTCGCCATTAACTCTTGGGGGCCCCCTAACAACAATTCCCCTCGTTAGAATATTAGAAACATTTTAACTGGACTGTAATTGCTTTATGAGGAGACATTTAAATTTTGGTTCATTTTCAAATATTTTATACATTCTGGGTTTGAAGAAAAACGATAGAAACAACATGAAGTTATGGGTGCTAGGCCGAAATGAAAGTTGTTCTGCCTACTCTCCCGAAGAATCTTGTGCGATTTTGAGGTTTTAATACAGAAATAGTACATATACCCGTGAGTCTGGATACACACACACCGAACTGTGGATACGCACCGAACTGAAGGGTATTCAAGTCCTTGCCCTTTGCACAGGTCAATTATAATATCAGGTACTGAGATGAATAAACATTCATGAAATAAAGGTTAAAACGTTACACTGATCATGGGTCCTGAAGCAAGCTGAATGCAAATTTCTGGTTATGAGTAGTAAAAGTACTACAATACTGTCCAACTTTTTAATTTACTTTAGATATGCACTTTCCAAGTAAAGTCCCCCGATCTAATTAGGCCTATCTACATGACTATACTCAGTTTACCTAATTTGTTGTCTACGACCCCATTACCTATCTAACTTCTTCCAGTGGCAACAAAGATTTGATGTTTCAGTTTTTCATACAGTTATTGGCTAAATTTCAAGTTTAAAGTGTTGTAGCATACTCATTACAAGGTATATACTTGAGTTAGATTTTAATCACTAAAATTAGAGATTGTGTACGTGTATTGAGGTAACAATGCACACATTACACAGACAACATTAATACTGGATCATGAGACTCCAGAGATTTACAAACTTCAAATAATTTCTAAAACTTTCCCAATGAAATATGTTTGCACCTGTTCCCCTGGGGGCTTCCTTGTCCTGTCTACACTTTGACATGCCCACTCGCAGACCATTTCGCCCGTGCGCATTATTCTCGGCTGTGGGCAGCACACTGAGCAGGGCCATTGCTTTCGCCTCCACTTAATCTAAAATCAACTACTACAGTGGCCATTGGAAGGCTGAAGCGATGCTTGGGCGGTTCGACACCCAAGTTGCCAAAAGTGCCTCCCGGCTTGTTGCATGTACCAGAGACTCACTATTTTGTTCCACATGTAACAGTTGTACAGACACTACATGCAACTGGTGATGAGACATGGGTATCTAAACACGGATAGTGCATAGAAACCAATATTTTGCAATAGAGTAACAGAAAAAGCTGATGTAAACAGTGTATGTGAATAAAACTGCAACTTGCAAAAGGCAATTTCATTAAATAATGATTTAAATGGAAAATGTTAGCACTGAAAGGGGGAAATCTAAGATGTTTATGACGTTACAGGTTGGCCACCAAATCTTCATTTTCATATTCAAGGTTTTTTTCCCGGTTTTCCAGGTTAAAATAGTTATTTTCCAGGTTTTCACGAAACTTAATTTTGCTCAAAGGGTTTAGCAAACAACTATACCGTAAAGAAACTAGTTACATATTTTTAAGACACATTGCATCCAAGTTGAACCATGTCACGTTGTAATATACACGAATCCTGGATTTGGATTGGGGAGAGAGGGCAAATTGTGGCATTGTACCACAAACTGATCTACAAAGAACCAGCTCATATTATGAGGTTTTTCCTCATGGTTTTGGGGGATCTGCAGCCCCATAGACCCCCTCTACCACCCCAGATTCGACACTGACACAATGTCTAGTATAGGGTGTAAATTTTAAGTTGACAAACCAGAATAACTACAGAAAAAAAAGTATATATTCAACAACGGTTTTCACCATTATTAACGAACGGCAGAGGCGTAGGAAATGATACTGAATTTTATCTGCCTCCACAGTTTGGGGAGCAATGTGGGTGGCTGGTGTAACATTTTAAATGGAAACTCCCAATTTTATTGCAGATTCAGATTCTACAGACTAAATCATGTATAGTTTGGTTGATTTTTTTTAATTAAATTGCCAACATATTGCACCGTAATGGTAAGAATGATTTGCCATACTGCTGAAGAAATGTACCAACCAGGAAAGAAAATAAAGATTAATCATATTGATGATGCTTCAGAACCCAACTTTGAGGTTTTTTCTTACTAAACTACAGGGATTACTTATTTACACACAAGTACATTTCGAACTGATCGTGTAATCTGAGCAATAGGCTATACACGCGAAAGATCGTTTAACTCTTAAAGCCGCGAGATCTCATGGGTTAAAATCCCGGTTTCTGGCTGAAATTCAAGGCTTTTTCCCGGTTTCAAGGTTCGGTGGCCACCCTGCGTTAATAACAGTGTAACAGGGAAACATAGCTGATAAATAGACTATTCATTTCCTTACAAAAATTGTTTGGTATAATTATATATTTTCGCCTGCAAACAGAAGTCAATGTTTTGAATGTTATTTCACTTCCCAATACAAAGTTGAGCAAAAACACACATTACAAAATCTGCTTTGGCCGTAAATAAGATTTAGGGGTGTTACTTCAATTCCGATAATATATTAGGACTTTTTACACTACGGATTGTAACACACAACCACACTTTCACCGCAGGTTAATGGGCAGTGGCGGCGCGTCTTATTTGTTCACTGGTTCAGTAAACCTCCGGAAAAAAGCTGATCATACAAAAGTTTTTAAATTATCTTTCTTCGTCTTATTCTTCTATCACATTTTATATGCACATCAAAGTATTTTTTTTCCGCATGAGAAACGAATTTACGTCGCGGACACAGTACGTACAAGACTCGTAGCGCGGCCGCTCAATATAGGCGGCAGTGGCCGCAGCGTTGCAAAGCGCATGCGTGGCTGATACATTCTCTTCTGAACTCCCGGGAGGCATCATATGTGGCGCTCCCGCGGCAAGGAGGGGCGAGGGGAAACGTCGCTTTTAACATTGTCGTTGGAGCTGGTAGAGACGCCAGCTCCTGGCTGTTCGGTTACGCACGAATGGTTCCGAAGCAAGGCAATGGAGCTAATGCACACCTCGCCTTGCGAATCGGCAAATCCTCCGTTACGGCAACATCCGCCGAATGGGGGAGGGGGGGGCTTCCAATACCTCTAAAACTTTTTTTAGTGCTCTTCGCCTCTTGTTCCTTGGCCTCCGAATCTCAAAAGTTACTTTTTTATGGTAATACATGTATTTCCAATTGGACGGGGCTCTCATTTTGTTTGCCGCTGCCCCAGACCTCCGACAGCCTTAGTCCGCCACTGCATCCGATCTTCATATTTGTTTTTGGCGCATTGAAGATTCATCAAAATGCGTGTCATATTTGTCGTAAGAAATATTTACCTGTGAAACGAAGTGGGGGAGAGCAGCCATTGCACATGCGTAAGGTTAGGAGGAGGTGCTGCTTACAGTGTAACGTGACCCGAAGGTAGCTTGTCTCTTCATCGTAACAGATTCATTTTGTTACAGTCATAACAGTGTAATCAGTTACTGTGTTTTAGTGTTCATGTGCATATTCATACGTCCTTGGAGTTTATTATTAAAGAAAATTTAACAATGTTCAGTATCTTTTAGAAACAAATACTCTGCCTTAACCCTTTCAGACCTGATTTTTTCTGGAAGGAAGGAATTTTTTGTTTTGTTGTATTCGTCTTAAGTTACATTGTTAATGATTTTTAGAAGCAAGATTTATGCTGTTGTATGCATCCATTTACATACTACAAAATTGCATATGCTGAAAAGCAAGGCTTCTTTTTATGGACTAAAATTTTGTAGCACTAACTTTTTTACTAAATAATTACTACTACTATTCAGTTGTACAGTGGAATACAAATAACACACAACTTGCGTGTTCTTTGGAGTTCACAAGCTGCTGCGCAGTGCAACACTGACTACTTGGTATTTTTATAGTGATCTTCCGCAGTTGACAGTAAGTGTGCACGATTAAAAGGTTGAACACTAAGTCATACACATGTTTCAATTGAAAAAAAAAAAAAAAAAAAAAAAAAAAAGTTTCTGATCAATATTGTGAAAGTTACGTACACAATTGTAGCCAGAGGGTCTGAAAGGGTTAAGCTTGAAAGAGAAGTGAAATAAAGAAGCTTGGTAGGCCGACGCCTCAGCTCCGGTTGGAGCAAGCGCAAACAAGCCGAGGTTAGATATTCTGCAGGTCTTTTAACGAAAATATATCTAAATGGGAGGGGTGCAAACCGGGGCGCTTTCCACCGGCGCCACTCGCAGAGATGCGCCAAATCGTGCCGAGCGGGGTGGGGCGCTGAAACATCGATCGGCCGAGCAGCGGCAGCGCCACTATCACTCAAACAAGTGACATCTGAAGCACCAGCCGATACTGGTAATGGGCTAGGCGAATTGTCGTGACGGACAGTGAATTGGCCTTGCCCCATGTTATACAACACCCCAAATAAATTATACATTCCTATCAATTTTGTTGTTGCTGGAACACACTTGCCGCTTGTAGCCATGTTTACGAATACGAACGCTATGTCATGCCTTAGCCACCAAATAAATGGAGGCTAACAACAGATGTAGTGGCAAGGAGGCTCTACTACTAGCGCTCCGACCACTCACATTTCTCACTACCGGAAACAGAAAACGAGGGATTTCTTTGATTAAATCTAAGCCGAGGCCTTAGATTTTTTTCAAATATTGGACGACATTCCCATTACACTACGTCCAGTATTTCTTTGGCCAATACACTGATAGTGTAATACGAAACAATAGTAACAGGAAATATGTCAAGTACCTTTCAAAAGGAACCATCCCAGTATGTGCTTGGAGTGATTTAGGGAAAACGCACAAAAACTAACTCTAGGACCGTACATGGATTTGAACCACCAGTCCCGAATGACACGTGAGAGTTTATAACAGATATGAGTGTAGAGTATTTATATATTAAATACTAACATGTAATGTGCGGAGTTAAGACTGTTTATGGGTAAAAATTGAGACTTTACATTTAAAATACATCTGAATTGTAACCATAAATTCCCAATTACCTCGCAAAAAGCTCGTTTGGTGACATGTTACTGGTTATGTTTTTGCTTCTATTGTGTATTTTCACCATTCTTGTTTGTTAATAATAACAGACTACATCCTGTATAATCAACATATGGCTCCTTATAATAAGAAATCTGGGAGAACAATACTTTTGAAAGCCCCAGTCAACAGTATGCATCACATCCTATGTCAGATATCCAAAAAGGAAACAATTTATAGGTAAAGAAACAAATTATGGTGGTAGTATGAAGATACTATGAAAGTTTTATTACGTTTCTCAGTCTTCAGCTTAAGCATGGAAGCAGTCGAGAAAGATTATTCCCAAACAGTTATTTTTTTCCTATCACTATCGTATGACAATACCTCTCCCTAATAGTGGTGGTGCCTGGTACTTGACTGTGAATACACTTCAATTTTGACCACACAAAGCTTTTTGTACATGTGAAAATACCAAACAACATTTTATCTTCACTGCCTTTTACAACTATACGCAGTCTTGTACAAATAATATCGAAAAGAATTTTATAAGCCTTATTCAGCCAGACATTTAAACGATATGCCGAACCTCAAAACTTTATCTAGTAACAACGCAAGGATCTGAAAGTTTCATTTATGTACCAATTTCCAATACTGAATAAGGTGCAAAACAAAAGAATTAATGACTAAAAAGAAAATACATTCGACCCGAAGTTACTCATGCGCTATAAAACATCCCAAACTGGGTTCATTAGAAGGATTATGGTATTAACATTCTTAAAGTTTATTTGGGTATTCAACGCGGACTAAAATAATTATATCTCTTAGTGTTGTGCATGCTGACCAGAAAACTTAACATGCAATAGCTCGGTAGGATGTGGAATACAAAATTAAGGCAGGCAGTTTTTGGCGAGCATTTTAACGTTTTCTGAAAACGGTAATATACTGCTACAGTGTGGAGAAAGGTATAGGTAAATTTTTTATCCAACATATTTCATGGCGGGAACTTAACAGTTGTACAAAGTATTCTAGTTAGGTACGATGTAAGATCTGTTTGGTATTTTTACAAACTGAAAACTTTGGATGGGCGAAAATAAAAATATCTGCAGCAAAAATTCAAGGCACCCAACATCACTACGAGGAACCTAGGGAAAGAGTATCGCCAAACAAATTATCTTTTGGATACAATTGTTCTAAATTTCTTCAATGCTTTCAACAAAACACAGATGACTAAGAAATGTAATTAATAAAAGGAAACAAAACCTGTATTGCTGTATTTGCGATATTTATGTACTCCATAGTAGCACGTGAAACACTGCTGAAAGAAAGACACATTGGACAAGCTTCAGATTAATGTTGTCTGTAACTGTGAAAACTGACAGTAATACTGTAGTAACTCCCACTTTCTGTGGATGTGGCAGCGTCCCAAACTTGTTAACGAGAGAATGCTCGTTGCCAGCTTCTGCCGGACCTGTGTGTGTCCCGGCTCTTTTCGGTCGCGTCACTCGGTGAACAAAGCGTGCTCTCTGATCACGTGTCTCGATGACCTCGAAAGTGGCCTTGGTCTCTCCAGCCGGCTCAGCGCGCTGGTTCCCAAAGCCTCTCGCGAGTACCTCAAAGATTGAATTATGCCACCGGCACCTTACTGTGCAGTTACAATAGCAGTTCTTACCAGAAATCCAACAATACACGTACTCTGAGAAACATTGCACCAAACAAAAATGATCCAACATTACGTACTCTAATTAGGATATACTGTGACCAAAATTATGCTGATGTAGAAATGACAAAAGAAATTAAATGGCAAACTGTGGACCATTTTTTCGAACACTGCAACAGACTCCTGAAATTCCACATACCCGTGGCGGCCTATGTATTGCGCCATTTCGTGTTTCACACCAAGCACTTCCCTACTTTAAATTACCCGAACCACCTTATCCCATGATTCATTATTCTTCCTTCAACCATGCCAACCCGCATATCAGAAACCCGGCGTCTCTACATCGCCAAGCACACCCACTTTAGTAATGCTACAGCAAGAACTATTGTAATATATGCGCCTAATTCAAAGATGCACAATACATTAATTAGGTACACATTAAGGATTAAAGCTTACTTAAACCCAGGCTAACGTTGTCCTTCAGCTTTCTTATTTTATGTTCTATTCTCACTCCTTAATAACTTATTTCAACCAAGAACCAACTTAACTCGAAATGGTGACCTGTGTTTAACGTGCAGTAGAAACTATAATTAATGATCATTCCAGATTCTTACATTTGAATACAGAAAATCACCAGTGCGAATGCCAATTTGCTATAAACGTTTTTCGTTGTACGAAGCACAAGACCATATGTCTTTTTCGAAAAGTGGAAAAATTGCCTTTTGAATTCATCTTAATTCTTGAGGCCATGTATACCCACGATAGCTTAGTTCATGGTATCTTCGACACGTCAGTAATACTAGCGTTAGAACAGTATGAGAACTTCCGTCACTGAACACAAAAGAGCACTGAAGAGCAAATGCACTTGAAATATCGCCTTCAAAATCTTCAATTATTTTTTTCAAAACCAAGTGTCCATCATAACGTGATTCATTCAAGAAACTATTAATTCGAAGTCAAATCAACTGTTAAATTCTTGGAACTGTGGCTAAGACTCCAGGCTTACCGGTAGTTGGATAACACACAGCAACTGTTATGTCCAACTGTCTTCCAATCATGGAATATCATCCGATCATTAACCAGAGTCTGGTGGGGTATGAATCCCAATGAGTAACTGACTATACAGAGCGGTAATTAGAAGGATGGAGTATGGACGCGCACTGTATGGGAATGCAACTATCAAGTACGTCCGTAAACTGGATACATTTCAATACAGTTACATTCAAACATGTCTTGGAGCCATGAGATCAACTTCTACCAATGCTCTCTTAGTAGAGGCACTGGAAATGTCTCTTCATTTTAGGCGTTAGTGGTTAGCCAGCAGATATACCGGGTGTGATCTAAAAGTCAGTAAAAATTTGAAAACTTAATCACAAAAAAAAAAAAAAAAAAAAAAAAAAAAAAAAAAAAAAAAAAAAAAAGTTCAAATGTTTGTATAGCCTATGGGACTTAACTACGGGGTCATCAGTCCCTAAACTTACAAACTACTTATGAACTAACTAAGACTAAGGACGGCACAAATATCCATGCCCGAGGGGGGATTCGAACCCCCGACCGTAGTGGCTGTGCAGACATGACTGAAGCGCCTCAGTCCCGCGGCCACCGCGGCCGGCAAACTTAATCACGGAATAATGTAGACAGAGAGGTAAAAATTGACATACATGCTTGGAATGACATGTGGTTTTATTAGAACAAAAAACAAGCTAAAAAATGTCCGACAGATGGAGCTTTATCTGATCAGAAAAGCAATAATTAGCACAACAAATTAAAACCGAGCAAAGATGATCTTTACATGAAATGCTCAATTTGTTCATTTCTCAACATAGCTGTAGACGAGGAATACAGTTGTGAACAGCACTGTGAAGCCTGTCCAGAGTTATGGTGGGACATTGGCGTCGGATGTTGTCTTTCAGCATCCCTAGAGATGCCGGTCGATCACGATACACTTGCGACTTCAGGTAACCCCCAAAGCCAATAATCGCACGACTGAGGTCTGGGGACCTGGGAGGCCAAGCACGACGAAAGTGGCGGCTGAGCACATGATGACCACCAAACCACGCGCGCTGGATATCTTTTTTTTCTCTTATAAAACCCCATATCATTCCAAGCAAGTGTCTCAATTTTTACGTCTACATTATTTCGTGATTTATTAAGTTTTCAAATTTATACGATAGTTGTGGCATACCTCCGCAAGAAATGGAATGACGCTTTACATATATACACACACTGATGACACGTTCTGCATAAGAAGGTTGTTGGATGTGCTATTTTATGCCAACAAACAGGCCACTATGACAAATACAAGCTGCCATCGTCAACCCCCTCTTTTATTACAGAAGCAACAGTGATCACGGAAGCTCTCAGGTACTCAAACTCAAAATTGCAACCGTATTTTAATTATTTCTGACTCGAAATGCGTTTTTACTTCCATACAAAAACCTAGGGTAAATACTGCAGTGAGCTAGTTATTGACACCGCACGGAAAATGTCAATGCTCTCTAAGAAATAATTTATATGATTATTAATGCGGATAAACTCACATGCAGGTATTTTTCATAATGAAACTGTAGACCAGTTGGCCAAAGCAGCAGTTAATTCAGGTGTTTATTTGGATATCCAGCTACCTTTCACAGACTTCTTGCATAAAATAAAACTTGAATCATATGACTGGGAAGAAAAATGGAGAACATCAGTTTTATGTAAAGGAAAAGCTAACTGGATAACGTATCATATACCTGGTCAACCATTGTTTCACAACTTGTCCCTACACAAGAGAGCCGCTACTTCAATCTCGAGGATGAGATTTAATCACGGCAGCTTCCCCTCGCATTTATTCTGTTTACAACTCAGTAATTCAGATAAATGTGACTTACAACTTAGATATCGGAGACATGAATCATTTTATATTCGCCTGTCCAAGATACGGTCAATACAGAGAGCAGTTTTTTTGCAGAACTTTGGAGACTTGAGAGTTCCTCTCCCGACAAGTGTCATCACCCTTTTAGTAATGGCAGAAGAAGCAGTGCTTTAATGTCTGATATAATTTAAGCGAGCAGTATGAAGGATGACATGGGCTTATAAATTGTCCAGAATAGATAGAGATTTATAACCAGTTTATTCACAAGCATTTAACCAGATATGTCTTACTTTACAAATCTCTGATCATTTAGTACAGAGTGTTCGTATATTCCCGTGTGTATGCAGAGCAACTATGAGCACAAAGTGTTTGGAAATTATTGATATGTCCAGTGATGAATCAAAATTCAATCTAAAACGTAGTTCAATTTTTTGTGTATTCAAGTGGCTAAAATAGCATATTTTCGCTGAAAGGCCAAATAATAAAGAGAAAGTATACTTTCAAACTCTGCAGAATATTTGCCAAACGAGAACCACCATCCCACAACTATCCAAACTGAACTACAAACCATGGAAAGCGGCAACTGTAAAAACAGCATACACGCGATAAAAGAAAATTATCCCATTCAAAAGGCCTTAAGGAAGGAAAAATTGTAATTACCTAACTAATACACAACACTTTACAACACTCTTTACGGCCTTAAATGGACTAAAACTCGCGCCACAGTTACAGATATGGAATGCACAATAGCTTAATACAAAAAGGTACGAAATAGAATGTTTACACAATGATCTTATACTGCAATATGTTTCACAGATTTGTAATAATGTTATTTCTGCATTCTTTTAGAATAAATAGGCCTACCTAACCCAGTATGGGTATGCGAATGTTGTGCATCAAGGCGGATCCACAAACCCACATTCAGTCAGGAACTTTACAGCTAAATTATTTAGATCGATTCATTAGTGAATTTGGAGCTGAAAGTGAATGACAAATATATTAACTTACTTACACTTGTGAATTGTAAGATGGAGTGTGATAGGTGACGAAATTCAACACTACTTCACGCATCACTATTTAGTAGGTAGTGTGGAGCTTTAAGAGTATGAGAAACGTATGCGAGCTTTTACAACTATGGAACATAACTAGCGAGTGGAAATTTTAGAACCATGAACATTTTTCCCTTCTACAAATATATTACTTTATTCAACAAAATATAGTGACTCAATTATTCCGACATTTATAGTGAGTAGCCTTTGCGATACCCTGGTCTCCTGATTAATGGGAAATATTTTACAAGCAAACTAATTTTTAATATGCCACTGACAGATTTAACGCTATGGTACAATGTTTACTTTTAGAAAATGGCAGAGAACCAGTGCGTCAACAAATGTTTTCGCACACATTTGCCGCGTAGAGGTATTGAGAAAAAACGCTACTGACAATGTCAACGTAAACATTCAATTGAGTGCTGTTAAAATCTGAAGTCTATAGTTGAGTCGACATAAGCTGATCTCTGACAACTGCAGTTCTGTTGAAAGCTTTTAACAAACTGCATACAGCTTCTGAAGAAAACAATAGTGGAGTTGTCCTAGAGAAATTTAAAAATTCGCATAACAACTCGTGACACACGCATGAAGCTGTCTTGTCAGGCATCAACTTTCAGTGACTCAACCATCAATAGAAATGATGTGTGTCCGAATAATTTTATATCATTGGTTTTGAATTAAACAAACAACCACGGTTTTTGCCTTGTTACACAAAACTTTTGTTTGTACGATCTATGATTCGGGTATGAACCCATTTTCTAGTACCTTACAAATTATGTACCTTGGAATCAGATACCAGAAAAATGGACTCGTACCCGAAACATAGGTAATCCGAAATTAAACCTGTGAAACGAGGCAACAAGTGTGGTTCAGTTTACCTGAATGATTCACCAAGAACAGACAATGGAATCAATGTGATTAGTTTTGTATTTTTTGTGTTCTTTAGAAGTAACATGGATGTTTAGTTTTTACATTTCTTACAGGAATTTGCAGGCGTATTTTATTTATATCGGTGCTTTTTATTACTGAAAACACTAAAGAAGGGGAAATATAATACAACACGACAGTCCGAATAATTTCAGAAAAACGAACGGATATGTTATGCGTCTGCTTCATATGGAATTACACACTGACGTGTTGAGTTTCTGTACTTTCATACTTCTGTTCTTCAGCTGTAAACTAACTTTTAAAAATGCAAAACCATTACGTAACAAAAAGGGGACAAGAGAAATTCTATGCTGCAGAAGCCAAGGTGCTTGGCGTCAAACGCCAGCGGAAGTAGGGTCGACGTTAAGGCATACAGCTCACTCCGTATCTTCTCGGCCGCGAAACTGAAAGGAAGTAAGCGGTGACAGGCGCGCGCGAGCACTGTTTATCACGGGGGCCGTGTCGGACCCACCCGTCCAGTGTTGCCGCACTGACACCACGAGCACGTGTTCGCTGCCGCATTCAACATTGCTGTTCGTAATTCACGACACTTAATGTTCACCAGCCGAACGCACAGGCGCCGCTACGTTCGAATACCTGCCTATCGATTTTGCATTTTAGTTGCACAACAGCTGCAGAGGGAGTGAAGAAAATAAAAATTTGTTTCATGCCGTAAACCCATAACGATTACGACTTTAGCGTTGTTATTTTGGTACGTCTCTAACGTGAAAACAAACCATCTCACGATACTCCACTTTCAACCTTAACAATATTTTACGGCTTTTTAAATAGCTAAATTTTGTCAATTGTGTTAGCAGATACATGTCAAAATTAATATAGATTCTAGGAAGCCCTATTTGAGAAGGAAATAGCTGTGTTTTTATATTTACGTTGTTCGCTTTGGAAAACATATTCAAATCAAAAAATAATTTTGGAAAGATCTGTACATTACACTTTCAGCAAATAATGGTTCCTTTAATTAAAGTGCTAGACTGACCTTTAACGAAGATTACATTGCTGATTTTGAAGATTATGTAATAATTCTCTGTATCTTCACATACTGGCAATACCACTGACTGGTGAACATCGGTACCAGTATTGATAAATTGTTCACCAGGTTGCTTGGCTTAAAAACGTGATCAAATTAGCCAGACACAAAGCTCTTTGTCCATTGCATATACCTTTGTACACTACGGTAGTTACTTTGTACCACAATTTCGCGTTGATATCTACATAGCTGTGAAAGAAGTGCTTAAGTAAGAAAACACTTATCCTACCAACTACATTCGCAATTTAACTTGTTATCCAATCTGGGATATTTACCAAACCAATGAAGGTGTCTTAGTAAACAAACTGTTTACAAAGTGTCCAAAATGTCTTACAGCGGTTTGTCTGGCATAGACCTATCGTACATCAATATAAATAAGAGCGGTGTACTTTTGTGCTATCATGTTAATTAAGAAACAGTTTTATGAAGATTAAGCACTACTTGTAGAGGCAATGAGAGGTGTATGTACAGACTGAAGCCACAACGTCAGGTTAGTATCTGACATTCACGACGGCATGCTCATGGCTTCAGATTCTACTACTAAGTATTAGAAGATAAATATTTGTACTCACATTGGTAAAGTACGCTGGTTATCTTCAGTCGTCAGGAATTCATCACAACTCTCTCCTCCAGAACTGCTTGCAGTTACGTCAGAATCTAATTCATTCTGGACAAATTTGAGCTGCGTATGTAACTGACCAGACACGCTATCCAGTTCTTTTACCACACTCGGTTTCAACCTAAGCAGAGGTTCACCAACGACGGTAGACGTAGTAGTTGTACTAGTAGTGGTGGTAGTGGTAGTAGTAGTAATCGTCGTAGTCGTCGTCTCTGCACTGATACCACTGCATTTTCGGCTTCCTTGCCGGCTGGTGGACGCTGAAACTTTACTCATAGAAGTCTTGTTTACGCTTTGCGAAGCACTCTGCTTTTCGTTTGAAGCAACTGCCGCGCACACTCTCTCACATTCACTTGACGTAATAGCCACAGAACTACACTCACCACTTCCTAAGTTTTTCTGGGAGTTTCGTTTCATATTTTTATAGGAATATGTAATAAATTTGTTCACTTGACGTTCAGCACACGAAACCATTAATTTTGCTTGGAACATTCTTATTCGCCTAGCCAAAAAATCACAACGTCTTTCTACTTCATGCTGCTTCTTACGTAAAGCTTCAATTGTTTCCTTAGTGACACCTGCTTTATCATCAGATGTGAACACTTTCGTATCATCAACACACAACTCCATTACATTTACGTTATTTAAAAATTCAGGTTCCAAAGTGTCATCGGCACCACGGGGATTTTCTAAACTAACATTAGCATTATCGACTTCAGACTCCAATACTTCCGGACCAGTCAAACTAGTATTAATCATCCCGCCTAAACTTTTTGATACATTGGTTGACGGTGGTAGACTGATTTTTTTTGCCACAGAGGCGCAGTTCGCGGTTTCATTCTTTTTTGAATTTCGTGACAATGTTGTATTAGGAATTTTCATTTGATTATCTACTTTATTTACACCACTTTCAACTCTATTTAATCTTCTACTCTCCCAAGCACGTATTGCTGTACTGCTCTTCTGCAAACCCATTTTATCTTTGTTGTCCCCCATAGATGGGTCGCTAAAATTCATTCTAAGAGGCTCTGTCCCGCCACACACTCCTGAGGCTTTCAGTACGCCTCCTGCTAAATCTGTACGTTTATTTAACAACTCTGAAGCAATCCCCAAAGTTTTCAAATTATCGTATGCTAGGGAACCGGAACATTTCAGAAAACCGCTTCTGAATTCATTCGCGCAGTTAGGGAACTTCTTACTCTTACTAGTTTTATCTGAAATTGTTACTTTGTACACATCGTCTGACAAAAATGGAGATACTGAAAAGTGTTTGTGTCCATTAAATGCTGCTCCAATTGGAGACGAAGGAGAAGTGTGTGCTGAAGGCAATTTGAAGTTTTGCGACTGACCAGCTTCTGTCAAAGCTGGTGCCATGACAACATCCGAATGCCTCAGGGAGGCTAATCTTACTCCCATTCATCCATGGGGTCACATTCATTGAAAATGTTCTTAAAATGTGTGTCGGTATTATCTTAGTATGGCAATTTAAATGTATATTATACATGAACAAAACCCCCCAAGTTATTTAGCAAACATCAAACCAAACGCAAACATTGAAAACAAAAATGCGAAACGCCTAGCGCAAAATTATTTCGTGGTAGCATTACATGTCACACGTTGCACATTCAACACACGTGCTCATCGAAATATCACTTTTTACACTAGACACATGCAAGTGAAAGAATCTTCTATCACCGGCGAATTCCATTCCGGGTCGGCTCCAAGATTCTAATCTCAGAGCATTGATCGTACAGCTCGTTATTCCAAGTACTGCAAAACAGAAAACAATGACTTCAGAATACGATGAAATACTTTTAAGACAATTCAAGGTAAAACAACCATCACAAAACTACATGCAGCGATTAATGGCAATTACTTGTTCATCCATAACACCCACGTGACAAAGGCAGGACTTACGACACTAGGAAGCAAACCAGGAGAGGCAGGAGAATATTTATTCGTATTTAGGTAGCATGATGGTACAAACGTCATTAGCACAACGCACTGATAATACGTAGCTCGCTTACCCAATGACCACTTTATTTCTCACGAAAAATATGAAGACATGTATTTCACAATCACGAAAAATACCCTACAACAATGGCGGAATGCAACGTAGTGCTTTCTGCAACAGCTAGCGAACATTCGTCTACAAGAAATGACCGGCCAAGGCCTGGAGCTACTACTCGAACACAACATTTACTGCATGCGCGAGAAGAGTGATAAAAATAATTTTTAAACGGACAACAAACTAATGTTAACATCACGATTGTCGTAAATTTTATATTAATAATTAAATGAAATGCTTTAAACAAAATTTAATGCGCTTTCAAAAGCTAATGGAAAAAAGTCACTCAATTGCTTCAAAGTACACTTCATGACATCAATACGCATTCCCCCTCTCTAGCGCTTCTACTATTGGTCGAAGTGTTGGGGCGAGCTGCGCCCCCCTTTCTTACTCATTAAATTACGTCTCAGCATAAACATATTTGATTTACTTACAGTGTGCAGTAGCGATTGTAAGTGTAAAACACAGCTTTACGTTTCAAGTACTCTGGAAATACAAATGTAAGCATATAGTTTCAAGCATTTTTAAATTAAACGTAACCTCACAATGGGGGGTATGTCCGCTGCCGCGAACAGCCGACGCTACCTGAACCAACGTTTTTCAATTTAATCCACTACAGTGACAAGTGCACATCACGAATGTTGTGTTTTGACAGATTGACTGTTAATCACTCTATCAACAATTAATAACAACTACAGCCGTATAAGTGTAACATGGAAGGCTTCGAAAGCTCATCGATATATTAAAACCGATAATATCAAAATTTTGTTTACGAATTATTGTTTTCTAGGCTCGTAAACAATTTCTACATAAAACTCGTCTGTGTATATTACGACATGGTCTACATTTCACAAGCAAGTTGGTTTTAAGATGGTCGCTAAACGGTACTACTTCGTAGTTTTAATACTCTCGTGCGCTTTTGTGCTGTGTACGTAAATGCCAGGAGTATCGGCTACATTAAAAACACACAAGTGAATGTGTGATTACTTTCGATTACATTCACTGGGGTCTATCTACACTATGTAAATTTCTGCAGTTGCACAATTTATGCCCATGTGTGCATGTTTTTCGTGTCGTGCTACATTTTGGTATGGTACTGAATTAGTCTGTGTGGTTTCAATGTTTGTTATAAATTTTTGTGAAGATAGCCCTTAGTAAATTAATGTATTAAAACCTTGGGGCTTACATTCCTAATTCGGCCATTAAAAGTTTAGTTAATATTATTGTCTCTTGGAATGTACAAGTTTCGCTCCCTGTCACGCCTTATACACTGCATAAGGTATCTTCTGTTAAGAACTTGCTTATTGTATAGTTTCATTTATCTTTGTGTAAGTATGTGATATATACTGTTGTGCATTGCACTCTGAAACTTTGTGCAGTAGCAGGGATTCAGAACGGAGGCCATTGAGTGACAAGACCAGAATTCCGAGTAATTTTGAACTGTCCTGAAAACACACCCACCTTCAAGCTTGCATGTATCATTGTGTTAAATTAGGTTTACTGACTTTTTATACCCATGTAACTATGACACTGGTACACACTAGTTAACTGAATATTTCTGAATTAAAATGCACTTAAAAATCAGCAAGTTGATCACTACAGTTGTATTCCAGGTAGGCTATGTGAAATATTAAATTTGAGGCAGCACATTTATCCCCATTTTCATTGATATGTTTCGTGTATGGGTGACTATGATGTGTGTTTTTTTTAATTGTTGTTTGAGATTATGCAAATGAATTCACACAGCAGCAGTGGGAAAGGTGGATGGCTAGTTTATTGGTAAAACATGGGAAGGATGTTCAACCCAGAAAAAAAAAAAAAAAAAATGCAAAGCCTTATAACCAGGAAATGTAGTGCATAATCTTCCCTTTTGTTGTCCAAATCTGGTGATTACTTCATCCCATATCAGGTTTTTTTTTTTTTTTAAACTTCCACCAAGTCAAGAACTGAAACCTCAGTATTCTTGTGTGATCTCAAAGTGGATTTTAATTAATATCACAACCACATAGGCAGTAGAATGTAATCTTGTGCAAATTTTAATGTGATTAGTAGTTCTGTAATGTGCTTCCTCTTCCATGTCGAGCACTTGTTAAAGTATGATTAAAGTGCAAGCTTGTGTCATATGATGTGGGACAGAACTTTTGGACTAGAGTTTAACAATAAGTGCAGTAACCAAACAATGAAAGAGCCACACATTCATTTAATTCAAAACTTGACTATAGTCAATGTTTCTTGGTACTTGTCCAGGAGCTAGTATGAAGAAATTCTTTGGTGAGCCCACCCTTGAACAAGCAACAAAGTTCTCCATGGGAGAAACGTGGAGATGTCAAATCCACTTTACTGTCTTTTAATAGATTGCTCTATGATTTATTAATCATATTAGATAATGCTAGTGTCACTGGAAACTGCATATCTTTAAGTTAAAAGGTAGATTTGTCAGATTTATGGTTATTCGTTGGATGCACGTTGTTTCATTCACTTTATTTGTAGCTCTATAGAAATCTATTGCTTTCGCCTACAGCTGTGTGCGCTTCACAGTTCAAAAGTGGTTCACAGTTGTCTACAGCACGGTCTTTCTGGAATTTCCTTAAGCTGACTGGGATACAGGAGTGTCTTAGTACTAAATAAGAAATGTATTAAAATATGGTGGATGATGTGACAGGTTTTCACCCATCACAGTATATATTGTCTCATAATTCTACAACACAAGTCAATAAATTATTATTCTGCTAGTATATATTCATTTGTATAAGTGCTTAAATCTGTTGTGAATACAGTTGGTAGTAAAGAAGTAATAGATTAAAGCCTGATATGTGATTGGGTGGGGGTGGGGTTACATGAATTTTGGTGTTTGTCCTCATTTATTGTGAACTACATACTGCACTGTAATAAAATTTAAAAGGTGGCCTACATTCAGCTGTATGTACATTTCCTTTAAGTTCAATTTTTAGTGTGGATATTATAAATTCTAACATCATAATGAATGTCATAGTTTCACTCCATGAACAACAGAAAAATAGTAAGAAAGAAACTTACTTTCCATTCATTATTTTGCTATTGTTGTCTGTGAGAAAAAGTATAATAAAGGTGTGAAATTGTGTCAAGTACTCTAATTTTCATACAATGTATGCGTAAAGTCTCGTCGCATATTGTGGCAGTTTTTTGAGACTCCTATTGTTTGACGTTATATCTTCTGAACCATGTGTCATGGTTTTCATCCCTACAGCTGTTGTAGGAATATATACACCAAATATGGTTTAAATTCGGCTAATGCATTTGTTCTATAGAATGCATGAATAGGCTTCAGAACATTGTTATAGTTCATTAATTTATTGTATGACACTTGGTGATTGTTTTTATAAGAATAATTAAACATTTAGGGTGAACTGAAGCAAGCGATATAACCTGTTTGGCTTTGACCACTGATGTCGGCATGCTCTGTGCAATAGGGATTTTTCTTTTGTTACTAATGTGTAATTATATTTTACTATACAAACTGATCAATTTACATTTACCCATCCATATACTGAGCACCTGATTTATATTGTATGTGTTTGACATCACACAAGACAGGGGTGTGATCTAATATCTTGTAATGGAAATCTGCATAAGTGGAGAAGCCAAGATCACTCATTTTAAATTTCTTATTGATAGCCTACTGGTTTTGTGACATCTAGGCATATGTTGTTATCTTCAAGTCTATCAATAACCATGTCAAAGCACAGACAGAAAGTAAACATGACATATTACTATGTGGTACTTATATTTTAAAGGTATGTAATTATGTTAAACATGGTACTATTTAATACATATTACATTTACATGCAATTTGTGTATATCAGTGTTAAATCTGTCTTACAGTTTAGAAGCAATCTTAGCTCCTCTGCTTAAACAGATCCCCATTACACCATGGTTAAATAAAACAGCATGAATCACATGAAACTTTGACTGTTTGTTGTGGCTACTGCATGACAGAGCAGTGGCCAAGAAAACTTTCTCTGAGCATAGAAGGTAACTTTGAGTGTAGTTTCTGTTTTGAAATGTTTCCTGCCTTATTTATTTCCCACTGTTTAGTATGTCCCTGCCCATAATATCATGAGTCAGTTCAGACGGGTGGTATTGGGATCTTCATCATTGTCACTATTTAATTTTTTATGGCATGGAACTGATTAACATTGTAAGTGGTGTCATCAGTTTCCTCAATGTGACCCCACACACTGTCTCAAATGTGTGTGGTGCTTTGTAATATTAAAATTTGGGACAGTCGAAACAAGAAATTTTTAATCACATATGGCACAGCACTTTCTCACTATCTCTACAGTTCGTGTTCATGTGATAACCAACCAGCAATTGTAAATAACGAGGACAGGTAGCAACCCACAATTATGGTGATCGCTGAATGACAAACAGGTATGCAGAATAGCCAAACACATCCACACAACTTAATTTTCAGGCACAACCTTCATCAGAGAAAGATACATCAACACTTGCAATCAATGAGACATAGCTCATGTACAACCACCACCATTGGGCCACTATGGTGCATCTTGACAGTGAGTGAGGAGGGAAGGGGAGTGGGATGGGGATAGAATGTTCTGCACTGCATGATGGAGAGTAAACTCTGATAGATGGGAAGGTGAAATCCAATTTGTAATACAATAAAAGGGTGGGTGATTGTTGTAGACGAATGTATGTGTGCGAAAAATAATAAATAGAAGGAAAAAGAAAAGTGTCATGCAATTTGAAGAAGGACAAATTAGAAGGATATGTGGAAAGTGGGGGGAGGGCTATTGTTAGGCATGGAGTGTAGGGGTGAGAAGTTATTTGACGCTGAGGCCAGGATGGTTGCAGGGCTGTAGGGTATGATGTAGGAACAACTCCCATCTGCGTTGTTCAGAACAGTTAGTAGTGGCCGGAAGGATCCAGATGGCCTGGGTTGTAAAGCAGCCATTGAAATCAATCATGTTGTGTTTAATTGCATGCTGTACCACAGTGTGGTACATCATGCTTTTGTCATGGTGGCCATTAATCTTGGGCAGTTGTACCAACATAATCACAATGATTGCAGCACAGTCGGCAAATAACATGGCTGCTTTCACAGAGCCCAGGGGTAAGGGGGTGAAATTGGGAGTGGTATAGGGATGAACTAGTATATTGCGGAGGTTGGATGTGTGACAACACCACTTTATGAGGGATCAGAAGGATCTTGGGTAAGATTTCTCTTATTTTAGGGCATAAGGACAGATAATCAAAGCCCTAATGAAGGATATGTTTTAATTGTTCTAGTTCGGGGTGGTACTGTGTGACAAGGAGGATCTCCTTTGTAGCTGGTTATTGAGAGTGGAGAGAGGATTGTTGGTGTTTGGGGATATAGCACAGGCCATCTTAAATTGTGGACTAGTAAGAGTTCTTTTTTGAGTGCCCAAAGCTTACTTTTTTCCTGTGTTGTAGATGCTTACTCTTATAAAGTGTTGCTGATTTCAGGCTGACATCACTGCACCCCCTTATAGCCTGGTAGTGATGAAACACTTTTCTGTAATGTCACTTGAGGGTCAGATTATGTTAAAAGATGATACTCTGGTAGTCAGTCAGTGAAACCAACTAATGGAAATGCAAGACAAATACCGTGGAACTAGTCAGATTCACAGTATAGGGAATATCTATGTCTGTTCCATATTTAATATACTTTTTGTTGTAAAAACTAAGACTAAGGAAAATGCAGGAAACCTATATTATGCAGTGGACAGATTTAGGATATTTCTATGCATATTATATGGATGTATCACACACAAATAATGAAATCTGCAAAAGTAGTCCACTATGATGTAATTTCAAGTATAAGTGACTTACAATGCCCTTGTTAAATTAGCAATAAGGAAAAAAAGAAAGGTATTAAAGTGTTTGAAACCAGTGACTCTGCCAGAAGTAGACTCCATATTTTGGCACATTTTCCTGTGTTTCATATGTGCTGCTCCTGCTGCAATTTTGCGAATCAATTTTTATATATTTTCAAGTTAAGTTTTTTATTTATGGGCAGTTTAACCTGCTAGCACTCAGGCTATTAGCATTTCGCTCTCAGTAATTTTTAATCAACTGACATTTTATTATTTTTAATAAGCATGGGCGATTCTTATTAAAAAAAACTTTACACATTTAGTACATTTTAAATGGTTCTTTAACACTTTGGCTGCCGTGTGGCCGCCGCTGGACACAGCAGGCAGCTCTGGCGTGCCTCTGATGTCATTGTGGCTGCCAACATGTTAAAGGTTAAAATAATGCTACACAAGTGACCAAGTGTCCGATAGTGTAACTTTTAAAGGCACAACTTCTTGTGGATTAAAGTGTAATTAAAACCTCCATGCTAGCAACAAGGCCCCAAGGAGTGCACAATGCTTAATGGAGTCTATATATAACAATATTTCTGCCTGTTCAATCTTGGTTGATAGGGAACATTACTTTTACTGATGGGGCAATGTCAAAGAAATTAAAATAGACTGCAGAAGGATGAAACACATTGTTAATAGTACTGTTCACTGCAATCAAGAATGCTTTCATTTTGAAACATTATCAAAGATTGCAGTTATGTCATGGAGTGGGAAAAGCAGTACTGCTTTTTTGTGCTGCGGTATCACTTTGCCCCCCCCCCCCCCTTCTCAGGTTGTCTTAAATTATGGCTTTTCCTACTTTATTTACACCGTGCACTTTCATTCAGTACTCGTGTGAGTCTGACCATCAACTTTTCAAAAAGAATTAAAATAAGTATATTTGGAGGAGACGGGCTATGCGGAGTAGATTGTTCAACAACCAGCAGTATAGTCGACTGTGGGGAATGAATGAAGCTTATAGTTTAATGTCCCATTGACAGCGTGATCATTAGAGACAGAACTAATGCTAGGGTTTTTGGTTAAGGAACCATCCAGGCATTTGGCTGTGAAGATTTAGGGAAATCACGCAAACAGTGCGTTACCACTGCACCACCTTGCTCGGAGACTGGGGGGGGGGGGGGGGGGAGGCGGCAAAGGGGATTGTCAGTGATAGTTAATGGCCAAGGCATTACCTTTCCATGCATACCAATGAGCATGTGCCTCACAATTCATTCAGGCTCCTACCAGCAGGCTCAGGCATAGAGTCATTGTGTTTCAGCAACACCGTATGCTCCTTCTGGCTAGTTGGTATTATGCCGTTTTCTGTTTCAGCAGTGAGAGTGAACAGTCAAGTCACTCTTCAAAAAATTTTCTGGCACATCAAAGCAGCCAGACTCATGTATGTATAGAGCTCTTTGGGTTATAGTGGTTGCTGCTCGGAGTTGTTTCTACTTGAGTGGTGTTTATATTTCATGATTTTTGCTTTTTGCTTCTCTTGTACAACTCTCATGTCAAATGAGTGGGCGGGACAAATTTATTTTAACATAATTGCAGGAGGCTTAAAATATGATGCTATTCCAGTTTTCTAATTTTATTTGCACATTATTAGCAAATCGAGCATTAATTGCCTTGCAAAACATTGAAGTCATTTTTGATGGTTTGCTAAACAAATTTGGCTTTCATTAATCAATTACACTTTGCCACAGAGGCAGCCAATTTATTTGAAACAATATTCCACACTATTGGCCAGTTTCAATTGTTCGGTGGATTTGAAGCAGTTTATTTTTTAGCCCATAGTGTTAACAGATTGTGTACTATGCTAAACTAAAAGTTAACGTGAAAAAATACTCTAAGAAAATGGAGCATAACTGAGAAGTTACTATAACCACAAATTTTTGATCAGTAATTTCGACTACAGCATATCCACATCCTTAGCAGAAAATGGTTTACTTTATACACCTTAGACAAAACAATGCCTCTCAGGGGGCTCAGCATTCACTTACTGGGCCCAGACTAAGTTCCTGATCTGCATACTGTGTAGCCCCACCAGTCCTCTATACCGGTACCATAAGTTCTGGTTGATTGTTTGGAATAGGAGGACCAAAATGCTCAGGTCATCAATCACCCAGTGAGGAGAGGAAGGCAAAGGAAATGGAGTCCAGGGAGGAAAGAAGGAAGAAAGTTTGTATTAGCTCAGGGACACATGCTCGCCACACATATACTCGCAAAGGGTGCGTAAGTTCTCTACATGCTTCAGTGTCCACTGTGTGGTGTGAGAGTCGGGTGCGGATCTTGGCTAAACTGGGTGGGTCACAAAGAGAGTCAAAACCTCAATTAAAAAAAAGTCAAGGTGTGCTGTGTGGCAAGGATAAGAATGGCTGTTGAAGAGGCTAGTGACAAGCTCTGGGGACAAGACGCTCCTAAGTTGTATAATGCTTATCAAGGCAGATGGGCATCTGTGGAAGGACAATTTTCCCTAACTGCTCATGGAACCACCCTGAAGTGTCTGAAATCTAATGCTGGTGGCTGAACGACCCTAACTGTCTCTAAGCGTAGAAGATGTCAGTTCAATACAGAGCAATATGATCGCAAATTGTTCCCTCTCCTAGTTACAATGTGGGAGGAATGTCCAGCTAAAGATCAGGAAGAGCCGTAGTCTCTAAAATTCCTCATTTGCCTGGAATTGATAGGTAATTCTTCATGATAACAAAACTTTTTTTTGGCAACTTGAAGAATACCTTTGGGGAAGTTTCAGTGCTGTTGAAAGTGTATAATTCTTCAGTCCTGTAGAAGCAGAATCTTCAGCCTAGTTGCGGGCACTACTCTTGTGACAAGCTGGGTGATGTTCCTGTTTGTACCACAAGTCACTAAATATGGTCCAAGGGATTAGTTTCCTTTGTGATCTCCTCACATGTAGAGGATGTGGGTGGCCACCACATCTGGATGCCCTGTGTACGTGTCACCTCTCCCCACTGTATTTCTATTCAAATGTTTGTTAAGCTTGTGGGACTTAACTGCGGAATCATCAGTCCCTAAACTAACAAACTACCTATGAACTAACTTATACTAAATACAGCACAGACATCCATGTCCAAGGGAGGATTCAAACCCCCGATGGGGGAACAGCCTTGCACATCAGAGCATAGTGCCTCGATGCGCTCGGCCACTCCGCTGCAGTGTATCTGTATTACCTGGGGACAGCACCTTTCACTAGAGTGCAACAATTTCCACAAAGAGAGGAAAATAATAGAATATAAGAGCCTGGACACACTGACCTGCAAATAATAATAATAATAACAACAATAATTAAATAAAATCACTGATCTCTCTGCGGATAATGGTATCAAACATTTCGGCACCTAGTGTGAGACCTCAGGGTCATTAGACTCATCTGTCCCCTTGATGTTTGAGGGCTCTCCTTTTTCTGTTGCTATCCCAACACCTAGTTTGGGAAAAATCCACCCCCAATCATCAGTGACGCGGGTCTCTATCTGTAAGTCAGAGAAACAACAGCCACCTCTAGCTCCGCTCACAAGGAAGGGGTCCCTTGAATACTACCTGCTGTAGTTTCTTCCAATGTAACTGTGGATTTCAGCTAGTTGCTGAAGGAAGCACAAACTGCTGGTTGAAGGGCTTCCTGATCTTCACAAGTCCCTGGAGTCAATTCAGACAAGCACTCCCAGCTTACGAAACCAGAGGAAACGTGAGAGGACAAGAAGAAGAAAAAGAAACACAAGAAAAAAACCTACTGCAACTTCTGATTCTGAGGATGCAGTGAAGATAATACAGGACCTAGAAATCACCAGACTCAGAAACAACGGACATTGATGCCAATGGCACTCTGCCGATGGCAATAGGTGCTCCTGGAGCATAATGTGTCCCTTCGGTCCATTCTTGGCTTCTCAGGACATTAACAATGTCATCTTCCAGTGGAATTGCAGCAGATGTTTCCACCATCTGGCTGAGTTATGACAACTATTAACTATTTCACTTGCTTCCTGCATCGCTCTTCAGGAAAATGAGGGTTAAAGGAATGTAGACCCTTGCCCTTCAGGGCAATTGGGGATATTACAGAAACGATCTAGACTATGGCAGGGTGTCAGGCAGAGTTCGTGTTTTATGTCATCGATTCTGTTTATAGTGAACCAATGCCTCTTCACACAATTCTAGAGGCTGTAGCTGCCAGGGTAAGCACAACAAGGCTATTATTGTCTGCAACAATTACCTTCCTCCAGGTGGTGTAGTACTGCAACACATACTGGCTGAAATGATTTTCCCCCCTCACAGCTATTCTCATTGGGTGACTTCAATACCCATTATCCTTTGTGGGTTGGAACCATGACCAATGGCCAGGAGAGATATGCGGTGCTCCCACATATTTCAGTGTAGTGGATTGCACCAACTCGACCTTCGATCTTTTAATTTGTAGCCCTGGCTTTCTACCCTCTATCTACTAGATAGTGCATGACGACTTACATGGTAGTGACCACTTCCTGTTATTTCTGTCGTTGCCCCAACTTCATTCCTGTGGACACTTGCCCAAATGAGCTGTTTAACCAGGTTTATTAGGAAGCTTTCACCTCAGATGCCAGTGTTGAACCTCCACCACAAGGTAACAATGTGATGGTTGAAATTCAACCACAGCCATTATTTCTACATCTGAGTCTCCCCAATTCTTCAGTATTCCTCTCCCCTAGCAGAAGACTGTGCCCTGGTGGTCGCCAGAGATCAATGAGGCAATTACAGACTGCAGGCAAGTGCTTTAGCATCACAGGCAGCACTCATCTTTAAGCCCTTTATTTCCTTTAACCAGCTTTGTGTCAGAGTCTGACAAATAATTAAAAGACACAAGCAGGAGTGTTGGGAAATGTACATAGATACTATTGGATCATGTACCCCTTCATGTAAGTTGTGGATAACAATCAGATATCATTACAGGTACTGGACTCCTTTGGGTTTACCTGGGATTTTATGAATGGAGCAGTTTGTACTGATCCAGACGCAATTGTGAGCATTGTGCTCAGAGTTCTGCATCTGTGAACCAGATTTTTGCACAAAATAGTGGGAGGAACAAACTTTTTTTTACCTCTCACCTAAGTTGTATGATGATCCATTCAGTGATTGGAAATTACTCAGTGCCATTGCCTTGATTAAACTCCAGGATCAGATTGAATAATACACTACCAGATGCTTAAACACCCCTTAGTGGATCCCAATGTCATATCCTTGTTGGCATTTTTAAAAACACCCAGAGTGACAACTGAGTTCAATAGAAATGGCAGGGAAGTGTCCCAATAGCAAAACCCACTGGAGGTGGATAGCTACCACTATTAGCCTCACCAACATTCTGTGCAAGTTGCCCAAATGCATGATGAGTTGGCAGCTGTGTTGGCACCTTGAGTCTCTGAACCTTGTGGCTCCGTCATAGGGTGATTTCCGTCAACGCCACTCTAATCTGGTTTACCTGCAGTCTATCCGTACAGCCTTTGCCCATTGTAAGCACCTACTGCCATCTTTTACTATTTCACACTACATTGGATGAGTAGGGTCTCTGGGGCTCACTCCTGATCTTCATACAGAACCTTCTGTTGCTCCACTCGTTCACAGTCAAAGTTGGTGCATCCCATCATCTCCTACCTTCCTCTCCCCATATACAAAAGAATAGAGCCCAGTAGGGTTCTGGTTTTAGCATCCCCCACTTTTTAGTGTCCTTTAATAACCTAGCAACAGCTGTGACAACTGTTGTATTTAGTTTTGCTCTGATGGCGTTAATGTTGCTGAGCAATGGTCGCAGGAGTCCATACGAAAGGTATAGTCACGGGCTCTGACCCTCAGTTTCAGTTTTCAGCTGCAAAGGCTTGTGTGATACACTTCTGTTGGCATCATACTGTTCATCCCCACCCAGACCTTTGCCTTAATGATGAACTGCTCAATATAGTGGGAACATACCGCTTTTTAGGTCTGGTTTTTGACACCCAATTGACTCTGCTTATCTCTGTCAGCTAACACAAGTTCTGGCAGCACCTAAACACTCTTAGTTACCTGAGTAACACTGGGTGCAGATCGCTCTACTCTTCTGTGGCTCTTATAGTGCTAATACAGTCACTTTTTGACTATGGGAGTTAGGCATGCGGTTCAGCAGCATCCTGAGCATTGTCGATTCTAGACCCAATACTCTACTGCAGGGTTGAAATAGCATTAGTTGCTTTCCTTAAAAGTCCTGTGAATAGCTTACTTGACAACACTGTGGTCCTTCCATTGCAGATCCGGCACTGCCAATTGCTTGTAAATTATATTGCACATTTTGTACTTCATGGAAGCATCCAAATTACTATCTCCCTTACACAGACACAGCCATCCAACTCTCGCATTGATGGCCCAGGTCAGGAACTCCTCCTCCCACATCCTTTTGTTCCTCTGTGTCTCTCATCTCCTGTGTTCTCGTTACTTCGTTCCTTTTTCTTTAGGTATCGTATGTGAAGGTCAGTGTTGTTTTGGAATGGGTGACTGATGATCTTTGTAGTTTGATCGCTTAATCGATAATCCTACAATCGCATGACACAATGTTTGTCGATCACAAGACCCGTTTCAATACCTTCTGGTACACACAACAGGCTTCACTTTATTTCTAAATACGTAGAATGTCATTCCTTTCTAAATTACCAAGTATAGTCAGGCATTATATCGTAATGTTTTAGCATTGTGTACATTTTAGTTAGTCGGTATGTATTATATAAATAGAGGAATAACGACTATCTTGGTTTCATTAATAATAATAAACAAACCTTAACATCACATATTTTGGCACCGTTTACACTTTGCATAGCATATTAACATTCTGAAAAAATAATTAAGCCACAAATTAATAGTCAGCTGTTGATCCATCACTAAGCATGATGGCACGAGACACCCAACAGAATTGGGACAAGTAGCGATTTAGTAGAGCAAATGTTGATTTCTAAGTCACTCTAGCTGTGCATGCACAAAAATGCCTATTTTTTAGCACTTTAATGTAACTCACTGGCAGCTGCTTGAACAAACCTTGTCTGTCAGTGCAACATGAGTTCATGAATCCAGGCAATAGCTAAAAAACCATGTGCCTACTACCCTTGCTGAGTTAAATTCTTGGGGAGAGCCCTCATAATGGGGCTGTCTCACGTCACTAAAAGCCCTAAGCTATCAGCTGATGCTGTATGGCTCCAACACTTCAGACAGACCAGAATTCTTTTCGTCTTCTGTTTGAATCTTTCCTCCAAGATTACACCATGAGATGATAGCAAAACCATACACATTATAGAAACTTATTCACCTCTGTTCCTGATTTGCATGTGGACCAATTGAGGGCCTTTTCGTTCTACTACACCAGTATCAACTGAAATTCAGAAAAGAGCTTTATCATTAGCATGTAAGAGACATTGGAATCATACTGCATCACCTGATGGAAGATTAAGCTGTCACTGCAAAGGAAAGAAGCTGTCCTATCCTATTTAGAGATCATTCAGTCATCTTTGGTTGGGCATCTTATATTACAATACAAACTAGCAAAAAGAAGGGGGCGAAGAAGAAGAAAAATATTGTTGGTTTTATGACTGCAGGACAATTCAAGATCTAGGCACATGCTCATGCCATCAACTGGAAAGATATTGCACATCACAGTACTTGATTCACACAAATAATGCTACCACATTTACTACATTCTAGAAATGTTGAATAGACAGTGGAATTAATGTGGGCAAATCTCAAACTATTATAAAATACAAAGTAGTTATCTTAATTCAAATGGACAATCCTAACCATTCTTCGGTGTTTGTCTGTACCTGTTACCCTACCGCCCCTAAAGAGTATAGCTCTTCTCTGTAACTTCTCTACACTGAAAAGTTTGGGAATCACTCCATAAATTGTGTACATAGAGCCATCAGACAAGATGGATGGTCACTGATGGCTGAATCCTCACTTCTTGATGAGGATTTTCTCACAGAAGGTTAAAAAAAAAAAAAGAAAGAATGTGCTTTACCACTATGATTTGAATCTGTATATCACATCCCTTATGAAATGCTTTAAAAGCCAATGCTTCCGGTATACGTCCGCTCAGAGAACATACCACCTATTTTGTGGATAGTGTGGTCAGCCATTTCGCAATAACTCAACATGTGCATTACTGCATATAGAAATGACCACACTCACCAGTTCCTAACAGCAATTAACACATTGACTTCTATGATGCCTTGCCTGGCATATGGTGTGAGTCTCTGCAGTGGCCAGCTGCAACCATACTGTGTCAGGTGTTCGCTTCTGGTGGCCACTCAAAAGTCGATGTGTCAAAGATCATGAAGGTCTCGAATTGTCTCTTATATTTTAAAGCTCAGAAAAAATTAAATCACTTACATTCAGTCATCTATATTAAACTTTACCATTATTGTGATGAGATTGAAGACAATACCTGGCATATTTACCTACTGCTGCTGGTACCCAGCTCCACTGTATTTTTTCATTATTTTATTTTTACTTATTTTGAAAGAATCGTGTTTCTCTCTCACGTTATTGTACCTTGCACAATGTACGCTCCACAACCACTGCTCTTCCTCATATAATGGTATGAGATGGTAAATTTTTCCCTGATACATTCCATCTGACAGAATACCGTAAACCACGACAATACTCGGTTCAGTAGCAAAATAAAAACCAACACTAGCGCTGTGTAGCGGCAGTTCATGGTAACAGGCCACAGAACAAATATTCCTTTGATATTTACCGACTCAGCCCCGGAACACTTTTTCTGTGTTGGCAACATGTTGCCAACATCGGCAGTCTAGTAGCAGCCACGAACAATGTTGTGAACAATGTTTTGAACTCAGAGTAAAAGGGCCTTTACACCCACTAACCAACCAAGCAACTTGCACAACTACCCAAGGACCAGGTTAACGATCCGTGGATTATCTGCCAAAACTGAAGGCAGTGAGTGCGGAATTCCACATTTGGTGTGGAGGGGCCAAGAAGAGCAGACATTCCACTAAGATATGAGACAAAGACAGTAGGGCTCCACAATGTGGGGCAGGCTAATTGCACAGAAAAAAATATGAGTCAGCCTGGAACGTCTGACATGGAGACAAAGAGAAGGGAGTATGGAAGACCTCCAAGTTGCAGTGGTCTACTTGACTGAGCGGAGTTTATTGGATGGGGCATTAGCCTGCCAGTTACTATTCCAATTTTTGGATGAGCAGAGATCTTATCTGCACATACAAATCTAAACCCAGAATTGTCAAGAGAAACGGATAGTGAGTAACTGCTGCGGTAGCCAAATGGTCAGCCCGTTCATTCCCTAGGATACTTACGTGACTGGGGACCTAGAGAGAGAGGCAATAGAGCAGGCGGCATTACAAAGGTCAGTGAGATCATGGATACCTCTAACCAAAGAATGAAACGAATAGCATTGGTAGAAGGCCTGCAGGCTGCTCAATGAGTCAGTACAGATTAAAACATGATCTAGGGTATCATGTTTAATAAAATGAAAAGCTCTGCTGTTCTGCCAAAACATACCAACAGGAGATGTAAAAGAATATCCTGTACAACTGGTAGCTTTTGAGCCATCAGTGTAGAATGTGGTGGCACCCTGAAACTAGAGTACTAGATGCAACAAACGCTGGAAGATTATGGGGGGGGGGGGGGAGAGGGTGGGATACTGAAGCTTTTAGACCCCAGAATAGATACATCCGAATTCGTGGCCAGGGCACCACCCAAGGGGGTGTGCATGGTATAGGATGGCGCAAACAATGCAGGGGAAGGTGATCGAAGCCCCTGCAAAGGAAGGTTTGCTACAATCCAATGAGATTAACATCCCACTCAGGGCCAGTATCAGGAGGTCAAAACCCATCACCTGCAAAAAGAAGACAATATGTGGGGTGAGCAGGGAATTGTTGAATGGCAATGGTGTATGACACAAAAAGTTGATACCACTTAATCTGAAGATGGGGGATGCCCGCTTTGGCAAGGAGACTGTCAACAGGGCTGGTCCGGAAGACACCCGTAGCCAAGTGGACAGCATAATGATAAACCACTTCTAACAGTTTCAGGGCAGAAGGAGCTGCTGAGCCATAGCACCCATAATCTAATCAGGACAAGATCCGTGCCCGATAGATATAAAAGAGATTGCACAATCTGTACTCCAGTATGAGTGGTTAAAGAAATGGAGGGCATTAAGATCCTGCAACTAGTCTTCAGGAGGTTAAGATTGGGCAGCCACATATCCCCCCCCCCCATCAAAAAGAAGGCCCAAGAAACGGCGGTGCTGTGTCACAACTCCCAGGCACTGAGTACTGAAGAAGAGTTCTGCATAAGGGTGGACTGTAGTACAATGATAAAAATGCGTTATATTCATTTTAGAAGTGTAGAACTGGAAACCATGGGAGAGCGCATGTAGAAGCCTATCAAATGGCACCTTGGATCTGGCGTTCAGCTGTGACTACTGAGTGAGAGTTATACAATACGCAAAAATTGTCAACATACAGCGCAGAGGTGACCAGTGTCCCAACAGACCTCACCAGCCAATTGATTAAGAAGAGTATGACACCAGATACCTGTGGAACGGTTTTCTCCTGGATCTGTGGGGAGCTCAATGAAGATCCTACCCTAACCTGGAACAGGCGGTGGCATAAAAACTAATAAAAATTGGTAGGTAGACTCTTAGGCTGCAGTCATGGTAACTTAAAATATGACTACACCATGCGGTGTGGTATGCCTTACATAGATCAAAGAAAACTGAAACAAGATTTTGTTGTACAGAGAAGGCCTGCTGTTTCCAGTCTAAATACATTGTGTCTCCCAGAACCAACTTTGATTATGGTGACTGAAGTGCCCGTGATTCACGTACCCAGCATAATCTTGTGGGCAACCATCCTTTGAAGCAATTTACAGGGTAAATTTATCAGGATAATCGACCGGTAACCGGATGATGGATCCTTACCAGGCTCAAGGAAAGGAACCAATGAGAGGGGGAAAACCCCTTGGAGCCAACCTGGAGGAAATATTGCCATTGTGGAAGATGGAGGTGTTGGACAATTTGCTTGTTGATGGTATCATGGCCAGGCGCAGAATCATGGGAAGAAGAAAGGGCCATTCAGGATTCATGGTAAGGTACCTCCTGGTGAGAGATGAAATATAGGATGGAGGCTTTGGCGTGTTGTTTTTCGAGAAGGCCCCAGGTAGGAAACCATTGCCGATGCCTTCGCAAAGTGAGTTGCAAGATGGTCTGCGAGAACAGATGGGTCTGTACAGAATCCTTCTGGAAAAGAGGAAACGGTGCCAGTACACCCACTTACTCCTTTTGATTATGCAGTGAGCTTTCAAAGTTGAAAAGACTAGCAATGGGACGGGTGGCACTTAAGATGTTCCAAGGGTTGAAGAGGGTCATTAACTGCTGCAGCAATAGTTGCATTCCACCACAAAACTGGCCGGTGGCTAGAAGGGCTGGTTGACTGGGGGACAGCAATGCTAACAGATAAAGTAATCAGACATATCAAGGACAATTTCATCAGTATAGCCAGGTGGGGAGGGTGTGAAAAAAACCTGGGATATATACAGTGGTGAAATAGCCCAACAGGGCCTGTCGCTAATCAGGTGGGAGGAGAGTGAACGAATCAGTGGGAAGTGGGCACTGTCACAGAGGTTATCATGCATTGACCAGAGAAATGAAGGGATGAGAGGAGGAGGAGGAGAAGTAAAAAGATCTATGGCGGAGACTGTGCTGTGAACGGTACTAAAATTGGTTGGCACCATATACGAGAAGGCAAAGGTTGTGGTCTGAAATGAACTGTCCTATGAGGTGGCCCTGGTTAGATGTATGAGCACTGCCCCAGAAAGGAGGATGGGCATTGAAATCCCCCAAGATGAGGAAGGGTGGGGGGAGTTGCTGAAGGGGGGCAGTTTGGGCAGCAGACATAGGTGGCTTAGGTATACATTATAAATTGTTAAGAGTATCTAAGTGAACCTGGACAGAAACTGCTTCCATTGTAGTACAGAGAGGAATCCATGTCTGACAATATCCATAAGGACTAATGTGCAAACTCCATTCAATGCCTATAGGGGATCAACCCAAGTCTGACGTAAGCATGGACCCTCCATGGGGTCAGTGAATGCTCATCAATAAGATGTGATTCCTGCAGAACAGCACAAGCTGTAGATTTTACTCCAGGAGGTGATGGTAATAGCCATTACAATTCCACTGGATGAGTGCCACACGGGGTTGTAGCCCATCATGCCCTGGGTCAGTGTCCATCAGCGATGAGGAAGGGATGAAATCCATAAATAGTTGATCACACACATGCTCAGAATGTTAACACCTCAGCCGCACCAGAGGAGTCTTTGTTTTGCAACCTTTGTTTCTTCTCCTCCACCTCTTTCTCTCTCGCAGCATGGAGAGGTTAAGAGACAGAGAGCTGGTCGGTGTCAGTGATGTATGGGACGGGCAAAAAATGAGCGACCTTGGAACTCCTTGACTGTGGGTCCAAAGGCCAACTTAAGAAAGAAAACCTTCATTCTGGGGAACATTTGGTGGGGGATCCCTGACAGAAGGCACCTTAATTGGTGAGTGTCATAGAAGGGAATCACGTCTCCGGCTGGGAAGGAGGAGGGCGACACACAATGGGTCTCAGGGTAGGTTAAACAATCTAGAGACTTACATTCCTGTATTTACTTCTCTTTCTTGTACACCAGGCAGTCCACTGAGTGTGAAGAATGGTGTTGCTGACAATTGATACACACAAGGGGTGGTACACTAGTGGATCCCCTCATGGAGTGGGCGTCTACATTTTCTGCAAAGGAGGACTGCTGTACAGCAAGAAGACATGCCTAAATTGCATACACTGGAAACATCTCATGTATGGTTTACGTCACACCAATAAAACATGACCTTAACCTTCTCTGAGAAAGTATCCTCCTCAAAGGCCAAGATAAAGGTGCTGGTATCAATATAATTATCCTTAAGGCCTCTCTGAATGCAGTGAACAAAATGGACACTGCGCCATTGCAGATTGGCCTGTAGTTCCTCATCAGTTTGAAGGAGGTGGTCATATTGGAAAATAACTCTATAAACCATATTTAATAACTGGTGAGGGGGTATGGACACTAGGTCGTTGCCAAGGTGGTCTATTATGAGGGTGCCTCTCAGACTGCATTCTGTGCACTGGGGACTTCCAGCTGTGTCTGGGTGATACGATTCGCCCTCCTTCCTCCTCCTCCCTCACCCCTCATTGCTTTTATCTTCTTTTATTGAACCATGTTTACAACTGGACTAATCAGATTTTTCCTTCTGCATACTTCTTTTGAAGATTATGGATGGAACTACTGACAGTCTTGGCCATTACATTGCAAACCTGATTATTGGCAAGCTAGATCCAGATGCTCCATCCAGGGCTCATTTGATATACTCAAAACAGCTTGCAAAAACTAACCAACAAACACAGTTTGTGAACAATGGGCTTAAGGTGCTATATCCAAACAGAATGGATGAGAATAAGGTGCTTCTGGTCGTCACTGATGCTGCTGCGTATATGATACAGCTTTTCAACTATTAAAAGTAATCTACCCATTGATGCCTTACGTAACTTGTGTAGTGCATGCGATCAACTGCATAGCAGAGCAAGTGAGGCTACAATTTCCTAAAGTAAATAAAGTATTATCTATGGTGAAGAAAATTTTTGTTAAGGTACCATCAAGAATACAGGCATTCAAAGAAGAGCTTTCAGATGTCCCACTACCACCAGAGCCTGTTGTCACCCGCTAGGGCATGTAGCTGATGGCAGCAGAGTACTATAGTACGCATCTCTCAGCTGTCCAGAAGGTGGTTGAAAATATACCGGAGGATGTTGCACCCTTAACTGCAGCAATGGAGTTACTCAAAGATTCTTCTTTAAAACGGGACTAATCTTACATTAGGGCCCATTACACATTTATGGCAAGAATAAATTCACAATTAGAAGGCTCAGGAAGACCTATCTATGACAATATTTCTTTGCTTGAAGAAGTCAAAATGAAGTGGCAGATGAAGTAGGGGAAAAAGTATGGGCAGAAATGCAAACGGTTTTGCAGAAGAACACTGGCTCCTGACTGCAGCATTCCTGTCCAACATGTGCTGAAAATGAAGTACGCCCCTGTCACATCTGTTGATGTAGAACGTTCTTTTTCAGCATATAAATTGATTCTGACAGACAAGTGCCACAGTTTTTCACTAGAAAAGATTTTGGTTATTTATTGTTAAGCCAACTATGGTCAGAATAAGTGAAACTACAAATGTATTAATCAAACCATTGCCACATCTTTTTTACAGTAATCTTTATCTTGCAAAAACTCAAAAATATTTGGAGTTATGTTCAACATTAATGTTGTAGATTGCTGTGCTCTGTAACTATGTAAATATTCATTCTCCTTGTTTTAATGACTAATAAGATGTTCATACTGTCAACACTGTGTATTTTAATTTATTTTTATTTTCTCTGCATCATTTTTATCAGAGCCTATTTTAGATTTTATATAGTCTAAATGAACTACTGAAGGAGCCTATTTTAGGTGCCTAAAAATACAATTTTGAAAACCTAAAAATCCGTGGTATAATGATAACTAAACAGAGCTGCAATGGATATTAAAGATTATATATTCCCTTGGCAATTTACCGGTTCTGCGAGAGCATTTTGTTGTCTACTGGAATCTTAATTGACGTGTTTCCAATTACCACCTTGGGCTCTTCAAAAACTAAACTAGCAGTTGTTATTCTGCTGTCACCTGTGTCACATCTATGAGATTGCATCGAAGATAATGTGGGAAATGTCTAATGTAATCACTTGTGCCTCTGGAATTGCTGTTACCATTTCTATAGCTCCTCTTTGCTGCTTGTGTTACAGTTGACCAAAGAAATACTAGTAGCCATTCAAAAGCCTTAAAGTTCCTTTTTTATGCAATCGTCATCATTCATGCACCACCCTCATCACTCTTTAGCATGTTTGCACTCTGCTTACTATCTAATTAAATGCAGTAAGACAGAATTAATTAGATAGTGAGCCTTGTGAAAACCTGCTGGAAAGTAGTTATGAGGACAAGAGTCTGGATGATTGATCAGGTTTGTAATATCGGCTAACTTGGCTAACATACAGTCAATGTGAATGGCGAAAAGCAAGGACATAAAGCTCTACTGGATGATTATATTGTAGTTTTGTCTTGGGTAAAATATTCTGGTGTAAAATAGTCCCCTATTGGGATCTCCAGGCAGAGTCTACTCAAGAGCATGTTGTCATGAGGGGGGGGGGGGGGGGGAAGAAAAAAAAAAAAAAAAAAAAAAAAAAAAAAAAAAAAAAAAAAACACACTGGCATGCTGAGGATCAGAGTTTGGCATGTTGGATCTCTTAGTTGGGTAGGGAGGTTAGTAAATATAATAAGGAAAATGGGTTGAAGTTAAATATAGGTGGGAGGGGGATTATTAATGAACAGGACTTTTGGTCAGGTGAATACAGCGTAATAATACAAAATCAATTGGGGTACAACAGGAGTAGGTCTAATAATGAATAAGAAAATACAAAAGTTGAAACTACTTTGAACAGCACAGTGATTGCATTATTGCAGCAAGATAAATACAAAGCCAACACCCACAACAGCAGTACAAGTTTATATGCCAGCTACCTCTGCCGATGAGGAGATCGAAGAAACATATGAGGTAAATGAAATTATTCTGACAGTTAAGGAAGAGGAAAGCTTTAATGTGATGGGGGACTAGAATTCAATAGTGGGAAAAGGAACAGAATTAAATAGTGTAGGTGACTATGGACTGTGAAAAAGAAATAAAAGAGGACGCTGCATGGTAGAATCTTGCACAGAACATAATTTAATTGTAATAAACAATTGGTTTAAGAATCATGAAAGATGGATGCGTGTGTGTGGAAGAGACTAGGAGACATTGGAAGGTATCAGATTGATTTTATAATGGTAAGATACACATTTTGCTACCAGGTTGTGAACTGTAAGACGTATCTAGAGGCAGACGTAAACTTTGACCATATGTCGTAGGTTACGAATTGCAAATTGAAACTGAAGAAACAGCAGAAACCTGAGGTTGTCAAGAGTTTCAGATGGGGCATCAAGCAACATTGGCATAACAGGGGGGGGGGGGGGGTGGGTGTAACACTTTAGAAGTCAATGGGTAGCCTTGATAGACAAAATAGTGAAATCAGCAGAGGAATAAACAGGTAAAAAGACAAGACCAAAAACAATCCTAAGATATCACAAGATATACTGAATTTAATTGACAAATGAGGAGACTATAAAATGCAGTGGCTAGAGACAAATGCAAGTCTGTAGAAATATGAACAACTAGAGGAAAATGCAGGATGACAATTATTGAACTATGTGAAATAAAACTGTAACAACTTCTGAACAGTTTGCATTAGGACATTCAAACTGCATGCTTTGCTATGATGTATACTTCTTTTGAAGATTATGGATGGAACTACTGACAGTCTTGGCCATTACATTGCAAACCTGATTATTGGCAAGCTAGATCCAGATGCTCCATCCAGGGCTCATTTGATATACTCAAAACAGCTTGCAAAAACTAACCAACAAACACAGTTTGTGAACAATGGGCTTAAGGTGTTATATCCAAACAGAATGGATGAGAATAAGGTGCTTCTGGTCGTCACTGATGCTGCTGCGTATATGATACAGCTTTTCAACTATTAAAAGTAATCTACCCATTGATGCCTTACGTAACTTGTGTAGTGCATGCGATCAACTGCATAGCAGAGCAAGTGAGGCTACAATTTCCTAAAGTAAATAAAGTATTATCTATGGTGAAGAAAATTTTTGTTAAGGTACCATCAAGAATACAGGCATTCAAAGAAGAGCTTCCAGATGTCCCACTGCCACCAGAGCCTGTTGTCACCCGCTGGGGCATGTAGCTGATGGCAGCAGAGTACTATAGTACGCATCTCTCAGCTGTCCAGAAGGTGGTTGAAAATATACCGGAGGATGTTGCACCCTTAACTGCAGCAATGGAGTTACTCAAAGATTCTTCTTTAAAACGGGACTAATCTTACATTAGGGCCCATTACACATTTATGGCAAGAATAAATTCACAATTAGAAGGCTCAGGAAGACCTATCTATGACAATATTTCTTTGCTTGAAGAAGTCAAAATGAAGTGGCAGATGAAGTAGGGGAAAAAGTATGGGCAGAAATGCAAACGGTTTTGCAGAAGAACACTGGCTCCTGACTGCAGCATTCCTGTCCAACATGTGCTGAAAATGAAGTACGCCCCTGTCACATCTGTTGATGTAGAACGTTCTTTTTCAGCATATAAATTGATTCTGACAGACAAGTGCCACAGTTTTTCACTAGAAAAGATTTTGGTTATTTATTGTTAAGCCAACTATGGTCAGAATAAGTGAAACTACAAATGTATTAATCAAACCATTGCCACATCTTTTTTACAGTAATCTTTATCTTGCAAAAACTCAAAAATATTTGGAGTTATGTTCAACATTAATGTTGTAGATTGCTGTGCTCTGTAACTATGTAAATATTCATTCTCCTTGTTTTAATGACTAATAAGATGTTCATACTGTCAACACTGTGTATTTTAATTTATTTTTATTTTCTCTGCATCATTTTTATCAGAGCCTATTTTAGATTTTATATAGTCTAAATGAACTACTGAAGGAGCCTATTTTAGGTGCCTAAAAATACAATTTTGAAAACCTAAAAATCCGTGGTATAATGATAACTAAACAGAGCTGCAATGGATATTAAAGATTATATATTCCCTTGGCAATTTACCGGTTCTGCGAGAGCATTTTGTTGTCTACTGGAATCTTAATTGACGTGTTTCCAATTACCACCTTGGGCTCTTCAAAAACCAAACTGGCAGTTGTTATTCTGCTGTCACCTGTGTCACATCTATGAGATTGCATCGAAGATAATGTGGGAAATATCTAATGCAATCACTTGTGCCTCTGGAATTGCTGTTACCATTTCTATAGCTCCTCTTTGCTGCTTGTGTTACAATTGACCAAAGAAATTCTAGCAGCCATTCAAAAGCCTTAAAGTTCCCTTTTTATGCAATCATCATAATTCATGCACCACCCTCATCACTTTTCAGCATGTTTGCACTCTGCTTACTATCTAATTAAATGCAGCAAGAAAGAATGAATTTCATTAGATAGTGAGCCGTGTGCAAACCTGCTGGAAAGTAGATACAAGGACAAGAGTTTGGACGATTGATCTGGCTTGTAACATCGGCTAACTTGGCTTTGCCATACAGTTAATGTGAATGGCAAAAAGCAAGGACATGCAGCTCTACTGGATGATTATATTGTAGTTTTGTCTTGGGTAAAATATTCTGATGTAAAATAGTCCCCTATTGGGATCTCCAGGCAGAGTCTACTCAAGAGCATGTTGTCACGAGGAAAAAAATACTGGCATGCTGAGGATCAGAGTGGGGCATGTTGGATCTCTTAGTTGGGTAGGGAGGTTAGTAAATATAATAAGGAAAATGGGTTGAAGTTAAATATAGGTGGGGGGGGGGGGGGGGATTACTAATGAACAGGACTTTTGGTCAGGTGAGTACAGTGTAATAATACAAAATCAATTGGGGTACAACAGGAGTAGGTCTAATAATGAATAAGAAAATACAAATGTGGAAACTACTTTGAACAGCACAGTGATTGCATTATTGTAGCAAGATAAATACAAAGCCAACACCCACAACAGCAGTACAAGTTCATATGCCAGCTACCTCTGCCGATGATGAGGAGAACGAAGAAACATATGAGGTAAATGAAATTATTCTGACAGTTAAGGAAGAGGAAAGCTTTAATGTGATGGGGACTAGAATTCAATAGTGGGAAAAGGAACAGAATTAAATAGTGTAGGTGACTATGGACTGTGAAAAAGAAATAAAAGAGGACGCTGCATGGTAGAATCTTGCACAGAACATAATTTAATTATAATAAACAATTGGTTTAAGAATAATGAAAGATGGATGTGTGTGTGTGTGTGTGTGTGTGTGTGTGTGTGTGTGTGTGTGTGTGTGTGTGTGTGTGTAAGAGTCTAGGAGACATTGGAAGGTATCAGATTGATTTTATAATGGTAAGATACACATTTTGCTTCCAGGTTGTGAACTGTAAGACATATCTAGAGGCAGACGTAAACTTTGACCATATGTCATAGGTTACGAATTGCAAATTGAAACTGAAGAAACAGCAGAAACCTGAGGTTGTCAAGAGTTCCAGATGGGGCATCAAGCAACATTGGCATAACAGGGGCGGGGGGGGGGGGGTGTAACACGTAACACTTTAGAAGACAATGGGTAGCCTTGATAGATAAAATAGTGAAATCAGCAGAGGAATAAACAGGTAAAAAGACAAGACCAAAAACAATCCTAAGATATCACAGGATATACTGAATTTAATTGACGAATGAGGAGAATATAAAATGCAGTAAATGAAACGTGTAAAATGGAGAATATACAACAAAAATCAGACTGACAAGGGCAAATTGGCTAAGCAAGAGTGGGCTAGAAGACAAATGCAAGTCTGTAGAAATATGTACAACTAGAGGAAAATGCAGGGTGACAATTATTGAACTATGTGAAAAAAAATTGTAACAACTTCTGAACAGTTTGCATTAGGACATTCAAACTGCATGCTTTGCCATGAGGTATGGTGGGAAAGAATATGCACATGAGCACGTGTTGTTATTGTCCACCATTTGCACATGAAAATGCCAGTACAGTGTGCCTGAGCTTGTAGTGCTTGTGAAGACCTACTATATGAGCAATAATAGCCCTTCTCCAGCTTGAAGGAAGTTTGCAATGAAATTCAAACTGAAAACAAGCAGTCCAAGTGTGCAAACAATTGAGAAATTGATTCGGAAGAATGGGTAGAATTCAAGGTGTGAGTGTTACCAATGTTGGTTGTCCAAAGAGTGTGAAAGGATTGAGAAAATGCACTAAGTTTCAAACCGGCTCTAGGAAATCTATCAGATGAGCTGCACAACAGGTGGTAATGGGAAACTGCAACAAATTGTTGTTGAAGATCTGTATATCATCAATTCTCTCTCAGTACTTTGATTATTAGATAACTACTTTGCTTGTTTTTTTGTCACTTTATTTGCAAACTTTTTGGATTTGTTTTGCAAAGCTCTTGTTGTCATCTTCGTGACTTGGCCTCAGCTTAACACCTCATAACCTAAATACTTCTACTGCATATTGAATGTTATCCAGGTTTGGTAAACATCCAATATTAAGTGCTGTGCTTAAGATTTAAAGTCAGAACTAGCAGTAAAGTTCTCAACTGGAAACCTAAAGATTGCGTGTTAATATACTTGTGGCATCATGGACTTTTTCAAGTTGCATTTTAATGTAGCCTTCATCTCTCAATGATAAGAGTTATCACCAAATATCAGTTTAAACTGTAGGTATCCTTATCCCCAGTTGGATGGTGGGGTAGGTTAGGGACATACAAGTCACTGAAGTGGCATCCAATTTAAAGACATCAGGCCACTGAGAATATTATTATTATTATTATTATTATTATTATTATATACAGTTTCATACCTTTCTTTGATGCTATAATTTATTTAACGTTACACAATTCTCCAAATTTACATTTGATGTAACTGTGTTTCCAAATTATTCATGAATTTCATTTTATTCTATTTGTGCTGCATATCATTTTCAGTAAAATGCCAGAAAAGGTGGGAAAATCTAATCTTAGCAATGCATATATCAGAGAGGTACAGTCCCCAAGGTCCTCACGTTTCTTTCGTAAGTATGTGCGTGGTAAGCACGGAGCCCCAAGCTAACGAGTCTTCCTTCCTTCTTTACTTTCCGGACTGCCTTCCCTTTCCCCGTCCCCTATCCTCAATCCTTGCCCTCCCCAATGTGGGACTGATAACCTCAGTAGTTTAGTCCCCTTATCCCAAACAAACAACCCAATACAACCCAGAGAGGTACAATACACATGTATTGAAATAAATCATCAATTGGCAGAACAAATAGCAGCAAGAAATGCAGTGCAAAGAATTGGAACAGCAGAGTGCAAAATCCTTGATTTTTATTGGAGTCTGTTTAGACAACTAAGATTTTAGACATTATGCACTGATAGGTGGTATTGGCAGAACTTGTTAATATGAGTGAGAAGGCTCCAGCTATAGAATATACCTTGTCTACTGTACTGCTGTATCCACAAGACAGCTGCCACCAACATGCACAAGGTTATAACATGAATATTCATCCACAGTTTTCATAAATTTGTAGGTTCCAGGCTGCCTCTTCCCTGTTTTGCTGCTTCGAGATTATTCTTTGCAGCAATATAATTAGAGACTTTATATCTAATTCGTTCTCATATAGTAATATAATGTTCAAGGCTTCAGACCTCAAATTTTTGTTCAAATAATCCGTTGAAATAGCATTCCATATGACTTCTCCTTTTCTGTAATCATCTGCGAATTTTAGCTTCAGTCAACAGACGTAATTTATTATGAGCCGTTGATAAAGGGCAACAGGTAAACTCTGTATTCCAAAATGCATTTGACTGACACCCCACTACAGACAAAGGTATAGCATAAGGGAAAGGTTCCTAGATATCTGAGTGGCTCAAAGACTCAGTAGTAGAAGCCAGTGTGTTGTCCTCAATGGTGAGTGTTCATCAGAGACAAGGGAATTGTCATACATGTCAGAGAGAAGTGTGATAAGATCACTATTATTCTCTATTTACATAAATGATCTGACAGTAGCAATCTGTGGATATTTGCTAATGATTATGAGCTATATGGAAATAGTCCATCACTGAGTGACTATAAAAGGATGCAAAGAGAATGCTTGGACAAAAGGCAACATATTTGTTGATTAACACTACTAAGGAAATTTGGAGAGCTGACATTTGAAGCTGACTGCAGAATGATACTTGTGCTGCCAACTTTCATTTCAACAATGGAATGATAGATAACAACTAACCATAAAGATGCTCTTAGAGTTGCTGACAGGCATGAAAGAGAGACAATCACATTCACACAAATTTTCAGCCATGGCCTTTATCAGTCAAAGAAACGCATACATTCACACAAAAACTCGCACAACTGTGCAAACATAACTACCTGAGTGATTTTGTGAATGTATGTGTATCTTTTTCTGACAAAGGTTGTGGAAAAAAATTTAACTTGTGTCAATGTGATTGTCTTAGTTGTTTTATGCCTGTCAGTGGCTCAAGTAGATCTACACGGCGAGTTGTTATATTTTCCTCATGCTCTATTTGAGAGTGGAACAAGAAAGAAATGACCAGAAGTAGTACAAGGTACCCTCCACTGCACCGTAAAGTGGCTTCTGGAGTATTTCTATAGATTTATTACACATAAATCACCTTAAAGCATAAGCTCAATACACCATGCAGTGAAACACAAGTAGACTCCAGCTGACTGTCATGTGCTGTAAAGTACAGAAGATTCCTCTACTGAACGCTGCAAGTGTGCTATGATTCAACCCTCCAATTTAACGAAATTATGCATACTTTGTGCTGTTGTGAAATGTTGAACATAAAAGAAGATATTGTGTGGATTGCACCTTTACGAAGGTGTCAGACACTGTCGTTTAGAAAGTTTTGGAATCAATCACCGCAGTCAGAAGTTTGACCTAAAAATTTTCCCTTACAAGAATCTTGTTTTCTACAAAACAAATGTTTGTGTCTATTTTCATAGTCAAACAGTATTAAATATTAGGCATGTAATAAGTGAAATATGTCCAGTACTGTTCTTGGGCTGAATGTTCTATAACAATTATCACTAGTGCTAAGAGTGCACTTATGTGACAAATACACTTAAGAGGCCACCTATTCCGCCCTTGTCTGCTCTCTGCTGGAGTTTTGCTGTTTGGGATGCAATCCTTACAAGATAGAACTGACTGAGGACATCGAAAAAGTCCAAAGAAGGAATCACAATATAAGAGGGGGCAGGGAGAGGGAGTGTCACAAACTTGAGATGGCAATCATTTGTTGTTTATTCCCATCTACACAGGAAGAAATGATTATTATAATAAAATAAGTTAAATCAATGCACTGAATGGAAATATTTAGGTACTCATTTTTGCTGTATGCTATTTGAGAATGGTATGGTAGAGAAATAGTCTGAAAATGGTTCAGTGAACCCTCTGACAGGTACATAATGAACCAACAGCTGTAATGTCAAATGTCATTTTTATTGGTTATTGGCAACCAATTTCGGTGGCCACGCCACCACATTCAGGCACTACCTTTTAAAAGAACAACATTGTATGAGCGATGTTGTTATACAGAAAATACAGTAACACATATAAGGACACAGTAAAATTTAAGTATGTAACATAATATTCCAACTTCTTCAGATCCTAAATTTGAAGGAACAAAACTCCATGAGCCATATGGTCATACAAAAATATAGTAATATAAATAATGACTTAGTAAGTATACACTGTAATATGGACACATTTATGTTAAAGGTTACTCCTCCCTCGGCATCCCACACAGACCTCGAGGTCCCAACGGGAACCGACCGACTGCCGAGTCATCCTCCGCCTGAAGGCGTCGCCGAATGCGGTATAGAGGGGGACGTGGTCAGCGCCCCTCACTCCCGGCCGTTGTGCCAGTTTTCCAGACTGGAGTCGCTACTTCTCAACCAAAAACAGCCAACTTGGCAGACCTGGATGATTACCCATCCAAGGGCTAGCCAAGCCCTACAGTGATTAACTTCGGTGATCTAATCGGAGCCGGTGTGACCACTGTGGCACGGCCACTGGCAAAGGTAGGTATGACTTGGGTAAAAATAATAGATAAATAGAAAAATTCATGTTCATGTTGTAAAATGCAATTAGATAATCCAGTGTAGTGGTTATTAATTTATGGTTGGTAGAAATATTCTCATGAGACCCATACCGTATATTAATTGAATGGTCAGGGTATTGAAGTAATTTATCCATTTCAGCAACTGTTCAGGTTATAAATTAATAAAATCCAGCAACCAGTTGCTTGTGATTATTTATTTTAGACGACCGGTTTCAGGTGCTTGAGTGCCCTTCTTCTGGTCTATTTTAGCTTTGTTGCTTGATGAATGTACATGCTATTAGGAGAATCACTTAGTGTTGATTCTCCTAATAGCATGTACATTCATTAAGCAACAATACTAAAATAATCAGAAGAAGGGTACTCAAGTGCCCAAAACCAGCCGTCTAAAATAAATAATCACAAGAAACTGGTCAGGGTATAGTAAAATGTATAATACTTCATATTCAAAAACCATAAATGACACACTTGTAAAAATGAATACTGTCCTCCAACATTAAGACTTGAGTGGGAGTGGAAGGACTTACCTTAGTGGGGAAAAAACCAAGGTAAACAAATACATACACCCAAACATATACACATGCAAACACACCTAGGCAGGCATTTGTAGAATTTATATACAAGGAGACTTTCCTGGTGGGAAAAAATGTATAAAAATAAAGATTGTTTGACTTAACCAAAGCGCAGGCTTGCCGATAGACACAAAAAACACAAAGATTCAAGCTTTCTCTACCATTGGTCGCTTCTTCAGGAAAAGAGGAAGGAAGGAGGGGAGAAAGTGAAGGATATGGGTGTTAAGGAAGTGGAAAAGGAGTCGTTCCAATCCCAGGAGTGGAAGGACTTACCTTAAGGGGATAAAAGGAAAGGCAAACAAGTGCACACACACCCACACACACACGCAAACACAAAAAGGTAGACATTTGTAGAAAGCAAAGAGGTAGGACAAAGATAACAGTTGAGGTAGAGCCTCTGTGCAGAGAACTGAGGCAAAGATGTTAAGATGGTGGGCGGGAATTTGAATTTAGCGGGCAAAGGGAAGAGAGAATATGCTGAAGGGCAAGTTCTCATCTACTGAGTTCTGAAAGATTTGTATCGGTGGGAAGTATCCAGATAACCCGGACGGTGGAACATTGTGCCAAGATGTGGTGGCCATGCACCAAGGCATGTTTAGCCACAGGGTGATCTTCATTACCAACAAACACTGTCTGCCTGTGACTGTTCATGCGAATGGACAGTTTGTTACTGGTCATTCCCACATAGTACGCTTCACAGTGCAGGCAAGTCAGTTGGTAAATCATGTGGGTGCTATCGCAAGTGGCTCTGCCCTTGATCGTGTACACCTTCAGAGTTACTGGACTGGAGTAAGTGGTGGTGGAAGGGTGCATAGGGCAGGTTTTACAACGGGGGCGGTTACATGGGTAGGAACCAGAGGGTAGGGAAGGTCGTTTGGGGATTTCATAGGGATGGACTAGGAGATTAAGAAGGGTGGATAGGCGGCGGAAAGACACCCTCAGTGGAGTGGGAAGGATGTAATGAAGGATGGATCTAATTTCGGGGCAGAATTTAAGGAAGTCATATCCTTGCTGGAGAGCAACATTCAGAGTCAGCTCTAGTCCCGGAAAGTATCCAGTGACAAGAGGGGCACTTCTGGGGTTCTTTACTGGAAGGTTCTGGATTTGGAGGGGGGGGGGGGGAGTATGAGGAAGTGGCTCTGGCAATTTGCTTATGTACCAGATCAGGAGGGTAGTTGCAGGATCTGAAAGCTGTCATCAGGTTATTGGTGTACTGGTTCAGGGATTTGGGACTGGAGCAAACTTGTTTGCCACGAAGACCTAAGCTGTAGGGAAGGGAACTTTTGATGTGGAATGGATGGCAGCTGTTATAATGGAGGTACTGTTGTTTGTTGGTTGGTTCGATGTGGACGGATGTGTGAAGTTGGCCGTTGGACAGATGGAGGTCGACACTGAGGAAAGTGGCATGGGATTTGGAATAGGACCAGGTGAATTTGATGGGACCAAAGGAGTTGAGGTTGGAGAGGAAATTTTGGAGTTCATCTTCACTGTGTGTCCAGATCATGAAGATGTCATCAATGAATCTGTACCAAACTTTGGTTTGACAGGCTTGGGTATCCAGCAAGGCTTCCTCTAAGCGTCCCATAAATAAGTTTTCATATGAGGGGAGGCCATCCTGGTTCACATGGCTGTTCCCTTTAGTTGTTGGTATGTCTGGCCCTAAAATATGAAGAAGTTGTGGGTTAGGATGAAGCTGGCTAGGGTAATAAGGAAGGAGGTTTTAGGTAGGGTATCAGGTGGTTACGATGTTTGTATATAAGGAAGTAGCATCATCAGTTACAAGGATGGTTTTCGGAGGTAACAGTTTAGGTAAGGATTTCCGGCAGTGGAGAAAGTGATTGTTGTCTTTGTTGAAGGATGGGAGACTGCACTTAATGGGTTGAAGGTGTTGGTCTATGTAGGCAGAGATTCGTTCTGTGGGGGCTTCGTAACCGGCCACAATCGGTAAGGGTGTGGGGTGTCAGTGGGGTCATGAGTTTCATGGACTCAGGTGAAAGGTTTTGTAGGGGGCCTAAGGATCTGGGGATTCCTTGAAGCTCTGCCTGGATATCAGGAATGGGGTTGTCTTGACAAACTTTGTAGGTAGTGTTGTCTGAAAGCTGCAGTCCCTCGCCACATACACCAGACGATCAAGTACCATTGTCGTGGATCCCTTGTCGGTAGGGAGAATGACGATGGAATGGTCAGCCCTTAGATAACGGATAGCTCGGGATTCAGCTGCGGTAATGTTGGGAGTAGGATTAAGGTTTCTCAGGAAAGACAGAGGCAAGGTTGGAAGTAAGGAATTACTGGAAGGTTTGAAGAGGGTGATTTTGAGGAACAGTGGATGGGTCTCACTGTGATTGAGGATGTCTTGGGGAACTGGATCATTAGGAGCAGAATTATTTTTCTTCATGGCAAAGTGATATCTCCAGCAAAGACTGAGTATAGGAAAGTAAATCTGTTTGGTTGAATTTTTGAGTGGGGCTACAGGTGAGGCCTTTGGATAGGACGGAGGTTTCAGATTGGGAGAGATGTTTAGAAGAGAGGTTGACCACTGCATTGGGATGTTGTGATTCAGGATTGTGTGGATTAGAACTTAGAGGTTTGGGGGGAGTGGAGCTGGAAGTGGGAGATTGAGTAGATGGGAGAGACTGGGTTTCTTTTCAATAAGAGGAGCTTGAGGTTTAATGGAGAGGTTGTTGAGGGAGAGCTTTCACATCCCACAGCTATCCTCCTGATCTGGTACATAAGCAAATTGCCAGAGCCACTTCATCATCCCCCCAAATCCAGAACCTTCCACCAAAGAACCCCAGAAGTGCCCCTCTTGTCACTGGATACTTTCCGGGACTGGAGCAGACTCTGAATATGGCTCTCCAGGAAGGATATGACTTCCTTAAATCCTGCCCGGAAATGAGATCCATCCTTCATGACATCCTTCCCACTCCACTGAGAGTGTCTTTCCGCCGCCTACCTAACCTTTGTAACTTCTTAGTCCATCCCTATGAAATCCCCAAACCACCTTCCCTACCGTCTGGCTTCTATCCATGTAACTGCCCCCGTTGTAAAACCTGCTCTCTGCATCCTTCCACCACCACTTACTCCAGTCCAGTAACCCGGAAGGTGTACACGATCAAGGGCAGAGCCACTTGCGATAGCACCCACATGATTTACCAACTCACATGCCTGTACTGTGAAGCATTCTACGCGTGAATGACCAGCAACAAACTGTCCATTCGCATGAACAGTCACAGGCAGACAGTGTTTGTTGGTAATGAAGATCACCCTGTAGCTAAACATGCCTTGGTGCATGGCCAGCACATCTTGGCCCAATGTTACATGGTCCAGGTTATCTGGATACTTCCTACCGACACCAACCTTTCAGAACTCCGGAGATAGGAACTTGCGCTTCAGCATATTCTCTCTTCCTGTTGTCCACCTGGTCTCAACCTCCGCTAAATTAAGATTCCCACCCACCATCTTAACATTTTTGCCTCAGTTCTCTGGACAGAGCCTCTGCCTCAACTGTTATCTCTGTCCAAACTCTTTGCTCTCTACAAATGTCTACCTTGTTGTGTTTGCGTGTGTATGTGTGTGGGTGCGCTTGTTTGCATAGGGCTCATACAATTTTGTTCCTTCAAATTTATGGCCAGATAATGTTTTAATATTATGTTATGTACTTATATTATACTATCTCATTATCTATGTTACTGTATTTCCTAATATAGTAAGGACATTTTAGAACTCACCGCAAAGACATGGCACACTTTGAAGAGTGGCAGCCGGAGGTGATGATTGTATGACTGTGTGGTGTACCTGTGCAATTGCACAAGTGTTCTATTTTCTGAAGAAGGCCATGGCCTATAGCTGAATGTGTTGTATGTGTGTGTGTCTTTTGTATGTGCCTGTCGCAACTCGCCGCCTTGTCTTTGTGGTGAGTTGTAAACTGTCCTTACTATATTATTAATTCCAACCTGGACTTTCCATTATTATATTACTGTATTTCCTGTGTAACATAATGCTCGTACAATATTATTCTTTTTAAATGTAGGGCATGCAGTTAAAATAATTCAAGAGTAGTGGTGCAGTTGAAATAGTTTATGAATAAGCACTATCCACTTAGCTACAAATTCTCATGGTGGTAAAGATTCTGAACAGAAATGTGAAATAAAGTGTCCACAGCACTATCCCCCCTGGGGGGCCCACAGCTCTTTTGTGGGTACGTGTGTGGCACGCACGGGTCCCCGAGCCATTGCGGCCTTCCTTCCTGTTTCCCAGGCCGCTTTTCCTCATCCCGGTTCCCTCACCTCCCTAATCCTTCTTCCCACCCTACCCTATTCCAACCCCGTCTCTAGGTGTTCTCATGATGACGGCCCGGCTATTTCCACAGTACTGCTGGTTTTGCAGTTGTGTCTTTGTTTGCCATTTTCACCGTTTTCGGCCCAGTTAGATCCCCCTTGGGGTTTGACCTCCATCAAAATTTCCGATTAACTGTGAGCCATTTGGGGAAGAACTCCCAACCTAGCCCCTACCGGCGTGGATTCCTACCCTTTCCTTCCAAATTCCCTTCCTCATCGTAGCTCCCTCCCTCGCTAGGTCACCAGCACAGTAGCAAGTCCATGTGGTGGGGCTGTTATGTACTCTCATGGTTGAGCCCCCTGAATTGCACAGCGATCACACTGTCGATGCCTGAGCTGTGACCTTCTCACGAATGCCAAGGAGTCGATGCTTGTCTTTGCAGGGCATCAGGACTCCCAGCAACGGTCATCCTACCAGGTGGCGTTGCTGTGGCTGGGTGGCGCCCTTGAGGAGAGCCCCGGTTTCGGAGTGGGTGGCATCAGGGGGAACATTCCGCAATGAAGAGGAAACAACAAGCCTCTGAAAATCCTGGCTCTAAGTCAGGTGTCTCAAAGTGTGGGAGATTTAATTTCAATGCTGCTAGATATGACCCCAAATCGTTTCCTTCCCTAACTCCATCGTGGGGGGAATGTGGGTCCACAAAGCAGACTGAGCCATATTCACCAAGATACTTAGTGTGTACCAGACACACATCATTGCACAAGAAGGTGCGTGATGCTTGGAGTGCCGAATGGTCTACCACGAGTGCAACAAACAAGCTCCGAGCAGTGAAGCTATCCACAACCCTGTGGAAGTCTTCACTGCGGCCGATCCGCCGAGAGGCGGTTGTCCTCTGCCGCCTCCGTATTGGGCACACGTGGTTGACCCATGGGTATCTCCTTCGCCGTGAGTCCCCGCCCGTGTGTCGATGTGGTGTCGCAATGACAGTGGCCCATCTTTTGATGGACTGTCCGATTTTAGCCAATCTGCGGCATTCTTTTAATCTTCCAGACGCACTACCCTTAGTTTTAGGTGACGACGCCACTATGGCTAACAAAGTTTTACGTTTTATCCGCGCTGCCGGTTTTTATGATTCTATCTAACCGTGGGTGCTGTGGCCTGATATCTTAGGCCACCACCAACCCCGCTTTTTATATTTTCGCGCCCTTAGGGGTTTTTAGTGTGTGCAGTGTGGCTGGCTCATCCTGTTTTTTCTTTGTGATCAACCAGCCAAGGTGCTCTGCTATCCAGTTTTATTCGTGACTTTATTTTACTCATTCTGTGTGTCTTCGTTTTGTATTGTCAGTGGCTTGTCTATTGTTAACCTGCCCTTTTGTGCGGTGTCATTTTCAGAGCATTGTTTCAACTGTCAATAAAGATAACTCTCAGCTAGGAACAGGGGACTGATAACCTAGCTGTTTAGTCCCCTTAAAACAACCAACAACAACAACAACATGTACCAGACAGGATGGAAAATCCCCCAGGGGGTCCACAGTTCTTTTGTGGGTATGTGTGTGGCACGCACGGGGCCCCGAGCCGGAGCAGTCTTTCTTCTGCCCCAGGCTGCTTCACTTTCCCTCCCGGTTTATGCCCTCGCCCGGAGACGGGCATATATCGTGAGCTACGGTGGTTCTTGTTGTCATTTTTCTTCCTTCGTTCCTTCCTTTCTTACCCTTTGTTTCTGTCTTTCTCTCCTTGTACTCTCCTAGCCTTCTTCTCCTCCTCCTCATTAGTCTCCGCCTCAGCGTTTGAGACACTTCTTTCCTTCTTTCTCTTCACTTCCTCTATCCTTCTTCTTTCCTCCCTGTGCGTGTCTGAAGGCCGACCCACGCATTATCATGCGTAGCAGGTGACGGGGTAACGCGTAATTCCCCGCCCCGGGTAGACAAGTAGGGCACATACGTACCCCCTGGTAAAGGTCAGGCCTAGGGAGGGGTGATTACCCGAGCTGGTACCTTCCGAACGTGCCGATTGGTCCCTCCGTCAGTTCTCGGGAGGTGTGACCTGAAGTGTGAACAATCACCTAAGGCGGGTAAGCCCTCGGAGAGGGCCCCCACTAGGAAGGAGCGTGCCATCGGAGACGCCGGTAATCACGGGGGACACTTCTGCAATGACTTCCTTCCCTTCTTTAGTGACGTTGACCCAGAAACGTAAGTTAGATTCGCCTCAGCAAAAAAAAGACTCTGCCTAATGTACCTAAATTTCTTGTTGTCTCTCGCACCGACGGAAAGGATTCCAATTCTGTCAATCCTTTCGTTATACAGAAAGGTGTAGATGCAATTGCTGGCCCTGTTAAAACCTGTTCACGTCAGCGCAATGGCACATTGTTGCTGGAAGTGGAAAGTGCCTTCCAAGCTCAGAAACTACTCCGGACTACACTGTTACACACGTGTCCTGTCAAGGTGGAAGCACATCGCACACTCAACTCGTCACGGTGGGTAGTCTTCACGAGATCCCTTGACGGGTTGTCTGATGAAGACATTCAATCCTATGTGTACGACCAGGGTATGACAGCCGTCCATAGGGTAATGAAAAAGGTCGATAACCACCTGACACCGACTCGTACTGTGTTTTTGACGTTCGACAGAGTTGACCTCCCGTCGAAGGTGAAAGCAGGGTATGAAGTCATCTCCGTCCGCCCTTATGTATCTAACCCAACGCGCTGTTTTCAGTGCCACAGGTACAACCATACCCGTGAACATTGCCCAAATGCAGCAAAATGTGTCACTTGTGGTAGGGACGCCCGTGAGGGGGATTGCCCACCTCCGTCCCCTCACTGCCTAAACTGCAACGGTGACCATGCGGCTTCCTCTCGCGACTGCCCTGTATACAAGGATGAGAAGGTAATCCAGCAAATTCGGGTTATGGAGAATGTATCGACATCTGCCGCTCGAAAGTTGTTGGCGAGTCGAAAGCCCACTGTCCTCCCAGCAGGTACATACAGTAAGGTCCTCACCTCAACTCGACCTACCAAGGATTCCAGTACCCAGACTTGTGACTTCACTTTCGCTGACACAGTTGTGCGATCCGCCAGCCCGAAGATTGCCCGTTCCACGTCCCCGCTTCCTCCTGCTGCATCTAAGGTACCGTCTTCGTCAAACTCTAGTAAACCGCGGGCACCTAAACAAGATGCCCGGACCTTGAAAAAGGAACCCGTCCGTGAGGATTTTCTGCGTTCTCAGGCTTCCCAACCGTCAACTGCCTCTTCCCGCCGTCACTCTTCCAGAAGAGCTGACAAGAAAAAGAGTTCCTCTCCTTCCCCGCCGAGGCGTGACCCATCCGTCACGCCGACCAACAGTTGCCGGCCTCGTCCGTCTTCTGTTTCACCGGGTCGCTCTGTCTGCCGCGCACCCGGCCCTCTACCGGCGGTGGAAACTGCCCCTCCTGATCAACTCAGGGAGGTGGCAGGCGCGTCGGTCGAACCTATGGACCACGACCCTTTGCCCCTGAACAGCGATAGCAGTGCTCCCTCGAAATCCGGTCCTCAGCGGCCGTCGAGGTGACCCCGCTTGCTAGTTGGTTTTCATCCTTATTTCTTCTCTCATTTTTATCATGGCGCTCCTTCAATGGAATATTCGCGGCATTCGTTCTAATCGGGAGGAGTTAAAACTACTCCTTCGATTGCACTGCCCGCTTCTAGTCTGCCTCCAGGAAACTAAGTTGCGTCCACGTGATCGTGCAGACTTTTCACACTACAACTCTGTGCGGTTCGACCTGCCACCCGTGGAAGGTGTCCCAGCCCATGGAGGGGTTCTGATGCTCCTTCGAGACGATGTCTATTTCCGTCCCATTTCCTTGCACACTCACCTACAGGCAGTTGCCGTCCGCATCACTTTATCCACATTTACCTTCTCCCTCTGTAATATCTATTCGCCATCGTCATCTGCCCTTACTAGGGCAGCTGTGCTACACCTTGTTGACCAGCTCCCTTCACCTTTCGTGTTGGTAGGCGACTTTAATGCCCACCACCCCCTATGGGGCTCTCCGGCACCTTGTCCAAGAGGCTCCCTTTTGGTGGACCTTTTCCAACACCTCGATCTTGTCTGCCTCAACACCGGTGCACTGACCTTCCTTTCAGACACAACACACATTTACTCCCATATAGACCTCGCAAGATGCACTCCTCAGCTTGCCGGTCGGTTTGAGTGGTATGCACTTTCTGACACGTACTCAAGTGACCATTTCCCTTGTATCATCCACTTCCTGCATCATTCCCCATCTCCTCGTCCCACCAGTTGGAACATTTCCAAAGCCAACTGGGGGCTTTATTCTTCCGTGGCTGTTTTTCACGATCAGAATTTTCCCAACTGTGACAGTCAGGTCGACTACCTCACAGAGGTTATTCTCACCGCTGCTGAACGTTCCATACCTCGTACATCCTCTTCTCCACGTCGTGTCCAGGTCCCTTGATGGACTGCAGCCTGCCGCGACGTGCTTAGAGCCCGGCGCCGTGCTTTACGCACCTTCCGCCGCCACCCAACTTTGGAGAATTGCATCAATTTTAAACGTATGAGAGCGCAATGTCGTCGTATCATAAATGACAGCAAGAAAGCTTGCTGGACTGCTTTTACTAGTTCTTTTAACCGTTTTACTCCCTCCACGGTTGTTTGGGGTGGCCTACGCCGTTTATCCGGCATCAAGGTCCACTCCCCGATTCCTGGCCTGACCGTGGAGAACGCAGTCCTCGTGGACCCCGCTGCTGTTTCCAACGCATTGGGCCGTTTCTTTGCGGAGGTTTCTAGCTCTGCCCATTACCACCCTGCCTTTCTCCCTCGCAAACAGGTAGAAGAGGCACAGCCGCCTTCTTTCCACTCTTTTAATCGTGAAAATTATAACGTCGCCTTCACCATGTAGGAGCTAGACCGTGCTCTCGCCCTGTCCCGATCTTCTGCTCCCGGGCCCGATTCCATTCATATTGAGATGCTGCAGAACCTCTCTCCTGCGGTCAAGTGCTTTCTTCTTAGTACCTATAATCGCATATGGACTGAAGGTCATGTTCCCACAAGTTGGCGTGAAGCCATTGTTGTCCCCATCCCCAAACCAGGGAAGGACAAACACCTTCCTTCCAGTTATCGCCCCATTTCTCTGACGAGCTGCGTCTGTAAGGTGATGGAACGCATGGTTAACGCTCGGTTGGTCTGGCTCCTCGAATCTCGCCGCCTCCTGACTAATATCCAATGCGGTTTTCGTCGACACCGCTCTGCTGCTGATCACCTCGTTACGTTGTCGACCTTCATTACGAACAACTTTCTAAAGAAGCGTCAAACAGTAGCAGTGTTCTTCGACTTGGAGAAGGCATATGATACCTGTTGGAGAGCGGGCATTCTCCGCACATTGCACACATGGGGCCTTCGGGGCCGCCTTCCTCTTTTCATTCAAGCGGTTTTGGCGGATCGCAAGTTCCGGGTACAGGTTGGCTCTGTTTTGTCAGATAACTTTTGCCAGGAGAATGGGGTACCACAGGGCTCCGTCTTGAGTGTGGCGCTCTTTGCCATTGCAATCAATCCGATCGTAGATTGCCTTTCAGCCGACGTCTCCGGATCTCTTTTTGTTGACGATTTCGCAATTTATTGCAGCGCCCAGCGGACGTGTCTCTTGGAGCGTTCTCTTCAACGCTGTCTTGACCGTCTATATTCCTGGAGCATCGCAAACGGCTTCCGATTCTCTACTGAGAAAACGGTGTGTATAAACTTCTGGAGATACAAGGAATTTCTTCCACCTTCTCTACATCTCGGCCCTGTTGCTCTCCCTTTCGTGGAGACTACGAAATTCTTGGGTCTCATGTTGGATCGTAAACTTTGCTGGTCCACACACGTGTCCTACCTGGCTGCCCGTTGTGCCCGATCCCTTAACGTTCTTCGTGTCCTCAGTGGCACGTCATGGGGAGCAGATCGTACCGTCCTGCTTCACCTTTACCAGGCCATTGTTCAGTCGAAGCTCGACTACGGAAGCCTTGTATACTCTTCTGCACGGCCGTCGATTCTCCGCCGTCTCAACTCTATCCACCATCGGGGTTTACGTCTTGCGACCGGTGCATTTTATACTAGCCCTGTTGAGAGTCTGTATGCCGAGGCTGCTATGTTACCCTTGACCACTCGGCGTGACATACTCTTGTGTCGGTACGCATGCCGCCTGCGGTCGATGCCCAACCATCCATCTTACCGATTATTTTTTGACGACTCACTCGATCGCCAATATCAGTTGTCTGCGATTGCCTTGCTTCCACCTGGAGTTCGGTTTCGCCGCCTACTACAGCGGCTCGATGTTACCCTTCCTTCCACCTTTCGGTTGAGCGAAAGCCCATTGCCACCGTGGCAACAGGCCCAGGTTCACACTCACCTCGAACTTAGTTCGTTCCCCAAGGAGAGCACTCCGAATTTGATATACCACTCGAGGCTTGTCGAACTCCATTCGCGGTTCGATAATGCCATATTTATTTACACTGATGGTTCCAAGAGCACTGCCAGTGTCGGATCTGCCTTCGTTGTCGGGGATAACCGGTTCCAATACAAGCTCCCTGACCGGTGTTCGAGTTTCACGGCTGAGCTTTTTGCCCTCCACCAGGCCGTTTTGTACACCTGCCGCCACCGCGAACCTTTCTATGCCATATGTTCGGACTCCCTTAGTGCCCTGCAGAGTCTTAAGGACCCTTTCTCGAACCATCCTCTTGTGTATCGGATCCAACGCTCCCTCCAGTTGCTAGCTGACAGCTGTCACGTTTCTTTCCTGTGGGTCCCTGGCCACGTGGGAGTGCCCGGGAATGACACCGCCGACATAGCAGCCAAGGCCGCAGCTATTTTGCCTCGCATGGCTACCTTTTGCGTCCCATCGGACGATGTTCAACGGGCTCTTCGCCGGAGTATCGTGTCGCAATGGCACAGTGCGTGGTTTTCAATGTACAACAATAAATTGAGAACTGTAAAACCGATCCCGACCGCTTGGAGGACCTCCTCACGCCCCTCTCGGCGAGAGGAGGTCATCCTGGCCCGGTTGCGGATCGGTCACTGTCGTTTCAGCCACCGTCACTTGCTCTCTGCCGACCCTGCACCACTGTGCTCCTGCGGTGAACTGCTGACAGTGCGACATGTTTTACTGACTTGTGTTAATTTTAATCATCTCCGTGTAGCCCTTCACTTGCCGTCTACTCTGGAGGAAATTTTAGCTGACGACACACGAGCAGCTGCTCGAGTTTTGCGTTTTATTAACTTGGCCAACTTATCCAAGTATATTTAACCCTTTTAATTGTCTTTTATCTTTTGTTTTTAGCCTCTTGTTGATGTTCTGACAGTCACCTTTTTTCTTTGAGATCATAGCGAATCTATGTATTGGCTGGGCGCTAATGACCATAGAAGTTGTGCGCCCTAGAGACCCCTGCTCAGTCACGAAACCTCCTAACATGCGACCATTTAGGCGACATTCCCGCCTTAATAATGCCTCACAAATCCTTAAATAAGGTACAGGGGTCATATATCACAGAGACCTTTTGCTGCTGGCAGATGAGGAGTTACGCGACAATCTACGACGACGCGGAGTCCATTTTGTCCGACAAGTATTTTGAGGACCCAAAGATAATAGGGTGGCCACTGGCGCATTTGTCTTGGCCTTTGAGGGTGACAATCTGCCCGAAAAGGTCAAAGTCATGATGTATCGCTGTGACGTACAGCCATACATCCCCCCTCCAATGCAATGTTTCAAATGTTGTCGTTTCGGGCACATGTCCTCTCGTTGCAACGCTGCTGCAACCTGTCGGGACTGTGGTCGTTCCATACATCCGGACACTGCCTGTGCTCCTCCTCCTTATTGTGTCAATTGCAGCGGTCACCACTCTCCCTGTTCACAGGACGGTCGCGCTTTACATAAAGAGCGGAAGATAGCCGAGTACAAGACTTTGGACCGACTAACGTACTTGGAGGCTCAGAGGAAATACGAAAAGCTGCATCCAGTCTCTCTACTAACGTCGTATGCTGCAGCTACAACGATGTCGCCACCACCGGTGGCCACTTCTCGCCCTGCTCTACCTCCCTCTGGGCCGCCCGTCTACCTCGGCCACCCAGATATCTGTGGGCACACCATCTTCTGCGGGGCCTGTACTGCCCCCCATGTCGGGAGTGGTTACCCCTGCTCCCCAGCCAGAAAAGGGTTCACCTTCTCTGGCTACTTCTTCTGGGAAGACGATGTCAACAACCAAAACAGACGCTAGCCAGCGGCTGAAGGACCCTCGGGCAGAAAGCCATTTGGCTCCTCAGTCTTCCCACACTCCTCAAGCCCCGCCGGAGAAACCCCCCCCCCTCCTCCGGTAGGCCCAAGGAACGACGGAAAGACAAGAAACAAATGAAGGAGAAGACTGTAAAGCGCAAGGAGCCCTTGCACGTCACGTGTCTGAGGATGAGGCCATCCTTCTCGTGACGCCAGAAGATTTGGCCATTGCCGATCTCGGGGATGCCATGGACACGGCGGATCAGACTTCACAGCCAGAGACGAGTGCTCATGCCATCCCTCTTCCATCTTCATCGTCTTCATGCACCGTCAATCAGGAAACAGTCTGATCCTCCATTGGAATTGTGGAGGATTTTTCTGCCACTTGGCTGAATTGCGTCAGCTGTTGAGCTCCTTTCCAACTCTTTGTGTTGCTCTCCAGGAAACCTGGTTTCCTGGTGATCGGACCCCAACTCTTTGGGGCTACCGGGGGTACTTCAATAACCACACCATCTACAATAGGGTATCGGGTGGGGTATGTCTCTATGTACATACCTCTGTCTACAGTTCCCCAGTGCCACTTCAAACAGCCCTGGAGGCAGTAGCTGACAGGGTTCGAGCATCACGGGACGTTACCATCTGTTCCCTTTATCTCCCTCCTGATGCAGAAGTGGTACCAGCTGACCTAGCAGCCTTGAACGCTCAAGTTCCTTCACCATTTCTTCTTTTAGGAGATTTTAACGCACATCACCCCATATGGGGGAGCAACGTGACTACAGGACGTGATTGAGACTTTGAACTGCTTTTTAACCAACTTGACCTTTGTATTCTCAATACAGTAGCCCCTACCCATTTTAGTATGACCCATGGCACCTTCTCCGCCATAGATCTCTGTGTGTAGTCCATGCTTACGTCCGTTCCTTCACTGGTGGGTCCATGACGACCTTTGTGGAAGCAACCACTTTCCCATCTTCCTTTCGCTTCCCCACCACCAATGCCATGCACACCTACCCTGCTGGTCCTTCCACAGGGCCGACTGGGTAGCATACAATTCAGCTGCAATGCTGGAAACTCCTCTCCCTGCTGACGCGACAATGGCAGTAGACCATATTATTTCCGTTGTTTCTGCTGCTGAGTCCACAATACAATCTTCTTCTGCCTTACCCCGGCGAAGACCAGTGCCCTGGTGGTCACCGGAGATAGCAACAGCTATCCGCAATCACCGCAGAGCTCTGCAGCAGTACCGGCGCCACCCCACCCTTGACCACCTGGTTGCATTTAAGCGTCTTCTTGGCCAGACATGCCGGCTTATCCGGCAGTGCAAGCAGGTATGCTGGAAAGAATACGTTTCCACAATTGGACCCCGTGTCTGTTCTACCCAGATCTGGACAAAGATTCGCCGCATATCAGGCTACCACCCACTGGCGGGGGTCGCGGGTGTGTATATCCGTGGAACTATTCATACCGACCCGACCATCATTGCCGAGCATTTTGCAGAGCACTTTGCTCTCAATTCAGCATCCACTCGCCCAAGGTATTTGTACCTTGAAAGAGCGGGCTGAGCGAAAGCAGTTGCTATTTCGCACAAACCGCCAGGAGCCGTACAATGCACCATTTACTGAGTGGGGATTTCAAAATATTCTTGCCAGTTGCCGCAATACATCTCCAGGACCGGACCGAATCCACTGTCAAATGCTAAAACATCTTTCTGCAAACTCGCAATGCCATCTTTTGGACTTCTTCAATCATCTCTGGAGCGAGGGAGCGTACCCATTCCAATGGCAGGAGAGTGTCGTTATCCCTCTGTTGAAGCCAGGTGCAGATCCACTGAACATTGACAATTACCGTCCCATAAGTCTCACAAACGTTCTTTGTAAGCTTTTTGAACGTTTGGTGAGCCGGCGACTTCTGTGGGTTCTCGAGAATCGAGATCTGCTCTCCCCACAACAAGGTGCTTTCCAGCAGGGTCGCTCTGCCATTGATAACCGCTCTGCCATTGATAACCGAGGGAGCGTACCCATTCCAATGGCAGGAGAGTGTCGTTATCCCTCTGTTGAAGCCAGGTGCAGATCCACTGAACATTGACAATTACCGTCCCATAAGTCTCACAAACGTTCTTTGTAAGCTTTTTGAACGTTTGGTGAGCCGGCGACTTCTGTGGGTTCTCGAGAATCGAGATCTGCTCTCCCCACAACAAGGTGCTTTCCAGCAGGGTCGCTCTGCCATTGATAACCTCCTCACTTTGGAGTCGGCGATCTGTACTGCTTTCGCCCGACGTCACCACCTTGTCGCCATCTTTTTCGACCTCCGGAAAGCATATGACACAGCATGGCATCATCACATCCTTGCCACGCTACATGGGTGGGGTCTCCGTGGCTCCCTTCCACTTTTTATTCAGAATTTTTTACTTTCGCGCCGCTTCAGAGTTTGCGTTGGCACCTCCTTCAGTTCCCCCCATATCCAAGAGAATGGGGTACCACAGGGGCCCGTCCTAAGTGTACCCCTCTTCTTAGTGGCCATTAATGGCCTAGTGGCTGCAGTGGGGCCATCGGTTTCTTGCTCCCTCTATGCAGACTACTTTTGCCTGTACTATTCTACCGCTTGTACAAATGTAGCTGGACGACGACTGCAGGCAGCCATTCATTGGGTGCAGAATTGGGCTTCTGCCCATGGTTTTACATTTTCCCCTGCGAAAAGTAGGGTGATGCACTTTTGTCGCCAATGGTTGGTACATCTGCATCCAGAGCTCTACCTTGATGGTGAGCTCTTTCAGGTGGTGGACACACACCAATTCCTGGGTCTCCTTTCGACTCACGTTTGACATGGCTCCCTCATCTGCGCCTGCTCAAGCGAAGGTGCTCACGACATCTGGACATCCTTCGTTGCCTCAGCCATATTGTCTGGGGGGCAGCATGCCCTATCCTCCTCCGGCTGTATAACTCTCTGGTGCAGTCACGTCTGGACGACGGGAGCCAGGTCTATGGCTCAGCGTCCCCACCTGCACTGCAACCTCTCAACCCAGTCCTCCATACTGGTGTCCGCCTGGCCACTGGAGCATTTCGTATGAGCCCAGTCACGAGTCTTCTCGCAGAGGCTGGAGTCGCCCCATTGCGATACCGGTGACAATATCTACTCGCTCACAATGCTGCCAGAGTCCACTGTACCCTTCAGCATCCAAATAACAGACTCATTTTCCCAGAGGAGGTCATTTGTTTGCTGCAGAGGTGACCCCGGTCGGGACTCCCGATAGTGGCGTGGGTCCAATCGCTTGTTTTGACCCTTGACTCCTTCCCTCTTAACCGTCCCTTTCGCTCAACTCTCCATGCTCCTCCCTGGACCATTCCTCGCCTGCGGATTCGGTTGGATCTTTCCCGTGAGCCGAAGACCTCCACCTCTCCTCTGGTCCTACGGCATCAGTTTTATGCCCAGCTTCGTGAGTTCTGTAACTCAGAGGTAATTTATACAGACGGTACTTCGTGATGGCGACCACACCGGATATGCCTACATGCATGGCGCTCATGTTGAGCAACGCTCTTTACCACCCGGCAGCAGCATTTTCACTGCAGAACTGGTGGCTATATACCGTGTCCTTAAACACATCCGCAAATGCCCTGGGACCTCGTTCCTGATCTGCAGTGACTCGCTGAGCGGTTTACAGGCCCTTGATCAGTGTTACCCCTGTCATACATTGGTCAGGGCCATTCAGGAGTCGATACCGGCTCTTGATGACTCTGGTCGTTCTCTTACATTAATTTGGACCCCGGGCCATGTAGGCATTCCGGGCAATGAGAGCATCGACCAGCTAGCCAAACAGGCTACCACTCGCCGCCCTCTGGCGATTGGCCTCCCAGAAGCAGACTTCTGCCCGTTGCTTCGCAACAGAACACAAGAACTGTGGAATGCTGAATGGTCTGCCCTGGACATGCCCAATAAGCTGCAGACAATGAAGGACACAACATCTGTCTGGAAGTCCTCGCAGCTGGGGTCCTGTAGGGACTCCGTGGCCCTCTGCCGTCTCCAAATTGGTCACACCCGTCTGACGCATGGTCACCTCCTCCGTCGAGAGGACCTGCCCATGTGCCAATGTGGTGCTCAGTTGACAGTGGTTCATTTCCTCCTTCAGTGTCCCATTTTAGCTCCGCTACGTCATTCTTTTAACCTCCCGAACACTCTCTCTTTGGTGCTCGGCGACGATGCCTCTGTGGCTAATATTGTTTTACGATTTCTTCATGCGGGGGGCATTTACCAGTTGCTATGAGTCCTCTGGTTGGTCTTTATCATTATCTATGTTCCCATTGACGCGTCTTTCGACTACAGCTTTTCTTGTGTAAGCTGTGTGGTTGGCTTTTCCCTTTAATACTCATGGTCGGTCAACCACATTCATTGGCTCTGTCATTTTATCCTATTTTTATCTTCTGTCTGTTGCTGTGAGTCTGTCGTCTTTTGTATCATCTCTTGTTGACTGTCAATATTTCATTGACAGCATGTTCTTTTATTCTGCCCTATTTTTAAATATAGCTCAGGCGCATTTATAGACGATTATGTTTTTCTGCATGTCGCCTAGCTATGAAATGGGGGACTGATGGCCATAGTAGTCTAGTCCCCCTAAAACCCCCCATACCGACCAACAGCACTATCTACTTATTATGTAGTTGGTAGGCTGAATGAGACAGCAGAATATAATTGTTATGACAACTATTTATTTATTGAACAGTGGAGTATGATCTAATAGTGCAGAGCAAATTGGATGCTTCACTATTTCAAAGTAAATGTGGCCATCAACTGGGTTAAATAATGTGCAATGATCAACGCTGTTTGTCTCTCACTCTGTAATATTCCACACTTCTCTCATATGATATTAAATATTGTAAAGATGTATTCATTAATCTCTGGGACTGTTCTTACTAGTGATGTGTAAACAAGAGTCTTTGCCTAACCTCAGAGGAAGAAGTCAAGAGAGGTTAGGCAAGCAATCATGCGAAGGGGCTGGGCATTCTTTTCTAATTACTCCCAAATGAATTTATCTGACAAGAAGACCACATGGGTATTGGAGTTTAGAATTTTTTTATATTTATGGTACGTGAAGTTCAGAACACAAATAATAATCAGCCAAAGCCATTTGACACAACTCTCAAAAATTCTCTAGAAAATTGACTTTGAAGTACCAATAATTAAAGTCCTTTGTCGCATCTGTTTATGGAGCTTAGGTGATAGTGTTCTGCTCTCATAACCGTAGAGTTGATGGCTCGAATCCTGCAGTGACTGATATACATTTTTACTTTTTTCCATTGTCTTTGAATACCTACGCAATTTTAATATCTAATGGTATTTTTTTTATAAAAAAGGGCACGTATTTTTGTTTATTCGTAATTTTCTATATTTTATAAAATAATGATGGTTTCAATCAAAAAACATAAGTTAAATTTTTTACAGTATTCGCTTCACTATCAGTTGACAATGGTAGTCTTTGATTATTAAGTTTATGAAGAGCTATGACACTGTTTTTTGGAAAGTCTTCTCTTGTATCTAAGCCTACTAATGGCTTTCGAAGCAGCTAACATACTCAATTATTGTTTTAGTCGATGACTAGATGCTCAGCTCATCTACACACATAAAAACTGGAAACACATGGAATTTTAGATCCCTAAATATTTTAGGTAACTGAATTCAAAAACAACAGAAAAAAATAGCTCTAACAAACTTAACAATCAAAGACTATCATCATCAACTATTAGTTGGTACTCTAAAAATGTAATGTGTGTGTTTTTGATTGAAATCATCATTATTTTATAAAATATAGAAAATTATGAATAAACAAAAATACCTGCAGTTTTCATAAAAATTACCATTAGATATTAAAATTATGTAGGTATTCAACCAGAACAAAAAATAAAAATATTAATGTTCCTGCAGGACTAACTACCGACCTGAGGTCAGAACGCTTCCACCTAAGCTACACAAACAGATGTTGCAACTCCTTCAATTATTGGTACTTACGTGTACCTCCAAACTTCAAAGTCGATTTTCTCAAGAATTTTTTAGAGTTGTGTCGAATAGCTTTGGCTGATTGTTGTTAAAGTTCCGAACTTCACATATCATAAATATCAATTCTAAAATCCGATACCCATGTGGTATCCTTGTGAGATATATGCCCTGACCCATCAATCAAACATGATGGAACAGCATTGTAGTGAAAACACATATCTGCATGCAATTACAAGATAACATCTTCCAGAAGTTCAAAACTGTGCATCATTCAAGATGAGTGGTTCAATTAGGTGTGTCCAAGCATTACAGCCCAAATGTTTCTGAGAATCCCAACTGTAACTTCTTGAACAGATAGCGCATGGATTTTCAATCGCCCACTGATGGCTATTGTGTGGGTTAAAAATATCCTCTCTTCTTAAAGTTTACTTATCCGTACCCAGCAAAAGGTCAGGAAAATTTGGGACAGTAACATATTGATGAAGGAACCAATTTGAGAAGTACTGACTTGGTTCAGAATCAAGATGACACACAATTAGAACTGGGTGATTCTGGAATGGATGTAGGTGTACACTGTGCAAAACCCACAAAACACTTGTGTGATATACATGAATTGGATGGACAATTGCAAGTATACTTCTTCATGGGTTATGACAGCTGTGTATCCCAAAACACCAGCTTCAAACTCAGGGGTTTGTGTCTTATTTGCATCTGGCTGTTGTGAATAGGCTGACAAGGTTCTTCTCTCCCTCATTCGACGATAAAAACTGGGACACTGGGAAGTTGTTTTTTGTATACTTTTCTGCAAAGCACTGACAAGACATTCCCTCAAGCTTCACTAAAACACATATGTGAATCAATAAGTTATTTTATTCACAGTAGAAGCAATATGATACACAGGCAACTGTACACTAAGTCACACTGTGAGTAGTTATATATTTACAGCTAGCACAAAGCCAGTGGATGAAAGGAGTGACCGAAGAATGATAAGAATATAGCACACAACTTCTTATATGCAGGCTCAGGTAGACTACTGTTTAGTTTTCCAACTGCAGCTACTACGAAAGTGAAAGGAGGCCAAACACTCCCTAGTGCCATGGAAACTTTATTTCAAACTTTTGGCTTTAGATTCCCAATATCAAACTTTCAAATTTTCAATCTACAATGCTCCAATTTTTAAGACATAATTCTGAAACTTCCTGTATTTATGCAATCACTAGTAACCAATGAATAAGACACCTTCAAGATTTGTAATATTCTAAAAAGCATGTTCATTACATTTCTCTGAGATTACTGTTAACATTTTTTCAACGTATTTATGATGGCTTTCTATAACATGTAATTGCAGTATGTATTTTTAATATCTATCTTTATTTTTTTAGTCATGCACATGAACTTTGTGAATAACTTGCAGAAGAAAATTAGGTCCTCACCCAAATAATTCAAAGATGCTACAATGTGATAGATACATGCATGTTTTTTTTAATTGTACACTAATTTTCAAAATATGTGATGTTCAATTAAAAACTGAAATATTAGCTATAATCTATGAGTTAAAACATACCGACAGCTGTTTCAAGGTGGATGCAAATTCCATTGTAACAAGTCTTTGAGGCAACAGAAAATGCAACAGTAACTCCAGATTGGTTGATATTGCTGTGCCATCCTTGTGAGCAAACACTATCCTGAATACCAGAAAACAGTACAAAATCATTAAAGAACACACAATATGTCATAAGGGGTGGAAAATATTATAGAAACCATACGTAATCTCATCTTAACAACGAGAGCATATTTAAAACTAATTTTCAAAATGTATTTGCCATGAAAAGTTGACTACCTGAAATCTTGTGATCTTAAAAGACAACTGACAGAGTGTGATAATGTAAATAAAAATTTATAGGTTTGAAAGAAAGATAATAAGAAGCGACATCGCGGAGAAGGGGAATAGATCTCTAAAAATTACAGTAAACTGTGAATATGAAGGACAGCCAATTTTCAGACAAACAGTAAAAAAAAAAAAAAGTTGCACATCTTTAATAAAAGGTAAATTGTTCAGCTATGCTATGCATTTGGAAGGGTATGAAACAAGAAGTTATGTAATATGAGTAAACATGTGAAGGAAGGAATGAAGGTTAGGATTTAACATGGTCCACAAGAATATTAAGGGCTTGCATCAGCAAAGGATGGGGAATATAATGTCATCCTGGCATTTGCCTTGATAAATATTGGGAAACTACACAACCTAAATTTAGGTGGCCTGACAGATTTGAAATGATGTCATCCCAAATGCAAACAGTGATTTAACCTCTGCATCACCACTCGGTGGACCGTAAATTGTTTATGAGAGGTTATGCCAGTAGGATATTCTCAAGCAGAATAAATGTACTTCTGAATGAATGCTGTAGTTTTCAAAGTCAATTTAGAGGTACTACATTACACTGCATTTATATTAAAAATGGGTCAACAATGGATTTGCTTTGAAAAGTCAGCATATTCTGGTGCCTATCAGAGGAAACTACACTGATTAGAAAGAAGATAAAAACAATTAATAGATATAATGTGAACATTTGTACCTAAAATGATAAAAAGTATTTTAGACATTCTGTTTATTTCACTTCCATTTAAAGTTTTTCAATTACTGTCAGAAACATTAAAAACTGAATAAAAATACTATTGGACTTGTAGTACTGGAAATACATGCATCAAAACTACTAAAAATAATGAACTGCCTGAATCACAGAAACATTTTAAATGATTATATCATTAGGTGGAATTGGTATTTGGGGGAGGCCTTATTCAAATTCCTGTCTTGCCCTCCACCTTTTGACTTACATGGTTTTCAGAACTTACTTGCAAATGCGACAAGAATGACATCAGATTTGACTTTCACCTTTACACTTTCCTAACTAAACTGAGCAGTCTAATTATGCTTGATACTGCTTAATAAATGAACCTCCCAGTGAACCCTGCAAACTTTACCTGATAACATCAACATGTTCTAATAGCGAGGGCTATCAGTCTTAAATCCAGTAATAAAGGTTTCCTACAGTGACTAGGAGGGAAAAAAGGAACTGGACCTTGCTCAGAATACTGACCATATATTAACAAAGTACCTTGAACCTCTCGAGGAGGAAAGGGGGGGGGGGACAAAAAACTACATTAAAGAGGCGAACATGTACCCTTTGGTACATTCGAGAATTGCCATCAAAATTAAAAATGCAACAATTGAATTATTAAGAATTATGGTTGTTTCACATAGTCTTAATGATAATGAGAATAGGTAAGAATGATTACTAATAAAACAAAAGAAAGATTAAGGTTTAGTGTTTAATAACTCATCAACAATAAAGATTTTAGAGACAAAGTACTATCTTAGGCCATGGCTGTACTAAATTTTCCATTTAAAAAAGATACAACCAATCAGTTTCAGTTGCTTTTACTGATCGTGACCATGTCCAACGAGAACGATAGGCCATGGCTTGTACATAATGTCACATGGTCAGAGAAGGGCTGAGATAACGCATTTACTTGCTGACTGGCTGGCTAGTCAGGTACAGCCCAATGTCTCAAAGTGGCCAGCCAGTCAACTATTGAGTATCATGTCTCAAACATTCTCTGACCATGTAAAGTTTTTCATTGGCCTCGTCTTGCTCCAGATTTCAATAAAATACAGGTATATTCTTCAAAAGTCAATTTTTTCCCTTTCTGAAGAAGATACCAATAGTAGTATCATGTTTTATATGGGTGGGATTAAAAAAAGAAGAAAAAATTGTCTCAAATTACATAATCCAAAATGGCATTACTTTAAATTCAGAGGTCATCATCTACATCTACAACCATACTCCGCATGCCACCTGACGGTGTGTGGCGGAGGGTACCTTGAGTACCACTATCTATTTTCCCTCCTATTCCAGTCACGTATTGTACGTGGAAAGAAGGATTGTCGGTATGCCTCTGTGTGGGCTCTAATCTCTCTGATTTTATCCTCATGATCTCTTCGCAAGATATACGTAAGAGGGAGCAATATACTGCTAGACTCCTTGGTAAATGTATGTTCTCGAAACTTTGACAAAAGCCCGTACCGAGCGACAGAGCTTCTCTCCTGCAGAGTCTTCCACTGGAGTTTATCGATCATCTCCGCAACGCTTTCACAATTACCAAATGATCCTGTAACGAAGCGCGCTGCTCTCCGTTGGATCTTCTCTATCTCCTCTATCAATTCCACTGGTATGGATCCCACACCGGTGAGCAGTATTCAAGCTGTGGGCGAACAAGTGTACTGTAACCTACTTCTTTTGTTTTCGGACTACATTTCCTTAGTATCCTTCCAATGAATCTAAGTCTGGCATCTGCTTTACTGACGATTGATTTTATATGGTCGTTCCAGTTTAAATCCCTCCTAATGACTACTCCCAGATACTCTACGGAATTAACTGCTTCCATTTGCTGCCCTGCTATAGTGTAGCTAAATGATAAAGGATCTTTCTTTCTGTGTATTCGCAGCACATTACACTTGTCTACATTGAGATTTAATTGCCATTCCCTGCACCATGCGTCAATTCTTTGCAGATCCTCCTGCATCTCAATACAATTTTCCATTGTTACAACCTCTCTATATACTACAGCATCATCCGCAAGAAGCCTCAGTGAACTTCCGATGTTATCCGCAAGGTCATTTATATATATCGTGAACAGCAACGGACCCATGACACTCCCCTGTGGCACACCTGACATAACTCTTACTTCAGAAGACTTCTCTCCATTGAGAATGACCTTCTGCTTTCTGTTATCTAGGAATTCCTCAATCCAATCACACAATTGGTCTGATAGACCATATGCTCTTACTTTGTTCATTAAACGTTTGTGGGGAACTGTATCAAATGCCTTGCGGAAGTCGAGAAACACAGCATCTACCTGAGAACCCGTGTCTATAGCCCTCTGAGTCTCGTGGACGAATAGCGCGAGCTGGGTTTCACACGAATGCCTTTTTTGAAACCCATGCTGATTCCTACAGAGCAGATTCCTAGTCTCGAGAAATGTCATTATATTCGAACATAATACATGTTCCAAAATTCTACAACTGACCGACGTTAAGAGATATAGGCCTATAGTTCTGCACATCTGTTCGAGGACACTTCTTGAAAATGGGGCTGACCTGTGCCATTTTCCAATCTTTCGGAACAATATGCTCTTCTAGAGACCTACGATACACCACTGCGAGAAGGGGGCCAGTTCCTTTGCGTACTCTGTGTAAAAAACGAACTAGTATTCCATCAGGCCCTGCGGCCTTTCCTCTTTTGAGCGATTTTAATTGTTTTTCTATCCCTCTGTTAGTTATTTCGATATCTGACATTTTGTAATCTGTGCGGCAATCTAGGGAAGGAACTACAGTGCAATCTTCCTCTGTGAAACAGCTTTGGAAAAATACATTTAGTAATTCTGCCTTTAGAGTGTCATCCTCTGTTTCAATGCCATTTACAGCACAGATTGTCTGGAAACTTTGTTTTGTACCACCCACCGCTTTGACATAAGACCAAAATTTCTTATGATTTTCAGCCAAGTCAGTACAAAGAACTCTACTTTCGAATTCGTTGAACTCCTCTTGCATAGCCCTCCGCACACTACATTTTGCTTCATGTAATTTTTGTTTGGCTACGTTTATGTTTGCAGTGAAGTTCCCTTTGCTTCCGTAGCAGCTTTCTAATTCGGTTGTTGTACCACGGTGGCTCCTTTCCATCTCTTAAGATCTTGCTAGGTACATACTCATCTAATGCATATTGTACGATGGCTTTGAACTTAGACCACTGTTCCTCAACACCATCTGTACTTAAGATAAAACTTCTGAGCTGAGCCGCCAAGTACTCTGAAATCCCCTTTTCGTCACTTTTTCCGAACAGAAAAATCTTCCTAGATTTTGTAATATTTCTATTTACGGCTGAAATTACCGATGCTGTAACCGCTTTATGATCGCTGATTCCCTGTTCCGCATTAACTGTTCCAAATAGTTCAGGTCTGTTTGTCACCAGAAGGTCTAATATGTTGTCACCATGAGTTGGTTCTCTGTTTAACTGCTCAAAGTAGCTTTCAGATAATGCACTCAAAACAATTTCACTGGATTCTTTGTCCCTGCCACCTGTAATAAACATGTGTGTCTCCCGATCTATATCAGGTAATTTAAAATCTCCTCCCAAAACTATAGCATGATCGAAATATCTTCCAAATTATCCTTCAGGTGTTCTGCCACAACAGCTGCTGAGTCAGGAGGCCTATAGAAGCATCCGATTACCATGTTCGAGCCTGCTTTAACCGTGACCTTCACCCAGATTATTTCACACTTCGGATCTCTGTCTATTTCCTTCGATACTAGTGCACTTTTTAACGCTATAAACACGCCTCCCCCTTCACTGTCCAGCCCATCTCTGCGGTAAACATTCCAATCTGAGTTTAGAATCTCATTATTGTTTACATCTGGTTTCAGCCAACTTTCCATCCCTAGTACCTAGTACATTGTGATTGTTTACTATTGAGAGCAATTCTGGGACCTTTCTATAGACGCTCCTGCAGTTAACTACTACTAAATTGATCATTTCCTTCCCTGTTGTGTTCTGCCTACTGCTACCTTGTTGCGGCTCAGGAGGCATCTTGTCGGGCCTAGGGAGGGAATTCTCTAACCTAAAAAAACCCCATGTGCACTACACACGTACTCCGCTACCCTTGTAGCCGCTTCCTGTGTGTATTGCACGTCTGACCTATTCAGGGGAACCCTACATTTCTCCACCCGATAGCGGAGGTCGAGAAATTTGCAGCCCAGATCTTCGCAGAATCGTCTGAGCCTCTGGTTTAAGCCTTCCACTCGACTCCAAACCAGAGGACCGCGATCGGTTCTGGGAACGACACTACAAATAGTTAGCTCAGATTCCACCCCGTGAGCGAGGCTTTCTGCCTTCACCAACTCTGCCAGCCGCCTGTATGAACTGAGGATGATCTCTGAACCCAGCGGGCAGGAGTTATTGGTGTCGAAATGAGCGACAATTTGCAGTCGGGGCGCACCCAGTGCTCTCTATCGCCGCCGGAAGGGCCTCCTCCACATCCCGGATGAGACCCCCCAGCAAGCAAACAGAGTGCACACTGGCCTTCTTCCCCGCCCTTTCTGCTATCTCCCTAAGGGGCTCCATCACCCACCTAACATTGGAGCTTCCGGTCACTAATAAACCCCTCCCTCTGTGTACCTGCTCGGACCTTGCTGAAGGAGCGGCCACATGCTCAGTCACAGGCAGAGCATGCGATGCCGCACAGCCAGCCTTCCCTTTGAGCCTCCGCCTCGAGCTACGCGAACGCTGTTGAACCCGCCATTCCGCTGGGGAAGAGGATGGCCCAACCGGGTCCGGTACACGCAAAGATGTCTAGACAGCAGGGACCGTGGGTGAAGCATGTGACACCTGAGGTGCCCCATGCGACGCACCGAACTCCCCACTGACGCTACAGTCCGAGGCAGCAGCCTGAAGGCGGCTGATCGCGGCCATCAGCACGCTCAGCTGTTCGCGAACGGCGGCCAGCCCCTCCTGCGTCCGTACGCAGCAGTCACACATCCTATCCATCCTAACAAATCAACAATTTATTGTAGAGATTAAGTAATCGACTTGTAACAACACCACTAATTCACTACAGGTGACTAATAGCTGACTAAACAGTGGATACTAGAAACTTCTTGTTGGAAACAATAGAAATTAGCAAAAACCGTCTCGGGACTGAAATCAAAATATACGCAGAAATCACTGCTCTAACATAAAAGATCTACCCGAAATATAGAAGCTACTAAGCCAAAGAAAAGCTGCAGGAGACTGACAAACATGCACAGACAACGGTATTTATCAAAATACGAGAGAATGTACTCTTAAAACAGTAACACAAACGAAATCTTTCAAGTAAGTGACAAGAAGACTTAAAAACAGAAGCACTAAACGAAAATTAAGAAATTAACTGCCAACAAAATTTCATGAAAATTAAATTATGACACTTAGCGCTCTGTACGATGCAGCAGCAGGTCAGGTGTAATAAAAGCCGTCTTTTCCTGTCAGCTTCGATTTACCAGTAACCTGTCAGCATTTCCATAGTCAAGAAGTATGTAGCTCCTTTCAAGCAGTCTAAGGTGTCGTCAATGCGCAGCAGTGAAAAGACATTTTTCTTTGTGATTCTGTTCTGCCACTGATAGTCTACATAGAATTGCCATGTGCCTTCCTTCTTCTTTACAAGGACCACTGGAGACAACCAAGGACTCTCCGAAGGTTGAATAATGTCATCTCGCAACATCATCTCCACTTCCTCCCGAATTATCCGTCTTTCAGCTGGAGGCACTCTATATGAACGCTGGCTAATTGGTGAATGATCCTAGTATTGATACGGTGCCTTATCGTGGGCCATTTCGTCTGACTTTTCCCCAGCTGAGATGTGAATGCACCTGAAAATTGGCATAGTATAGCTAACACCCGCTGGCTGGCTGCATCAGGTGCATGATTTTGTCGGCCTCAGTCATATTTGCATTAACTATGTTACACAGGGCCAAAACATTCTGTATGTATGACTGTGTCGGCTCACCATGTCGTTGGGCCTGGTTCTTCAGTAGTTCTTCCGCCAAGCGGATTTGTCGCTGGTGGTCTCCAAATGTCTTCTTAAGTGACGTGTGGGACGTTTCCCAGTCATTCAGCTTCTCTTCATTGTTTCAAACCACTGCTGGGCTTGTCTGTTCAGGTAGAAATAAATGTTGGCTAAGCACATTGTATGATCCCACCTGTTATACTTGGTGACTCAGTCAAATCCTTTTAGCCATTTGTTGGGTCCTGTCCAGCATCTCCAGAGATCACCGCCGGGTGTCTGATGTGTAGCTGGCTTACTGCCGGTTTCGTGTCCATGGTGGTTCTGATGATACGGACTTTCGGTAGGATGTACTCGGTATCTCTTGTATTCTGGTTCTAGTCCGTGTAAGTGACAGCTTTTACGTTGCCTAATTGGAGCCACGGTGATACAGCTGTTGCACAGGGTACTCGGTGCCTCCACCAATGTCAAGTTGAAATGGAAGCAGGCTTGACTTCGAAAGCAGGGTTGTCAACTGAACACAGCACTAATACTAAAAAGCAGGTTTATTGCGAACTGAAACACACACGCAACACTGACTGCCTCTCGGGAAGAGTGCTCTACTATTTATACAGAGACAGAATGTACCAGAAATTAGAAGAATAGTTAACATAAGATACATGTAGAACATTCTGAAAATGATAATTAAAAAGAAATAAATTTTTGCCAGTGGACGGGATTGAACTGGCGACCTTCAGCACTGCAATCAGTGATGCTATCCCTTGTGCCATGCTGGCAGTCAGTTAACATGGGGTGTCACGGCAATATGACCCATCTACACTCCACAAGTCACCTTGTGGTGTGTCACAGAGATTGTTACTCCCAATGCCACGATTTCCTGTCCTGGTCACTTATGGTTTGCAGAAGAAGCAACTGCCTTTTGGCTTCTGTGTAGATTTTACTGTCTATAATTTGGTCTCTTCACACGATATGTGTAGGAGGAAGCAATATTAATGGTTGACTCTTCAAGAAAAGTATGTTCTCAGAAATTTGATAGAAGCCCATACCATGATCCTAAACGTCTCTCCTATAGTATCTGTGACAAGAGTTTACTGATTATCTCCATGTCACTGTTACAAAGTATGCTGCTCTCCTTTGCATCTTTTCTATTTCCTTTGTCAGTCATCTGTTATGGACACCACACTGCTGAGCAATACTGCAGTATTGATCAAGCAAGTTGCTTTTTTCTTTGTTAATGGACTTCAAAGAAACTCAGTCTGGCATCTGCCTTTCCTACAATTAAATATATATTGCCATTTTATTTCAAACCTTTTCTTATGGACACTCCCATATATATTTTGAATGACTTGCCAGATGCGTGAATTAGGAAAACTGTTTACATCAGTTACATCACTGTAATGTAAGTAGGGTAAGTCACTGAGTATTAGATTCAGGTCTGCTGTTAATTACATGATCTTATACCTGTTCAGTTTTTCTGCCATTCTAATGGCAGTTTAAAGTAGGCAACTCTATGTAGGGAATTTTATACTGATGTGTGATAGACTCACTGTTAACCCATGTTTTCTCTGTTTAACTGTTTCCCCCTTACGCTCTCCCCTTTTTAGTACAGTTGGAGTGATCATTTGCAGTAAACATAGCTTCTTTACTCAGATAGGAAACTGTATTAATAATGTGACATCAAACTGGAAATGTATATGTAACAAACTAATATTTATAAAAAGTAAAGAAAGTTGGACTTGCCAGGTGAAAAAGCACTGGTTCGTTGATAGATAGATAAGAACACACACACACACCCAAAACTGAGCTTTCACAACCTTTGGTTGCTTCTTCAAAAAGAGCAGGGGAGGAGAGGGAAAAGGACAAGATGAGGGTTTTAAGGGAATGGGTAAGGAGTAATTCCAATCCCGGGAGTGGAAAGACATACCTTAGGGGGGAAAAAGGTAGGTAAACAAACACACACACACACACACACACACACACACACACACACACACACACACACACACACACCAAGGCAGACATATGCAAAATGGAAAGAAGTTGGACAGAGATGCCAGTCGAGACAGAGGCTCTGTCCACAGATTGGAGGCAAAGATGTTGTAGGATGTTGGGCAGGAATTTAAAACTAACAAAGGTTGAAACCTGAGGTCCTGAGGTTAATATATCCCGCATGCCCAGGGCCTCGCTGTGATGGAGTATTTCCTTTCACGTCAGCCACCTGCAACCCTACCTAAAACCTCTTTCCTTATTACCCTAGCCATCTTCATCCTAACCCACAACTTCTTCACTTTTGAGGGTCAGACATACCAACAACTAAAGGGAGCAGCCATGGGAACCAGGATGGCCTCCTCGTATGCCAACTTATTTATGGGACGCTTAGAGGAAGCCTTCTTGGATACCCAAGCCTGTCTACCCAAAGTTTGGTATAGATTTATTGATAATATCTTCATGATCTGGACTCACAGTGAAGAAGACCTCCAAAATTTCCTTTCCAACCTCAACTCCTTTGGTTCCATCAGATTCACCTGGTCTTATTTCAAATCCCATGCCACTTTCCTCGATTTTGACCTCCATGTATACAATGGCCAGCTCCACACATTCGTCCACATCAAACCCACCAACAAACAACAGTACCTCCATTGTGACAGCTGCCATCCATCCCATATCAAACTGTCCCTTTCCTACAGCTTAGGTCTTCATGGTAAACGAGTATGCTCCAGTCCTGAATCCCTGAACCAGTACACCAATAACCTGATGACAGCTTTCACATCCTGCAACTACCCTTCAGATCTGGTACAGAAGCAAATAGCCAGGGCCACTTTCTCTTCCCCCCAAACCCAGAACCTCCCACAGAGGGATCCTAAAAGTGCCCTTCTTGTCACTGAATACTTTCCAGGACTAGAGCGGACACGAAATGTGGCTCTCCAGCAAGTATACAACTTCCTTAAATCCTGTCCCGAAATGAGATCCATCCTTCATGACATTATTTCCACTCCACCGAAAGTGTCTTTCTGCCACCCACCTAACCTCCGTACCTCGCCCATCCCTATGAAATCCCAAAAACATTTTCCCTACCCTCCGGCTCCTACCCACGTAGCCGCGCCCGGTGTAAAACCTGCCCTATGCATCCTCCCACGACCACTTATTCCAGTCCTGTAACCCAGAAGGTGTACACAATTAAGGGCAGAGCTACCTGTGACAGCACCCACGTGATTCACCAACTGTCATGCCTGCACTGTGAAACGTTCTATGTGGGAATGACCAGCAACAAACTGTCCATTCGCATGAACGGACACAGACAGTGTTTGTTGGTAATGAGGATCACCCTTTGGCTAAGCATGCCTTGGTGCATGGCCAGCACATCTTGGCACAGTGTTACACTGTCTGGATTATATGGATACTTCCCACTGATTACAACCTTTCAGAACTCCGGAGATGGGAACTTGGCCTTCAACATATTCTCTCTTCTTGTTGCCCACCAGGTCGCAGCCTTCATTAATTTGAAATTACCGCCCAACATCCTACAACATTTTGCCTCCAATCTCTGGACAGAGCCTCTGCCTCGACTGGCATCTCTGTCCAACCTCTTTGAATTTTGCATATGTCTGCATTGGTGTGTGTGCGCATGTATATGTGTGTGTGTTTGTTTACCTATCCTTTTTCCCCCAAGGTAAGTCTTTCCTCTCCTGTGATTGGAATGACACCTTACCCACTCCCTTAAAACCCTCATCTTTTTCTTTTCCCTCTCCTTCCCTGCTCTTTCTGAAGAAGCAACTGATGGTTGCGATAGCTCATCAACGAACTGGTGCCTTTTCGCCTGGTAAGTCCAACTTTCTTAACTTATTTATAAATATTTTTCAGAATAGAAATGTTTCCCTCTATATTAACAAACTAAAAATGTATTTGTACAGTATACCTCATGCAACCAGCAAACTTTCATTGAGCTATACTTCAAATCAGTATGTTTTTGTTGTGGTCTTCAGTCCAGAGACTGGTGTGACCCAACTGCCCACCCTACTCTAAACTCAGCAAGTCTCTTCATCTCCTCATAACAGCAACCTACATCCATCTCAATCTCCTTACTGTATTTGTCTCTTGGTATCTCTCTGCAATGTTTACCCTACACAATTCCCTCCAACTAAAGGTACGGTTCTTTGATGTCTAAGAATGTGTCTTACCAATCGACCCCTTCTTTTAGCCAAGGTATGCCAAAAATTCCTTTTCTCCCCAATTATATTGAGTGCTTCATTAGTTACATGATCTACCTCCTAATCTTCGGCATTCTTCTGTAGCACCACATTTCAAAAGCCTCTATCCTCTTCCTATCTAAACTATTTATCATCCATGTCTCACTCCCATACAAGGCAATACTCCACACAAAAGCCATCAGAAAGGAGTTCCTTACAGTTAAATTAATATTAAATGTTAGCAAATTTCTTTTTTTCAAACACACTTTTCTTCCCATTGGCATTCTGCATTTTAAATCCTCTGTACTGCGACCGTCATATGTTATTTTACTGCCCAAGTAACAAAACTGATCTACCACCTCTATTGTTTCATTACCTAATCTAATTCCTTCAGCATTGCCTGATTTTCTAAGATTGTATTCCATTACTCTTGTTAATGTTCATCTTGTATGCTCCTTTCAACACACTGTCCATTCCATTCACTCTTTCGGGTCCTTTGCTGTCTGACAGAAGCACAATGTCGTCGGCAAAATGCAATGTTTTTATTTCTTCACCCTGAACTCTAATGCCTTCTCCAAATTTCTCTTTGCTTTCCTTCACAGTTTGCTCAGTGTAGATACTGAATAACATTGGAGAAAGGCTACATCTACATACATACTTCGCAATTCACCGTAAGGTGCGTGGCGGAGGGTACATTGTACCACTACTAGGCATTTCCTTTCCTATTCCACTCCCAAATGGAACGAGGGAAAAAAGAATGCCTATATGCCTCCGTACGAGCCCTAATTTCTCTTATCTTGTCTTTGTGATCTTTACGCGAAATGTAAGTAGGCGGCAGCAAGATCGTACTACACTCAGCTTCAAATTCCGGCCCTCTAAATTTACTTAACAGAAATTCACGAAAAGAACGTCGTCTTTCTTCCAGCGACAACAATTGAGTTGCCGGAGCACTTCCGTGACACTCGCGCATTGGTCGAACCTACTGGTAACAAATCTAGCTACTCGTCTCTGAACCGCCTCTATGTCTTCCTTTAAACTGATCTGCTGCGGGTTCCAAACACTTGAGCAAACAAAAGACATGGTCGCACAAGCGTTTTATACGCGGTCTCCTTTACAGGTGAAGTACATCTTCCCAAAATTCTCCCAATAAACCGAAATAGGCTGTCTGCCTTACTCACAAATGTCCTTACATATCGCCCTGCAATGTTACGCCTAGATATTTGAATGACGCGACAGCATCAAGAAGCTCACTACTAATGCTGTGTTTGAACATTATAGGATTGTTTTTTCTACTCATGCGCATCACCTTACATTTTTCTACATTGAGAGCTAGCTGCCATTCTTCGCACCAACTAGAAATTTTGTCTAAGTCATCCTGTATGCTATTACAGTCAGTAACAGACGACACCTTCCCATACACCACAGCATCATCAGCAAACAGCCGCAAATTACAACTTACTCGGTCCATCAGATCATTTATATAGATAGAAAATAATAGCGGTCCTATCACACTCCCCTGGGGCACGCCTGATGACACTAGTCTCTGATGAACACTCGCCGTTGAGAACAACGTACTGCGTTCTATTGCTTAGGCTACAAGCCTGTCTTACTCCTTTCCCAACCACTGCATCTCTTTCATGCCCTTCAACTCCAATAACACTTGTTTGGTTAAGGTACAGATTGTAAATAACCTTCCATTCCCTATATTTCACCCCTGCTGTCTTCAGAATTTAAAAGAGTGTATTCTGACATTGTCCAAAGCTTTCTCCAAATCTACAAAAGCTAGAAATGTAGGTTTGCTTTTCCTTAATCTATCTTCTAAGATAAGTCGTAAGGTGAGTATTGACTTCCATGTTCCTACATTTCCCCTGATCTTCCTTGAGGTTAGCATCTATCAACCTTTCCATCTTCCGTGTTAAAATTTTGCAAACCTATAATAATGGAAAGTCCAGGTTGGAATAAATAATATAGTGAGGACAGTTACAACTCACCGCAAAGACGTGGCGATGAGATGCGACAGGCACATACAAAAGACACACACATACAACACATTCAGCTATCGGCCATGGCCTTCCTCAGAAATAGAGCACTCACGCAATCACACAGGCACACAACACAGTCATACAACCATCACCTCCGACTGCCACACTTGGCAGTCGGAGGTGATGGTTGTATGACTGTGTTGTGTGCCTGTGTGATTGCGTGAGTGCTCTATTTCTGAGGAAGGCCATGGCCGATAGCTGAATGTGTTGTATGTGTGTGTCTTTTGTATGTGCCTGTCGCATCTCATCGCCACGTCTTTGCGGTGAGTTGTAACTGTCCTCACTATATTATTTATTCCAACCTGGACTTTCCATTATTATAGGTTTCCATTATTATAGGTTTGCCACACTTGGCAGTCGGAGGTGATGGTTGTATGACTGTGTTGTGTGCCTGTGTGATTGCGTGAGTGCTCTATTTCTGAGGAAGGCCATGGCCGATAGCTGAATGTGTTGTATGTGTGTGTCTTTTGTATGTGCCTGTCGCATCTCGTCGCCACGTCTTTGCGGTGAGTTGTAACTGTCCTCACTATATTATTAATTTTGCAAACCTGACATATGAAACTGATGGTTCTGTAATTTTCATACTCGTCTGTGCCTGTTTTCTTTATAATGCAGATTATTACATTTTTCTTAAATGTCTGAGGGTATTTTGCCAGTTTCATACATCTTACCAAGTGAAATAATTTTGTCATGACTGGTTCTCTAGAGACTTCAGTAGCTTTGTTGGAATATCATCTACTCCAGGGGCCTTGTTTCGGCTTAGGTCTTTCAGAGGTCTGTCAAATTCATCTCTCGGTGTAATATCTCTATTTCATCTTCATCTACTCCCTCTTCTCTTCCTACAGTATTGTCTCATAGTTCATTTCCTTTGTAGGTCCCCTCTATATAATCTTTCCACCTTTCAGCTTTCCCTTCTTTACTCAGAACTGGTTCTCCATCTGACTTCTTGATATTCATACAGCTATTTTTCTTGCATCCAAGAGTCTCTTAGTATACTATTGTCTAAAAACTCATAATGTAAGTATATGTTATTAAAGTAGGTTACTGTATAGGTGCAAAGGGTCTTTCAAATTCATAGCCACTTTTTAGTGGCTGCAGATAAGGCACAATTCACAAATAACATCCTATGATGCTTTCAGCTGAAAAATACAAGATATTCTGCATTTAACAGAAAAAGTCAATTTTTAAATCCCCAAATTTATATGTGGTGTGTCTAAAAAGTTAAGTAAATGGTGTCATATCCAAACAACAACTTGGCTCATGTGTGCGTGCATGCACGTGGGTCTTCAGAGACCTAAGGAAAACCAATACATAGCATGCACTTAAAAAAACAACTTTAGCCTTTTCCTAAAGGGTGTTCGCTACTCGAGCACTTTACTATCTGACGTAAAAAGTCTCACTAGTGTAACAACACAATTCAAAAGTAAGTTGGGAAAAAAAAAAAAAAAAAAAAAAAAAAAAAAAAAAAAAAAAAAAAAAAAAAAAAAAAAAAAAAAAAAAAAAAAACCTGCTGGAAAACATTTTCTACTCACTCGATGAATGCTTTAATGTAAATGCCTCTACATTGTAATTGATATGATAAAAATCTAAGATTTACCACACTGACTCAGTAACTTAGGACAACTTACACCAACACAGTTAACTGCAATGAATAATTATGTAAATCAATACCAGTAAAATTATGTCTTCTGATGTGAAACAATTTTAATTTATGTTAATACCTTTGTATCTTCGTATGTAATGTCTATAAACTTGTCATTGTGTGTAAATGTATATAAACTTGTGATTATTAGCATGTGTTATTTCTGTACATATATGGAAATTTAACTATTGTAGAATTTCCATGTAAAATAATGACTTTTTCCATATCTATGCAGTTCTCTTGCATAATGCGCCAGCGGAACATGAATAAATAAATATGATTGGCACTGTGAACAGACTGCAAACAGTTGAACATAGTAAGTGTGAAATGAAGTGTAATGGTGCACACTATCATCCGTGATGATTTGGGTAAGCGGAAGATCTGTTCCCAGTTTGTGCCACAAAGCTCACAGATGAGCAGAAAGCAAAACGGTTGAAAACATCTGGTGATTTCATTTCCGTATGCGATCAGTTTCCAATGCTTCTCAACACTATTGTCGCAGAAGATGAGACCTGGTGCTACCAGTTCAATCTGGAATCAAAACGGCAATTGATATCAAGTTAACCATCTTCCCCATGACCAAAATAAAGCCACCTGCAAAAATCCAGAACACTGTTGATTTTTTTGCCTTTTTCATCAATGGCATCATCCACAAGGCATTTGTTCCTGCTGGTCCAACCATTAATGCTGCATTTTACCTAGCTGTTTTGAACCAATTGTTACAGTGTATCCGGTGGATTCGACCAGAGTTACACAAGGATGCTAAATGGATGCTACTCCATAATAACTCCTGCACACTGCACAATCTGTGTGCACCATTTCCTGGCACAGAAGATGGTAATTGTTATTGAACAACCTACATAGCCCCCTGATTTGTCTCCTGCAGAGGTCTTCCTGTTTCTCTAATTGAAGGCAGCCATTCTGCAATTGATTCCACAGGAGGCCTTTGCTGATAGTTTCCAGAAGCTGTAAACATTATTAACAGCATACTGTAGTGGGTGGTGACTATCTTGAAGGGCAATAAAGAACATTCATTTTTATATTTTGTTTTGTTTGTTGTTTGATAACATTTGTCAAACTTTGTACACACACTATGTACAAAGTGTCAAAAATCTCATTTTCTGATACTTTTATTTATTTATAGTTTTGTAATAATAATAGTTACAAATACAAATGAAATTGGCAATAACTAGGAAAAAGAGTAACTGATAGTTTTTGTGTGACAACATAGTTTCTCTTATGATATTGAGTAATAAAAAATTAGTTTCCTTAAAAAAAGCATATTCTGATGTCCTTTAAGATATATGCAGTGACTATATGTAATATGTAGCTGTTCCTGCTTATTTATCCTTTGTCACACAATGTGTAAGGTTTCCCTCTTTAGTAGTTGGGAAAATAAGTAAATTTCATTACTGGACTAAAATTTAAAGAATTTTGCACAAACATTAAAAGAACCAAATATAAATTGCTAGAACAACTCTACTCTCATTGGTAATAGTATTTATAAAAGAGGCTTAATTATGGCAATTGCAGTTTAAATATTAAGAAACAAGGTTGCTTTTATAACTGGAATAAGGAATTGTCATTAGAAATTATACAGGTGAAAAATGGGTGGCAAACTGTAAATAAGATTTAAGTTTGTAATATACCTTTTAAATAAAATTTTTTATTTGGTTAAGAGAAAATTATTCTTTGAGAAAGATATGCTGAGAATTATAGAATGACACTTTGAGGATAGCTATCCGAATTTAATAAAAGTGCTGAGGTAGTATTCCCAAACCACACTAACTGACAAAGCTTCCATGAGTGACCCAAATGTCTTGTAGCTCTACAATCTAACGAAGGTATTGTCATAATAAGTTTATTCTTATCCATTTTTGACTAAACTTACATGAATAAGAGTTTGCTTCTCTTAACTAATTACTCCCAAAATCTAGAGTTAATTATAAGAGGTACTCCAACTCTTTTGGATGAAAGACTCTCACTAGAGTAAACCAAATAGGCTATAAGAAATTTAGATACAGCAGAAAGTAGCGAAAGTTTCCACAAGTAATGGGCAAAATTCTCATTTGTCAACATGTCTGACACAAATTAACTAGAGTAGGCAGAAAATTAAACACGTAGCAGTGCTGCAGTTTGGTTTGCGGCTTTACTGAGGCTATAACTATTGATGTCACTCATACAATGACAACCTCTTTACTACGACTTTCAAATAATTTGCTGCTCCCGTCGAAAACCGTTTCAAAAACTAACGTCAGCAGTGTAGCAACTTTTCTCTGAGCATTCACAACTCTTTTTTTTTTTTAATTTTGACAGTGGTCGCTCTCGTCTATTCCGAAGTTCTGAGTGCCTTTTCTGTCAGAGCAGATTTAAGCAACTTAATTACGTTTTGGCACATTACGCCAACACAATTCTTATGGAATAAAGCCAATGGAGTGTTATCAAATTATCAGTTATTTCGCACAGGAACTGAGTGAAGTGTCATATATAAAGAAGCAGTCATCTGAATTATTTACTAATATAATCTGGAAGTAAGTGAGTTAACATAAGGACGACGGTAAACCTTCCGCCTAGCTTATCCTAGAATTTAACTTAGTCCTCCGCCTAACAACTATTACCTAAGTTACATATTCATCCAAATTTTTGGTTGTATATAGTCTGTCAGTAGACGTAGGCTGCAAGGGAAAAGTTAGATGCACAAATTACTGTAAAAATTGTTTTATAAGAAACCAGATGTCAAGTCTATTCTTAACCCTACAACAATGCTACAAGATAAATGACAGAAAACTTAAAACTAAACTTTAATATGTATGTGTACAATGTTCTGAACCTCATATTTGTTCAGATTTTACCTGTTATGATAGCACGGATAATCTGTGTATTACATTTTCGCAAGTACACTCGAAAAATGCGACTGAATTCAAATGTCACGAACGAATTACTAATATTTCCATCTTCAAAACTCGTCTACGACAGTAAGCGCAGAATAGTTTTCCGAATCGTATAGGTGTAAATACTTACAGAGTCTGTACAGCACGCGAGTTCGTCAGCCAATCAGGGACCGACATTCCGCTAGCAGAGTGTGTGAAGAAACAAAATTGGTTGAGCGCTCGTTTGAACAGCAATGTATCACGTTCGCATCACTAACTATTTATTACTGTACACATCTGCGTAACAAATAACTAACAAAGCTAATACTTCAAGTTTTATAGAGAATGAAACTTGAAATTTCCGTCGATCACTGTAACAAGTGTATAAGGCAGCCACAAACAACGCACAAAATAATTAACATCATATGTACCCTCTCTAGCTAAGTTAATTAATTTGTTAGGTTAACTTCCTTATAATACTATTTTATCAACAAATATCAATCAGGTATGCAACAAAACATAAGACTGAGTCAAAAATCTTATATAAATAAATTCACTCGCTCTATTTGTGGTGACGCTTCACCTTCCTATCATTTAGACGAGTGCGCGCACATATTCTCATGTAACACTCTTATGTTATTTGCGTTAGAAATTAAGTTAAACCGTTGCTTCGTTCACCTTTTAGTCCATCTTTTAACAATTTGTTAAGAAGAAGCGTGTTAATCAACGCTAGAAAGTCTGGTCTGCCGTGGAACTACATCTCTGGATGTCAAACGCACTCGGTTGGTTATCTTTGCTCTATTTGACATCGTAATTTTTTATAGGCCAAACCTTAAATATAAGTAGTAAAGTACCACTTTAGTAGTTCTGTGATATAGGAGCAGGAGTCCTTGCGTAATGAGTTGGGATAATACATGGCGTCAGTGGATGATTATCACTGTGCACCTTGGAACTTTTCGTGGATTGTTCAAAATGAATTAGCTGGAATGGCGTGCCCACATACTGCTGCAAATATTCGTTTTCTGATTAATGAAGGGATAAAGCACATAGTGACACTATCTCCAGAGACGAGTCCCCCTGTTCACGCATTTCCAGATATACGATGGACAGAAATTCCCATAAAAGAATTTCGATCGCCATCGATAACTCAGATTAACAAGTTTATAAAACTTTGCGAGTTAGCCTTAAAAAACAATGAGGTTAGTTTCATTTAGGTTAGCTGAATTTACGCATGCGGTTGCAATTATATTCCATTTAATACTGTTTGGACGCATAGCTGGTACTAAAGTCTTTGTCACTTTATTTTACGTGCTGTTTGCTAATAGCTTTAGACTACGACTCTTAAATTGTGGGCGGTAACGTCGTCTATTCGGCACTTGTAGCAGCTCAGAGTTTATACTGATCTGATTATTTCGTGAAGTAATCCCATGTTGGAAATGTAGGCCTCTTAGTATTTGGTGCTTCATTGCGAAGAGCTGTTCACTTTTATTCTGCCAACAGCCTGCCTTATCACAGTGAAATTGCATTAGACACATAAGTGTCATATTTAAGTGCGCACATAAGTTTTTGATTCATGCTAGGATTTAACATTTTCCGGCTAGTTTTGTTTTCTATTAGCAGCTCCGCCCTGAATGACTTTTCTTTGCCACAGCTTTGTTTTTTTGGGCTCTTTCATTGTCATTCATATTTAGTAAAAACTGTAAGGCTTAGAATACAAATAAAAATATTTGTATTGCTAGTTCATAAAATTAATCTGATGTGCGTTAAAGGCGTCAAAAGACAAGCACAACACCATATTGTGACGATTAAGGGCGTATGTGTTACAGTGTTTAATGACACACTGTTCTCTGTTACAGCCAGTAGGTATCCACTGCCGAATGGGTCGAGGAAGAACAGGTGTAATGGCAGCATGTTATCTTGTGAGGTTTCATGATTTATCACCAGAGAGAGCAATAATGAATCTCAGGCTTATGCGACCTGGGTCTGTAGAAACATATGAACAAGAAAAAGCTGTAATTGCATATACCGATTACCTTCGCAGCAATAATGAACATGAATAATCTATTATTTTCTTGTCAGAGGCCTAAATAAAAATATTTTTTATTTGTTTTTATGCATATTGTTTCCTGCCTTATTATTTATAGCCACCATGAACCTTTCTTTCTTCCTAATTCGTTCTGTAATTTCACCTGAAACATTATGGTGCTCAAACTTATGATTGAGTATGATGTGTCTTCTGACAGGGTATCTGCAATGCTGTGTAAAACGCTAATAGAATTTACATGCTGTAAAATCCCACACGAGTGTATGACTCCATATTTCTGAAGAATTAGAGCTGCTTCTATTGTGTAGCCAATATCAACCTTCAGATAAAATTATTCGCAGTTCATGTCATTGTTGAAGAACTGTTACATTTCATTGACTAAAGGGATTTCTGTGCTAAAATGGCTGATGAAGCAGTTTCTAATAGGTGTATCATATGATGAGAGTTTGCTGTCCACTCCACAGATGGGAGTGATGGTTGCTTTGAAGTGAACCTGTAAGTTATATGTGTTCAGTTTCACAGGGAATAAGTCACATGCAATTAAAATAACTTTACTGTACAGGAGAGAGAGGAAGGCACATTTCAACAAATTTATGATGTTTGGTTTAAAAAATATATTTTCCCTTGTTTCTAAATTAGTGTTGGATAACTTTTAAAAATTTTACCACATTTCCTAGTACAGTAATAAACAACAGATCAAGTATTATGCTAAATTGAAACATATTTTGTTGAAATTCAACAGTGTACCTTTCAATAAGCCTACCTAATTAACAACCATGTGGCATATTTTTAAATAAACAAAGCAAATATTGTATTGATGTGTAAAATATTGTGTGTATGTATGAATATAAATATAGCAAAATTACATGCTCAAAAATAGAAATAGGTAATTTTCAGACACCTAATTATTTTAGTTTTTCTACTTTCCCTAGCTTCATTATCAAGAGGTTCAGTCCATATTTTCTTTGTAACCTAAAATTAACTTTTTTGCTTGAGTTTCTGTTTATATTTTCTTTACGTAGCCTTTCCATTTTCCCCCATATACTTTTTTTTTTGCTTTTTACTGCTGATTGTTAAAAAGGACAAATATTTTAATTACAGGTGTGACTGTTCTGTTATTAAAAGCTGTTTTCTTGATAGGCCATTTTATTTACTCCCCAACTGCTTTGTATGTTTGTTTACAATTTCATATGTAAGTTGTCATATATGTTTGTAAATCAGTGTGTGATTCATAAATTAAAAATTTTAATCATGTAAGACTGAAGCTTACATCCTTTATCTCATGTGATAACTCGTGGAAACATTTAAGGGTGTTTTTCTTATAATGGGCCAAAACAAGATTCATAATTCAAGATTTTTGCCGAGTTGCTTTCCTTTCAATTTCTGATGATTATTCATTAAGATGTTCTCTTGTGTTAAGAAATACGTGCAAGCTGGAAAGTAACAAGTTTCCTTAAAAATTGTTTTCTTAACAAAAACTTAAAAAAATTCTCATTTGTGAAATGTGCATAAAACTAGTTGCAGTACCTATGGTTTTCATCATAAACATATAAGTAACTGTTATTTCTTTCCGCACATGCTACATTTTCGTATTCTGGGCTTAAAAGTGAAGTACGCCACTGTGGAGTAGTTGAGCGGTCTAAGGCGCCTCGCTGCGGAGTGCGCGGTTGCTCGCCGTTGGAGGTTCGAGTCCTCACTGGGGCATGGGTGTAGGTTAGTTTACCTTAGTTTAAGTAGTTTGTAAGCTACGGACTGATGACGTCGCAGTTTGGTCCGATAGATTTACAAACATTAGAACATTTAGTGAAGTACTGAAACTGTTTGGTGAATATTTACCCAAGAATGTGAAAATTTGAGGACAAATTATGGTAAACTTGGTTTACAGTTCACACTGATAACCAAGGGTGAAAATAATGGAAAATATTTTACTGTGTATGATGATTTGCACCCAAAAGTTTCTCCAGATCACAGTATAGCTAAGTAATAATTCTTAATGCACTCATCATAGCCCCATCTTGAAGCATAACAGGAGTGAAAAGCAGCATGAGAGGAAAGAAATCGTGCATAAACTGACAGATGTAACCAGTTTATACATAAATAATATATAAATGGAGATTAACATGTAAACAAAATTAGAAACAAGCTTAGTATGAATTTGTTGTTTGAAGCTTCACATAATTCTGATTCTGTTTTTAATTCTCTGTCTAACTTTAAACTGTAACTTTTCTTTTGAAGGCTTTGTATTTAGTTTTATTTTTCTATTGGCTGTGGTGACAAAGAACTTTAATTCTCTTCAGTTTTATTAACAGGTTTCACATTTGCTTTTGAAAATTTTAGTAGTTCCCTATCCTCTTTCTTCCTCATTCTTTATCCTGCTTTTTGTGATCATTCAGAGCGAGCTAAAGTCTTTTCAGTATAATGATCAAGTCTATTTCATAAGATGGCTACACACAGTCCTGTAACTAGACAGGATAGAGGATAAAAACCAATAATTTTTTATCAAACAGTTTCTTGGATGGTCTTTTTAGGTGCAACCCATTTCTTTCTGCAAATGTTTGTACCTAGATTTCTTTGTACAGATTACATGCATTGACTTATTGAACAAAAATAATAAACATTCGAATTTGCATTTGTTATTATTACTATTATGTATTTTATCACTCCAGAACTGTACACCGTTTAAGGCATAACAGTAATGAGACGTAACGAAAATGAGAAATGAGCTTCAGATGTTCATTTTTCAGCACTCACATGTAAATCAAAGTAAGTGTTGTAAGGGAGACAGATTATGAGTGTATATGATTCATTATAAGTGAATCCAGTTACAGCCACTATTATTTCATTTATAAAACACGTTAAAGAAGTGAGACCCAAATAAGTCACGCATAGTATCAGTGTCAAAATTTCCGTGATAGTTTTTGTATATTCAATCCTCGATCTCAACAGAATACAGCAAATCACTTAACACCCATTACTGTAAATAGTAATTAAATTGGCAGTAAAATTTCTTTAATTGTTGTCATAAAAAGTGTAGGTTTTGTTGCCGTTACAGGAAATGAGGTGTCAAATCGCCAACAACAATTAACACGCAATACTTTACTGATTTGATCCCTATATTGATATAGGCTGTATTTTTTATTTATCTTTTATAGTTTTAGTACAAGAATACAATATGAAACATAATAAAGAAAGGTGAATAAAAGTGATTTATACTTTTACAAACACTGAGTAATGTACTTGCCGTCAGTTAAAGAAATGATAATTCAGCAGTTCAAAATTTGTAAACAAAAAATTGTCTCAGAAATATCTGGGTTTTTTGTATTGTAGAGGTCAGAACAAACCCATTTGATAGAAATGTGAATATAAGAAAAATTTGTGTAATTTTTTTCAAAATTTTACTCCAACACGTTTTGGCACCTTACCTGAAAATCACCCTTAAGTTATTATAATGTAGTGGTGATTTTATGGTTACTATTGCTTATCACAATATCAACAGTGTTTATTTTTGTAACATGGCAGATAGAGTGGAATCTGCATCCCAAATAAGTCTGTGACAGGTGTAAGAAAAATGATTTTTTTTTATAATATATATAATTTATTTCAATTTTTTTAATAGATACTGCTTTTGTGACTCCAAGTTTTTCCCCTCATTTCTAGTGGTGGAATAAACTCATTTTTGCAAGTTCATGACATACTGACCAAATAGAAGAGAAAACATCTTACTTGGCACCTTTTATACCAAATAGTAATATTAAATTTTTGAAAAATATTATTTAGGGGTAATGTGGTCTGGAGTTGCATATCAAGTTTTGAAATCTATTTTCAAGTGTGTATTGAAATCTGTCCAATGTGCAGCTGCTAATATTAGAACATCGCAAATTTCTTTCGTAAAATGTGTGCGGGATCTCCTAATTAATGTTGTTAATAAATATAATTTGTTTCAATTAATATAATGTATAAAAATATTTGCTGTTGTGGTCCGAAGTTCTCCCAAGGACAGCAGAATACTACACCTCTCACTGTATTGGATGAAGCACCACCTCCTTGCAGGGGCATGGACTGTATTTGTTGTGTTGGCTGGAATAGCGCAATGGACCATTAGTAAAACACCTTTGAATATAATAGTTCTTTATTGGTGTTAAATAGAGTGATAAGATTGTAGATGGTGAGTAGCTCATCTGTGATGATGTGGTTAGCTACAGACATGCAGGATGTCAATGACATGCAGCATGTCAATGTTAGGGAGGCAGCATGATCAGTTAGGGACAGATGCCGCCATTAGTGAGACAACAGAAGCCTTTCAATTGCAGAAACTCGTGGTGGCTCAGCTACTTCAGTCACTGTGTTCAAACCCAGAAGAGATGATGTGTGAACTATGCTTCTGTAGCACACTTGGAGTCAAACGCATATGCTGACACTGGGTGTTTGTCACTATGTCTGTAAACTCAAGACTGGCAAGGGGAGTACCAGGGTTGGGAAATGAAGTTTTGGTTGGGGTGGTGCGTGTTTGCAGCACTACCTCATAGTGTTACAATGCCCCAGCCAGATGGCCAGCAATTCATGAGAAAAAACACACTGAAACATATGTGTACGTCCACCCTGTGAACCAAATGGCACAGTGGCTAAGGTTGTTGCTGTTGTGGTCCAAAGTTCTCCCAAGGACAGCAGAATACTACACCTCTCACTGTATTGGATGAAGCACCACCTCCTTGCAGGGGCATGGGCTGTATTTGTTGTGTTGGCTGGAATAGTGCAATGGACCATTAGTAAAACACCTTTGAATATAATAGTTCTTTATTGGTGTTAAATAGAGTGATAAGATTGTAGATGGTGAGTAGCTCATCTGTGATGATGTGGTTAGCTACAGACATGCAGGATGTCAATGACATGCAGCATGTCAATGTTAGGGAGGCAGCATGATCAGTTAGGGACAGATGCCGCCATTAGTGAGACAACAGAAGCCTTTCAATTGCAGAAACTCGTGGTGGCTCAGCTACTTCAGTCACTGTGTTCAAACCCAGAAGAGATGATGTGTGAACTATGCTTCTGTAGCACACTTGGAGTCAAACGCATATGCTGACACTGGGTGTTTGTCACTATGTCTGTAAACTCAAGACTGACAAGGGGAGTACCAGGGTTGGGAAATGAAGTTTTGGTTGGGGTGGTGTGTGTTTGCAGCACTACCTCATAGTGTTACAATGCCCCAGCCAGATGGCCAGCAATTCATGAGAAAAAACACACTGAAACATATGTGTACGTCCACCCTGTGAACCAAATGGCACAGTGGCTAAGGTTGTAGATGGAAAGTGTAGCAAGCCAAAGGTAGTTTGTGTGTGTGTGTGTGTGTGTGTGTGTTTTCCTTACCCACTCTAAATTCTGCTTCTTTTAACTGAGCAATACATTGACTATAATAATACTTCTTCATCCAAAGTTGTTAACAATGCGTGCTGTGTATTTTCAAAGTATCTTTTTGCTTTTCTTTATTGAAAAATAACTACACAACCTTAAGTTCAAACTGAAAACTTGCGTAGTTTCAACACTTTGAACTTTCCCATCCAAATTATTTCCTTCAATTATTATTAGTTTGTACTGCATACTGAATATTGAGTGCATGCACAAGAAGATTTAATAATTCACTCAGTCACTGACCATCAATTATCTCCTGTTTTTTGCAAAATGAGCCAATACTAAAACTAACTGCACAAAGATACATCTGTAGAAATGTTAATGAGGTCTGCTTTTTGACTGTTGTCCTCAAAATTGCCTTCTCGAAGGGGGGGGGGGGGGGGCGCAAATTGTTCAAATATGTTTTTGCTTCAAATGATTGTATGACATATATCATACTGGCTCTTGAGCAATATCAAAACTTGGTGAATAAAAATATTGTTATTCATAATCTGATGCTTATCCTCCCATGCACACAGTATTCAGTATACAATAGGAACAAATATTTGAAGGAAATAATTTGAATCGTAAAGTTCAAAATGTTGAAATAATACATGTTTTCAATGTGAACAAGGTTGTAGAGTTATTTTTCAATAAAGAAAAGCAAACAGATAATTTGAAAGTTTTGTGTCCCAGCCTCGTCGCCGCTTGTCTGTCTCGTAGGTGTTGGTGGCCGAGTAGGAAGACCGACACAGGAATAAAGGTAGCATGCTTGTGCAGGTACGGAGGGGAGCAGCCAGTGGGACAGCAGAAACTAGAAACACTAGAGTAAATTAGAACGAGATATATATTGCACAGAATTTATACAATACTTAACTTTTACATAGTACTGCAGAATGCTGATACATAGTTGAGCTAGAGGTCTGCCTAGTGCCTAACCGATAGCCAAGTCTTCACTGGTGCCTATCTGATTCCGAAGTGTTAGCTGGTTCCTATCTCAGTCCCAAGTGACCGATGTCGTTCAGTGGTGGCCACGAGCGGAGTTGTAGCAGAGGGCGCTCGTGGCTGACGTCGTAAGAACGCCGCGCCGTGCGTGCATAGCGGTGCGCGGCGAAAGTAGGTGGCGCGCACTTTGTACTTGTGCGACACCACACCCCTCCCCCCCAAACCGCCGCGCCGTCGTGGCGTAGGGCTGAGGACCACGGCGACGGCACTGGGAGGAGGGCCTGGGCGGGGGCGTTACTGGTGGGACGGGCGTCGTAGCAGAGGCTGGGATCGAGACGCCGTCCGCGCCCCGGTATCCACCTTGCGATCCCCCGGAAAACCCGCCAAAGCGAGGGGAATGGCACACGCTTCCGCCCAGATTGAGCAGGTCATCTTCTTCTGAGGTGCGTGGCCCAAGCTGGGGGGGGCCCCGCATGGTCCCGGAGTCCCTCTCGGTGACGCTGTCAGCTGAGGCGACGACGGAGGCGGAGGAGCCAACTGCGTAGGAGGCGCGTCAACATCCATCGGGATCTCGTAGCCCGGGGAAGCTGTACCCGGCGGCGAGCGATGTGGCTGTGCTCCCTGGCGGTGAACTGGGTCGGGAATCAAGAAACCCGAGACAGGATCGCGCGGCCTGCTGTGCAGGTGCAATTGGTTTGCGTGGCGCCGCAGCTCCGACCCTGTGGAAGAACGTACAACATTCATATTGCGACCGAGCACATGCCGAATGATGCCCGGTAATCATGTCTTCTTGTTGCCAGCAAACACCCTGTACAGCACCGGCGTGGAAACCTGAAAACGCGTAGCGCCATATGAACCGACTCGGTGCGTGGGAGGCTGCAGCAGGTGAAGGAGAGTGCAGTGACGGCGGCCATGTAGCAGCTCGGCAGGAAACGGGCTGTCACGTGGCATGCACCGATACGTAGACAGGAAAATTTGAAGAGCTTGCTGCATGGAGTGCTGACCTTTCATCTTCTCCATGTGGGACTTGAATGTTCGAACGAAACGTTCTGCTTCACCATTGGACTGAGGGTGAAAAGGTGCGGTGGTTATATGCTGAATGCCATTCACATGACAAAACTGTTGAAATTCCGCACAAACTGAGGTCCATTGTCACTGACGATAGTTTCAGGCAAACCTTTGATGCAAAACACTGATGTTAAGGCACTGATTGTACTAGACGCTGTCGTTGAGTTCATGACAATCACAAAAGGAAACTTGCTGAAAGCATCTACAACAATTGACCAGCGCGTATTCCAGAAAGGTCCGGCAAAGTCAATGTGTAAATGTTGCCATGGTCCCTTGGGGCGTGGCCAGTCTGAGAAACGTTGCGGAGGAGCCGCCTGATGCTCCGCACAAACTGTACACTGTGACGTCATGCGCTCTATCTGGGCATCCATACCAACCCAGGTACAATGACGTCTGGCCAATTGCTCTGTCCTAACAATACCCCAATGTCCTTGATGCAGGAGGCGTAACACTTCACGTTGCAAGGAACGAGGAACAATCACTCTCGTTTGGTCGTTGTCGGTTTGTAACAACAGAACACCCTGACCTAAAGACAATGCATGACGTTGTGCAAAATAACATCGAACCAGAGGCCGCTCAATGTGTTTGGCCCTGGCAGGCCAACGAAAGTGAACAAAACGTGCTACCACACTTAGGTCTGCATCCGCAGCTGTTTCCTGTGCAACCCGACAAGAGTTCAAAGGAAAGTCTGCGACAGCGGAAGCATCTCTGGAGTCTATCTGACAACATGCCATTTCTGAAGAATCAAATGACACATCTTGGCCAACCGGAAGTCGGGAAAGTGGGTCCGCGTTGGCGTGTTTAGTGGTAGGTCGGTACAAAATCTCATACTTATAATTTGACAATATCAAGGACCATCTCTGAAGCTTTTATGCAGTATGTGGCGGAATTGGCTTTGTGGGTGAGAACAACGACGTGAGTGGCTTGTGGTCAGTCAACAAATAGAATTTTCTGCCATAGAGATAATGATGAAACTTTGTGACGCCGTAAATGATTGCTAAGGCCTCCTTTTCTATCTGACTGTAATTCTGTTGTGTCGGCGTCAGTAGCTTGGATGCAAAGGCAATAGGACGATCGTGAGAACCAATGCAATGTGAGATTACTGCACCCAGACCGTACGATGAGGCATCAACTGCTAGCACCACAGGCTTCTGCGGGTCAAAGGGAATCAAACATGCATCACTGAGTAGTGCAGACTTTAATTTGTCAAAGGCAACTTGGCAATCTTTAGACCATACAAAAGGAACATTCTTCCTACGTAAGTGATGCAGTGGAGCTGCAATCTGAGAGGCACTGGGAATAAATCTGAATGATAGTTAAGCTTTCCCATTACTGCTTGCAATTCATGCACATTCTTAGGAGGAGGCAAGTCTTTTATTGCTCGAAGATGTGACTGTAAGGGATGGATTCCTTGGGCATTAATCACATGGCCTAGGTACTCTATTTCAGTTTGAAAAAACGAACACTTTGCTTTATTGCAACTAAAGACCTGCTTCAGTCAACACTTTGAAAAGGCACTCCAGGTTTGCTAAATGTTCTTCAACTGTACGTCCGGATACCACAATGTCATCTAAATAGTTCGAGCAACATGTTACAGAAACTGTCAGCTGTTCCAAAAATATCGGGGGCAGAAGAACTGCCAAAGAGTAGGCGTTGAAATTGAAAAAGGCCCATGTGGGTATTAATGACGAAAAACTTTTTTGACTCGTCATCAAGCAGAATCTGTATGTATGCCTCTGCTAAATCAATATTTGAAAAGAAGCGAGACTGTCCTAATTTGTCCATTAGTTCGTCAGGTCTGGGCAGGGGATAAGTGTCTACAATTGTTTGACTGTTCACTGTTGATTTAAAGTCCGCACAGAGACGAAGTTTTCCCGACGGCTTGGGTATAATTACTAAAGGCGAGGCCCACTGACTCGCAGAAACAGGAGAAATCACCCCACTATCTTGCCAACGTTTAAGTTCTTCGGCAACTGTATCACGCATTGCGATAGGCACTGGTCTAGCTTTTCGAAATTTTGGAACTGCAGAGTCTTTTAAAGTTACATGTGCCACGAAGTCTTTTTCACAACCTAGTTCCGGCGAAAACAAGTCACTGTATTTTTCACACAATGCATTTATTTTGTCCTGAGGCACTACTGACGACATTTGAAGCACATCTCTTTGAATTGTTAAGGCAAACAAGTCGAATGCATCTAGTCCAAAAATATTCTGTGTAGATTTGGCCTGAAGAACTACAAAAGCAACTGTTTTTGTTACACCTTGAAAAGAGGCAGGCAGGCTACACGTTCCTAGCACGGGAATATTTTGACCTGTGTTCGCTGTTAGCACTTGTTGACAATTTTGGCGAACCCAGAAGTTCATAAGTATCATTATTTATTAAAGTGACAGCGGAACCAGTATCTAGCTGAAATTTCACAGTCTTATTGTCTATGTAAAGAGTCACAAAAAGTTTTTGCTTGTGACGCACGACAGGTGCGCGAATGTGGCCAACGTCTGCTACGGTTTGTTGGCTGCACTTGCGCATGCGCGGGCTGCGTGTGGTAGGAAGCGGTGCAGGATCGGCACATAGATTAATAACGCTGTCACTAGATGGCACTACAGCCAGATCGGCGTCCGCGCAATGCAAGGCTACTGCACTAAAATTACTTTGCGTAGTTACACCAAGTCTACTGTCACTAACTACACAGTACTGGGCAATTTTACAAGGAGAAGGTGCAGAAGGTACTAAGTTCACTACAGGATTGCACTGTACGTTGTCACTTTGCTTGTCCCGAACCCTTTTTCGTTGTACAGATTTACGCGCTCGTCGGCGCTTGCTACGTGGCTCACTACATAGTTTTGCTTTAGGCGTAGAACTTTCTTGCATGTGAGAATCAATAGAATCACTGTCTAAGTTCACAGCATGTATAACATTTACAGAATGAATTGTTCTCGCACTCTGCGAAGCACTTTTTCTAACGGTACCGTTCTTTGAGTTTTTAATTTGCATACACACAGACTGTACATGTCCCAATTTGCCACATTGATAACAGGTTGCGTTGCGACTAGGGCAATGTGCACGCTTGTGGCGAGATACACACTGAGGGCAAGACTTACGAACATTATTCTGAAACAAACGTTGGCGCCCGTTATTCAAATTACCGTGTCTAACACGATGGGGCGACCTCTGTGTCGCACTTTTACACTGGCTACTGTTCACTGTCTGTTCAGCACGGCCAGTAGAATTTAAAGATTCACTAGTGCTAGACTGAGAACTATGGCTAGGAAAGCGTCCGTTGCGGCGCACTGAATGAACACTGTGGCTTTGCATTTCTACATCTGCTAAGTCAAAAGTATCATGCACTTCAATTAGCTGCAGTACACTGTCTAATGAGGGGTCAGGCTGTTTCAGAATTGCTGTCCTAATTCTGGGGTCCTGAATGTTCTGCGTAATCGCATCTCTCAACATAACGTCACTATAAGAAAGTCCACAAGAGCAAGTAAATTTACATTTGCGGGTTAAGCCCTTCAACTCCATGATCCATTCCTGGTGTGACTGCTCAGGTAATTTTTTAAGTCTGAAAAATCGGTACTGCGCAGCGGCTACGAGAACGTTTCTCTCGTAATGAGCATTCAGTGCATCTACAATTTGTTCAAAGTCTACATCACGATGAGATGCGTTGGGGAAAAGTTTCTGCAGTAACAGAAAAGTCTGGGGGCCCACAATCGATAAGAAAAGGTTCTTCACTCTCTGACCTGTAATTTGATGAGCCGCGATGAGTTCTTGAAACTGTACGAAGTAGTCGCTCCATTCTTCCTCACGTTCGTTGTACTGGCGGAACGTAGGGAGCGGTACAGCGGCAGGTGTGGGCTGCTGATGCGACGGCTGTTGTTGAGTTGCCGTCAACTGCGCCACTGCTTGGAGAAGTTGTGTGATTTGCACCGTCTGTAACTGAATAATTTCCATTAAGTTTGAGTTCGGGGTAGTGACCATGCTGACCGATTAGGTGCCGCGTATACAAGTAACTTATAACAAAACACAAATGCAATATGAAAGAGGATGCTCTGCAACAAAAAAAGTCCACAAAACACGTAACAAAATATCTTCCCCCAAAATTCTTATAATAAGGGTGGGTGGGCGGGAGCAATTTCTGCGTGCTCCGACTACTGCTGTGTGGCTGCTGCAAGTGGGCTGGTCCAAGGTTCGTCTATCACTCCTCGTCGCCACATTTGTGTCCCAGCCTCGTCGCCGCTTGTGTGTCTCGTATCCGTCGTAGGTGTTGGTGGCCAAGTAGGAAGACCGACACAGGAATAAAGGTAGCACGCTTGTGCAGGTACGGAGGAGAGCAGCCAGTGGGACAGCAGAAACTAGAAACACTCGAGTAAATTAGAACGAGATATGTATTGCACAGAATTTATACAATATTTAACTTTTACATAGTACTGCAGAATGCTGATACATAGTTGAGCTAGAGGTCTGCCTAGTGCCTAACCGATAGCCAAGTCTTCACTGGTGCCTATCTGATAACGAAGTGTTAGCTGGTTCCTATCTCAGTCCCAAGTGACCGATGTCGTTCAGTGGTGGCCACGAGTGGAGTTGTAGCAGAGGGTGCTTGAGGATTCGAACGTGGAGCCTTCAGCTTGTTGCACTATTGGGCCCGGTGGTCTTGTGGTAATGCGCTCGACTGGAAACCGAAGGGTCACAGGTTCGAAACCCGGTCGAACTCGGATTTTTTCAGTCTGCACTTTAACCCATCCTTCACCTCTCAACTATGTGGGAATTTGCCAGAAACGACACATGGTTCGGATTCCACGTTAAGCTGTAGGTCCCCTTTCCCCGGTTGGATAACTGGGGTAGGCTAGGGACATGCACGTTGCCAAGTGGCGTCCAATTGAAAGACTTGCACCAGGCCAATGAGCCCCACGAAATTATTATTATTAGCTTGTAACACTTTCCAGCTACTAGCTCAGCCACCGCACCATTTGGTTCACAGCACGGACGTGTGGGTATATAATATAGGACCGAAAGTTTTGAAGTGTTTTTCTACTGAATGGCTGGCTATCTGGCCAAATGACTGGGGTGTTATAACATGATGAGGGAGTGCTGCAAACATGCCCTGCCCAAACAACATTGGCACTCCCCTCATGAGTAGGCCAGTCCCCACTCTAACTAACCAACTATGTCAGAAGCTGCATCTACAGGGTGTAGCACAACACTGTACTGGCACTTCAGTGCACCCTTGGAAATTGCTGTGAATCCTATATCTAGGTACATATTCGTGTGATATAGATAAATAAATTAGTGAACAGTATATTGTGCAAGAATATATACTTATGGAGTAAATTACATTATGGTAGGAATGGCAGTCAGGTGGGGGACTGATGACCTTCGTAGTTTTGTCCCCCTAAAACATCCAGACAGCAACAGCATAAAACAGGATACACATATTTACTACAGATATAGAACATAATTAATTATGTTTGCTTTTACCAATTCAGTGATAGGCAGAACAAAGAGTTATGATGACCATGAAGACACTGAAAATGAGGGCAACCTTGGGTGATTCAACATCATATCAAGCAGAGTAATTGAAATCAAAATGAAAGATTTAAGCGAATTTAACCATAAGGAAAGGAGTTGTTCCTGCTTTATAAGGTGTAGAATAAGATCCTTCACCAGTTTTTCAATGCATGAATGATCCTTGTAACAAACTTTTTACATAGTCTCAGAATGGACATTCATGTTTTGATGATAATTTCAGCAGCGTGTAGCATAGTTATTGTGTATACATTTTAAGCAGCATATGTCAGAATAATGATGCTGTTGCATGAAGGATTCCAAATTAATTTAAGGAAAATCTGAGTTGAAGTGACGTTGTTGACTCAGATTTGATCGATGATGATGATGATAATAATAATAATAATAGGCTGCCTCCTTAATTTCATTACTTTGATCTAATATTTACATAGTCCAATCACTTCTTCAGAATTTTTCTTTTAGAAACATATCCTATGCAAGTAAATCTGATTTCACTGTGACTGCAAAGGTAAATGCATTTTTGTTTTACAGTATGTATGTTATGACACAACCACAATGAAATAAAATGAACAAAAATAAATGGTAGTAAAAATGTTTTGCAATGTGAATAGTTAAGCGTTTTTATCACCTAGACAATAGTCTCAAGGTGTAAGCTCAGTGCCGTCACAAGGTGAGATTTAAAATTGCACTAATATTAAACAAATGTAGCAGTCAGTTTCACTGTATTTATCACATGAAGATATCAAGGGCAAAATAAAACTGTAAATTCTTAATGCTGTTCTGTATGTTTGCCCTATACTTTCAGTGACTGTGTGTGTTTTAGCCAACCTGGCACCTTTATATAGGTGTCTTGTGGATGCTGTTTGTGCAAATTGAAGTCCCCATTGGATTATTCTTCTCTGCCGGTACGGTAGTGTGTCTTTACCTTTCTGTATGAACTGGTGCCAGGAAGAACAGCAGAAGAAAATAAATTGTAACTTGGTTTAATGAGTCTGATTTATAATGCCAAAATAGTTTTTTTAGTATTGTCACAAACAGTTTGCAGAGAAACAAATACTTAGTTTCAAAACTTTCAGTTATTTTGAACACTGTAAATAATTATTTCCTAATATGAATTCATCGTACACAATATGACCTCACATTTAGTTTTGAGGCCATAAGATATTATTACATGAGATATTGCACTGTCACTCAATGTTTGCTGATGATATGTCAACAAGAGAAAAAATTACCACATACAGCACCAATTCTTACAATTTCAATCCTTGATAATGACTTCTGACTATGCTTAACTACAGTTTTGTGCCTGTTTCCTCATATTTGCTCCATTTCAACACCCATTATTACAGTTTTGGGGAAGTGAACTGGTTGTAATCCCCAATAACCAACCACATATATGAGAGACGGAAATTTATTCACATTAACGGTATAAAGTTCCAGCACAGATTGAAGTAATGGCAGCAACTCTTCAAATTGGTAGTTTGCTTCCAAAGAACATCAGTTGCCAAGACAGTACATTTTGTGGAAATCGATATGTAGTGTTCCATTTATGTACACCGCCACACAGTCATTGACATTATTAATTGACATTATTAAATTACTATTATGAATACAAGCAAGTGTGCCAGTATGGCTGATAGTGAAATGTCAATAATAACATGTAAAAGAACATTGTAAATGATTTGCTATTTGGTGCTGTGGTATCCCATTTTTTTCAGGATACTAAATAGCGGCGGTGAACTTCATCACTTCCTCGGTGGTCCAGTATTCCACCTTTATGTTACAGCAGAGTATGAGACTGGTTTATAATCTACAACAAATGATTAATAACAAATGCTTTAATCTTCTGACAAAACACAATAGCTCTGAAGATAATGATGATCCATAAAATGAGATCTCCATTGTGAGCCATGATATCTATACATTTATGAGTAATTATTGTCCTGACATCTAGGGTAAAATTTTCCCTATCACCATGCACAATTATGTTGGCAACATCAACACATGATATATTCTTAACAATCAACATAGAATGACTTGATTAGTGTTTCATACAGACCATGAAGTAAATAAATAATGCTGTTCCTGCTCTATGGTTGACAGGTTATTGTATGTACCCTAGTCTAGGGATGGGACTATGAGGTGCAGCGAATTGAGTCCACCGAGAATTTCTTGAGCTGCGGGTGCTCGAGCAGTTCTCAAAAAGCGGTGCATGCCACTGTCCAGCGGTAGACTGGGGCAGCATGCCATGCCCCACGATATGATTTTTTGTAATGCTCACAGCTTGCTATGATTATCATTTGAATATGAGCATTGGATTCACAAAGACCAAACTTGTGGAGCTGACAGTACTTTACAGAGAATGGAGATGTGTTGCAAAGCTCCGTAGTGTAGCAAAAAATACAACAGGCATGGTAAGGCATTTAAAATTACACTAGAAGATTACTTACCAGGCGAAGGAGCACAGGTAGTGATAGTAGCACAAATAAATAAAACACACACACACACACACACAAATGCTAGCTGTCGCAGCCTAGCTGCTTCTTCAGGCAGAAGGGAAGGAGAGGGAAAAGGAAATGGTGAGGGTTTCAAGGGAGGGAGTAAGGAGACATTCCAATCCCAGGAGAGGAAAAACTTACCTTTGGGGAAGAAAAGGAAGGTAAACAAATACACACATTTACATCATTTGGTGTAGATGTGTGGGTGTGTGTATTTGTTTACCTTCCTTTTCTTCCCCCAAGGTAAGCCTTTCCTCTCCCGGGATTGGAATGGCTCCTTACCCCCTCCCTTAGAACCCTCATCATTTCCTTTTCCCTCTCCTTGCCTTCTGCATGAAGAAGCAACTGGGTTGCGAAAGCTTGCGTTTGTGTGTGTGTGTGTGTGTGTGTGTGTGTGTGTGTGTGTGTTTTTTATTTTATTTGTTACTATCACTACCTGTGCTCCTTCGCCTGGTAAGTAGACTTCATCTATTTTTTTTACATATATTTTTCCTGATAGGAATTTTTCCTCTATATGGAAGGAAACTTTCCTGGTGGGATAAACAAATATAAAAAATAGAAAACAGATGACTTACCCAAAGGACTGGATTGTCGATAGACACAAAATCACACACATACAAGCTTTCGCAACCGTTGGTCGCTTCCTCAGGATAAGAGGAAAAAAGGGGAGGAGACAGGGAAGGATATGGGTTTTAAGGAAGTGGAAAATGAGTCATTCCAATCCCAGGAGTGGAAGGACTTACCTTAGGGGGAAAAAGTAAGGTAAACAAATACACACACACTCACACATATCCAAACGCAAACACACCTAGGCAGACATTTGTAGAAAGCAAAGAAGTTGGACAGAGATACCACTTGAGGCAGAGGCTCTGTCCACAGAACCGAGGCAAAGATGCTAAAGATGGTGGGTGGGAATTAGAATTTAGCGGAGGTTGAGACGAGGTGGGCAACGGGAGGAGAGAATAAGCTGAAGGGCAAGTTCCTATCTCCGGAGTTCTGAAAGGTTGGTGTCGGTGAGAAGTATCCAGATAACCCAGACGATGTAACACTGCGCCAAGATGTGCTGGTGAAGTATGTTGCCACCCGATTGTCGCAGCTTTACAAACTCATTGTACTTGCGGTACTTCAAGCAGATACAGCTGCCTTATGACGGCAAAACACCGCATTGTCACGGGATTGGCCGACGTGAGCTGTGCTTGATCATCTCAGATCAAGGGTGTTCTAGTCTACACAACACCCCCATTGTCACAGCACCCAACATCGACAACAAGTGACACTTATCTACACCGATGCCACCAGTCTCTGACCTCGGAAGACGTGTCGACACAGTCCCACCTCCACAATCAGACAATGAGCGATGCATCACCAGTTCCGGCACACTATGCAGATACCATACACCTCACTGCTGCAGCACCATCACAAGTCACTCTCACAGTGGCAACAGATGCTAGTGCCTTGCTTCTCTCCTCACCCCTTCACATTGCTGTTGTCACAATTGTTACTCTCTTGGCCCCTAGGAGTGGCACAAGGCACACTGCCTTGCACCTAAGAAGCTACTCGCAGCAAGGAGGCTGTACTTGACCTGCTTAATTCTGGAGTCGTGCATGCTTCCTCTAGCGACTGGTTGTCGCCAATTCACTTGGTACCCAAGAAAGATGGCTTCTTCCACCTTTGTGGTGATTACCAAGTACTGAAAATGCATGCACAATTAAGGACAGTTATCCCATTCCCAACATACAAGATTTCTCTGCACTACTTGAAGGTGCGAAAGTGTTCAGTGTGCTCTGTAAAAAAGTGTATTGTCAGATCCCCATGGTCTCATATGATCTTCCGAAGATGGCCGTTATTGTACCATTTAGCATATTTGAGTACCTCTTTATGCCCTATGGTCTCAAAACACTGCAGAAATGTGGCAGAGATTTATTGATTCCCTTTTTCGTGACCTTCCTTACTGTTTTGCATACCTGGAACAACATCCTAATTTTTCCCCAGTCTGCTTCTAACCACTCATCTTCTGTCAATACTAGCCTCAAACAACATCGATATTAACAAATCTAAATCACAGCTTGCTGAGTCAAGAATGGTTTTCCTCATGCATGCGGTTTCAGCCAATGGTGTCCGTCCAAATTCAGACAGAGTCATTCTGATTCGCTCCCTTTCACAGCCGTCTGTATTCGGAGAACTCCATTGGTTCCTCAGCTTGGTGAATTTCTATTGTGAACATTTGCCCCATCTGGCTTCCATATAAATCCTTTGACTAATGACCTCAAAGGCAAAGATACTTCATGGTCCCATCCTGTACCTTGGACTGACGAGTGTTGAGGGCTTTCTCAGATCTCTGAAGTTGCCTTATCTAATGCTGTGACACTGGCACACCCATCCCCTGAACCCTTCTTCTCCATTATGGTGGACACTAGTGACTTTGCTGTGGGTGCCATTCTGCAACAACACATCGCCTCTGTAGTTCAGCCTCCACTCTTCTGCAGAACTCATTCCTTCACAAGGTAAATGGTCAGCTTTTGACTGTGAGCTCCTGACAGTATTTAAGCTGTTTGACATTTCCCCCATGTCTTCAAGAATCATCTGTTCATGACATTCAATCATAAACCATTGGCAAATACTATTAAGAATCCTGCTGTGGATCTCCTACCACACCAGTTCCATTCTATGGACCTCATTTGCCAGTAATCAACGGACGTTAGACACGCATGCAGCGCAGAGAACATGGGGGTAGACTACCTTTCTTGTGTTGATGCTGTTTCGTTTCTCATCAGCCTTCAAGAAATTGCTGACCTACAAGCTCAGAATGATTCCATTCAGGCCATAATCACCAATCATTCATCAACAGTCCAAATTGTTCTACATACTCTTCCTAGTTCATTGACCCCCATCCTCTGCGACAGTTCTACAGGCCATATCTGCCCCATAGTTCCAGCCACACTTAGGTGAAAAATTTTCTTCTCTCCAATGTTTGTCACACTCCGGTGTGTGAGCTACCAGCACACTGGTCATCCCTTGCCAACAGTCAAAAATCAGTCAGTAGACTTTACCATCACTCGGCTGTTTTTCCGCACCGACCGAATGCCTGAAACATGCCCACCTGGAGATTGTCGGCCGCCTCCCCCTGTTGGAGGGTTACTGATACAGTCTTTCTATAATCGAAAGATGCACCCGCTAGGTGGAAGCTACTCCTCTTCTAGATTTAACTGCCAACACTGTGGCAATTGCTTTTATCCATCGCTGGCTCTCCCACTTCAATCACAATTGATCAAGACTGTCAATTTGAATCTCAACTTTCAACATGCATTTGTGCCCTCTGCAGCATCAACCATTTCCATGCAACCTCCCACCATCCACAAAGGAACAGTTAGTGGAGTGGTAGCATTGCACATTCAAGATGGCCTCACCTGCCATGGCGGCAAATGGTTTCGCACCTTCCCTTGGGTGTTATTAGGTGTTTTCCTTAAAGAGGATCTCTAAGCCTCCTTTGTGGAAATCTTAATAACTTCCTGCCGATTTCATCAGCAACCGCCCTCTTCTTCCTGGGTGCACTCACCCCCGCTAGTGAAGCAAGTTCATGAGTTAATTGCTCATGTGTGCCCTCCTGGTGCTCATTCACAACTTAAAGTCATTGTGCATTCCAGTTGTGCAGTCACACAATGCTCTGTGATGATACGATTCGTCCCATGCTCTGCCCCGTTTACTTGGGTCCTCACAACGTTTTGTAGCACAGTGACCTCACAATGACCCTCTTTATAAAAGGCAGTCCCATAACAGTCTCCCTGCTTTGGGTAAGGCCTGTGTGGATTCTCACCCTCAAGACCAGACGCCACCTTCCCTCACCCCTCCTATGGCAACTACCACACCTTCCGATTCTCCGGCTCATACGGCCTATCATTTCTCCGCAGATTGTCGAACCCAGTGATACTGAGCTCAATCTACTTCCACGGGTTTGGCTGTTTCAGTTACAAGCCACCTCCTCTCTCATCAAGGATCCTTCACAAGCACATGACCGCATCATGCATAAGTTCCTGCTACCTCAAGCTGTAGACCTGGACGCCACATCTGTAATGCACATCTTGTCTGCCTGCCTTGATTCCTAAGTGCATGCTGCTATCACTGACGGTCCCACCAGCGAACCTGCACTCATGGTTTGGGTTTCCTTTATGTCCGCAATGACACCTCCTAGAGTACCTTCTATCCTCACCATCCACACCTTCTTTGACAAGCTGTGCTGTCTGATTGAGACATTGAACACAATAGAGACTCATATCTTTTGACAAAAATCTCGTACAAATTTTGTTTCAGTCTGTTCCCACACTTGTTCTTGTTACATGTTCTGCTGTAATTCTGATTCTTTGTAAAGAATGAATGTGTCCTTATCAATTTGGTAGTGTTTTATCACTCTTAACGACCTTGATGTACCACACCCTAATGCAAGCATATTATTGCACTCATTTATAAACTACTCATGCACACTGCCCACATTTACAGGTACCATTCAAATGTGTGTATCATCATCTGTGTTATCATTTACAGAATCCATTCTGTCATTAAATAGAGTAGCACTATTCCAAACACACACACAAACACGCGTGCACTCGTTTGGTATATTTTCTTCAGCTACTGTACACACATTCATCGTTCAATGGCAAATGTGTCCACAGCTCAATGTTCACCATATTTTTATCATTCAAACAACTCACAGAGTTAATTCAAACATCAAGATGAACATTGCAGCAATGCACATTCAGTTTAACCTGAAAATATGCTATTCACAGTCCAGGAATCGACAGCACCAAGTAGTAACATTGTAATGCCAAAAGTCAACTCTACACAAGAAGCAAAAGAAGTTTAAAATCAATGGTTGACATGTAACAAGCAATACTTAGTAATGTTTAAACATAGTCACCACCCAATTTTCTGAACTAAACATGCTAAATTTCAACTGTGATGTTCATGGTACATTTGTGGAAACGTAAACATAGGTCTGAGAACACAGTGGTTTACCCAACGACCTTTCCTTCTCCCTGTCTCTTCCCCCCCCCCCCCCCCCCCCAAACCCAGCTGGGCAGCTTGGACAGCTCTCGCAATCGCGTCCTTTTCGTTCTGAATCCTACAATGTGTGAAACTGTTAGTCTTGTGAGCGTTCAGCATGAGCAAAAAAGGTTCGGATATAAGTGTGCCATTTTTTATGTTTACTGGGAAGATTCGTATTTGTAAAGTGTGTTGGGAAAGCACTGTGCCTAATATGCAACTCAACCATAAATATCAGAGCACTGCCAGTGCACTGTCACTATGAAAATAAACACTCCATAACATATGATGGGCAAGCTAAAAATATGTGACAGTGCTGGAAGTTTCAAATTACAGCTTTTGCTTTTTTAAAGTCAGCATCAATAAAAAAGTTTGGACAATTTTCCCTCTCTAAAATCCTTGAATTTACATAATTTACAGACATTGCAGAAATAATTTGAATATGGGTTTTAAAAAAATAAGATAAGTAAAACCTTCACTCAGAGTTTCCGATTTGAGTTGATAATAATACCATGTGATTCAGTTGTGACAAACTATTACCATTACATTGGAGATTTGATTTCATTTCATAAAGCTAGTACATGTAAAAATGTTATACTTGAAAACTTAAACAGTGCATTACGAATGGTTGTTTTTCTGTAACATGTCTCTGATGTTCAGATTTCCTTGTGGGCGAATGGGAGACGTGCTCTGGATATAAAAAGAAGGCAATTGCTGGCGCAAAGTTTGTAATCGATTAATACACATTAACATAATATTTTGTCTTTATCCCGTAATCTTCAGTTCTTTCCAGGACTAAGATCACAGGGTGAAGTAATTAATTTTTTTTCTGATATGCAAATTTTTTTATATCAGATAGGGTAATATGTTTTACTTAGTTTGCTCTATTTCAATGGTATGACAATACATGAATATAAATTGAGAGAATGAAGGCGAGATTTCATGCCTGCACAATAAAGTTTAGAGTTAATGATTAAGGTTAACTTACATTAAAATGTCTGTAAGCTTTAACATTTAACCAAGTTCACTTTTCAGTAACGGGTTAATGATTAATGAAGTTAACATTTTGGTTGATGTTGTCAAGCTGTGACAAGTACCATAGTGGCTGTTCATAATAATCACTCGCCCTGTCTACCTTGGAAAAAAAAAGGCATGAAATGTCATATTGATTAATGGTCATTATGAACAGATATTTAACAAAAATGTAACTGCTTGGAAATGACTGTCAAAAGGTTGCAGCAGAGTTTCAGATGGCCACTCAAACTTTTTAGGTTATTATGTATCTTTCTTTGAAATTAATTATGATTTGTCTAAGAACAAGTGCACAAATTCTAAAAAGCTAAGAAAATATTAACAATACGTTCAGCCATATTTCAAAAAGCAACGCAGGCAACTCTTCTATTAACAATTATATATTAATATTATAGAGGAAACATCCCTTACAGGAAAAATATATATAAAAAATAGATGAAGTTTACTTACCGGACGAAGGAGCACAGGTAGTAATAGTAACAAATAAAATACACACTCACATAAATGCAAGCTTTCACAACCAAGTTGCGTCTTCAGGCAGAAGGGCAGGAGAGGGAAAAGGAAGTGATGGTTTTAAGGGAGTGGGTAAGGAGCCATTCCAATCTTGGAAGAGGAAAGACTTACCTTGGGGGGAAAAAAGGAAGGTAAACAAATACACACACACCCACACATATACACAAACGCACACACACCTAGGCAGACATACTGTAGGAAGCAAAGAAGTTGGACGGAGATACTACTGGAGGCAAAGGCCCTGTCCACAGAACCAAGGCAAAGATGTTAAAGATGGTGGGCGGGAATTTGAATTTAGCGGAGGTTGAGACCAGGTGGGCAATGGAAATAGAGAATATGCAGAAGGGGTAGTTCCCATCTCCGGAGTTCTGAAGGAATGGTGTCAGTGGGAAGTACCCAAATAACCTGGATGGTGTAACACTGTGGACCAAGGCGTGTTTAGCCATAGGGTGATCCTCATTACCAACAAACACTGTCTGCCTATGGCTGTTCATGCAAGTGGTCAGGTTGTTGCTGGTCATTCCCACATAGAATGCTTCACAATGCAGGCATGTCAGTTGGTGAATCACGTGGGTGCTATCACAGGTATCTGCTCTCGATCGTGTACACCTTCCAGATTACAGGACTGGAGTAAGTGGTGGTGGAAGGGTGCATAGGATAGGTTTTACAATGGGGGCGGTTACAAGGGTAAGAGCCAGAAGGTAGGGGAGGTGGTTTGGGGATTTCATAGGGATGGACTAGGCATTTATTTAGGTTAGGTGGGCGGCAGAAAGACACTCTCGGTGGAATGGGGAGGATGTCATGAAGGATGGATCTCATTTCGGGGCAGGATTTAAGGAAGTCGTATCCTTGCTGGAGAGCCACATTAAGAGTCTGTTCCAGTCCCAGAAAGTATCCAGTGACAAGAGGGGCACTTCTGGTGTTCTTCTGTTGAAGGTTCTGAATTTGGGGGGATGAGGAAGTGGCTCTGGCAATTTGCTTATTTATGCGACACTTAGAGAAGCATTCCTGAATAACCACGCCTGTCAACCCAAAGTTTGGTATAGATTCATTGATGACATCTTCATGATCTGGACTCACAGTGAAGAAGAGCTCCAGAATTTCCTCTTCAACCTCAACTCCTTTGGTCCCATCAAATTCACCTGGTCCTGTTCCAAATCCCATGCCACTTTCCTTGATGTCGACCTCCATCTGTCCAATGGCCAACTTCACACATCCGTCCACATCAAACCTACCAATAAACAGCAGTATCTCTATTATGACAGCTGCCATCCATTCCACATCAAACGTTTCCTTCCCTACAGCATAGGTCTTTGTGGCAAACGAGTCTGCTTCAGTCTCGAATCTCTGAACCAGTACACCAATAACCTAATAACAGCTTTCACATCCTGCAGCTATCCTCCTGATCTGGTACAGAAGCAAATTGCCAGAGCCAATTCCTCATCCCCCCAAATTCAGAACCTTCAACAGAAGAACACCAGAAGTGCCCCTCTTGTCACTGGGTACTTTCGGGACTGGAGCAGACTCTGAATGTGGCTCTCCAGCAAGGATACGACTTCCTTAAATCCTGTCCCGAAATGAGATCCATCCTTCATGACATCCTCCCCACTCCACCGAGAGTGTCTTTCCATTGCCCACCTAACCTCCGTAACCTCCTAGTCCATCCCTATGAAATCCCCAAACCACCTTCCCTCCCTTCTGGCTCCTACCCTTGTAACCACCCCTGTTGTAAAAACTGTCCTATGGACCCTTCCACCACCACTTACTCCAGTCCCATAACCCTGAAGGTATACACAATCAAGGGCAGAGCCACATGCGATAGCACCCACGTGATTTACCAACTGACATTCCTGCACTGTGGAGCGTTCTATGTGGGAATGACCAGCAACAAACTGTCCATTCGCATGAACGGCCACAGGCAGACAGTGTTTGTTTAAAATAGATTTTGACGATAAAATAAATGGGTGTAGTTATTTCGCAGTGTTATGTTGTCCTGTGATAATGTTGTGGCCCACTTGAAATTAAACTTTCGACAATTTGGCCTGAGGAGGAAAAAGGTGAGAGTATGGCTGGTTCAGATGAACTGAGTTTTCTTTCCAATCAATCTTATTACAGAATTCTAAATACTCATGAATCATAGCTTTGTAAATATTAGGAACAGTTTGCTGTTAATATTTTTTCAAGTTATTATGATAAATGTGAAATTCATTGTTGACTTTTATATTATTATTATTTTTGGTTATTAGAAACATTTGTGAATGTTGAAATGTTATTGAAAGATGGAGACACATTTAAGCTTGTTTTAAACAATATCAAACGTTATTAAGAGTGTGGCAACCACTGAATCAATGGGACAATGTGTGACACAACTTTACAGCTAGCATGTTTGGAGCTTCAGCCTCCCTGGGCCCACCAGCCATGTTTTGTGTTAGTTCTTGTGTAACCTTTGTTTGCAATAAAGTGTTTTATCAAGTACCTTTGGTTCTTATTGTGGCTCCAAGCCCACATAAAACCCATACTGGTGGACCAGAAGTTGAGTACACTACCGATTTACTTGAGTTTTCCGGTTTTTGTGAGAATTTCACCTAAAATACGGAAGTCATTGTCGCGATGGTTGCTACAATGACTATGACAGTGCTACCTGCACCGGGATTTTGTGCCGCAGCAACTTCATCACCTTGAATCCAATGTATTCCTGCTTCTGGTGTTTCAAATATGAATTCACAGAACAATGTCTCGCAGGTCATCATTGCCTTGCAGAGTGCCTTCAGTGCTGGGAGGAAATTAATGAACTCAAGCCTTAGTTTGCCACACGTTTTCTAGTGTTTCATCTACGAACAGTGTTAATCATATACCTCACCACCTCTCGTGTGCTCCTAACGCTCAGGTTTTTTACAACATGAACTTATCAAACATGCAAAATTTGTATTTCAAACTGGTAACCACCCACCAAGCACGTGTCTGTATCCTTCCACCGACCACATGATCTGCCAACGAAGTGCAGTTGCTTCCAATAACTTTGTCAGCACCACTGGACTTGGACTCACCTCTCACAGCATTCACCACAGCTTGTTGATCAACCACCTGATCAGTTGTGGACAATATTCGTGTGTTGCGGATGTACCTTTTTCTGCCAGTGCAGCCAACTTGGACTATGGTAGCAACATGTCAGCCAACTTCGTGCAGTCTACACCATTGAGTGTGTTTAGTGACTCTCCATACAGATCTGTCAGTGGCGATGTGAACTTTAAGAATTCTCAAAGTGTTAGTGTCTCCTTTATGCTTCCCGCATTACCTGGTAGGTCTGCAGTGTCCATCTTTCCACACTGTTAACACACAAGAATCCATTCGTGCATCCGCCTGCTTTCATGGCTCACAAGGTGCCTCTTCTGTGTCACCTGCATCATCTCGTCTCTGCCTGCCACAACCCACTTGCTCATCTTCGGGGCTCCACAAGGAACAATAACTGTGTCACGCTCCCTCCTGATACCACAGCAAGTCAGTGCCTCCTCCGCCACTGATGTTCCAGAGGCACCTCCGTCACCACCACCTAGGCACCTTCCTAAGCTCTCATCTTTCTCCTTCGAGGCTCCCATGACATTATTTGCGTTGGCTGAACAAATATTCGACCATTATTTGCTCGACGACTCAGCTCGTTACCTGTACCTCATCACGCACCTTCACGAATGTGTATATTTGATCTGCAGCCTTGTGACCTGTCCTCCAGCAATTGATCGGTATGCCATAGCCAAATGGATAATCCTCAAGAGGGTCACTCACATGCCAGAAGACACTATAGAACATATCATCCATGAGGAACACTTGGGGGACAAGAAGCCGTCACAGCTCTGGCACTGTCTATGTCTTCTTGTCAATGAGCAAGACTGCCGGATTCCCCACTGGTGGCGGTTTGGTCGAGCAAACTCTCACTCACAGTCCAGACCGCCCTTATGTATAAAATTCTGCAGACTCCAAGCGAGCATACACGAATTACCAACAGTGTTTACGACACCTACATATGTGAAACACGTGAGCAGCAATTTTCATCTAAGATGCAATCTTGCCAGCACTCCTGCTGCTGGGTGGAGCTGCTAGTGCATTAAACAATCTGCTGGGAGGAAACCAGGCATCCATGTCCGCCTACACGCAGACTGGGTGTCCGCTTCGCCGTGTCACCACCCAAATGCCGGGCACAGGATGGTTTGCCGCTGCCTCCAGCTTGGACACTCACAGGCACCTGTATGTATTTCATTTGGTTATTGACTTTTCTCTGGGGTGTGGTCATTTGTACATACAGGGTGTCCAGAAAAGGACTCCCTGATTTCAAAATTAAATATGTCAAAAACAAAGATCGATAGAGGAATGCAGTAAACGGTATGCTTATTGTGAAAGCTGTAAGAAGTTTACACAGCAGTTTGAAATAATAGTTACAAAAGCTGCTAACAGATGGCACTGTATGCTCTATAGCTCATATCAGCATACATAAGTGAAATAATCATATGAAAACACTCTTTGCAAACAATCACATCACAATGTTTTCAAAATGTTCACGATTGGCACTATAGAGGTGGTGCAAACAAAGAATGAAATTCGCCGTCACATTTTGTAGTGTCTCAACTAAAATGGATTCACATGCCACAGAGATCACCAATTCAAGCTCATCCAGCGTGGCGGGATGCTTTGGGTAGACCATGTCTTTCACTGTGCCCCACGAAAAAAAGTCACAGGGAGTCAAATCTGGCGAACATGGAGGCCAGTCTATGCCTGCACCAGTAAATATGGGATATTCCAAAGCAATGACTCGATTCCTGAAGTATTCCTCAAGAAAGCGAAACACTTGTTCGGTCCGATGTGGTCGGCCTCCATCTTGATAAACCATTCAGTACCTGGTCGATCCTCTAACGCTTGCTGTGTGGCGACAAATTGTTCCAAAATTGCAATGTAACATGCACCAATGACCGTTTCTCAAATGAAAAAAAGGGACAATAATGCCTCTGCTGCATACTGCAGCCCACACAGTAACTTTAGGAGAATACAGGGATTTCGCTTCACACCAATATGGCTTTTCGGAACCCCAAAATCGCCAGTTCTGCTTATTCACATATCCATTCAGGTGGAAGTGTGCTTCATCTGTAAACCAGATGCAGCCAACATCAAATCCTTCACTATCAATCATTGTGAGCATCTGATTAGCAAAGGCAACCCTTTATTGCACAACTTGTAGGGTATGGCCTGGTGAGTTTTCATTTTGAATGGAAGCATGTGTAGGCTCTTTCTCAGTAATTTCTGCGTGCGGGAACCCTTCAAACCAGTCTCAGATGCAATTCTATGGATGGATGACATTGGACTTCGCTGAATAATTCCAGAAACTGTGGCGATATTTTCAGGCGTAACTGCGGTTTGCTCTCTTTATGAAGAGAGTACAAAAGGTTTTTGCATTGGGTACTTTTAGAACATTAAATCATGCTTGAAAACTTCACCTTGTTGCAGTAGGACTTTCTTCTAACCTGTGGTACTCTAGCACCAGAAAAACACATTGTTCAATGGAGTACATGGTTTTAATCTCTTCCTTCGGTACGATAACCTCCTTTCACGTTTCAATAGTGGAACTGATTGCTCTAGGCTTCAGATCACTATTTATACTAGGCATTACATATGGCGATTACAGCGCCATCTGTTAACAGCTTTTGTAACTATTATTTCAAACTGTCGTATAAACTTCTTACAGCTTTCACAATAAACATACCGTTTACAGCATTCCTCTATTGATCTTTGTTTTCGAGATATTTAATTTTGAAATCAGGGAGGCCTTTTCTGGTCACCCTGTATGTGACTGGTGACTTCAAATGGATTGTTTCCTGATTGACACTGGTGCTGAAGTATCATTGTTATTGCATTCCATGGCTACCGGATCTCTCCACCCTCACAGTGCTATACTTTGTGCTGGCAATGTCATTCAGTTGCAGTGTGCAGGTTCAATAACTTTTACTGTTTGCTTGTCGTTGAAGTGTAAACTCTCATGGAACTTTCTGGTAGCAGAATGTGCCAGAACCCATTTTAGGCCTGGACATCTTAAATCATCATAAACTTTCTCCATGTGTACAACATTCAGTAATTCACCACCCCAAACATTCACTTTTATTGTACTCTGTTGAGTTCTGACTCTTGCCCTGCTAATTTATGAGTGTTTCCACATTATTGTAAAGTTTGATGCTCTCTTTTCAAAGTTGAATTACGAACTTGAACAAATGATTAAACTGTGCTGTGAAAGCGAAGTCGCTGTTCTTGAGTGATTCTATTAAACAATCTGAATCACTTTTGTCAAAGTGTTCAAGTGAATGTGAATGTGTGCTCTGTCTGTGCTGTGAAAATAAGGAAATCACCTGATCCCTTGCAGTCACAGAATCACAACTGGCCTCTGCTCTGCATCAATTTTCGTCGTTGCTGTCGTGACAAAAGGACATTCACTCCAAGGTTAATACAAGTGTTGCTCCAAAAAGTGTTCCCAGTGCCGTTGCATCTGCGTGCAATGTAAATAGGGTTTGTGACAGTGCTCCCTCTTTGTAAACAGACCTGTTTTTCCATGCCAGTGTCTCATGTGAACACTTGACGTGTGGTCTCCCACTCCGGTGGCCACATCTAACACTGTCTTCTCCCCGTATGCCTTGAGTTCGTTCCATCAGTCAAGCAGTCTGTCACCGTGATGTGCGCACCTCCACCAGCTAGCGGCCTCCTCAGGAACTCTCATGCAATGGCATCTTGTCCCATGTGTCCATGGTATGCTTAAGTAACACGTGGCCAGAACTGTAACTTCCCTGGTGCTTTATCTCACTCCTTCAGCCACGAGCGCAGCCAAGCCATCCCCCTGCTCGCAGACTCCATGTGATGTGTGCCTCCTCTCTCAGCTTCTGCCTGGCCTGTCATGACAAACAATGACCGCAAGTGTAAACATAGGCTTTCTGCTGTTTCTCATGGTGTTTCAGTGGTTACGAATGGCACAGTTCACAAACTGCATCTTGTTGATGGTCCCCCCATCACTAACAAACTGTGCCATCTCAGCCTGGAGAAATTGGCGGCCATCATAGAAAAGATTGCTAAACTCTTAAAGTTGAGTGTCATTGAACCCTCATCTAGCAGCTAGTCTTCTCCCATTCATTTAGTGACCAAGCAGGATGGTTCTGGGTGTATGTGTGGAGATTACCGCCGGCTCAATCTGCGCACCACATTGGACAATTATCTGATCCGAACATATATGACTTTACACAGACTCTGGGAGGTGCAAAAATGTTCTTGGTTGTGGACTGGAAACATGCTCACCACCAAATTCTTATGGCTCCTGAAGACATTGAAAAGAACGCCACCATTACTCGCATGGGTTTATTCACTACCAATTCATGCCTTTCAGTGTCAAGAATGCTACTGAGACTTGGCAGCAATTTATCACTGAGATTTTATTTCCCTTGAAGTTTTGCTTTGTGTATCTCATTGACATTTTAATATTCAGTAACTCAGTCAAGGAGAATAAGAAACATTTACAAATCCTTGACACCTTGGTTGCAGCTGGCATCGAACTAAATGACAATAAGTGACAACTGCATCAGAGTTCAGTGATTTTCCTCTGCTTCACAGTTGCAGCTGATGGGATTAGCCCCCCTCCCAATTCTGATAGAATTGATCAGGGCAGAACCTTTCCACCTCCCTCAACTTTCAAAGAATTATTTCCTTGGCTACTCTATTGATGACACTTGCCTGGTGCTGCCAAGCTTCAGGCCCTGCTCACAGACACCCTAGCTGACAGACACACCTCAGGCGATTGGTCTGTCTTCAGCATTTCTGGCCCTCAAAGATCTGCTCGCTCAAGCTGTAACCATTGCTCACCCCCATCCAGGTGCTGAACAGTTAATTACTACTGATGCGAGTCATACCACCATTGGCACAGTCCTCATCCAATCCTTCAACATTGTTACTTCTCCTTTGCAATTTTTAACAAATTAAACAATGCTCAGAAAAAGTACTCAGCCTTTGAAGGAGAACTCCTGCTCATCTATGAAGCCATCAAACCCTTCCACTCTGCCAAAGACAGGTGTTATTTCTATGTTTTGACAGAGCATAAACCTCTTGCAGCTGCTATCTATAACCCTCTAGTGGATCCTGTTCCACATCAGTTCCACTATTTTCACTACATTTCTCAATTCACCACAGACGTCCACTACATTAAGGGTGTGGACAATGTCCTGGCCAATTTCCTTTTGCGCACTGGTGCAATTTCTTCTCTCTTGGACTTCTCTCATCTCGCCACTTTGCAAGTGGCTGGTGACAATGCTATGCAACTAATTCAAGATTTTTCCTCTTCTTTGTGACCTATCCACACCACCCTTCCTGGTGTATCGGACGAAGTTTGGTACGACGAATCGACAGGCACTCTCCGCCCCTGCATTCTTTGCAGCCTATGACTTGAGATCTTTAACAAGTTACACAATCTTGTTCATCTGGGAGTAAATGCCTCCACTAAGTTGGTCATGGACTGATTCATCTGGTGAGACATAAAGTGCGATTGCCAGGCCTGGGCTCACACCCGTGTTCCTAGCCAAAAAGCAAACATTGATACTCACATGTCCCCTCCTCTCGCCTCTTTCCCCACTGCCCATTTCCAACATTTTCATGTCGATCAGTCCCCTTCCCCTGACTGACGGTTTTCAATATCTACTCACTTCCATCAACCGCACCATGCGCTGGATCAAAGCCACATCCCTTCCCAACATCATGGCGGAAACGGTTTCAAGTGTGATCATGTAAACCTGGATCTCTCGATTTGGCTGTCCTGCCATCATAACAACTGATCAGGGCCAACAAATCGAAACTTCCCTCTTTCAAAACCTTTGCAACCTGCTCGGCATCAGACCAGGGCCGACAAATCAAAACTTCCCTCTTTCAAAACCTTTGTAACCTGCTCGGCATCAGACGTATTTACACATCAGCTTATCACCCCCAATGCAGTGGACTATTTGAGTGCTGGCACCAGACCCTAAAGGCAGTCTTAATGTGTCATGGCACTCTGTGGTTGGAGGTGCTATCTTTAGTCCTCCTTGGCCTATGCACCATATACAATCCAGACCTTAAAAGAACAGTGGCAGTTTGTCTACGGGCAAACCTGGTGAGCTTGTCACCCATCCCTCCTTCCCCCACCTCTGACCGCCCATCTTTTGTAGACCGCTTCCAGTTGTACTGCTCTAAATTTTCACTTCCATCTCCATTTAGACATTCCATCCTGCACCTCACGTCCCTTCTGTCCTCATGACTTGTACACATATATTCCTCTGCAATGACACCATCCATCCCCCTCTTGAGACTCCGTACTCAGGCCCTCACCTGATCCTGAAGAGGAGTGATAACACCTTTATCATCTCCCTCAATAACTTTCCCACCACTGACTCCATTAACCACATCAAAGCTGCCTTTGTTGAATCCATACTCCTCCCACTCTGCCAGACTCTTCCCCCCATTCTCCTCCCCACCTGTTGCTCCCTCTCTCACTCTGATCGCTACTCCTTTCCCCTCGCCCACCCCACCTTCACCTTCATCACCATTTCATGGTTTCTGCCCCTCTCCTCCTCCTCCCCTCTCCCTGTACCTGGAGTTGATCATACCCATCCTCTTGCTACAGACATCTCCATCATCCTCAGTGACGATGAAGTTTTCATCCTCTGTCCATCTTCCTCTGCTCCATCAACCCCCTCCGCTGAAGAGTGGCAGCTCTTCTGTTACATACCACTCCCTGCCACTGTGATGTCACATGATATCTGGCCTACCTGCTTCTGTCTATTGAGGTGCTTATGCCTGTGGGCTCCACCAACCTGCAGACATGGTCAGCCTGCACTGCGAAACGACTTCATCATCAGTACTCCTATTACTCATTGTTGTCCATGCACTTCCCTGCCGAAGGACGGAGATGAGTTCTCGTCACTTTGCCACCTACGCTGCCGCCACCCGACACTTTGGTTTCCCTGGCCTCCCTCCTTCCTCGTCCTCACAAGACGTGCTCCATACTGTGGAGGGGAGGGGGAGGACAGGGTGTGTGACAACCGCTATACCGCTGAATCGATAGGGCAATGTGTAACATACCTTTACAGCTGGCATCTTTGGGGCAACAGGCTTCCCTGGGTCTGCCAGCCATGTTTTGTGTTAGTTCTTGTGTAGCCTTTGCTCAAGTAGCAATAAAATGTTGTTTCAAGTACATATGGTTCTTACTGGGGCTCCAACCCCACATAAAACCAATAAGATAATTGATTGTAAGATTAATATTTTCATGTTTTAACAATGGAAAATCCAATACTAATGTCAATAATGGAGGATAGATAACAACTCACAATAAAGAGGCTCACTGAGCTACTGACTGACACGAAAATAGATAACAACATTCACACAACTTAAATTTTCGGCCACAGCCTTTGTCAGAAAAAGAAACACATATATTCAGGCAATCACTTAGACAACTATACACTCACAGCCATCATGTTCAGCCACTCCACCAACACAACCATCTAGACTGTGAATGAGGTGGGGAGTGCAGATGAAGGATGCCGGGTAAAGGTGGGGATGGAAAGTTCTGCATTGCATGATGGATTTTAAAGACAGTGATGGGTGGCAATTTGAATTGTGGCAATTAATACAGTGAAGGGAAGGGGTAGGAAAGAAATTAAGGGGATATTGTAAGCAGTGACACACAGTTGCAAGGAAGACATGGGATACAGAATAATGAGCGGGGAAGGAAGAGGAGGAGAAATATGTTAGGCATATGGTGCAAGGATAGGAAGTTATCTTACATTGATGCGAGGATAGTGGCCATTTACAATATTCCATTAATTAATTACTTTTTATTTTTACTTATTTTTTATTTTTCCAAATTTTCCTATTTTTATTTTTCCTTATTATTCTCATCATTTGAAATCCTCCCACTCCCACCCCGCACTCCTCTACATCTACCTTTTATCCTTTCCCACCCCTTTCATTCACTGTATTCATTGCTGCAATTCAAATTTCCACCTATCACAGCCTTTACAATCCATCATGCAATGCAGAACTTTCCATCTCCACCTTTACCCAGCATCCTTTCCCCTACACTCCCCATCTCACTCACAGTCTAGATTCTTGTGTCGCTGGAGTGGCCAGACTTGATGGTTGTGTGTGTGTATAGTTGTCTGAGTGAGTGCATGAATGTATGTATGTTTTCCTAATGAAGTCTATGGCCAAAATTTAAGTTGTGTGCATGCGATTATCTACAAGGCACATTTTTTAAGTAAGTTCCATTTGAACAGAAGTACACAATGAAAGGATATATCAAAAAAGTAAATTTATTTTCAGAAAGTACATACTTTACTCTATTTTTTGACATAGTTGCCAAGTTTGTTCAAACACTTATCATCCCTCTCAACTAATTTTAAAATACCCTCTTATACAATCTTACCACCTGCTCCGATAACCAAGAGTTCACTGCCGTTTTGTAAAGCACTGATCTTGACATGTCAGGAAATTTGTTTGAGAGACCTGTTATTGTGAAGCTGCCATTCTCATGAATCATTGCTTCAGCTGAAACCTCCAAATCATCTGTAATCAAAGATGGGCAACTGGAGCGGTCCTCATCATGAACGTCGTCAAAGTCATCTTTAAATTCTTGTACCGACATATGCACTTTGCCTTTGCTCATAACAGTATTACCGTACACTTCTCAAATCTTTTGATGAATTATTTCTGCAGCAGAGAGGTTCCTTTGTGACAAAAACCATATCACTGAGCAAACCTCACATGTGGCGGGCGAGTTGATAGTCTTAAACATTTTGAAAGCACAGAACAGAACCTTACAGATTAGCTACAGAGCTGAAACTGGGCACAGTTGTTCCCAAGGCATGTTGGTACATGGTGCATGTGCACATGTTATGTGTGCGAACTACTAGTGTCTACAACAAAATGGAACTTACTTAAAAAATGCGCCTCATATTTATATGTCTGTCAACAGCTCTGCGAGCCTCTTTATGCTGAGTTGTTATCTATCCTCCATTATTAATATTTTCATGTTTTTGAAAATTCTAATGTTGTAGGGAACTGTTGAGAATGGTACAATGGGGAACAAGTAGATTACCTGGCCTGAATAATTTAAAATCCAAGAACAGAGCATTGCGCATACCCTAGTTTAAAGTGCAGGTGTTGCCAACTCTAGCAGTCCTCAAAGCTACAGCTTACAAGAGGACACCAAGTATGGTGCAAATTAATTTTGATGGGTCATGGTTATGTTGTGTGGGAACTCCCCAGACCATCAAGCCAAAAGGATTTGTTCCATTGCACCTTGGTTTCCACGAAAATCAAGATTATAGTTCAGCACGTAACATTTATACCTATACTATGTTATGAACAATACATGAGTCAGTGTGGTGTAATTAGCAAGGCACTTGACTGCCACACAGTGGACATGCATTCAAATCCTTCTTGGAACCTACATCTTTTGCACTTGTCCGATGACTCTGCATAATTATATGCTTTCATAGCCACTCTTATGTTAATGCTTTAGTACTTGGTCATAATAATAACTTATGTTAATTGCTCAATATGTTATGTATTGCATGATGATTATTTTATTTTATTCGTTATTTGGAAGCATACTTTTATGGCAAATAAAAGATCCGTAAACCGTATGTAATTATCACCTATGGCCCCACTGTTGCTATTCTGTTGAATGCCCCTCTGGGGATCAGCATTAATTTGCTGGTATGGGCTTAGCAAACCCGAGGTCCTGAGCTGTGGACTGTGTTGTGTCAACAGTCCGCCACACCATAAGCTCTGTGCGTGCTTCAATGACTATCGTTTAGTGTGTAGGTGGAACATACGTTTCAGAGCCCAGGGATCTTGGGTCGTGAGGACGGTACAAACCTCTATAAAAAAAACCTCATTCTCAAGGTGTGCTACATGCCAAGGAGATGCATGACTGTTGAGGTTGAACAGTTGCTAGTAAGCAAACTGTGGGGAACCTGCGGCACCTCAGTTGTATAAGGCTTACCCAGGCATGTGGGGCTGTGCCTGTGTGGACATATAGTGCCCTAGCTGCTCATGGGACCATGATTAAACAAGACAGTAATAGCATTGCCAGATGCAAAACCAGCGTCTCTAAGAGAGGTAGGACTGACTTTAATGCAGCACAAATATGACCCACAAATCTTCCCTTCCTTAACTACCCCACGGAAGGAACGACGGGTGAAAGACACGGTCGAGCCTTGCTCCCCTAAATTTCTTGTATGTGCTAGTACTGATGGGGAAACATTTACTAATACTAAGCCACTTTTCTTCAGGAAAACTTAAAAGATAGTATGGCAAAGTTTTAGGAACGTCCAAAATGAGAAGTGGTGCACTCCTCATTGAAACAGTGTCCTCTGCACAGTCATGGGTGCTGTTGGCTTGTTTATAAGCTGGATGACATTTCTGTGACCATCACCCTTCACAAGAGTCTCAGTATGGTTCAGGGGATTATTTACCATCAAGAACTCCTGCTGCAGTCTGACAGCAAATTACACACCAACCTTGAACGATGGGGTGTCCACTTCATCAGGTTCATTTATAGGGAGCCTAAGGACAACAAGGTAGCCACTGGTGCCTTTACCTGGCCTTTGAGGGCAACTGTATGCCCAAAAACGTCACGGTTATGATATACCGGTGCAATTTAAAGCCTTATATTCCTCCTCCAATGGGGTGCTTTAAGTCCTGGAAATTCGGGCACATGTCATCCAGCTGCAGTTCCAGCTCCACCTGTAGAGTCTGTGGACGTCCATCCCATCTGGACGCTCCTTGTGCTCCTCCTCCTAATTGTGTGAGCTGTGGACAGCACCATCCCCCTTGCTCACCAAACTGCACGATGCTCCATAAAGGATGAAAAATTATGGAGTATAAGACCATGGACAAACTGTCATATAATGAGGTGAAAAAGAAATTTGAGCAACTGCACCCTGTGGCACTAAAGACATTGTTTGCAACTGTCACGTCTTCACCCTTTCCTTCAGTGAGGGCAGTCCCCATGGCTGTGACAACGTTTGTGGGCCCTCAGGGCCATAAGACTCCATTAGGCCCCCTGATGGTTGGGAACTCTCCACCATGTGCTCGCCCCTGCCCCCCCCCCCCCCCAACACCTCCTCGTGGAGCACATCTCCCCACACCATCAGGGACAACAGTCCCCGTCATCCAGCAAGAGAAGCAACACTTAGCTCTGGCTACTCTCGCTCGGTAGGGGTCCCTTGGGATGCTCCCTTCTGAGCCCTCTCAGAGTACCATGGAGAATCCCAGCGACCAGCTGTTGGACTCACATACCCTGGTCAACAATCTACTTTGGGCCCTGACCCCATGTCTGAGAAGCCTTCTCAGCCCTTAAAACCAAAAGGACAATGAGACAAAAAGAAAAAGAAGCTACAGAAAAATGAATCTTCTGTGGCTCTAAAGCCACGCCTTCCCACATCTTCTGCTTCTGAAGATGAGGTAGAGATCCTCAAATCCCCCGAGGATCTCGCCCTCACAGACTCTGTAGAAATGATGGTCCTGGATTCGGTAGGTACACAATCGTCAGCAGCAGGTGGTGAACCTACGGAATAATCTTCTTTATCCCCTCTACCATGGCCTATCCAGTTAGTAATAATCAAATTCTCCAGTGGAACTGCGGCAGTCTTTTCCCCAATTTAGCAGATTTACTGCAGCTTCTCAGCACTTCACCTGCACTGTGCATTGCCCTGCAGGAAACCTGGTTGCCCCGATGTGATGCCCTGCCTTACAAGGCTATCAAGGTCATTACAGGAATCATACAGGGTTTCAGGTGGAGTCTGTATTTTTGTCCTCACAAATGGCTATCATGAGACTTTTTTTTCTCTAGATCAGTCAGGCCGATCTGTGGTCTATCTTTGGTCTACTGGTCATGTCAGCATCCGTGGCAACGAACAAGCTGATAGGCTTGCCAAACAGGCTGCCCATGCATCTGTATTAGAGACGGGCCTCCCGGCTTCTGATTTCCTGTCTGTGTTGCGACGTAGACTCCACGAGCTATGGGCCGCTGAGTGGCGTAGACTGACCAAGCCTGACAAACACAGCTCAATAAAGGAGACTACGGTTGTGTGGCATTCTTCCAAGCGGGCCTCTCGCTGGGACTCTGTAGTCCTGTGCTAGCTCTGCATTGGCCACACTTGGCTAACCCATGGCCATCTCCTCCATGTTGAGGACCCGCCCCATTGTCGCTGTGGCTCTTCCTTGACGATGGCTCACATTTTGCTGGACTGCCCTATTTTAGCCACCTCGCAGTGGGATTTTAATTTTCCTGCAGTTTTATCTGAGGTTTTAAGTAATGATGCCATAATGGCTGACTCTGTCTTAGGTTTTATTCGAGTCAGTGTTTTTTACCACTCTATATAAGGCTTTATTTCAGCCCATTGTGTACGTTCTTCTTGTCTTATGTCCTCCGCTTGGAGGTTTCCTTGTGTTGCCCCATGGTTGACCCTCCGTATTTTTAATTTCATGGTTGCTCAACAATGAACTTTGTCTTTGTTGTTCCGTTTCTCTTAATTGTTCAGCCTTTTTTTTTTTTTTTTTTTTTTTGTCTCTTGTCGACTTTGTTGATATTTTACTGATTGAGTGGGATTTTCCTTGCATTGCTGATTTAACTCTGGACGCATTTTTTCACTATTGACATTCTTCTTCTTTTGGCTTCTCTTGGCAAAACCAATCAATACCATCGAATGCAGAGTGTGCCCACTTGAAGCGTCCCAGTGGATTATTATGCTGCGGCCAGGCAGCTAGTTATTTGTAGCAAATCGTTCATATGTAACTGTAATTACCTGATATAACTTTATCTTTGCAATAAGAGTTGATAAAGTGGGGAAGAAGGAATATAATTATACACAATCCATTGTCAGACAAGTGTAAAAAAAATTCTGAGCAGGATTTGAACTCAGGTCATTTGTGTGGCAGTCGAGTGCCTTGGAAATTACACCATACTGACTCATGTACGAATGGTGACTTAGTAGAGGTATAGCTGTTAAATGCTGGACTTTGATCTCAATTTATGTGGAAACTATGGCCCATTGGAACAAATCATTTTAATTTGTGGTCTGGAGGAATTTCTACACAACTTACCTGCGACCCATCAAAATTCGTTTGTACTATACTTGGTGTTCCTGTTGTTATTGTTTACATCATCAAATAGAAGCAATGTAATAGTTAGGACACAGTATATATCGAGATTCATAGCAGATTATTTTGGAAAATGTTATTTGAGCACATAGAAGTGGTTGAGGTACAAGAACTGTACATTGGTAGATTTACTACAACAAACTGCTTGTAACATGTCTTTCATTTGTTGAGTGGATAGGTTGACGAATTATGAACATAAGGGACATGAGTTCGAGTACCAATGGAGTCAAATTTTCTTTAGATCTGTGCAGATAGTAGTTTTAAACATTATTCACTATGAATTGTGCAATTACATGCTTTACTAGATTCCACATTCTTAAACATATTCCATTTTGTAATAGCCTAATCTTTAAACAACGAGACAAATGATAGCCTTAGCAAAACTGTTGAAAATGGATGAATGTATGAGAATTACTTTGACTGCCACATGTCGAATCTGTGATGTTAAGCTCAGATAAATGTCTCCGAAGATATCCATAATTTTCTAAGTCCTTACGTGCAGTTTACATGAGTGAATAGCTGTGCCTTCCAGTTCAATATTCGTTGTTCAAATCCAGTAGGACTATTTGACCATTACGCTAATGAGAAAGGACTGGTAGCTCATTGATAGAGTATCGGCCTTCCTGGTTAAGTGGTGTGCATTGGAGTGGATGCCACCAAAGCCTTTACAATTATTTTTTTTTTTTTTTTTTTTTTTTTTTTTTTTTTTTTTTTAATTGCATTGCAAATGTTTCTTGCTTTAAATATATTTTGTTCTTATTATATTGGTTTTACTTTTTTCAGTATTCTCTTTAGTAAATAACTAATTACAGTTTGTCAATTTGATATCTAAAAATAATCTTCCTTGGATGGTGAAATTTATTTGACCACCCATAAAAAAAGTAAACATCCTTGAATGGCATTTTTCATCTACCCTCCCATAAATATAATCTTCCTTGGAAAGTTATACTTATTTGAACTCCCATAAAAAAAATTCTTGGAGGGTGTTATTCATCTGACCTCTCATAAAAATAAAAATAATCTTCCTTGGAGGTTGATGTTGGTATGACCTCTCATTAAAAAATAAAATGATACACTGTAGGCTACGTATAACTTCAGTATTTTGTCTACATACCATTGGCATCAAGAACAGCCCAGATCTGTTGAGGCCTTGAATCTACAAGTCTGTGGAAAAAGGCCTCATCCATGGCAATTCTCTCCCATGAAGAATAAAGCAAATCCCACAAGGCGTCCACAGTTCTTGGAGGATGATCTGGCCAATTATCCTGCACAGACTTATTGAGTTTTGTCCCTATGTGCTCTATGGGACTGAGATCAGTTGACTTTGGAGGGCATGGTGTGCATTGAATATTATTCTCTCTCCTTTGGAACCAGCTCTGAATCCTAATGCCGGTCTGCGATGAATGATTATTATGTCGATAAACGAGATGTCCTTTGGGGTACCAAAGTAGAGCTCCAGGAATGATTACATAATCAAGGAAATGTTCATAGCATGCTGAATTGAACTTGTATTGGATTTGAGTTATAGTTCCTGCACCCATATAAGACATCCAGCCCCAACATTTCACACTTATGTGCTCGCTTCTAGCAAGATTAGTCATGAAGGGGTATCGTATTGTTGATATCTGTGTGGTAAAGGACAACAGGATCTCTGCTTGTGGAGTCACTTGTGCACTCATCGGTGAAAATTACTTTCCTCCAGTTGACATTTTCCTAGGAACTCAAAATTTTGTCTGTCCACAGCTTGATCAACAGATAATGTTTCTTTAAAGAGAAAATGACAGAACCTGATTCCAAACTCGTTTGATCATCTGAGAGCAGTTTTCGATGAGACGAGAAATGAGAAGCTCTCCCTAGTTCCCAGATGTTTGAGAAAGGGGCGGCCTGGACCGCTGTGGTCTTTCCATAACATTCTCTTCTAGTAGACTCTTGCTGTCTTCCTGGTATTGGACATTTGCTTACCTCTGAATTATCTGATACCTATCCTTGCTGTGGAATCATCAAGACCTTATCAATGTCCTGCCTCAGATGCAGTAACACTGCTTTCAAAGAGAACAATTAAGTGCTCGTGAACGTTCACATCAGCGATTTTGGAGACCTTTGATGTACGCTAATCAGCTGATACGTTTCTCTTAGCTGAAAACTTCAGACACCACATGGCGATTTAAGTAATTACAAACAAAATTCAGCAATTTTCAATATTACTACTATGAACATTTGCCTGTCTGATTAGATTATTATAAAATACAATATTCTAATAACCTGTAAAAGCTTACAACTGCACAATTTTTAGCAAATTAATATTTAAAATAGTATCTGGAAAAGGTCTAAAAAATAAGAAATAAATTGATTTCACTGGGATTCAAATGCATGCCCATTGTGTTCATAAACCACCAGCCTATCTACTCTCCCACTGAAACATATGTGAGAAGCAGTTAGTTGTAGTAAATGTACCCTCATGGAAGTCTTATACCTCAACCGTTTATATTTGCTCAAATAATGTTAATAAATTATACGTGAGTTAACATACAAGGAATATCGACATATAAGGTATCTTAACTACTGTATTGCTTCTATTTGATGATGTAAACAACAACCTGATGATGCACAGACCATTGGAGTTGGCAACACTTGCACTTCTGAGCTTGGGCATGCACAACACTTTGTTCTTGGACTTCAAATTATTTGGGCCAGGTAATCTTTATGTCCACCATTGCACATAAAGGCTGCCTGCAGAGGTTATGGAAGTGGAGTTCTGAATAAATTTCAAGGCAGTCACTATGCCCGACAACTAGTTAACTTTTCACTGTTGAAGTGATTATTGTACCAAGGCCAGTATATTTGAAGTGTTGGGTTAAACTACTGATTAAAATTTACCTGATGTTGTTCTTCACAATTTCAAACCAATAGCATACACAGTTCTGAGTTCAGCTGCTTGTATTCAACATAATTCAGATGTTGCTGCAGTAATGAAATTCCAGATGCTGAGTTACAAGAAGTTACACTAAACCCCTGACATAACAAGGTAATGCTTTATATGCATCATACAGAACTTTGTGAAGGACTTTAAATGTTTGTGGCCTAATCTAATCAGGTACTTACATTGCAATTGGTGAATGAACTGGCGTAGGTTTTGTCGCATGGTACAAATCCAATTTTATTTCTTTCTCGCTCTCTTTTTTTTACCCCTGAATCTTTACAAATGAAAGTATTTAAACATCTCATACTAATGAGCTCTAACCTTTTTCAAAAACAGTCTTTGTGGAGTTATTATTATTTTTTTCTCAGGAAATATCTAAAGCATATTTTTATTGTAAGTAATGCTACAATTGTTTTATACTAACAAAAATCAAATAAAAAAGTATTATGATGTTCTTGAACACTTTTCACAAGAGATCCTCATCCATCTGCACTTGGTACACCACCATTAGTTTGATCTTGTTTACTAGTTTGTGTAGAAACCAGGTTTTGATAAAACTGGTGATAAGCAGTTAGGATATACTTGTTGTCATAAGGACAGGAGATCCTTCAACTTCTGTTTGGTGACTGGCAGGAACACATTATATGCCTGCTCACAGATGTTGCAGCATGATTGCTGCTTTCTGCTCTCTTCTGGAGGAAGCTACATTTTGCTTTTTCGTGGTATCTGCCCTTGACGTACTTTGTATGGTCATTCTTCCTAGACAGCAATTTCTTTACTCCACTTTACATTTGTTGGTGTCATACATCCACTGTTGATTCCACATCAATTTCTTGAAGTCATGTATTAAGTCCTGACTCATTTAGTTAACTGTGTATTGCTTGCCAGTGACCTTACACATTCTGATTAAGGTGGCCACATATCCGAAATGTGCACAAACCGAGTGTTCTTTTGATCAGAGCATGCATTAAGTCAACTTCATTGTGGGAATACCTCGGTGAAAACTGTGCAATTGATATTCCAAACCTACTAGATTCAATGACAAACATAGAAAACAGAAATCTTCACGGATATTTATTATGGAGCATGATAGGAAATTGCCTCACGCCAAAAAAAAAAAAAAAAAAAAAAAAAAAAAAAAAAAAAAAAAAAAAAAGTGCCATTTTTGTTTACCGTGTCATATACTGTGAAAACTGAAGGTGGAATACTTCTGTTTTAGTGAATAAAAGCTCATACCCGACTGAGGGTTAGCCAATACTTCCTGATTGCAACATGCACTGATAATGGACTTGCGTGTGATTGAAGTGATTTTTGTCTTTTATTTCAGTTCCCTCTTTATTTGCTATGTGATAGATGTGTTTCTCTGCCAAATTTGCTTTTGTCTCTCCACAAGAACTAGAAAAATGTTGCTTAGCTCACACTCATTCTTCTCAGGCTGAAAGAATGACAAATTATATTCTTGATTGAATGTGTTTGTGCAGTTCCTTAATATGGTAGATTTCAAGGAAACATATATACTTTCCTTGCTTCACTCCAATTACATTCCTTCCAATACTTAGTTTGGCATCAAGGTACTTTCAGTTTGTTTTTTCCCTCGTGTAATATAACAAAAGAAGAAGGAGAGATTATGTGCTCTTGCACTAACTCCTTTATGTCAGTCTGTTGAAACCCCCCCTCCCATTTTGGAATGCTTTCCTCTAATATTAAGTAACAAAATTCCATATGCAACAAGTTTTTTCTTGGCAGTCCTCACCCACATATCTGTAGTACAGACGTTATTGTAATACCCAATCTTTATGTAACTACCCAGTACCAATTGTTCTGTCCTCTGTTCATTCCATTTTTTACCATTATATTTAGAGCATGACCTAACATAGTTCAAACAATTGTATTAACAGCATATCCTATTTCATTTAAGAAAAGTATAATGCTTATTAACTTAAAGAACTCAGCATCAGTATCATTGTTTAATTAAAAATCAACAGTCAACAATATAGAAAGATCTAGAAGATGAATCAATGCCACATTGTTATAATTAATACTTTTGTCAATTAAGCAAATCATAAAAATTAATTCAAACCCAAAATGTAAGGAAAGATCACAAGTCTAACTTTAAAATCATCTCTATATATTTTCGTTCTGATGATGAACATTTCTGAATGTATATTCAGATAATTATTAATGTCACAATTAGATTATGTCATATGAGCATTTTAAGTAATTTCTGGTGTATGTAATTAATAACTCATTGGCTTTGCTTTCTACAGTTCTACAGTATGTCTGCCTAAGTGTACTTGTGTCTGTGTAAATGTGTGGGTGTATGTGCATTTATTTACCCTCCATTTTTTCCCCCAAGGTAAGTCCTTCCTGTCCCGGGATTGGAATGGCTCCTTATCCCCTTCCTTAAAACCTTCATCATTTCCTTTTCCCTCTCCTTCCCTTCTGCCTGATGAAGCAGCTAGGCTGCGAAAGCTAGCATTTTTGTGTGTGTGTGTGTCTGTGTGTTTATTTGTTGCTATTACTGCCTGTGCCCCTTCGCCTGGTAAGTGTACTTCATCTATTTTTTACGTATAATTAATAACTCAGGAAGAAATAATGTCCTTGTTATACAAAAGGTATGTATCAATGAAAAATTGTACTGTAACCATCAGCTTTCATTGTAATTAAAAGGTACTAATTGTAATGAAACAATTACAACAATGTATTAACACATCGTATTGTCAAGGATATATAAACAGAAGTAAGAGATGATGTGCAGTTAGTTCCAATTAGTTCAGGTTAGAGTATGAGTTAGTTCAAGTTTGAGTTTATTTTAGTCAGTTGATGCTGATCTTACTTGATGTTAGTCAGTTAGATGGAGCTAAATCTGAATAAAAGAAGTTGAAACAAATAATGTTTAATTCACATACCAACTCCACCAAGATATGTAAAAATAAATTATGAATTATTTATGTGTAAATGAAAAATTAATTTTCAATGCAACTATATTGTAGTGTTCCCAATAATTAACCAAAATACTGGGATGCTACAGTATGCAGAAACATTTTCTGAAACACTTTAATGTTATTCCCACGAACTGTTAGAGAATACATTTCTGTAATTTTTCTTCTTGATTCAGTCACATTTTGGATCTGTTTTCTGCCAACATTTGTTGATGTTCTGTCTGCTGTCATTTCCCATATGCCAAAACTGATAAAAAATACCTTGCCCATTTTCTTTGCTCAACTTCTTATGACATTTCAATTCAGACGGTATACATTGGGAACACAACCACGTTTCATTAATCTAGTTTGTATTCCAGCATCCTTTTGGCTTTTATGTACCAAACTTCTGTTGAGAGTTTCCTTCACTCCATGAGGATGGATTTCTACTCTTATTACGGAAATATGGGTTTATGTTGGATTTGTTGGTTTAGCGCAGTAAGTCAATCTATCAGGACAAATAGAATTTGAAACCAAAATGGAATTATAAAGCGAACAACTTTTATTTTTAACATCTAATAAAGACCAGACCATAACCATAACAGAACAAAATGGCAAAGATATAATTTACATACAGGTAACATATACAAACTCTTGGAGTCTTTGCATTATAGAACAAGTGTTCCACCACATACCGCCCAACTCATTAAAACAAGCTCACTTATTCCGGACAACACTCCCACTCTTGTTTTAATGAGTCTTTTCTTGAAGTAATTTTGAAATTGTCTGTTTGTGAATTCAGTCCCATTGTCACTTCTAAGAACTTCAATTTTGTTTCCAGTCTGTTTTTCAACCAGTCTTTGACATTCCAGAAAAAGTGTCCTGTTTGCTTCTGAGAAAATACACAAATCTGTAAGAAGAGCAATCATCCTTAAACAATGCATACAAATGTGCACCTCCAAGTGATGAGTCTTTCATCCACCTACTAAGATCTACATGAATAACCTCCCCAGGTACATTAGATCAAGAATCCAACTTTGTAGCAAATGATCTTCTTTTCACCTTTCCATACTGACATGGCTCACAAAATAACTTGCTTGAGACACTTGATTTTATTTTCGGAATCCAACCACAGTCAGACATTTTCTTCAAGCTTTCGAAATTGACCTGTCCCAACCTCTCGTGCCATAAAACTGCCAAATCTGATGATGCACAGTTTGCCTGTTCCATGTTATTAATTGAAAATAACATTTTATACCACTGGTTTTCTGCTTTCACACCACTAGCCACTAGCTTCTTATTGAACACTTCAATCTTATTATTATTAAATGTAACATGTGACCCTTTTGTGGTTACTACTCCCACTGAACATAAATTTTTCTTTAAATCAGGCACATACTAAGTGTCCTTTAATGTTGTGGGTTCCCATACACCATTCACTAATGCATGTAATTCAACTGACCCAACACCTTCTGCATAGACAATGGAGTTATCACCTATTTGAACTGGAACCTCAAACTTCCCCACTGGTTTCAGCACTGAGAACCATTCTTTGCAAAAAGTCATATGTTTTGACGCTGCACTGTCAGCCAGCCAAACCTTATCGCAATTGGGAGCTATAATATTTCTTACTTCAGCACTCAGAGCCTGACGCTCTTGTTCTTTACCTTCTTTTGACTCTTATGCTAGTCTTTTAATACATTCTGCCTTATAATGTCCCTTTTTGTGACAATAAAAGCACTCAACATTATTTTTATTTACAGATTTTTTCCTTACCTTATTTTTCTTGTTATGAGTGTTAGCAGCAAATGCAGTACCAGTTTCTTCCTCCATTTGAGATAATTGCACCTCTTCTTTCAACAACCTTGGTGTATGATTGTCAAAGGTTTGCTTACTTTCATCATACGAATCCCATGCTGTGATAAACGATCCATACTTTCCTGGAAGACAACCTAGGACTTTGGCAATCTTATCTGTCTCTCCCACTGATTCACTAACTTCTGTAAGAGACTGTGCTAATGCTTCTACTTTACTTACGTGCTGCACAATTGTATCAGTAAGTGTCATTTTGTAGTTAAAGAACTGTTGCTTCAGCACTACTTTGTTTATTGCCGATCGCTGCTCGTGAATTATTTTAAGTCATTTCCACATTTCACTCGCACACATAGCACACGACATCACTGTTTGTAACTGATCAAATTCAATTCCTGAAGAGATGAAAAGCATTGCTTTTGCTTTTGACTCATCCCACGTATTCTGTGCGGCTCCAGCTTCAGTTGGTCTTACCTTCTCTCCGTTAACAACATCTAGTACCTTTTCAGCCTGAAAAATAATTTCCATCTGGTATTTCCAAAGTTGAAAATTACTTCCATCGAACTTTTGAATGCTGAAAGACTTAGTTTGGTCCATCTTTCTCCTTTCCAATGGAAACCTTGATGTAACTGAATGTGATTTGAAGACTAGACTTCACGAGAATAATGTTCCTTTTATCCTGGCAAATTAATAAGTTATTTTGCAACCTGGGCCCACCATAACCTGTTGGATTAGTTGGTTTAGCGCAGTAAGTCAATCTACCAGGACAAATAGAACTTGAAACCAAAATGGAGTTACAAAGCGAACAACTTTTATTTTTAACATCTAATAAAGACCAGACCGTAACCATAACAGAGCAAAATGGCAAAGATATAATTTACATACAGGTAACATATACAAACTCTTGGAGTCTTTGCATTTGCATTATAGAACAAGTGTTCTATCACACACTGCCCAACTCATTAAAACAAGCTCACTTATTGTGGACAACAGTTTATATTAATCCCTTTATTTTTGCAAAAGAAAAGATTTTTTTAATCGATTTATATGGTTTTTAAAAAGCATTCAAATGGCAGGCTACATACAGTAGAACCTCGTTTTTACGCTTTTCAAGGGACGTCAGTAAAATGGTGTAAAATGCAGGAAAACGTAAAATGCAGGAAATAATGTTTTAAATGGTAAAATATGCTTACTGGATCAGCCTTGCATTTTGATAGTTTATTTGTGATATATGTACATAATTGGCCTCTAAATACTCGCCAGGAAGTTTATTATACAGTAAAGATTATCCAAATTTTTACTATTTTAAGCTCCAGGCAGAACTGGTAATTTTATGGGAAGTAGAAATTTTTGTCATAATTTCATTCATTATAATTGAGGACGCCACTGCTGGGCTATGTAAAACATCTTCAAAATTAGCTGAACCGCTTCGATTGATATCTTTTGGACGCCGCTGCCAGGCTATCTAACACATCTTCAAAATTACTGTCTTTTACTGGTATTAATTATTTACATAATAAAACTCCTAAAATTCTGTTCTTTTTTAATTTCTTGATGTTTCACGTGACAATATTAGAGAATTTATTCTCATTCTCGAGTGCAAACATATGCATAAGTATTTTTGTGATGTTTGCATAGGATCAACATCTCACACTATTATTGCTTCTTTGAGGTTGTGGGTACTATGATACCCAACTTTGACAGATAACATTCTTTATTAATCAGAAATATGTATCACAAAAACAATGCAACTCTTTATTCTCACATCAACGAAGCAACTGGTTCTGATTGTTTGAATACATGCCAGCCGCTCTGGCAAAGAAGCTAGCGGAAAGAGGAACTACTCTGCCACAAATCGGCGTTATTCTCATGTCAACAAACCATTCTGTTTGAGTACATCCCAGGCGCTCTGGCAAAGAAGCTGGTGGAAAGAAGAACTACATCGCCACAAATTGGGGCGTTGTAAGTCAACTAGCCGCATACTGCCAACAGCGAAACGCGAAATATACGTTTGAATAAATGCAAAGTGTCAAGAAATACAACTGTGAATAATTTTTAAGTGCTATACTTTAAGGGAAAGCCATGCTAGCATCAGTTTATGTAGATTACATAATTTTTTCTCTATGAACATGCTTTCGAGAAGCATAAAACGCAGGAAAAGTGTAAATATGTTAACACAAAAACGAAGGCGAATCAACATTGTGAACATAGAAAATTTGACGGGACCTACAAAAAATGGTGTAAATGGCGGGAAAATGTAAAAACCAAGAATGTAAAAACGAGGTTTTACTGTATCTAGACGCTATCTGAATTCTCTGTCTTTATCTCAACATTTTAATCCATATAGTCAATGTGATTTCTTTCCCAATGTGGACACTCTATTTGAGGGATGCAGTGTTACCACAGTGTGCAGATGTGTGGAACCACAGCTTTTAATGAAAGGTGATCTTTATTTACACATTTACATTTCACTAAAGCACTTATATCATTATTTCTTTGACACTACCTCATTATTAGACCTGTGATTCTTCAGCTTCTCCTGGTATACTTTTATCAAAATAATTCATGGGTAAACTGGTGGGTATCAATGCCCATTACATTCTGAGACCTGGCAGTTCACCTGCAAATTATTTCAATATGAGTATTCAATCTGTTCATGACAGATAACTTTCCTTTCTCTTGTTTTTGTGTTCAAAAATATCTTCTAGGACATCTTCCATGTTCTTGCAAGTGTTCTAATAATTCAAATCAAAACTTTGTACAAGTTGATATTGAAGTGTTGTGAGTAGTAATAATAGACGGTTAATTTGAATGAACACACCAAGCAAGGTAGTGCAGTGATTAGCACATAGAATTCTCATTTCGGATGGCAGCAGTTCAAATCTTCATTCAACTATCCCAATTTGGGTTTTCCTTGATCACTTTAGGGAATAGCTGGTATGGTTCCTTTGAAAGAGCATGGCCTATTTCCTTCCCCTTCCTTAACCCTTTCATTCCCAGTGTTGTTCCTCAACAACAGCATATTAAAATCTGATTTACACCATATTGTTCATATCAATCCTTAAAGCTACATTGTTGTTGATGAAGAACATGCTTCTAGTATGAAATTTTGCTGCTTCGTAAGGCATGTAGCCACTTGAAAAGCATTAATCTATCTGACTTGTAGGTTGTTTTATATTGCTGTCGATACAAACATGTGTGTTGTGCTTGAAATACATAAAATAAAAAAAAAATGTTCAATCAAAATTTTAAAACACACATTTTGATTTTAAGTGCACTGAATTAATACAGGAAACATTGAATGTTACTTTTTCCAAAGCTTAATTCATAATGTGGGACTGAAATGGTTAACAAAGACACAGTCTTGAGTTTTCCTTTCTTTTTCAAAGAAAAGTCAAACCCTAATCTTCCTTCGTTCGAGATGGAACAGGACTTAACAGGACAGAAATAATCAGTTCAGGATATGGACAGTGTGAATCAACCTTAACCATGCCTATGCAGTTGTTCAGATCTTAACATGTTACATAGTGCAATTTTCTAATCATGCAAAAACAATGTCACTCAATACCAGTGCTCAATACAAGTCAGTTTATCCATTGATTATGTGTGAAACCAAATTACAACTGTAATAATGGACAGTCCAGGTTGGAATTAGCAATATAGTAGTAAGGACAGTTTACAACTCACTGCAAAGACATGGTGATGAGCTGCAACAGGCACATACAAAAGACACACATGTACAACACTTTCAGCTATTGGCCATGGCCTTTTTCAGAAAGTAGAACATTCATGCAATAACACAGGCACACAACACAGACATACAACCATCACCTCCAGCTGCCGCACTTCCAATCACACTCTGCAGTGTGTAAATATGAGTGAGGAGAGGAGGGGAGGGGGGGATAGGAAGGTTGCATACAGTGGTGAGGATGGGTACAGCATGGCCTAGATGAGAGTAATGACATGCAGGTTATGAATGGAGTGGGGAGCTGGGTGAGGAGAGGAAAATAAAATAAATATAGATATAAAAATAAAATGCACGCACAGATGTGCATGTGTGCGCGCGTGATCTCTCTCTCTCTCTCTCTCTCTCTCTCTCTCTCTCTCTCTCTCTCTCTCTCTCTCTCTCACACACACACACACACACACCATGAAAAATAGGAGATTTTTAGGATAGAGAGGTAGGAACTGTAAGGTGTGGAAAAAGGGAAGTTATAGGTTGAAGCCTGGATGATTTCTGGATCGGAGAATGTACTGTTGGGATAACGCCCATCTGTGCAGTTCAGAAAAGCAGATGGTGGGTGGAAGGATCCAGATGGCCTGGGTTGTGAAGCAGCCATTGAAATCAAGCATGTGCTCTGCTGCATGTTGTGCCACAGGGTGGTCCACCTTGTTTTTGGCCACAGTTTGGCAGTGGCCATTCTTTCTAATAGATAGCCTAATTGTCCAGCATGCCGACATCATATTGCCGCCTTGGAGCACCTATATCCAATCCTTATCTGATCCACAGTCTTCCTCCTCATAGACCCTCTCATAGCTCCAAGACCAGTCTTAGCTGACCTTTTGAACCTACCTCATCCCTCCAAACTCCCTTTCAACATTCCCCAACATCCAACACCAAAATAACCCCAGAACACTGTGGTTAACCTGTCCACAAAAAACCTGAACACCACTAAAGTTTCCATTTTTTCCAAAGGTCTTACCTTTTGCCCTACACCCCAATTGAATCATGTTCGTCTTGTCAAAGACCTACTCTCCTTTTCCATATCCCTATCATGGAAACACTACTATGCCACCAGTACCTCTGACCATAGCCAGCCTAATCCCAACATTGAACCCTGCCTGTCTCAGTTCATACCACAATCCAACAGAGATCTCCCTGCACTCCCACCTAACAATCCTCTAGTTACCTTATAAGAGTTTCTCACTTCCAATTTTACCTCACCATCTTTCCCCAAATCCCTTACTAAGGATTCAAACCTTTTACCAGAAGAAAGAAGAGCCATCCATAACCTCAAAACAAGTTCCAACATAATCATCCTCCCTGCAGATGAAGGTTCCACCACTATAGCTATGGATCACAGTGCCTACCTGGCAGAAGGGGTCCACCAACTTTCAGACTCCGCCACCTACAAGTTGTGCCAGAATGACCCCATCCCCAAAGTCCAACAAGATCTCCAATCCCTGTTAAAATTCTATGGCCCCTCCCAGTAGCTCTCCCATGAATCCATCTCCCTCTTCACCCCAACAGCACCCCATCACCAAACTTCTACATGCTCCCCAAAATCCACAAGCCTGATAATCCTGGACACCCAATTGTGGCTGGTTACTGTGTTCCTACAGAGAGAATTTCAGCCTTTGTTGCCCAACATCTCAAACCAATTGTCCAAAATATATCTTCCCATACCAAGGCTACCAACCACTTCCTTCACTGACTCTCCACCATCACCACCCCTTTGCCTCTTGGATCCCTACTTGTCACAGTCGATGCCACCTCCCTATATACTAACATCCCACATGCCCATGGCCTTGCTGCTCTCGAACACTACCTCTCCCAACGTCCCTCTGATTTCAAGACTGATACTTCATTCCTCATAACCCTCACCAACTTTATCCTAACTAACAACTGCTTTTTCTTTGAGGGGAAAGTTTACCATCAAATCCATGGCACAGCCATGGGCACCCGCATGGCACCCTCCTATGCCAACCTGTTTACGGGCCACCTGGAGGAATCCTTCCTAGCATCCCAAAACCCCAAACCTATGGCTTCATTCAGGTTTATTGATGATATTTTCATGATCTGGACTCAAGGCCAGGGCACCCTATCGTCATTCCTTCAGAACCTCAACTCCTCTGCCCCCATCCACTTCACCTGGTCTTCCTCAACCTACCATGTCACATTCCCGGTTGTCAACCTCCACTTCACAGATGATTCCATCCACACTTCCGTCCATATTAAACCTTCCAACCACCAACAGTACCTACACATTGACAATTGCCATCCCTTCCACATCAAAAAATCCCTCCCTAACAGCCTGGCCACCCATAGACAGCATATCTGCAGTGAAAAGAATTCCCTTTCTGAATATGCTGAGGGTCTCACAAAGGCCTTCACAGACAGAAACTACCCCCACACACCTAGTCTGCAAACAGATCTCCCATGCCATATCCTCACACATCCCAAATCCTCCCTCTAACACCAGTCACCATCCACAAAAAGAGTGCTCCCCTTGTCACTCAGTACTACCCTGGACTCAAACAACTAAATTGCATCCTTCACCAAGGTTTTGATATTCTATCCTCATGCCCAGAAATGAGACACATCCTGTCCAAGATCCTTCAGACCCCTCATAAAGTGGTGTTTCACTCTCACAACCTCCTTAACATCCTAGTCCATCCCTATGCCACGGCAAAACCCAGCCCACTGCCACAGGGAAGACCCTGTTGTAAGACCTGTCCAATCCACCCACCTAGCACTTCCTTTTCCAGTCCTGTCACAGGCTTATCCTACCCTATCAGAGGCCAGGCCACATGTGAATGCAGCCATGTAATATACCAACTGTGCTGGAATCACTGTACAGCTTTCTATATTGGCATGACACTAACCAGCTGTCCATTAGGATGAACGGCCATGCCAAACTGTGGCCAAAAACAAGTTGGACCACCCTGTGGCACAGCATGCAGAGGAACACATTTCAATGGCTGCTTCAGAATCTGGGCCATCTGGATCCTCCCACCACCACCACCAGCTTTTCTGAACTGCACAGATGGGAGTTATCCCTACAGTACATTCTCTGATCCTGAAATCATCCAGGCCTCAACATAAGATAACTTCCCTTTTTTCCACACCTTACATTTCTTACCACTCTATCCTAAACCTCTCCTGTTTTGAGTGGTGTGTGTGAGTGAGTGAGTGCACGCGAGCGCATGCATGTGTTTTTTTTTTTTTATTTTCTCTCCCCTCACCCACATCCCCTCTCCATTTCTAAGCTGCTTCTCGTTACTTATAACATCTTATACAAAGATCAAATTATAGGAAATACATAAGTGAATTGAAGAAGGTGATGACATCACTATTGAATGTTGCTCTGTCTCTAATGACCACATTGTGGATGGGATGTTAAACCCTAAGCTTCCTTCCTTTTTCTGAGTGTTGCTACTATTGCTGGCTATAACAGTTGCTACACACCTCAGCAGTGAATTGAAGAGGCTCCTGTGTAGTTATGCTATAGCAACCCACACTGCTGCCACATATTGCTAAAGTTGATCTGCTGTAGCAATGTGTGCTGTATCCTGGGCTAGTTGTTCTGCAATCATCAGCCAGATGTTTCTGATAAGCTAGAGGTCAGGAAAACAGGGAAGACAAAGCAGCAATGCAATCTATTGGGTGAACAATAAGTCTCGTATGTTGCTTCCTCCTTGTGCTTACTCCTTATCTTGTTGCAATGTGGCTGCTGGCAAGCTCCAAAGGTATGGGAGGATAACAGATTCCAACATATCAAAGATATGATGGCCTATTAGTGTAACAATATTGCATACTACAGGGGATGCAGGAGAATAATGGCAATGCATATGCAACATACAGACTCCCAGCAGTGTCTCTAATCTCCAATCCAACCATTGTGATGGTGCAGGTAAAAATCGGGATTGGAAGAAAATTGTTTTTTCCAATTAACCCCAACTCAGCCTGCACCAACACAATGGTCAGATTAGAGTCTGGAGGCACCATGGGAGAAACTATTGCTTTATGAATCAGACCTGCAGTCAATATTAAGTTTTTGCATGGTATCAGATTCCACTCCGGCACCCACCTTGCCAGTACACTAACCACCCCATGTTACATATCTGAAATGTTGGAGCTTGAGAAGGGCCATATTGCAACAGAGTAATGCATGACCACAAGTGGTACACAATGTTCAAATCTTCTTTGTTGCCTATCTGATTGCATTGCTGCCTCAACCTCTCTGTTCTCTCAATCTGTTGGCCCAGGGTACACTACCTGCTACTACATCAGACCAACTGTGGAAATATGTGGACTAAGAGCCTCTTTGGTACAATAGTGAGGCTTGTAGCAACAGTTATAGCCAGCAGTGGTGGCAACACTAAATATGAATTTTAACATCTTTCTCACTTCACATGTGTCTGTATTTTCAATCACATGATCTTTGTACAATATGTCATCTCTCAAATAAATTTGGTTGTGATATCTCTGGTACTTCTTGGTGCTACCAATTGGTTGGCCAGCAGTGTAAATACAACTGTGTGCCATTATGATGTGCAGTATCCTCCATCAATGCAAACTTGACTCACTGTGCACTGTGTACATTGTAACATAACTTGGTTCAGCTGTACAACATATATGAAGGATGCTCAAATGAAAAGGCACGAAACATCATTGTGGGTATAATTGAAGACTTTATTCAAAAGTAATCACCAGAGGCCTGAGCACAACCGTTTAACAAACTGAAGGATTTCCTGTTTTCACAATTCTTGTGGCTGTGATGAGCCAGTCTTCTCCTGTGTCCTTCAGTTCAACATCTGAGTTGAAGTGCTTCCCTTTGAGGTGTTGTTTTACTGAACCAAACAGAGAAAAGTCCCAGGACAACATGTCTGGGCTGTAGGGTGGATGATCAAGCTGCTCTCACTTGAATGGCCCAGGCCATTTGCTCTTGATGGACTTTTGTGGGCTACAGAGTGTCTCACAGTACACGTCACTGTCAGTGGTTTTTCCATCCTTGAGGAAGTCAATGATCTTGGACGTCGAAAAGGACAGTAAATGTCACCTTGCCTGCTGAGGGCACAGCCTTGAATTATTTAGGGGGAGGTGATAACATTACATTTGCATCCCTAGATGTCACACTACATGCAAGGTGGAAGAATCAAATTTCAACTGAGTTTGTTGTTAAGGAATTGAGCATTTGAATACATCCAGATTGACATTGTCGTTGCATGTTGCGGAGATATTTACAGTTATTGATAAGGTGTTTGTTCTTTCCGGACATGTCCAAAAGAACACACACCATTAGTTGACAGTAACAGCCATGATTTTACAAATTTGAAATATTTAATAATTTCTACTGTTTAGGGCAGTTGGTATAAATTCAACAACAAAGTTGAAAATTTGTGCTGCACTGGGATTCAAAACCGGATTTCCCACTTTGCCCAGCAGTCGCCTCAACCAATTACGCCAGGCATGCTTTCTTTTCAACCAAAATTCTCAACTTCTAGTCCCCTGCCAGTTGATTCCTCTTGCTCGCAGCCTATTCTGGATTCCCACAAGGGGTCGAACGTTTGAATGCATCCGCATTGAAATTGTCATTGCATGTTGAGGGCACATTTAAATTATTGATGTGGTGTCTGTTCTTTTCACAGTGTTGTTAATCAATCATGCCACATATGAAATGCTAGACGCACCTCAATTGCGAACAGTGCATACTTTGCTTAGGTATTATTCAGGACAAGGCATACCAGTGCTAGGTACTTGTAGCTTTCGGCAATGTCTGGAAATATATAGAAGACAGTTTCTCTTTTGCTTCTCGAATCCTATGACAGTACAAATATTTTTGGTTTGGATCTGTTTGGTTTAGCATCACCAGGAACGTTCTGTCAGTGATTTCATTCAAGCCGAGTGAATGTACAACTAATCTGTGTGCCAAATTTCCTGGACTCTTTTCTGATGGTCTTGGACAGGCAACTAATTTTTCCATGCACATAACTTTAAAAGATAGTGCAGCCACATTTTTCAGGGTATGCCCTGTTCCTTTTTCATTACACGATCAAGTTGTGCAGGCACTCACAAAGTGCCAAAATCACAGTGCTATTAAGCCCATTTCAGCAAGCCGGTGGGCTTCTACTTTAGTGATTGTCAAACGAGCATTTGGAAAACTCAGAATTTGTGTGGACTTACAGCGCAGTGTGAAACCTCAAACAGTGTTTTACACTTTTCTGTAGCCTCACCCTAACAAGCTTACAGACAGATTAAAAGCTCGCAAATATTTTTTCCAAAATTGATCTTCAGGATGCCTATCTGAAACTTCCATTCAACAAGCAATCACAGAAATTTCTTGTTATCAGGGCTTGCTTAGGCCTCTTCAGGTTTTTCAGGTTACTGTTCCGTTGCCCCAGCAATCTTTCAAATATACCTGGAACAGCTAACAACAGTGCATTGTTGCTCAAATTATCTAGATGATATTGTTGTTTCTGGCCACACAGCAGAAGAGCACCTCAACAATTTATGTACGCTTTTCACAGTGCTACTGGAAGCTGATCTCAAAAGTAACCAAGGACAAATGTGTTTTCTTTCAGACTGAAATGGAATTTTAGGACATGTCATCAATTTGGAGGGTGTTCATCCATTGCAGTCACATTTGCAAGCTATTAACAAGCTCAAGGCTCCCACAAACTGTAAAGAATTGCAATCTTTCCTGGGCGAAACCTCATATATAAAAATTATTCCTAATGCAGCGCAACTAACTAGTGGCAGCACTGCATCACCTGCCAAGATGAATGTTATGTGTGTTTGGTCAGAGGAGTGTGACATTATGTTCCAAACATTAAAAGATCATTTTCTTATGCATTATGATCCTGGAAAACCTGTTGTGTTAGGCACTAAGTGTCAGCCTATGGCATTGGAGCTGTCCTCTCTCATCACATTGGCGCTTCAGACAGACCTATCACTTTTGCGTCAAAATTGTTGAACAAAGCCCAGGTCAGTTACTCACAAATTGAAAAAGAGGCATTAGCAATCATCTATGGTGTTACCAAGTTCCATCAATATCTGTACGGATACAAGTTTTACCTTATAACTGACCACAGGCCACTTCAGTCCTTGTTCCACTCTGCCAAACCCAGCACAGTACACAAGCTGCAACATTGGGCACTCATATTGTCTTTCTACAATTATGAAATTATCTACTGGCCAACGTCAATGCAAATATGATGTCAATGCTGATATGCTGCTCCTGTCGGCCCAGATGTTGATTCTGATGTCTCAGCAGCATTCTGTTGTGATATAGATGCTAAGGATTCTGAGGTTCCTGCTCAATTTCTTCTCAATCACCAGAAGGTTGCCAGAGCCTCAGCGGCAGACTCAGATCTTCAAATCATGTTGCACTATGTCTGTACAGGGTGGTCTCGTACAGTGAAGCAGATTGTTACCCCAGTGGTTCAATGCTACGTTTTACACCGACATTACATATCAGGGTTACAGTATGTAATTTTGCTTTGTATGGAACAGCACCAGTCGCGTGTGGTGATCCCTTAGTCATTGCAACGCCAGGTGCTTCAGTTACTGCACCAACCTCATTGGGGTGTGGTCCACACAAACAATTTGCACACATACATCGCAGACGGATCGGTACGGATGCGCAGATTGTGAGAATGATAGCTCATTGCCAAGCTTGCCCAGAAAACCAACCCGCCCCTCCTCAACAGTTCTCCGCACGGCCAACCCCAACCGTGCAATGGAGCACATGCATCTAGACTCTGCAAGTCCTTTCTGGAATACAAGATGGCTCATCATTATGGATGCTTACAGTAAATTAACTTTTGGGGTCCCCATGAACTTTATGACTACTCGCAGCAGCCTCCAAGCCCTTCATTCTGTTTTTTGTATTGAGGGTGTACCAAAACTGATAGTGATGGACAGTGGTCCACAGTTTGTGTTGAGGGACTTTGAACAGTTTTGTCAAGCCAATGATATTCACCATTTGACCAGTTCTCCATTCCACCATCAATCAAATGTTGAAGCTGAACAGTTTGTGAGAACATTCAAGTCACAGATGGCCAAACTCAAGTACCACCACTGTACAAGCTCTTCTGCAATTTTTTGCCTCCTACCGCTCCCAACCACGCAACAGACCATCACCTGTGGAGTTCTTGCACAAACGGTGACATCAATATGCCCATTGGAGTTTTATTTTCAACAGATTGTGAGTCGTAGAATTCTGTATTAACTGGTGCAAGGAAGAACAGCAGTAGAAAATTCTGAATCATAACTTTGTATAAATGAAAACTGATTGATTTATGCCGCAAAAATAGTTCTCCAAATTTATTTAAATAATGTCATGAAGAGGCAGTAAAATTAATTTTAATACTTTCAAGTAATTTTGAAATTATTCCCTAGTACAGTTTCATTTTGCACAATCATTTAATTTTGAGATCATAAGGTATTATTATATATGACATTGCACTGTCACAATGCTTGGTGTACAACTGATGACCTATCAACAAGGTTTAACTACAGTTTCATGCCTGTATCCCCATACTCCTTTACAATTGGTCCGTATAAAAATCAAGTAGGAAACTATCTTTTTAAAATATTTAACTCTTGTTTTTGAAGAAATGTTAAAGCCATTGAAGTGATTACATGAATACAAGAACGACCACTTAATAACTGGAGTTTAAAAGTTAATAATAATCAGAAGTTTGGTGCAGTGTCAGAAAATTGACTCCCTACTCCTACAGCATAGTAATGCTTTAGAATATTCCACATTATCGCGCTATGTGACCATCTTGTGTCAAGTGATGTGAGGCATGCTTCTGGACATCTGGCACTTACGCAGTACCGCTCTGTGCACTGCAGCATGTAACATCAGAATAAAAGCATATCACAGAATGAGCTGGCTAGTTAATATTTCTCCACCCCTGAATTCTGGTGGGCTGGAGCAGCAGGGTGTTGCCAAGCCAATAGTGAGCAATGATGTCATTTGCTCCTTGATTCTTGCTTGGTCAGCTCCTCCAGAGCCCTGCTCTTTCTTAGCTTTGCTTCGCTTCTCAAAGACACCATATGGCTGTTTTCTGAATTTCCAGTATCCTTAATGGGTTTTATAAGGTTATCTGGACAACTGCTTCCTCATCTATCACATTGTTCTGCTGATTGATGCAGGACTGTTTATACCTCATTTGAAAAACCAGATCTCTGGCTTTGTTCCTGTTTATTTTCTATTTTATTTAATTAAATAATTTTGTTTTAGGGTGCAAAACCACTCAGCTCATAAGCACTCACGTCAGAACATATTTAAAAAAAGGACCAAGAAGGGACAAAAGCAAAAAAGGCCAACACAGTCAGTCAAAGTTAGAAAAGGATCAAATAAAAAACAAGGCCATCCGTAGGGAAAGTTACCTCAAAACATTAGTGACTTGGCTGGATTCATGGAGGGAGGGGGGAGGGGCGGGTTAAGGGTTAGAATTTTAAATTTCCTTTGCCGTATTTGTGTGGCGAATAAAAAGTAAAATGTGATCAACGGAGCACATGTCATCCACTATAACACCAGACAACTCAGACGAGAGACACAGACTTTGATGTATATGATTAAAACAAGATCACCAGACCAAAACGTGATGTTCAATCAAGGGCTGAGAACAGTGACCACAAACTGAAGCAGGATCACATAATAAGTGGAGGTGGCTGTAAGGTCAACCAATCAATAGACCCCTCAGTGGCTCAGCATTAGTTCAGTGAGTAAGGGCTTGGGGAACCTGGGGTCTCGAGCTGGGTACTGGTAAGTGCCACATCTTCTGACACTAATATCTGGGCATGCTTCAGTGACCACCATGTGGCATGGTGGTGGAACATTCTGTGTACCAGGGAATGGGGATCTTGGCTTGACTGCCTCGGTTACGAGGAAGGGTATGTCTGCCTAGGTGTGCTTGTGTTTATGTATATGTGTGGGTGTGTGTGTATTTGTTTATCCTTCTTTTTTTTTCCCCAAGATAAGTCTTTCCTGTCCCGGGATTGGAATGACTCCTTACCCACTCCCTTAAAACCCTCATCATTTCCTTTTCCCTCTCCTTCCCTTCTGCCTGAAGCAGCAACTAGGCTACGAAACCTAGCAATTATGTGTGTGTGAATTTATTAATTTATTTGTGCTACTATCATTTCCTGAGCTCCTTTGCCTGGTAAGTAATCTTCATCTATTTTTTTATATATATATTTTTCCTGATAGGAATTTCTCCTCTCTCTCTCTCTCTCTTATAAAGAAAAAAAAAAAAAAACCATCTCAATCCTAAGGTGTGATGCATGGCTGTTGAGGTGGAACAGTCACTAGTGAGCAACCTCAGTTGTGTAAGGCATCCCTAGGCATAAAGAGCTCTGTCTAGGTGGTCGTTTAGTTCCCTAGCAGCTCGTGAGGCTGAGATGGATCTTTTGAGTAATTTTAAACCTCCTCGTGGGATCAATCAAAAAAGGGCACTCCCTTAGCAAGTCCTCCAGATACAGAAATCCTCAATGAGGGTTTATTAGAGAGTAAAAGAGCACATTCTGTTGTACAAAGTGTGTTTTTAGTTATTAAACAAAAAGAAGGAAGTTCAAGAAGTTTTCACCCTTCTACATCTAAAAGGATTTAGAGGGCATTGTGGAAAACTGTCAGTGAAATGATCACAAAATGGTACCCTGTTGGTTTAAACAGCTAGTTCTCAACAAGCGGAAAACCTTTGGAAAACCAAGTCCATTGGGGAGTATGAAATCAACACAGAGATGCACAGTACCCTCAACTACAGCAAAGGTGTGGTCTCTTCTTGTTATCTCATAGACATTCCCAATGAAGAACTAAAGGAAGAATGGGCCTCAGAGAAAATAGTGTACGTGCAGAACATCTATAAAGGATGGATGGGGAATTTGTAAAATCGGATTCCTTCAGCACTTATGTAAAGGTGCAGCCCTATGTACCCAAACCTATGTGATTTTTTAAATGTCAGTGGCTCATTCATACTACATTAGCTTGTAAAGGAGAGGCCACTTCTGGTAAATGTGGGAAGGCCGTCCATGAGGGATCTGAGTGTATGCCACCTGCAAAGTGTGTCAACTGCTTTGGGGAACACCCAGTCTGGAGCAGGGACTGCACAGTGTATTTGGAGGAGAAAAAAGTGCGGGAAATTAAAACCACCAAGCAAATTTCCTACGATGAGGCTAAAGAGATCTTCAAGGCCATGCAGCCTCCCTCCTTTGTCACATCTTTTGCTGCTGTTGTACAAAAGCCAGTTCTGAGAGTTGATATCTCCACTCAGACGGACGTCGCTAGTATTGGTACCAACACCTGTAAGGCCGCAGTTGTTACAGAACCTGAACCCTTGCCACGTCCATCAGAAAAAGCTACTGGTGTCACCATTACAGAGATTTTGGCATCCTACCCTGCAGAGGCTGTTGGCCAGGCCCCGGCACCTTCAAAGCCAAAGGCTACTCAGGAAGTCAGCACTGACCTTTATGCTATTACTAATGTAAAGGGTACAAAGCTGAAAAAGGCGACAGGAAAAATTCAAGTACAGCCAAAAGCAGGCAATAAACCATCTGACTACATAGAGGTAATTATACCTGACCTCCCTTCTGACTCCGTTTCAGAGCTCATGGGGCTGGATGTCCCTCAGGGGCAAACATCACACCAAGGCTGAACCTCCATCCAGGTCAGTCTCCCCCACTAAACAAAAAGAGAAAGTCAAGATATAGCTTCTGTGAAGATGGCTCTCATACTGCAGTGGAACTTGCAGGGATTTAGGACCCATGTGGAGGAATTGTGACTGTTGGCTCAGGACAGAGCTATCTGTCTTCAAGAGACTTGCTTCAAAGAATCAGACACCCCTGAGTTAGGCAGATATTTCCTGTACATAAAGGATGACCTAACTGGTCTGAGAGCTAAAGGTGGAGTGGCTATTTTCATCAATGCCACCTATCACTCCTCATCACCTGCCTCACTCACTACAGGCCTGCAAGCAGTCACAGAGTCTATGTATTTGCAGCAACATTTGACAGTATGTTCATTTTACCTGCCCCCGCATGATGCGCTCGATGAGGATGTTCTCTGTCATCTTATAGCTCAGCTCCCACAACCATTCATCCTGTGAGGTGATTTTAACGCACACAATGTGCTTTGGGGCTCTGCAACCATCTACCCCAGGGGTAGAGCAATTGAAAGGATTCTTTTGTCATCCAGTGCAGATTTGCTGAATACAGGCCAGAGTACACACTTCTGTACTGTGCAGGGTCATTCTCCGCCAATGATCTCTCGCTCTCTTCTCCAGCCCTTGCCCACTCTGCTCAATGGGAAGTGGTCGATGACCTACATGGCGGTGACCACTTCCCCCTCTGGATTCATCCACTAGACAGAGTGGTATCTGCCGGAACTCCACCACGATTGGTGCTTCTTCAGGCAGACTAAATTTTGTTTAGCCAACTAGCTGAATTTGATCGACGTGATAGCATTCAGGAATGGGTGGACCATATTACACAACTGATCCATCATGCTGCCGAAGCATCCACTCCCCAGCCCACGGGTAAATTACAATGGCACCCTGTCCTTTGGTGGACTGAAGAATGCCGCTCTGCCATAGGGCAAGATAAGTGGTTTTGCATAAATTCAAGTGCTGGCCTACTGCAGGGCATTGTGCAGCCGTTCGGTTAGTGAGGACAAAATGTTCCAAAGTAATATGAGATCAATCGTTCCACACCCAGCACTAAAGTATGGGAGGCCATAAGGAGAATATCTGGAAGAAGAGGACAGTGTCCAGTAGCAGCTGTAATGATGAATAGCATACTCCACACTGATCCACCAGACATAGCGCAGAGTATCGTGGCATACTTTGGCATTGTAACTTCCACTGCCCAGCAGGATCCTGCTTTCCAGAACCATAGAATCAGTGCTGAGAAGGGCAGTTTGGACTTCAGGTCCACCACTGAAGAAGAATATAACTGCCCTTTTTCCATGTGAGAGCTGGATTCTACATTGTCTGCAGCTTGTGATACATGCCCTAGACAAGATAGGATACAATACGGTATGCTGCAGCACCTTACAGAATGGAACAGAGAAATTTTCCTCACACTTTTTTTAATGTCGTTTGGGCTTCGTGTAATTTTCCTTACTCATGGCACAAAGCAGTTATAGTTCCTATTTTAAACCAGGAAAGGACCATACGAGCAATGTGGGAAAGACCTTAGAATGCACGGTCAACCCGCGCCTTGTCTGGATATTAGAATCCAGAAAACTCCTAAGTCTTTTTCAGTGTGGGTTCAGGAAATATTGATCCACATTTGATAACCTGGCCTTTCAGAAAGCAGCTATACAACAGGCTTTCCTGCACTGGCAGCACCTTTTGGGTATATTATTTGACACTGAATGAGCCTACGATACTACTTGGAGGCAGCTTATCCTCAGGCATCTCCATGAATGGGGTTCTTGTGGATGCCTTCCCGTTTTTATTATGCCATTTTTTTCTCCATGCTATTTTAAGTATTGAGTCCGTGACGTCCTCTCGGATCATTTTGAGCAAGAGAACGGTGTTCCTCAGGGTAGCGTTGTAAGTGTGACTTTGTTTGCCACAGCAATTAACAGTCTTATGTCCGTTGTTAAAAGTCCTGTCTAGTATTCTCTATTTGTTGATGATTTCTTCATTTTTTGCTCTTCTTCTAGCCTTGCAACAACAACTCGTCAGTTGCAGCTCACTCTTCGATGATTGGATGACTTGGTGAAGAAGAATGGTTTTAAGTTTTCAACCGATAAGTCTGTATGTGTACTTTTTAACCATTTCTGTTCTATTTTAAACTTATCTGAAGGAGGAAGAGGGACACTGTCTTTCATTTTGAACAAAACAGTGCAGTTTATGGGTCTAATCTTTAACACAAAACACACATGGTTACTACACCTGAAGGACTCAAAGCACTGAGTATTTTAAAACGTCTTAGCCACAATTTGTGGGGTGCAGATAGAACTTGTTCGTTTCGGTTTTATCAGGCCTTTTTGCGAACTCGCCTTGATTATGGGTGCACGGCATATGACTCTGCCAGCCCCTCTTATTTGAAAATGTTAGATGTGGTGCAACATGAAGGGATTCAGATGGCTACTGGGGCCTTTGGAACTAGCCATATTCCGAGCCTCTGTGCTGTGGCTGCTGAGCCTCCACTGTCCATCAGGTGACAACTGCTCATGGGGCACCAGGGATACAAAATGTTGTCAACGCCACACACACCTTCATACCATAGTGTAGCTCGACCTCCTATGGCATGCTTCTTCAGACTTGGAAAAGGGCAACAAGACCTTTTGAGATTCGCATGAAGGACTGTCCCTCACAGATGGATGTATCTGATTTTAATGTATTACATCAGGGCTGGAGCAAATTTCCTCCTTGGCTCTTTTGGAGGACTAGCATTATTTTAGACTTGGCAAATTTTAAGAAAGGTTGCACTCCTGATTTTAAATATCGATCTGAATTGTTTATAATAATATGTAGATAGGGAACAACTCACTAGAAAGATGAACATCAAGCTGCCGACAGACACAAATAAGACACACAAACACACACACAATCCTAAATTTTTGGCTGGGGCCTTCCTCAGAAAGAGAACACTCATCCACACACTCAGCCATCTCTGGCCACCCAACACAGTCTGTGCCAGAGATGGCTGACACGTGTGGATGAGTGTGCCTGAGTGATTGTGTGGATGAGTGTTCTCTTTCTGAGGAAGGCCGTGGCCGAAAATTTAGAATTGTGTGTGTCTTTTATTTGTGTCTGTCGCCACCTCAACGTTCGTCTTTAAAGTGAAGTTGTTCCCTATCTACATATTATTATTAACATTCTTTACTGGACCTTCCATTGCTGTGATCTGAATTGTTTAAAATTTTTGATAGGCATCACAATTTTACAGTGTTCTACACCGATGGTTCGAAGTTGGGGACTCCCTTGGCTGTTCCACAGTGTTCCCTGACCACGTTACTAGGATTCGCCTCCCAACAGCCTTTTCTGTTTTCACAGCAGAGCTTTACTCGATTATGACAGCATTGCAGGAAATGCGGTGCATTCGGAACACACGGTTTCTTATCTACTCTGAATCACTTAGTGCACTGCAATCATTACAAAGCCAGAATCCAAATGAGAAGATTCCACAGCTCATCCAGGACCAACTGTATTCCTTCCAACGGCGGGGTAAGCAGGTGTCACTCTGCTGGGTACCTATGTATTAGGCAATTTGACAAATTGAAATTGCTGATTAAGCTGCAAAGGCGGCCAGTGGCGTCCACAACATAACACAATCTGCCATTCCCCTGCAGGTTGTCCTCTCTCTGGTTCGGCAGAAGTGCTCTTGGCTATGGGAAGTCACGTGGTTGGCAGTGACAGCTGATTAGCTGTCGCTGGCAAAACCAACTGACCATGGTGAACCTCCTGCCACTCACAAAGTCAGCATGAAGTGACCCTGACGCGGCTCTGAATCACGCACTGCCCATTAACACACAAGTTTTTACTTTGTCAAGAAGAGCTTTCTTTTTGTGATGCCTGTGGCGTGTAACTTACTATCTGTTACATTTTAATCGAGTGCAACTTATATCGTGCTGTGAGGGCAGAAGCCAATCTTAATGGTGATCAACCCTCCATTTTAGCTGATTACGAGGTGTGTGTGAAAAGAGTTAAGATTCTGTGAACCATTTTCCCTCTGGTCTAAGCTTTTAGGTTGGAGATTTTAGTTTTATGCAGAGTGGCTGGCTGAATACGTCCTTATGTAGTAGGCCAGTCATGCTCATCCATATTGGCATTTTACTACCTAGTCCTTTTTTAAGCAACTGTGATATAAAGGATTCTTATGACCTTGTTTATCTTGCTTGTCTTTTATCTTGTTTGACACTCGTCTCACTCTGTCTTTGTCTGGGCACTAAAGACCTAGATGTTGTGCACCCTGATCCCATAATCACAATCACCACCACCAATTAATAGAGAGAGTTTTAATCTCCCAGAGTTTATTTTCTTCAAGCGACGACCAATCTGTGCACTAGAGCGTTACCACATGCCCAGAGAAAGTGGCTCAAAGATGATCTGAGGAACCAGAATAGTTGGCAATCCGAGGGATGAGAGCTGCTTTCTTTGCAGCAGCATCCACAATGTTATTCCCTGACACACTAATAAAACCGGGGGACGAGAGCTGGTTTATTTGAAGCAGCATCCACAATGTTATTCTCTGACACACTAATAATACCAGAAACCCACAGGAACCACAATGGCTCCTCTGGCAGTGAGTTAGTGAAGGCACTCCTTCATTTTTTGTACTATGGGATGAACTGCGGATAGCATGCAAAGGCTGTGAATGGCACTAAGGGAATGTAAGCATATGACACTATTAGAAAGCTCATGTTGTCTGATGTACTGTGTGGTTTGTTCAAGGGCAAACTGTTGCACAGTAAAGATCCAGTACTGGTAAGGAAGACAATACTGACAAGAATTTTTGCCTAGTACAAAGACACACCCAACACCTCAGCCGATTCCAAGTGTTTGAGCTGCTAGGAAAACTGTACATTATAGTCGTTTAGTGTCCCTTGATAGCCTTTGCTGGTGACTAATTCCTGCAGACCATTGAAAAGCCAACAGAATATACTGTAGCAGCACATGCAGACACATTATTTACAGACATACGAAAAGACTGGTAGAATCCGACCTTGGGGAAGATCAGTTTGTATGTAGGAAAAATGTAAGGTATACATGAGGCAATACTCTCCTTATGACTGACAACTTATAATAGGACACAGGTTAAGGAAAGGCAAACCTACATCTCTAGCTTTTGTAGATTTGGAGAGAGCTGTAGACCAGAATACACTCTTTAAAATTCTGAAGTTAATGGGAGTAAGATATAGCGAACAAAAAAATTGTATATAACGTATACAAAAACAAGACAGAAAAGTATGGATTGGGAAGGGAGCAATACAGGGCTATAGGCATTTGCCATTGTTGTTCAATGTGTACAATGATGAAGCTGTGAAGGAGAGCAAGGAGAAATTTGGAAACTATACTACAGTTCAGGGAGAAGAAATAAAAACATTGGGGTTTGCCAACGACAATGTAATTCTGTGAGAAACAGCAAAGGACCTGGAAGAACAAATGAACAGAATGGATAGTCTTGAAAGGAGGGTATAATGTTAATGTTAACAGCAGCAAAACAAGGGTAAGGGGAATGTTGCCTGTGAAAATCAGGCAATGTTGAAGGATTTAGATAAGGAAGCAAGAAAAGAACACAACCTTAGTAGATGAGTTTTGTTACTTGGTTTGCAAAATAACTCCTGATGGATGAAGTAAAGAAAATATGAAGTGCACAATGCCCATGGGGAAAAAAGAAAAGTATAATCATACTGAAAAAGAGAAATTTATTGTTATCCAATATTAATTTACATGTCAGGAAGTCTTATGAAGGTGTAGCATTGTATGGGAGTGAAATATAGACAATAAAAATATCGGAGAGAATATGATAGAACCTTTTGAAATTTGGGGCTACAGGACAATCCTGGACAGAAGAGGGGAAGCACATATAATATTAAACATCATAACATATAATAAAATGCTGAAATGTATACAAATTAATTTTATTCTGTGACAATTTTTTGCATTTAATTTCAATTCTCATTATTTACAGATTATTTACACATATAAACAAATTTAGCCTGAGGCTTATACTTACTGTAACAATGAATACAATTCATTTTTAAAATAAGTTTTTGACACAATAATTCTTTGTACATTAACATTGGAAACTATTTATAACACAGATAAACTATCTATTTATACTTTCAAAATTAGGTTCAGTACTACTTTCATCAATATCACTTTGTCCTTCAACCAATGTCATAATATCATCACTTTTGTCACTATACACTTTAAGTTCAGACTGTGGCTCTATACTACTGACACTGTCCGTGTCATCCAACTCTTTTACCTTCAAAGAATGGACATTACCTTCACTGATACTAAAATCAGACACTGCTGGTTCATTCTCAATAGTATTTCCCCCCTCACTGCACAAACTTTTCTCTGACGTTTGATAGTCAAATTGTTTCACATCACAACTGTCAGCTGAGGCAGTATCCTCCAAATGTTCCTGTTTAGGAGGACTAGCAATTTGTTCTGATTCAACTGTCTCAAGTTGTGTATTGTCACTTATTACACTTACAAAGACAGGACTTAAATGTTCTTGTGCACTTGATTCAGTCTGATGAGTGGGTTCTACAATCTCTGTTTCCTCACTATATGTAATCATTTCCTCACCACCATCTTTTGTAGGGGAAGGATCTTTATCAATATTTTGTACATCTGAATCTGAATGTAAGCTTGTTACATTCTCATTAAAATCCTCGTCAGCCCTGATACTCTGCTTGTTTTCGAGTGAAATATCTGCCGTATCTTCCTTTACCGCTTCAAAGAAAGACTGATGACTATTGGTAACTTCACTTTCAGGTACATTATTAGAGCTGATAACACCACCTTCATTGTTAATGCTGGCAGGACTATTACTGTTCACATTACTATCTAAATCATCGGTTCTCCTGAAGAGATCACCACCACTGCCTGCATTACCATTTTGAGTTGGTTCCCAAACATGTGTGTCTTTATTAGCATCAACTCTTTCAATTTCACTTTCATTCACACTGATACAGACTTGTTCAGAACTAGGATTTTCTGGTACGAGCCAATTTCTTTCCATCTCTGCTGCTGGAAGTGGTTCTGTTTGGTCAGAGTGACTAGCAGTACTTGTCCACACTGTTATTTCACTGTTACCTTTTGTGGTAGAGGTATTTTCCACCTGATTGAGCCAACCGGGATTCTCATTTACAAGCGTGACATTTGATTTCAACCACTCATTTCCATTTTCAGTTGTATGAATAGGTTGCAGTTGTGCATCACTTTCTGTTAACATTGTAACTTTTTCTGTGGTGGTTGACGTTGGTTCAACAGGATTAAGTGTGTCTGGCAGCCACTGACTTTGCTCTTTCAGAACTTTTAATTCACATTCCTGAGTGTTCTGATCCTCGTGTTCTTGACTTGGCTCTACAGTGTTTTCTGTGTGACAGAGGTCGTCCCAACGTTGATCTCTATTATCCTCTAATGTATCGTCACTTCCTTTCACTACAGTTTCAACACTCTGCTTGAGTGCAGACGGCCGGCTCCTTTTGGGTAACATTATCAAACCCATTTCATCCAGCAAAGCCAACTGTTTTTGATATTTTTCTTCTGTATCTTCATTATAGGAGCTGTTTTCAGGCTCCACATCCATCTCCTCTGCACAAGCTTCAGAGTTTGGATTTTCTGTACTTAATTCCTTTAGACCTGCTTCATTTTGCTCTTGTTTATCATCTCCATTCTTACTGTCAATTGTTAGTGGACTATTTTCCAGCAGTGGAACATCAGCTAACGTTTTAACAAAAGCTGGATTCAAACTCTCTTCATGTTTCCCCCCAGACATATCTGTTTTTTCTTCTACATCCATTGGCTCATCATTAAAGTTTCCAAAAATATCTCTCAACTGTCTCGCTACTACATCATTATTGAAATTATTTTCAACTGACACGTCATGGTGAACTGATATACTTTGTCTTCTCTCATTCGGGAAAGTCAGAAGAATATTAAGTGTCCCTTGTTCAACACTCGTACCAGTCTGCTGTTCATAAATGATATTTGTATCTTTAGCTTCACTTAATGTAGTAGACACAACAGTTTCCTTATTTTGTACATTATCAATCTGTATTTCTGAAGATGAGTTAAACTTTTCTGGAGTTTCAGGTTTCATTGTGGTAACAATACCTGTGGTATGTAATTCTTCAATCATTGTTTCCACATAATCTTTTACTTCTTTTGTAGCTTCAACTTCTGGTAATTCTAGCGCTTCAGTATGAGGAATGACCTCAATTTTGTTAGCATTGTCTCCATTGCTCGTTTCTGAATTTTTGCTATCCAGTACCTTAAATCCTTTCGGGAGCATTGCATTACAAAAATCACACCTATAACTACTTTGAAGATGTCTCTGCAAATGGAAGAGGAACACGGACTTATGTTTACTTTCAAAGTTGCAGATTTTGCAATGATAATTTTTCTTATCCTGCTCAGAATCAGTCTTTTTTTCAGGTACATTTTCCACAAGTAGTATTTGATTTTTGTTTTTATCTTCTGCATCAACAGGAGGCATTGCCTTAGTATCTAATACAACATCTTCAGCTGTTTCCTGTAACAAATAACAAAGGTGTTAAAAATACAAACATATTTTCTTCACAATTCATATTTTGAACTACACAACTGCATTAACAGAGTAGGCACTAGCAAGTAAAATAATGAAATCATTAAAGATTATAAAGTAAATGGAAAAGATTTTATTATTGGGCAAATGAGCAAAATTATTGAATCTTTAGCTCTTTCATTTAAATCAAATGCCAGAAAATATATAAATTTTCGTACAGTGATAAGATGGAGTGCCATTAACAACATAGCGGGGATAAAAGTGTTGGAGTGGAAGGATGTTTAAAGTGCTCTCTCTCTCTCTCTCTCTCTCTCTCTCTCTCTCTCTCTCTCTCTCTCTAATAACCTGAAAACTGTCTCTCCCAACAAAAAGTAAACTACACTTTATTTCTTAGAGAAATTACAAAGAATGGTAAAACGTTAAATAATTAAAAAAAAGTTCTAAACCCGGGATGCCACAAGCTTCTCAAGGTGCAATTCTCAGACAAATCCACAATTTTCACACTCACATTTAACAGTTTTCCCTGACAAATTTTGAGATCTCAACAGTAAACAACCAGGAAGTTGTCAAAATATGTGAATATTTCTGAATGTATTATTAAATGAACAGTATGTAAATGTCCCCTTTATAAAATTTGTGATTTGAAGGGTTGGTAAACAAGTTGTGTGAATAAAGACCATTGTTGTTTTATGGTTTTTGTATTTGTTACCAAATGTTTGAAAAATTATAAAAAAAGAAAAGAAAAGAAAAAGGCAGCACTGGGATAAGTGTAGTGACATGTCTGCCAAATAATACTCAGGGTTTTGCCAAACATTAAAAATTTAAACAATTAAAATCAATAATTGAAGACCAGTCAAAACTCTTTTGTGAGAGGAGGTCTTTGCCAGTTCCAATGTGTGGTTTCTCCATAAACAAATCACTTCACCTGTTCACACAAGAAAGAGACTGTCCAGTGATTTTTCTTCCTCCCTTCAAATTTCCCCCAACACACTTGAAATGCCCTGAAATTTTCCAATTTCCAGGCATGAGCAACCCTTTTAACATTTATCTTTAAATGAAGTAGGTTGAAAACATACATGGGGCATTGGAATTATGTAGTAGGGACAGGCAGAGAAAGCAAAACAGTAGAAGAATATGCACTGGGAAAGAAGACTGACAGTCAAATTTTACACATGGCATAATTTAATCACCACAAACATTCGATTTAAGGATAATGAAAAAAGGTTGTTCACATGAAAGAGACCAGGAGACCCTGGAAGGTCTCAAAGAGATTTTATAATGATTAGACAAAGATCTCAGAAGCAGCTTTTAAACTGTAAGACATCTCTAGGGGTAGAAATAGACTCTTACCATATCTTACTGGTGAAGAAATTTCAGAAATGTAAGAAAGTAAACAACTGAAAGTTTGATAAACTGAAGAAATTTAAGTTTACTGAGTGTTTTAGAGGGAGCTTTAGGCCACAATTGATTGGAAATGGGAGTAAGGGGAAGGGGGAGTAATACAGTAGATGATCCAATAGCTTTAAGAGGTGAATTAGTGAAGGCTGCAGAAAGGCCAAATAGATAAAAAGACAAGACTTAGAAAAATTATTGGATATGATGAAAGGAGAAAATATAAAAATGCAGTAAATGAAGTAGATAAAATGTACAGATGATTAAAATATGAGATTGCCAGGAAGTTGAAAGTGACTAAATAGGAGTGGCTACAGGACAAAATACAAGTCAGTTGAAAAAATGTATAACCAGGGAAAGGCAGATACTGCAATACTGGAAAGTAAAAAGACATGCTTGAGGGGAAAAAAGAAAAACACAAAACAAAACAATCTATTCCACCTGTTGTGCAAGGTGTAAGAGACAGACAATGTGCCTCAGGTGTCAAGAATGTAATAATTACAATTCCAAAGAAAGCAGGTGCAGACACGACTAAAAATTACAGAACTGTCACTGTAACTCATGGCTGAAAATACTCACCAAATTATTAATAAAAGAATGGAAAAATTGGTAGATGCCACCCACAGGGATGATTAGTTTGGATTTAGGAGAAATTTAGGAACATGTGAGGCATGGCTTATGCCAGAAAATCACCAGATTGGAGATGCATCATGGTTGCGGTTTTTAATAAAATTTGGTACAGTTAATACTCAAACTAAAGTAAGTTCGAGACTCAGGTACTGAAAATGTGTAACCCCAGTGGGGTTGAGCCTCACTGAAGTTACAGTTTTGGGCACACTTTTCGAAAAACATGCCACCATGCATGATCTGAGAGTTCCTGAATTTAAACAGATACAGCCAAAAAGTTTGAAAGCTGATAGCTCCCCCTTGTAGCAATAATGTATTTCAGTGGTTAAGGATTCAGATGTGAGACACAGACAAACAAATGCATAATTCATAACATTTTTGCAAGTTTGCAATATTTTTTCTCTAATTTGTGAATGACATTACTAAAATGATAATTGGTATATACAGAAATGTGATTAGGCTAAATTCACTGAACAATTATTTTGGTTTTGTTACTTGCATGCACACACAGCACTTTTGGATTTTGAAAACTCTGAAATTGTTACAAATCAAAATTTTGGGCATCCAAAAATGCGCAAGGTAACAGTGTGCTGTGACACTCCAATGTATATTTTTTTTTTACTGTACTCTGACAAGACAATGTGTGCATGCATGTGGGTGCGCGCGTGCGCCCAATACTGCAAGTCCACAGAACTTTACAAAAACCACAATTTATTACAGAACTTATATAACATATTCAACATCCTCACAAAGATCCTTCCACCCCTCCTACAGTGCTGCTCCACCACCAATGTTCAAATGTTCCATTGTTTGTACAGCTTATGGGATTTAACTACTAGGTCATCAGTCCCTAAACTTCCAAACTACTTATGAACTAGCTAATACTAAGGACGCCACAAATATCCATGCCCGAGGGGGGATTCGTACCCCCGACCGTAGTGGCCGTGCAGACCGTGACTGACGCGCCGCAGTCCCCTCGGCCACCGCGGTCGGCTGCTCCACCACCCACCCAACCTTCACAACATCCTAGTTCATCTCTATGCCAGTCTCATCCCCAACCCCCCCCATGGATCATATCCCTGTGGAAGACCACAATCCACCTACCCAGCACTCCCTATTTCAGTCCTGTCACAGGCCAAGTGATTAACCAACATTGCTGCAATCATTGCACAGCACTTTATATTGGTATGACGACAAACCAGCTGTCCATCACGATGAACGGCCACCACCAAACTGTGGCGAAAAGCAAGATGGACCACCCTGTGACTCAGCATGCAGCTGAACACAGCACTCTGGATTTCAATGGTTGCTTCACTACCCAAGCCAAGCAATCTGGATCCTGTGATTCCTTAATTTCTCCTGGCGAATAACAACTTCGAAAAACTTATGGGTATGCTGCCAGGTACCAAAATCGATGACAGCCAATATTTCGGCAGGAGACCACCCTGCCATATAAACGCTAGCTTTCGCAGCTTAGCTGCTTCTTCAGGTAGAAGGAAGGAGAGGGAAAAGGAAATGATGAGGGTTTAAGGAGTGGGTAAGGAGTCTTTCCAGCAGAGAAGGAGAGGGGAGGGGAGAAAGGAAAGGATGTGGATTTAAAGGAGCGGGTGAGGAGTCATTCCAATCTCGGGAGAGGAAAAACATACCTTAGGAGAAAAAAGGATAGGTAAACAAACACCCACACCCACACACATATGCACATGCACACACACCACGGCAGACATATGCTAAATGCAAAGAAGTTGGACAGACATGCCAGTCGATGCCCAGAGGTTTCTGTCCAGAGATTGGAGGCAAAGATGTTGTAGAATTGTGGGCGAGAATTTAAAACCAACGTAGGTTGAGACCAGGTGGGCAACGGGAAGAGAGAATATGTTGAAGGGCAAGTTCCCATCTTCGGAGTTCTGAAAGGTTGGTGTCAATGGGAAGTATCCATATAACCCGGATGGTTTAACACTGTGCCATGATGTGCTGGCCGTGCACCAAGGCACACTTAGCCACAGGGTGATCCTCATCACCAACAAACACTGTCAGACTGATCCTTCATGCGAATGGATAGTTTGTTGCTGGTGATTCCCACATAGAACACTTCACAGTGCAGGCATGTTAGCTGGTAAATCACGTGGGTGCAGACACAAGTAGCTCTGACCTTAATTGTGTACACCATCTGGGTTACAGGACTGGATTAAGTGGTGGTGGGAGGATGCAGAGGGCAGGTTTTACACCGGGGACAGTTAAATGGGTAGGAGCCGGAGGGTAGGGAAGGTGGTTTGGGGATTTCATAGAGATGGACTAGAAGGTTAGGTGGGCGGCGGAAAGACACTCTTGGTGGAATGGGAAGGGTGTCATGAAGGATAGTTCTCATTTCGAGACAGGATTTAAGGAAGTCGTATCCTTGCTGAAGAGCCACATTTAGAGTCCGCTCCAGTCCTGGAAAGTAACCTGAGATAAGAGGGGCACTTTTAGGGTCCCTCTGTGGGAAAGAAGAGGAAGTGGCCCTGGCTATTTCCTTTTGTACCAGATGAGGAGGGTAGTTGCGGGATCTGGTGTACTGATTCAGGGATTCAGGACTGGAGCAGACTTGTTTGCCAAAAGCCCTGTTAAAGATTTACTGTCCTATACTCTTAGTCTTTGCTGGAGGCATCACCTTGTCACGAAGAAAAATAATCCTACTCCTAATGATCCAGCTCCCCAAGACACCATTCAAATTCAACCCTGCCTGGAACAGTTGCGTCCTCCCTCACAGCGAGACCCATCTCCTCTTCCTCAAAATCACCCTCTTTAGATCTCATCCAGGAATTTCTCACTTCCAGCCTTGCCTCTCAATCTTTCCTGAAAAAAAAAAAAAAAAAAAAAAAAAAAAAAAAAAAAAAAAAAAAAAAAAAATCTGAATCCAACTCCCAACATCACCATAGCTGAAGCCCAGGCTATCCATGATCTGAGGGCTGACTGGTCCATCGTCATTCTCCCAGCCGACAATGGATCCTCGACCGCGGTACTTGATCAGCGGGAGTATGATGCTGAGGGACTGCATCAGCTTTTAGACAGTACCACATATAAAGTCTGTCATGGCAATCCCATTCCTGATGTCCAGGCAGAGCTTCAAGAAATCCTCAAAGCCTTAGGCCCCATACAAAACCTTTCACCTGACTCCATTAACCTCGTGACCCTGCCGACAAGGGACTGATAACTGTAGTGTTTAGTCCCTTTAAAAATCAAACCACCCATCCATCATGCCGACACCCCACTACCCAACCCTCTACCTACTTCCCAAGATTCACAAACCCAATCATCCCGGCTGCCCCATTGTAGCCGGTTACCAAGCCCCTACAGAACGAATCTGCCTACACAGACCAACATCTTCAACCCATCAAGTGCAGTCTCCCATTCTTCATCAAAGACACCAACCACTTTCTCGATCGCCTTCCCTACACACAAATATCCCACATGCCCAGGGCCTCACTATGATGGAGTATTTCCTTTCATGCCGACCAGAAAGCTTTCTACAAATATCTGCCTTGGTGTGTTCGCATGTGTATGTTTGTGGGTGTTTATTTACCTTTCCTTTTTTCACCCTAAGGGAAGTCCTTCCACTCCCAGGATTGAAATGACTCCTCACCCACTCCGTTAAAAACCGCATCCTACCCTTTTTCACCCCTCCTTCCTTCCTCTTTTTCCTGATGAAGCGGCCAACAGTTGCGAAAGTTTGAATCTTTGTGAATGTGTGTGTTTTTATTTGTTTTTATATCTGTCGACCATTGTTTTCCTTATTATTTTTATCTTTTCAAATCCTCCACTCCCTCCCCACACTTCCCTTTTATCTTTTCTTGCCTCTTCCCTTCACTGTATTCAATGCTGTGTCTCACATTCCTGCCTATCAGAGACTTCACAATCCAACATGCAACACTGAACTTTCCATCCCCACCCTTAACCGGCATCCTTTTCCCTCCACTACCCACTTCACTCACAGTCTAGTTGCTTTTGGCACTGGAGTGTCCGGACAAGTTGTTTGCGTGTGTGTGTGTGTGTGTGTGTGTAGTTGTCTGAATGTATGTGTTTCTTTTTCTGATGAAGGCCATTGCCAGTTTTGTGATTGTGATTGTTTATATTTTGTGCCGCATTGTAGCATAGTGCCAACTTTTTGGCTGTATATGTTTCAAGCCATGAGCAAGGAGGTGACACATGGTGTCTTTTTTCTTTTCTTTTCTCTCTCTCTCTCTCTCTCTCTCTCTCTCTCTCTCTCTCTCTCTTTTTTTTTTTTTTTTTTTTTTTAATATGGACAAAATTTTAACTTTGATAAGGCCAACTTCAGTCGACCATTACCTCATATGTGAGCATCCTTTAGTGCAGGTATTAACTGTATGAAATTTAATCAAAATCTGTAACTGCAATGCCACCAACATTGGCTAAAATATGATGATTTCCAATGGAAAGATACTTAAGAAAAGGCAAAATGACAATTATAACTTTTATAGATTTGGAGAATTCTTTTGACAATGTCGATTGAAGTACATTATAAAATTCTGAAGATAGTGGTGGTAAAATATACTGAACAAAAAGTCGAATATATTCAAATTGTATAAAAACCAATCAGCAGTTGTAAGAGGCGAAGGGTGCGAAAGGGACACAGTGGTTGGGAAGATAGTAAACTTTCTCTGTAAATTGAGCAAGCTTGAAGGAAAGCAAGGGGAAATTTGGATAGGAAATTAATATTCAGGGAGAAAAAACATTAACTTTGCGGACCTGAAAGAGCAACTGGACACAATGGAGAGAAACTTAAAACGAGGGTATAAGGTGAATATTAACAATGTAAATGTAGTAAAATATCAGGCAACACTGAGGGAATTACATTAGGAAATAAGACAAAGTAGTAGATAAGTTTTGTTATTTGGTCAGTAAAATAACTTCTGATGGCCATATTAGAGAAGACATACGGTAATATGCAGAATGGCAATGGTTGAAAATCATTTCTGAAGAAGAGAAATTTGCTAACATCAAATATTAATTTATGAGTTGGGAAGTCTTTTTGCTGTCATTCCTTTTGAGTGGAACCTTGTATGGAGGTGAAATGTGGATAATTAGCAGTTCAGACAAGAAGACTATTGATGGTTTTGAAATATGGTGCTTCAAAATAATGCTTACGATTTTAATAAATATACTGATGATAATAATAGTAATAACAACAATAATAATAATACTTTCAAGTAAAGTACAGTAAGCTAAAAGCTTAGTAGTAAAGAATACAAAGTTTGTACTGAGTGTTTAAAATAATGAAAATTCTCAAGTGTCCAAAAAGAATGATAATCCATTAAATGAATGGGCTAGCAATGGTACGGCATACGATTTCTGAGACTTTCTTCATACAGCGAAGACAGTATGTTACTAGGTGTCCATAAAATTACTTCCTTTTCTACATGGAGTAAAGTTATGGCACTTATGAAATGGTCAATTGATGCAATATTACATTTCCCAACAAAACTTTCTACTTTTGAACTTCACAGTCTTTTCTCTAATGGTAGCTGATTTGGCAGCCTAAATAAGTAGCACAGAAACACGTGTAAGTTGGTTCTTAAACACCATAGATTCTTAAACAAACCTATTGAGTGAGTAGGCATTGAGGTAACACATAGCACTCCCTTTCAGGACGTCTGCTCAAAACTTCCCCCTCCTTGTCAAAAACCACCAGATCATGTGCTCCATCTCTAACGACCACAATGTTGACAGGACATTAAGAAAAGGAGGAAGGAAGATTAGGGGGTTCAAAGAGCCCTGTATAATTGTTAATAACAACAACAATAATGAAATTTCAGTTTGGTGGTGTGATATAAAATAATTTAAAACTTAAGTAATGGAAATTCCAGGAAGGATACAACAATATTTTTGAGAATGACAGACGTCCGATGAGCTGCAGAAAGACACAATTAATAGAATACAACTTAAGAAGCTTTCAGCTGTTATGGCCTTCGTTGACACACACACACACACACACACACACACACACACACACACACACACACGCGCGCCATCTCCGGACAGTCTATAGGACACAACATGACCGAGGTGAGAGCAACCAGTGGTTGGGGTGACGAAGTGGCAAGGAGAGGGAAGCAGGAGGGGAGGGGCGGGGAGAGATGCACTGCAGGGGTGGGGGAATACACCAGTGCTGCCTGATGGACAGCGTGGAAGAAAGGGAAGGGACTGGAATGTGTGGCAGTATGGGAGACATATGGAAGGATGGATTATGTGCGGGGAAGGGGAGGAGAGGGTGGTGGAGGAAGAAACTAGCAAAGATTTAGGCCTGGGGGGATTGCAGGAGCATACGCTATATTGTAGGGAGAGTTCACACCTGTGCAATACAAAAAAGCTGGTGTATGAGGGGAGGATCCATAAGGTACAGACTATGTAGCAGTCATTGAAGTGAGCCACATTATGCAACAGGATGGTCCCGCTGTCTCCTGGCCACAGTTTAACAGTGTCCATACATTTGGACAGACAGCCTGTTGCTGGTCATGCTCATGTAGAAAGCTGCACAGTGGTTGCAGCTCATTTTGTAGATAACCTAACTGCTTTCACAGGTTGCCCTGCCTTTTATGGGATAGGAAATGCATGTGATTGAATTGGAGTAGGTGGTGGTGGGAGGGTGGATAGGAAAAGTTTTGGATCTAGGTTTACTGCAGGGATATGAGCTATGGGGCAAGGGGTATGGAGAAGGAATGGCGTAGGGCCCAAAACTTTGTTAATTCCTACCTCAACTACCCTTCCATGCGCACACATTCCATAACCTTCCCTTCGTTCCATGCCTTGCATCTCTTCCCTCCACTCCTGTTTCCCTCTCCTTGCCGCTTCCTCAACCCCACCACTGGTTGCTCTCGCCTCAGCCATGTTGAGTCCCACAGACTGGCCGCAGCAGCCGGAGATGGTGGCCGTGTCTGTGTTTCTCCAAATGACGAAGTCTGTAATGCCTGAAAGCTTTTTAAGCTGTAATCTATTATTGTGTCTTTTAATGGTTTACTGGATGTCTCTGATGAGTAGCAACGTTCCCTTCAGAAAAATATTTTATAAGACAATATTACATTGATTTCTTTCAATGACTGAACATCATCAGTGCATTCTTGAAGTTTCCCGGCAGACATAATATTCCATCATTTTTCGGGAGTGCACCCGCGACAGCGACAATTCTTCGTCCGATATTTTGGCTGCAAATCTTACAGCCATCTTCAAGGCGAGTCCAACTCTTGGACTTGTCTTGAAGATGGCTGTAAGGTTTGCAGCCGAAATATCGGACGATGTCCCGGGTGCACTCCCGAAAAATGATGGAATATCATCAGTGCAGTTTTGAGTCCTGAGGAGTCGTGTACACTACATAAAAATGAAATATGACAAGGCTCTTGTACACCATCCCAAAGGTAGACTGTATGTAGTTTCCAGGACATGCATCACAGAGCTGGGTGGTGCATAGTTATGGGAGGTGACTATTTAAAAGGACAGTAAGGTAACTGTAGTTCACAGTTCATCTATGTTAATGTTATACAACTACTCATCTTTTTTATTATCAGAGGTTGTATTACATCAGCCCTTTTTAACGATGGTATTGCAGAAGGGGGAAAAGTACGAGAGGATCTTGGTATCCTGATATTTCATGCAATGTCCTGAGTCAAGACTGTTCAGCAACAGTCAATTTTTCTAGCTGATGCTATATTGTGTGATGTTTTATGTTCATCGCAAGTGTCTTCCACAGAGTAGTGTCAGACCAATATAAGATTTTCCAAACTCAAAGGGGATTTTATAGATTCCTGGTCTCCTAAGGTCTGGTTGTCTTTAATGGAACCCAGCACTGTCTGCACTCTCACTAGAGGGTGGAAGACACACTTTACACAATGTTTCTTAAAGAGCCTGCCCATTTTAAAGGGCATGTCACAACATTTGCTAGAAAAAACACTCTGATTCTTCTGGCTACTCTTGAAGTTTGAAGTGAGTAGCCGTTCTGGGCAAATAGAGAGAATATGGCCAAGCTCTGCTGATAAACTATCTGCATCTGACATTACTCTTGCCCTATGTAAAAGTGTCTGTATTACACTGTTGTGTTGAGGAGGGTGATCACAGCTAGTAGTTTGTAGATCTATATGTATCTATACAGGGTTAATTTGTGTAGGTTTATGAAATACACTATGGCTCAAAAAGCTGTTTTCTGTCCACCATAGAACAACGAATGCTTGGATGCAATGAATTACAATGTACCAAAAATGAAGGCAACTTGGCAGTCCCATGTGGCCATAGGACAAAAGTATTGTCTATGTACCTCCATAAGCATTTAGGTTTCAAAACTACTGTCTGACATGCTGTCTCCTCTAAATCTTCCATAAAAATAGCTAATATCAGAGACAGGGGGCTGCCTATAACAACACTATAAGACTGATCAAAATATTGTTCATCGAATAACAAGGAAGTTTAGATAAGCACATTTTTAAAAGAGATATAAAATGTCCTCTTCCAGAAGAGCCCTTACGAGTTGTAATCAACCCACTGAGGCACTCTTGTGAGCAGTCAGACTACAACAAATCTCACTAGTAAGTAGGTAGGTTCTTCAGATGCCACATATGTTATATACAAAATCTTCTAATTTATTAATATGGTACTCACATTCTCGAACGAAAGGGCTCAGGAGAGAAGCCGGATGGTATGTTGGAGTTACTACATTACTGACTGTCAGGTGAAGGGAACTCCACTTTTGTGCCCCTTTCGTAGGTATTAAAATAGAGCTGGAACTGACACTCATATTCTTAAACTCTGTTTTAGATGGCCAGGGAGGTGACTGGATTAAGAGGAGGAAGGATGATGTCTTCCATTGTACTGCATCTGCCAGATCTTTTCTGAAACACCATCAATATGTTGAGTCCTGCAATAAATTCAACATCATCTTAAAGTATGATGTTCGATGGACAAGGACAGTAATATCGCTTTGTCAGCTGGTAAATTTAAAATCTCTGTCTTCTCTTAAAGAAAAGATTACTTCTCTTTCTTCAAAGCTGATGTTTTGCTTGGGTGCAAGCCTTTTGCCTTATTTCTAAGGCAGTTTCACTTGGAAGATTACAGACACCTTACTTAACAGCACTGATGATAGCCTTGACATGTAAAGTCTTTGGAATTGGTGTAAAATTAAGTCCCTTACCCAACACTGATGCCACAGTTTTGCTCAGTGTTTTTTTTCTATGAAACTCAGCATAGTATGTTCATGAAATGTATTTTCTTGTGCTGAAGATGATGGAACTTGAAAGTTTGACATGTGAAGTTCAAATGAGTCCATGAAGCGCTGTCCATCCACTCCCAGAAATCCACTGATAGACAAGATCTTCAGGTGGAGTGAAAGCAGATTTCTGGAGACAATGCCTAAAATCCTTGTAAAAGGGATTCTCTCTCCCAACAGTGTTTGATCCTCTTGGCCACGGCAGTGTTTCATAATAAGTAAACTTGGCAAATGTTGGAACAATTTGATTGAGCCATCATCTCAATAAAAACGTGAGAGAGCACAACAGACTATTCCTCTTGTTACAAAGTTTATCAAACTCATGTATGCTGTTGACCATCTCCTCCCCATAGAGGTACCAGATTTGTTGTTTCAGGTATCCTCATTGTATGCTTGAATGGTTGATGGGAGTTATGTTAGATGGTACTGTGAAAGCCTTGCAATATTTCTGCGCAACAGTTCCTGCTTTGCTCGACTACATATAAGCAGGTGCCGGTGTTGCTTTGACATCATTGTAGAGCGGAATGGAGATGGTGTAAACACTCAGATCACCCAACCAGAAGAGCGAGGCCACAGGTAGCCTCTGCAGATACACATTCCTTACTAAATTTGCAAGACTTGCAGCAATATCTTCTACTTTCAAGAGGTGGAAGAGTGACAGTAGGAAAAGACTATTTAATGTGGTTACAAGAGAATCTAACACACCACCTCAAATCAAGTAATTGTCATTACTACCAACAAGCTGTGGCACAACTTAAGGAAAATGAGCAGCAAATAAAAAAAAAAATCTACTGTCAAAAGAGCTAGATTGGACACTTCAGGGCAACTGTATCTTGATTTGAAAATATGACCTTGCACATTATTAACAGATGTATTAATTCAAAATCTGACAACAGTGGAAGAGGAGGAGGAGGATGACATGGAGAGATTATCTGATAAATAGATAGGGATTGTATACTATTATACAACTTTCTATAGTTTATTCAATCTGCATGTTCCAATATATGTAACTGCATGGAGAGAATACTCTAATCTACAACTGTTGTGGCAAAATCTAACACTGATATTCCCTGCACATTGATGAAGTCCTGTATCACCTAAACTTTGTTAAAACAAAACTAGATGATTTCTTTTGGACTCTGTACAATTGGCTATAATATATATGGTTTTTTTTAATAAAAAAATTATTACTCCACGTGGAGCCATGGATACATCACAATTCTATTTTCCACTGATACACCACAATTCTACAAAACTGACCAGTCATTACAGCTATACAAAAACTGCATGGAATTTCTAGAAGATTATTTCCTATTCTGGTACAAAAATGAGAATGTTACTAAATAAAATCTAAATGCATTGTCCAGTCATCAGTCACTAATTGCCAAGTTCTACAATTGCTACTGAAGACTTCCAAACTAATAAAACAGCTGATAATTTGACAATATTGTTCAGTACAATTAATGACTACTTACTGTTGCTTTGAAATCACATTTTTGAGACTGCCTGGTGGATAAACTGGAGTATAACTGTCCATACAAGACTGATTGTATGGGAATACAAGCATAAAAACAGCTTCCAATTGAGTGAAATTGCAATTAAATAATTTCCAGTGTTTCCTGGTATAACATGAAACTAAACAAGTTGACGATCATGTAGACACTGATCTCTCAGCATGAATTATACATGCCCTTGTAGATACTGTCAGAAGAGAGATGGAAATTAGTGACTATAATGCCACTGTACTGACTGTGGTTACTAATTTTAATAAACTTATACATGACTCAGAAAAGTTTAACATTTTAAGTTTAGCTCCATAAATAATCAGTTCATTATAGTTTTAAATGAAGGGAACACATAGTAATTTTTGTTATTGTTTTCTAGGGCAAAAGTCATTTGCTGGCTCAATTTCAATTCGCATAAAAGTAAACGGTCTCATTACAATTCAAGGAAATTCAATAATTATCAATATTTTATTTAGTATAAAGCATTTTTATCCATATGTTGAGAATCAAAGAAACTGATCAAAAGTGAAAAGTTTCTTATTAATGCTTTCTGGGAAAAGTACTAAAATTGTTGTTGAAAGGTTTGTTAATTATCAGATCAATGGTCGGGCCTGGTGTTCTTGGGATAAAGAGCTCAACTGGAAACCAAAGAGTCACGGATTTGAAACCCGGCCGGACCTCTGATTTTTTCAGTCTGCATTTTAACCCATCCTTCACCTCTGAACGATGTGAGGAATCACCAGAAACGACATATGGTTCGGATTCCACATTAAGCTGTAGGTTCCCTTTCCCCAGTTGAATAACTGGGGTAAGCTAAGGACACACAAGTCGCCGAAGCGGCATCCGATTGAAAGACTTGGGCCAGGCCAATGAGCCACACGATATCATCATCATCATCATCATCACCAGCTCAAAAATGCTCCTGTTGGAGCCCAAAAATATGAAACACAATTATCTATCTGACAGAAAAGTGGGGAACCAACTGCCTCAGTTCTCATTCCTTTTTCTTAACCAAGAATTTTAGCATGCAAATATATTCACACTTTTTTAACACACAAGATACTACATACTCATACCCAATCTGTTATCATAATTGCAATGAAATAATTTTCAGTGCTTCCTAGTACAACATAAAACTCTAAACAAGTTGACCATTGTGCAGACATTGATCTCTCCACATAAATTATAAAGGACCCTTTCACTGCCAACGTCCATTATGTTTCCCTCACTTGTCTTCTTTTTTCTCCCGTCTGTCTCTGCACTGTCACACTATTCATCCCTCTTTCTCTATCTTCCTTACCGCCATCATCTTCTCTGCCACTTTCATTGTCCCTCTGCCATTGTCTTTGTCTCATTGTTTCTCTCTCACACAGCCTATCTCTCTCTTTCATTCTCACAGTGTGCTGTCTGTCTATTTAGGACTGTTGTCTTTTCTCTACAAATGTCCTCGAGGATGGTTTGGTCGGGCTTGTAACCCCTAGTTCAAGATTCAGAAACATGGGTGGGTATAAGGGAAAGGGTGAATAGAAGACAACATTTTTCTTGTTACCTGATATAGCAATCCTGACCAACAAATCTTACATACAATCTCCATTAATAAAAGTTCAAATAAAAGCAATTATATGCTGCAGTGACTGCTGCATATAATTGCTTTTATCTGAATTTTTACTGTCATTAACAGTCGCAGTTCCATACCACAGTCCAATATAGACGACATAAGGTTAATCTCCATTAATCTCTTTTTAATATCAGTTCTCTTAATCTCTTTTGCTGCCACTCTCCCACCATGATAATATGTTCTTTGTATACCAATGTTACTGTCTCCAATCTATTACATCATCATTGACTCTCTGCTATTTTCTTTTGGCAAAAAAGTATATATATACGAAGATTACTCACCAGACGAAGGAGCACAGGTGTGACAGCAACACAAATAAATAAATGAATACACACACACACACACACACACACACACACACACACACACACACACACATAACAAAGTTGCTTCTTCAGGCAGAAGGGAAGGAGAGGGAAAAGAAAATGATGAGGGTTTTAAGGAAGGGGGTAAGGAGCCATTCCAATCCCAGGAGAGGAAAGACTTACCTTGGGGGAAGAAAAGGAAGGTGAACAAATACACACACACCCATACATTTACACAGACGCAAACACACCTAGGCAGACACACTATAGAAACCAACGAAGTTAAGAAGTTAGACAGAGATGCCACTAGAGGCAGAGGCTCTGTCCAGAGAACCGAGGCAAAGATGTTAAGATGTTAAAGATGGCAGGGGGGAATTCAAATTTAGCGGAGGTTAAGACCAGGTGGGCAACGGGAAGAATATGCTGAAGGGCTAGTTCCCATCTCCGGAGTTCTGAGGGATTGGTGTCAGTGGGAAGTATCCAGATAACCTGGACGGTGTAGCACTGTGCCAAGATGTGCTGGCCGTGCACCAAGGGTGCCACAGGGTGATCCTCATTACCAACAAACACTGTCTGCCTGTGTCCATTCATGCGAATGGACTGTTTGTTGCTGGTCATTCCCACATAGAATGCTTCACAGTGCAGGCATGTCAGTTGGTAGATCACGTGGGTACTATCGCAAGTGGCTCTGCCTTTGATCGTGTACACCTTCTGGTTACGTGACTGGAGTAAGTGGTGGTGGAAGAGTGCATAGGGCAGGTTTTACAATGGGGGCGGTTACAAGGGTAGGAGCCAGAAGGTAGGGAAGGTGGTTTGGGGATTTCATAGGGGTTGACTAGCAGGTTGCGGAGGTTAGGTGGGCGGCGGAAAGACACTCTCGATGGAGTAGGAAGGATGTCATGAAGGACGGATCTCATTTTGGGGCAGGATTTAAGGAAATCGTATCCTTGCTGGAGAGCCACATTCAGAGTCCGCTCCAGTCCCGGAGATCTGGTAGAGAAGCAAATTGCCAGAGCCATTTCCTCATCCCCCCCAAATTCAGAACCTTCAACAGAAGAATCCCAGAAGTGCCCCTCTTGTCACCGGATACTTTCCGGGACTGGAGCGGACTCTGAATGTGGCTCTCCAAATAAGTACAACAAACAGTACACTGAACACCAGGGGATTTGCGACTGTGCAAATAGGTGTGGCAGACATCACATCCCAGCTATATGCTTCATTCTTTCTTATCTTAGTTTTACATGAAGTATATCTTCCTCTATCAATGTTCTTTAATATTTCTGCCTTGGAAGAAGGTGTATACAATTTGTGTTTCTCATCAGTGAAATGACAGTTACTTGATTCAGAGTAACTGCCTTAGGAGAAGGTGTTTGCAATTCAATTTTCTGTATCCAATAATTGTAGTTTTATATGTTTCTTAACAGGTACCAACATCTTTTGTAGAGGTTTTGCACAATTTTTATACCTTTTGTACAAATTTCACAGGTATTAAATAAGAAGGGTTGTTACTGTTTTCCATGGGAGGTAAGTATTTAGAGTTACACATGAACTTTCTTCCTAGCCTCCCAAAATCCCAAACCCCTGGTCTGGTTGATGATATTTTCAAGATTTTGACTCAGGGCCAGGACTCCCTATCCTCGTTCCTTCCCACCCTCAATTCCTTCTCCTAGTTTCACTTGGTTCTTCTCAACCCGACAAGTCACCTTCCTGGATACCAACCTCCACCTCACCGACAGCTCCATCCACACCTCCGCCAACATTCAACCTATTAATTACAACAGTAACTACACTTTGACAACTGCCATCCATTCCACATTACAAGAATCTCTCCCATATAACCTCGCCACCTGTGGATGGCGAATTTGCACTGATAAGAAGACCTTACCCACTATGCTGAAGGCCTGACAAAGGCCTTCACAAGCAGACATTATCCCCCTGTCCTAGTCCGCAAACAGATTTCCTGTGCCATATCCCCCCCTCACTACCAATCCTCCCCCCAACCCCAATAACCAGCACAAAGGAGCGTCCTTTTTGCCACCCAATACCACCCCAGACTGGAACAATTAAATTGCAACCTTTGTCAGGACTTTTGATTATCTTTCATCATGCCCTGAAGTGAGGGACATCCTACCCGAGATCCTTTCGACCCCTCCTAAAGTGGTGTTCCATCACCCACCCAACCTCCACAACATCCCAGTCCATCCCTATGCCACTCCCAATCCCCAACTCCTTACCACAGGAATCATATCCTAGTGGAATGTAGTTCTGTCACAGGCTTCGACCCAGCCCACACTTAATGCAGCTCAGGCAGAAGAGAGGTGCAAGGCTTCTGTAGGTCAGTGCATACTTAACGCAGCACAGGCAGAGAAGAGCAGAGCAGCCTGAAGCGCTCTCAAACACAGCACAAGCTGCATGTCCTCTATAAACCTCTCAATGAAGTTAAACTTAATTCCTGAGTCTCCTTAAAACATCAATTAATTTAATCTGTTTTGTGTCTGTGTGTCTTCCAGTTAAGTGCAGCACATACAAGCAGTGAAAGCTCTCTGTTGAACAACAGGCAAAAGTCGAATATATGGTGAACTTGTCAAGTCTATGGAAGTTTCTTATCAAATAATGGAAAGTACAGGTTGGAATTAACAATATAGTAATAAGGACAGTGTACAACTCACCACAAAGATAAGACGATGAGCTGCCACACACACATAAAAATAGACACAAACATACAACACTTCAGCTATCAGCCATGGCCTTCTTCAGAAAATAGTAATATCCACACAATCACACAGGCACACAACACAGTCGCACAACGGTCATCTCCGGCTGCTGCACTCCGAATCATGCTCTGCAGTGTGGAAATAGGATAGGAGATGGTGGATAAGAAGGTTGCGTCATGGTGTTGGGGATGGATACAGCATGGCCTTGCAGAGCAAATTGCTCACGTGTACGTGTGCGTGCGAGCATTGCCCATCATTTCTAATGGTAATTGAAGAGCATCTCCCCCCCCCCCCCTTCTTCTTCTTCTTCTTCTTCAAAATTCGATAAATGCAACAAACACAGCTTTGTTATAAATGAGTTTTTCTATTTTCATCTATATAGATATGCTTAAACATTTTAAGTTTTACATGGCTACTAGATCTCACTGACATTAGTAAACCATTGTAATGAAATATATTTAATTTTTATAACAGTACTAGCAAACCCGGCAATGCTGCACAGTAGCTAAAGTGTATGGCATATATACCCTAATCTTTTCATCTCCCTATGTCTATGCCTTCCTCCCTCCTCTATTTCCCCATCACCTCCTTCCCCCTATCTTCTTCCATCACCTTCACACCACTCCCTCTTATCCCACACCATATCCATCTCCTTCCTCATCCTCCTCTCCGCATTTATATCATCCCCATTTTTAAATCCATTTCATTCCCCCATTCTCTATCTCCTCCCCCACCCCCTCTCCCTGGTGTTATTTTTTATTATTGCAATCGGGACGTCGATTGGGGACAGAAGTAAAATGGATGGGTAAATCAATTGGAAACGGGTTATTAGATCTTTTGAGCGCTCGATCTGTGAGGTTAGTAGCTTTTATGGGTGTACTTTTAATGGTTGTATTGTACAAAGAGGTATGATTATAAATTTAGGCATAAAAACAACTTTCCTGTTGTACGTTAAAAATGACTGGGGAAAGGAAAACAAAACCACACATTTTTACAGCACAGCTTAGCATGTTTTTCTCACAGCGAGCAGAGTAGAAAGGCTTTTTATAATATGTTTACATCTTTAGAGTTTTTTATTTGGAAGCAAAATAATTGTAGCATTGTCATACTTTAATGATAGAAATTCAATATGAAACAATTCATTTAATTGAAATACATATGTGGAATGAACGATATCTACTGTATTTCCGTCCGAGAAAACAAACAGTGCAGACAGTTTAGCAACTCTCGAACACGTCACGTACAACTGCCCTTTGGAAAAACCCAGCAATTCAAGAATTATTCCACAAATTTCCAACGACTGGCCTTGCGCTTTAAAATCATCATCGCGAATGCAAGACAAACGGGAAACTGGAGATGCTTAAATTGAAATGGCAACTCGCTTGGAATACATCTGAATGCCAGTTCTAATCATCACACATGGCCATCTGTTTTGTCAACGATTGAAATTATTTTGTGCATAAGCTGCAACCGAGCAAGCGGAACCCAACTATACCCGTTGTTCCAGAGTCATAATGGGTCACGCTTGAGAATTTCTCGATTTATCTCCAAGTGCTGTGTACGATCATCGTCGGCCTCATTGACACCACGATCATGTAGTAGGATTGCGTTGCACGTACGCCTACCAATACTACGCCGTCCCAATGGAGGCATTAAAAAATAAACCACGATTTGTACTCAATTTGTCTGTAACACTGAAAAATACCACAAACTGACATCAATTTTACCTTTGCAGCGCTCCAAAGATATGACCACCACTGATAACATCAGGAAGGTAAGAATAATACGGAGGGACTTATAAAGAAACAATGTTTCACGTTAAATCTGTCTGGCTGTTTTAACCTTGTGTGCATAACACCATCTCCCTTTATTCTAACCTCCTTGGCGTATTTGTTCGCCACGTTACAGTGTATTTGGTTGCTAGGCGAGTAGCGAATGAATAAGCTGATTGTTGGGAATCTAGAAAATAATCCATACTTTCAGTTTTTCTCAAATTCTGATATTTCCCAGTAGATTTTAAAAAAACTTTCTTTCATACAAATCTTGTCCTGAGAATTACGAATAGAACAAAGAAAAGATCAGCCAAATCGGTGAAGCCTTTCCTCAAGTGATGCACTTTCATACATGTGGTAATCATTTTTATTATTTTTCCAGTATTTTTCTAGAGTCGATAAATGCTGAAAATGTATTGCTGGTATGAGCAATGATACTTCTTTAATTCAATGGTTTTTTTTTCAGAACTAATTTTTATTTACTGTAGTATTATATACCTACATTGTTGTAAAATACATACTTTTGCACATCTAATAATACAGTTTTTAATTTATAATTTTTTACTTTATTGAGAATATAAAGAACAATAATAGAAATACAGTGGCATAATACAATAATAACAATTTTTTAAACTTTTAACATTATTATGAATACTTCATGAAGAATGAAGTGAATAACACAAAAACCACTGTATTTTATAACAGCCTTTTTACTTTCAAGTTCTCCCTGTTAACATTACACATATTATTCGCCTAGAATATCTTTGTAAAACTCCTTTGCGTCAACAGAAATTTTAAATACTTCAGCAATGCTGACACATCTTTCTTCTTTTCATTGCTTATCATATTTTGTTTTGATAAAAGGGTCGATGTTAGTATTGTTGGATGGCATGGTGTTTTTAGTCCCAGGATGTCAACTTGTACTGGATCTCCAGAGTGTGTATCACTCACTGACTCATTAACCTTTTTCTTTGCTTTCTTTTTTTCTGTTCTTCTTTTTTCACTTTCTGTGCACTTTATTTTACATTTTTAACAGTCCGATCTGTGTTTAGAACTTTGAGAGTACCATGCTCTTCCAAAATACCGTACCATTTTTTAGGAGATATGAAGTTTTATTTTTTTCTGTAAGACTTCTCAATTATACCACACTCTCGATCTGGAGGCAAGTAGCTATGGCAATGAACAGGAAAGAAGTGACAAATTTTATTGAATTTTGTGATCTTCTCCAACAAAGCTGTAAGCAACGCCATCATACAATTGTTTTTATTTTGGCTGCTGCAAGAATATGAGAAGAGATGGATAGTATTGGTGCCATCATTTGGATGATTTTATCTAAGTCAGAAAGAAAGTCCAGCAAATCCAAAGCAACTTGATTGCATCCTGTTGAAGATTCCATCTCCAACCAGATTTAGAAAAAAATGCTTTCCTTTTTTTGCTCCTTAGTATGGATGACGATGCACAGATTGTATAAGCTAATTATCTAGAATAGAAAACCTCTCTGACTGATAGTTTTGGAATAGGCTGGTTTTGCTGCATGTCAAAGCAAATCTTAACGACAGTTGGATAATCTTCCTTCATTATACCAGAAAAC